>OY728140.1:1177695599-1179033709 GCA_963277665.1 Viscum album | reverse complement strand
CCTCAAACGTTTGGGGGAAAATGTAGGTAGTATTTGGATAAAAATTTCAATCCCCAAATCCAAGATTATGTGCCCAACTGATTCATTTAAACTCATCCCACCATTCTGGACGAGAAATAAAATAAGTACAGTATTCATAACATATCTCATGATGCATTTGTCAAATAAAGATGAAATTTTTTAGTGTGAAAGAGGAGATATAGGTGGCCTAATATTTTGAATAAAGTGTTCGGATTTGAAGTCATATTTCTATTGATAAACCATTCACATTTTGGACTTCTAGAAAGTATGGATTGAAATGGATAGTTTAATTTTTTTTAATAAAACTGCCATAACTTTGGCTAACTAAGTCCCAAATGACTCAAATTTTGGGATAAGTCGTCCTACATTATTATCTACAACTTTTAATAATAAGATATCTTAAGATTCGGCATTTTGAATAGCAAATTGGTGATGCAAGTGAAGGGACAGATTAGGAATGAAAATAGTCCGCTTCCTTGGGCTATAAATACATCCCCTACTCCCCTTCAAAGGAGTTGGTATTTCAGAAGAGAGGAGAAAATATTGGCACGAAAAAAATCCCTTCCAAGGGCGTGTGAGGACCTTATAAACTCATGTTTTTACTTGAGTGACCCTTACTCCTCTCTTTGTTTCCTTTTACTTTTGTGTTCTTCATTATTGTAATCTTATAAGTTTTTTTCTAATTCTGTTTTAATGAAAGTTTATTATTCAATATCTCTTATTCTCATCCAACTTCTATAGTTTAATATTTATATTATTAAAATATTCTAAATAAAGTTGAATCCACCTCCCTTATTTTCTTTCTCATTCAATCTAAAGTTTGTTTTTAATTACTATCAATGATTGTGTGTGTAAGACACACTACTCTTTTCTTATCCCGTTCTTTTTTTCTATTTATAATTCATCACATAATAATATATTACCAGATTAATAACTATCTTAATGGATGAGTAAATCTCTCATTGGGGTGAGTTATAATTTAGGGATGTTAAGAGATTGAGAGCTTTTGCTCGATGAGTATTTTGTAATTTAACACTGTGCATGTTGAACTTAACATGTCATGGATTAATGATTTGTTTTGATTAACGAGTAGTTTCCATGGATTATTGGAACCATAAATACACTACCATACACAATATATGATTAATATTAGACCCTTAAGTTAATTTAAGGTTTGTATTAAAGCCTTAACACTTGGGAATTCCAATCAATGTCAACTTTTGACATGGGTGTTAATTTAATGAAATACAAAGAAAGAAACGAGGATATCACTAGCTTAACTATCTATTGATGAAATCACCCCAATATTTATCAAAAATAATCCATAAATTATTTTCATAATCTCTGTAAACAAACCCCCCAAACAAAATATAATCAACTAAAAACAATTGACTAGTAAAAAGTATCATCATCGAGGATTGGACCTGAGTGCTGTTATACACATTAGCAGAGCACTGAAACCTTGATTGGTCAATATGTGATAATCAGTCGTGGTTTCACCCCCTCATCCTCTTAATCACTCATGTGAACAAGATGCTATGAGTGAGTTACTTATAAAGATATTCTAAATGAATTATAAAATAATTCAATAAAAAAACTAATGGAAATTTATTGACTTACAATCTTATGAATCTCTATGTCGTGTTGGGTAAGATACAATATAGACTTTAGTCTATACCATGGCTCATACAAGATCTGCTCTAAAAGAAATAATCACATCATAGGTACACCCTAAACACTAAACTCTACATGTCTGTGCCATCAGTGGAGAAAAACAACATGTACTCAATTCCAGTCTTCATCCTACCTCCCTATCAGCTTTACGCCATGAGCTCTTCTATATATCTCGGCGAAAATGGAATCGGCTAAGCATAGAAAAACTAGCACAAGACTCTATCAGACTGTTGTCACTCAATGATATGGAAGTGAATGAGGGTCACTATCTCCATAACATCCTCAAGTCTAGTAGTGTAGTCTGGTGCCAACTGGTCCAGTATAGTCCAGTATGGCATCCATATAATTTGAAATGACATGTGACCTTGGTAAAAAAACATCAAACTAAAAACCTAAATTGATGATATTATTAAATTTGTTAGACAATGATAGATTGTATATACATACCTAGTCAGGTAAGAGATAGTCCAAATTGAAGAAACATGTTCCCAAATGGTGTGTCACAATAGTGAAAAAAATTTGTCTTTGAACCCACCGGTAAAATACAACATCGAAAGTAAACAATAATGAGAAATTAAATTCAATAACACATAGTAGCATCAAAAACCAATAGAGATGAGGGATCATACCAGCATCCACATGGAGCTTCATGAAGCACCTCCATAGCGAGTAGTGAACCAGCAAGCTAAGGGTGAAATTAAGGGATGGGATCCCATACCCACATCTGAAGAAGGATGACACATCCCTTGAGATTTGTGTGGTCACTGTGGGATACCCTGCATAATTCTCTATATGTGTGTGCCAAGAAATCTGATCCCCATATTTTTGTCTCGGCCTGATCAAAGTCCTCTAGTAGGGCTAGATACATCATGTGCACATGTACCCCAGATTGATCATCAAATAGGGTCCCTCTAATGAGATGTAATATATATTCATGGTCATTATGCATGAAAGTCTTGTTGTCAGTGTCATCGGGTGAATGTAGAATCTGGTCCTCCAGCCAGGGCATAGATATCGTCTCACCATCTGTAGCCCTACAGTCAACCAAAATGTTGATGCCTAATAATCACTGAGCAAGGTTAGGCAAAGATCCACTGGTGGTTCTAATAATGGCTTCCCCCTAGATAGGAAGACTGATAAGCACTACCACATCCTGGAGGGTGATGGTCATTTCTCCCCCAGGTATGTGGAATGTGTGTGTCTCTGTTCTCCACCTCTCTATGAGGGAATCAAGTAGGCAATGGTCGAAAAACTTTAAAACCGATATGGAAATTCTATAGAATCCAACACGATACAAGTATGGTCTAATGGCGTGTGGAGGGTCCCAATGATGAAAATGGTGGACTCGACGCACCCTGATAAGTCGATCCTCACCACCGTCTAACATGACCTAGGAAACATTCCAATAATGCTCAGTGAGTAGTATGGTATCATCCATCTGTATTTAAAAAAATTAAATGATTTGTAAGTGTTAAATGTAAATATAATGTTATGGTAATCAGAATGTTGTGACTTGTATAATGTAAGACATTCCATGTTTATTCTCATTGTTTTATGATGTTAATTATTACCAAAATAAAGGGCCATGTCTTCATGTTTTTCAAAGGAAATTACTAAAGTGTTTTTAAGATATTATTTTACCTATAAAAGCGTGTTATATATATTTATATATATAAACATATTGTCTTCATTATTTAAAAGTTTATTATAAAATGGCATGCTTTGTAATTCATGTATGAGTTTCCACATGATGGAATGTTTCATGATTATTTTCTCACATGTATACATTATGTTTTAACCATGGATAGATTGATTATGCTTTAATTTCATCTCAAATGCACTTTTCATATTAATGTGATTTTGAAGGCTTGTAGTTATTTTATAGCAGAAGTATTTGGAGAAGTCATAAATTTATACAAAAAAAATAATCTTATTCACATATGCACATGTTGTGATGTCGATCAGATATAAAACAAAAAAGGAAATGTCTTCAAACCGAGAAAGGATATTCTTATAGTACACAACCAACAATAGTGGTTAGTATAGATGATTCTATAAAACTAAGTTAACTTCAAGAAAGAAATCGTGGGAAATGAACCATGGCACTGGAGGAATGGTGACAAAGATGATGGTGGTGGAATGAGTTTACGTCATCAACATCATTATTTTCACTGTTCCTCCTATGCCACGGTTCATTTCTGAGGATTTATTTCTTGAAGTTCACTTAGTGTTACACAATTATCTATACTAACCACTTTTGTTGGTTGTGTACTATAAGAATCTCCTTTATCAGTTTGAATAACCTCCCCATAGTAGTAAACATGCAAAACATGAAACTCTTTATTGAAAATGGTTTTTGATCATGATTATGATAGTGTAACTAATCTTGAAAAATATGGTTGATCATATAATCTTTATTATACTGAAATTATAAAACATATTTTTATACCCTAATATATGATACTATTATTTTTTATATAAAAGTTTATTATAATATCAATAACAAAATATTTCGGAAATCAAGGTAAAAAAGAAGAGATGACACTATATAATTTACAATATGAGAATATCAAGATGGAGACAATACATCATTATGGCTAAGAGTGTGAAATCAACCCAACAATGTTAGGGAATCGTTTCTGGTTATGACCTTATTGATGAAATATGGTTAATCTCAAACATTTATCTTATTCATGAGGCCAATCCATCTCATTCCGCATCCTACTAGCCTTTGGTCTCCCACAGGTATGCAATCGGTTGATGTCAGGTATCACTATCAAATGGCCTTCAGGCATTGGGAAATAATGAAACTCCCCAATAGGCATCCATGGTGAAACATAAAAATTAGAAATGGTGTCCATTCAGTACACTGGATCAACAAATGCTTCCCATGATAAGTTCATAAAGGCACATGCTACGATGGCATGTGAACATGGAAACCATAAGGCCTAAAAGTTTTCACATTAACATTAACTAGTTTCCATTAATATCATCATTATTTCACCGATGCTATTTGTGATGGGGTCTGAATGCTCATGAACTTCAAATCAAGATTCTTCTCAGTAAAATATTATGATATGATAACCATAAGCTTCTTCAATGTTCTTTTTAATCTCTCATTGAAAGTGTCTTCCATACCTTATCCCCTTCTAAATTTCTTCAGAGGATAGTTTTTTCTATCAACAAAGTACTTCATGCAATGATATAATGTATCTCGAACAAGATAATTTACAGGTAACTTTTGAATCCCCATGAAGATAACATTGATGCACTCCATAATGTTTATGGTCATGTGTTTGTACTTATTCCCCCCATCATATGCCAATGTACATTTTTATTTTGTAATCCACATTATATAATCACACACTTCTTGATTATTTATGCATATTTGTTTGAAACGTTATTCAAACCATCATTGATCCAGCTTATATGCTATATAGAAGTGATCGTATTTCACAGAAATCATTTTTATCTTTACGTTGAAATAATAACAAATAACAAAGACATTCCATAACTATCCTCATGATTTCCTTTTTCATAGGTTTGTTTTGGAATGTTTTCCTCACATTTCTAGCAATGTGTCTAATGTAGAACCAATGATGTGCATTTTGGAGTATCCATATATCAGGGTCTGCATTGATTGCCTCATTGATTACCTGATTCCGATCTGATATCAAACAGACACCCTAAATGTGGGTGAAATGGTTCATAATACATTCCAAAAACCAACTCCATGATTCATAGTTTTCCTTCTTCACAATGGAAATGGAAAGTGAAATAGGTGAATGGTTTTTATCTTGGGTTGTTGTAATCAACAATACGCCCTTGTATTTTTTATATATAAAATCTCCATCAATCTGAATGAACTGTTTTATAAAACAAAATGCAGAGTAAAAAGGGATGAATGAGCAGAAAAACTGATGAAATTGAACACGAGATGGATCAAGTCAGTTATCTTGAGACACATGTTTTTTGTATCAAGATGGAAGACAACATGGTTATGGTGATTCGGTATGGCTAAAATTGAAAAAACACACGATACAAATCATCCCAATAACCATAGACCTTCACAGTTGCCTTTTGTTTCTCCATCCATGCCTTATTGTAGGAAATATTATAACCAAATGTTTGTTGTATCCTTTCTTTCACAAGGACTATAGAAACATCTTTTCATGTCCTAATCATCTCAATGACAATGGATGACACAAATTCTGCATCCAATGAGGTATGATCTTGTGGAAGGCTTGGCTTAATGCAAGTATAATTTTCCTTAATTCTTGAGATTCTCCAACCTCCAAATGCAATTTTCAGAATCACCTTCAAGAGGAATCTATAATAATCACCATACTTCTCACACCATATGAGATATTTATTACAGCATGATTCCTAAACAATATATATACAATTCATATCAATGTGAAATTTCTTTAGCATGATTTTTAATGCATATTTACTTAGAAAATTCCTTCCAATTTAGAAGGTTTTGTCCAGGTCACTAAAACTATTTGGTAAAACTCTAGGAAACTCAATTGTGGGTGTGAGAACATTATAGTTGAATTCAGGGACACATGTCATTTCTTATGACCAAGATGAAAAGATTGGTGGATGATTTATTGTGGGTTGAGGCTGTTGTACAACTAATTCATTTCTAGAAACTTCCTACATAACTTCAACTGCTCCCTCCTCATTAGCACTATTTTCAACATCTATTCCATCATTAAGAAACTCCTCATTAGAATTCAGATTTACATTTATATATTGGATACCATCTAGGTTGTCCTCTTCTACATCATTTGGAATAGGATCAATTTCATGGGGCAGACCATCTTCAACAACTCTTGTAATTATATGTCTTTATACAAAAGGACATTGTTATTGTACCGTAGAAACATCAACATATAACTCCATAATGGTAGAATCTGGCCACTGGGGAAATAAGTTTATTACAAGGACTCACTGTTCATCAACAACCAATAGACAAGCTAGATGCCATAGTGTTGTCAGAAATTGAAAATGTCTATAGCTCATAGACTTGATCTCCGAACTGGGTCCCATATTTAAAGAACCATGAATTATATATTAAAGGTCACTTAGGGTTACACAATCAGCTATACTGACCACTTTTTTTGGTTGTGTACTGTAAGAAGATTCTTTCTCAGTTGGAATAACCTCCCCGTAGCAGTACATATAGGAAAACATGACTCTCTACATCAAAAATGTTTTTTATCAAGATTATAATATTGTAAATAATATTAAAAATGATGGTTTAACATATAATATTTATTAGAATTTATTTTTAGAATTCCATTTTATACCCTAAAATAAAATAGTAATGTTTCATTATATAAAAGATTATTATAATATAATTCATAGAATGTTTTGGAAACTAAGGTAAAAAAGGAGAGGAAACATCAAATTAGTTAATTCATCATTGATAAAATGAAAATTATGATCATATAAAGTGAAACGTATAAGAAGAAAGACATTAAATAACACATGAATTCTTTAAAACATACAAAAAAACCTTGACATTTTTCAATAGAACCAGGTTTGGATGAAATGATCCTCACTTCAGATGTGAGGTAAAATCCATATTATTTTCACATAGTAGCTTAATAACATATTCAAAAGGTATGTACTTAACATTATAATTTTGAAAATCTTGTTGCCTTCTAATAACATATATTAGATGTTATTAGAAGGCCAAAACATTTCCAAAATTCCAAATTTAATTACATATCCTTCCAATATGTTAGTAATCTACAAATTAAAAATAAGTTGGATTTTACCTCATGTTCAAAGTGAGGCTCATCTCATCCAAACCATGTTCTAATGAAAACTTTTAAGGTATTTCTTGTATGTTTTATTGAATTCATGTGTTATTTAATGCATTTTTTCTTCTCCATTTCACTTTATATGATCATAAGTATCATTATCTAATCATTATATGTATTCATTTTTTAATCCTATTTTATTCATTAATTAATCTATAATTAATCTTTACTAATAATAATAATTATTTCTAAAATATACAATCTTTGTGATACTAAAATTTTAAAACATTTTCTTATATCCAAAACTATGATACTAATGTTTCTTCGTACATTTTTTAATAAGTTATTCATTCTTTGATCATTAGTTAATCATTACTAAGTTATTCATTAGTTAATAATTTTTAAATTACTCTATAATCATTACTTATTCAATCCTTAATCATATAATATTCATTATTTAATTATTATTAGATAATCCTTATATGTATCTATTTTTTATTCCTAATTTATTAATTAATTTATCTATACATAATAATTACTAATAATAAGAATTATTTCTAAACTATATATAACTAATTAAACTAATTAATAAATATAATCATTAAAACTAACTATAAATAATTCAATTACTAATAAAAAATTTAATTCTTTAATGTCTTTGTCCTTGTCCATTTCATTTTATATAATCATAATTATCATTTTATCATTGATAAATATACTTATTTGATTTATATTTTCTTAGGTATTTTATTAGTTTATAAATAAAATTTGAATCATATAATGCATATCACCAAGGAGCGTCAAACTAGGAGTTCATAAAGTCCCATTTTCGTGCACCAGTTCTCGTTAGAGTCTAGATTAAAGTGTTTTTTTTAGGTTTTACCCCTAGGTACATCTTTACCAGAGTCAAATCCACTTGTTTGTATCCAGATAGGGATTTGACTTCTTATATAACCACATAATATTTATGCTACCAAAATTTTAGAACATTTAAACCTAATTTATTCAATAGTTAATCTATACTTAATCATTACTAATAATAGCTATTATTTTAAACAATATATAACTAAATAAACTACATAATAAAAAAATATTTAGAACTAACTAAACCACTTAAAAATTTCATATTTATAAGTAAAAATAATTCAAATAAATAAATAAATAATTTTAAATTAAATAAAAAAATACCTCTAAATGATGCTTCACAAAAAAAACCGAGACTACTTTTAGACCACCGAATCCACTACATGAAAAAATGACTTTCTTAGAGAGAGAAGTAGTGGAATGAAGAGAGATGAGGGAAAATGGAAGTGAGGGGAAGGGGGTGTCCTTTTATAGGGTGTTGAGGCAAAGGAAATTATGGGGGTGCCACCATTTGCCTAACATAAAGAAGAAATGTGGTACCCACGATGCCACCTTTTTCCTAACGTAAATGCAAAATGCAGCACCCCCTACTACTTTTTCCATGCCATCAATCTGATCCAAAATTAGGTGGAGGAAGGCGATAACGCTCCTTCCACCTTTCAAGCATATTTAAAAAAATAACCTGTAAATATTTAATTTTTTTCAAAAAAACGTTAAAAAAACTCCAAAACTCATTTATCACCCCCCTCTCGATGGATCTTTGTTCGGTATATCTCATTTCAGCACTTCATAGGGTTGTATTAGCAGGAATCTTTTTGTTACCACTACATACACCGATCTAAGAGTGGTCAGTAGGATATGTGGCATGAGGGATCTCATTCTCTCAAGTCCCAATAGTTATTCCACATCCACTCTAGGCATGATCGATAAACCTCAAACCCTAGCATCATGAGGTTGAAGAAGAAGATGTGCGGTGTTTCTCCTTTCTGGTATGGCATCCCTCCAATTGTTTTTTGTAAAATGAATATTTTAGTTTTATTCATTTTTTTATCATTATTATTATATGTACAAAAATAATAATATAAATAAAATTCCTTTAATTGTTCAATCAATTTTCACCCCCCAATTATCATTATCACATGTTTAAACTTTATGAACATTTATTCACTCAAAATATGAGCCATTCTGTGGAAAAGTGTGTGTTGTGCGATTATTATCATCAATAGATGTTTTCAACCTTATCTCCATGTTTTAACCACATGTTAACGTTTTTGAAAATTACCACAAAATAAATGTTTTTTATTCTTTAAGGGTGAATAATTTTTTTATCAAATACTATTGTGAAATATAAATGTATTATGGTTTATAAGTTAAAAGTTATACCACTCACTTGTTCAAATATAGGATATTTATGAAATTTAAATCAATTAATAAAATATTTTCATTTTTGGAACTATTCATTATCTTTAACATTGAAAACTTCGTGAAAATAATGAAATTGAAATTTAAAAAATTAAAAAACCTCTAATATGTTATATTTATTAAAAAAATTCATGTAAAACAATAGGTTATAAAAATTATATTAATTGAAATATTTTAAACATAATTTATTTTATTTTTCTATTAATTGAATAAATATTGTGTTGGTGTTCTATAAGAATTTAAGGTAATTATTAAATCACTAAAATTTTATAAAAATAACATGAAAAATATAATTCCAATAGAGTATAAATATTTATAACTGAGAATATCCTTATTTTTCCCTTACATAAATATTTTAGAGATTTAAATTTCAGAGAGTGAACTTCTGTATTTTTCTTTTTTGTAAAATTATATAACGGTCATAATCCAATAAATATGAAATCAATTGACCATTATTTCTAGTATTGGATGGAAATGGCTGAACTAAACTAATATAATAGGATAAATTCAAGTATTATAGAAATTTTAAGCCCTTACCCCAAAATTTTAACCCTATTTTACTCATTTTACCCATACTAAGGTGACAAAGATTTACCAAGGTTACTATTACTAGAGACAAAAAATAAAAGAGTCATATTTACCAAATTTTAATCTATTTATTTAAAATTTGGGTCCCTTTTTTCTTGATTAAAATTATAAAAGTTTAAGAAATACATTTTAAAATAAGTGTGAAAAATGCAATGAAAAATCTATTTTTGATAAATATATCTTTAATCATAAAACTGGATTAACTCTTTTCTCATGTATATAAAATAAATTAAATAATTTTAAAAAAAATTAATTTAATAATTAATATATAAATTTCATTAAAATAATTCACCAAAACTAATTATTTTAATTTATTATGATAAAAACATATTGTCCACCTGAAAATAGTTTTTTTATAAAAACAACTATTTAACTTTCAACTGTTTTTTACTTTAATTATAACTAGTTGATAACCAATGAATTCATTTTATTCATGTGTAAACTAGATATTTTACATAATTTAGTTATTTCTATTCATACGTGTAAATCCAATAAATGGGAAGTAACTTCCACATTAAATAATAATATTTCAACAGTGTATATTTTTTCATTTAAACTCATTGTTTTGTGTTTCACAATATATCAAAGAAATTAAATTTATTTGAAAATAAATATATCATAAAATTATGGGGTGCTACACCCAGCATGTGATTTTTTTATAGATCTTCTCATTATCGACCCATAGTTAAGAACATTTTTCTCTTTTATTATCCATGTCTCTTCCAGCATAAATGGTTCATAGCCTAAGATGTACACTTTTCCATGATTGGATTCCTCAAAATAATACCCTTCCACTAGGATGTTCTTTTTGATACTGTCATGGAAGTGGTTGATCCAAGTGATTGATCGGTTCTAATGAATATTTATAAAAATATGAATATATGTGACCAACAAAAAACCATAGATCTACAACATGAATAGTAATGTATAATATTTGAAGCCATCTCTCATGACCGTTTATTGAATATAATGTTTAATTTGAATGAATTTTTGAGCCTTGGTCATAGTGCTTTAGATCATGGAAATCCTCCTCTCCTCGCAATCTTGAAGGATCTTCTTGGGATAGATTTTATTTTTTTTATGTAGAAAAAAAACAACTGTGAGCACATATTCATTTAGATATGTAAAATATTATAAATTTGAAAATCCTTTATATCACTATGTGACCGCATATTACTATGTGATGTGCATAGGAGGTCAATGTGGAAATTTTATGTTTGTATGAAGAATGATTTTTGAATCAAATATTTTTGGAATAATTCTTGATAGTTTGTGAATAGAGGTTCAGACAAAGAGGAATTGCTATTTTTAATGAAGGTGGGATCACCTTACTTTGGGATGATCACGAAGAAACATTACACAATAGTAGTAAATGAGGGTGATAAAATCTATTTATATCAGGTTGTACCCTCCATCTAGTAGACCATGACAGCCTTTTACAGCTACCCATTCTTTCAAAGAGTATTCTATTTTTCATATTGATCAGACACCATTATTATGTATGGATATTTTAAAGCTCATAGTGTCCCAAAAAATCTCATGGATTGATTACTAAAGATATGGTAAAAGGTGAATTAATAGTTGGTAACTGATATTTCACAAAAAATTGGTGATGCCTCAATTCAAAGAAAAAACTTCATCAGTTTTCATCCCCCCATCGTGAAGCATCCATGCATCGTGAAGAAATCCTTATCCTATATAGTAAATTAATGTGATTCAACAAATTTGGGTCTCACTATTAGTGAAAGTGGGGAAGAGTGATATGTTAAGTTGTAGATTCCATTAATTACATGTGGTATTGAGGTTGACTACTATGTAACCATGACATACTTCCTCTGCATTGTCATTTCATGTTTAATTTTTTTCATTTTCAATGGATGAACTCCTATGAAATCATATAGTGCATTACATTTCATTTTATTAAACTAATAAGTGATTCATGAACCTTACATATGACAATGTGGTATCCTATATAAAAAAATTATATTACATGGATTCACCTTTAAATACTACAGTCCTTCTATAAATATTAATAGAAATAAAGAAATGGAGATAGATGAAGACCGAAGGAAAAAGGAAAAAAAATGTTCCTAAGGGAGGCTATCCATTTTTTGGGATCAGGTAAATCATAAAAAAGGGACCTGATAAGGAAACATACAAATAATTTCATAATGAAGAACCTACTTATAATGGACCCTCATGATGTGACTAAACAAAAAAAATTCATTGAGGATTAATTTTGAGGGACACTTTGTGAATGATGTTTAATGAGACATACTTGATAGAGGATATGGAGAAAATGTACTTCATTAAGAACAATTAAAACTTCTGATTTTTAGGGCTTCACCCACTTTATATAGAATATTCTCTTATATAATGTTAGTGGTTTCATAGGTGTTTTCTACCCTCTCTTCCATTACCATAACCCATGAAGAATCTACACTATCTAGGTCTAGTTAAGGAAGACATCTAATATTCAAATAATAGACTTCCATAATGTTTCTTCCTTTGATATGATTACCAACATTGGCCACACCAACCCAAGAGGTACGTCTTTCTAAAAATTAATAAACCTCAATGAACCATATTATTTGGGATACATATTCTCAAAGGGTATCTTGAATGTGTAATCCAAAGAATATCATCCTTAATGGTGGCCCCAATGTATAAGCCTCATTATTCCCTTCATTCCCATCTCATTCCGAACATTGAATAGACATAGTGTAGGATATAAAACTATATTCTTACCTAATGCAATGATCATGGGATACCCTGTGTGATAAGAACAAGATGTATCATGTTAATATAACTAGATAAACCCTCATCCATGGGTAGCCATTGTGCACAAGCCCCATACAATCCTAATTGAATTTTTTCATAAAATGTGTTTGATATTCTATTATCTCTTGTTTTCACACTGAGGACTCATGTGAGCTTAGATATTTAAGTTGATCATGCCATTATCATGATTAAAATTACTCCATGGTCCTCTTCCTTAGGTTTAATCCCTATCCACATCCTATATGGACCTCCTTGTTATGTGTAACCTCTCAAAAAACCTGAAATATAGCCCCACATGTGTAAGGACTAATAAACACTTTGAAGTCACACCTTTCATGACACAAATGTCACCATTGTATAATTTTAAATTGTATGGACAATATCCACTCACATTACACAAAACTACACAACTAAAAACATGCCACATGATGCAAAATTTTATGTTATGTTCCTATTTGATGACCATAAAATGTGTACCTTGATCTATAAAAGCTTCAATTCTTACCAACCAGGATATATAGGTCCCCTCACAGAGGTTTATACATGACATCATGAAACCTCTATTACCATATTCAGGGGGATATATCCTCCAATATGTAACTCAATCCCTCCTCTTTCCTTGATATATTCCCACAAGATCATATATCTACTTATCCCGGGACATATCCCATTGAAATAACTTCAAATTATTTCAAATTCACAAAGAAAACAAACACCCACCTAAAGGGATATATTTCTTCTTGGTGACCACTACATCTTTCTCTTTGGATCCATACTCCATATGAGACCATGTTTATTTCAAAGGACCATATTCCTTTATGGAATCAACATAACCTCACTGGGATATATTACTTTTGTGGAAAACCCGAGAGGGCATATCATGAATAAGTACCATATTAGCCATTACTTGGAATATTTCACCTAAAAGTACTTACCAAATGGTGTAAAACTATATGGATCAGTCATTTACACACTACCATAAAAGGTCAAATTTTCCCCATTAATGGGATCCAAACTACATTGTTTCTTAATACATTTATAGTTGTTTGAAGGAAACTTTTTTTACTTTTGGGCCTAATCTTGACACCACAGAAATTTAATAATTCATTGGATATTGATAGTCTCATGAGTGCATATATGTGTTGATTTATACCATATATCAATAAAACTGTGGAACCACTAATATATATATGGAAATATGTATAACATCTAATAAATAAATATTTTCACATTTATAGGATATATTTTGTATTTATAGACATTCACATAAATAAATGTTAATAACCAACTACTAGAATAGGGGTAACCAGTCCCACACTGGTACTTGGGTAATATTCATTAAACATGTTACAATTCAATAAGAGAGTCCAAAATTAGGCTTCAATATCCTAAAAAAATGTTATGAATTTGTCCATCCACACACTTTACAAGAACGCATTCCAATGCATCACTATCCAAACTACCACAGTGAAAAACAATCATTATAGATAAGGTATGCAATTATGTTTACCTCGAACAATATGGTATGTGGTGGTCTTTTATATTTATGGTTCCATGAACATATTCCTATCAAAAACTAATTGAAATAGTTAGATAGGTTATTATGAATGGTTTAGCTGACTATTTCTAATTAATTTTATGAATATAAAATGTATCATGTTATATTTATTGGAAATCTACACAATAATAGTAAATAATTTTTTTTCTATATATATGTGTGTATATTGATATACATTTCATGAATTGAGATGAAAATTTACCTTAAAATGTATGATAATGAGTTATTTGTAATTTATGTTCACTATAAAAGAGTATATATTGTGATTCAATGTTACTTTTGGTGAGATTATAATTCATGTATCTAGATAAGAAATATTCTCAAGAGGAAAAAAATTAGTTTTAGGTGCCAAATAACTAATAAATATTAACACATGGAGTGTTTTATACAATATACTTGTTATA
Organism: Viscum album; assembly: GCA_963277665.1. Taxonomy (NCBI): domain Eukaryota; kingdom Viridiplantae; phylum Streptophyta; class Magnoliopsida; order Santalales; family Viscaceae; genus Viscum; species Viscum album. The sequence goes on along the minus strand of OY728140.1, from coordinate 1,179,018,623 downwards.
CATGGAGTGCATAGGTCATATTTGGAGTCCCCACTACCTTAGGTTAGTGATATACCTAGCTTGAGAACATTCATACTTCAATACATTTATTATGAAATAATTTAGGCATATCTCATTAAGGGGTGGGTGGGTATATTTTTTATCATGTCTTTGGTAATCAACAAAATATACGATTTTTCATCCTGTGTGAAAATTATGTTCTTTGATCCCTATATTTTTATAGATTTAGAATGTTTATGGTTATAACTATATTGTATATTTTATGTTCACATATATTCAAGAAAGGTACATGAGATGCGATCTCCCATAATAGAGAATAAAATGTTATGTATTCATTAACATGGTCACTATGTATATAAATAATAAAGAACATATGAGTTTTCTAAAAGAGATTCATAAACATTGTACCCCATGGTCATTCATTATCTTTTATAAAGGGATAAAATGAAAATGAATAACTATATATGATGTTGTTTGTATACATAAGTATAGGGATATAAGTGTTTTATGTATCATAATTGATCCCTTTATAGTTTGAGCAGTATTAATTATTTTCTATTAACCTCTCTTTACTCAAATTTCTAGATCTAGTCATCAAATTTTTATTAAAAATGCTAAAAAGGAATGTGGGTTCACACTTTATTGTGGATATTATGTGGATATAGTTTGACTTAGAGATATTATCTAAAAGTGTTTTAGATTTTATACCAAAGAATTTTGGATAGTGTACTCAAAATTTATTTCATAAAATATAATACAAGGTGAAGTTGGAGGTAGATTCTTAAATGTTCATTAGAATATATCTAAAACATGTTCTAGATATGGTTTCACATGTTATTATATATGATAAAATATAATATTAATAGATCCTATAAAGATTTAGTGCACATCTGAGATTGATTAGGATATACCATAGAGCATTTAGATATACGTATTTAAATAATATAAATGTGTTATATTGTATTGTACGATATAACTAATAATTTAATGTGGCCTGCATGAAAAAATTTGTTTTTTCATGAATTTGTTCAATATTATTTTATATCATGTATAGATTCTATATTTCATATTATTATTTAAAATCCCTCCACCTAGTAATGGTAGCATAACATTAATGGGGTTAATATTTGGATCTCATTCACTGAATTCTATCATTAAAATTGTTAATTACATTATATTAAATGCATTCAAGTTGAGTCATTTTTTGGTTGAAAATAATTTATTACCCCATGAATAAATCATAAATTTAATAACATATAAGTTATAAGATGCATAAATTCATGTTATCTTGAGAGGTTATAAATGGATTATTCACAATAAGATAGACATTTTGTTCAATGCACTATTATCCTCACATACATGTAGCACTCTTCATCTTCATCCTTCGGCTTCAAGAGGCACCAACACTTCATGGGTAGGGAGAGGATCTTTCTAAAGTGTCAATTGATATAATATAGACCATGGATACATCATGTATATTGGAGTATGATGGATTCCCTTAAGTGACGTTTATCAACATCATGTAATGAATAACAATGCAACAATCCTACAATGAAAGATTCAGGTATTGTTCTTACTTTGGCAATTCACATGGATCCATAATATCACAAATAGGGAATTTTATTTTATGATTTTAATATATTTTTATTATGAATATTAATTTATAAAATATAAAAAAAATCCTAGATGTAAGTTATGTCTACAATTCATGTGAATTGAATTCTTGATGAGTGTGTTTCATGTAATTTACTTATAACAATGTGTTACTTTATAATTATCATTTTTTGTGTCTCCCTTCCAAAAATATATTCATATTGTAAATTAATATTTAATATAATATATATTCAATATTATTTCCCTAATACTCGTTAATGATGAAAATGGTGGCGTGGTATAACATCATTTATGTATGTTGTTGAACCAACCTAAACAAGAATAGGTTCCACTACTGAATATGTAGGATCCTAGAGTTATATAATATTAATATCATTTTAACATAATTGTGATGATATTAATAGAACAAAATTAGGGAGGATAATGAGATATATAAATAGTTGATATGTGAATTTGATTGAAAATGTTTGAGAATACATAAAGACTAACTTATAAGTAAGCACTCCTTCACATAATGGGTTCCTTTGGAAGGAAGGATTTATGTATTCTTTTTGGGAAAATAAGCAATATAATTTTTAACAAGAATTTAGGAGACATAATTGTTTCCAGTATTGAAGATAGAACCAAAAGATCAAAGTATCTTGGATTGGGTTTAAGAGAGCATCTTTAATTTCTTAAAATGAGGAACATTTCATTGGAAACTTAACATAGGTTAATGGTAATGGGTGAATCACATATTTTTTAGGATAGTTAGACAAATAAATGTTTTTTAGTATATTATTATTTACTAAAAAAATCTAATAATGTACTTATAAAATATATTAGTGTCAAAATATTTACCGAAAAATCAATCCTTGGAAAATTACACACTTTTACCTATTTTAACATTAAATAATTATTTACAACGAAAATTTTTGTTACCAAAATTATAATATAACCCCCTACCAAATTTATAAATGATCATTCAAAAAATTTACTACATTTAATCTAATTCAAATTTAAAATATGATAATTTTATCTTATAAATGAAAAAACGATAAATAGAATTCCACTATTATTATATAAAATGAAAATTTTAAAACATATAGGACTGAATTCATATTCCATATGGATTACTAATCCTATAATGAGTGCTAAAATATTATATATATATATATATATATATAAATTTTCATTAGAACGACTCATTCAATGTGATCAACTAAATTTATCAAGATAAAAATAAGAAATACTTATAAAATTGATATTTTCAAAAATATACATCCTAACATTACATGATTTTAATTGTCTTTATTAATTTACTAATTATTAATTCAAAATTTTCAATCCATTAGTTTTAAAATAATTCACTACACTTTATAAATATAATTATGTATTAACATATTATTGAAAAGATATAATTTATAAATATAAAAATGTTTTTAAAAGTAAAATACTTTTACTAATGCATTCTAATAGTTTTATTTTATTAAAATATTATTTATTTTATATGAATTATATAATTTCTAATATTTTAATAAATTTGGAATATGATTATTAAAAAATTTGGATATTTGTCCAAGGACCATATATCCAACAACCATATAACTATTGACCATATAACTATTGACCATATAACTAAAGACCATATAAATGATGTCCATTTAAAATTTATATATATTTTCAAAAATACTTCTATAAAATAGTTGTTCATGTTACATTATTTCATTCTCAAGATGTTGACCGTATTTAAAATAAATCCTCTTCTTTCTATATATATCATTGGTGATATGAACTTCAAGATAGATCGTGGCGATAAGAGTTCCAACCATGTAGTAATTTTATTTTAATGTGGTTTCAATAATTTTGAAATCCTTCAAATTATATTTATTTTAAATATATTTTCATGTATTTATATTTTTATTACTATATTTATCGTAACGAAAAAAGTATCTTAAATTTTAGTGTGGTGTTATATATGTCACAAGTTATGAAACAAAAACAAAGTAATTTAAAGGGAAGTACATACTATAATAGTATTGTGTCAAAATATAGATATGGTATTTCATAATGGAGGGATAGGGAATAATATATTTTTCTCATTTTTGAGAAATGTATCCACATTAAGGATATAACTTGATGAGCTAATGGATTTTGTTTTTGACTTTGTGGTTCCATAGACCCACACTCCAAAGTTTGGTGTTAAAAACAAATTCTTTAAACACTATATTTTATACAAAGTGGAATAAAAAAATAAAAAACATATATTTAACATTATTATCATAAAATAAACATTACATCTAATAATAATCTCACAATATCAAGAATATATGGTTTAGTTTCTTTGATAACTAGTAATATATGCAACATATTTTACAACACCTGTGATGATTTCTCTAAAATTGATCCACACTAGAATCTCTTCTATACATCTCATAAATAATACTAATCTTCATAACATGGGGAATGGAATCATAAGAAAGGGGTGAGATACAACTCGTAGTAATGGAAAAAATCAAAATATTATAATGGTTGAGATCATAATCCTAAGTTAAATCTTTATCTGGGGAGAAATATCTAATTAAAATTAACATGAAACAATAATAGTTGTACAAAATTCAAGGAAAAAGGGCATGTAATATCAAGAATACACATACTATAGAAAAAAATTTAAACTCATGAGATAATTAACATGATCCATATAGAATATTTATAGGCATATAGTATTGAAATGTAACATGTCCTAGAAACATATAAGAACAACCATATTTTTCAAAAACATAGGTATAGGATGAAAACATACTGTGAACATATCAAAGAAGTCTCACCCATTATATTGTGAAAATAAGGCAAAGGAGACTCACCATTTAATTTGTTAGAATAATCAAGATTTTCCACCCATTAGTTTTGAAAATATCCAATAAGGATCATGAATATGTTTATGAGCATATCCTTTAAGGTTCTCCCTTTAGTTTGTGACCACGCACAAAAAGAATCACCATTTAATTTATGAGAATATCCAAGAGGGACCTCACTATATTATCCCATGAGATATAAAACCTGCAAAAATGAAGTAGAGGGATATATAGGACCCCAAAAATAAATATGAATATATATGGTTTCCATTTGAAATCAATCATTCATCATATTATAAATAACTCATGGATTGAAAATTGGCTTCATGTCATTTCCAAATAGATTCACATAAATTAATATATCGAATTATATCGAATTATACCAACATGAAATCACTCAAAATAATTATTTCATGGAAGAATTTATATGGAGTGTAACGAACCAACCTGGGTTTCCCTCAAACTCGACACTCATCCTGTTCTGTTACACACCCAAAGGGCGTTCTCGATTCCCATGAGCTGTAGAAAAGAACCTAATAATCAAAGAATACAACAGAGGGAATGATTTCACCCAAACTGATCAAACACATGACATATATGTACTAAAAAAGGAATAGTAGAAAAAGAACAAGATATGTATGCCATACCTGTAAGAAAATAACAGAAACAGACAACTATTAAAGTATCTAGAAACTCCAATACAAGTCCAACAACAAAAGACTAAAAACCAAATAGCCACTTCAAAAGATGGTATGGATGAACTCCCACCATCTCACCACCAGATACCCAATAAGCTAACACAAACCTCACTTACACTACTACAAAAACTACCAATATCAGTGCTCAAAATGGGCTTTAACAGCGCTAAAAAGTCGCTGTAAAGCTCAGCGTTAATATAGGGGGTCGCTTTTATCAGCGCTACGAAAAGCGATGATAAAGGTAAAAAAAATAAAAAAAAATAAAAAAGAATTAAATAATGCGGGGAGAGATTTTAACAGTGCTTGACCCCCGTATCAATGTTAATAGGTCTCCCACACGCTGCCCTTCCCGTGCATCCTCACATGTGAACCCCTTTGCTTCCACCCGAACTTGAACCCGCAACCTCCCCCTTTCGCGGCTGCCCCTTTACCACTAAGCTACTTCATTTTTTTCTCTATTTAATGATATATCTATTTATATATATATATATAGTTATATTTATTTGTATATTGATATAGATTTATATTAATATAAATATATTTATTCATATATTAGTATATATATATATATTCATTCATATATTAATATATATTATTATTTATTTATTTTTATATATATTTTTAGTTATAATTTTTTATCTGTATATTTATGTGTATATTAATATATACTTATAAGATTAGTTTTAAATACATTTATTAAATATGTTTTTATTTGTGTTTATAAATAAATAAATAAATAGATACATTCATATATACAACACACACACAGACACATATATATTTACGAATATATACCTATATATGTGTATTTGAAAAGCCATAGAATGTTAAAACGATCATAACTTATAATCCAGAATCCCGTTTCAACTTCACAAATAGTCAAATAAAATAAAATGAAACAATATTCGATATGATATGTGTTACAGGCCTAACGGACATCCGGATCAGAAGTTATACCTGTTTGAATGTTAACAAATCGGGGTATCCCGACTAAAAACTCAGTTTTGGAGGCCTTATGGGCATTTTTTGGCCTTGAAAAATGTGAAAAAGGATTTTTCTTAATTATTTGCACATAGAGATCACCGCAGGCTTCAATTTGATATGTTGTAGAGGTCAAACGGACACCCAGATCAAAAGATATGGTCGTTTGAAGTTTGAGTTACATTTTCAACTTATTTTAGATCTTTTATTTCATTGTTTTGATTTTCAAATTGTTATTAAATGATTTTTAATCGATAATAATTATCAAATTATTAATTTATAATATTTTTTAAATATTTTAAAACCATTTTCATTAAATTTCTTATATATTAAATTTAACAGTCTATTTATACGTATCTAAAACATATTTAAAAAATATATATTATATTTATAACAATATAAATATACTTATATAACAATAATTTATTTTTCATAATTTTTTTTTAAAAAATGAAATTTATCACTGGTAGGAAAAAGAGATGATAATAGTGCCCCTTTATCATCGCTTTTTTTAGTGATGATAAAGGCCCCCTTTATCAGTTCTTTTTTTAGCGCTGATAAAGGGGTAGCGCTTCCCTTGCCCGTTTTTGTAGTAGTGTTCCTCACTGTGGTGTCTTGCCTTTACCTACACTGGAAGACAAAGAAAGGTCTATACACCACCAAAGAGGTGCACAATGTGTGAGATAAATGGCTCAGTAGGATCCCACCTTGGTGTTCCATAACCAGTATCTATATAACAATACATGTATGCTCAATTTAAATAAAAACATGACAAGATTAATGGTAAAGTAGTTTTATAAAAAGCACAGTAAACATTTCCCTTTTTCATAGCTCTAAAACAAAAGTAGGTATATCAATTTCAAAGAACATTTTCCATATCATTTCCACAGTATAAACATGTATATCAAGGCTAACTTGGAAAGCCAATAAATACAAAATAGAAGCACAGGTATCAAAACACTAAAGAATACTACTGGTCCAGGCCACAAACTACTTGTACCACAATCCACCAAGTTCACAAAATCCGATCCTAGAACACAAGCCAAGGAAGCATAGTAATACCCCATGAGTAAACCCCCCAAAATGTCAATATTGGTCCCCTAGAACAACGATCCTAGGAAATAAATGAATTCCCCAAGACAAACCTCTTTGATAATCACAAGACAATGGATGATGACCCCAGGTTGAAGCTTCCACCTAAGTACCCAAGATATCCCATGTGCTCTTTTTCACAAATCATTTCAATGCTTTGAGATACCCATTTTTTGTCCATTTAGCAACAACTAGGGAAAAACCATTTCTATTTGAAAACCCTTTTCAAAAATCACAAAAATATCATGCCAATTCCATTTATAAATAAATATATAAAGCAAGAACAATCATTCCTCTCAACATAGGCTAGAGATGAAACCACCTACCTCAAAACTTGGGTTGCACACGCCCACAATAGAATCCAAAATCAATGAAACCCAACAACATCAAAGAAGTCCTTAAAATCAAATCCACATCAATATTGATTCAATTTAGAAGACAAGAGGTTGGTGGAAGAGAGGAAGACTATATACCTTAAAGATGAACCCCGCCACACTATGTCCAATGGAAGAGAAGGCCTCCGGAATGAGATCACCACTAGGGTTATCTTCCTTTGGGTATTATTCCCTCCTTATTCTCCAAATAGTTTTACAGCCCTCACCTAGTAATTTCCTGTGAGGGCATTGCATGATCAATATGGGATCTTGCGATGGTGTGTGCGACTTGTCTTGGTCAGTCGTCATGTTTTCTTATGGTGTGTTGCATGATCGGTGTTGGATTTTGCGACGACATGCAAAGGTAATCAGGGAAAGTTTCTCTACCTACCTTTGATGCACCTCATGTTCATTGATGGGTCTCATGATGGCATGGAAACATTTTCAAGGATAGCTACTTTTCTTGTCTTTGATGTGTCATGTTTTCATGGTTGTATGATGCCATAGTGTGACCAAGGGTGTTTCCTTGTCAAAAAGGTATGCCAAATGGTTCATGGAAAGTGTTGCAAGTTCTCACAGGGTTGTCACATATCCCAATCTCTCGATTCTTGTTCATGGAATATTTATCCTCTTCACATGAAAATATTAATCACGGCCTGAAGATCCTGAAATACACATGAATATTTCATGTGTGAGGTGTGAAATTTCATCGGATTGACATGGTGCATCGAGTCTCAAATATTATTTCATGATCATCTTTCGTGGAGCATCCAATAAATTATTTAGTACTCGAACATGACCAGATTCCAAGCCGTTTGGAAAAATTATTCACGTAATCGGGTATTCGGTTATTTAATCTTCTTTTAGGCGGAGGCAGGACCTTGATATATTCTTGCTACCATGAATACCTAATGGAGTACGTATACACTGTGCATTAGCTTTGCATATGTTAGGGTATGCGATGTGACATCATTTCTCAAAAAATGTTATGTGTTTCCTTGGCTTTCACATGATGGGTCATGGGATGCATCACATGAAGGGTTATGCGGTGTAAACCTTTTCGTAAGATAGATAGGTTATGCACTATCTTGACTTTTTCACATGAATAATCATGAGATCCACTTCCACGCGTGACTGAAATAGTGGGTCTCGCATGGTTTGATTTTCATAACCCATATGGGGACCTGATGAGTTCATCTCACTGGATATTCCGTAGGCCAGTGACGGTGAGGCAAAACTCATGTATCGCCCCCTCCCAATGGATCTCTGTTCCCAAAATCTCTTTTCAGTGCTTCATAGGGTAGTATTAGTGGGAATCTTTTTGTGACCACTGCACGTGCTAATCTAAGAGTGGGAAGTAGGAGATGCGGCATGTTGGAGCTCACTCACTCGAGGCCCTGTACCTATGCGACATCCACTATAGGCACAATCGGTAAACCTCAAACCCTAGAGTCATGAGGTTGGAGAAGGAGATGTGTGGTGTTTCTCATTTCTCACATGGCATCCCTCCTATTTGAATATTTTAGTTTTATTCATTTTATTTTGTGATTATTATTATATGTACAAACATAATAATACCAATAAAACTCATTCAATTGTGAAATCAATTTGCACACCCAGGTATCATTATCACATACGTATGCATTATGACTAGTCGATCACTCACAACATGCGTCCTTCTATGAAAAAGTGTGCATTACGTGATTATGATCATCAACATATTTTTTCCACCTTATCTCCATGTTTTAACCACATGTTAACCCTTTTGAAAATTACCACCAAATCAATGTTTTTTTCCTCTAATGTTGTCATAAAATATCCATGTGCACTATAAATGTACTATGGTTTATAAGTTAAACGTTAAATCACTTGTCAGAATATAGGATATTTATGAATTTTAAATTAATTAATAATATATTTTCATTTTTAGAACTATTCATTAACTTTGACATTGAAAACTACATGACAAAAATGAAATTGAAATGTAAACCATTCAAAAACCTCTAATATGTTATATTTATCAAAAAATTCATGTAAAACAATAGGTCATACAAATTATATTAATTTAAATATTTTTAAAATAATTTATTTTATTTTTCTATTAATTGATTAAATATCGTGTGGGTGTTCTGTAAGAATTTAAGGTAATTATTAAATAACTAAACTTTAAAAAAAATACCTTGAAAAAGATAATTCCTATTTAGTATAAATATTTATAATTGAGAATATCCTTATTTTACCCTTACATAAAAATTTTAGAGATATTAAAGTCTAGAGAGTGAACTTTTTTATTTTTCTTTTTGTAAAATAATACAACGATCATAATCCAAGAAATATGAAACCAATTAATTGACCATTTATTCTAGTATTGGATGGAAATGGCTGAACTACACTCATATAATAGAAACAATTCATGTGTTGTAGAAATTTTAAGGCCTTTCCCAAAGTTTTAACCTTATTTTACTCATTTTACCCATAACAAGATGACAAATATTTACCAAGGTTACTATTCCCAAAGAAAAAAAAATAAAAGAGTCATATTTAAAGAAAATTATTCTATTTATTTCAAATGTGGGTCCCTTTTTTCAAAATTAAAATTTGATAAGTTTAAGAATTTTTTTTTTAAAATAAGTATGAAAAACGCAATGAAAAATCTTTTTTGGATGAATATAACTTTAAGCATAAAACTAGATTAAATCTTTTCACATGCTTAGAAAATAAATTATATAATTTTTAAAAAATTTCATTGAATATATAATATATACATTTCAATAAATCATTCACCAAAAGTGATTATTTTAATTTATTAATATAAAAACATATTGTGCACATAAAAATAGTTTTTTATAAAAATAACTCTTTAACTTTCAAATGATTTTTTATTTTAATTTCTAATCTATTGATAACCAAAGAATTTATTTTATACATGTGTAAACTGAATATTTTTCATAATTTAGTTATTCCTATTCATACCGTTAAATCCAACAAATGGGAAGTAACTGTCACATTAAATAATAATATTTCAATAGTATATTGTTTTTCATTTAAACTCAGTGTTGTGTGTATCACAATATATCAAAGAAATTAAATTTATTTGAAAATAAATATATCATAAAATTATGGGGTTCTACACCTAGCATGTGATTTTTTATAGATATCCTCATTATCGAACCATAGTTAAGAACGTTTTTCTCTTTGATTAACCATGTCTCTTCCAACATAAATGTTGCATAGCCTAGGATATACACTTTTCCATGAATGGATTCCTTGAAATAATAACCTTCCACTAGGATGTTCCTTTTGATAGCATCATGGAAGTGGTTGATCCAAGTGATAGATCAGTTATGATGAATATTTCTAGGATTGGGAACATCAATCATCAACACAAAACCATGGATCTATAGCATGATTGATAATTTATAATCTTGGAGGTCATCTCCCCTGATAATTTATTGAATATAATTTTCAAGTTGAATGAATTTTTGAGCCTTGGTCATAGCACTTTAGATCCTATAAATACTCCTCTAATCACAATCTTGAAGGAACTTCTTGGGATACCTTTTATTTTTTGTTATGTAGAAAACAAAAAAAAAAACAATTGTGACCTCATATTCACTTAGATATGTAAAAAATGATAAAGTTGAAAATCCCACATAGCACTATGTGACTGCATATCACTGTGTGAATTGAATGGGAGGGCTATGTGTAAAATTTGGGTTCATATGAAGAATGATTTGTGAATCAATGGTTTTTGGATGAATGTTTTATAGTTTATGAATAGAGTTCCACACAAAGAGAATTACTATGTTTAATGTAGGTGAAATCAACTTACTTTGGGATGATCGAGAAGAAACATTATGAAATAGTAACGAATTAGGGTACTTGGATCTATTTATATCAGGTAGGACCCTTCATCTAGTAGATCATTATGAACTTTTAAAGCTACCCATTCCTTCATAGAGTAGGCTATTTTTCATGATGATCAGACCCCATTCTTATGTATGGATATTTTGAAGCTCTTAGAGTCCCAAAAAATCTCATGGAATGATTACTGAAGAGATGGTATAAGGTGAATTAATAGTTAGTAATTGATATTTCACAAAATATTTGTGAGGCCTCAATTAAAAGAAAAAAAACTTCACCAATTTTCATCCCTCCATCATGAATCATCCATTCATTGTGAAGAAATCCTTCTCCCATGTAGTAAATTAATGTGATTCGACAAAGTTGGGATTCACTGTTTGTGTAAGTTTGGAAGAGTGATATGTTACCATGTGGATTCCATTAATTACATGTGGTATTGAGGTATACTACTATGTAACCATGACATGCTTCTTCTATATTGTTACTGCATTTTTAATGTTTGTTATTTTCAATGGATGAACTCCTATGAAATCATATAGTGCATCCCATTTCATTTGATTAAACTAATAATTGATTTCATGAACCTTACATATCACAATGTGGTCTACTATTGGAATGAATATGTTTACATGGATTTACCTTCTCCGAATGGCCTAAAATCCTTCTTTTTATTGATTTTTTGATAAACCCCCTTTTAAGGGATGAGGGGGAACCCTTACAAGGCCTGTAGGGTAAGAGATTACATGAATCATAGGTCTTAGAAGAAATATCCAGAGTATTACTACATGGAACTGATCCTCCCCGGACTATATATCGTGATGTCAACTCTCCACCTTCACATGGTTGTTCAGCTAGGCTTCTCATGTATGTATAGGCTGGTCCCAATGGCAATGTCTTACCCTCTATTTCTTCTAAATCTAGTAGCTTCTACTCTGGTGAATGTTCCTTCTCTAAACCCTCATCTAGAGTCTGCTCCTTATAGAGTCCCCCTGGTCCATTAATTATAATTTTAGGTGGCCCAAAATCCTTGAGGTGGCACAAATGCTTTATTGGCCCGAAGGCCTTGGGTGGCCCGAAGGCCATGAAGGACCCAAGGAACAAACTGGTGGTCTAAAATCCTAAACAGATGAATATTTTCGGCTGCAACAATACCGAACAGTACCTTCTATAGTATCTTTTATAGTGAATGCTACAGTACTACTACAGTACCAGAAAATATGTCTCTTCCCGGTCCATTAAGCATAATTTCAGGAGGCCCAAAATCCTTGAGGTGGCCCGAAGGCCTTGAGGTGGCCCAAATGCTTTATTGGCCCGAAGGCCTTGGAGGACCCAAGGACCAAACTGGTGGTCCGAAATCCCAAACAAATGAATATTTCCGGCTATAACAATACCTAATAGTACCTGCTAGAATATCTTCTATAGTGCATGCTACAGTACTGCTATAGTACCAGAAATATGTCTCCGCTCAGATTTGAAATCAGTTCTCTTGGATGCACTTATCGAGTCCTCACCAACTGAGCTGAGGCTCTTGTGCACATGGATTCACCTTTAAAAATCAAATTAATTCTATAAATATTAAGAGAAATATAAAAATGGAGACAAATTAAGACCGAAGGATAAAGGTACAAAATTATTCTTAAGGTGGTCTATCCATTTTTTTGGGATTAGGAAAATCATAAAAAAGGGATCTAAAAACGCATCATGTAAATAATTTTAGCACAAATAACCAATTTATAGAGGCCCCTCATGATGTGACTAAACAAACATAGTTCATTGATGATTCATTGTGAGGGACACTTCATGAAGGATGTTTAATGACACATACTTCATAAATGGTATGGAGAAAATTTACTTCATGGAGAACAATTAAAACTTACTCTTTTTAAGGCTTCACCCACTTCGCATAGCATATTCTCTTATATAATGTTAGTGGTTTCATAGGTGTTTTCTACCCTCTCATCCAATCCCATATCCCTTGAAGCATCTACACATCCTAGGTATAGTTTATGAAGAAATAAAAATATTAAAAAAAGGGGACTTCCTTAATGTTTTGTCCTTTGATAAGATCACCCACATTGGCCACACCAAACCAAGAGGTATGTATTTCTAAAAATTAATAATCTTAAAAGGGACATATTATTGGGATACATATTCCCAAAGGGTGTCCCCAATGTGTAATCCCTAAAATATCATCCTTAATGGTATCCCCAATGTATAAGCCCCATTATTCCCTTCATTCCTATCTCATTTTGAACATTTAATATCCATAGTGTTAGATATAAAACTATATTATTACCTAATATAGTGAGTGTGGGATACCTTGTGTGATAAGAATAGGATTCCTCATGTTAGGATAATGAGATAACCCCTCATCCATGGGTAGCCTTAGTGCACAAGCCCCATTCAATCCTAATTGAAATTTTTTATGAAATGTGTTTTTTCTTCTATTATCTCTTGCTTCCCACACCGAGGACTCAAGTGGGATTAGATATTTGAGTTGATCATGCCATTATCAAAACTATAATTCATCCATGAGCCTCTTATTTAGGTGTAATCCCTATCCACATCCTATATGTACCTCCTAGTTATGTGTAATCTCTCAAAAAACCTAAAAAAGTAGTCCCACATGTGTAAGACCTACTAAACACATTTATGTCACACCTTCCACGACACAGATGTCACCATTTTATGATGTTAAATCTTATGGAAAATATTCTACTCACATTACACAAAACCATAAAACTACATACATGAAACATGATGCAAAATCGTATGCTACGTTTCCATTTCATGACCATAAAATGTGTCCCTTGATCTATACGGGATTTTATTTTTATCAACCAGTATATATAGGATGCCTCTTAGAGGTTTATACATGAAATCATCAAACCTCTATTACCATCATTAAAGGGATTTATTCCCCAAGATATCACTCAATTCCTCCCCTTTGCTTGATATATTCAAACAAGATCATATGTCTACTTATCTAGGGACACATACCGTAGAAATATCTTCAAATTATTTCAAATTCCCAAAGAAAACATACACCTACCTGAAGGGATATATTCCATCTTGGTGACCAATACATCTTTCTCTTTAGATCCATAATCCGTATGAGACTATGTTTACTTAAAAGGACCATATTCCTTTGTGGAATCAATATATCCTCACTGGGATATATTCCTTTTATGGAAAACCCAAGAGGGAATATCTTGAATAAGTACCATACTGGCCATTAATTGGAATCTTTAACCTAGAAGTCCTTACGGAATGATGTAAAACTATATAGATCAGTCATTGACACAATACCATAAAAGATAAAGTTTTCCTCGATAAGGGGAACCAAAATACACTATTTCTTAATCCATTTAGAGTGGTTTAAAGGAAACTATTAACTTATGAGCCTAATCTTGACACCACTGACATTTACTGCTGCATTGGACAATGATAGACTCATGAGTGCACATATGTGATTATTTATACCATAGATCACTAAAAGCATGGAATCACTAATAAATATATGGAAATATGGATGAAATTTAATAAATAAATATTTTTACATTGATAGGATATATTTAATATTTATAAACATTCACATCAATACATTTTAAATACCAACTGATAGAATAGGGGTAACCAGCCCCACACTGGTACATGGGAAGGATTCATTAAACTTGTTATAATTCAATAAGAGAGTCCAAAATCAGGATTTAATATCCTGAGAAAAATCTTACGAATTCAACCAACCATGAACTATAAAAATACACATTCCAATGCATCAAAAATAAAACTTCCCCAGTGACTACCTAGAATTATAAATAATGTATGTAGTATTGTTTACATCAAACAATATGGTATGTTGGGGTATTGTATATTTCTAGTTCCATGAACATATTCCTTATCCAAAACTAATTTAAATAGTCAGATAGGTTTTTATAAATGGTTTAGCTAACTATTCCTAATTAATTTTATAAATATATAATGTATCCTGTTATATTAATTGGAAATATCCACTATAATAGTCAATCTTGTTTACTTCATATACGTGTATATTGATATACATTTCATGAATTAAGATGACAATTTACCTAAAAATGTATGATAATGAGTTATATTTAATTGATGTTCACTATAAAAGAGTATATATTGTGATTAAATATTACTTTTGGTGTGAGTATAATTCCTATATCTAGATAAGAAACATGATCAAGAGGAAAAAATTAGTTTTAGGAGCCGAATGACTAATAAATATTAACACATGAAGTGTTTCATACAATATATTTTTTATACATGGGGTGCATAGACCATATTTTGAATCTCCACTGCCTTAGGTTAGTGAGATAACTTTCTTTAGAACGCCAATAATTCAATAAATTTCATATGAAATCATTGAGGCATAGCTAATTAAGGGGTGGGAGGGTATATTTTTGATCATGTCCTTGGTTAGAAATCAACAAAATATATGATTTTTCTTCCTATATGAAAATTATTTTATTTGGTCCCAATATTTTTTCTAGATTGAGAATGTTTATGGACATACCTAGATTGTATATTTGATGTTAATATATATTAAGGTGAGGGACATGAGATGTGATCTCCCATAGTGGAGAATAAAATGTTATGTATTCATTAACATGGTAACTATGTATATATAGAATCCAGAACAAATTATCTTTCTAAATGAGATTCATAAACATTGTATCCCATGGTCATTCATTATATTAGATAAATGGATCAAACGAAAATGAATTATATATATGATTTTGTTTTTAGACATAAGTATAGAGATATTTTTTATGTATCATAATTGATCCCTTTATAGTTTGAGCAGTATTAATTATTTTCTTTTAACTTCTCTTTACTCAAATTTCTAGATCCGATCATCAAATTTTTATTATCAATGCTAAAAAGGAATGTGGGGTCACACTTTAGTGTTGATATTATAGGTACATAGTTTGAATCTGATAGATTCTCTAAAAGTGTTTTATATTTTATACCAAAGTGTTTTGGGTAGTGTACTAAAAAATTAGTTCAAAAAATATAATACATGTTGAAGTTGGAGGAAGCTTCTTAAATGTTCATTAGAAGATATTTGAAACGTTTTTTGGATATGGTTTAACATGTTATTATAAATGATAAAATATAAGATGAAAAGAGCCTCTAAGGATTTGGTACATTTCTAAGAGTGATCAGGATATACCCTAGATCATTTAGATATATGTATTTAAATAATATAAATGTGTTATATTGTATTGTATGATATAAATAATTATTTAATATGGCATGCAGGAAAAAATATTTATTTTCATGCATTTGTGAAATATTATTTTATATTGTGTATAGATATTGTATGGCCTATTACTATACAAAAACCCTCCACCTAATAATGGTAGCAGAATATTAATGGGGTTAATATTTGGATCTCATTCACTAAATTCTATCATTAAAATTGACAATTGCATTATATTAAATTCATTTGAGTTGAGACATTTTTTGGTTGAAAAGAATTTATTAACACATGAATAAATCATAAATTTAGTAACATATAAGTTATAAGATGCATAAATTCATATTATCTTGAGGGACTATAAATGGATTCTTCACTATAAGATAGGTTTTTTGTTCAATTCACTACTATCCTGACATACCAGTAGCACTCTCCATCTTCATCCTTTGGCTTCAGGAGGAACTATCACTTCATGGGTAATGAGAGTATCTTTATAAAGTTTTTATTGATACAATGTGGACCATGGATACATAATTTATACTAAATTATGGTGGATTCCCTTAACTGATGTTCATCAACATCATGTGATGAAGAATGATGCAGAAACCCTACAATAGAAGTTTCATGTATAGTTCCTCCTTTGAAAGTTCACATGGATCCCTAATATCAAAAATAGAGAATTTTATTTTATTATTTTAATCTATTTTTCCTATGAATATTAATTTATAAAATATCCAAATAATCATGGATGCAAGGTTTGGCTATGCTTCAGGCGAATTGAATTCTTGATGAGGATGTTTCATGTGATTTAATGATAGCAATGTGTTAATTTATAATTACAATTTATTTTTTTCATCCTTACAAAAATATATTCACTTTGTAAATTAATATTTAATATAATATACTTTTAGTATTATTTCCCTAATACTCATTAATGATGAAAATAGTGGTGTGATATAACATCATTTATGTAAGTTGTTGAACCTACCCAAACAAGAACATGTTCCACTACTGAATATTGAGGAACATAGAGTTATAAAATATTAATATAATTTTAATAGAATCATGATGATATTAATAGAAAAAAAATTAGAGTGAATAATGATATTTATAAATATTTTATATGTGAATTTGATTGAAATTGTTAGAGAAGACCTAGATACTAACTTATAAGTAAGCAATCCTTCTCATAAGGGGTTCCTTTGAAAGGAAGGATTTATGTATTCTTTTTAGGAACATAATAAATATAATGTGTAACTAGATTTTAGGAGACATAACAATTTATAGTATTTAAGATAGAACCAAAGGATCAAAGTCTCTTGTATTGGGTTTAGGATAACATCTTTAATTTCTTAAAATGACCCAAAAATCATTATTTCATGGAGGAATTTATAGGGAGTGTAATGAACCAACCCAGATTTACCTCAAACCCAGCACTCGACCTATTCTGCTACATACCTGAAGGGTGTTATTGATACCCATAGGTTTTCAACAAGCACTTAGACATCAAAGAATACAAAATAAGGAATTATTTCACCCAACCTGATCAAACACATGGCATATATGTACTAAAAAAGGAATAGTGGAAGAGGAATAAGATATTTATGCCATAACTATAATAAAATAGTAGAAATAGAAAACTGTAAAAGTAGGTAAAAACTTCAATACAATTCCAAATAGAAATGACTAAAAATCAAACAACCACTCTAAACAATGGTATGGATGAACTCCCACTATCTCACCACTTTATACCCAAATAGATGACATGAAACTCACTGCCTTACTATGGCACCTTGCCTTTCCCAGCACTGGAAGATAAAACAATGTCTACACACCACCCAAGAGGGGAATAGGGCATGATCTAATAGGCTCAGTAGGATTTAACCTAGGTGTTACATAACCAATCTCTATATAAAAATCCTTGTATGCTCATTTTAAATAAAATCATGCCATGATAAAAAATAATCCAGTTTTATCGAAAACATGGTAAACATTTCCCTTTTTCATAAATCTAAAACAAAAGCATGTATATCAATTTCAAAGCACATTTTCTATATCATTTTCCACAGTATAAACATGCATATCAAGGCTAAATCATAAATCCAAGCAATACAAAAGAGAAGCATTGGTATCACAACACCAATGAATACTATATGTCTAGGCCGCAAACTACTCATACCACAATCAATTAAGTGAAAAAATCCGATCATAGAATGCATAAATAAGAAGTAGAGGAATACCCCATGAGTAAATCCCCCAAAATGTCAATATCAGTCCCCTAGAATAGTGGGAATAGGAAATAGAGGAAATCCCCAAGAAAAACTTCCTTAATAATCACAATATAATGGATGATGGCCCCAAGATAAACCTTCCTCCTAAGTACCCAAGGTAACCAATATGCTCTTTTTCACAAATCATTTCAATGCTTTGAAATACCAATTTTCTTTCCATTTATCAACAACCAAGGAAAAACCATTTCTCCTTGAAAAATATTTTCAACACACACAAAACGATCATGCCAATTCCATTTATAAATCAATTTACAATGAAAGAAAAATCAAGCTTATCAACATAGGCTAGAGGTAGAACCACCTACCTCAAAACTTAGGCCACACATAACCTCAAAGGAATCCAAAATAAACAAAACCCAACAATGTCAATGAAGGTCCTGGAATAAAATCTACATCAATATTGATTCAATTTAGAAGATAAGGGATCAGCGGAAGAGAGGAAACCTACATACCACAAAAATGAATGCTCGTTGCACTATGAAAAATGGAAGAGAATGCCTCCAGAATGAGATCACAAAATGAATCTAGAAAGAAACCTAGAAGAATAAAAAACCTCAGAAAAATGGATCTAAAGATTCCACCCAATGATGATACCGTGGTCAAAAGCAATGAAGGAATGTAAAGGTTATTCAGCCAGAGAGACGCACCCCAACCGCAAAAAAGATAAAGTGTCGAATGGAGAAATCCATAAGGGGTTGAGTCTCTCAAAAATAACATGGAACCACCTTAGGAAAATAACCATGAATAACTGGTGAAGGAACTGAAAAAAAAACAGCCACGTACATGCTATTTTTAAAAATTGTACATGGGCCATTACTTGGCGTGTAATCTAGTTACACAATGTGTAACCCCCATGATCTATATACACCAAAAAACCCATATATTCAGATTAAAAACTGACCTTTTAAGAACTCATGTCGTTTAAGTTAGGGTCACAACATGTAACTTTTCCCAGCATGAATTTGTCTTTCATGACTTACATCCAGCAACCATTACACAGTGTGTAACATAGTTACACAACATGTAACTGCTCCGCAGCCTACAGAAACAAACAGTTATTAGTGAAAGTCCAACAAATTTTTGAATTCACTATTATAGATATCCTCTCAATCACAAAGGAGGGGGAAACCATGATGATGTTAGGAAGTACCTGAAAAAATGGTAACGAGATGTTACAAAATCCCCACCATAAAGACTTTTCATCATTGGGAAGTCATGTGGAAGATGTTATCCCTAGAAAAATATTATCCCAATACTCCCTCATCAACGAATCACATTCCCAAGTATCATGAGAATCTGATCCTTGTTTCCATATAATTATGACCAATGGAATCGACTTCCCACACAATACTTTCACTTGATTGTCAATGAAATCAACTGGTTTATCCAGTACAGAAACATATGGCTCTAACTCAATTTCATCCCAACTCAGAATGTGAGAAGGATCAGGGTGATACCTCTTGAGATGAGATATGTGGAAACATCATGAATTACTGTCAACTGGATCAGTGATTCTAACTGGAAAAAAACATGTCCAAGTCTCTTGGTGATCTCAAACAGTCCAACATATCTCATATCCAACTTTACCTATTTTCCAAGTTGATAGTGACCCAACCAAGGAGAAACTTTCAAGAAAATCTATTCACCAACCGAAAAATCCAAAGGTTGATGCCACCAATCTACATACAATTATGTCTACTATGGGCTATAACCAGACATCGATGAACATCCCAAATCTTTGTGGACATTTCCTAAACCAAACATGGTCTAATTAAAGATACTCTTCCCTCCTTAGCACAACAAAGATGTGATCTAAATGGGAGACCATAAATCACCTCAAATGGATCCATTTTGATTGAATATTGATAACTATTATTATAAAAAAACTAAACCAGTCCCAGATGACTATCCCATGTTCCTCCAAAATCCAAGACACAGGCATAGAGAATATCCTCTAGGATCTGAATCACACACTCCATATGACCATTTTTTCATGGATGGTAATCTATGCTTTACTTGACCTGAGTTCCCATTTCCTCTTGAAGACTCCTCTATAACCTAGAGGTAAACCTAGGATACCAATATGAAACAATGGTAGAAGGAATACCATGTAAACTCATAATCTCTTTCACATACATCTTACCCATATCTTCAACTTTAGTGATGTATTTGATCATAATAAAATGACCAGACTTCGTTAACTGATCAACAACTACCCAGATAGCATTCCTCCCTCAGGGAGTCCATGGTAATCTAACAAAAAAAATCCATGTATACATCATCCATTTTCCAAATTGGCATCACAAGAATCTAAAGAAAGCTAGAGGGTTTGAAGTGATCTACCTTTATCAGTTGGTAGGTGTAACAGTGAGACACAAACTCCGTGATGTCATGCTTCATACCCAGCCACATGGATTGTCTACTCGTGTCATAATACTTCTTTATAGTGTGAGTATGAGTGAACCATGAATACTTGTGACAATAAAATAGAACTAAACTCCTCACAGATATTGAGATAAAAATATCTTTTCCAAAGTGAAGCATACAATCTGAAGAGAGAGACTAACCCGAAATGGTCTCCATACCAAAAATGCTTTCTCGAGTCTTTTGAAACTCATCATCCTACTACCTACTCTACAAAATAGACTCCATGAGAGATGATAATAACTAAACACATGTCATAACCATACCTGAAACATTATCCTGAGTGTCCAAGTGAATCTGAGAGAAAATCCCCATAAGGTTCTACTCTTCCTTCAATTCTACAATAGCCGGTGATGGTACCTTCCTAATAAGAGAATATACAAAAACAAATCCCTTCCATGGGGTGTTGATGATATTGAAGTTAAATGTTTAAAGGTATTCTACCCCTCATCTATGTCTGAGATTCAAGTCCCTCTGAAAAAAGATATAACTTAGACTCTTATGATCAGAAAATACCATGAACTTCTCCCCAAAGAGATAGTGCCGCCAGCATTTAAGCGCTTACATGACTACCGTAAGCACTAAATCATGAGTGGGTAATTATTCTCATGCGGTAAACTATGAAGAGAGCAATAATCTACCATATGGAAATCTTTCATAATAATTCATCCCAAACCAGCACCAGAGGCATGACAAAAAATCGCATATCCCTTAACTGGCTCAGGTAAGATCAGAATAGGAGTCGGTGTCAGAAGCCTTATTAGTTCATTGAAAGAAGTCTGAAACTTTTCATCCTAGTTTAATTTTATTGCTTTCTTGGTAAGTGTAGTCAAATTTTACACCAACTTAGATAAATCCTTGAAAAAACATCAGTAGTATACATTAAGACCAAGGAAGCTCCTAATTTCAAAGACATTCTAGGTTCCTTCCATAAAAAAACATTTACCTTATTTAGATCAACTGAAATCTCATGCTCAGAAATTCTATTCCCCAAGAACTTCGCTTCTTGAATCCAAAAACTATATTTTGAAAGTTTTCCATACAAATGATGAATTCTCAAAAAATTTAGCACAAAACTCATATAGTGCTCATACTCATGCTCAGATTTTGAATAAACCAGAATATCATCCATGAACACTACCACAAAAGTGTCAAGATATTTATGGAATATATGATTCATCAAATACATAAAAACTTCATGAGCGTTAGTCAGACCAAAAGGAATAACAAGATATTCATAATGGTCATACCTTCTCCTGAAATCCATTTTCCGTATATCAGACTCTTGAAATCTGAGTTGATGATAACCTGACCAAAGATCGATCTTTTAAAACCAATTTTACCCCTTTAATTAATCAAATAGATCATCTACATGAGGCAAAGGATATTTTTTCTAAACCATTACCCAGCTCAACTTTCGATAGTCCACACATAAACAAAGTGAACCATCTGCTTTCTCAGCAAAGAGCACAGGGGCCGCCCAAGGAAAAATGCTATGGAAACAAAACCTTTTTCTAACAAGCCTTCCAACTAAATCCTGAGATCTTTAAACTCCTCTGGTTCTATATGATAAAAAGGTTTCAATATTGGATACGTAACTGGCACCAGATCAATTTTAAACTCTACTTCTCTCTCTGGAGGAAGACCAGATAAATCATCTGGGAAAATGTCAGGAAAGTATTGAACAACAATGGGAAGATCAACAATAGAAGAAACATCATCGGTCTCAAATGCAACAACAACTACCAAACTTCTAAGCTTTGGGTGGGAAGGTCCTGTACGACCTAACCTCAGGTCCCACTCCCCCTGAAACACAAGAGAGATCCCATCGATAGAAAGAAATGAAACATGAAAATGATAACAATCAACCTCAGCTCGATGAGCGACAAAACAATCTGTAACAATAATGACATCATACAGATCTAAATCAAGAATAAGAAAGTACCAGATGAACTTCGTATCAGATATTGTCAATGAATAAGGACACTGAAACACCTACTCATTCCTCTTTCTAAGAGGTGTTGCTAAATCCATTGAAAGGGACATAAGTTCCATTGGAAGTTTAAGAACATCTACTAAACATGTAGATATAAAAGAGTGGGAGACAACAATATCAAAAAACAAAATTACTACTTAAGATTAAATAAGGATTGTACCTCTCACTATTTCTAGACCTGCATCAACTTTTTCTAGACACACATCTACTGTGTGAAAATGATTCATTCCTGAGGAATTTGTCGAAGCCCTATAGTCTTTGAAGATTCTGACTACACTACAGTATCCTTCAGAGCTCACAAACCCTGACCATAACGAGGCATAATCATAAGCTGAAAAATCACTTTAAGTGACCAACTTGTCCATAGATGATTCACGTATTTGTGGGAATATGAAAAGAACATCTAGTGTGTCCTCCCTTACCACATTGATTTCAAGTCAGAGGCACATTACCTGCTATAATAGATGGTGTAGAGGAGGATCGCTCTTGAGACCCACATCCACTACTCATGTGATGATCTTTCCACTTTCTCTTCTTCCCATGCGTTCCACTGAAGTTGTCACTAGATGGAAAAGAAGAGGTGTAAAATCCATTCTTTCTCGCCATATTCATTTCTTCTATCATAGATTTGTCCACCATATTCACATAGGTAGAAATCTTCAGCATAAACAACTATGACCTGATATCCAGTTGCAAACCCGGTAGGTACTTCTGTACCTTTAGCTAGTCATTCCTCACCACATCCAGTGCAAAATAGACAAGCTTAGAAAAATAATTGGTTTATGATGACACTGAATTTTCTCTCTATTATAAAGATAGAAACTCCAGAGACTTTGCTTGCATCCGTGACTCTAGAAAAAATTTATTAAATAATAGGGTTTTAAAACCCTTCCAATCTAAGTCTACATGCCTATCTACCCGGAATATAGAATCCCACCATCGCTTACCAGAGCCCTCAAGTCTAAACACTATGCACTTTACCCTGATGTTCTCATGTGTCTCCAGAAAGTTAATGATTTGATCAATCCAATCCAGCCAGTCCTCCACCTCTTGAGGTTCATTCATCCCTTTAAAGGGTGGTGGTTTCTCACACAGGAACTCCCGTGATCGATCTCTCTCTCCTCTACCACCTAGATGTACCTGAACCATTGTGTTCTAAACTTGTGGTGCATATTAATCAAAAACATGAACTACATGTATGATATTATCAATGATATTATAATTTATAGGTGGGTTCCCTTCAGGAACATCAAGTGCACCTTCTTGGGGAACTCGTGGAAGACATCTTAGAGGCATACTACTGCACACCAAAACATAATAATGACCAGACAATAGAATGAATCTCAGATCAAACTCGAAAAACCATAAGCAGAAAATGATATTTTTAAAACAAAAACCAACATTTGTGACACACATCCAAACATCTTATGGATCTTGAGTCTCATCACGCCAAGATATGGCCATGAACTTATCGCAACATACCTCTCAAGTTCCAAAAATCCTATCTTCAGTCTAATAGATGTCTTAAGACATGGAATCTTGAGGATACACCTTATCTCATATCAAATTTTGATGAACCAACCCAGGTTTCCCTCAGACCTGGCACCCAAACCATTTTGTTACATACCCAAAAGGCATTCTCGATCCCCATGGGATGGCGATAAGCACCTGAACATCAAAGAATACAACAGAGGGAACAATTTCACCCAACCTAATCAAACAAACGACACATATAAATTAGACAAAAAGTAATAGTAGAAGATGAAAAAGATATGTATGCCATAACTATAAGAAAACAACACAAATAAAAAACTATAAAAGTAGATAAACTCCAAGACAAGTCTAACTATGAAGGACTAAAAACCAAATAGCCACTACAAATGATGGTATGGATGAAATCCCACCATCTCACCACCATCTACCCAATCAACTAACATGAACCTCACAATCTCACTATGGAACCTTTCCTTTCCCTACACTGAAAGAAAAACAAAGGTCTACGTACCACCGAAGAGGTGCACAATGTTTGAGCTAACAGGCTCAGTAGGATCCGACCTAGGTGTTCCATCACTAGTATATGTATAAAAAACCTTGTATATTCATTTTAAATAAAAACATGGCATGATAAATGTTAAAGTAGTTTTATAGAAAACATGGTAAACATTTCCCTTTTTCACAACTCTAAAAAAATAGTTATATCAATTTCAAATCACATTTTCCATATCATTTTCCACAACACAAACATGCATATCAAGGCTAACTCAAAAAGCCAAGCAATACAAAATAGAAGCATAGGTATCACAACACCAAGGAATATAATAGGACCAAACCAGAATCTACCCATACCATAATCAATCAAGTGCAAAAATCTGATCCAAGAACACGGGCCTTTAATGTAAAAGAATACCCCATGAGTAAACCCCCCAAAATGTAAATATCGGTCCTCTAGAACAACGATCCTCGAAAATAGAGGAAATCCTCAAGAAAAACCTCCTTGATAATAAAAAAAACAATGGAAGATGGTCCCAATATAAACCTTCTACCTAAGCACCCAAGGTAACCAATGCGATCTTTTTCAAAAATCATTTCAATTCTTTGAAATACCCATTTTATTTCCATTTATCAACAACCATAAAAAACCATTTCTATTTAAAAACTATTTTCAACACACACACAAGGTTTATGCCAATTCCATTTATAAATCAATTTATAAAGCAAGAACAATCAATCTTATCAGTATATGATAGAGACCGAACCACCTACCTCAAAACTCAGGTTTCACATGCCTTTAATGGAATCTAAAGTCAATGAAACTCAACAACGTCAATGAAGGAACTAGAATCAAATCCAAATAAATATTGATTCAATTTAGAAGATAAAGGGTTGACGAAAGAGAGAAAATCTACATACCTCAAAGATGAATGCCTACCGCACTACGACCAACAGAAGAGAAGGCCTCTGAAATGAGATCACACAATAGATCTAGGAATAAACCAAGAGGAATCACCAACCCTAGACCAATGAATTCAATGACACCACCCAATGACGATACTATGATCAAAGGAAATGATGGAATGGAAAGGTTACTCAACTGGAGAGATGCACCATAGCTACAATGGAGATCGAGTGTCGAATGGATCAATCTAGAAGGGGTTGAGTCTCTAAAAAATTCTCTGGAACTGCCTTAGGTTGAGAGCCATGAATAACCAATGAAGAAACTAAAAAAAATATTCACACATTATTTTAAAAACTATATGTGGGCTGTTATATGGCGTGTAACCCCCATGATCCACATATTCTGAAAAACCCATAGACTCGGATTAAAAAATGACCTTTTAACAACTCAAGTCATGTAATTCATAGTCATGATGTGTAACCTTTCACAGCATGAAGTCTTCTTTCATGACATATATCCAGCAACCATTACACGGTGTGCAACTACTCTGTAGCCTATAGAAACAAATAGTTTCTACTGAAATTCCAAAAAATCTTTAACTTCACCTGTAATGTCCCTAAATTTTCAAATAATTTTTTTAAAAATTATATAGAATTATTTCGAGACTAGGCGTTGAGACGGCTTCTGATTCTGAGGTCTGGAGTGCCCGGAATGATCAGTCAAAAGATGTTAAACTTTAAATAGTAGGATTGAGTGGTTTTCCTAAAAAAGTGGAATAAATATTAAACGGGGTTCCCGAATCAAAAATCCAAGCACACCGTTGTGTTCAGGATGGCAGGTTTACCCTAGGCGCGACTAAGTTTAGTCCGCGCAACCCTCGAGTGAGAAAACCCAAAAATGGCATAACTATAAATAAAATAATTAAATAAAATTATTTTATTTTTAAAATTCTTATTACTCACAAATGGTGACTTAGATTAAAAATCTGAGACCACCTCTGAGTTCGTGAGGGTATTCTTTCCTTAGGAAGATCCTAACATTGGCCGGCATGGGCCAAAAGTGCAAGTTAGTTTTTTACCGTAAATAAAATATTTAAGTAACAATTATTTTATTGTAAAACATTTATAAATCCTCAATGATAACTCAGAATGAAAATATAAGAGTACATTTTAGCTTGTGAGGGTGTTTTCCCCTTAGGCGAAGCCTACCCTTGACTGACACGAGTCGAGGGTGAAAGTTAATTTTTTGAACTTTTTTTAAGGTACGCTTAAGTAAACATGTGAGCGGGTTTTTCTAACTTTTGAACTGGTGATCGGGTAGAAAATATCAAGGCACCATTGAATTCATAATTTTGGGATTTTCCTATAATGGAATTAACTTTGACCTAAATGGGACGAACAAAAATGTAAATTTTCAGACTTTTCCAAAAAAAATAAAAAAAAAACCTTAAAAGGTTATTTTATTTTATTTTCTCACTCATAAAGTAGCGGACAGTGATGTTGCAGTGTAGTGATGAGTTTTATTAATGAAACTCATTAATGTCTCATTGACTTGTAGTGTAACTATGCTTTAATGACGTGTAACATCGATGTTGTTTCATAAATGAAACAGCCTAACGACGCGACGTCACAATGTAACAGAAACATTGCGAAATGTTTTTCCTTTTATTTTGGTTGATGCGTTGGTCGAATGAGGAACTAAAGTGCGAGGATTGTTTGAAGAAACTCCGAAAAACTTCATCTCCAATGAAGAACAGAAAATTCTGACAAGCATCAAACATCTTCGATGCACCTCGAAGAACTGAGCTGGAAGTGACGAACGAAATCGACATCTTGAAACCTCGAGGACGTAACACTGTGGTAAAAAAAATCAAAGATGTATGAGTTTAATTTGTGTAAGTTCTTCCCCATTCTTATTCTAGAAATGAATAATGTGGATCAACCCATGAATAGGTTGATCCGTGAATCATGAGTTTATGAAGGAGGGTAACCTTTTTTTGCGTTTTCTTTAACCGGGGTTGTAATTATAATTTTTTGATTGGACCAAAACCCCTGGACCTCCCACGATTATAAACTTATAATGTGGAGGGTTCAGACCAACAGAAACAAGGCTCGAGCCCCTCCAACACGTTTTTTATTTGTGTCCAAACATCCTAATCATCGACAAGCCGGGTTTGAGACCTCTACAAAAAAGAGAATATTCCTCGGAGACTATAGGCACTGACAAAATGGAAAATGGACTTCTAGAGCAACTCTGGTGGCCTGCTGAAGGAACCGTTGGTGCACCGCAGCATTACGAGGCTGCGGTCGTCTGGCCATGGTAGCAACAGGATGACGTGGTGCCAGGCGGGTGCCGTGTGGAGGGGTGGTCCACATCTGGGCTACCTAGATGAGCTTGCAGCCATGATCATTTGACCATGATAGGAGGAAGGCCAGATTTCTGTGGGGCCAGCAGAGAGGAGACGTGGCTAGGTTCTATATCCCATGTACTCACCACCGGTCTCCTGTACGACCGGTCATCAAGCTAGCGGTCCATGCCTAGTCAGCGGGCTGTGCCCCCTGCCAGCAAGCCGGTCCGGCACCCGGTGGGCCAAATATCCACCGCCAGCATGGACCCGTGCCTAGTGGGATTCACCTAAGACCTAGTGGGTCATACCTATGTCGATGGGACAGAACCATTCCTAGCAATCCAGAACTGCGCCGGCAGGATAGACTCGCACCCTTTGGGCCGGTTTGGACGAGACTGGGACGCCAAGTGACCTGGCGAGCTGGACCCTTGGCCAAACTGGGCCAGGCCCAACGAATCCATTTATTCCTGGCCCACTATCAAGGCCAGAATAGACTAACCCAGACCTGAACTAGGTTAGTTCAAGTCAGTCAGAACTAAACCGGGGTATATAGGACCCCCAGGCCAGGTTGGTCAGGTCGGTTCGACCGGGTCGGACCAGACCCAAACGCAACCAACCCCTATTTTCTAAAACACTAATAACATGAAAACCAAACGTCTAATTGAAGAGATGTTTTTAGTTTTAGGACCCTATAGACGAGGAGGATATTTTGGAATTCCCTGAGGAGGATTTCATGGAACTTGATATGCGATAAATGGATTGAGAAATGGTTTTCCCAAGTGCGCTATGTATGGAACCCTACAGTTGGCTGTGACCTGAAGACTGATGACTTTTGACTCTGTGTGACTAGACTATGGACCAGTAGGAAGCAATTATATGTGAATTTCTAGGCCCACAATGGGAATCACTTCTATGTGACATTGTAGGCCCACAGTACGCAATAGGGAGGAGTACTTCAGTTGGCCAAGATTAGTGGGAATCACTTTTTTGTGACTTTGCAGGACCACATTATGCAATAGAGAGGTATACCTAAGCAGTACAAGATTAGTGGGAATCACTTCTGTGTGACTTGGCAGGCCCACTATAAACGATAGAGGAGGAGTTCTCTAATATATGAGGTGTTCAATGATGTGACTGATTATTTTTCTATCACTAACCTAAATGTATACATAGTGTGAGTTATCTTGTGCTTTATGCTTTACTTTGAGTATTGTTGTGTGGCCCTTCCTTTTTTTTGGGGTCCCTATTGAGTATTTTGTTACTCACCTATAAATGGGATTTACCAACACGTGTTGTGTATGCTGTTGAAGATTGACATTTCGATAGAGACTTTGATGGACCATGACCCATAGGTGCTTAGGGAGACAGGACCGACAGATGCTACAATAGTGAAATTAGTGGCCTTGGACCAGGCAGGGCCTAGTAGGATCGGGTAGGTAGGACATTCTACTTCGGATTCTAGTAGCTATGCTACTCTCACGATCAAGTGGGGTTTTCCACATATGGCCATCATAGTTTCCTTTTTTTATTTTTCTATTTTCAGTTCTTTTGATGGTTTTGTCTTTTGGCCCTCTTATATTAGTTGTACCTGTACTCAGCTTTGTTTTAGTTATACTTGTCTTCTTTTTAGTGTGTGAGACTTTTTTGGGAATGTGTGTGTGTACAGGTACTTAGAAAAATGCCTCCCACTTGTAGGTTGATGCCTTCAACGCTAGTCGCCATCCCCTGGCCTTTGGGAGGTGGACTTTGGGTAGTCACTGCATGGGCCCTAGAGGGATAGGTCGTGAAAAAGTGTTATAAAAGGGATGTCAGTTCTACCAGAAGAATTGAGAGTCTGTATTTTTTATGGGGGAAATAGTGTTAAGTGTCTTGAGTTTGGCTTTGAGTTCGGGGATTCTTGTATTGGTGCGGTGACCAACATATCCATACACTGGGACCTAGAATTCTGTTTTCTAACTTGGTACACAAAAACACCGATTGTATGTGTTATTGAAATTCTTTTCTCTTGATCTCTTTTGAGTCTTCTCACTAGTTATAACTTATTGAATGAGATTCATCTTGATTCTATTTTAATATGTATTCACATAGACAGCTAGCTAGGATTCCAGTGTGTGACTATGTGGATGGTCCAAAGAGTTATGGGGATTCGGTACAAGGATTGTTGCTCGAAATGGTACCTTCACGAGGTGTCCCAACAATACTATTACCTGTTGGTCAGTATTTACTACTGGAAATATCGGTAGAGGATACCTATTGACTTAGTTCCTTACATGAGTTTCAGTGACAGATACCCCTCAGGTTCTGAGGTGAGCCCAACTCATAGGCAGCTAAGGACTAGTTTGAGGTGGTGACCGAGTTTCCATCTATCCAGGTCACCAATAGATCAGATGGAGGTCCTTTCCGTGAGCCTTCTATGTGGCTCAACAGGGCGATGATAGGTTTTAGATTACCCATATCTTATGATGAGGTGACTTTTCCATGAACAAATCTTGAGAACCTTTCTCAGATAAGGGGTATCTTTCCAAAAAATCTAAGGGGTATGTGTTCCTAAGAGCTTCTATAGATTTGGAATAACGACATGTCGGTAAATGAGTATTCATCTAGGCATAACGACCATTCAAAATACTCTATGATTATTATAAGAGCATTACTTCAGGGTTCAGACCTCCAAGAAAGAAGTGTTTAGGTACATCCGAGCTAGTACTATTCCTCTGTGCATTCCTACTTATGTTAGATTACTAGAGAGAACCTTTGTGGTTGAAAGTTCTTTGGATGAGTAGATACAGCCAGTGAATGTCAACAGTGGAAAAGTAGGAAACCAACATTAGTCTCAAAGACTTGGGCATGCAAAATGCTTTGGGAAGAGGAAGTGATAGGGACATATGAATCTGTAGGGCATCATACATAGAAGAGAATATAGGAGAGCAGCAGGAGGTGGCATACATTTCAACATGTTATAAACACCACCCTAATGTTGTCCCCACTAGGCTCAGGGAGATGGAGGATAGAGGAAGGGAGTAGCTGCATGCGGTCAAGGAGTATGGCCCAAGGGCTCCAGGAATGATTTGAGGTACGGTCTGTGTCTACTAATAACTATCGTATTAATAGAAATAGCTACTAATTATTCCTTCTTGTCACGAATCTTGTTCAAGACCTAGAGATTCTGGTTAAACCATTGACATGATGCTTATGTATGAAGATACCTATAAAAGTATACTTGATAATCACACTTATGTTGATGTTGTGATATGACCCTTGAGGTGAGAGTTATGGTTATAACCTCTTGGTGGAAGCGTTGAGGCTTTATGATGTTATATTGTGTAAGGACCGGTCATCCACAGTTCATTCTTAGATTGACTATTTTAGGAAAAATAATTTGGTATATATGCATCGTTGGAATGGGATTTTTCTTGGTCGGCAAAAAAGGAAACCCAGGCAGCATGAGATAAACTCATTCATAGGTGGGTGCAGTCGATCACTCTTGAGTCAGCCGTCCTTACCCTCATGGTAGTGGATGTATTGAGTTTTTAGTTCCCAAAAGTAGTGGCAGAGTGCGGGAATGTCCTTTCAAAATATGTTTCCATGATTTACCTCCCTGAAGGGAGAGATTCATCTACATCACTTTACACCCTGAGATAGAATCGATGTTAGCATCAAGATATCAGAGGGCTTTCATAGAGCTTAACGAGTAGGGGGCATAGGTGGGGGAATTGCAGAAAAAGGGATTAGTAAGACCTAGTGTGCAAAGTTATGTGTGGATTACCGAAACTTTAACCAAGTGGCTGGGGAAAATGATTAACCACTACCAAAGGGTCGATGGGAACATAAATTAGTTAAAAGGGGTATCCTTTCACGTCGATAGAAAGGTGCCTATAGGCTTTTCAGTAGTTGAGACAGCAGTGATGGCTGGAGTTCAACTAGGACTATGACTTTAAGATAGTCTATACTTTTGGGAAGGGGGTTTTGGTGGCTGACACACTCAATAGGAGGCCTGATTTGCAGCGGTTGAGTGAGGTGACAGAGTAGATATCCGTGATATAGATATCCTTCATGGATGATGATAGAGCTTCTTACCTTTAGTCGATGATTGTTACTCCCCACCTATTATAGAAAATAAGGGAGGCACAGCTGGTGGATGTTGACTATGGGGACCAACATGTTCAGTTATGCTTAGGATGGGCTTCCTGATGGATTTTTGATAGGTTAGGAGCACATCATCCTTTTTAGAGGGTGCACTGTAGTGTTAGGGATGTTACAGGAGGAGGTGTTGAGGTAGTTTCATACGTCCCCCTTGGCGGTACATCATGGAGTGGTGAAGATGTACTAGGACCTCTAATGTCAGTACTAGTGGATGAGGATGAAGAAAAAAGTGGCCAAGTTCATTTCATGATGCCTCACTTGTCAGTAAGTGAAGGCCGAGCACCAGGTTCTAGCCAGATTGTCCTAGCCACTCGAGGTACCGAAGTGTAAGTGGGATGGTATCTCGATAGACTTCGTGATAAGATTACCACACACGTCCAAGGGCCACAACACTATCTAGGTGATCGTTGAATGACTCACCAAGTGAGATCACTTTCGACACATCCAGGAGTAGGGATTAATAGGGGGCTTGGGATGCCTCTATGTCAAGGTGATAGTGAGGATTCACAGGGTTTCTTCAAAGATTGTTTTAGACTGTGATGCACGATTTACATCCCAGTTGTGGAAGGGGTTGTAGAAGGTGTTCAGGACTCAGTTGAACTTGAGCACAACTTTTTAACCCCAGACAGATGGTCAGACAGAGTGGAATATATAGACCTTGGAGGACATGCTTAATGATTGTGTCCTATTTTTTTTGTCACAGTTGGGAGGACTACCTACCACTGGTGGAGTTTGAGAATAAAAATATTTATCACTCCACCATTGGAATGGAACAGTTTGAGGACTTGTATGGGTGGCCATGCAGAGCACCTCTATGATAGATAGAACCAGGGGAGTCATCACTCATGGGTCTAGAGTTGGTACAAGATAACATTGAGAAGGTGAAGATTATCCATGAGAAAACTAGGAATACAAAAACCAGACAGAAGTATTATGACGATAGGAGATGGAGACCCTTGGAGTTTGATGAGGGAGACCATGTTTTTCTTTGGGTCTCACCCCGACCAGGATTGCAGATATTTGGATGGGGCGACAAGATATCTCTAAGGTTCATCGGACCTTTTTAGATATTGAGTAGAGTTGGTGAGGTGGCACACCTCCTAGCTCTTCCCCCACAGGTGCATTGGGTGAAAAATGTTTTTCACGTGTCATAGCTGAGGACGTACATGAATGATCCATCGTACATCATCAACTCGGTCGAGATAGACATTGACAATGGGGAGACGTTTGTAGAGTTACCACTAGAGATAGATGATTGACAGGAGCGAGTCCTTTGTGGATGGTTAATTTTATTGGTTTGTGTTTTCTGGAAGCATGAGATTCTCCAAGAGACCACGTGGTAGAGGGAGGCTCAGATTCATGCTCAGTACCCCCACTTGTTTTATTTTCTTTTGTTTTAGATTTTGGGGACATAAAGCCCTAAGGTGGGGAGAATGTAATGTCCTGGAATTTCTGTATATATCTTTTAAAAAAATTATATGGAATTATTTTGAGATCATATGTTGTGACGACATGGAATTCTGAGGCCCATAGTGCCCAAAATGATCCATCGAAAGATGTTAATCTTTAAATACCATGCAAGATTAGTTTTCCTATTAAAGTGGAATAACTTTTAAATGGTGTCCGGATCAGAAATATGAGGGCACTGTTGCATTCAGGATGACAGGTTTACCCTTGGTGCGATATAAGTTTATTCGGCGTTACCCTTTAGTGAGAAAACCCAAAAATGGAATAACAGTAAATAAAATAATAAAATAAAAACATTTTATTTTTCAAATGCTTATAAACCAAAAATGGTGACTCGGATTAAAAATATGAGACCACCGCTAATCGTGTGAGGGTATGCTTTCCTTAAGCAGATCCTAACATTGGTCGACACGGGCCAATAGTGGAAGTTAGTTTTTGGACATAAATAAAATAATTAAGTATCAATTATTTTATTCTCAAATCATTATAACTCCTAAATGGTAACTCGGATTTAAAATCAAAGAGTACTATTAAGATTGTGAGGGAATGTTCCTCTTTGGGGAAGCCTAAACTAAACCAGCGTGGGTCGAGGGTGAAAGCTAATTTTTTGAAATTTTTTTAAGGTACACTTAAGCAAACGTGCAAGTGGGTTTTTCTAACATTTGAACTAGTGCTTAGATTGAAAATATGAGGGCACCTTTAAATTCAGAACACTAGGATTCTCCTTTAAAGGACTTAACTTTAGCCGGCAAGGGCTGAACGGAAAAGTTAATTTTTTGAATTTTTGAAAAAAAATAATAAAATAACTTTAAAGAGTTATTTTATTTTATTTTCTCATCCATTCAGTGGAGAATGATGATACTGTGGTGTAGTGACGATGCGTATTGATGATGTTTATTAATGGATTTTTAACTCACAATTTAATGATGCTTTAATGACACATAACAATGACACTGTTTCATAAATGAAATAGTGTAATGACGTGAGGTCGCAACATAACAAAAACGCTGCAACCTATTTTTCATTTTATTTTGGTTGACGCATTGGTGGAATTGGGAATTAAACTACAAGGATTATCTAATGAACCTCCAACAAACATCTTCTCCAACAACGAATGAATAACGCCGAAGAACATCAAACATCTTTGACACACCTCGAATAATGGAGTCGGAAGCGATGAACGACATTGACGTCTTGAAACCACGAGGGCATAATGTTGTGGAAATGAACACTAAAGAGGTAGGGGTTTAATTTGTGCAAGTTCTTCCCTGTTCTTATTCTAGAATTGATGAATTCAAATCAATCCACGAATAGGATACTCCATGAATCATGCGTTTATGTGGGAGGGTAACTTTTATTGGGATTTTCATTAACCGGGGTTTAAATTATCATTTGTTGATTAGACTAAAATTCCCGGATCTCTCAAGATTATAAACATCTAACACGGAGGGCACGAGCTAACACAAATAAGGATAGATCCCCTCTTCCGTGTGTGTTCTTTTTGGCCAAACATTTGAATCGATGGAAAGCTTGGTTTGAGACCTTTGTGATAAAGATAATGTTTCTCAGAAACTGTAGGCTCTAACTGAACAAAAAATGAACCATGAGACAACTATGGTGGCCCACTGAAGGAATGGTCGATGCGCCGTAACGGCAGGAGGCTACGGTGATAGACAGGTGCTATGTGGAAGTGTGGCACACGTCTTGGCCACCCGAACAAGCTGGTAGCCATGTTTGTTTGACTGTAGCAGAAGAAAGGCCACACATCTGTGGGGCCATCAAGGAGGGGATGCGGCTGGCTGCCGCATTCCAAGCGCACACCATCGGTTGCTTGTGCGGCCAGTCTTCAGGCTGGCGGGCCACCCCCAACTGGCGGGCCGCACCCCCAACTAGGGGGCTAGACCCACGCTGGTCGGTCGAACCCATGCTGAGCGGGACAGAACCGCGGCCCAGTGGGCTGGGCTCACTATGGGAGGATGGTCTTGTACCTAGTGATCCGGACCCATGCCGGTAGGCTAGACCCATGCCCTTTGGGTCAAGACGGACGAGACCGGGTCGCCGGGCGACCCAGCGAGCTGGACCCTCGACCAAACCGGGTCGGGCCCAGTGAAGCCCTTTGGACCTAGCCCACTGGCCAGGCCAAACCGGACCAACCCAGACCCGAATCGGGTCAGGTCGAGTCAGTAAAAACTAAAACACTAATAACTTGTAAATCAATATTCTGATTGATGAGCCATTTGCTGATTTGTGACCCTCTCAACGAGACAGATCTTTTGGAATGCCTTGAGGAGGATTTCATGGAAGTTGATATGTGATGAATGGATTGAGGAGCAGTTCTCCCTGGTGTGCTACATACGAAACCCTATGGCTGGCTAAGACCTAAAGACTGTTGACTTTCAACTCTATGTGACTCGACTATGTCCCAATGAGAAGCACTTCTGTGTGACTTTTTAGGCCCATAGTGGTAATCACTTCTGTTAGGATTTGCAAACCGACGGTACGTGACGAGGAGGATTACCTCATTTGGACAAGATTTGTGGGAAGCACTTTTGTGTGACATTGAAGGCCCATGGTATGCGATGGGAAGGTGTACCTATGTAGTCCAAGTTTAGTGGTAAGAACTTACGTGTGACTTGGAAGGCCCACTGTACTCGATAGATGATGAGTTCTCGAGCAGCTAAGGTGTTCAATGTTGTGACTGATGATTCTTATATCACTACCATAAATGTATACCTGGTTTGATCTATCTTGTGCTTCTTGATTTACTTTTTGTATTGTTATGTGGTATTTCCTTTTTATTTTGGGGTACCTATTGATTATTTTTTACTCACCCTTGCACAGAATTTTCCAACATGTGTTGTGTCTGGTACAGATGATTGACATTTCGACAGAGACTTTAGTGGACAAGGACCTAGAGGTGTTCTGGGAGACAGGACTGACAAATGCTACGATGGTGGACTTGGTGTCCTAGGACCAGGCAGGGCCAAGTAGGATCAGGTGGACAAGAAATTCTACTTTGTATTATAGTAGTTATGCTACTCTGATGATCAGGTGGGGTTTTCCGCAGATGGACATCAGAGTTTACTTTTTGTACTTTTCTGTGTTCAGTTATTTTTTTGGTTTTGTATTATGGCCCACTTATATTAGTTATACTTTTATTCAACTTTGTTTTAGTGATACTTGTTTCCTTTTTAGTGTGTGGGACTTGGTTGGGCATGTGCATGCATACAAGTACTCAGGAAAATTCCTCCCACTTGTAGGTTGACGCCTTCAGCACTAGTCGTCAACCCCTGGCCTTCAGGAGGTGGGCATGGGGTAGTCACAACACGATCCCCGGGGGACGGGGCATGACATCACCATTATATGTATCCTCCCAATCTCAAAGGATAGGAAAACCATGATGAGGTTAGGGAATACCTAATAAAATGATAATGGGATGTTACAGGGATATTCATATGATATAGCTACATAGCATATAGATCATTCAAATAGGAAAATGGAAATCAAACCTTGAAAAATAGCTTAAATAAAATATATTATAAATTTTTTACAAAGATATAAAATCATGAATAAATTTCAAGATTAATTTTCAATAATTTGACCTGAAAATATTATTGAAACTCCAAATTAATATAAATCCAAATAATGGTTCCCTAAAAAATACAAAAATGTTTCCTTATGAAATCTTGAGTCGATGATTAAAATGTGAACTTCAAAAGGAAATAATTTTTGGTAATTTGAAAATTAAATTATTGAAACCCACATTATTAAGAGAATGATAAATAAATCCATTGAAATTGGTAAATATAATTTTATGATTTCCAAAAATATAGCATATCTTGAATTTATTAAAATAATTTGACAATATTTTCTAGAAGAGTGAATATGGAAATTGAAGTTAAAGATTCCATTTGGATATGATGTGAATTATTATTAACATCATTAAATTTTATAATGAAATAAATCCATAGATGTAATTACACTTAATATAATGGGTAAATTCATTATATTTTTATCATTTAACACTATTAAAAACAACTTGTAAAAACATAAAAAAGAGGAATCAGTATGACTTAAGAAAAGAAGTTGAGTCAAGAAACCCCCTTACAACTTAGAAACATGTTGAATTTAAAACCATTAAAAGATAGAGCATGAAATTATACTTCAATTACCATGAATAAAATAGTATTCATGATATTATATATCATTTATATAGTATACACAAAACTTAAATTAAACTAGTTGAAAACAACATGTCTTAAAGAATGAAATTGAGATAAAACACCCTTAGTAACATCATAATATTTGAATTAATAGTCCTCTATAAAGGAGTTTCTGAGAAATAATTATTAATCAACTAAAAATAAATTAGATTTAAAATTTTATAAAATCATAGTATTAAAAAAAATCATCATTGAATAATGGGGTCTAGAAATTATCATTATTACTCAATGAAATGAAATAGGGGTTTAAAAAATCTTTACATTTTATCATGCTTAGTTGGACCTCCAATAGCCGCAGGTATAAAAAATAACTATCATTATTACTAATTTAACAACCTTATTCATATAATTAATCTTTTATAAAATGAATTTATTATAATTTTACTAAATATATATTAGTATGTTGAATTTTATTTTCATTATCGAACATTTTTAGGTTCGAATTTTAGTTTATTACTAGATTCATAATGGTGGTGTTGATTCCAGATTATAATTTTACTGTTCCTTAGTCAAATATCATTATAGAAACTAAAATACATTTTTATAATTATTTATAATATTATTTTTCTTTTCATAAGTATTTTGGTTATGATTCATCATTATCATGTTGGAAATGCACTTGTTTTGGTAATTTATAACAAACAAAAAGGATGTAAAATAATAATATATTTTTAATTATTATAACCTTTATATAATAATAAATCATATATTATTTTTATCATTATTATTTAGAAAAACCACTAGATAAGTTTCCATAATCATCCATGATACAAATTTATCAAATTTTTAAAGTAAGCTGATAAAATTACACAAACAAGAACATGTTATAATCTATGGTTGAGTATGGTTAAGAAAGTGATTATTTTTGAATAATATCATTATTAAATTTGGAAAAAGACATTATTTATATATTTTTAAAGTTTTTAATCATATTAATATATAATTTTATAATAACTAGAAAAATATATAAAAAAACAAAATGCATCACTTTTGTGGATATGGTAGTTCACACATATGCACAGGGTGAAACGATCAATTCCATAGAAATAAAATTATGTAGGAATTGTTTTATATTTTAAGAATCATAAAAATTTAAAAAATATAATATATATTCATTAAATACACTATTTAAACCATCTTTGTATAGTGGTTATTAAAAATGGATCACATTGCTTATAGAGGTGGTTGTTTACACGTAACACAAGTGACAATTTCTTTTTTCAAATGGCTGAGAGGAGGGTAGAAAATGGTTAAAACATATGAATAATAAAATTTAAGTATATATATTCTAATTATCTTACTATTTTGACATGGTTATATTATATTTGAGTGAGGAATTAGAGGAAAAATGAAAAGTAGGGAAAAAGGAGAAGTAGATAATATTACCTTACTCTTCGAAAAATCTCTATTAAAATTTGGATTAGGGAACTAAGAGGTGGAATTTTGTGATTACCAGAACCAATAGGTAGTTTATAGGACTTTTGATGAGTTATTTAGACAAATATTGGTTTAATATATGTGTCATGGAATTTAAATAGATGTAGGGTGTTGATGGATCCATTTATAAGGGTGAGGAGTGGAATGCCTTTTATAATATCAAATATAGTGGCAGTATTTAAAGGTCTTATAAATCCAATAATGGAAAAATGGAGTGTGGGAAGAGTTAGGGTTGATAAATCCCAACCTCACATTTTATTACATTTATTTGACACATTATTATGTTTTTTTCTCTAATTATGTTTCACTTTTATTATTTTGGATTTTTACTATGGAAACTAATTTTTACCTAAGTTATTTACTATTAATGCCTTTAAATAAAATGAAACATATTAAAAAATATTAAAATAAAGATTAAAAATAAAAAAAATCTGAAAAAATTTACAATATTGAAAAATATTGTTTTTAATATTAGAGTGCATAATGTATAAAAAAAATAAAAGATTTTTATTTTTATGCTTAAAATTATGATTAAGAAAAAATAATCAATGATGATGATTTATATGTAATTAGTTTTTTCTGATATTAATAAAATAAGATTTATGTGTCTTTTAGAGTAAACCAAAATAGAATTTTACCTTGTGAAATTATAACTAAAAGACAAATATGAAAAACATTTCCTTTAATAATAAAAGATTGCCTATGTTTCAAAATGATAAAATTGGGTTTTTAAAATTCCAAATATTATTTTAAAAAATTTCTTGTAATTAAAATTATAAAGAGATAAAATATATAATATACTTTGAAATAATTCTTTTATTATTAAAATATCATAAAAGTGAAAATATTAGCAAAATCAGCATTTTTCACTATTCTCCAAAAATTCAACCCTATAAAAAAATCGCATAAATTTATACTAATCTAATTTTGACAAGATGAATTAAAAAATGAATTTCATTTTATACAATTAAAATTATAAATTCCGAAAATTTATTCTTTTAATGAATATACTAGATATAATGAAAATATATTTTTTTAAATGACGTTTTTTGAGTTATTAATATTATTTCATATCAATTTATAATATAAATAATGTTAATAAATTAGTTAATATAAAATAATATTTCAAAGTGGTAAATTTAATTTATTAGGAAAAAATATGCAATAATTTAAATAATGTTTTATTTTTCGAAGAACAACCCTTTTTAATATTAAATTACGTTAATGATTTATCCTCTAAATGCAATCATTTTTAGTTGAATAATATATTTTTACTTACTAGCATTTTATTTATCACTATAATTTTCATAATAAAAATCATTTTATATGTTGTGACTAGTTTTACTTTAGTGTTGTGTGTGAAACAAGCTATTATACATAGTTTTAATTTAGAGGAATGTATATTTCAAAATCTTTAGGAGTTACATTCTCCCCATTATATAAATCGAAACCTCACAATTTTATTCGTCAGCCTCTATTGAAAATATCTAAGGATATATAAACTATAGGAAAGGCCCAAGATTTTATTTCTAGAGAGATATTATCATTAAAAAAATACGAAACATATTATTTTCCATCAGAATAAGACAATCCTAATTTTGATTTCCCCCCAAATAATTGTTGGTAAGTATCCCCCATGATCGGGTATCATAACTCTTATAATAAAATTATCTTTTAAAAATATCTCATTATCATCCTTTCACCAGTAGATGATCATAGGATGGTTTGAGATAAGAAATTTAATTTCCCTATGTTGGTACATAATATGGATTCCTGGAGGATATTTCCAATCCATTTCAAAAATAACAATAAATTCATCTAAAGGAATGATTATAGTACTTTGATTAATAAAAATCCAACAAACCATTAAGGATATTCATATAATTAGGATATAATAATTATAGAAACCTGAAACTTTTCATACATAAATACTACATCTAATTAGAAAAATATTCATTACATATTAATATGATCCAGTCCATAACTGTAAAGGTTTAGTGACTTTGGAAACATGGATACATGAAAAAATAGTACATAAAGGATCTAAATAATTTCTAATTTTCTCTTCAAAACTAGAAACCTTATTAGACACATCATTCTTAAATCCTTTTAGGATAACCTGGGGAAGGAAATCATAAGAAAGGTTGAGATTAAATCCTCTATAGGGGTAAAAATAAGAGATATCAATTAAAGGTCATAAGTGAACTTAAGATAATAATAAGGTTGTGAGAACATGATCCTAACTTAAAAAAATAATACTAAAATATTAAAATATAATTAATCATGAGTCATGTAAAATTATTTTTCAATCAAAAGGAATAAGTCATAAGAGTTCATAATCATCAAAAATCTATCATGTGCCATGTGAAAAAATCTTAAGAATAAGACATAATTTTTTTATCATTTAGATAATCATATAAAATAACTTCCTTAGTCAAGGTCCACTCCTCATACTATAATTTTGGACAAAGTTTCAAAATGAAAATGTATACCCTATCATTTCCAACATTATCTAAGAATTAAATTCCATTTAGTTAGAACTATTTTATATTAGTATTTTATAAACTTCATCATCTATTATGAGTTTCCCATAACTATCATCATTACCCAATGAATTGGAGGACTATAAAGGACCCACACAACATTGGTTTATAATATACCCACCTATACATGGTTTATAATGGAACCACATGTCTTTGGATTTAAATGGAACCAACCATCATATATTCATAATTCATTCACATTTATTCCAATAGTTCATGAAATTATTTATCATTATATCCAAGTATAACCCATGGAAATAAAAAAAATTTCATAAAAAATTCATCATCATAAACAAAAACCTTCTAGAGAAATAATTATATTTAGTTTTTAAAAATGATATATTAGAACACAAATTTTATAGTTTGATTTAATAATAGTTTTATTTACTATGTTTAAAGTAATTTTATTTATTCCAATAGTTAAACAAATCCTTAAATTGTTTTAACTAGACTAGGATCAAAATTTTGATAAATCATTCAAAAAAATTAAATTATAGATTAATAATATTTTAGTTAACAAGGTTGTTTTATAAACTATAGGGTTTACTACTAATTATTTTTAAATATAAATTTTAATTGGAATCTCAATTCACCACCCCCACACTTGAGTTTTCCACTTAGACCAACATTTGGTATCATAGATTTTTTATTTTCTTTAATCATGCCTTTAACTATGATCATATTTTTCACCTAAAAAGATAAAAACTTCTAGTTATTCCAAATTTATATCTTTATAGATATCAATACACTACAGGGGAAAGATAAAAAAATTCATCCTTATTTTAATGGAAAAAATATGTTCACTAGAAAATCAATATTAAAATACATATTTAGATCACGGGGGTTGATATTTGGAGTGTAATTGTGGTAAAATATGATTTAAAATAAAAATACTAGAGTTGATTGGATAAATTACACTAAGGCATCTTATGATTGCAATTAAAAATATATGAATACTATTTTTTTTATTTATGATAATATGAATGAAATATAATTTATAATTTTTCTACTCATTATGAAATATTGGATACACATTTTTTTTCTCGTGAAGGAATGTCAAATTTATATGAAATGTTCTTAAAAACCTTTAATATTACATATGAAATTTTAAAATAAAACATTATGAATTAATTTTTTACATGTATCTCATGTTAAAAAAACTTTTTAATAAACTTAACGCACCTGGTATGAAAATTGTTGGAAAGGATCAAGTTTTTACACTCCTATAGTGATTACCTGAAAAAAGAGTGGAACCTCAGTCTCTGTTCATGAATCATGTGATATAAGAAAACTACCAGTGAATGAGATATTTGAAAAAATCATGATCCAAGAGGAAGAGTTGAAATTGAACAATAAATATGATGAACCAAAAATAAAATCAATTACTTTAAAAAATTATGTGTCAAATATGAAAGATAAATTCAAAGAAGAAATTTTATGTGAGGAAAAGCCACACTCTAACATTGATGAGGATATGGATCATCTATCTAGAATATTTAATATGTTGTATAGGAAGAATAAATTATTCATTAAATAAAACTACTGGGTAATTTATAATATAATAGGAAACTAGAAAAATTTAAGTCAACCTAGATAAGTGACTTTTTATGAAACCAAGAAGAAAGGAATTTTCAAAGATCAATGTCCAAAATTAAAGCCTAAAAAGGTACGAAGAAATAATAAAAACACTAAAAATGATATGGAGTAAACATGGATCACCTCTGAGTAAAATTCTAGTGGGTTTGATTCATGTAGAGAATACAATGTTGACAGGTAAAACATGTTCTTTATGATAGGCACATCTGAGGTAATAAGTATTGTCTCTACATAAACCTATCATAATTCTAATACATTTAAAGATGAAAATAATGATGAAAATATGAATAGTTAAGGTTTACTTTGATATTGAAATATAATATAAGACACTTTTAAATAACATAAATAGAACTATAAAAATTTAAATAAACAACATATTATATGTGTTCTTGTTAAATATGATCTCACTATAGAAAAATAAAAGAATAATAATTTATTAAAAGATAAAAATGAACATAAAATTTAAAATAAATAAATTAAAATTAGTCCTGAAATTTTTATGAATGGGAGAAAAACATTGTCTAGGAATAATTATAAAATTAAAACACCCATGTATAAAAATGTGATTTGATACCAAACTAATTAGAAGTGAATTT
Source organism: Viscum album (assembly GCA_963277665.1). Classification (NCBI taxonomy): domain Eukaryota; kingdom Viridiplantae; phylum Streptophyta; class Magnoliopsida; order Santalales; family Viscaceae; genus Viscum; species Viscum album. The sequence goes on along the minus strand of OY728140.1, from coordinate 1,178,973,983 downwards.
ATAAGAATAATTTTTTTTCACAACTCAAGCTATTCCAATTATATAAATACTCCATATTATTATGGAACTAAAAATATTTTTATTTATAAAAGTCTTAAGTATTATTAAGGTAGACCTGTTAAACATCTTGGGATTCCAAAAGCTCTTATTGCTAACATCTCTTAACCTAAGAATGTTTGGGTAAAAATCCTTTCTTATTTAAATCTATTGTTGGAAATTTTATTAAAGAGTACCAATAATAATTTATTATATCTAGATGGTGGATGTTATATACACATAAATCATGAATACTAAATCATTTAGAGTCTTATAAATTTGGATGTTGGACATGCCACTTTTAGTAATAAATCCAAAGGGAAAAATTGGATTTGGTCAAATTTGAAACTCTAATTCTATTTTAATTTTAAAATTATTATTTATTAATGGTCTAATGTATAATATTATTAGAATCTAAAAATTATTTTATGATGGTTATCATGTCATCTTTGAATATAATTCTTGAAAAACATATGATTCTAAACATGATTTAATATTTACTAATTTACATAATGATATTTTTTTATCAAGTTGTATTGGATTATTTATTTTATAAAAACATTTCTTTCTAAATTTCCTTTTATAGGTAATATTGGAAAATAAATAAGAGACTAGGACACTTAAAAATTTACTCTATTAGAAATAAAACACTAAATTTATTATTTTAGGATCTTCCAAAACTAAAATTCCTAAAAGAAAAATTTCATAACCCCTATTAAAATGGGAATGATAATACGGTTTCTTTCATACCAAAGAAATATGTTTCAACCACTCAACCCCTAAAGATGGTTCACATGGAATTGTTTATAACTTCTAGATAATATATTTTAATTGGAATCATTATGTCTGTGTTATTTTTGATGAATATTACATATACACGTGAGAATTATTTTTAGCTCACAAAAGTGAAGCTTGTTCTTATTTTAAAAATTATGTAAAATTGGAAGACAATAATGGTAGTCTTAATATTAAAATAGGTAGGGGTGATCATGTTTGTGAGTTTCAAAATCAAGGCATTGAAAAATTATGCTCAAAACATGCTTATAGTAACAAATTTTCTTCTCCTTGGACTCCCCACAAAAATGGTTTTTAGAAATTAGGAAAATGACTCTTCAAGTGATTTCTCGGACCATACTCAATGAGTATTACCTACCAGTTTATTTTAGGGAAGAATATGTTAATAAAACATTAAATATTATCAATAAGTTTATTATTAAAACACTAAAAAAGACTCCTTTTTTTTAGAAAGGAATAAAACAAAAGGTTAATTACTTTATATTTATTGGCCACAAGGTCTAAATTATAAATACAATGGAATGTTTAGATAAATTTTTATCCAAAATAAATGATTGAATCATACTTGGTAATTCAACCATCTATAAATCAATTAGGGTGTTTAATGAGAGAACAAAACTTATAGAAGAATCTGTATATATAAAATTTTATGAAATAGATCCACATGAGCCAAAAACATCCTTAGAGACCCTTGAGGGTGATCTTTAAAACTCGAATATCAATAACTCAAACAATACTAGTGATTTTTCTATAAAACCTATTGTATAAAATTCACCCAATTCTAAGGAATTTTTTAAACCTTGACCAGAAGAAGAAAATTAATTACCAAGACATTTTATCCTTATAACTATTAGAACTTATAGATACTATCCTTCAGATGTTATTGTGTGATATCTCGATATAGGTACTCAAACTAGATCTTCTCTTAGAAACTAGGTTGAACATCAATTTTTCATATCACAGATTGAACCAAAAAACGTCACTAAATATATAAATGATAAATATTTTTTAATGGTTTTGCAAGAAGATTTGAATTATTTTTTATAAAATTAAGTCTATGAACTGGTAGAAACACCTAAAGTATTCCTAACCATTAACACTAAATGGTTGTTTAGGAACATGGTTGATGAGTCTTATACAATAAATAGAAATATAACTATATTGGTTTTACAAGGGTATAATCAAGAAGAATGTATTTACTATGAAGGAACCTTCATTCCAATATTAGAAATTTATAATATCATAATATTTCTTTCCTTTGAATCACATTTTAATTTCAAACTATATAAAATGGATTTTAGGATTTTATTTCTTAATAGTTATATTGTTGTGAATTGTTTTTTAGAGAAACCCCTAGATTTCAAAACCCCCATTTTACAAGACATGTTTTAAAATTAATAAAAGATTTTTATGGTTTAAAACAAACTCCTAGAGATTGTTATGATAGGATCAAATATTTTTTGATTTTAAAAGGTTTTACTAAAGGTATTTATGATCATAAAATATTCATAAAAAGTATTCCAAAGATGTTTTTTTGTTCAAATTTATGTTGATGATGTTATTTTTGGATCATTAAAAAATTCCTTGTGTATTGAATTTTTAAAATTGGTGAAAAATGATTCTTAAAAGAGTATAATGTATGAATAAAAATTCTTACTTGGTTTTCAATTTTATTAAAATAAGGAATGAATAATTTTATAATAAAGAAAATATAAAAAGGATATTTGAATTTTTTTTGCAATTGATAGAACCAAATATTTTGATACACTTATGAGTTAAAGGTGTATGTTACATCTTAATGAATCTGGGAAACCAGTTGATCAAACCATCTATAGAGGAATGATTGGATGTTTACTATAATTAAATTCAATTTAATATAATGTTTGTTTTAGTGTATTTCTGTGTTCTCGTTATCAAGAAAATACAATGGAATCTCATTTGACTACTTTTATAATAGTTATAAAATACCTGAAAAGCACAACCAATTTTTGAATTTTACATTATAGAGAATAATTATTTGACTTAATTGGTTATTTAGATGAATATTTTTGTGGTTATAATATAGAAAAAAAACATCTCCAGAACATGTCACTTTTTGGGAAAGTCTCTGGTTTCATGGTGTAATAAGAAATATAACTATGTTACATCATCCACTGCTAAAGTTGAGTACACATCTACATGAAGTTTTTTTGCACAGATTCTATGAATGAATCACAAAACACTATATTATGGAAATCAGTTTAGAGATTTCCATATATACTATGATAATACAAGTGGTATTAATATTTCTAAAAATCTTGTGGCTCACTCTAGGAAAAAAATATTGTTACAAGACATCATTTTTAGACTGTATTTTAAAAAGGGAGATATAACTCTTGATTTTATTCAAACTGAACATCAAGATGCTGATATTTTTATAAGTCCATTGAATAATGAGATAATTAATTACATTTTATATGAGTTAGTATTGATTAATTAATTCAAAATCTTTCATTTTAATTTTAACTCATGTATTTTTCCTTTTCATTTTATAATTACTAACATATGTTATTATTATTATCTTTCTTATTTTATGATTTTTATTTATTATTGTACTTACTCTTGTTGTTAAGTATCCATGAGAGTTTTTGATCATGAAATTAGTTAAGTGACCATGACCAAATTTTCATGCAGTACATATACCTATAGTGAATTTATGATCAGTATACCTAAAATACCTTATCTAAGCTTCCATGAGTTTATGTTAAGTATAATTTATTTAATTATTTTAGTTTGAATTTTTTTAAGTTTTTATGGTATTTTTATTAGATTATTATTATTAAATTACACAATAAATGATTTAATAAATATAAAATTATAATCTAAATAATTTCATTCCACTTTCTTAAAAATTCCTTCAATTTTCTGGATCCCCAATTTCTCTCACTCTCTCAAAACCCACTTTCCCAAGCCTATTTCCCTTTCAAAAATGAAATTAAACCTTTTGATATATGAATCAAAGTGTAAAAATGGTTCGATTATAATGAGCTAATGATGCTATATCTCATACTGGACCACCTTCTCTAAAGAAATCTAAAATTAACCAATGCATCTCAAGTGATATTGTCAATTCATGTAATCCATATCTAAAATGTTGAATAGTTTAAGTGGGAGACGAAGTAGATATTGAGTTCCTTAAGTCTAAAATATCATTAGTTAGGAAATTGATTAAGAATAAAGAGTGTATTGAATGGTTTAAAGAAAAAAATTAACCATTTTATCCTCAGTTGGATAAGAATTTTTATCCTTATATGAAATTATTTTTTGGTGATAAAAGGGACACCATAAGAATAGTGGTAAATAGAGAATGTTTACTATTTTACTCAAAGATATGGGATAAATTATTAAGTGTTCCACATGTAGGATATTATAAAGACTATCATACCCCATATCCCATGAATCATGCTCATTTTGTGTTTTCAAATGCACCTGAGGAATTAAAAATTAATAGGACTCCTGGGAGAGTAACTTTCATAGAATTATGTGAATAATTTAAAATTTTGATTATGATTATCTAATATTTGATATGCCCCATAAAATGGTACTTCAATAGCTTAAGGAAAAATGTTATATTCATTATTTATTTGGTGAAGAATATAGATTAGAAAATATTTTATAGGTATATAATGAGGAATATGTCTAAGCTATGAAAACCCTCCTAAAAATTTAATTCCCTTCCTTTCCCTAAGAACATATCAGCCTGCTTAGAGGTAAAACGATTAGTTCCCATGGGGGGAGGCATTTAGTCTAATATATTTTTAGTAATTCATAATATCTATAAGAAAATTATGGTGAATTGGAATCCTTGGAAAAGGTAATGGGTTAGAGACAATGAAAAGTTGTATGAAAATATTAATCATGTGAATAAACCTATTAGAAAAAGAGACTAATTGGACCATGGTCTTGATCCAAATATTTTTTTTGAATATTAATCTGATGAGAATGATGTTTTTTTATGAAGGTCATGAAGAAGAGGGAAAATAGGTAGCTAACCTGAGTGAGGAAGCTAGGTAAACCTATTCTGATGATGTGTATCCCTCTCCAAAAATATATTTTAGTTATCCTCACTCTCCATTATATTTACATTCTCAATAATAAGAGTTAAAAGATTCAAATCATGAGGATACCAAATTATCATTGAGTGGTTTTATTTAATAAATAGATTGGGATGACTTAGGTGAGTTTGAATAGAGTGAAAAAATATTTGATAAGTCTTCCACTCTAATCCATATAATTAAGAGTACTTGTATTCTATTAGTATGATATACATCTTCAAAGGGGATAAGTCACATGGATTAGTAGTACTTGGCTTGGATTATTTTTAATTTTAGGATTATTACCATGGGTATGTCCAACTAAGAATGGTGGAACTTCCAACTCTTTTATACAAATATCACTTGAAGGTTCTCTTATAGCTAAGATTGATTCTCATGAAAGTCTTGAAGTATCTCCTCCAAGGATATCTTTTGATAATGTTCTTGAAGAAATGTTTTGTCCAACTCCTACCAATGATGTTGATGAACCAATGGATAGAAGTATGCTATCTCACATTAGATCTCTCCATATAGATTTTCTTGAAGATGATGACAAAGTTGATGTTGAATTAAAAGTTCATTCCTTGTGACCTAAGTTAATAGTGATCAAATATGAGTAAGATGATAGGAAGCCTGCTTTAGATCTATCTACTCCTATACTTTCTTTTCCCCCTTCCATATCCTATATAAGCAAAGATGATTTTAATGAGTTCAAATGAGGATTTATGGAAATTTTGAATTATTTTTTCATTGTTTTTTGGAGGATAATGGAACAAATCATATAGAATTACATATAAAGGATTTTCACTCAATTTATTTCTCATTTTTTGATAAAAATAATCTAAAATTGTATATAATGATAAATGTGGATAAATATTTAAGAGCTAAAGGTGGTTCCCTTGAAAAATATCTTTAGGATATGATGTTGAATCTAGATTATAGGTTTCTGAATTCTGTGTTTTAGGATCAAACAACTACTACTCCCCTCATTTATTCTTTAGTTTAATCATCTACTCCCTCCTAATGTGCTTCAAGTGAAGAGAATATAAAAAATATTATTAAAGATTATTTGAAAGTAGTCCTTGATAAATTTCAAAAAACTATAGATATGGAGTTTGAGGGATTTAAAACCCATGAAAGATAGTCCTTGGATCTGGTTTGAAAAAACTTCAAGCAAGTTGACAAAGATAAATTTAAAATCCAAAGGGACATAGATTTCTATCTGAGTTGGATTTTCACCAAATATGATCTAAATACCATGTTCAAATCCATTTCTAGAGATCTTAGAATTCCTTATTTGGCTCAAGAGTCCAAATATCAAGTGGATAAGTTTAAAATTCTTACTCATATTCTAGAATCCTTAATGGAAAACAAAGAATAATTTTTTTAGGATATAGAGAATGCTCCATGAGATATGAATGATTATGCTATATTTCTTGAACCTTAAATTTATATTTCAAAACCTTCTATCATGGATCCCCTTTCCTTACTTGTTTCTTAAACACCTCCTTCTATTATAAATTCCTTTTTAACCCTTTTGGATTGTTTTCTATAAAAGAAGTTCAATGTCATCACCCTATTTCTTGGTGTGTGGTTTTCCAGGAACCTATTTCCACCTCTACACTCTAACCCGACCCTTCTACCTTAGCCTCTATAGACAAGGGAAAGGATCATGTTCACTCAAACAACATTAGAGATGAGTATTATTTTTATTCCGATTATAATTCTTGATAGAGTACCATTTAGTAAAACTTCTTGAGGTCAATGAAATAATTTGTTCATAATTATGAATTTCCATTCCATACTGTTGGTTGGAGTAGATTACTCAAGAGGGGAGGGGGGGGGGGGGGGTAATTGAATCTCTATACAAATTTCTACTTAAAAATAATTTCTAAAAGGTTTCCCCAAAAGGTTAAATATAGCCCAGTTAATCAAGGTTATACTGTTATAAAAGTTTTACTATTTAAATAACTTCTTAGAAGATTGGTTAGTTCTCAGTAATCTTAAGATCAATTATTAAGATTTATTTTGAATATATTCTACTAAGAGAAGACAATTATGACTTCTTTTCAATAGTAACTATCAAAGTGAATTTAGAGATTTCTGAATTATATAGTAAAGTAGTAAAACAGAGAAGACTAAATTAAGCATCACAACGGATATGAAACAAGTGGTTCAATCTCAAACAGAGACCTAATCCACTCCACTTGGTTATCACCTTCCACCAAGAAGTTTATATAAATAAACTTGATCCTCACCCTCGATCGGGGTTAACAGTAGTACACAGGACTGTCTAGGCCACATAGGGACCTCTTCTATAGTAATTCATGGGTATAAACATCCAGGCCACACAAGGACCTCTTCCACACTTATCCATGGATATACAGAAGGGTAAAATGGATTTTTGAGTAAGGATATCTTGTATCCTTTTGTTTAATTCAAGAGACAGAGTGTGTCGTAATATAGATACACACTCTACTTGAAAGTTAATAAAATGATACAAAATAGAGCATAAATATTGAGATAGGTTTAGAAGTCCTCTGAATGTTAGTCTTTGCAGCTCTGGACTTCTTGAGATGAAGCAGATGTAGAACTCAAGTCCTCTTATGGAAAACATAATGTCGCAAGTCAGATAGATCCATCTTGTGTTCTTCGTGGAGTTTGATAGTGCGAAGATGTTCTTGATTCTAGGATTCCAGTATGCTTCATGTGTTCTTCAACTATGTCGAGTTGCATGAGACAATTATCTAAGTGTATTCTATTGTCGTGATCACTCCCACCATCTTGTGTTCCTTTTTTTCAGTATCATGCAACTACATTATCATTTCCGGGCCGCATTACTCTTTTATCTTGGAGTGCATGTGTTTGAGCTGATAGGTTGCATGTATTCCGCACCTCGTACCTCATACTGTCAAGGACATGTCTACAAAAGAAACATTAATTATGTCAGTGATTTAAAATATTTAAATATGACAGTTAGAGATTAAATTTAAATATGAAAAAACATATTAGGAAATAGTGTAACATTATGTCATGGAAATGGTGTCTCCTTCACATGGTGTCTGGATTGGTCACAGTGTCTTGGTGTCACGGTGTCTTGTTCACAATTTCTCGCGGTCACGGTGTCTTGCTTGTTCACAGTGTCTTCTTATTCATAGTGTCTGGATGTCATGGTGTCGAGATGTCACAGTGTCTAGATGTAAGGGTGTCGGGATGTCACGGTGTCTGGATGTCACGGTGTCTGGATGTCACGGTGTCTTGATGTCACGGTGTCTGGTTCACAGTGTCTGGATGTCACAGTTTCTGGATGTCACGGTGTCTGGTTCACGATGTCTAGATGTCACGATGTCTCATGGTCACGGTGTCTCAAACTTAGGAAAATATCTATATTCATACTTAAGAAGTGGTATTTATGAAATTAATTAAACTTAATCATTTGTCAGAGAAATCATTATAAATTGAATCAAAAGATAGTGTATAGTAACCAAACTGAGTGTATAGAACTTAAGATCTTTGGATAGCTTTTACTAAGAAACTGTACATTCGATGTGAGATAGAGTACATAGAGTTAACATGGGTTATAGACTGAATTGGATTTGTGATCATTAAAACATGATTAATACATGAGGATTCCAAAAATATCCCCCTTTTTTATGATCACAAACCATGCATATTTAGAGTGTATATTTGTTCTAACAACATAGTTTGAATGTGAATATAACATATATAGAGTGAGTGTTCTTACTTTCTTATATATTTTTCTTATGTTTCTTCGATATTTTTCTCCCCCTTGTGAGATTATCGAAAAGTAGTTGGAAAAAGAAAGACAAAAGAGACAAGCAAAGTGAATAATGTATTAGATAAGAAAATATGGGAATTACATAAAAATAAAACAAATTAAACCATATTCCCATCAAAATAGAGTAAGCATTTTCCTTCTTCACTGGTTGGTCTTCTCTTTTCCTTTAGAAGTAGAATTAGAATTGGAAGCCATAGGAGCAGAAGTTGAGGTAGAATAAGGGATTGAGTTGGTTGATAAAGAAGGTAAAGGAAGTCCTTCAAAGACCAAGGGAGACAGAGTAGGTGTAGTAGAAGATCGAGGCAGTTGTTGATCAATGACCACATGCCTGATCTGACTCAGTTCCTAACTGACAAACATAGAAGTGGAGGCTAGGGTAGAGGTGAATGTAGGAAAACCAGGTCACAGAGGTGTAGCCGCAGGAGAAAAAATGGTTGTACTCTATACATGAATATATGGTCTCAGAATCTTGATAAAATCTGTAATGATCTCTCCTCTATAATGCATAGATTTCTCAAATTCATCCTTTTTCCATAAACTTATCCAACAGACGAGTGAACTCTGTGAGCTTTTGGACTTGAGTATTGAAATCTTGAGTAACAGGAGAAATCCTCCAATTTTCTACAAGATATTTAAAATGATTGGTCATGTCAGTCTTTGAGAATATTTGGTTGAAGTAGAAATCCAATTTCTAGGCAATTTATTGTTGATCATCATTAGAAATTTTTGAATGGATTTGGACCATATGAATAACTTTGTCACTATTATTGATAACGTTATATAGATAATTTTTATTGAAACCATTAATAACAGTCTGAAGTTCTTCTTTGACCGTTGTTCTGAGCAGATCACTATCCAAGGAAGGTTGAGATGATTGTCTAGATTCCTTAGAAGCATTGACAGCTGATGTAAGAGATTTTAGTTGGTTTAACACTTTTTGAAGGCACCCCATATACTCATTAGTGAGCTTGTTAAGATTAACAACAAGCTCTCGCATTTATTTCTCAATTTGTGTGTTTATTTCTGCGACGTTTTCAACTAAGGTAGCTAAATGAGGTTGAATCTGAGAGACAACATTCTGTGGGGTTTGAGGAAGAACAGGTTCTTTTGGATGAGAATCAAGATCTGGTCTCGAATGCATCTCTTTTTTCATTTCTTCAATCATACCTCTTAAGGTCTTCACTTCGTCACTAAGCAGTCCGTTTTCAACTCTGGCTTCTTGAATCTCATGAAGCATTTTGGGTTGTATCTACCAAATTACATTTTCTAACAGAAGTGAGGCATCTTTCTCACTTAGATGTGTTACAAGATACGGTTGGGAATTCAGGAGTTTTCAACTCCAGTCAAAATAGTAGCTCCAAAATCTTTCAGATCATCTTTACTCACCAAGGATGGTTGTTCTGATCAAGGTTCAAATATGGGGACTGGTACAGGATTAGGTTCCTTTTTAGGGGCAAGATTAGAGACATATTTCAATTAGAACATAGTAGAAAGTACAAGGCCTTTTACTGATACTTTTTTAGAGTCATCCACATCATAAAAATAGGTGAACTTATACCGAGTGTCTAAAGGACTTGAATCAATCAATTTTGGTTCTTCAAAAGATTCCAGATTTGGGGTTTACTCCCCCTCAACAGTTGCATCCTTCTTGGAACTAATAATCTTAGGGTATTGATCTAATTCTACAAATTTATCTCTTAGTTCCTCGCCCATTTATTTCCTAGCCATCTAAAAAGATATCTCCATCCTTTCCATAGCCGAATGAATGGCTTCAGGAATAGATTATTCCATTGGGAGTTCTTCAAGATCAGTTTCTTACATAACAGGTAATTCTTATTCCATAGGTTCTTCCATAACATTATTCTCAGTATCTTTGACAACAGATTTTGTTTCTACCATGGGTTGATCTTCACGATTGAAAACATCCTTATAGGTAGGTACTTCCTTTTGACTCACAACATAAGGAACAGGAGGACTGACTTCCACATCAGAAACAGTTTACCTGGGAGGCATAACAGCCTCTTCTTCTTCTTCGTCAGAATACTCAACAAACTCATCTGGTTCCAAACCAGGATCAGAAATATCTATTGGTCTTGAGGGATGTTCTATTGGATTGTATTTTTCATAAATTTTATCATTGTCTTCCACCCATGCCTTTTTCCAAGGATTCCAATTGATTTTCATTCTTATGATAATGACTTTTTGAAGGAAGTACTCATAATCCTTGATAACTTCCTCATTGGGTCCAATCATACCTTTGGAATGAAGCATGGATGAGCTAAGCCGAGAATAAAATAGGGAGGTTGACTTAGATTTGGTTTTGATCAGCTCACACATATGGTGTATGATATAATTATAAAGGTTGATCTTTTGCCCATTTTTTATGAGATGAATCAGAAACACATCCTGATATTTCAGTTCAGAAAAATTACCTTTTCTAGGGCTAATCAGATTCTATATAAACTTAAAAAAAAGTCATGATTCACCATCTAGTTTAGTAGCTATGGCTCTCCTCTTGGAGACATTTCGAGTTAATCTTTTCAGAGCATCTTCCAACAGAAAGAATTCACTAGAAGGTGGAGGTCCTCTCTGATAATCCTCACATATGCCTTCATGAGGTATCCTAAGGCATGCAGCCCATTGCCTCGAAGAGAATGAGCATTTTTGGCCATTTATCCAGCTTCTCACTATATACCCATCTTTAGAATCAAAGGATAACTAAACATAATGATATAATTGAGCCACTAACTTAGGGTAGATAGGCTTATCTTCCTTTGAAAACCATTCCAACCAGCCTTTCTCATTTTAAAACTTTTAAATCTAGAGACTTACTCGACAACAACCATTTGGGGAAAATCTCTTTCTTAGGAACTACAACTCGATTCACCAGATTTGGATTTAGGGGACCTTCGGGTGTTATATTGGGTGTGATTTTCTTCTTCTTTGAGATACATTTCTCAGGATTCGACGATGAAGGGTGTTTCATCCTGGGCATTCACCAAGGGTTCGAGCGAGAGAATGGTTAAAGGATTCAAGAATGGTTATAAATTGAGTGAATAGAAGAGAGATTGAGTAAAGGAAAAGTGATAATTCCTTTATTTTATCATTTAGGAATACCAAATGTCACAAAATTAAAAACACGGGAAAAATAAAGAGGTGAAAGGAATAATTACCATGATATGGTTTTTAATTCATAAATAAAAATCATAAAGAGTCTTTACAGTGAGACCATAATGGGTCTTTATGGTGATACAATAAACATGAACGTTACAGTGAGATAGTAAACAAACTTCACAGTGAGACAGTGAACATGAACTTTATGGTGAGATAGTAAGCATGAACATTATGGTGAGACTAGTAAACAAACTTCACGGTGAGATAGTGAAAAAACTTCATGATGAGATAGTGAACAAACTTCACGGTGAGATAGTGAACGAGCGTTACGGTGAGACCGTAAACATGAAATAGTAAGATATAAAATAATAAGACAATTAATTAATATTTATCTTGCCTAATTCATGTATGATGTATTCTATTCTTTCAGAATTTAATGGTTTGGTAAATATATTAGCAAGATGATACTCAGTACCAATGAATTCAAAAGTGATATCACCCTTTTGATAATGATCTCTCAAAAAGCGATGTCTTACATCAATATGATTTGTCCTAGAATGTGAAACATAATTTTTTGAGACGTTAATAGAACTTTTGTTGTCATAATTTATAGGTATATTCCTGAATTGATATACATAATCTAGTAATGTGTGTTTCATCCACAATATTTGTGCACAATAACTTCCAAAAACTATGTATTCAGCTTCTTCAGTAGATAATGCAACTGAATTTTGTTTCTTACTACACCATGATACTAGTGACTTGCCTAAAAAGTGACATGTTCTAGAAGTGTTTTTTCTATCTAACATACAACCACCAAAGTCACCATCAGAGTAACTAACTAGTTCAAATGATTTCACTCTAGGATAGAACAGTCCTAGATTAGGTGTATGCTTGAGGTATTTGAAAATTATCTTTACAACATTTGAATGATATTATTTAGTATTTCCTTGAAAATGAGCACACATACACACACTAAACATAATGTCAGGTCGACTATCAGTTAAGTAGAGTAAACTTCTAATCATTCCTCCATAAGTGGTTTGATTTATAGATTTTCCATCTTCATCAAGATCCAACTTACAAGTGGTACTCATGGGAGTGTCACTAATTTTAGTGCTATCAAATCCAAAATGGTTTAGGATATCTCTAGTATATTTACTTTGAGTTAATATAATACCATACTTATTTTGAAAGATTTGAAATCCGAGAAAGAATTTTAGTTCACCCATTAAACTCATTTCAAATTCATTTTGCATCATTTTCGAAAAATTCACACATAAAGAGTTTCTTGAAGATCCAAAGATAATTTCATATACATATATTTGAACAAATAAAACATAATTAGATATTCTTTTTATAAAAAGGGTAGGGTCACCTATTCCTTTTGTAAAACCTTTGGAAATAATAAAAGTACTCAACCAATCATACCATGATTTTGGAGCTTGTTTTAAAACATATAAAGCTTTTGATAATTTAAAAATATGATTTGGAAAATGGGGGTTTGTAAAACCAGGGGGTTGTTGAACAAATACATCCTCAGCTATATACCCATTTAAGAATGCACTCTTAACATCCATTTGATATAGTTTGAAATTAAAATGTGTAGCATAAGCAAACAATATTCTGATGGCTTCAAGTCTAGATACTGGTGAAAAGGTCTCCTCATATTCAATTCCTTCTTCTTGACTATATCCTTGTGCAACTAATCTAGCCTTATTTCTAACTATGTTACCAAATTCATCTACCTTATTTCTAAACACCCATTTAGTGCCTATGGTGAATGTGTCCTTAGGTCTTTCAATAAGTTTCCAAACTTTGTTCCTTTCAAACTGATTAAGTTCTTCTTGCATAGCCATAATCCAAAATTCATCATTGATAGCATCATTAATATTTTTAGGTTCAAGTTGTGACAAAAAGTCTTGATGTTCAACCGGATTTCTAAGAGAAGCTCTATTTTGAGTTCCTTTGTCTAGTTCTCATACAAAAACAACTAAAGGATGGTTATTAAGAGTTTTAACAGCTCTAGAAAAGGATGGAATAGTGATTTTTGATTCATCAATAGGATCAGGTTCATTGTGACTTCAGTCTAATGAATTTCTAGAACTAGAAGTTTTCACAGCTTCTTTCACATAATGGTTTGAGGATTTTGGATTAATATTCAGTTTTAATATATTATCCTCCAGGTTCTCTATAATGTTTTTAGACTCATGTGGATCTCTTTCATCAAATTTGACATGGACAGATTCTTCCACACATTTAGTTATTCTATTGAACACTCTTTAGGCTTTACTAGATATGGAATATCCAAAAACGATACCTTCATCACTCTTGGATGAAAATTTGTCAAGATTATCCTTAGTATTAAGAATATAGACTTTGCAACCAAAAACATTGAAGTAGTTAACCTTGGTCTTTCTATTGTTCCATAACTCATAAAGATTCCTTTTAAGAATGGGTCTAATTAACACTCTATTGATTATGTAGCATGTTGTATTGAAAGCTTCTACCCAAAAATAAATAGGTGGGTCATATTCACTAATCATTGTTCTTGAAATATCTTACAGGGTTCTATTTCTTCATTATACAACTCCATTTTGTTGAGGTGTTTTAGGGGCAGAGAGATTGTGAATATAACCATTTTGTGAGAAAAAGGATTCAAACTCTTGATTTTAAAACTCATGACCATGATCACATCTTAAGGATTTAATTCTATGTCCACTCATATTTTCCACATACTTGGAATATTTAGTAAAATAATAGAAGGCTTCACTTTTGTGGGACAAAAAGAAGGTCCAAGTATATCTATAAAAGTCATCTACAAGAACATAAACATAGTTCTTCCCATTTAAACTAGAAAATCTAGATGGTACAAATAAATCCATGTGAACCAGTTCTAGAGGTTGAGAATTTGATACTTTTTTCTTTGGTTTAAAGGAAATTTTGTGTTGTTTTCCCTTTTGACAGAGATTGCACACTTTATCATTTGGAAACTCAAGTTTGGGTAAGTCATTAACTAAACTTTTTCTAGTTATCTTTCTAAGGTAGTTAATATTACAGTGTCCTAGTCTTCTATTCCATATCCAAGACACTTTATGAAATACACTTAATCATGAAGCCTTTTGAAGAGCTAAATATTCTAGGTTAACAGAGTAAAGATTTTCATTTCTTAATGCAGAAAATAGTAATTATTATTTATAATTAAAGACATTTCAAGCATAATTTTCAAATCTAACAAGAAATCCATCATCACATAATTCTGAGATACTAAGCAGATTATATTTTAATTCATCAAAAAACAGTACTTTAGAAATTAAAACTGAGTTAGAGATACTGATTTGGCCGAGGCCAATGATCTTTCCATTGGCATTGTCACAAAATGTGACATGTCCTCCATCTATTTTTATTAGATTCTTTAAGCATGAGTAGTCTCCTGTCATGTGTCTTTAACATCCACTATCCAAGTACCATAAAATTTTATAAGAACTCTTTAAGCAGCTTTCCTACAAAATTATTAAGAAAAAATAGATTTTGGAACCCATACTTGTTTGGGTCCAGTAATATTAGTAATAAGTGATTTATGAACCCATACCTTCCTCATACATTTCCTATAAGCATTAAGTAAAGTATTTGAAAAATAAACTCTATTAGGTCTAGAAAAACATGAAACAGTAGAATGTGTATCAGGACTTGAATTAGTTGATTTGTTTCCAGAATTGGGAGAAAAACAATATTTCCTAGATTTAGAAACAAAAATTTGGTCTACGAAGATTTCTTTTTCCTTGTTGATAACCAATGCCAGTGTTTTATTTAGGGGAAATTTATTTTCCTAGCATTTGAGTAAGGGTATTTTTCCCATTGGTAAACTTTTATAGTCCATTCTTCAATTTCTCATTAGAAAATTTTAATTCTTTTTTCTCTTTGAGTAGTTGAGAATTTTTCTTTTTTTCAGTTGTGAGTTAAGATTTAATAGTTAAAGTGAGAGAATATTGTTTCTTCAATGATTTATATTTGTCTTTTTGTTCATTGCATGTTTTTTCAAGAATGTTATAGTATTAAAAAATTTCTTCATTAGTCATATTTTTAGATTCACTCTTATCTTTAGAATAGTATGAATTATGTACAATAGATTCCAGTGTTACCTCAGATGTGTTTGTCATAAATCACATATTGGCTTTGTTTTCCTATTCATCATGTGATGTTTCTGAGTCACTTGAACTATCCTAAGAATCACTCTAGGTTGCATTCATTGCCTTTTTATACTTTCTGTCCTTGTCCTCATATCTCCTCTTGTACTTGAGCTTTGAACAGTCATCCTTGATATGTCCTTTGCGCTTACATTCATAGCAGACAATCTCATCAGTATTGTCACTTCTTTTCCAATCCTTCTTCCAATTTCCTTTTTGTTCATATTTTCCATTGAAGTTTGGCTTTTAGAAAAATTTATTCTTCTTGTAAAATTACTTGAATCTTATGGATAATTCAGCCATCTCCTCATCACTGTCAATTAATGATTGTTCACTATTGGAACTTTCTACAAAAGCTTCCAATTTCCCTTTGTCTTTGTGTTTGGAGGTGGTGGTATTGAATCCAATATATTTCCTATTTGGTTCATCATCCTCTTCCTTGTTGACTTTTAATTCCTCTTCATACATCATCAGTTTCCCAATGAGTTCTTTTACGTGTAGCTTGCTGATGTCGCATGATTCTCTAATAGAGACAGAGGTTCCTCCCCATCTGTCAGGCAAACATCTGAGAATTCTCATGATCTGTTCCTTGGAAGTGACATCTCTTCCAAGAGAAATCATTGTGTTGAAAATCTCATTGAACCTAAGATATATGTCCGATATAGGCTCATCATGATTCATTTTAAAGTTACCATATTTATTAATATAAGTATTAAGTCTCATTTATTTTACACTAGATGTTCCTTCATGTGAGACAGACAGGGTATCCCAAATTTCATGGGCAGTTTTTCAAGAAGAAATTCTATTGAATTCTTCATCTCCTAAGGAGCTGTATAAAGCATTCATAGCTTTTCAATTGTTATTGTATGAAGTTTTGATAGTTTCATCCCATTTGATTCTATCAGTAGCAGGAATATTATATTCATCTATAATGGAAGACCAAATCTCAAAACACATACTCTCTAAATGTATTTTCATTTTAATTTTCCATTGATCATAGTTGGTTCCATTAAATAATGGTGGTATGTTGGTTGAAACACCTTCCAATATATTATCCATAACACAAAAATACTTTAAAAGAGCTAGGAATTCATAATTAACATAAATTTACAGATCTTCAAAGTACAACTATAGTAATAGTTGAATAAGGTTAAACAAAGTCTTAATAAACAACCTCTAATACCAAATGTTGGTCAGAGTAGATTACTCAAGGGGGGGGGGGGGTGAATTGAGTATCTATAAAAAATTTTGGTTAAAAATTATTTCTAAATGGTTTCCCCAAAAAGTTAAATACAACCCGGTTAATCAAGGTTATACTGTTATAAAGGTTTGACTGTTTAAATAACTTCTTAGAATATTTATTAGTTCTCATTAATATTAATATCAGTTATTAAGATTTCTTTTGAAGCTATTCAACTAAGACAAGACAATTATGATTTCTTTCCAAGAGTAACTATCAAAGTAAATTTAGAGAATTCTGAATTATATAGTAAAGTAGAAAAATAAGAAAGACTAAATTGAGCAACACAACAGATATGAAATAAGTGGT
This sequence comes from Viscum album, assembly GCA_963277665.1. NCBI lineage: Eukaryota > Viridiplantae > Streptophyta > Magnoliopsida > Santalales > Viscaceae > Viscum > Viscum album. The sequence continues at coordinate 1,178,956,430 of OY728140.1, read as the reverse complement.
TCAGTCTCAAGCCGAGTCCTAATCCACTCCACTTGGTGATCACCTGCCACCAAGCAGTTTATATAAATAAACTTGATCTACACCCTGGATCAGGGTTAACAACAATACAAAAGACTTTCCAGGCCACACAGGGACCTCTTACACAGTTTTCATGGCTACAAACAACCAGGCCACACAAGGACCTCTTCCACACTTATCCGTGGGTATACACAAGAGTAAAAAGGATGTTTGAGTAAGGATATATTGTATCCTTCAGTTTAATGTAGGAGATAGAGTGTTTTTTAATACAGATACACACTCTACTCTAAAGTTAATAAAATGATACAAAATAGATCAGGATTATTGAGATAGGTTTAGAAGTGCTCTGAGTGTTAGTCTTTGTAGCTCTGGACTTCTTGAGATGAATCATATGCAGTACTCAAGTCCTCGTATGGAAAACAGAGTGTCTCAAGTCAGATAGATCCAGCTGGTGTTCTTCGTGGTGTTTCACAATGTGAAGATGTTCTCGATTATAGGATTCTAGTATACTTCGTGTGTTCTTCAGAATTGTCGAGTTTCATGATACAATTCTCTAAGTGTATTCTGTTTTCGTGCTCATGCCCACCAGCTTGTGTTCCTTTTTTTAAATATCATGCAGCTACACTATCGTTTTTGGGTTGCATTACTCTTTTATCTTGGAGTGCATGTGTTTGAACCGACAGGTTGCATGTATTTCGCACCTCATACCTCGTACTGTCAATGACATGTCTACAAAAGAAACATTAATTATGTCAGTGTGTTAAAATATTTAAATATGACCGTTAGAGATTAAATTGAATGACGATAAAACATATTAGGAAATGGTGTCATAGTATGTCATGTAAACGATGTCTCCTTCACACGGTGTCTGGATTGGTCATGGTGTCTTGGTGTCACGGTGTCTTATTCACAGTGTCTCACAGTCATAGTGTCTTTCTTGTTCACAGTGTCTGCTCGTTAACGGTGTCTGCTTTTTCACGGTGTCTGGATGTCACAGTGTCAGGATGTCACGGTGTATAGATGTCACGGTGCCAGGATGTCACAGTATCTGGTTCACGGTGTCTGGATGTCACGATGTATGGATGTCACGGTGTCTGGTTCACAGTGTCTGGATGTCACGATGTCTCATGGTCACGGTGTCTCAGAATTAGGCAAATATCTGTATTCAAACCTAAGTAGTGGTATTTATGAAATGAATTAAACTAAATAATTTTTCATAGAAATCATTAGAAAGTGAAACGAAAGATAGTTTATAGTAACCAAACTGAGTGTATGGCACTTAATATCTTTGGATAGCTTTTACTAAGCAATTGTACATTCGATGTGAGATTGAGTACATAGAGTTAACATGGGTTATAGACTGAATAGGATTTGTGATCATTAAAATATGATTAATACATGAGCAGTCCAACACATACATACTTTATTTATTTCTCTTTTCCTCCTTTATTGATTTTTGATAATCTAAAAAGGGGGAGAAATTAAGAAATATATTATGTTTAGATTAATTATAAATATATGATGATTTTATTACATGAATATATATCTTTTGTGATTTAGGATCTCAAAAATGGGGTAATTATGGGCTTATTCTAGTATATACATAATTTAAAATTTTAAAAAACTTATTTCTTATGTTACTAATGAATTTTATGTTTTATGATATTCAACTATTTTTCTTGTCAAATTTAAAAAATGGTTAAGTATTGATGTGATCGTGAAGGCCAAGTGACCAAGTGGATGTGACCGCATATTGAAATCCATGTGTCCACAATAAATATCAAGTGACACTGTTCCAAATGATCTAATTTTGTCTTAGTCTTCAACTAAACATATGTTGAAGTTCAAGTAATAACTCAAAGGATTGAACTTATAATAAGAAGAAATGAATCAACCAAAAAAATAAGTGAAATGACCACATGAATAAATTAATTTATTGCATAAATAAATAAATTTAATATATAAAACAATTAAGTGAATTTATCAAGAAATGAAGTGACAACATAAAGAAATGAAGTGATTGTATGAATAAATCAAGTGAATGCATGAATAAAATAAGTGATTGCATGAAAAAAAAAGTTACTATATAAAGCGTTAGTTCTAAGTGACTATGCCTAGTGATCATGGCTAGTGATCATGGAAAGTTACAATGAAAAGTCATTATAAGACAATGTTACTGTGACTAAGAGAAAACTATTTGACTTTGTATAACTTATATAGCAAGCTATATTCAAATCTCCAATGAATATATATATTTAATAATTTATTAACGATCTTGAGAATTTAATTTTGAAATGAGTATGAAGATTAATTTATGAATATACTCCAATGGATAATTAAAGAAGGTGAACTATTTAAGAATAAGAGCCACTCGTGGACAAGAAATAAAGGAATTTGAATGTGATTGAGAGATATAGTGATACACCAAGGAGTTACTCTGGTGGACTATAGTACTGAACACTTATACAAAACTTTATTTTTTTGACCTATTAGTGAAAAACTTTGTTTAATATTTTTAAGGATATATTCAAGGATAATTTATCAACCAAAACTAATCATATTTATGTGATTTAGAATTTATTTATTCTCATTTATTACTCTCTCTATTTTATCTTATATTTGATAGTTTTTTAATTTACTCTATATATTAATTAGAATAGGATCCTAATTTGTATTGAAGGGTACTATATGTTCTTTCCTTAACTCTTTTACACTTTTTATACCATGTGTAACTATTGAAATTTTTTTTGTATCCTAGACTACATGTTTATCATTTTCATATGTAATACCTGATTTGGGTCATGGATCAATTCATTTTTTAATAAAATTATTTTTAGTGTTTGATTTCTAAGTGGAGATGAAAATGTATAAGCTTGATACTGAACAAATTTTTTTATTTCACTATGTTTTTTCTTATTTTGTTAACTTCGGTTTAAAAACAAACCATTTTTTGGTTTAAAAAAAATATAGCAGAACACTACTTTGATAATTAGCTTTAATAATTATTTTTCATATTGTTTTTAAAGTAATTAAATGTATTTAAACAAATAAATTAATTTTGAAATTGTTTTAACTTGATGTGATGGATATTTTTTTGTAACATTCCAAAAACATTTATTTATATATTTTTACTATTTTAGTTTACTAGGATGATTTATAAACTGTCTTATTTTTTAAAATATTTTTAAACATAGATATTTATTGGAAACTCACTTCACCCCTCTTGATTTTTCTACTCTAACTAATATAAAGGTTTTTTATTAGGTAATTTCTAAGATAGAAGGTTCAAATGGTGTAAATAAGGGAGAAAGATAATTTCTATCTTATAAGTGAGGGGAGGGATACATAAGGAATATCTTAAAATATTTCAATTATATAATGTCACTTTCATGGGAATGTGGCTCCAAATGGAATGAAATTAAAAGGTATGAAAATATAAGTTTCTTATATCTTAAACCAATATGAGTTATACAGGTTTGGATGGACATCCAACTCATATCTCTTGTTCGAGCCCCACCCTGGAAAACCTGTTTCGACCTTAACCGTGGGAACAAAATATTTCCATTTTTTACTATTCACTATGACATAGAATTAAGGTAAACCTATTAGAATATATTAATTATGTTCATTAAAAATATGGAATATATTTTACCAGATTAAATGTTAAAAAATTAAAGAATTTAAATTTAATTAAGTGACCAAACCGCAATAAAAACCTGTTTCGATAAATGAATTTTTAAACATAAAACATAATTTACATCCCTTAAATTCCTTATAAAAACCATAAAATTAATTTCGAAATATCTTATTGAATTTATAATCTATAAATATAATTAAAACCATTAATCAATAAAGATTAATTTAATTTATTAATATAAAAACACATTGTTCGTATAAATATGGGTTTTAGGAAAATGTGTTTTTAAAGCCAAAAACAAACTTCTACCAAAATCAACTATAATGATGATGATTATTTAATTAATAAGAAAATTTAAAATTAAATGATAATTAATTTAAATTAATTTAACATAAAATTCAAAAACATAATTTAACTTTTACTAAAAATTGAATGACATTTTTTTCAAAATCTGTATTTCTCACTATTCACTGATAAATAAATACTTTTAGAAAAATCCTAAAAATCAACACTGTGTTAATGTCGAAATTATTATTTAAAAAATGATATTAATTTATTCAAATAAAATTTCTAAAAATGTTATAAATTAATTATAGCGTATTTTCATGTAAAACGAAACAAAAATAATTATTTAATAAAACGCTTTTTTGAAGCATAAAATGATTTTAATGGAAATTTAGTAATTATTTATTATTAATTAATCAATACATTTCCATTATTTAATAAGTTTATATATTTTTTAGATAATTTGTTTATTATTTTCATACTTATAAATATAACATCCAGTATATAAAGTCCTACTATATTGAGGTTCATATAGGCTTTGGGTTGTGTGTAATGAAAGGTATCGACCAGTTACATTTAATTAAAAGAAAAATATATTCCAAAATCCGAAGGTGTTATATTCTCCACCCCCTTGAAATAAGTTACACCTTCAAAAATTTTATCACGATAATGAAAGGTCTAATATTTGAAAAATCCTTTATTTAAAACTCGTATTGTATAAAGGGACAATAAAACTTTGTTTGAAAATAAGAAGTCAGAAATATAAATGCTTTGTAAAATAACACATAGTTATGTACAAAATGATAACAATAGTATAAAGTAAAAATATGGACATTTAGGAGAAAGATAATTCTTAAAAATAACAAATAGAGATAAATAACATGGTTACGTGAAAACTAATGACCAAAATACCATAAATAAGTGACTGGTGAAAACAATTGTTATATTATCATAAAAAATTAAAAAAACGAAAACATTTTAATTTTTAATATAAATTTTACAAGATTTGAGGGCTTATTTTTCCATTAAATGCGATGAAATATACTTACTTGATTTATTCAAATCCAAAAAAATAATTTCATACTTTGGTTATGTGTTTAAATTAACTTCCACCCATTTTCATCCATATTTAAAAAATATGAATTTTTATTGCATGAAGTAATAAATTTAAATTTTAATGGATCCTAAGATCCATAAAATAACAACAATTCATTCCTTTCATCTGTATATATTTACCAAAAAAAGTTAACTCAAGTTATCCTATAATGATAAATCTATATATGTTTAAATACTATGTTAATTTATAAAACATCAAAAATAAAACCCAAAGTTCTACGAAAACCATTCTCTAATATTTATCCTTAATACCCATACAAAATATTTCATACCAAATTTGAATCCAAAAATTTTATAAAATTTCCAAAAAAGTTCAAAAATTAATTTAACTTTAATCTAAAAGAAACAAAAATTATCTTTTAATGTCACATACCAAACATCTGAATACCATGATCACATATTCTTCTAAAATAATCTAATATACTAAATCACCATAAAACCTCAACAAGAATGTATATGATTCCAAAAAATATTAACTCTATCATTATTCCTCAAATAAAATCTCAAACTATACAATATCTTCCATAAATATAAAAAAGTAAAAAGATCCATCAAAGATAACATAAATCACTCCTTCATCAAATAACTAATCAATTCAATTTTCATAAATACTATCCACTTCACTTTATTAATATCAATCAACTATTAATCCAAAATAAACACTAATATCTCAACATCATGCACACATTAAGTGTTATTTATCCCTTGATCACGTATTTTCCAAAAATATCAATTTACTACTACAACACTATTTTGGTTATCAATGCCATCCAATATATACTTGAAAATCTCAATGAAAAAATACAGGTGAATAATCCTTATATGTTTCATGATTCTTATAAGTATGATATAATTGATAAAGCACATCTATAATATAATTTTATAACCCCAATAGACAAATAATTTAATCATTCCACTTCCTTCATAAACCATAATCCAAGAAAATTTGTATTATTCCTTAATACTTCCTTCCTACAATATGAAATACGAATCAAGTCTTAAGATTCTTTAACATCAATTAGCTAATTATTATTACTTTTTACATAAATAATACTATTAAAATAATTCATACCTTTCATAAGTAATTCTTAGTTTCTTCATCGTCAACAGTAAAAGATCTATATCATTTCCCATTTAGTTATTCACAAGTATCACCCTTCTTGGACATAATATACATAAAAAATATCTTGATAACCTAGGGATAGGAAACACATAAAAGGGTGTGTTATGAACTAGTTATAATACCCTAGTACACCAGTACTCAAGGAAGGTCTTACATGGCCTGGAGGGAATGTCCAATTCCCACAGGTTGAAGTGTAGCACATTGAATCATATCAAATATCAAAGGAAATTGGTTTTTCAATAATAATTATGTATCAATAAAAAAAATTTAGAAGATAAAACAAGACACATTTGGTATTCTAATCAATCTTCAAGTAGAAAGTACCATTTTCATATTGATAAACATACTGAGGTAAAACATAAACTAGTAAAACACAACATTTTTCATGACAATGTCACTATATCCATGTGAAAAAATTGATCGTAACTCAATCAGTCACTAACAATACTCCAATGTCTCATGGATCAAGTAAAACCACAACCTCTAAGTGATTATTTCCCTTTCTATATACCAAGTACAACTAGATCTACAAACACATAAAGATAATGGAATTTTGTGAGCTAAAAAACCAAGTAGGGTCTAACCATGTGTCATATAATCAATTCTATACCCATTAAACTATTTCTGATTTCAATTTAAATAAAAAAATTCACAGAATAACATTTTCCTATTTAAATTCAAAATCTGATTTAAAATTAATTAGATGGAAGAAATATTAAAACAATATTAAATGAAAATTTTATATAAAACATTTATATATAACAACTAGAATGAATAAAATAGTCCCGTAAACTATGGATTTTATAATAGACTAAAAACCTAGTAAAATGTTCATATTACTAATGCTACATTCATTAAAGGATCTCAAATTATCACACTAATCATTCATCAATCATGAATAAATTATGTGGGAACATGTTCTTAGGATCAAACCAATGGGACTAGTTAATCAACATCCCAAGAAGAAAAATTATACCAAAGTAGTTGTAGTTAGAGATTTCATCATCAATCCAGTTCTAGGGAGTTAGAGTCCTGGTGTGCTTGTCTTAATCACCAATTAACAACTCAAGTTCCCATGTTATTCAATCAATCAATAAATGATGGTAAAATTAAACATTTCAAATCAATCCATCATTCAAAGTTCAAATTCCCAATTTCAATTTCAACATGCCTTTTCAATTTCAAAACAAAATCATGGGTTTTGATCAAATTCGTGACTTTCAAATTATATTTCGTTTAAAAAAAATTAAAATAAAATCATTTCAACAAATCACACTTCTTTTAAAGTTATCATTTCTAAAATATCATTCCATATCTCAAAACCACACAAGAAAGGGAATTATTTCACAAATCCAAGCACTTGAAATCAATCATTTGATAATTTTTAATTTAAAATGTATATTTAAATTCAAATTGAATTAATCAAGAAATTATATATTCAATTGTAGGGAACAATCAGTATAAAACCACATACCTTTGATCAGGCGATCAATCAATCGCTCATATTGGGAACCACCAATGGATACCCGAAGGTGAGGAAGATCATGGAAAAAATCCCTATTATCATGATCCATCAAATCAAGATCAAAACCGTCATAATCATGAGGATTAATTTCCCTTAAATGAGTTAATAAGAAAATAAAGGTAAAATCCAATCAAAGGGATTTCACTTAATAATGACAGGTCAAACACATCCATAGGTGTATTGATCTAAGAAGAATGGATGTTAGAGAAACCAAATGCCTCTTGATAGGCTACTAAAAACCAAAGGAATAAGTTAGTGGAGAATATGAGGAAGTTCAAATTTCAAATGGGCACTGAACATTTAGGTTTTGAAAACATGATTCCATGTCACATCCCCTCATGACCACAATGTATAAGGGTAAAAATAACCCCAAAAATGAAACAACACCCCATACCATGCCATAAACCCCCACTATAAACCATCCTCAACAAAAAATTCCACATATCACACCAAATATTATTTATATACAGGAATGCTATAGTGTACCCAATAACCATGACATAGTCGCCCTTGAATTGGTAGAGGCACCAAAAATATTCACGTCATAGTTGTATGACAATGTTACAGTAGTTCCCAAAATATAAGTGTCCTTAAAAACATCTTCCTAATAATCTAAATTACAAAAAATTCCCCAATTCATAGCCTTCCCACATTTTCTAGTGGCACAAAAAATGGCCACCAAATATAAAAGTCCAAAAATTCAAAAAAACATCCAAAAACATCCAAAAGGACCCAAAAATACACAAAAAAACAAAAAAAACACATGGTTAATTAGTACATAAAGAGGTAATGGGATGTTACAACCTCCCACTATAAACTCTTTATATCCCCAATAACCTTATTCTGAAGACTTCATGTCATAGAGATGCACCCACTTTCCTCTCATAAGTGACTTAAGATCCCAAACCTCGTAGGAATCAAAAGCATACTTCCATAGAACACATACCAAAGGTATAGAATTACCATGAATATTATTTTTCTAAAAACAATAATCCTAAATTGATTCTCTATCATGGATAAATCAAGTACCACATTAAGGTCTTCCCAGCTTTAGATATCAGAAGGTTCAGAAAGATACTTCTTGATATGTGATACATAGAACACAATATGGATTAAAGTCAACTACATTGTAATGAAAAATGATTTGCCACATTTCCCACCTGCTCAAAAAACCCAAAAAATTCATTGTAAGATTTCCCTTCATCCAAAAACATTAGCGAACCAACCAGGGGAAAACTTTCGCAAAACCCCTATTCACCAACCAAAAACTACAAAGGTATATATAGATAATCATCATAGGAATTTTACTGTCTTTGTTCCATCACCATAATTTGACGATTTAATGGAATCTTAATCATCATCCCTCAGAAAAAACATGGTCTAACCAAGGAAGTTTCTCCAATATTTATCCAACATAGAGGATATCTACAAGGATATCCATACAAGTCCTCAAAATGAGTAATTCAAATCATAAACTTGTAACTATTGTTATAGGAAGATTCAAAAATTCCCAAATGGACATCCCATGCTCCAAAAAAGTCAAGAATGAAATAATGTAGCATATCCTCAAGGATATGTATAAAATTATCTATCATTCCATCCATATTCAGATGACACATCATTCTCAATCTAACCTAATATCCCACATCCTCTAGTAGGTCCCTCAAAAAATGATAAGTAAAATGGGGATCTTGATTAGAGAATATAAAAGAATGATATTTTTGACATCTGAAAATATCATTCATATAGAGACTTACCAAATACTCAAATTTTGTTGTATTGTGAATGGGAATGAAGTGAGCTAATTTAGTCAGGTGATCAATCACAACCCATATCACATTCTTCCTTCATCTGGTATGAAACATCCCAAAAATTAAATCTATTTAAATCTCATCCCATTTCCAATTCGTCAAATGATGGGTCTCAAGAAAACCTAGTGGATTCTACTGCCCGACCTTGACCTTCTAATAAGTATAATAATGAGAAAAAAATTCATAAATTTCTCACCTCATACCTATCCACCATAATTATTTCCAAATATCATAGAACATATTCACAGTACTAAGGTGTACCACTCATTGGAAATTAATGAAATCCTCTACCATGTCTATTCACACTGGAAAAGGAAAAATGATCCATTTTAAAAAATATTGGGAACCTTTGACAAGGAATACCACTCACCAATGGTCTATTTCCCATAAAGATAGTCCCTAATTTCAAATAATTCACCATCATGTTGGTACTTTGGAAGAATCATATTGAGAAGAGAGGAGACGAATTGTACACTTTTCAGAACAATTTCATTCACATCTTCCTAAACTCCCAAATGAAACTAAGAGAAGTGACATGTAAAATTACACTATTATGATGATTACTTCATAGAAGAGGTCAGAATATTCCATTTTGTGGCATCATAAATGAAATTACTCTTAACAAGGGTATAGGAAATGTCAATATCAAAATATTATAGGTACTCCACCTGTCATTTGTATTGAAGGTTCAAATATTTTGGAGAGAATATATAGATTATGATTTTAAGTTCATAATAAATGGTAAAAAATTCAAAAAAGGTAAGGAAATTAACTATTAAGATCATGCATCATGGTAGTGAGATCAAGATCATGGGTCAGATAGTTCTTTTTATTTGGAATATGCTATCAAGAACCATGGACTATCACATGATCACCCTGCATACGAACACAAACTAAACCTAAAATGGATACATCAAAAAATACCACATATCCCAACCCATCCTATAGAAGAGTCAACAATAGCATCTAAATCTAAATATACTTCATCTCATCAAAATAATTTTTACATTTTGAGTCCCACAATAACTTCAACTCTTTCAGAGTGAGACCGGTCATATGAGAATTCAACTTCGAAAAATATACAATGAACCATCAGTAATACCCCTCCAAGCCCAAAAATATTTCAATCTATAAAACATTTTTTTATTTATCTCATGGTATAAAAGACTTCACCTTGTTAGGACTGAAAGAACCATTTTATGAGACCATATATACCAATAACATCACTTATTGAATCCAGAAATTACATTTTGAATTATTCTTGTAATGTTAGTGATCTCTCATGATTTCTAGTACTTATCTCAGATGACGCCCATGGTCTTATTATATTTTGGATTAAACCAAATTTTTTTCTACAAAAACCACTTGAAAAAATCAAAATACTCATATAATATCATGTTCATAAATTCTTTAAAAATTCGAAGAGCATTGGTCAAGACAAAATAAATAATAAGATACTCATAATTTCTATACCTACTCATAAAGGATTCCTTTAGGAAGTAAGAATCATGTAATTTCAACTTTTTTTACTAGAACAAAGTTTAATCTTTGAGAACCACTTCTCCCATTTTAACTGGTCAAACATACCATCAATATAAGGCAACATATACTTTTTCTTTATCGTAACTCAATTGAGTTTTCGATAATCAATACAAAGGTGAGTGTGCCATTATATTTTTTTTATAAAAAAGGATAGATTCAACCCAATGTGTTTCGTAATGTCATATAAATTATTTTTCAAAAAAATAATCCAACTAATTTTTCAAATCTTTCAATTCAGCTAGTTCCCTATGGTATGAAGGAACAAACACTAGAAGAGTACCAAGTACCAAATCAATGGAAAAATCCACCTTCCGTACCGGTGGAAAGACATGAAAATAAGGTGTAAACATGTCTAGAAACATGGCTATAACTAGAGGTAGATCACAACACATTGATTCTAACCCCACTTCAAAATCAAACACCAATATTAACCTACCCACTTATGTAAAATATGATCTATATCTACTAAAACATGGATCACATTCTCCCTAAAAAACATGGTGTGAACCATCAAAAGTAGTTAAGGAGACCCATAAAAGATAACTATCAATCTGGAATTTATAGGAAATAATCCAATACATCCCCAGAATGACATTAACTGTTATCTTGTTAAGGACTAGAAAATTCCACGTGATCTTAATCTTTGATAGAGAGAAAACATAGGTGTAACATCAAAGAACCTACTCTATTTTCAATTTAAGTGGCATGATAATATCAATCACATAAGACATAATCCCCATTGGATGGTTTAGAAAATTTAAAACATGTTACTATATTAATGAATGAGATTTACCAGTTTAAAAAATAGTCACTAAAGATGAGATTATAGTGATAGTACCTCTCATTTTCATTGAATTTACATTATCTTCCTCTGGAGACTCTTCCACTGCATGAAAAAAATAATCATTCATGATTACAGTGGTTGGATCCCCTTAGTTATTGAAGACAATGATTGAAACATAGTATATTTAGGTTTTGATAATCTTTTTCTAATTTAGAAGGAAAAAAGAAATGAAAAACCTTTTGTAGGTGGATTGCATGACCACATCAACCATGGATCTTTGATGGCTTAGTAAAAAGTCACCTCAAATTCATGAACTTACCACACTGTAAGGAAGTTAAATGGACTCTTTCATAAAACATGGAAAATTTGGATGAATCATGTTTTTATAATCTACCATGAGACTCACCACAATTCCTCTTTCCTTTGAAGTAACTCTTTACACTAAGTAAAAAAAACAAAACCCATCAACCCTAACTTACTATCCAATTCATGGTCATCCGTTACCATTGTATCTAGATGGTCCATACAATATGTGAGATTAATCATGAAATCTTGAGATAATATATTATATTTGAGTTCCATATCAAATATTAGATACTTAATATTCTTATTTTACATTACCTCCAGATAAAACTAAACAATTTTAGAAAAATGGTTTGCATATTAAGTCATGATATTATCAACTAGTTGGTGGTTGAGAAAATCTATAGGATTTTACAAAACCATCAAATATATATAGAATTGTTCCATGAAAATATATTGTATGTATTTACACTATAATCCATTATGTCTCCTCACTATATACATTGAATCTCACCACCTCCTTTTTGGACCTTCATGTAATAATGTAGCACACATAACCATTATTGAATAAGGAACTTTTGGGAACTCAAAGGATACCTCAAATAGTTTCAACCAATCATCAAAATCTTGAGGTTAATATGATCCACGAAATGATGGTGGTTTTTTTTTTGAAAGAAAATATAGATAATGATCTCTTGTTTCATCCCTTTAAGATTCCACTATTGGATCCTAGACAGGAATGGGTATAGATACTTGTCCGAAATCTTGGAAAACATTCACCACTATCTCATCATGGTTTTGGTCAACTAGAGGATTCAATTTTTATGTTTCACCCACATATTCCTCCCATGGAATGTTCAAATTTATTATCAAAGGCTTTAATTTACAAAACATCAATAGGAAACATGAAAACATCTGCAAGAATACTCTAATCATTAACTCGATCATGAAATAAATGAGTATCAATTAAAAAAAAGATTAAAAATTATAGGATTTAAAAACACTCAAACCATATTTCGGGAAAATACTAGAATCAGATCAGTGTATTTCTTAAGTTTCATTTCACAAACACCATTAGTGAGCTAAGCCTCATTGTGATGAGATCTTGACCAGAACTATCTTGTAATTGCCCATAAATTCTCAAAAATTCTATATCTAGTCTACTAGGAAATCCTAGGTGAAATAATAACATCAAAGAGGGAAACACAACCTCTTTTGATTCCACTTTTTCGTGAACCAACCCAAATACCCTGGTATATTGGTACCTGAGGTGCGTCTAACATGGCTTGAAGGGAATTCTGGATCTCTAATGGTTAGAGACTAGAACCTAGAGTCATATCAAACATCAAAGGGAATATTTTTTTCACAAGAAAAAAGCATCGATACAAAATATCATAAAATAAAACAAGACACAACTAGTATGTGAAACAATCCTTGAGGATAAAGTACAACTAGTATATAGATAAACATCCCAAGGTAGAACATAAATGAGGACAACACAACATCCATCAATAAAAAGTCTGAAAATCCATATGAAAAATGTACCATACTTCCATTGAGAAAAACCATCACTCTAGAGTTCCACAGATTCATCACACTCACTACCGCCATGTTTCTATTTCCCATTCCCTATAATTGGCATAATAAGATCTATAAATTCATGATATTAATGGTTGGGTGTGAGATAAACATCCTAATAGGTTCTCAGCAAGTGTTCTATAGTAAATTCAATAACAAATAAACTATTTATGCTTTTAATTTAAATAAAACAACCCATGTAATAACATTTAAAAATTTAAAATCAAAATATTCCTTCAAATCAATTATATTATAGATAAATAAATACAATATTAAAGGAATATTTTATATAAACAATTTATATATAATAAAATTGATGAATAAAATAGTTCTTTAATAAATGGAATTTAGAATCAGTTCAAAATCAAGAACCGTTGCCGTTTTCCTTGAGTTATGCTAGTTCCATACTCTCGGATCATCACACTACTCAATCAACAATCATGGCTCAATTATGTGTGAACATTTCCCTAGGATTAGAATAATGAAACTAATCAATCAGTATCCCATTTTGGAAAATTATATCAAACTAGGTTATTTAGAATTTTAATAATTAATATATTTTTAGGGAGCCATAGTCCTAGTGTTCTTGTCCTAACCACCCCTTAACTACTCAAACTCACCTATTATTTAATAAAAAATCAATTATGGGAAAATAAATCATTTCAAATCAATTCATCGTTCATAATTCAAATTACCAATTTCAATTTCACTACGAGTTTTTAATTTCAAAACCAAATCACGAGGTTTCCTTAAATTTCACCCTTTCAAATATTATTTCACTTATATAAAATTTTCATATCAAATCATTTTATCAAATAACTCCTAATTTCAATATATATTCTCTTAAAAATAATTTAATATCTTAAAACCACCCAAGATAGGGTTTTATTTCACAAATCCATTCCCTTGAAATAAATCATCAATTCTTTGTTAATTCAAATCATATATTTAAATGAACATTGAATCAATCAATAAATTATGGTTTCAATTTTAGGGAAGAATCATTGTGAAACCAACTACCATTAATTCAAATGATCAATCCAACACACAGATTGGGAACCACCAATAAGGACTTGATGTTGATGAAGATCTTGGAGAAATTCCCTAGAATCATGATCCATCAAGTCATGATCCAAACCATGAACATAATGTGGACCAATTTCTCTCAAATATTAAGAGAAAATAAAAAATTGAAACTGTAGTAAATGTTATTACACCTACCAAAGAGATATAAAATGCATCCACCAGTGCATTGATCTAAGAATAATGGAAGTTGGATGACCCAAATTCAACTTAAGATCCTCCAAAAATAATTTTTTTTGGGTTACAATAAAATAGGAAGGAAGTTTTGATTTAAAACATGCTCTAAAAATTTATTTCTAGAAAACACATGGTCACACTACATCCCCCTAGTGTAAAAGTGTAAAAATATCCTTAACCAAGGCCCAACCACCCCATACAATGCCACAACCATTCTTGGTCAACCTGCCACAAAAAAAACATGACACATACATTTTAATATATTCTTTTAAGGGGTTAAGGATATGGAACATCCAAAGAACCATGTTTAATCCACCCTTGAATTGGTAGAGTCCCCAAAAATATTCAAGCCACAGTCATCCCTTCATGCCACAAATGTTCCCAAAATTGAAGTGGGCTCAAAAACTCATTCCCATGGATCCACACCATAATTGATTACTCACATTGTAGCCCCTCTTGATTTGGTATTGGAACAAAAAATATCCACATCATAGTAGCATACTATACAAAACAAAACCATGTTGACAAGTCATAAAAGTCTACTTAAGATCTAAAAAATTCTAAATGGACTTGAAACTACACAAAAAAATAGAGAAAATTAAGATATAAGTAGTACCTAATAGTGGTAATGAGGAGTTATAAAGAGATCTTAGATGCTCAGTAGGGGTAAACATAATAGATATTTATTAATTATCATAAGTGACCATAATATAAGTATTAGGGTATGATAACATGATCAAAAAAGAAAATAATCATACCCAATAAGCTAACTATCATTAATAATGAGTCATGGAATAATTTTTTTTCAATAAAATGGAATAATATATAATAATATGAAATTATAAAATATCAATCATGATACATGATAAAGTTTTATAATCACAAGACATAAGTTTCTGAATTCACATAAGCGTATAAAATCACTTAGTCGAGGTTCACCCCCAGTACTATCAATGTGGACGAAGTCCAATAATGGAAATTCCTACCCAATCATTTACCACATTATATTTTTAATAACTTCCTTCTAGTTAACTCTGTCATCCCATAATAGTTTAATAGCGTTGTTATCTATTAACATTTTCTAAACTCATTCATAATTACCCAATGCATTATAGGTCTATAACAAACCCACCCATCCTTTGTGTATAATGTAACCACTCATTATTGGTTTATAATGGAAACACATGTCCTTGGTTTATAATGGAACCACCCATCACATAATCATATTATATTCATATGTATTCTAAAATATTATGAAAAAATTTATCATTACATCAAATCTTAAATAGTGAAAACAAATTTTTTTTCATAAACATTTCATTATAAAAAACATAATCCATCTATAGAAATAATAATGATGGTAAAATTGGTTCCTATCCCCAATAAATCACAAGAAATATAAAATGAATTTTTATAGATTAAAAATGATTTTAAAAGATATATAGAACATTTATTAAAGAAAATATCCTTTTCATATTGAAATGAACTCTTTAAAATAAAAAAAATTACAAAATATTAAGGATAGAATTTTCATTGAAACAAATAAAGAAAAAATATAATAAAAAATTCATATAAATTAGTATTCATGATTTTTTATAATTAGATTCAAGTTTTGTTCTTCATAATATTAATTTATTTCATATTTTTAGTCAAAAGGTTAGAAGCACCTCATTCAGAAAATAATGGGAAGTTAATTTAAAAGAAAATTATAAAATTTCAAACATGTGTAAAAATTTAGTTATTAAATCTTTTTTAAATATTAAAAACATTCATTAGAACACTTTAAATAAAATATGACAATGGAAGAAAATATTCTCGACTGAAGAGAGAAATTAGGTAAGTTTCCATAAAAACATTCTTTATGTATATTGATTATATAAATAGAGGAAAATAAAAGGATAACATGTAATCCTGAGAAATAAACTAATGAGAATAAAATGTATAATATTTAGGATTTATATATCATACAATTTCTTTATTGGATATATAAGCATAAACAATCATGACAAAAAATATGATTTTAACAAAAAAAACATAATTATGGTAACTATTGAGTCATGAATGCAAAGAATGAAATAAAATAAAATTAAGATTTAAATAACATTAACATAAATACATGAATTATACAACACATCAATGGGGTATTAGATACACCTTTTAAAATAATATAGGTGTATAACACCAAATATGTCTCAATGAAATAAAATGGAGATAATGAACCCTTAAAAATTTAGAAATTTTTAAAAAGAAATTCATGGGAATCTTGAAAATAATTTGGTTATGTAAATACCATAAATTAAATCATGTATTTTTTTAAAAATACATTCTTTTTAAGTTTATAAACCATAGAAATATGAAATCAGTGTATAACATTAAAACATGTCTCAATGAATAGAAATTGAGATGAAACACTTTCCTCAATTATTTATTACTTTGTAAGCACTATAACATCATGTAAAATAAATTTAATTTTATTATAATTCTATTAAAAATCATATTAATACATTTAAAATGATATATGATCCATTTATATCATTTAAAAATCTATTTATCAACAATTCTATATTGATGAATTCATTTCAGGAGTTTACTACTTCATTTTTCATGTATGTTTTAGTATGGAACATATAATCCTTTCACTTTAATCATGGTTCCTCCATATATATAATGATAATAATCGTATAAAAAACATATATATTCATTATATTAACATTTATAACCATACATATTGACTGGTGATAAAAAACGAAATTCACTACTTTGTGGAGATGTTAATTTGTATGTACATTAGTGTGATGTTTCCACTTCTCGATGGATAGAGTGAAAAACAATTAAATGATAATTAAAATTTATGGAATCATTATTATATCATAAATATCATATATTTTCATTAAATATGTCCTTTTACCATCCATTTAAAGAGAAAATGATAAAAAAATCACATCTCTTCTTGGAGGTAGTAGTTAACACGTACATGCGAGTGACATTATTATTTACCAATGGATGTGAAGATTAAATGGCAGATTTGATATTATAATTTAAAAATAATAATTATTTCCTAAATATCCCATAAAAATAATAACCCTATCATAATAAACATCCATTAATGATGGTGATTTAAAATGAATTGTATCTCTACAGGGAGGTAGTACTCCATAAGTACGTATGAGTGATACTTTCATGTCCCATTAGATTAAGAAGATGTTATAAATAGTAGTGAATTCATAATAATAATATATTTTTAAATTTATTATACTATATTCATAAATATTTTGATACAAATATATTATTGAATGTTTAATAAGAAATAAAATTTAAAGAGCCTGGTTAAGATCTATACCTCTTCTTTGCGAGACCTCCCTTGGCTTACAACTTAAGCCTTGAAGGATTGGTATTAGGAGAAGAAAATGTACTATAGGATGAAGGGATAGAATATAAAAATGTTATTTTGAAGTTATTTTCTGATATATATATCTCAAATGGTTTGAAAATGGGATTAGGAGAGGTTCCCTTTTATAAGTGAGGGAGGGGGTACACATGGAATTTCAAAAAATATTTCAATTAGAGAAGGTCAATTTCATGGTAATTCAGATCCAAGTGGATAATTATTTGAAGTAATTAAAATATAAGGTTGAAATATCTTAAAACAATAATAAATTTATTGGTGTGGCTGGGGGTCTTAACCTTAGATCTTGGTTTAACCTCCCAATAAACCTATTTTTACCTTTATAGTGGTAACAATAATTCTACATTTTTGCCTTGCAAAAAAATTAATTCTACATTTTTTACTATTAATTATGAAAATAAATTAATTTAAACCAATTATATTATATTAATTATGAATATTAAAAACTTATAATTCATTTTACCATTCATTTTATATAATTGGTGGGATTTATTTTTAATTTACCATGCAAACCACAACAAAGAACCCGCTTTTAAAATAACAATTTTTAAGCATAAAACATAATTTAAATATATTACCATCCTTGTAAGAACAATAAAATGAATGTTAAAATATATTATTGAATATATAATCTAAAGTTTTAATAAAGAAAAATAATCAGTAGTGATTAACTTAATTTATTAAGATAAAGACATGTTATTCTCCAAAAATTTGTATTTAAAAAATTTTGTTTTTAAGCCCAAAAATAAGCTTATACCAAAATAAAGTATATTGATAATTATTAGGTAATTATTTAGATTATTTATAACTAAATAATATATATGTTACCTTAATATCATATTCAAAATGTAATTTGAATTTTACTTTAAAATAAATGACATATTTTTTATAAATAACAATATTTTTCACTATTCAGTGAAAAAAATAAATCTTTTTAGAAGCATCATAAAAATTAACCCTATTTTAATATGAAATTTTTATTTAAAAATTTTTATTATTTTATTTGAATAAAATTTATAAAAATGATATAAATTAATTATAATACTCATGCATGTAAAATGAAATTAAACCTATATTTTAAGAAAACACTATTTTGAAGCAAAAAATGATTTTACTAAAAAGTGTGGACTTATTTATATGAATTTTTTATAATGTGGTTATTATTATTAATACCTACCAATTTAATGACTCTCTTATAATAGATTACTATATCGTGGTTCATATTGGCATGGGGTTGTTTATAAAGTATGCTACTGAACAGTTATATTTTATTTAAAGAAAAATATATTCTAAAATATAAAGGTGATGCATTAATAATACCACCATATATTTATATTTATAATTCAATATCTAATACCCAGTGATAGGATACATGACATAAGACATATTCATTTATAAAGTGAAGAATAGTTTTCTCTAGAACAAATTAATGATCTTCATACACTTAAATAGTATTCATGCCTTAGGCTTTTCCTTTCTCCCAAGGTCTGTGAGGTTTTTGATATTGATTATAAACATAATACCTTGTTTTAGTGAACTATTTGGCATAGTTCCAAAATTCCTCACATTTAATACCCCTATTTTCAATTGGATCATTATGAAGAACATTACTTTCCACGCATCATGTTAACTGAACTATTCTTTTCCCCATTTTCATGATTCCCGATTACCTACTTTACCATAGAAAAACATATTCATGTCCCTTTAATATATACCCCTAGGTACCTCTTATCATATTTTTTATAGGAAGGAAATTGAATTTTAATTCCTTCCTCATCTCCAACACCTAAACTTCCATGATTCTCCATGTTTATTTTCTTTAGTGTGTTTGGAGACTCAACTTTTTTCACATTATTAGTCATAATTTGTGATAGATGGTTAAGCACAACCACAATATTTATCACTCCAACTCATATACTATTAGGTTTATCATTGGGAAAATCATTTCATTGTCTATAGAATCCATTATTAAAATGTTTCCATTACACTTGATTCATTTAGAAAAACCATAATGGGTTAATATGAGTGACCAAAAATTATCATCATTATAGAATTATAAAAAACATTCTAATGAAAAACTCAAGATTAAAATGTATTACTTTTTGAAACCATCAAATTAGCATTAAGTTCGACTTAAATCACTCTCTATTAAATTTAGATTTATTTAGGTTTGGTCCTCAAAAACTCTTTAACTAAATTCCTCAAATTAATATATAATTTGTAATGACTCATAAAGAGAATGTGATTTACCAAATAATATTCCCCAAGAGTGTTTAACTAGGTGTTCATTTTTTGTCCACAGATCATGCACCAAGTGAAGAAAGAGTTAATAAACAACTGGGATCTTTCTTGGTGGTTACTTCTAGTAATGCCTTTTCCATAGCCATATCCACATTATAATATCCAAAAAATTGATGTAATTTATATGTACCCTAACAATTTTTACATTACCAAAACATTAGTGTGATATCCTATATATAGACTTATCTCTTTGATTTTTACTAATGTTATCTCCACATAATCCCAAAAATAATAGTAGAGTTACTCAAAAAATGAATAAAACATTCTCTAATACCATCTATTGTTCCCCAAACCCACATTTCTTGGTCCTGTTCTAAAAACAATTCATCAAAAACTCTTTTTGATCCAATGTGTTTTAACCCAAGATAAACTCACACACACACACACATATATATCTTAATTTTATTAACATAATCAATAAATCTCACAATAACATCACAAAAAAAAGATATAATATTCTTTAAAATCGTGGCATTAAAATAAAATAAATGGTTGAGATAAAAAATTTGTTAATATAAAACATATTAGCATGTAATCAAGGGCTATATAATAAGCATAAGATAAAATATGATTATGGGAGAAATACCATATTAAAAAGTAAATGGTAGAATAATATTTTTCCATAAATTTAAATAGAAGTTCATGAAATATCATAAAAACATATACCATAGAAAACGTGTGTGGAATAATGAGATGAAAAAATGATCCGTATAGAATAATAACAAGAATATGATATACAGATGTATAATTACCTTGAATCATTACATAAAAAATAATTCTAGGGAAAACATAAGCATGGGGTGTCATCATATTGTGAGAAAATGAATGAAGGCCCACTCTTTAGTTTGTGAGTATATCTAATAAGGATAACCTATTAATTTATGAGTATATAAAAGAAGTACCACCCTTTAATTTGTGGGAACATCCATGAAGACCCACCCTTTAGACTATGATCATTTGATAAAAGTTCCACCCATTAGTTTTTTAGAATATCTAATTAGGATCACCATATATTTTGTGTCCAAATCCAAGAAGGCCCATGATATGCTATATCATGAGATACAAAAACATAACCAATGAATTATGGGTATATATAGTACCTCACCCATAAATATTTATACATATGTGTGCCATTTGAAATAAATTTTTCATCATATCATAAAGAACAACATAATGAAAATTAATTTCATATCTTATTCTAAAGGTTTCATATAAGCAAAAATAAAGGATTCGATCATCTGATACAAACATTTAGTCACATAAAAGTAGTACTTCATACAGTAATTTATAAAATGATTCATAAAATAAAACTCCATATGATTTATAAATTTTTAAAAGGAAAATGGAAACAAAATCAAGAAAATGAGATTTTATAAAACATTTCATAACTTTATCTTAACAAGATGAAATTATGAATCACTTTTTTGGTCAGAGTGAATACTCAAGAGGGGGGTGAATTGAGTTCCAATTAAAATTTCTATTAAAATATTGTCAATTTAAAATCCCCCAATTTATAAAACAAGTTAAACTATAGTGAATTTATACAGATTGTAAATGTTCACTTAGCTTCTCAAAGATTGATTAGGTCTTAGTTAATTTAACCACAAGATTAAACTAACTTTTGAAACTAACCTACTGATTTACAATAAGTGTAAACACTTTCTAATTTAACTATCAAAGTAGCTTTAAAATAGTTTTGTATTTTAAAGTAACAACATCAGAATAAATAAGATATATGTAGTAAACTTTGAACATAAACTGAAGGTGCATAGCAGATATAACAAGAGGTTCAGTCTCAATCCGAGACTTAGTCCGCTCAAATTTATATAAAATTTGATCCACACCCTAGATCGGGGTTAACAATAGTTTACAAAACTGTCCAGGCCTTGCAGGGACCTCTACCACTATTCTTCGTGGGAAAAAAAGAAAAGACCAGGCCACACAAGGACCTCTTCCACAGTTGATGTGGGTAAAAAAGAGATAAGAGATTTGGAGTGAGGATTTTGATAACCTCCAGTTCAGTGCAGGAGACAGTGTGTGTGTAAGAAATACAGAGTACACCACACTGCTTGAAAGTTAATAAATAAATCACTTATAGAGAGCAGATAAGAGTTTAGAAAGCTCTAGTGATTATCAATGCAACTCTGGACTCATTGGATTCAACATGAATGCTTCTGAGTCCTTCTCTAGTTTTTCTGTTGAAAAAAAGAGTGTCGTAGTCAGCTTGTCTTCTACAGGAATGAAAAAGATCTCTTGATTCGTTGTGTGTTCTTCAGTGGTGTTGCATTTCATTCATGAGAATTCTTTGAAAATATGGCAATCTCTTTATTTCTCATGACTGTTCTCCTTATTCAGCTTAGTGCTCTCGGGTGTATGTAAGTTCTTCTTGTTGTATATTCGCACTTTCACGCCTCACTTCTATTCTATCTTGTGTACTGCATCTTAATCTTCCTTATATTCCACGAGTTCTAGTAGTAGGAATGATTCCCTTTCCATATGTATGAGATACGATTTCCTGACATGCCAACAACTATCATTAAATAACATTAATTGCATTAAAAACATCAAATATGACCATTAGCATTATTTAAATAATATAGACAAAAAGTTAAGAAACGGTGTCACAGTGATTATGTAAACGGTGTCTTCTTCACAGTATGAGCTTCACGGTATGAGCTTCACGGTATGAGCTTTACGGTATGAGCTTCACGATATGAGCTTCACGGTATGAGATTCACGATATCTGGGTCACGGTGAGTCCTTCAAGGTGTCTGGGTCACGGTGAGTCCTTCACGGTGTCTGGGTCACGGTGAGTCCTTCACGGTGAGTCCATACTTAGACAAATATCTGTATTTGGACTTAGACAGTAATATACAGAATATGGATTAAGTTTAACCATTAGAGAGTAAGATAACTTGAATCATAAACATAAAGGCTTGATAATATATGAGAGATTTGTGATCATGCATGAGACTTGTAAATAATAAAGAGAGTAATTAACATCCATAAGATTTGTTATCATTAAAACATGATGAGTAGTTATTATTGAGATTGAAGAACATTAGCAAGATGTGCAATGAAGATCAAGATTAATTAACAGTAATAGGATTTGTGATCATTAAAACATGATTAACACATGAGGAGTCCAACAATCTCCCCCTTTTTGATGATCAAAAATCAGATATAGTCATAATATAAATGAAATGTAACATTAAAGATACTAGCATAGCAAAAAAAATTATAGAACTGACACTTGTAGTTTTTCTCCCCCATTTATACTTGTAGATTTTTCTCCCCATTTTGGGATTATCAAAAATTAGAGAAAATGAAATGAAACTCTTCATTTTTCATTAAAAAAAAGGGTTCAGAATAGAACATACAGGAGAAGTACAAACAAAAATGGCATCCCATCAAAAAGAAAAACCGTCCTCGGACACTTCAGGGATCCACCTTGTCTTTGCCTTTATCAGTAGCAGGAGCTGGTGCCGATATAGAAGAAGGAATAGATGTAGTAGACAAAGAGGTTAAGGGTAGACCTTCAAAAATAGATGGATCCAAAGTGGGAGTAGTATAAGATCTAGGTTGTGGTTGGTCAAGAATGACTGGCTGGATCTGAGAAAGATCTTGTCTAACTATCATGGTAGTTGAGGCTAAGGCAGGTAGACCATGTCTAAGGGGTGCAGCAGCTGGAGAAACTATAGCAGTACTCTACACATGAAGATACGGCTTCAAAAGATTGATGAAATCAGTATTGATTTCACCACCATATTTCATAGCCTTTTCAAAATCATCCTTATTCTCCAGAAACTTTCCCAACAATCTGGTGAACTCTGTAAGTTTCTGAACTTGGGCTTTAAAAGCTTGAGTCACCGGAGGGATTTTCAAATTTTTAACAAGATATCTAAAGTGATATGTCATATCACTTTTAGAGAAAATCTGGGAGAGATAATGATCTATTTTCTTGGTGATATCTTGTTGAGAATAATTGGCTATCTTAGAATGAATCCTAACCAAGTCCAATTCCCTATCATTGTTATTAACCACTCATGACAAAGAAGATAGATCCAAGCCACTGAAGGCACTCTGAATTTCTTCCTTGATTATGGATCTCAACATAGAATCATCCAAAGAAGATGTGGAGGTCTGACCAGAAGCAGGTGAAGCCTTGACAGATTCGGTTAGAACTTTGAGCTGTTTCAACACTTTTTGCAGGCATCCATTGTATTCATCTGTAAGCTTATTCAGATTTTCCACAAGCTCTCTCATGTGTTCCATCATCTTGGTGTGTCTTTTTTCAATCTTTTCATCAAAAGAAATCAGGTATGGATAAACTTGAGACACAATCTCCCTATCAAGGAGAGAATCAAATTTCATAGGAGAAGCATCAACATGCGCATGAGTAGAAACAGGAGAAGGATCTGATCTCAAAGATAACTCGTTCTGCAAATTTTCTATCATACTTTTCATATTTGCAACATCAGCACTCATCAGCTTATTCTCAACTATGACTTCTTGAATTTCTTGGATCATCCTTGGTTGAACATGCAAGATAATATTTTCCAAGAGAATTGATGCATCTTCTTGACTTAACTGAGTTACTGGACGAGGTTGAGTGGAGACAATTTTCTCAACTCCAGCTAACAAAGTTTCTTCGAAAACTTTCAGATCATCTTTAGTCACAAAGGAGTGATGCTCGGGTAAGGGTGCAGGTAAAGGTAGTGGTTCAGATTCTGGTTGAGATTCATAGTCATCTTCAGACTCATATTCTGATTCAGATTGAGGTTGGGGATCTGGTTCTGGTTCTGGATGAGCTACAGACTTCAGTTGAAACAGAGAAGAAATATCCAATCCAGTTGTAGTCACTTGTTGTGACTCATTCACATCATAAAAGCTTGGGAATTCATTCCGAGTGTACACAGAGTATGATATAGAAGGTTGAGAAGCTTCAGCAGATCCAGCTTCTATAATCTCATGGTTTTGAGGTTCCTCCCCCTCAAATTGTGCTTCCCTTTCAGATTATTGGGGCTCAGGAACATGGAAAAGATCCACAGGATCATCCCTAATCTCTTCAGCAAACTCTTTCCTTGCCAGCTGAAAGGAAATTTCCATCCTCTCTTCAGCAGAGGGAATAATCTCAGGAGCCGATTGTTCCACTGGTTGAGCTTCCAGACTTGCTTCTTTCTCAACAGAAAGATCCTCTTCAACAGGATCTGCCTCTAAGGTTACTTGCTAATCTGAATCAGGAAAAACCAACTTCCTTGCAGCATTAGGATGAGCTTCTCGATTTACATCCGCACTAGAAACAAGAGCTTCCTCTTCTCTCAAACTAACACTAACTTCCTCTCCTTGAGGTATTTCAGTAGGGATAACAGCAGGGACAACATTCATTTCTTTTTCAACAGGAGTTGTTTCCATTTGAGGTCTTCCAGCTTCTTCTCTTGGAGATACTTCAACTGTTACTTCCTCTTATTCTTCTTCTTCTGAATACTCAGCCACTTCATCTGGTTCCAAACCAATATCAAATAGATTCTTATGCCTTCTTGGATAGTCAACAGGATTAAACCTTTTATACACTTGATCATTATCCTCAACCCAATGCTTCTTCCAGGGGTTATAGCTAATCTTCATCCTTCTGATGATAGGCATGGATAGGTAGAAATCAAGGTCGTCTAACTTTTCTTCATTCGGTCCAACCATCCCTTTGGCAACTAACATAGCTGAAATCATCCTCGATTAAAATATGGGAGGTGGATTTGGAAGTGACTTTGATCAGCTCACAGATATGGTTAATAACATACTTGCATAGGTTGATCTTATGCCCATTCTTCAACATATGAACCAGGAACACATCCTGATACTTCATCACATCAAAATCTCCTTTTCTTGGACTAATCAAATTCTGAATAAACTTGAACAGAAGTCTAGTCTTCCCATCTAATTCAGTGGCTATGGCCCTTCGCTTGGTGCCATTTCCAGTCAGGTTTTCCAAAGCAGTCTCAAGGTCAAAGATGTCAGTTTTTGGAGGAGGGTCTCTCTGGTAATCTTCACAAACTCCTTCATGTGGAATCCCTAGGCATACATCCCACAGCCTCGAATAGAAAGAGAACTTATGACCATTTATCCATCTTTTCACCATAAATCTTTCTCCAAACTCAAAATAAAACTTCTCATACTGATAGAATTGAGATACCAATATCGGGTAAATAGGTCTATTCTGTCCAGTGAACCATCCAAGCCATCCTTTTTCTCTTAAAACTTTCAAAACTAAAGATCTGCTAGATAGAAACCACTTTTCACAAACCTCTTTTTCTGGTACAACTGTACGGCTTACCAAGTTTGGGTTTAGAGGTCCTTCGGGAGCTATCCTCGGTATCCTCTTATGTTTCTTAGAGCGGCGCTTCTCGGACGAGGGTGAAGATGGACGCTTCATCCTTGGCATCCACTGAAGGTTCGAGTGAGAGGGAAGAGATGGTTCATGAGAGAGTTCAGGTAAGGAATCGAATGAAACCCTTAAGTTTTATCATTTGGGAATGTAAAATGTCATAAAAACAAAAACGCGGGAAATCAAATAGCTGTGAAATAAAAATTACCGCGATACGGGTTAAAATAAGAATATATGTAATCTTCACGGTGAGACCGTGAGTAGGCATTGCGGTGTGATGAAAACTAGTCATCACGGTGAGACAGTTGATAGTCATCACGGTGAGATAGTGAGCATTCCGTATAGTCACAATGAGACAGTGAGTTGATAGACCGTGAGCATAAAACAGTAACTTAGAAACAGTGAATATGAAACCATAAAGTAATGTATAGTAATGTATTAAACATTAAGATCAGTAAAATATTTATTTATGATTAATCATACCAAGATCATGTATGATGTAGTCTAATCTTTCAGAATTTAATGGTTTAGTGAACATATCAGCAAGTTGGTATTCAGTACCAATGAATTCCAAAGTGATATCACAGTTTTGATAATGATCCCTCAAAAAGTGATGTCTTACATCAATATGTTTTTTCCTAGAATGTGAAACAGGATTCTTAGAAATGTTAATAGCACTTGTGTTGTCACAATTTATTAGGACATGTCTGAATTGATATCCACAGTCTAGTAATGTGTGTTTCATCCACAAAATTTGTGCACAACAACTGCCAGCAGCTATGTATTCAGCTTCTGTAGTAGATAATGAAACCCAATTTTGTTTCTTACTACACAATGATAGTAGTGACTTGCCTAAAAGGTGAAATGTTCTAGAGGTTATTTTTCTATCTAACTTACATCCAGCAAAGTCAACATCAGAATAACTAACTAATTCAAATGATTGTCCTTTGGGATAGAACAGTCCTAAATTGGGAGTATTCTTGAGGTATTTGAAAATTCTCTTTACAAAATTTAAATGTGACTCTTTAGGGTTTTCTTGAAAATGAGTACACATACACACACTAAACATAATGTCAGGATGACTATCAGTCAGGTAGAGTAGACTTCCAATCATTCCTCTATAAGTGGTTTGATCAACAGATTTACCATTTTCATCAAGATCCATCTTACAGGTGGTACTCATGGGAGTGTCACTACTCTTTGTGTTATCCAATCCAAAACATTTTAAAAGATCACTAGTATATTTACATTGAGTTAAAATAATTCCATAATCATTTTGAAAGATTTGAAATCCAAGAAAGAATTTAAGTTCACCCATTAAACTCATTTCAAATTCATTTTGCATCATTTTGGAAAAATTAGTACATAATGTAGTTTTTGAAGATCCAAAAATAGTATCATCTACATAAATTTTAACAACTAGAACATCTTTAGAAATTCATTTTATAAACAGAGTAGGATCAGCTATTCCTTTTGTAAAACATTTAGAAATTAGAAAAGTACTTAATCTATCATACCAAGCTCTTGGAGCTTTCTTTAAACCAGACAAAGCTTTTGATAATTTAAAAATATGATTTGGAAAATGAGGGTTTGAAAATCCAGGTGGTTTTTAAACAAAAACATCCTCAGCAATATATCCATTCAAGAATGCACTCATGACATCCATTTGATATAGTTTGACATTTAGATGAGTAGCATAAGCAAGTAAAATACTAATAGCTTCTAATCTAGCTACTGGAGAAAAAGTATCCTCATAGTCAATACCTTCTTCTTGACTATAGCCTTGTGCAACTAGCCTAGATTTATTTCTAACTATGTTTCCAGATTCATCTACTTTATTTCTAAAAACACATTTTGTGCCTATTGTGAAAGTGTCCTTAGGTATTTCAACAAGATTCCAAACTATTTATTTCAAATTGATTGAGTTCTTCTTGCATAGAAATTACCCAAAATTCAACATTAATAGCATCATCAATGTTTTTAAGTTCAAGCTGTGACAAGAAGGCTTGATGTTCAACCTGATTTCTAAGAGAAGCTCTAGTCTGTGTCCCTCTATCAAGATTTCCTACAACAACATCTAAAAGAATGATTCTTCAGAATTCTAGTTGATCTAGTAAAGGTAGGACTAGAAATTTCAGGTTATTCTCTGGGTTCAGGTTTATTAGGAACATATTCTAGAATAAGTCCAAAACTTGTTGTCTTTATAACAGCTTCATTGATTTTATCATTAAGGTCCAGAACAGATAAATCTTCTTCAAGATTTTCAAGAGAGGTTTTAGGCTCATGTGGATCAGTTTCATCAAACTTGATGTGAACATATTCTTCCACACATTTGGTTCTTTTATTAAAGACTCTATAGGCTTTTCTGGTTAAAGAATATCCTAAAAAGATCCATTCATCACTCTTAGAAGCAAACTTATCATGATTATCTTTTGTATTGAGAACAAAGACTTTGCAGCCAAAGACTCTAAAGTAACTAACTTTAGGTTTTCTATTGTTCCACAACTCATATGGGGTTTTCTTAAGAACATGTCTAATTAAGACTCTATTAATAATATAACAATCTGTATTGATAGCTTCAGCCCAAAAATAAATAGGCAGGTCATATTCATTAGGCATAGTCCTAGAAATTTCTTGCAGGGTTCTATTTCTTCTTTCTACTACACCATTCTGCTGAGGTGTCCTAGGGGCAGAGAAATTGTGACTATATCCATTGTGTGAGTAGTAGGATTCAAACTTATGATTCAAAAACTCATGGCCATGATCACTTCTTAGGGTTTTAATCTTAAGTACACTAAGATTTTCTACAGATTTGGAGTATTTAACAATGTAAGAACAAGCTTCACTTTTGTGAGCTAAGAAGTATACCCAAGTATATCTAGAAAATTCATCTACTAGTACATAGACATAGTTCTTCCCATTTAAGATAGAAACACTAGATGGTCCAAACAAATCCATGTGAACCAACTTGAGAGGTTGAGAAGTTGAAACTTCTTTCTTTGATTTAAAAGAAACCTTATGTTGCTTTCCCTTTTGACAGGGATTACAAACTTTGTCATTTGGAAACTCAAGTTTAAGTAGGTCTGTAACCAAGTTCTTCCTAGTTAGTTTTCTAAGTGAGTGTAAATTGCAGTGTCCTAATCTACTATGCGAAAACAAGGACTCTTTATGAAAAGCATTTAAACAGGTAACATTTTTTTTAGCTAAGGAATTTAAATCAACAACATAAACATTATCATTTATTAGAGAGGAAAAGACTAAAACGTTTTTATAATTAAAAACATTACAAGAATCATTTTCAAATTTGACATTAAAAACATCATCACATAATTGAAAAATACTTAACCGATTATATTTAAGTCCATCAACAAATAAAACTTTAGAAATTAAAACTGAATCAGTGTTACCAATTTGACCTAGGCCGATGATATTTCCTTTAGAATTATCACCAAATGTGACATGACCTCCATCAACATTTATTAAACTTTTCAAGCACGAGTAATCCCCAGACATATGTCTTGAACATCCGCTGTCTAGATACCATGTCTTCTTGTGGGAACTCTTCAAGCAGGTTTCCTACAAACATATTTAAATAGGAAATGATTTTGGTACCCAAATCTTCTTGGGTCCAGACAGGTTAGCAATCAAATCTTTTGGTACCCACATTTGTCTTATGGGTCTCATATAATTTACATAATCAAAATATTTTTAAAGATAAACTCTATTAGATTTATAACTAAGTGAATAACTAGTTGAAGCATATAAATGTCCAAAACTAGAACTACCAGTATTCTGTCCAGATTTAGGAATAAATCTATTCTTGGTAATCTGTCTCTGTCCAGGTTTGTAGCCTATTCCAGTAGTGTATTTTGGTGCAAATTTCTTTCCTAGAATTTTAGTTAGTGTATCTTTTCCATTTGTGAATTTTGCTAAGTCCTTTCTAAGTTTCCCATTAGACATTTTTAGTTCAGTGTTCTCCTTTAATAGTTGAAATTTTTTCTCTTTTTCAATACTAAGTTTGGTTTTAACAGTAGAAGTGAGAACATGTTGTTTCTTTAATGATTTGTATTTATCCTTAAGTTCATTGCATGTCTCTTCCAGCATATTACAATATTCAAATAATTCCTCACTAGTCATGTTTTCAGAATCAGAATCAGATTCTGCATCATTTCCAGAATAGTAAGAATTTAAAACAAGAGTATCTAAGGTTACCTCAGACGTGTTTGTCATGAAACACATGTTAGCATTTTTTCTTTCAGAATCATACATTTCAGATTCACTTGTGCTGTCTTCAGAAGCACTCCAGGTAGCCTTCATAGTGTTTTTATACTTACTATCCTTGTACTCATACTTCTTCTTGTATTTCAGCTTTGGACAGTCTGCTTTTATGTGTACTTTTCTTTTGTATTCATAGCAGACAACTTCATCACTTTTATCTGGATTTTTCCAATCCTTTTTCCAGTGTCCCTTATTGTCATACTTTCCTTTGTAATTTTATTTTCTGAAAAATTTCTTCTTCCTATAAAATTTCTTAAACCTTCTGGCTATTTGAGCCATTTCAGCATCACTATTAGAGTCTGAATTTTCACTGGTTGAACTGTCAGTTTGTACCTGAGATTTATCTTTGTCCTTACTCTTTGAAGCAGTAGTCTTGAAAGCCACTGATTTTATCTTAGGTTCATCATCTTCCTCTTTATTCACCTTGATTTCTTCCTCATACATCATGAGCTTACCAATGAGTTCTTTGACAGGAAGAGCAGCAATGTCACATGACTCTCTGATTTAAACAGATGTGCCTCTCCATCGGTCTGGTAAACATCTCAAGATTCTCATAATTTGTTCCATTGCTGTAACAGCCTTTCCGAGTGAATTCATTGTATTGACTATATCATTAAACCTGAGATACATATCAGAAATAGGTTCATCAGTATTCATTTTAAAATTATCATATTTAATAGTATAATTATTCAATCTCATTTCTTTAACATTGGTTGTTACTTCATGAGAAACACCCAAAGTATCCAAAATTTCAAAAGCAGTTTTGCAATAAGAAATTCTATTAAACTCTTCATCTCCTAGAGCACAGTACAGGGAATTCATAGCTAATAATTATTATTGTAGTCAGTCTTTGTAGGTTGATCCCAAGTTATTCTTTCAGTTTCTAGAATTTTATATTGAGATTCTATAGCAGTCCAGATATCAAAACCCATGCTTTCTAAATGAATTTTCATTTTAAGTTTCCACTGAGCATAGTTTGTACCATTGAAGAAAGGTGGCATGTTAGTAGCAGCACCCTCTAGTATATTATCCATAACTAGATTTCAGAGAGATAATTTAAAGAGATAAAATTTAGAACTAACAGACATTTAAGATCTTTAAAGATGCAACTAAAATCATAGTTGAAAAAACAGAGTATTTCAAAACAAATCCTTAAACAAAAAAAAATCATTTGATACCAAATGTTGGTCGGAGTGGATACTCAAGAGGAGGCTGAATTGAGTTCCAATTAAAATTTCTGTTAAAATATTGTCTGTTTAAAATCCCCCAATTTATAAAACAAGTTAAACTGTAGTGAATTTATACAGATTGTAAATGTTCACTTAGCTTCTCAAAGATTGATTTGGTCTCAGTTAATTTAACCACAATATTAAACTAACTTTTGAAACTAACCTACTAATTTACAATAAGTGTAAACACTTTCTAATTTAACTATCAAAGTAGATTTAAAATAGTTTTGTATTTTAAAGTAACAGCAGCAGAATAAATAAGATATATGTATTAAACTTTGAACTTAAACTAAAGGTGCACAGGAGATATAACAAGAGATTCAGTCTCAAGCCGAGACTTAGTCCTCTCAAATTTATATAAAATTTGATCCACACCCTGGATCGGGGATAAAAAAAGTTTAAAAAACTGTCCCGGCCTCGCAGGGACCTCTACCACTATTCTTAGTTGGAAACAAATCAAATACCAGGCCACACAAGGACCTCTTCCACGGTTGACGTGGGTAAACAAGAGATAAGAGATTTGGATTGAGGATTTTGATATCCTCCAATTCAGTGCATGAGATAGTGTGTGTGTAACAAATACAGAGTACACCACACTGCTCGAAAGTTAATAAATAAATCACTTAGAGAGAGAAGATAAGAGTTTAGAAAGCTCTAGTGATTATCAATACAGCTCTGGACTCGTTGGATTTAGCAGGAATGCTTCTGAGTCCTTCTCTGGTTTTTCTGTTGCAAAATAGAGTGTCGTAGTCAGATTTTCTTCTACAGGAATGAAAAAAGATCTCTTGATTCGTCGTGTGTTCTTCAGTGGTGTTGGATTGCATTCATGATAATTCTTTGATAGTCTTGGAATCTCTTTCTTGCTCAGGATTGTTCTCCATGTTCAGCTTAGTGCTCTCGGGTGTATGTAAGTTCTTCTTGTTGTATATTCACACTTTCATGCCTCACATCTATTCTATCTCGTGTACTGCATCTTAATCTTCCTTATATTCCATGAGTTATGGTGGTAGGAATGATTCTATTTCCATAGGTACGAGATACGGTTTCCTGACATGCCAAAAACTATCATTAAATAACATTAATTGCATAAAAACATCAAATATGACCGTTAGCATTATTTAAATAATATAGGCAAAAAGTTAAGAAATGGTGTCACAGTGATTATGTAAATGGTGTCTTCTTCACGGTATGAGCTTCACGGTATGAGCTTCACGGTATCTGGGTCACGGTGAGTCCTTCACGGTGTCTGGGTCACAGTGAGTCCTTCACGGTGTCTGGGTCACGGTGAGTCCTTCACGGTGAGTCCATACTTAGAAAAATATCTGTATTTGGACTTAGACAGTAATATGCAGAATATGGATTAAGTTTAACCATTAGAGAGTAGGAGAACTTTAATCATAAAAATAAGGGCTTGATAATATATGAGAGATTTGTGATCATGCATGAGACTTGTAAATAATAAAGAGAGAAATTAACATCCATAAGATTTGTTATCATTAAAACATGATGAGTAGTTATTATTGAGATTGAAGAGCATTAGCAAGATGTGCAATAAAGATCGAGATTAATTAATAGTAATAAGATTTGTGATCATTAAAACATGATTAACACATTAGGAGTCCAACACACTTCAAAAAATCATTTTCAATAAGGTGCCATGAAATAATTTTTAAAAAACCACTTTAAAATAAATCCAAATTATGGTGCCTTAAAAAATACATAATGGTTTTCTATAGAAATTATGGAGTGGAAGATAAAAATATGAACTTTAAAGAGAAATCATTTTTAATAATTTGAATATACTTTTATTGAGACATTATCTGTAAACAGAGTGGTAAATATTTCATTTGAAAGGAGGAAAATAAAAAATTTAAGGTTACCTTAAATATATTATATTTATATATTAGGATAGTGAAATAAATACATTGGTAGTAATAATGAATATGGATATGGAAAATAAATAGCTCATTTAGATAGAATTGCAATTATTTTTATCATTATTAAATTTTTCAGATAAACAAATCCATACATTTAATTACCAAAAAATGATATAGGAAAAGAAATATAATATCATTATAAAACTGATGAAAAATAATCTTTTAAAATCATATTAAAATTGGAATCATTATGACTCAAGAAAAAAAGTCAAGTTAAGAAAACCCATTTCTTCTTAAGAAAACTTTTCATAGAAAACTCTTGGAATATAGAGACTAATACTGAACATAAATTTCCATGAATAAAATATAATTAATAATAGTATATATCTAATATTTAATTTATACACCACTTAAAATAAATTAGCTTCATAAAACAAAATATGTCATAGTTAATGGAAATTAGGATGAAATAATTGTATAACCATCAGAATCATAATGTAATAATCCTTTAAAAAAAATTTCAGAATAAAGTATTTTAAAAAAATAATGTGGAATTATAATTTTATAAAATTATAGAATAAGAGAAATAAAATTGAATAATTGGGTTCAATAATAATCATTATAAATCAAAGAAGTTAAATTGAGTTTTGAAAAACACTAGCCCGTTACCTTGCATAGTCGAACCGGCTCGAACCTCCTTTACAAAAAAATAGTATATTAATTACCAATTTTAAAAAAAAAATCAAAACTATAAGCTATTATAAACATCATTTAAAATCATTTATTATAATTATATTTTTTTGATTTATATATTATTTTCATCATTGGATGCTTTTAGATTTGATTGTTTTGTTAGTACTAGTTTCCTAATTGTAGGGTTGATTCTTATTTATAGTTTCAAATTTCATAACTTAGAAATAATTATAAGTCTTGGAATATATTTTTTATATTTATTTATAATTTTATATTTTCTTTTCAAAAGTATTTTTTTTATGATTCAATTTGAAAAACTTGGCGAGGTCCTTGTTTCAATAATTTATAGAAATAAATATAAGTATAATATTAGTATAAATATTACAAAACTATAAAATAACCAATATTTTTTTATTAGTTTATAATAACACTAGAATTTATGTTTTCAATATCATATATGATATAAATTTATTACATTATTTTGGTAGGTTTTTAAACTAACCAAAACAAAAAAAAAGGTTATAATAGATGGGTGAGTATGGTTATGAAAGTGATTGTTTTGGAAGAATATCATTAATATTGAAGCATAATGATATTATTTAGAGGTTTTTAATGTGGTGAATATAATTTTGAGATATTTTTATATGTAAGAAAAAGATAAATGAACCAAATATGTCACTTTCATGGAGGCTGTAGTCTGCACATATGCACAAGTGACATGTTCATTTACATAAAAGGTAAAGGTAAGAGTTGGATAATATTTATATTATTTTAATAATGATGTAAATATAATAATTATTCATTAATACCCACATTGAACTATAAATTTTAGGTAGTTATGGAAAATAGAACACATCTCTTATAAAGGTGGTATTCAATATTTAACAAAACTAAATTGTTTTAGATCGTTGGGAGGAGGAAGGAAAATTGTTATCCCATAAAAATAATAAAACCTAGGTATTTTGATTAAAAAACTAATTTTTTAACAAGGTAATATTATGTTGGGAGGATGTTCTGGAATAAATAAATTAAAATAAAAGAGAAATGAGTAATGAAGAATGTTACATTACTACTCAGAAGAGTTCTATATAAAATTGGATTGAGGATTTCATAGTAGGTATTTTGAGAAGCCCATAATATATATTTAGTGTCCATGATATTGGGAGTTATTAGGGCAGTGTTTGGTAAAATCTAAGTGGCATATGTGTAAATATAAGTGGGGTGGTGTTGACTCCTTTTATAATGAAGATGTGTAGCTTTTATGTAATAATATAAAAAATAAATTCACTATTCAATGGTCAAGTGCATAAAATCTTGGAAAATAATGGAGTGGGAGAAGAGGTGTGTTCTAGAATTCCTCAACCATATAATTAACAACATGTTTTCAATTTTTGATTTCTATGAAATTAATTGGATTATTATTAAAAAAATAAAATTTATTTATATTTAAATGAAATCAAAAAAATAAAACTTTCTTTTGGAAATATAATAAAAATTAAAATATTTAATATAAAATTTTATTAGAAAAAATGATTGCAGATGTTTCATAACATTAAACATGTGTTTGGTAAAATAAAATTTGTATTTTAAGTTCATTTATTTTAATTTATAATAAAATTATTTTATATTGAAAAACTTTTTCACAAACATCCAAATCATTCATTCATTATGACAAGATCATAAAAGTGGTTGGGTTTGCAAAATCGGTATTTTTCACTATTCACCCAAAATTCAACCTTTTATGAAAAATATCAAATATGTATCGTAGGATAATTTTCACGTGTTGAATTCAAAAAAGTATATCATTTTATAAATTAAAATTCTAAAATTGATTTTTTTTTGTTTTTAAGTGAAAATACAAAATATAAAGACAAACAATTTTTTTTTGAAAATTGATGTTTTTAGGTGTTCAAAATATTTTTTCAAATAACATTTTTATGTAAATAATATTAATATATTAGTTCATATATAATAATATTTTAAATTTTTTGATTTTAATTTATTTTGATAAAATATACAACACTTTAAAAAATGTCTAATTGAGAAACAAAATAACTTTTTAATATTAAATCATATTATTTATCCACTAGATGTAAGAAATTTTACTCCAGTAATATATTCTTATTTTCTATATGTTTTTGGTATCCTTTATCACGACCCATCCTCGGGGCCCATGCCGTGACTACCCCAAGCCTGCCTTTCATAGGCCAGGGGCTGGAGACTAGCACCTAAGGAATAAATCCAGTTAACTAGGAAGGAATTGCCTTTATAAATCATAAAAACATCCAACCAAAGTACAAGCAGAAGTAATACACAAAGTACAAAAGAAAGTGATGAAAGGTAGATGGACCAAAATACAAACCCAACTGAAAATTACAGCTACAAATGAATGAAAGTACAATAGAATAGGCAAAAAACTAGAAGATAGAAGCAGCTCCTGGGTCGTCCACCTCGAATCCTACCTGAAGGGTAGGTACAGATTGTGCAGCTCTCGGATCGTCCACCTAAAATCCTACCTGAAGGGTAGGTACAGATAGCCTCCTCAGCACCCTCATCCGTCAACCCCCTCTGGGTACCGACTCCTCGTGAAGTCCACCTCGGGGTATTGACTCGTTGTGAGGTCCACCTCTGGGTACCGTCCAGTCCTAGTACTCTCGATCTTTGTCAGCGTTGTCCGTCGTCTGCATCCAACACAATGAGCTGCGGGCATAGCCCGTGCAAGTGTGAGTATAATGATACTTAGTAGGGACCCCGAGAACCTCATGGTCTCACTAAATCCAACAAGGATAACCACAAAGAAGGATCTAAACTGATAACCCTTACTTAGGTATAAGACCATACTTATACCTAAGTTATCAAGTTGCCCATCTCAATCATGAGGTAACACAAAGGTTATAAAATCAACGGATAACCACTACTTAGGTATATGCCCATACATATACCTAAGTTATCAAGTGACCCATCTCAATCAAGAGGTAAACACAATGGTCATTGACTCAGCTCAAACCAGGATTTTATTCATGATGATGAAAACAAGGTTGCCGGAGAACTCCTCCTCTGTCGAGTGTAGTAGTCCTGTCACGACTCCGATATGATACTCACTAACCTTAGACTGCTGAGCTACTCCTCCTGTCGAGTATCGCGGGTCTTCCATCTCACAAAGTAGTGCTCCCCTCCATGGGTCTGCCACCTCACACAGTAGTTCTCCCCCTCATAGCCTATAGAGGTACTCCTCCTGTCAAGTATCGTGGGTCTTCCACCTCACAAATTAGCGCTCTTCCGCCATGGGTCTTCCACCTCACAAAGTAGTGCTCCCCACTGGGCTAAACAATTCACTCAGAATCGAATCGGACAAGCAGTCATCATGTTTCAGCCAACTACTAGGTCACCGTACTCTGTATGCTCGTCTCCTAAAGGATCCGCTCCACGAGACACTGGTTGACACTCCAAGTGTCATGAAGTCCCACGAATAAATATCACAAAGGACCACCTCGTCACATGGGTCTCAATGCAACAGATGGCACGTCAATCAGACGCCCGATCAGTGAGTTATTATCCTTTTCATCCCGGGGGCCCAGTTGGTTTCGTGTACGAACCAACCCGACCATACCTCAACTGTACCCCAAACTCTCATAGGGTATACTCAAAGGGACCATTTCTCAATGAGATTACCAATGTTGCTAACGGTTCGTCAAACAGATGTCTAGTCTGAATGTTATCAGCTTTTCCGTTCGAGGGGCCGAGTTGGATTTCGGGTACAATCCAACCTGTCCATACTCCAACTGGGTTCAAACATCAGGTGAAGTATACCAAAATAACCTTCTCATCATGATGAATCCAACAAATTCTACGGCACGTCGTTCGGACATCCGGAACTAAGGTTATTAACGTTTCCGCTCCGAGGGCCCGGTTGGTTTCGGGTTCGAACCGACCCGGTTGTACACAAACTTTGCCTAAAGCTTGAGTGTAATATACCAAAACGTCTGTCTAGATCCAAGGATCCCTACACAATTGAAAGTGCGTCGATCGGAGGTCAGTAGCCCAAGATACAGGAATTTGAACGAACCTGGTCTGAAAATAGGGGGTTTGGGCCCGGTCCGACCCGGCCCAATACCCCCTGGGTCGGCCCGAACCGGGTCGACCTGACCCGGGTCTGGGTCCGGCCTGGTTGGGGTTGGCCCAGCCCGGCTGGCACGGTCTGGCCCGAACGGCGGGGCCCGACCGCGCGGTCAGCTGCGGCTCGGCCGTCAGGGCCGCGTGGATGTTCCGGAGCCCCCCAACCCCCCCCCCCCCCCGCCGTTAATTGAGGTCGGCGGCGCAAGTTGGCACCGCCCTGTTGTCCCAGGATCCCACGTGGCTGCGGGATCCGATGGACCATCGTCGCGGCGGGGTTTTTCCGACGGCGCGCTGGGGCACCGCCGCCTCCAGGCGGCCGGACGGCTCTGGCCGCCGCCGCACCGGCGACCCGCGCTGCCTGGAACATCCGTGGGCCACCGGAGTTGCTCCGGTGGTCCGTTTTAGCTTCTGTCTGCTCCAACGGTCTTCTAGGGACCTAAACTTCCCTGCGGAGGCTTCAAATATCCCATGCGTCCAGTTTTGTCGTCGCCTGTCAATCCGCGCACAGACATGCAATCTGCGGAGGGTCGTCGGGCCGTGTTTGTTCGGCCCGTGACCTCCACGTTAGTCGGTAGAAAAAGATCAAACCAACAATGATGTAAAACAACAAACGAAGCACAATTTTAATTAATTACAAATTGAACTTAATTCCCAACAAATCCCCTGAAAATATTTATTCCCAACCCGCAAATAAAAATATTCGCGGATCAACTTAATGATGAGTTGATCTATGTTTCTTATTTTTGAAGGAAACAACCATGGGAATATTAACATTATCAAATTAAACCCCTACCTCATGTCATTTTTCTTTCATCGGATTGGATGCAAGGAAGACGTCGAAGTCAACGTAGTTCGTTGCGCCCACACCATGCTACCGATCCCTGCTTGTTTTTCGGTGTCTCATCGGAGAAGATGGAACCTCGGTATTCTTCGACAAAGAGCCGTTGTTCTTCGCGGGAGGAAGATTTTCTTCATCGATAAGGGTGATATTTCTTCGTCAGTGAGTTGGTACTCTTTAAAAACTCAAGAGCTCTCCAAATCCTCCACACACCAATTGCCAACCCCATTAAAATAAGACTTCCTCTTATTTTAATTAATCATGCTAATATTTCAAAATTTAAAACTTAAAACACTTAATTAATCAATTAAATGAGTTAAATCTATTAATTAAGTGTGTTGTCATGAGTTAAAGAGAGAGAGTAAAAGGTGAGGGGTCACATAAATGGGAGTTTTGTCAAAAATAAAACAAGGGGGCTTTAATGGGGGGTTAGAGAGAGTTATGGGGAGTTCACATATAAAGAAGAGGGGTTATGGGGAAGGTGAGGAGTTAGGGTCTCGTGTGGGCCCCACCAGCCTAAACTCTTCCATGGGAGGTTAGGTGGGTGTGGGACCCACCTCTAACTCCCCCTTTGTTGAAAATAACCACCTTCCTTTAATAAAATTTGTACACAACAAATTTAATTTAATTTAATATAATCCCCAAAAATTAAACCTTAACCCGCTCGAAATGCAACTACGAAAAAGGTCCCCTTAAGCAATTACTGGCGTTGCGAGTTCATCGGTGCCCTCAGATTTCAATTCCGAGCACTGGTTTAAAAGATAGAAAATCTCGCTCGTTCGTTTACTGAATGTACCTGAGCTGAACTTCCGAAATTGATTCCGGGCACACCAGGCCTCGGAATCAGGTGCCATCAGAAACTGTGAACTCGTGATATTCCAAAGAAATTAAGAAAAAAATTTCCTTGAAATATTCAGGTCATTACATTACTCCCACTTCAAAGCTTCACGTCCCCGTAAATCTACAACACAAACTAGGGAAACTAAAGGAGGTACCGAGCACGCATCTGAGCCTCTTGCTCCCATGTGCTCCTTTAGAGGTTCTCGTGCTGCTAACGAAAGCGCATAAGAGGAATCGACCATCCCCGTAGGACCCGCTCATGTCGATCCTCAACCTCTACTGGAACCCCATGTAAGTCACCCCGTCATCGATATCTAGATCTTTGTGGTCGATGTTGACAGATAGGTCGTGCCCACATCTCATCAGCTGAGATACGTGGATGACATTGTGCACCCTGTGCATCTGAGGTGGGAAGGCCAGGTGGTAAACCACCTCTCCTACTCTGCTGGGGACCTGGAAAGGTCCGATGAAATGAAGAGATGACTTTTCGCCTCGGGAAAAACTCCGTAGACCCCGTTGAGGTGAGACCCGTCTGAAGACGTGGTCGCCACCCTCGAGCTCCAATGGTCTCGTCTCTTATCAGCATAGGAATATTGTCTGCTCTGTGCAGTCTTTATCCGCTCTTGGATGATCTGCACCTTTTTCGTCGTATCCTGAACCATCTCTGGTTCTACAGGTGCTGACTCCATAACTATCCACATAGGATAGCTGAAACGCAGCCAGCTGCTATCTCACCACTCCTAATAGCTGAACGCCTGACCTCCTACTAATAGAATCTCCTACAACGTTCCCCTCCCTAGGAGTATAAACTATCTTGAAGTCATAGTCCTAGAGGAATTCAAGCCATCACCGCTGTCTCAGGTTCTTGTCCTTCTGAGAGAAGATACACCTAATATTATTGAGATGGAAAGAACCGTAAACCGTTCGCTCAACGAACAATGGGTGAGACTAGCCAATTTTAAGAACTCATCTCCACCCTTTTTTGTCTACATTCCACCAATGAGCTGCTGGGATTTCTCCTCTGCTGAAAAGAAAAATATGGTTTCATCCCCTAAATGAACCACGTTCTTCGCCTAATACAGTAAATCCTCACATGAACGATACTATTTCATTCCATGGACGA
Organism: Viscum album; assembly: GCA_963277665.1. NCBI lineage: Eukaryota > Viridiplantae > Streptophyta > Magnoliopsida > Santalales > Viscaceae > Viscum > Viscum album. The sequence continues at coordinate 1,178,914,365 of OY728140.1, read as the reverse complement.
CATCTTAAGGCCTCAACGCTACTACCAAGAGATCTAAACATTACTCTTGCCTCCAAGGGTTGAGTCACACTATCGGTAGGAGTGTGTGGTCATTGGGTGTCCTCCAGTAGGTATCTCGAAAGTGAGTATCAAGTCAATGTTTTTAAATCGGAACCTCTTAGTATCAACCATACAGAGAGGACAAGAAAGTAATTTTCACAAAGATAATTGTCTTTTATTACAACAGCTTGTAGTACAAAGACCCAAAGAAAACACAACAGCGACAACATGGAATCTAAAAACACCAAGAACAAGGGTCTCCATGCCTAGTTCTGCTCCATTCCACATGCTTCTGGAGCTTCGTAGTCATATTCTTCAGCTTCCTGAAGCTGAGCTCTCTCATATCCACCTGTTCCCTGTGGTCGGAGTGGTCCTCCGGGTGGTGGTGGTGGCAACACCTCAAAGCGCCATCCACCTCCATCTGCACGTCCAACTCCTCACGATCCGCCATGATCAAACCTCTGCCTCTTCCTGGGAGGTCCTTAATCTATCTGCTGATTGTCCGAGCGGTGGGTCAGACAGTCACGAGCCATGTGACCCTGTCTGCCGCATGTGTAACACAGCATGGAAGGTCTGGCTCTGTCTCTACCCTTGGTGCCTCGCACTACTGACCCTGAGTCATGCAGTCGACCACCTGTAGGTCTGTCCCTTCTGGACCTCTGTGTCGTCTGTATACTTCCAACTGCAGAAGACTCCACTGCAAGTCAACTAGTGGGGGGTCTCGCTGCTGGAGTCTGGTCAACAAGGAAACTCTCCACTAAGAGGGCTCACTCCAACACCCCTGTCTGAGTTGGGATGCTGAGAGGGATCGTCAAAGCTCTGATCTCATGCCTCAATCCCTCCTCGATGGTTCGGGCCCTGAAGAACGGGTCTCATACCATGTCTGTAGAGTAGCGCGAGAGGTCTGTGAATCTCGCTGAGTACTGAGCTACACTCATACTACCCTACTACAGATGAAGTAGCTCCTTTATCCGAACCACTCGAAGGGTGGATGGTAAAAACTTTTCCTGGAACAGGCTCTCGAAGTCTGCCCATAGAAGTGACATCTCGTCATGCATCTGGAGCATCAGGCTCCACCATCTGCCTATTGCTGCCTAAAAGAGGCTGGCAGCAAGGATCACCATGAATTCCGCTAGTGTACCTACTAGCCTGAAGACTCTCACCACAGCCTCCATCCAATCATCAGTCGCTTGTGGTTCCATCTCTCCTTGGAACCAGGGTGGCCTCTGGCGCTAGAACTCGTGTAGCACGCTCAAGCGGCGTGCATCACATGCTACTGCGGCTCGTGGCATCGGTGGCCCAACGGGTGGTAGTACCACTGGTGCCTCCGCTGGTGCCTCAAATGGATGAGAACCCTATACTGAGGCCTCGTCGCTCAGCGGCCTGTCAGTACGTACAACTCTCGGGGCTCTAGTTGGTCGTCTGTGGGGAGGCATCCTGAAAGAACAGATGCAACACAGTCAAATGATTATACTTGGTGAGATGACCTGGTTTGAGCTGATTTAAAAGAATTTTTTTGAAAACATACACACAATTAGTGTTTTTGTGCACTGAGTCAGAAATCCGAAGTCAGGGTCCTGGTGTATGGATACGTCGGCCGCCCGCACCAACACGGGACTCCCTGTACTGAAAACCACACTTAGTACCCTTAACACTATTGTTTCACAGAAAGAAAATATTAGAGTCCTAAGTTCTGCGGTAGAACCGACCACCTTTGATACCAATTTGTCACAACCCGTCCTTAGGGCCCGTGCCGTGACTACCCCAAGCCCGCCTTCCATAGGTCAGGGGCTGGCGACTAGCACCTAAGGCATAAATCACGTTAACTAGGAAGGCATTGCCTTTATAAATCATAAACACATCCAACCAAAGTACAAGAGGAAGTAATACACTAAGTAAAAAATAAAGTGTTGAATGGTAAATAGGCCAGAATACAAACCCAACTGAAAATTACAGCTACAACTGAACGAAAGTACAACATAATAGACAAACAGCTGGAAGATAGAAGCAGCTCCTTGGTCGTCCACCTCAAATCCTACCTGAAGGGTTAGTACAGATTTTGCAGCTCCCGGATCGTCCACCTCAAATCCTACCTAAAGGGTAGGTATAGATAGCCTCCTCAGCGCCCTCATCCATCAACCCCCTCTGGGTACCAACTCATCGTGAAGTCCACCTCTGGGTATTGACTTGTCATGAGGTCCACCTCCGGGTACTGTCCAGTCCTAGTACTCTCGATCTCTATCAGCGTTTCCCATTGTCTGCATCCAACACAACGAGGTGCAGGCATAGCCCGTGCAGGGGTGAGTATAACGATACTCAGTAGGGACCCCGAGACCCTCATGGTCTCACTAAATCCAACAATGATAACCGCAAAGAATGATCTAATGTAACACCCCAAGATTTTATGAAAAAATATTCTTTTTAATTTTATTGATGTCTTGTGTTGTACTTTACAACAAAGGAGTCTTGCACAACATGAAACCCTAACTTGGCTGCATTACACGCAATCGTGACCTTCCTCGATAGCGTGTGTTGTACGCAATACCGAGTTTCACTAAACAACGATATGTTATTAAAATATTATTAAAACTAGCCGTTATGAATAGTAATAACCGCTTTTTGAAATTATTTAAATTTCATCTTTCAAAATGGACTTCATTTTTGGATTCGGAATATCGAAATTATCCTAGGGTGAAATTTTGGTATTTTTCTGAAAAACTTTCAATTTTTGATGAATAGTGAAAACACTAGGTTACTATTTAAAAACCGACTTTTTATTTAAATAATTATTTATTTTATTTAAATTTATTTTTGGTCAAAATTGAAACATAATACCTATATAAGTTCAATGTAATTCATTAGAGTTATTTTATAATAATTTTAGATATATAAAAAATTTATTGAACTTTTGACCGTCTTTTACCCACCTCCTAGGAGAATTTGCAAATTTACATAAAACTTAATTTTTCTGCTTTTGTGAATGGAATTTCAAAAATCCACGAGAGATGGTTGATGTCAGTAAGTAAAATGTGGTTCAATGAGAAGAAAATAATTTTTGGTGAATAGTAACTTTTTACTTTTATTTACCACGGTTAAAAGTAAATACGGTAATTAAGGGTAAAAATGATATTATTATTACCCTAACACATGTCATTATTCTATTGGATAAGTGTAATTAGACCAAAAACAACCTTAGGAATAAAATATGACCATTTAGGCCCACTTGGATTAGATTAGGACATTTAATATTAATTTATTTAAAGAAGGGTTAAAATAGTTAAAATCAAACCATAATAAGTAAATCATTTTTAATATAGGGTTATACATAAGATAAATTCGACTATAAATATTCATTAGAAATATCAAAATATTTCCTACAAAATGGTATTTTAGTTATAATTTTTAGACATTAAATAATTTAATTTATTTTTGATACAATGATGATATAGTAATTATCTTACTAATGAAATATTGACATAATTGATGTTATAAATACCCAAATAAATGTAATTTGAGACTTTTTATGAATTACACTAATTTTATAGGTTAATATGACTTGTTAGTATTGATTTAGTTAACTTTTTTTCGAACTAATCATTCTGTTATGATTTTCACAAAAATCAATTACCAAATAGTGTCAAAATTGACATAAAATATTTTTTAAAACAAATATTATATTATTAACTGTTATTTTATTCCAAAAAATCTAAGGTTTGGAAAAATGACTTAGATAAGGTTATATATATTAATAATAAGCAACTTTGGGATCGTTTGTCTTGTTATAGTAATTTTATTAACCTTATAGTGTAAGAACACAAAAAGACACGGTAAAAGTAAAATTATCTAAGTTAAAGTTAAATCTAAATGATAAGATTAAAATAGTAAACTAAACTTGTCCAAATTATATTGGATGAGAGTATTTCGACCCATTCCCACCTTATATTAGAAATAAATTAATTTTGAGCTATTTGAAACCGAATATGGCTTTATAATAAAATAATATTTTTAGTTTTTCCAAAGGTACCCCTCTCCTCCCTTATAAAAGGGCACCTCCTCCCTCTCTTCCTCAAACCACTTTGAGCCTTCAAGATAAGCCAAACCCTGAAAAATTCTCTTCTCCAATTCCCTAGAAACATCCTAGAGGTCCTGGTCTTCTTCAAAGATCAATTTTAGTGCCCTAAGAGGAGGTCTCAAAGAGGCGCTTCAAAGAAGAGGTAATGTCCATTACCTATTCTTTCAACTTTATTTCTTCTTCCACTTCTTCTTATTTAGTTGTTTCATTATAAATTAATAACATAAGTATCACTCATATACTGATATGTTATTATAAGTATTAAACAATCATATTTCATCATATATCCATCCTACGGAAAATGAAATCACCGTGCGTGTGTACGTACGGAATATCGTCTCCACGTCGTAGTGTAATCTATTTTCCACCACCAACTTACTTAGATGAGTATAATGGTGAAAGTAATGAATATATATGATTATTGTAAAGTGATATTTATTTTGTAATATTATACATACACTTTAATACAATTCCACGATCATGGAAATGATATCATCGCTCGTGCGTACGTACGGACTACCGTCTCTACGAACGCGATGAGATTCATTTTCCATGATTAACCATTCAAAAACGATTATAAAGTATATATAATGAATAATAATGAAATATATGACATAATAATTCTACTGGATTTATGTATATATATGTATATCATCTATTTAATTTCATTCAATTCAGTAAGGAAAGGAAAACATCGTTCATGCGTACGTACGGCCTACCGTCTCCATGAACAGTGTATTTCTTTTCTTTTTATAGATCTATAATATATATGTATATGATGAATATATATTATATATAAATCATGTTTTACACTCTAGAATTATGTAAGTCGGGATATAAGTAATAATATCAAGAACGACAAGTCAAAACACATACGATAAATGAAATGATTTTACCCAAAACGCTACTTTAACATGGAATTTACAAAAGAATGGGTAATATAAATTCATAAGTGAAACATATATGATATCATAACAATGAATATTATTATGTAATAAGTCAATGACATTATTTAAATCATTATACAGGAGGTTCGGATCTATATGAAGCATATCGGACCTAAGGTAAGGGATAATTTTGCAAATCTCATTTTTATCCGAGATTGCTTATTCGTAAGTATTTACTGGGGTTATTTCTATCATCCATGTTCATGTTTTATAAAAGTGTTTTCATGTATGTTTAAAGTCATTTTTACCCATTTTTTACTTTTACTACATGGTATGTAAGGAATCATTCTTTTGTTTACGTTACGAGGTACTTATTTGACTTTTCCGACAAAAGTACGAGAAGAATGTTTTTTAACTTATACGGCACGGACAGATTTTTACGGTTTTATAAAGCCTTATTTTCATGAAGCTTCCTCAAAAATATTTCATTACTATTTTCAACAAAATCCTTTTCTTTTAAAATTTCATGACATTTTGTGAAAAGAGAATGATTTTGAAGAAGAAAGGATATTTTCCTCAAGAATTCATTTCAAGTGTTTTATCAAGACCATTTTTCATCTAAGATGACATTATTTCATATGTGTATGTTTCAAGTATCATGTCTCTATGATTTACATGGTTTCACTTTTCTTATTATGAAATTATATTCATTTCTTTTATATGGATTATTTGATTATGGGATGATGTTTATGAAACCTATTTTATTTATTGGGTTATTATGAATGATGTATGTTTATTTTGTGGCACAAGTAAGAATGATTTCATTATGAGATGGGTGGGACCTATATCTCCCTCCAATGCATTGGGTAAAGATTTATATCTCATGAGATAGACATGGCTAGAATGGTAAGTTAATCTGGTTCAGTGTTACGGGACAGAAATGAGGAGTGAACTCGATCAGAAAGGGACTTTGTCCACTAAGACGGTCTTGGAAGCAATGCCTTGGCTACTATGGAAATCATAACAAGTGATGAATGGTTGCCACAATTACATGTTTTATTCCCATCCTATTTTATCATGATTTATGTTCCATTATGATCTATTACTTATGTACTTCCATGTTTTATGTCGTTGCTCAAGATTTTGATGTTTAAACATTATGTTCATGTTTTTAAGTTCAAATGTATATGGTATGTTTTATTTTATCCATGCTTACCCTTACTGAGCATTTGAGATCACCCTTTTTATGTTTTATTTTCCCCCAGGATTAAAATAATGGTTTTAGGTAAGGAAACAACAGTGGAAGATCTTTATGGGATATGTTGAAGATCTTTCACCACAATTAGAAGATTACGTTCCAAGTTTCCAAAGACACTAAACTATTACGGTCCTTGTGTGTGTGTATTTGTTATGAATTAAGTATTCCGCAAATGTAATGTAATATCCATGTATGTCAAGAATTGGGTCTCTACAATTGGTATCAGAGGAAAGGTTTAGTCAACCTTTGGAAACTAGGATGAAAAAACTTTAGTGAGATCCCTAGAGATATTTCTAAGGTATGTCTAGGGATGTCCCTAAGGTTAAGTATACGTATAGGTTATAGTCCTAGAATTGTGCTAACAATCATAGAATTAAACCTAAGATGTTAGATATTGAAGGTACTCCCCCTTTATTATGTTGTTTTCCCTAGCATGGTATTTGCCTCTCACACTATTATTTTTGGGGTTTAGACGATGGCTGGAACCCGAAGGAACCGTGTTAATCAATATAATGGACAATGTAATGATTTTCCTCCTGACCAAACCAATGTCATGGGAGATGGATTGCACAATCTTATTTCTATACTTACACAAGATATGAATCATTCTGGATTTCAAAATGAGTAGAGAAAGGTGCAACATTCTATTGAATCCTTCATGAGGCAACGTCCACCTTCATTCAGTGGGTCTTCTGATCCCTTAGTGGTTGAACAATGGATCAATACTACTGAAAAGATATTTTCAGTTCTACAATGTTCTGAGCATGATAAAGTCATCTTAGCAGTATATCATTTGGAAGGTGATGCTGATCAATGGTGGAATCTTATCAAGAATAAGAGGAAAAGAGATGAAATTGAGTCCATGGAATGGGACGAGTTAAAGAACTTGTTTTTCAGTAAGTACTTCCCTCATATTCTTCAAAAAAAGATGGAAAATGAGTTTCTTAAGCTTAAGCAGAAGGATGATGAATCTGTTGGTATATACGAAGAGAATTTTACAAGACTTTCAAGGTATGCATCTGGCTTTCTCATCCAACCTGAAAGTAAAGTTGATAGATTTTTTAGTGGATTAAAACCAAGTCTTCGAAGGGCATTAGCTATAAGAGACTTCTGTAGCTATGAAGAAATTGTGCGTTGTGATATCAAGGTAGAACTGGAAGTTGGTTTAACATATCCATCTCATGGTTTTGACAAGAAACGAAAGATGGAGTTCAAGGAGAAATCTCAGAACAATGGTGAAAAGAAGATGAATGTTTCTTTATACTCAAAGTGTGGAAAGAAGCATGGTGGAGATTGCCTAAAAGGTACTAGAAAATGTTTTAAGTGTGGAAAAGAAGGTCATCGAGAAGTTGATTTTCGAAGTAATGGGAAAAAGTTTTCTAATGATGTGAATAGTGAAAAGACTACATAGAACTCTCCACCAACACTTCAATGCTTCAAGTGCAAGGAAATGGGGAATTATGCTAATAAATGCCCTAATCCATGGGTTAATGATGATCAACGTGAGAAACATCTTAAGGAAAAGGATAAAGGGAAGTCTCATGCGATCACTATTTGTGATTTTGAGTATGAAAATGATGTTGTGTAATGATTAAGTGTTTATGTAATGGGATTTCAAAATAGTATCATGGAATCTCATTTATGGTATTGTGGAATTTTGGAATATCTATGTATTGGTTTTCAATAATTATATGGTACTGGTAACCATGAAAAGGTGATTGAAATATTTTTAGAAAGCAGATGAAATGCGCATAATGAAGTGATAAAGAGAAAATAATATGATAGTAATCATGAGCTCATGACTGATACAAGGACTAAGTGATATTATGGTTTGAGTATATAGAATTTTTGGGATTTTTGTGTGTGGAAAGTGTTAAAATTTAACAACATTCATGTTTTCACTAAGGTTCAATGGGTATTCATTCTTTAAGAGAATACATGATTAAGGTATTCACATGTTTGTAATTTGACCAAAAAGATATATCTTATGATATATGGGGGATAAATGATGGCATTCACGTGATTGTTATGTGACATTTCAAGTAATCATTTTATTTATAATATGAGCTTAGACTGAAGTATTTTAGATAAGCCTAAAGATTGGAATGGATTATGTTGGACATAAGTTAGTTCGATATTATTGATGGGATGTTATAGTAACATAGTTTTAGAAAAAGGACAACCTGCAGGATAGGCGACAGCCCATCGCGTCGGACAAGGCTGTGGGAATCGAACCCACAACCGAAGTGAGACTGGCCTTTATTACCTACCACTGGCCTACAGAAAGTCCTTGATTAGTAGAAACTAGTTTTATTTTATTAAGAGGTATGATATATGAAGTATAAGTTCATTTTTGGAACCATATACGATTAATCTAACCATAATATGGACTTATAACTTTTGCTAACCTTTTGTTTGAAACAGATGGAATGACCCATCATTCTATCACATGATCTGCTAACACATCACGAATAACAAATTCAACTTCATTTCTTTAAGGGATGAAGTGGAAATTGTTCAATTCACAAACAACAGTGAGATTGTACCAAAATCATGTAAGTATTTCTTTTAATTTATTAGCTTTAGGAAAATGATATTGAAAACCAAAAATGTTGTCCTAGTTCCCTTATATCTGATGAATCAGATGGTACCTTAGATCATCACAAATCTATATCTTTGTGATTGTTGGCTTTTTCATAGCCATGTTCTCTACCACTCTCCATCAGAACATGATGGTTAGGTTTCTCTTCCATATCCATATTTTCACCTATGTTCTCCTATGTGGAAACCCAGTGATTAGTTAATTTGGGTAACCGTTATGTTTCATACTTTAGTTTTTAAATATTGGTTTTGGTATTCCTTTTTATGATGTGGGTTTATATTAAAGAAACTTTCAAGTAGTAAACCATTTATAACCCCGACGAATTTTGAGGGTGAAATTCATTTTAAGGGGGGTAGAATGTAACACCCCGAGATTTTATGAAAAATATTTTTTTAATTTTATTGATGTCTTGTGTTGTACATTACAACAAAGTAGTCTTGCACAACACTCAACCCTAACTTGTCTGCATTACACGCAATCACGACCTTCCTCGATAACATGTGTTGTACGCAATACCGAGTTTCACTAAACAACGATATGCTTTTAAAATATTATTAAAACTAGCCGTTATAAATAGTAATAACCACTTTTTGAAATTTTTTAAATTTCATCATTAAAAATGGACTTCATTTTTGGATTCGTAATATCGAAATTTTCCTAGGGTGAAATTTTGGTATTTTTCTGAAAACTTTCAATTTTTGATGAATAGTGAAAACACTAGGTTACTATTTAAAAACCGAATTTTTATTTAAATAATTATTTATTTTATTTAAATTTATTTTAGGTCAAAATTGACACATAATACCTATATAAATTCAATGTAATTCATTTGAGTCATTTTATAATAATTTTAGATATATATAAAAATTTTATTGAACTTTTGACCGTCTTTTACCCACCTCCTATGAGAATTTGCAAATTTACATAAAACTTAATTTTACCTCTTTTGTGAATGTAATTTCAAAAATCTGAGAGACATGGTTGATGTCAGTAAGTAAAATGTGGTTCAATGAGATGAAAATAATTTTTGGTGAATAGTAACTTTTTACTTTTATTTACCACGGTTAAAAGTAAATAGGGTAATTAAGGGTAAAAATGATATTATTATTACCCTAACACATGTAATAATTCTATTGGATAAGTGTAATTATACCAAAACCAACCTTATGAATAAAATATGACCATTTAGGCCCACTTGGATTAGATTAGGACATTTAATATTAATTTATTTAAAGAAGGGTTAAAATAGTTAAAATAAAATTTTAATAAGTAAATCATTTTTAATATAAGGTTATACATAAGATAAATTAGACTATAAATATTCATTATAAATATAAAAATATTTAATACATAATGTTATTTTATTTATAATTTTTAAACTTTAAATAATTTAATTTATTTTTGACACAATGATGATGTAGTAATTATCTTATTAATGAAATATTGACATAATTGATGTTATAAATACCCAAATAAATGTAATTTGAGACAGTTTATAAATTCCACTAATTTTATAGGTTAATAAGACATTTTATTATTGATTTAGTTAAATTTATTCAAACTAATCATTCTGTTATGATTTTCAGAAAAATCAATTACCAAATAGTGTCAGAATTTACATAAAATAGTTTTTAAAAAAATATTATATTATAAACTGTTATTTTATTCCTAAAAATATAAGGTTCGGCCAAATGACTTATATAAGGTTATATATATTAATAATAAACAACTTGGGGTTCTTTTGTCTTGTTATAGTAAGATTATTAACCTTATAGTGTAAGAACAAAAAAAAGACACGGTAAAAGTAAAATTATCTAACTTAATGTTAAATCTAAATGATAAGATTAAAATAGTAAACTAAACTTGTAAAAATTCTATTGGATGAGATTATTTCGACCCATCCCCACCTTATCTTCTAAATAAATCAATTTGGAGCTATTTAAAACCTAATATGGCTTTATAATAAAATAATATTTTTAGTTTTTCCAAAGGTGTCCCTCTCCTCCCTTATAAAAGGGCACCTCCTCTCTCTCTTCCTCACAAAAATTTGAGCCTTCAAACTCGGAAAACCCTGAAATATTATCTTCTACACTTCCCTAGATACATCCTAGAGGTCCTTTTCTTCTTCAAAGAACAATTTTAGTGCCCTAAGAGGAGGTCTCAAAGAGGCACTTCAAAGAAGAGGTAATGTCTGTTACCGATTCTTTCAACTTTATTTCTTCTTCCACTTCTTCTTCTTTAGTTTTTTCATTATGAAGTAATAACATCAGTATCAATCATATACTGATATGTTATTATAATTATTAAACAACCATATTTCACCATCTATCCATCCTATGGAAAACGAAATCACCGTGCGTGCGTACGTACGGAATACCGTCTCCACGCCGTGGTGTAATCTATTTTCCACCACCACCTTACTTGGATGAGTATAATGGTGAAAGTAATGAATATATATGATTATTGTAAAGTGATATTGATTCTATAATATTATACATACACTTTAATATAATTCCATGATAAGGGGAATGATATCATCGCTCGTGCATACGTACGGACTACCGTCTCCACGAACGTGATGAGATTCATTTTCCATGATTAACCATTCAAAAACGATTATAAAGTATATATAATGAATAATAATGAAATATATGACATAATAATTCTACTGGATTTATTTATATATATGTATTTCATCTATTTAATTTCATTCAATTCAATAAGGAAACGAAAACATCATTCATGCGTACGTACGGCCTACCGTCTCCATGAATGGTGTATTTCCTTTCTTTTTATAGATCTATAATATATATGTATATGATGAATATATATTATATATAAATCATGTTTTACACTCTATAATTATTTAAATCAGGATATTAGTAATAATATCAATAACGACAAGTCGAAACACATACGATAAATGAAATGATTTTACCCAAAACGCTACTTTAACATGGAATTTACAAAAGAACGGGTAATATAAAGTCATAAGTGATACATATATGATATCATAACAATGAATATGATTATTTAATAAGTAAATGAAATTATTTAAATCATTATACAGGAGGTTTGGATCCATACGAAGCATATCGGACCTAAGGTAAGGGATAATTTTGCAAATCTCATTTTTATCCGAGATTGCTTATTCGTAAGTATTTACTGGGGTTATTTATATCATCCATGTTCATGTTTTATAAAAGTTTTTTCATGTATGTTTAAAGTCATTTTTACCCATTTTTTGACTTTTACTACATGGTATGTAAGGAATCTTTCTTTTGTTTACGTTACGAGGTACTTATTTGACTTTTCCGTCAAAAGTACGAGAAGAATGTTTTTTTAACTTATACAGCATGAACGGATTTTTACGGTTTTATAAAGACTTATTTTCATGAAGCTTTCTCCAAAATATTTCATGACTATTTTCAACAAAATTCTTTTCTTTTAAAATTGCATGACATTTTGTGAAAAGAGAATGATTTTGAAGAAGAAAGGATATTTTCCTCAAGAATTCATTTCAAGTGTTTTATCAAAACCATTTTTCATCTAAGATGACATTATTTCATATGTGTATGTTTCAAGTATCATATCTCTATGATTTACATGGTTTCACTTTTCTTATTATGAAATGATATCTGTTTCTTGTATATGGATTATTTTATTATGGGATGATATTTATGAAACCCATTTTATTTATTGGGTTATTATGAATGATGTATGTTTATTTTGTGGCACAAGTAAGAATGATTTAATTATGAGATGGGTGGGACCTATATCTCCCTCCAATGCATTGGGTAAAGATTTATATCTCATGAGATAGACATGGCTGGAACAGTAAGTTAATCCGGTTCAGTGTTACAGGACTGAAACGAGGAGTGAACTCGATTCAGAAAGGGACTTTGTCCACTATGATGGTCTTGGAAGCAATGCCTTGGATACTATGGAAATCATAACAAGTGATGAATGGTTTACACAATTACATGTTCTATTCCCATGCAATTTTATCATTATTGATGTTCCATTATGATCTATGCCTTATGTACTTCCATGTTTTATGTCATTGCTCAAAATTTTGATGTTTAAACATTATGTTCATGTTTTTAAGTTAAAATGTATATGGAATGTTTTATTTTATCCATGGTTACCATTATTGAGAATTTGAGCTCACCCTTTTGTGTTTTATTTTCCCCCAGGATTAAAAAAAAGGTTTTAGGTAAGGAAACAAAAGTGGAAGATCTTTATGGGAGATGTTGAAGATCTTTCACCACGATTAGAAGATTACGTTCCAAGTTTCCAAAGGCACTAAACTATTACGGTCCTTGTGTGTATGTATTTGTTATGTATTAAGTATTCTGCAAAAGTAATGTAATATCCATGTATGTCAAGCTTCGGATCTATACATCTAAACTGATAACGCTTACTTAGGTATAAGCCCATGCTTATACTTATCAAGTATCCCATCTCAATCATGAGGTAACAAAAAGGTTATGAAATCAATGTATAACCACTACTTAGGTATATTCCCATACATATACCTGAGTTATCAAGTGACCTATCTCAATCAAGAGGTAAACACAAAGGTCATTGACTCAGCTCAAACCAGGATTTTATTCCTGATGACGAAAACACGGCTGCTGGAGAACTCTTCCTCTGTCGAGTGCAGTAGTCTTTTCACGACTCTGAGGTGATACTCACTAACCTTATACTACTGAGGTACTCCACCTGTCGAGTACTGCGGGTCTGCCACCTCACAAAGTAGTGCTCCCCGCCATGGGTCTGCCACCTCACATAGTACTGCTCCCCCTCATAGCCTAAAGAGGTACTCCTCCTGTCGAGTACCACGGTTCTGCCACCTCAGAAAGTAGTGCTCTTCCACCATGGGTCTGCCACCTCACAAAGTAGTGCTCCCCACTGGGCTAAACAAGTAACTCCGAATTGAATCGGACAAGCAGTCATCAAGTTTCAGCCAGCTACTAGATCACCGTACTCCATATACTTGTCTCCGGGAGGATCCGCTCCATGATCCACTGGTCGAAACTCCAAGTGTCATGAATTTCCAAGAAGAAATATCACAAAGGACCACTGCATCATAGGGGTCTCAACGCAACAGACGACGCGTCAATCGGACACCCGGTTTGTGAGTTATTAGCCTTTTCGTCCCAGGGGCCCGGTTGGTTTCATGTACGAACCAACCCGAACGTACCTAAACTATACCTCGAACTCTCATAGGGTATAATCAAAGGTACTGTTTATCAACGAGATTACCAACGCTGCTAACGGTTCGTCAAACAGACGTCTGGTCTGAAAGTTATCACCTTTTCCGTTCGAGGGGCCCGGTTGGATTTTGGGTACAATCCAACCCGGCCATACTCCAACTGGGTCCAAACCTCTAGTGAAGTATACCAAAAGAACCGTCTCATCAAGATTAATCCAATAATGTCGATGGAACATCGTTTGGATGTTCGGAGCTCAGGTTATAAGCATTTCCGCTCTGAGGGCCCGGTTGGATTCGGGTTCAAACCAACCCGGTCATGCCCAAACTTTTCAGAAATCTTGAGTGTAATATACCGAAACGACTGTCTCGATCCAAGGATCTCTATGCAGCAGACGGTGCGTCGATCGGAGGTTGGTAGCCCAAGATATGATCATTTGAACGAACTTGGTCCGAAAATAGGGGGTTTGGGCCCGGTCCGACCCGGGCCAATACCCCCTGGGTCGGCCTGAACCGGGTCGACCCGACCCGGGTCCAGGTCCATCCCGGTTGGGCGCGGCCTAGCCTGGCCCGCAGCCTGGCCCGACTGGGCGCGGCCGGCTGCATCTCGGCCATCGGGGTCGCGCGGATGCCACAGATCGGGGGGTGCGACCCCCCCCCCCCCCCACCGTTAATTGATGCAGGCGGCACCAGCTGGCGCCGCCCTGCCGTCCCGGGATCCCGCGCGGCCGTGGGATTTGACGGACCTCCACCACGGCGGGATTTTTCCTACGGCGCACTAGGGAACTGCCACCTCCAGGCGGTCAGACGGCTCCGACTGCCGCCGTGATGGCGACCCACGCCGCCCGGAACTTCCGCGGGCCATCGGAGTTGCTTCGGTGGTCCGTTTTAGCTTTTGTTTGCGCCGGCAGTCTTCTTGGGACCCGAACTTCACTGTGGATGCTTCAAATCACCCATGCAGCCCGTTTCGTCGTCGCTTGTCAATCCGTTCACAGACAAGCAATCTGCGGAGGGTCATCGGGCTGTGTTTGTTCAGCCTGTTCCCTCCATGTTAGTCGGTAGCAAAAGATCAAACCAACAATGATGTAAAACAACAAACGAGGCACAATTTTAATTAATTACAAATTGAACTTAATTCCCAACAATTCCCCCCCAAATATTTATTCCCAACCCGCAAATAAAAACATTACTTTATCAACTTAATGGTGAGTTGATCCACGTTCCTTGTTTTAGAAGGAAACAACCATGGGAATATTAACATTCTCAAATTAAACCCCTACCTCGTGTCGTTTGTTGTTCATCAGATTTGACGTGAGGAAGACGTCGGAGTCAATGTAGTTCGTTGTTCCCGCACCACGCTACCGATCCCTGCTCGTTCATCGGTGTCTCGTCGGAGAAGATGGAACCTCGGTATTCTTCAACGAAGAGGCACCGTTCTTCGTGAGAGGAAGATGTTCTTCGTCGAGAAGGGTGATCGATCTTCGTCGGTGAGTTGGTACTCTTTAAAAACTCAAGAGCTCTCCAAATCCTCCACACACCAATTGCCAACCCCATTAAAATAATACTTCCTATTATTTTAATTAATCATGCCAAGCTTTCAAAATTCAAAACTTAAAACACTTAATTAATCAATTAAATGAGTTCAATCTATTAATTAAGTGTGTTGGCATGAGTTAAAGCGAAAGAGGAAAAGGTGAGGGGTATCATAAATGGGAGTGTTGTCAAAAATTAAACAAGGGAGCTCTAATGGGGGAGTTAAAGAGAGTTATGGTGAATTCACATATTAAGGGGGGGGGGGGGGTTATGGGGAAGGTGAGGAGTTAGGGTCTCGTGTGGGCCCCACCACACTAAACTCTCCCATGGGAGGTTAGGTGGGTGTGGGAATCACCTCTAACTCCCCCTTTGTTAAAAATAACAACCTTCCTTCAATAAAATTTGTACACAACAAATTTTATTTAATTTAATCTAATCCCCAAAAATTAAACCTTAACCCGTTCGAAACACAACTACGGTAAAGGTCCCCTTAAGAAATTATCGGCGCTGCGTTTTCATCGGTGCCCTCAGATTTCAATTCCGAGCACCGGTTCAAAAGATAGAAAATCCCGCTCGTTCGTTTACTGAACGTACCCAAGCTGAACTTCAGAAATTGATTCCGGGCACACCGGGCCTCGGAATTAGGTGCCATCAGAAACTGCGCACTCGTAAAATTCCAAAGAAATTAAGAAAAAAATTTCCTTGAAATTTTCTAGTCTTTACATTCTTATTATTCTCTTAAAAATATGCATTTAATATGTCATGACTCATTTTATTTCGGTGTTGTGTGTTAAATAGGTTTTCAAGAATAATATTAATTTTATGTAAAACATGTTCTAAAGTCTCGAGATGTTAAAAAGTAACATTATATTTTTTAAGTATTCTAACATGTTTTATTTTATATTTGATATTGATTTTTTTAATTTGGTGTTTTCATTGTGTCCTTTTCTTATAATGGATTTTATTTAAAATGTTTATAAATACTATATTTGGCTATCACTTTTTAGATTATGTCATTGAGGTAAAATCGTCCCCTAAATATTTCATCTATATCACTTAGAACAAGTTTCCAAACTCTAATAATTGATAAGTGTTCTTAAGTCCATTAAATGATTTAGATATCATATTTTAATTTTGGTATCCATGAATTTCATTATATAATTTGATCTAAATGCAACATAGCTAATCACATACATCTTAATCACATGTTTTGAAATTATCCTTTTATAAAATACTTTTATTTGTACTAAAATAAAACTTATATACTTTTATGGGATTCAAAATACCAATTTTTCTCTATTGGGTGTGTACCTTAAAATATACATCATTTTCTTACCATACCAAATAAAATACATTTCTTATTCAAAATGACATGTTCCACATAGATTTGTTGAGATTCCATAAGATAATATAAAACTTAATTTAACATATTTTTTTCATTCCCTTATCTTAGTACCTTATCAACAATTAACAAACATCATATCTTTTAAAATTTTATTTAAAAAATTTATACCATTATGATTCACTTTCAACTTACCAATATAAAATTATCCAAATCCTATATATATATATATATATATATATATATCAAATAAAAATATTATAAACCCAATTATAAATAATTATAAAAAATTAACTATGCATTTACACTTCAAAAAACACACCACATTATACAATAAAAACGATAATAATATAAAATAAATAGGAAATCCAATTTCTTATTTATCAATCCAAATATTTAAATTACCCTATTCTAAAAATATATTACATGAAATCAATCATTTTTCTTTAATAAACACAATTTTATACACTTTTAACGCTAAAATTCACATATAAATATATCAACACATTATAAATAAATTAAATATATCAAAAATTATGTATTTAATATATCTTTAATAATTAATCAATTATAAATTTTCATTTTATTCTCCCATTCAATAATAAAAGCACATGTATGTATACCTTCTATTAAAACTCTTCTTTTTAGCTTCATCATTTATTGGGAACTTATTGCATGTGTTTTCACTATATCAATTATTTTCTCTTTTCTTTTTAATTCTAATGTTTATCTTCATATAATCCATTAAATGGACTCAATCATATCAAATTTCATAGTTTCCCATGGAAACAAATTTCTCCTCATGCATTTATCATGATTCTCCTCAGATATATCATACTTTATCTTTATATCATCATCAATTCCAAAGGAATAATCAAATAATAAATGTATGGAATCTTTAATAGTTGTATTACCCTTAGAATTTTGTCTTTAAGATCCTATATTTTTGCAGTAACATCCCTCTTTTAGTTTTTGTAAATATTTATAAGTGGTTTGTTTTTTTATCTAAAATATTGTAAAAAAAATCATGGTCTGGTCGACTAAGTGTAGTAGGAGTGAAACATCAAGAGTGGTGAGTTATTACTGAAGAAATCATTCACATCATGAATTATGTTCATGATGTAAATTTTTTTAGGCCTACTCATGAAAACCATGCATGGTGTGAATATTTTTTGTCAATATGTGAATCGTGAATTCACATAATGTAATCCATGAATTGTGAATTCATTTTGTGTAAGCTATTAATCATGAATTCATGTCGTGTAATATATTCATGACCTGAAAAAGGTTTATTCTAGTTTTTTAATCCAAGGAGATGTTTTTCTAAATGTATATAGTATATGATACTTTCACGACATGAAATAAATTAATGTCATGATTTAGTTAATCTTAGACTTAAGAAAAACTTCAACACTATGCATTTATTTAATATGTCTCTCTTTTTTATCTACTAAAATCATTCCATGGAAAACATCTAAAAATCCATTCCAATCCAGAAGTAAGACCCCACTGGATCTTAGCATCCTGGATAGGAAGATTAAAGGTGATCCTTATAAATATCTTTTTTCTTCATGATCCGTTGTTGATGGAATTTCTAGTTCTCGTTGAAGGGAATAAATAATCCAATCACTACCATAGAATTGAGTATTTATCATCACCTTCTCCATTTCCATGGTAGTTGATCTTAATATTATTCCTTTTTTGTCTAATTTAATTATCCATAGTTTATGTGATATGTGAGATTGTGCTGCCACACCATATCCATGACCAAATAAATTGTATAATACCTATTAAATTGTAGAATTTTATTTTTGACCATCCATTAGATCCTATTTGGAACATAGGCATGAAAACTGAGACATACTTCCATCCTATAGGTGTGTCATGCCTAGAACTTGTTGAAGCCTAGTCTGTTAGACATTAGATACCTATGATAAATTGGGAATAATTTTTTCTGATTATTGAAATAATCCTATGAATTAAAATAACATGTATATTGTGTGATTTCTTCTATTAGAATTACCTTGTATAAATTGATTTAACTAATATATTAACGACCTTTGATATAAATGATAAATTAATCATGTTTTCTATAATTATGGTGACAATTTGGAACTTGAGTAACTGAAAAATATTCAGTTATACAAATGATAAATTGATAATTGTGTCTTATGATGATATATTTGGTATGGGTCTTATTATAATTGTGATTTGTTTGATAGATTTTGAGATTATGTGACAATTTTTTGATTGATACCTGAGGGTAAGATGCTTATTGGAATATTGAGTCGGTTTGGATAGGACTCATTATTTATGTTAATGCCTGGGGACATGGTGTATGAGTTTTTGTACTACCCAAGGGATAGGCGCATATGTAATTTATTCCCGATGGTAGTGTATATAATTATATCATATGTATGGGTACCCAATGCATGGTCACTAGATTCCCAAGGGGGAGATTCTGAATAGCCTATGGGTATAGGACATTTGTGTACTTATGTTTGTGTGATTCATCTTTGATAAGACAATTTCCCATCGATTGGGTGATCCATCCTGATGTAGGAAGATTCTTCACAAGACAGAGATATTAAAAAGGGCACCAATCAGGTTTTGGGTTGGCTCTAGGTGCAGCCTGGAACTTGAGGTCCATCATGTTTATTTCATGTGCAGTATAAATTTATTAAATTAATACCCTGTAATTCACTTTATTTCATGCACTATATTTCTCATATTGAATTAGTTTAGAAATGGTGGTGTTGACCTAATTATTTTTACCCACAACCTGGATGGGTCACTATTTTTTACCCATCCATATTTTATGGAGATAAGTTTATATAAGGGAAAAGGTCCCTATTGTTGATTTGTGGCTTTCTAGATGGATTGGAGCTTTGATATGGGGATGACATGGGGTTCAGGACTGTATTTTCTTTGGTGTATTTATTTGATTCCTCATAGTATTTAATCTATACAGCTTTTAGTATGTCATTTAGTTTCATTTAGCTTGTCATTACATTATTCTTTTATTATTTGGATTTATTCAGTTTATCCTTACTCAGATTTGGCTGCCTGATTATTTATTCATATCCCTTATGCTATTTCTACTACTCCACTATTATTTTATGATTTCATTGTAACTTTTTAATAGAGGTTATGTTATCCCCACTATATACTTTAGACCCTCACTATTTTTCGGAAACCTCTTGCATATGGAGAGGCACTCTTGTGTTCATATAGAGAACTGGATCAGTCACTTGATGGAGCATCGGGTTGGGGATGTTAAAAAGTGGTATAAGAGGATCAAGTTTATTTTATATTACTTTACTATTTTTGAAAGGTGTAAAGGATACATGGATGTCTCTAGGCTTGGTAA
Organism: Viscum album; assembly: GCA_963277665.1. Classification (NCBI taxonomy): domain Eukaryota; kingdom Viridiplantae; phylum Streptophyta; class Magnoliopsida; order Santalales; family Viscaceae; genus Viscum; species Viscum album. The sequence goes on along the minus strand of OY728140.1, from coordinate 1,178,894,047 downwards.
TTATCTTGTTCATGGGAGTATCTTACCCATGTACATGGGAAAATCCAAGTGTCGAGGGAGGGGATTATTGTTCATGATGTTCATTTATTATGGTTGATGTTATTTCACCTTGGGTGATTCACATGTTGTTTGATGTTATTGTTTCGTTAGATTTATACTCATTATATAGTATGTAATAAGATTTTTATGCATGCCCCATGATAGGTACATAAGGATATATATTGACATGAATTGTTCATGATAGGGATATATTTATTGCATGTGATATACTTTCCTTTATGAACTATGAATTGAGATACCTATTATATTTAATGAAATAGGGAATAAATAAAATATTATTTCATAATAATTCACTTGTTAATCCATGTTTAGAGAGACAATGAGATGGTGTTTCTTTTTTTATCACCTTTTGAGGTTGATCTTTTGTGCATCTAATGTTCTAAGGTGTGTGTTTTTTATAGTGAAAATTAATCCTCATTATCTTTGAATTGAGACTTAAGAGAGTGGAAATTAATCACTTGTAATGTGGATGAATTGGATCTTCCAGTATCTCTTGATGATTGGATGGATGTTCAGCTTTGGGACAGCTTCCTGGGGGTCATGTGATCCATGGAAAGGGATATTATTTGCATCATGTCTTTGATGTCTAAGCTGATTATAGAATTATAGATACAACACCTGCCTACTTTCAAAGGTGCAGGAGGATACCAGGTAGCTAAGTGCCATATCGAGTTAATCTAGATTATCTTCAAGCACCTTGAGACACCCATAGATAGGAGGGTTAATCTTACTACATACATGATTTTTGTACCTACCAAGAATTGGTGCGATATTCTGAAGCAAGATAGGTAGTAAAAAGAGTTATCTTGGAAGGAATTTGAGGAAAATTTTCTAATCCACTCATATCCTAAGATATTGAGGGATGATAAGGCTCATGATTTCATTCATCTGACATAAGAGTAAATTTCAATGATGAACTATTCTTGATTCCTCACTGACCTACAGTTTTTTTCTCTATCATTAATATCTTATGAGATCTCAATGGTGTTATGTTTTCAGGATGGGCTTCTCTATGAGATCATGTTGTAGGTGAAAGTATTTTTCCTGAGAATCCTTTCATATGTGATTAATTAGGATCCCATTATAGTATGGAGTCTAAGTGATACCTCGAGAGGTGGCTCTACAGTTTCTGCAAAGTGATTTAAGAAATATTTTTCAAATGGAAAGAAATAATGGTATAGTATTTTTCACTAGGGTAGTAGCAAGAAAAGTAGTAAGGAGAGTGGAATTATACCTCAGGACTGTGGTTCAGTGTAGTTATTTCAATGTGTAAATTTAGTCCACAAGATCCCATAGTAGCCTCACCCCACAATGGAGTTCCATGTATGTGGCTGGTTGGGTCACATTCAAAAGTTTTTTGAAAACTTCCCACAGTAGAGTAGTGGTAGGAGATCGGGATAGGCACTTTAGTCTAGGAAAGGATTAAGTACCACTCAGTAGAATGGTAGCTGGTGTTCCACTAGTTGTTCAGGATGAGGCAGGTGACATCGTACTCTAGTGTAGGAGTAGCAGTACCACTCAGAGGGAATAATACTAGAGATTCAAACTAGAGCCCCAGGTAGTGGGGTGAGCTATTTAAATTCTATACAGTCTGCTTCAATAGGTTTAGATGCGAGACCATCTACAATTAGAGGTATAATTATTGTATCATCTTCCTTAGCTTGTATTTTGTTATATAAAAAATATTCAAATTAATTTCTATCTACTCTTTGTTTAAAATGGTTTGGGTTAGCCTATGTAGATAATGGATGGGTTCATGACCATTAACACGCATTTGGGAGTGTGGTCTGAGGGTATCAAGAACTACAAGGAGTGTTCTATTAAAATTGGTGGCTATTTTTTCCATTGGGAGTTTTTTATTCTTGAAATGATAGGTTTTGATTTGATTCTTGGTATATATTTCCTAGTTCTATACTAGTATGGAATCAAATATTATTGAATAAGAGTTAACTTTGTATCTTTATAAGTAGGTAGTTGTTCTCACTAGGGTGAGTGGGATCTTCTAGCTGGTCATACAAGAAAAATTTAGTGTACATTGGATTGTATCACTGATCATATAGATAGAATTATTCTAGATGATAGAGGAATGTTGTAGGATACATTTCCTCCAGTGGTAGACCATTTGTTGTATGACTTTTCTAATGAGCACTATGGCCTACCACCCAATAATAAGTTCAAGTTCACAATCAAGTCAGTTCTGAGAGAAAATTCAGTTTCAATCACACCTTACAGGATAACACCATCAGAGATTTGGGATTTAAGAGTTTAGTTAGAATATCTAGAAGAAAAATGCTTCATATTCCCTAGTAAATCAAAATGGGTTTCTTCAATTCCTTTCTCTAAGAAGGCTGATGGGACCTTGAACTTGTGTATAGATTATCGAAGATTGAACTAATTGATGGTCAAGAACCGGTATCCACTTCTATGCATCGATTATCTGTTTGATCATATGATAGGTTCTAAGATCTTATCAAAGATTTATTTCAGATTATTTTATCACCAATTGAGGGTGAGTCCATCAGACATTCCTTATACTTCTTTAGGAGAAGGAACAAATTGTATGAGTTTGTAGTGATGTTTTTTGGTTTGAAAAACACACCAGAAGTATTCATGGCCTTGATTAATCAGATATTTCATCATTTTATAGAGTAGTATGTGTTACTTTTAATCGATTATATCTTAGTGTACTCTCGGTAAGAATAATATCATGACCAATATCTTGAAATATTCTTGAGTGCATTGAGATAGAATCGTCTTTACATCAAGCAAACCATATACAGTTTCTGGATTGATAAATATCACTTATTAGGCCATATAATCTTAGTGGAAGGATTGTAAGTGGACCTAGAGAAAGTTACAGTCATGGTATCTTGGTAAATACCCAATAATATATTCATGTTTCCAAATTTATAGGGATTATAAGGTTATTACTATCTCTTCATCAACGTATTATCCTCTCTAGAAGAACCGATGTCTAGGCTAACTAGGAAAGGGGTGCCATTTTTTGGTTATATTCTCAAGGGAGATATTTTTAGGATCATGAGAGAAGGATGACCTCAACACTAATCTCAACATTACCTATGACTAATATGGAATATACCGTATACTATGATGGATCAAAATTTTGACTTGTAGCAGTTATGATTCAAGAGGACTGATTGGATACTTATGGACCTAGACAACTGAGAAAACAAGAGAGGAATTATCCAACTCATGATCTGGTGTTAGCAATAGTGGTTCATGCCTTGAGATTATAGAGAAATTATCTTTTGATTAAGATGTTTTTGGTGTAAAAGGACCACAATATCCTCAAGTAAATATTTACTTAGTGACATATAATCCTTCATTAGAGGAGGTGTGTTGAGTATCTACAATTTTTTTAATTTGAGCTAGCTTACACATCGGCTAGGGAAATATTATTATCGATTCCTTGAGACAAAAGTTGTAGATAGAGGTAGTGTTAAAATCTTGTGATGGTTGGTGTCTTATAGAATTCTTTTCAATATGTATCTAGATGTTTAGGAGTCCCAGGGATGAGTATCTCTCACTTTGATATCAATTATACCAGCTCTTCTTGACCAGATTAATATGGAAAAATTATTTGGTTTGGAGGGATTATCTTTGAGGGACATCATATATGTTGGGTATCAACCACTAGGATGGTATCTAGGAATAAGTTATGTTCTTCTCTTTCATGGACAAGTATGGGTTCCTACAGTTTTTCCTGAGGAGATGAGGAGAGAGTTTCATGATTCTAGATGGGCGGTATATCCTAGTTTGACAAGGATGTATCATGATCTCCATAAATAGTATTGGTGGCCATGAATGAAGAAAGATATAGTGGGATTCATGGAGATATGTTTAACCTATCAGCATGTGAAGGTTGAGCATTAGAGGTCTGTTGGGTTATTGCAGCCACTTCCCATTCTGGAGTTGAAGTGGGGTGATGTCACTATGGATTTTATGATAGTTTTATCAAAGAAACCTAAAAATAAGGATATTGTATGTGTGATTATGGATCAACTAAAAAAGTTATCTGACTTCTTACCTATCATGGGGGGCTATCAATATTTATGATCTTAGTATTATTTATATGTGGGCGATAGTTCAGTTTCATGGTGGTCCATGTATTATCATTTCTAATAGGGATCCTAATTTCATGTCTCAGTTCTGGAAGGGTCTTCTGAAGGCTCAGGGATTGTAGGTCCATCTAAGAATAACCTATCATCCATAGAATGATAGTCAATCTGAGTGGATTATTCATATTCTAGGGGATATGTTCTGAACATGTATTTTGGATTTCAATGGTTTGTGGGAGAAACATATAGAACTCGTGGATTTTTCCTATAATAACAAATTTTGGGCATCAATCCATGTGGTAACTTTTGATTATTTGTATTGTAGGTCATGTCTTTTTCCTATTTATTGGTTAGAGATAGGATATTTAGTGCTTATTGGACCTATTCTCATACAAGAGACATATAAGCAGTTTCAGTTGATCAGGAGGTCATTGGTGAGTATATAGAGAAGGAAGAAATATTATACTGACACTCAGAGGTGACCCATGGAGTTTGAGGTTGGTCATTGTGTTTTCCTTTGAGTGATGCTAAGGGTGGGGAAACATGGTATTAGAAAATAGGAAAATCTATCACCAGGTTTGTTGAGTCATTTGAGATAGTGGAAAGGGTCAATCTAGTTGCATATTAATTAGTCCTTACACGTCACTACAATTCTATGAAAACCATGATTTATATGTCACATATTTGGAGATATCATCTAGAACCTTTTCATGTGGTCAAATTTAGTGATGTTGATCTTGGTGTAGATGAATCCTTTAAGGGGCATCCAATATGGATTATAGACGATAGTGATAAATATCTCAATGGGAATACAATACCTCTAGTTCGAGTACAGTGGATGTATGGATGTATTGAAGGGGGGATTTGGGATAGGTAATCTAATATGAAATCATAGTGGCCAAACTTGTTTTCCAATACCCCACAGTTATGCTCGAGGTATCTCGGGTGAAACACCCCAACCCCAGAAGCCCAGAGTTAGCGCATTATTTCAATACATGGACAGATTACAAGGTCTTATTATCATGAAGGACCCAAAAGATTATTAGTTTTGGAAAACCAGATACTTACATAGGTTCAACATTAAAACTTGAAATGAAAAAATACATATAAGTTTTATTAGGAACATCCAAAACTCTAAGTTTATCCCTAAAATTCATTCATAATAAAACTCTTTGAATTATGGGGGAAAATAAAACATAAGAAAATGTGTGATATCAGATGCTTAGTAAGGGTAAAAATATATTGGAACATATCATAAACATAAACATTAGACATGGAGAATAACTACAAACACATTCCTATAAAAATAAACTTGTACATACTTTGGCAAGAGAGATGAATAAATAATGCCTTAATAAAACATATTCATGGGTATTATACTAGTCAAATAACCACATGAAAATTAAATTATTGGATTTATAATGAGGGAATGCATAATACGAGACATCATAACCATACCATCAAGGCCTTTTTCCAAGACCATAAATAATCATACAGTCAAGGTCTCATGCAAAGACCATAGTTTCTCTCATGAGACCTACCAATGCATTGAGGGGATATAGAGGGCCCCACCTGACACTTAATAAGTCCAATAAATTACTCATATGAATGGGGATTAACATAAATAACATACACATTCATATTGAAACTAACATATGAAATGTAAATAACTTTCCCCAATCATTAAACATAAACACCAACTGTTCAGAGTAATATGGTGAATGGTTTCAAGACAGCACATCCACATTCTAAATAATCATAAAAAATTCAATAAAACATGTTGTATGATACAATACGAGATAAACCTCAATTAATTACATGATTCAACAAATGTTTTTTACATAGATGAAGATACTTTTAAATGAGACCATTGAAAAATCCTTGAGGAAAAAATTGTTAAAAATTCCAATGTATCCCATACCACCTAGAAAAATTCAAATCATAATATGTTATAATATTAATAGAATAAGGAGACTCTTTATATGATATACTAAATTTCATTACATACATTGCAAGTAATAAATAAGTGGCAAACGAGTCATATATCTCGTTGAAGTTAAAGTGAGATGAGAAAAAAACGTTTTACTTTGGAAAGAAGCGTTCTTTTAGAAAATCATTTGTATTTGTCATGAAATCAGATTATAAACATGTATATCCAAAAATATAAAAGGTAATGCCATTTAAATTATATTTGACTCTTAAATAAAGTCTTACTGTGGTGAAATCACTTAAAATAGTTTTTAAGGAAGCTTTGGAAATAAAACATTTTACTGCGGTTTAAGGAAAATATTAAAGGATTTTAAAGTGCAAAGTCTTGTTTGATTTCATAAAACCATAAATGAACCAAAAAATATTTTTAATGTTAAATTTTTTATTTTAAAAAGATAAATATGTATCAATACATATTATTGAGTGAACTTCAAAATAGGTAAGAATTTGAGAAGTTCCTTGAATTTGTCTTCCATTCCAGAACACTTTTTTGAAATATTCTTTTAAAATGTGTAACTAACCATAACATAAAGGAGTTTTATGATTTTTAAACATATATAGAACATAAAAACATAATTTATTAGTAGTAAATAGGAATAAATAATAATTTCATTTAGGTGAGTGGAGAATAAGAGCCACCCGAATGAAAATAGAGGTTCAGGTAGAAACTACTTACAACATTATAATCAATTGAATCATATTCCCCAAGATTAATAATAATCAAATGATACATTTAATATCATAAAAATAAATATAATCATGACATAAAACATAAATGGGAAGTATAGATACACTATAAAAAAGTTGTAGTAGTGAATACGGAATATCTCACAAAAATGGAAGTGGGATAAAGAAACCCTTACCTTAAGTCTGAATGTGTTATCCACTTGATCTTAATGAACCGAATAATAAAAGTTAGATTCATTAATTAATAATTCCAAAACCTCTGCTTCATTTAATTGATTTATTATAACCTTATTAGTATATTCATGGCCTTTTTGATGGGTTAAGAGGTTCAATTTCATTGTTTGGGTCCATTTGTTTCATGATTTGTATACTTATATACATGAATCGAGAATCATTTAAAATGGGGATGGTTTTCCCAAATTGAAGTCATATGTTATTAGTGAACATAAAAAATATTCCATGGTTGTAAATTTAATTCAATTACTTGGATTGAATATGAATCATTATATAAATTATTTAATGATAACTGTTTGGGTTAATTAGTGGTTTTTGAACACAACGAACTCATTTTGATTTATAAATCAAAACCATTTAAAAAAAGATTCCAGAACCATAGATGTTACATAATAAATATATTATAGTCTAGTTCAACCATAATAATGGTTTAATGGCCAGAATTGAATACAGTAATAGAAATTGAAAACCCATCGTCCTTGAATGAGGTAAATTAACACATCTCGAATGTTGTTTTTTACTACTAGCATAAAAGAAGGGTAAAGGAGATATGATAATAACTTATTAAATCATCATAACCAAATTATAGTACATTTAAGGTAATATATTTTTCATAAAATTTGGGTGAGGATAGGTTAGTATAGAAAAGAAAACAAAGAAACTTGAAAAGAAAGTAAAATAATTGAAAAGAGGAATTTACCTCTTAAATTAATCTTCCTTGAGAGCCTATTTAGGGGAGAGGATTTGGTCTTTTATGAGAAAAATGGCTTATTTATATGGGGGAGTAGATTGAGAGGATATTTGGGTAGAATTTATAGAAGTTAAAATTCTTGAGAGGAGTGAAGATAAGAGGTAAAAAGGGGTGGTATTTATAGTGGAGGAGAGGAGGGGTTTCTCATTATTTTAATCATTAGTTTAATATTTTTTCTCAAGATTATGAATAGTATTTATTCATGTGACCAAAAATAGTAATAAGTTATTTTGATTTAGAACCAAGTTTGACTACATCATTTTGACATAACTTATGACTCAATAAACCATGTATTTAGCATTTATCGTAAATTATCGTATTTTACTATTCATAAAAAATTCATGTATTTTAGAAAAATCCCAAAAATTCAGACTAACAGTTTTTTGATGTGTAGAATCCAAAAATGGACTCCATTTTTTCAAAATAATTTTATATATAAGAGAATTTTTTTAACAAAATCATTATTTACTTTAAATATACAGATTTTAAATTTAAAACTAATTTTATAATACATTCAAAAATTAACCGAGTCTCATAAAATTAACCTAAAATAATAGAAAAAAATATATTTATTTAGGCATAAATTTTATAAAAATTTATTCTATTAATTTATTAATTTAAATTTTTAATTAAATATTTATTACTCACAAAAATACCAAGACATAATTATTAATTTCTAAAATACTATATTTTATTTATAAGGCATCTAAATTTTATTTATACTTTCATGGGAGTTATTACTATTCATAAGGGTACAATACTATTCATAAGGGTATGTTAATATTCATATGGGTAAGTTACTATTCACAAAAAAATGTAAGTTGATCTTATCGGACTCTAAATATATTTTTGAATGCAATTGTGTATGTCATTTTTTTCAGAATTCAAATCATAGAGGTGAAAATATTATGTTTCCTCGCTAGGTTATAACAAAGTGGTGTTTTTATAGAGACTCGATGTTTCATGCATTCAATATTAAATTTATTTATAAATCCTTGGGGTGTTACATTCTACCCTCCTTATAAAAATTTATTTTCAAAATTTTGAAATTGAATTTCAAAAGTTAATGGTTGATACTTAAAAATTCTCTTGTGGGAAACCCACATTAGAAATATGGTTAAAATATCATCCTAGTAAGAGGGAAAGGTAGAAGAATTGGTTACTAAAAAACTACGCATTCTAATTGGATAGCATGGTCATGGAAGAATAATCAAACCATAATGTTTTGATAGAAATTGATAGAGAACAAGCTAATATGAAAGATCATTACCACAAAACCATCAACTAAAGTTATGAAAAAATGATAATAGGACAAATTTTTTGTTTAAGACTCTTTTCTTAGAGTTGAGGAATTGTTCCACTCTATAAGAGTATAAATATACATTTCTATTTCATAAACACAATCTTATCCTTTGTTGGAGATTTGAACTATCTATACTTTATGTCTTAGCATAGGTTGCATCATGTGGCAACATTAAACTCTAAATCCTCATACAATAATCAACTTAATCCATTTCATAAATGGTTTAACATTCCAAAAGATCATGATCCAACACTTTAGAATCATTCTCATATCCATCCTTGCTAGATCCATGTACATGGGGTCCTTAGAAATCCCCATTTTGTTTTGAACTCCATGATCCATCCTACTCAATGCATCTGCTACCTTATTTTCCTTTAATCAGCATGAAGAAACCCTAAATTTTATTATTCCAAATAGGTTAATATATTCATCATGTATCCTCTTAAAATATGTTAATAAATAAAATTACCATAAAACCTCATCAGAAACATGAACCCATCCTTACACATGCTATTTGATATATTACTTATATCCATAAATGTTGTAAACACCATCAATGATAGCATATACCACTTGTAGACAAGTCAATAATCAGTTTTGAGGTAGTGAGTACTTATACAAATCAATAATTTATGTATCATTATATTAATCATCATTAATATATTTAGGGTTATCTTTCCATCATCCATATAATTTCCCAAGATATTAACTTTCTACTAAGTCACTTATCCTTGGTAAAATTTATCATAGGACCTCAAATTCTTAATGAAATAGTACTGTAGTAAAAATTCTCATATATTACATAATTATTATAACCAGTACATTGATGATAAAATATTCAAATGAAATGATTCTCGATGATGCATATTTTTCATTCCAATTCCTCTTTGGAAGTATCATGATTTGATCATTATCCAATAACATCATTTGGGGCATATTCCTTTGACATTTAGGACATTGATTCATATAGTGTATTGTTTCCTTGCAGTTGAAGCATTGTACATTGAAAACCATTTTATTACCCTTGAAATCATGAACTTTGTGGCCCTTTTCTACACACTTTTAAAAGAATCATTTTCCTTTTAAATAGGCTCTAGTTTGTTTCCATCCACAAGTACCACATGTTGGAAAACTACCCTTTTTATTCTTCCCTTTATCCATTCTTTCCTCTGTCACTCTCTTCTTCTTTAGCTTCACTTCAAAGCCATAGTACTCAGATAACCTTGTTAACATAAGATATTATCTCCAAATATGATTAGGATACTTTGGATACTATCTTCCTTCGAAATGATGTCTTAAGACCATAAGATATGTGATCCTTCTTACTCTTTTCATCACTTGAATTGGTGAAGTTCTCATTCATTGTGCTTAGCACCATTTCTAATCAATTCCATATACTAAATTTGAACATAAAATTATGAACTCTATATAACCATAATCATAACATAAATTTATGCCTCATAAATCATAAAATCATATAGTTTGGATACTTTAGGGACATAAATCCTTCATAATGGATTGTAATGAAAATGTGAATTATCGTAAGAATATCCCCTGGGAATGTCAAACCAGATGCACAGTAATGCCCATTGTCATGTACCAGGTTACCTCGGGTCAAGCTTGAAACACCATGTCAGAGTTGTTACTCCTAGGTAAATCTATCCCAGAACCATGTCTACTTGTAGTATCCAAGTAGGGATTTATTTTCTAAGAAGATCCAAATAATATATTCCTTACCAAAATTCTAGGATGTTCTTGTATGTGTATCTTCATGTCTATCATAGATTTTTGTTCCCCAATTGACATTTTCTAAATCTAGTTTCCAATTTTTCTATAAAACATCTTTTGATACCAACTGTAACACTCTGGACCTAGAAGCCCAGAGTCGGTGTATTATTTCATTAAATTGACATGATTACAAGGAGGTCGTATCCTGAAGGACCAAAAATTTTAGTAGATTTGGAAAACCAAATACACACATAGTTTCAACATTACAACTTGAAATGAAAAACAACATATAAGTTTTATTTGGAACACCCCCAACTCTATGTTTATCCCTGAAATTCATTCATAATAGACATATTCGCATCTTAGGGAAAAATAAAAAATAAGAAAATGGGTGATCTCAGATACTTAGTAAGGGTAAACAATACAAAAAAAGATACCATAAACATAAACATTAGGCATGGTGAATAACGACAAACACATTCCATTAAAAATAAACGTGTACATACTATGGCAGTAATAAGAGCTGAATAAATAATGTCATAATAAAACATAATCATGGGTATTCTACTAGTCGAATATCCATATGAACATTCAATTACTAGATTCATAATGAGGTAATACGTTATGTGAGACATCATAATCATACCATCAAGGCCTCAGGCTAAGACCACAAATAATCATACTGTCAAGGCCTTGTGCCAAGACCAAAGATTGTCTCATTCGACCTACCGATGCACCGAGGGGATATAGTGGGTCCCACCTGACACTTATTTAGTCCAATTAATTATTCATATAAATGGATATCAACACAAAAAACACACACATTCATATTGAAACTAACATATTAAATGTAAATAACTTTCCCCAATCATTAAACATAAACACTAACCATTCAGAGTAATATGGTGAATGGTTTTGAGATAGAACATCCACAGTCAAACTAATCATAAACCATATAATAAAACATGTTGGATGATATCATATGATATAATACTCAAGGAATTACAAGATTAACCAAATTATTTTGACATAGATTAATATATTTTAAAAGAGACCATTGAAAATTACTTTAGGAAATAATCCTTAAACATTACAAAGTATCCCATACCACCTTAAAAAATTCAAATAATAATCCCTTAGATTATCTTAAGAATAAGGAGACTCTTGATATGATATAAAAAATGGTATTAGATACACCAAAAGTAATCAATAAGTAGTAATAAAGGTATATATATCATAAATGTTAAAGTGAGATGAGAAAATTCCTTTTTTACTTTGGAAAGAAGAGTTATTTTTGGAAAATAATTTGTATTTGTTATGAAATCATATTTTAAACATTTATATCCCATAAAATAAAAGTTAAGGTCATTTAAATTATATTTTAGGCTTAAATAAATTCTTATTTAGGTGAAATCATTTAAAAAGATTTTTTAAAGAAGCTTTAGAAATAAAACATTTTAGTGCAGTTTAAGGAAAGTATTAAAGGATTTTAAAGTGAAAAGACATGTTTGATTTCATAAAACCTCATGTTAAAATATTTTATTTTAGAAATATAAATATGGATTAGAATATATTATATAGTGAACTTCAAAATAGGTAATAAGTCGAGAAGTTCCTTGAATCAGGCTTGCGTTTTAGAACTTTTTTTTTGAAATATTATTTTAAAAGATGTGAATCCCCATAAAGAAAAGAATGATTATTATTGGTACACATATACATAAAATTAAAAAATAATTTATGAGTTGATCATAGGAATATATAATAATTTACTTGAGGTGAGTGGAGAATAAGAGAAACCGGAATGAAATTTGAGGTTCAGGTTAAAAATAATTAAAACATTGCAATCAATTGAATCATATTACCTAAGATTAATAATCATGAAATGATACATTGAATATCATGAAAATAAAGAGATTCATGATATGAAACATTAATGGGAATTATACATAAACCATACACATGTAGTAGTAGTGAATACAGAATATCTCACAAAAATGGAAGTGCGATGAAGAAACCCTTACCTTAAGTTCGAAGGTGTTCTCCACTTCATATTAATGACCTGAATAATCAAATTTATGTTCATTAATTAATAATTAAAAAAATACCTATTCATTTAATTGATTTATTATAACATTATTAAGTTCATTCATGGTCTTTTTGATGGGTTAATAGGTTCAATTTCATTGTTTGGGTCTATTTGTTTCATGATCGATATACTTATATACATGTACGAAGAATCATGTAAAATGATGTTGGTTTTCCATAATTGAAGTTAAATGTTATTAGTGAACATCCATAAAGTTACATGGTTTTAAATTTCATTTGTTTACTTGGAATTAATATGAATCATTATATAAATTATTTAATGATAACTGTTTGGGTTAATTAGCGGTTTTTGAAAACAACGAACTCATTTTTCTTTATAAATATAAACCATGTTTATGAAAAGATTACATAACCATATAAGATACATAATAAATATATTATATTTTGGTTCAACCATAATAATTGTTTTATGAACATAATTGAATATGGTAATAGAAATTTAAAACCCAACATCCTTGAATGTGGTAAATGAGCACATCTCGGATGGTGTTTTTTACTACTAGATTAAAGGAAGGGTAAAGAAGAAATGAAAATAACTTCTTCCATAATCATAAAAAATTATATTAAATTTAATGTACTAGTGTGTTCATAACATTTGGGTAAGTATATGTGAGGATAGAAAAGAAAACAAAGAAACTTGAAAAGAAAGTAAAAGAATTGAAAAGAGGAATTTACCTCTTGGGTTAATCTTCCTTGAGAGCCTCTTTAGGGGAGAGGATTTGGCCATTTTATGAGACAAATGTATGATGGACGTGGGGGGTGATATTGGGAGGATATTTGGGCAGAATTTAGACAAGTTACAAGGCTTTATAGGAGTGAATATAATAGGTAAGGAGGGGTGGTATTTATAGTGAAGGAGAGGAGGGGTTTCTCATTATTTTAATCATTAGTTTAATATTTTTGATCAAGACTATGAATAGTCTTGATTCATGTGACCAAAAATAGTAATAAGTGCATGTGAGTTATAACCATGTGTTAAAACATCATCTTTATATCACCGATGACTCAATAAACCATATATTTATCATTTATCGTAAATTGTCGTATTTTACTATTCCTAAAAAATTCATCTATTTTACAAAAATCCCAAAAATTAACCCTAGACATTTTTTGATGTGTAGAATCCAAAAATGGACCCATTTTTATCAAACTAATTTTATAAATAATAGAAAATATTTTTTATATAAAATTATTATTTATTTAAAAAATACATATTTCAAATTTAAAACTGATTTTATAATATATTCAGAAATTAATCGTGGTCTCCTAAAATTATCCAAAAATAATATAATACCAAAATATTTATTTTGGGATACATTTAATGAAATTTAATTTTATTTATTTATTAATTTAAAATTATAATCAAATATTTATTACTCACAAAAATACCAACACATAATTTTTAATTTTTAAAATACTCTATTTCATTAATAAAGAAATTACATTTTATTTATACTTTCATGGGAGAGGTTACTATTCATAAGGTAACATTACTAGTCATAAAGGTATGTTACTATTCATATGGGTAAGTTAATATTCACCAAAAATGTAATTTGATCTTATCAGACTATAAGTATCTTACTGAACACAACTGTGTATGCCAGTTTTTTGATATTCAAATCACAGAGGTGGAAAAATTATGTTTACTGGATCGGCTATAAAAAGTATTTTTTGTAGATAATTAGTGTTTCATGCATTCAATATTAAATTTATTTATTAATCCTTGGGGTTTTACATTAGGTATTATCTATTATATGGTGGGGAAGTTGTAAGATCTTATATTTTTTCAGGTACATCCCATTTTTTGTTTTTAAAATCTCACTGAGTGGTTTTTATTTGGGTATAAATCCCTATTAATAAATGATCGGTACAGTTAAATAAGTGTAGTGGGAGTAAAGTAGGAGTAGTTGTGAGTTATTCCTTCAAAAATCATCCATGTCGTGAATTATATTCACAGTGTGAAATGTTCTAGGCCTACTCATGAAAACCATGCATGACATGAATGGTTCTAAGAAAACTGTGAATTGTGAATTCACATTGTGTAATCCATGAATAAATAATTGACATCATGTAGTATGTGAATCAAGAACTAATGTCTTGTAATTGATTCACAACGTTAAATAGGTTTATTATGGTTTTTTAATTCTAGGTTATGGTTTTCTTAGTGTATATGGGATACGAGAATTTTATGATGTAAATGTAATTCACATTAGGAATTAGTCACGCTCAGCCTTAAATAAACCACATAATTGTTCATTTTTGTAATGAATATCCTTTTTATCTTCACTAAATACCTTCCATGTATGATGTATAAAATCACCTTCTGATCTAGAAGCAATACCACATTGGATCTTATCATCCCATACTAGAAAATCAAAGTCATGCATTCTGATTCTCATTCCACTTCCTGATATTTTTTTGAAAGGATTTATGGATCTCTTTGAATGGAATGGATAAGACAATCGCTACCTTGAATGTGATTATTTATCACCACCTTATCAATTTTCAAGGTATGTGTTCTAAATTGTATCTATTTTTGTTTGATTTAATTATCCTTAGTATATGTGATATGAGCGATCACACCAACATGATGCACGCATGAACAAATTAATTAGATAATCCTTATTAAATTATAATATTTCTTTTTTAACCATCCATGGGATCTTTTCTGGTCCATAAGCTTGGAAACTAAGACCTGTGGCCACCCGATAGGTGTGCCATACCTGGACCTCATTGAGACTTGTTCATTAAAGAACTGTGATAAATTGGGAAAAAATTGTTTTATTATTTTCTTAATCATATTAATTGGAATAACATGTATATTGTGTTATTTATTTTAGTATAGTATCCTTGGATAAATTGGATTAACTGATATGTTAATGACCATATGGTTAAATGATAAATGAAACAGGTTTAATATAATTATGGTGATAATTTGGAACATGAATTACTAAAAGAATATTTGGTTAGAGAAATTATAATTTGGTAAATTGATTAGTATGTATTATGATGATATATTTGGTGTGTGTGTTATTGGACATATTATTTTTTGATATCTTTTGATCTTATTTGGAATCGATGTGATTGATACATGACGGTGGGATTCTTATTGGCATTTTGAGTTTTTATGGACAAGACACATGATTTATGTTGATTCCTAAGGGATTGGTGTATGATTTTTGTACCACCTGAGGTCTAGTCTCATAGGTAATTGAGGCTCAAGGGTAGATTATATGATTATATTGGATGTATGAGGACTAGATAGAAATTCACTAGATGCCCGAGGGTGAGATTTTGGATATCCTATTGGCATATTCCATTTGTGTACTTGATGTTTGTGTGATTCATCCTCATTAGGAGAATATTCCATGGATTGGGTGATCTGTATTGATGTAATAGGATCATTCCTCAAACAAAGGTAGGGATCCAAAGTGGGTTTTGGTATTTCCCCTCATGTCACCCTGAAACTTAAGGATCAACATTTTTATTTCATGTGAAGTATTAATTTATTAAATTAATAACCTTTTATTTTATTTATTACATGAACTATATTTATAAGACTTTATTTTTTTAGACATGGTGTTTTAGACCTATTGATTTGTACTCAAACACTGTATGGGTAGTCGTTTAGTACTCAAATAGATTTCATGGATGAAATTTAGGATAATGGAATGGGACCCTATTGTTGATTTGTGTCTATCTAGATGGGTTAGAACATAGAGATGAGACCGATATGGGTTTTATTATTATGTTTTCTTTAGATTATTTATTTGAGTATGATTAGTATTTTATTTGTATGACTTTTAGCATGTCATTTAGCTTTATTTAACTTTTCATTAAATTATTTTATTATTTAGATATATTCAGTTGCCCCTTTTTCATCTTTGGTTGTCTGATTGTTTAATAATATTGTTTTCAATATTTCTTCTACTAAGATAATATTTTATTCTTTCATTACAACACTTTACTCAAGGGTATAATCACACCACTATATTCTTTAGACAATCACTACTACTCAGTATCCTATGACATCTAGGGACCTATGCCTAAGGTCACATAGCTAACTGGCTCTATCACTTGGGAGAGCACCGGGTTGGGGATGTTACATGGTCATTCTACAAATTTCATAAAAAATAAACTCCTATTAATATTTTGGTATCATTTAAATTATCCTTCCATGATGAGTATTAAAATATTTATTTAGTATCTACACTTTAGAGATTTTATCCTGTAATGTATGGGAATGACCATCCAGTGAGTCACTTTGTTACATTATATTTGTGTTCATCCCAATAATGGAATAATCAAGACTCACCTTATCTCATTTCAATATTTAATTCCCCTCATCCAATTCTATCATGTGTGTATAAATTCCATCCTTTTTAAACCTCAAATTTTGAACTGCTTTTCAAAAAAAAGGACTATCAACTTGGAACCAGAATTATACTTCTGAATCACTGAGGATATATCTTCCATTTTGTTTTCATAGATATAATTTTCTATCTTTTTTTAATAAACACTTCAATAAACCTTTGGTTAAGGTTTTTTTAACTTTTAAAACTCAATATTTAAACTAAAATTTTGAATCTTAGGTGAATTATACTCCTTTACAAACATCAATACTTCAGGCAGTCATAGATAATTCTATTTTGGATAATTCAATAGCTTAAATCTTCATATTTCTTGATATAAATTTATCAATCACTAAAAAATAAATATTTTAATTAAAGTAAAAAAACTTCAAAAAGAGTGATAATAGTGGTGTATACTAGGGGATCCCTAGGAAGTTTCATCTGGTTATATTATTATTATTATCTAATGTTAGGGATCTAGTAGTAGAGTAAATAAGGAAACAGACATCCCAGTTACCCTTTTATGCAAGTAGGTATTTTTTCTTATTTTCCTCATGCAATGTATATAAAACCTCCATCTATTATTTGAGTGGACCTCTACATGATCTAATAGGGTAAAAACAATTATGAGTGAGTGGGAGTGTGTCCTAGAAAAAAGGTTTCCATGAAATAATAGTCTATTTGAATAGAATCCATGATAATTTTATGTAAAATAAATATAATTAGAGCGTAGTTAATCACTCAATATTCCTCAATGAGAGAGTTATCAGGTCTATAGGAGGCACTCAAGGACATCACCACATACCCATTTGTGTCCTGAATGATCCCAAATCCCATCATAACACTCTAATCACATGATCCATTTGTGTTGAGATTCATACTAGTGGTAGGGGAACTTCTGTACACCCATTGTCCCAATAAATCATTATTGGTCTCCTTCATTTCATGAGGATCTTGTGGGAATAATTTATAAACGGATTTATATTTTTATCAACCCATAATATGTTCCCTAATACTGGTGATGAGTGATCTAAATTTAAAAATATGAATATGTCGGATAAAATATTTTTTATGGTTTCTAGCCCTGTTTCAAGAATCATAGATGACCCAACATCTAATTGATGAAACCATGCACCATGATTATAGTTTATACATCGATATCTCTATCACATGAAACTAGGTCCAAGAGAAACATTTCAAGACATCTTCATGGAATTACATTCAGATATATTTTTGGATAAAAATCCATATATTCCTTTCTACTCTTCTCAAAGGAAGTAACGGGGGTCTAATTCGGTTTTTGAATTAGTAAAATAGGTACACATAGAAAAATTGGATTACTTTTCCCTATACTATTTTATTAATGGGGGCACCATGATTTCAGATCCATTGAAGTAAGAAGTTGTTTTTATTAGGGATAGAATTTCTCCAAAACAAATCCACAACACCTTATTCCCACCTCTATGTATAGAATATATTCTAAAATCGTGAATTATTAAAGAGCCTGGAGCTTCTGGAAATGAGGATGCAATGATCTGGCTCCGTTTTGGATTATATAGATTCTAATATATATTTTTTTATCTAAACTGAAATTATGATAGATGAGTGATTGTTATACAAATTATAAGATATGACTTTCACAATAAACAAAATAGTAAAAATAAGATGCTTTTATAATTTATCCCAATAAATTTAATGTCTCTTTTCCACATGATCCATCACATCTGATCCAATAGCATTGGATTCAGTCATTGCATCGAATTCCATAATAGTGATGTCTTCCCTTTATCCTATATCAATATATGGTGGTCCATACTATATTTCCATTTTTATAAACTCCACCAAAGATTCTTCCCTTCAATAATTTCATATAACAACTTATCTTGTAGGCTATATATAGATTCATCAATATTCATTAGATTTATGCCCTCTCTTCAAAAGGGATTCTTATTCTCATCCTTTTGGCCTAATGATGTTTAAATTATTTATTTGAATCCAAAATGAACACATTAATTATTATTTTAATCTTTTTAATAAAATATTTAGGAACTCTAACCATACAGTACTTTATTTGGAATAGAGGTCATCATGCAGTTAATAAAGGTACTCTTGAAACCAATGGAAACAAAATTTCTGTTCTTATTGTACATTCAATCTATTATATAGTAAACCAGAATATATGAGTACTGGTTGTGCCCTATTCTCATATATAATGGAACCCCCAAATACTAAATAGGGAGGTTATTAATGTTGATTACCAACAATTCCTCAATTATATTTCTACAATAAGTGGTTCAAGTGTTAGAAATTTACTCACTATTGTTGGCCTAATTGATGCACAATCCACTCTTCCTGATAAAATCATCCTGGATTTTAATATAATATTTTACTAATTTTACCTTTATTTTATTAGGATGATATTATTATCTACAAAAAAATTGTTGGGACATATCAATAATATTTAGTCTCTCTCTAAAAGGTGATACCAAGCTAGTGGAAATACCATTGTTGATATTCATGTTTTTTACTTCATTTTCCATGGGGAAAAGGAATGGATATAGCGGATCTCCATGATGATTCCAATTCATAATATTTAAAAATAAAAATTTCTTTCCCATCATATAAATACAAAGACACGTTGATTAATAAAACCAAAACATGATATCACAACATCAATCTGAGAATCCAAAATGTATCATGATCCTTAAAATGATGTTCCATTCCATCTTTTCATTGGACTTTTCCATGATAATTTTTAAAATAAAATTAAACATGAATAATTTTTATTTAATATTAGAGATAAATTTTTGATCTAGCATAAGCACCCTTATATGATCCTACTATTGATGAAACCATTCTTCTTCTCCAAAATGAGACTTGGAGTTATACTAGAATGTATGTTTTGTATGATTTATTCCATAAAATTTATTGGAATGTTACACTTATGCATCAATATATACTATTTTATGGTTTCTGGGTCTTTCACATTAGGTTTGAGAATAAAATTTAAATACTATGGATCTATTATGAGGGTTATCCATTTAATTAATTCATGCACAACATCTATAATTTTCCCCTTGATAATATATTATACTGAAATGTAGAGATATCTAGAGAATCCATGTGGTATGGGATGCCTATTTATAATAATATTATAAATAAAATATTTGTCCACTTTTTATTCTGGTATTCCTTTGAGGTAATCATTGTAGAGACCATTGAAATTCTTGGTTATGGTTCTAAGAAAGTTCTGATTTTATTGCTCCTTGGGGTATCTTCCATCCATTCCATCCCTCATTAAAGATATTATGAATTTTAAATGATCCTAAATAATCTTCCTTACCACATCAATCAGATTAACATATATACCATATTCTATGATTAAATTTAGTTTTCTAAGGACCTTAATTTCCCTGATGCATGAGAGAAAGAAAGAAATAATTTCTTTTTCCTCCCCCAACCAAAGTTATGTAGATTTTTTCTATTAATCCTACCTACCTCAAAAAGTTTCTAAGGTACATATAATTTTTTTTATAAGGAGGGTATATGTGTAATATTCAAATTTTATAGAAGTAAAATTTCAAGCTGGTTTACCTCCAATATTAGATTATCTAGACTAGAATAAGTGATATGTATACTATTATTCAAAACCTAATGATCATTATATAAACTCATTAGTCAATTTTGAAAATACACCCATCCATTTACTGGTATTTGGTTTCTCTAAGACTCATATAAAACATGGATTAAGTTTCTTTCTTTTATCAATATCATGGAGAAGGAAAAATGAACATGATTTGTAGGCATGGTTTGAAGGTGGATCAATAAAGAGGAATGATCATAGAAATATCTATCTATGTGGACCATAGATGAGACATGAAAAAATGATATCCCATGTAAATTAATCATGAATTGGTCCAAGTGTCTCTAGATATTGCTGTTGTCACTATTTTTGTTAAAAAAAGAACATTTATCATGTGTAGTCCAGTTCCATTTGATTATTGCATGATCATAAGGATGTGAAGTCCTAAATGGATTTTATTGAGTATACCCCTCTACCTTTTTTCATAGATAAATCCATAACCATATTAAGTTATCCCCCATAAAACCATGATAATCCATTAGTATTGAAAGTTGAGAGAGTCTTTCAAAGGTTCCCTCCTTTAGAGGTATCACATTTAGCATATATGATCAAGAAATATAGTGAAATAGTATATTAACTAACATTGATTATAAGATGATGAGATGAAAATTCCAACTTTTCCACTAAATGAATTAATATAGTCATTATAGAGACTCGGTTTTTGGCCCTGTCAGACTTTGGAATATTCCTACGAATATTTCCAAAGCTAGGCGTGAAGACGGTGTGCGATTTCGAGCCCCGGTGTACCCGAAATAAATTTTATAAAAATATAAAGTATTTTTATACTATGCACGTGGTGGGGGTGTGTTATCTCTTAAACGGTAGCTCAGAATGGGAATATGAGGATATGGTTGCGCCGGAGTGTGTCGTTTACCCTAGGTGGGGTGTAAACATTGCAGGCACGGGCCAGCTATGAGAAAAGCCACTAGGGGCATTTCTGTAAATAAATTGAAAAAATTATGTATGAGCATTGGCTCAAATAACTTCTGAACGGTGTCTCGGATCAAAAATCTGAGCCCTCTGTTGCGTTCATAACGACACGTTTACCCTAGGGGCGACCTCATCTTCTCTGTGCCGGGAGGTTGGGTCTGAGGCGAGGTCGTTTGTGTGATTTAATTGTTTAAAAAAAAGAATAAAAAAACAATCATCTCTCCCCCCAACCACTTGTACACGTAGGAGGCCACGACCCCCCTTTCCTCCTCTTCACTAACGAACGAACGACCCACGAAGGAGCCGATGTCAGCCGATTTCGACGCTGATCATCAGCAGATCGAGCTCCAGCGTGTCACAGGCGTCGTTCTGCACCTGAAGCTTCGGCGTTTCTCCCACTAAGTAGGCAATTTGGGTTTTAACCGCCAATCTCGTTTCTTCTGCGTTTTTATTCGTTTTGAATCCGTAGTAGTGTAGAAAGGGTTTGGAGGGCACGCAGACACCTTTGGATCGAAAAACGGACCACCGGGGTGGTCACGATGGTCCGCGGAAGTCTCGTCGGTGTGTCGCCCAGCACGATGAAGGGCCGCAGTCCCACGGTGGGGCGGGCTGCAGCGCGATGGAGGACCGCCGGCCGGAACGGCCAGCGCGGGCTGGTCAGACCCTATTTTTATACACAAGGGTTTTAAAACCCCCATATCTTGCTGCCTAGAGATCCGAATCGCGTTCCGTCTATGGTGATGCGACCCTGGCCTTAAGGCGAACCCTTTGAGGTGGGTTTGGGAGTTGGAAGTTTCGGGATCATGTCCCGGGAGCTTGAAACGTCGAATAAAATAATAATATTGTATTATTATTCGACTTCGGGCCATTGTATCTTCTACCCAGAGCGTCCGATTGACGTGCCATCAGTGGCTTTGAGACCCTGAGGATACGACAGACTTTTCTTGAAGGTCTTTGGGTGTTCTGACCGAGAACAGGGTGTGGGCCCCATGAGGCCATGTTTTGGCATTTTCGGAGAAACACAACATTTCTGCAGGGTGTCCATTTTATACGAACGAGTAGTCGATCTCGTGCGTTATTCCGAAAGGATTGCAATGGTGTGATCTACTTGACATGTTTCAGGAGCGTGGTGTGGGCCCCACCCAGGCTGTCTTCGGTGAATAGTACATTTTTCACCGGGTGTCCGTTTGGGACAATCGAGTAGTCGATCTCATGTGCTTTTCCGAGGGGATCACAGTGGTATGATCTGCTTGATGAGTTTTGGGATCATTGTGTGGGGCCCACATGGGCGAGATATGGTGAATAGTTCCTTTTTCCCCGGTTGTCCATTTTGGGTGAGTAAACAGCCTATCCTGCGTGTTTATCCTCATGGATCATGATGGTGGCCTTGGTAACAGCCTTGGAGGTGCGTGGTGTGGCGTTATGGAGGGTCTCTCTGGTTAGCGACGTTTGGACCAGCAGTGGTTGAGGGTATTCACTTAGTTTGTTCCTACAAGGGTTCGCGTGGCATCACAATCTTACTATAGGTTTTTGATCCTCTCGATGGGATGTTTAATCTGTTAGAGTTGTGGCATCCCTCCGGTGGGCCCAGAACAAGATCCTCTAGCATCGTTTCCCTAGATCGGCTTCTTGGTATTGTTGTGATCGCTTATCCATGGGTGACCATCCTCTATCTAGCAGGTTAGCCTTCTAGGGTTTGTGGCATCATCGGTAATATGATCCCCTGCGTAGTGGGTTGTGCTTAGTAGGGTTGTGGCATCGCCGAGTATATGATCCCCTACTCAGCATGAGGATTATAGTAGGGTTGCAGTATCATTAGTTATATGATCCCCTACTTAGCACGTGGTGTCGGTAGGGTTGCAGTATTTTCAGTTTGATCCCCTATAGAACGAGATGTACTGGATAGGGTTTCGGTATCGTCATGACTATCGTGACATGGGTGACGATCGTCTATCTAAGTGTCGTGTTTCTGTCAAGTTCCAGATCAGGTTGTGGTATCCCCCAGCGGACCCTGGGAGTGATCCCCTATCTTTGAGATCTTCGTATACCAGTGTGGGTTCTGGTATCCCCTATCCAACCCTAGGATTGATCCCCTATCCTAGGAGTTTGGTGTTTATGTTGTTTCAGTGAGGTTTCCTCAATGATGATATCCGAGGAGCGTGATCTCTCGGGTGAGCATCTGAGATGTTTGTGTGGGACCTGATGGAGTGTATCTTTCAAACAAGTGTCATCTGGGATGACAGTGATCATGGAGTGTGCTCTCCTAGTTTTGCACTGTTGCTGGTGGTGAGGTCGGTACCTCATGTGGCTTGGTGCGTGAGCTGAGTATATCTGAATGTTCATGGTATATGTATGGGCATACACCTGATTTGAGCTTATTAGTTGTGTTTAGCTGAGGATGGTCATGAGATGGAGTTTCTCTATCGTTTGGGTTCCCTATGGCTAGGATGAGTGGACTGTTTCCTTTCAGTTTCTCTCTTTTGTTTTTGGTTTTTGGGGTGCCTACTGAGTATTGTTATACTCACCCTTGCACGGGCTTTGCCCGCACATGTTTGAGTCTTGTGCAGAACACAGGCCTTTCGATGGTGTCCCAGGAGGACTCGGAGCAGGCGGAGCTGAGTGAGCAGGACTGAACGTGGAGTCTTACTAGAGCTATGCCTAGGAGCTTTCCGGTGGTGCTTTTGACAATGTTTCCCTCCTCCTAAGTAGGTTGGACGCTTTGTAGTTTTTTTGGTGGGCCCTGTTTTTACCTTTTGTACTTCTGTGGTACTCTGGTTGTGGGTTAGATGTATGCATGCATTTCTTTCCAGTTTTTTTTATATATCTATGCACGGTTGTATGGAGGTGTATGTGGGTGCATGTGTATAGGTACCTTAGGGCTAATGTATCTCATGTGTGTGATATCCTACTCGGTGCTAGTATCTAGCCCCTTGCCTATTTAAGGCAAGCTTGGGGAGTTGTGACTCGAGCCCCGTTGGGTTGGGTCGTGACAGAGTGGTATCAGAGGAGGTTCCACCTTTGGTATCTAAGAGCATATGAGGTCTAGTTGTGAGTTTGGTTTGGGTTGCATAGTGGAAGTGTTAGGATGTTTCGAGTTCAGCTTTCAGGCTAGGGACTCAAGTGTTGGTGTGGCGGCCGGCGTATCCATTTACTAGGACTCTAAAAACCTTCTTTTCTAATCAGGACGTTCATACACTGGTCGTAGGGGAAAAATAATGGTGCATGCATCATATAGGACTGGGTTTTTGGGTTTCCCTTGTTCTTATTGAGTCAGCTCTCCAGATATACTCTTTTACTGTGGAGCGTCTTGATTGTATTTCAGGATTCCCCTATGATGACAGCTAGCGAGGGTTCCACAATAGGATTGTGGTAATGATCTTCCCCATATAGAGGTTTTGGACCAGGGCGCAGGTTCTGAGGCTGGACCTCCAGGTGGTCCACCAGTAGATCCACCACCTGTCGAGCAGCTGGTTACACCGGTAGTGCAGGATGAGGTTGCGTATAGGCTAAGTGCGCTACACGAGTTCCAGAGGCAGTGGCCTCTAAGGTTCCGAGGTGATCCAGACCCTCAGCCATCTGATGACTAGCTCGAAGTAGTCACCCGAGTTTTCCACCTGGTGAGGACACCTCCAGATCAGATGGTGGTCCTATCAGTGAGCCTTCCACATGGTTTGTCCAGACGATGGTGGAGCCTAGTAAAGAAAGTCCTACGATGAGGAGGCACTCACGTGGGCAGAGTTTGAGCGGCTCTTCAGGGAAGAGTTCTATCCAGTGATGTTGAGGTCAGTGCGGATCCAGGAGATTCTGTAGCTTTGACAAGAGGGCATGACTATGTCAGAGTACTCATCGAGGTTTACAGACCTGTCAAACTACTCCATGGATATAATTCAAGACTCGTTCTTTAGGGCTCAGACCTTTGAGTAGGGCCTATGAAGAGACATCCAGGAAATTGTGGTTTTATTGTGTCTGCCCACCTATGCTGGAGTCCTGAAGCGAGCCTTGGTGGTGGAGAGCTTTCTGGCTGAGCAGATTCATCCCGTCAGTGTTGGGCGTGTGGAAGATGAGACATCAACAACTGGTAGTTAGAGGCAGGCATTAGTGTATAGATGTGACCGATGTTTAAGGAGGAGACCCTAGGATGGAGGCTCTGAGGCTCATTGCTCACAGGGCTCGTAGGCCAGTTTTGGTCAGCTGCAAGAGAGGCGGTGTTACGCTTACGACGGTCGGGGACATCTTGCTAGAGATTGTCTGAATGTCATGCTACTGAGAGGGAGCTGGTTGATAGGCCACCTTGGCAGTGGCAACATCTTGAGTTTGGAGGTCCACAGGGCAGCATACATGGTGATGGAGCTGGTGCAGTAGTGGGAGGTGGTAGACGGTATCGGATGCCACAACCACCATCCCCAGGTTGTCCATTCCACGCTGAGGGAGTTGGAGGGAGAGGGCGAGGACAGCTGTAGGCCTTAGAGGTCGTTGAAACAGAGGCTCCATAGATGGATAGAGGTATGCCTTGTGTCCTTTCTACTTTCTGTAGTATTTTTCTAGACACTTCTTAGTGGTACTCTTCCCTTTCTTTTGCTTTCTTGAGTTTTGTTCAGGGCGTTGGTAAGCCCCTGTGTGGGTGTTGTTCGGCGTGCTTTGAATGCGCGAGGAAGATGGATCCTTCCCCCATCGAAACACATTTTTTTGATGCGATCAAAACCGTGTGGGTGAGTCAGTGCCGCCCAATGCGGATAGTGTTGAGGTGTGGTGGATGATTCCCTCTAACTTATGGGTTCGGGAAGGGGTGTTTGTTAGAAAACTTGCTGGCGTGGGAGACCCAGTTGAGAGTCCACTTTCTTTCCTTGTGCTTATATATTTTCAGGGATGAAATGTTCAAAGGTGGGGAGGATGTAGTGACTTGGGTTTTGGAATTTCAAGACTTTTTAATATTCATACGAATATTTCTAGAGCTAGGCGCGAAGACAGCGTGCGATTTCGAGGCCCGGTGTGCCCAGAATAAATTTTATAAAAATATTAAGTATTTTTATACTATGTATGTGGTGGGGGTGTGTTATCTCCTTCAGGATAGATCAGAATGGGAATCTGAGGGTACGGTTGCATCCGGAGTGTGCCGTTTACCCTAGGCGGGGTGTAAACTTTGCGGGTGGGGGCTACTATAAGAAAAGCCACCAGGGGCGTTTTCATAAATAAATTGAAAAGTTTATTTATGAGCATCGGCTCAAATAACTTATAAATGGAGTCTCAGATCAAAAATCAGAGTCCGTCATTATGTTCAGAACAGCACATTTACCCTAGGGGCAACCTCATCTTCTCTATTCTGGGAGGTTTGGTCTGAGGCGGGGTCGTGTGTGTGATTTAATTGTTAAAAAAAAGAATAAAAAAACAATCATCTATCCCTCCCAACCCCTTTTACGCACAGGAGGCCACTACCCCCCCCCCCCTTCCTCCTCTTTGCCGAAGAACGAACGACCCACGAAGGAGCCAACATCAGCCGATTCCAACGTCGATCGTCGGAAGATCGAGATCCAGTGCGTCGCAGGCGTCGTTCGACACCCGAAGTTTCGGCGTTTCGCCCGCGAGGTAGGCTATTTGATTTTAACCCCCAATCCCATTTTTGCTGTGTTTTTATTCATTTTGAATCTGTATCAGGGTAGAATGGGTCCTGAGGGTCGCGCAGACACCTCCAGATTGAAAAACAGACCACTGGGGTGGTCCCGGCTATCAGCAGAAGTCTAACCGGCGTGGCAGCGGCGCACCGCCCAGCGCGGTGGAGGGCCACGGTCCCACGACGGGGCTGGCTGAAGTGAGGTGGAGGGCCGCCTGCTGGAACATCTAGGGGCGGTGGCGGCCGGGTCGGCCGGCGCGGGCCGGGCCAGGCCGTCCGGACCTGTCGGTTCAGGCCGGCATGGCCCTCTTTTTATACACGGGGGTTTTAAAACCCCCGTATCTTGCTCCATGGAGATTTGAATTGCGTGCCGTCTACGGCGACGCAACCCAGGCATTAAGGAGAACCCTTTGAGGTGGGTTTGAGAGTTTAAAGTTTCGAGATCGTGGATCGGGATCTTGAAATGTCGAATAAAATAATAATATTGTATTATTATTCGAATTCGGGTCGTTGTATCTTCTACCCGGAGCATCTGATTGACATTCCATCAGTGGCGTTGTGACCCTGATGGTACGGTGGAATTTTCTGGATGGTTTTTGGGTGTTCTGACCGAGAACAAGGTGTGGGCCCCACAAGGCTGGGTTTTGGCGTTTTCTGAGAAACATAACTTTTTTGACGGGTGTCCATTTTGGACGAACGAGTGGTCGATCCCATGTGTTTTTATGAGGGGATCACAATGGTGTGATCTACTTGATGAGTTTCGAGAGCATGGTGTGGGGCCCACCCAGGCTGTCTTAGGTGAATAATACTTTTTCACCAGGTATCCGTTTGGGATGATTGAGTAGTCGATCCCTTGTGTTTTTTCAAGGGGATCACAGTGGTATGATCCGCTTCATGTGTTTTGGGATCGTTGTGTGGGCCCCACATGGGCAAGATATGGTGAATAGTGCATTTTTCACCGGTTGTCCATTTCGGGCGAGTAAATAGCCTATCCTATGTGTTTTTCTGTGTGGATCACGATGGTGGACTCGGTAACGGCCTTGGAGGAGCGTGGTGTGGCATTGTGGTGGGTCGATCAACTTAGCGATGTTTGGACCAGCAATGGTTGAGGGTATTCCCTTGGTTCATTCCTATGAGGTTTCACAGGACATCACAACGTTAGTATATTTTTTTGATCCTCTCAATGGTATGTTTAATCTGTTAGAGTTGTGGCATCCCTCCAGTGGGCCCGGAGCGGGATCCTCTAGCGTTGTTTTCCTAGATTGGGTTCTTGGTATCGTTGTGACTGCTTATCCATGAGCGGTGATCCCCTATCTAGCATGTTATCCCCGTAGGATTTGTGGAATCATCGGTAATATGATCCCCTATGCAGTGCGCTATACTCAGTAGGGTTGTGGAATCGTCAGGTATATGATCCCCTACTCAGCATTAGGATTATAGTAGGGTTGTGGTATCATTGGTTATACGATCCCCTACTCAGTGCGTGGTGTCGGTAGGGTTGCAGTGTCGTAAGTTCTATCCCCTACAGCGCGAGATGTACCAGATAGGGTTTCGATATCATCATGACCATTGTGACATGGGTGACGATCCTCTATCTGAGTGTCGTGTTTCTGTCGAGTGCCAGATCGGGTTGTGGTATCCCCCAGCGGACCCTAGGAGTGATCCCCTGTCTGTGAGATCTTCGTATACCGGTGTAGGTTCTGGTATCCCCTAGAGAAACCTAAGAGCGATCCCCTATCCGAGGAGTTTGGTGTTCATGTTGTTTCACTGAGGTTTCCTCAGTGACGATATCCGAGGAGAGTGATCTCTCGGGTGAGCATCTGAGATGTTTGTGTGGGACCTGATGGAGTGTATCTCTCAGACGATTGTCATCTGGGATGACAGTGATCATGGAGTTTGCTCTCCTAGTTGTGAACCATTGCTAGTGGTGAGGTTGGTACCTCATGTGGCTTGGTGCATGAGCTGAGTATATCTGGATGTTCATGGTATATGTATAGGCATACACCTGATTTGATTTGACTAGTTGTTTTTAGCCGAGGATGGTCACGAGATGGAGTTTCTCTCTTGTCTGGGTTCCCTCTGGTTGGGATGAGTGGACTATTTCCTTTTATTTTCTCTCTTTTGTTTTGGGTTTTTGGGGTGCCTACTGAGTATTATTATACTCACCCCTACATGGGCTTTTCCCACCCATATTTGTGTCTTGTGCAGACCACAGGCCTTTCGATGGTGTCCCAGGAGGACCTGGAGTAGGCCGAGCTGAGTGAGCGGGACTGACCATGGAGTCTTATCGGAGCTGTACTGAGGAGCTTTCCAGTGGTTCTTTTGGCAGCGTTTTCCTCCTCCTGAGCAGGTTGAACGCTATGTAGTTTTCTTTTGGTGGGCCATGTTATTCCCTCCTGTTGTACTCTGGTTGTGGGTTAGACGTATGCATGCATTTCTTTCCAGTTTTTATATATATCTTTGCACTGTTTCATGGAGGTGTATGTTGGTGCATGTGTATAGTTACCTTAGGGCTAATGTCTCCCATGTGTGTGATAGCCTACTCGGCGCTAGTGGCCAGCCCCTAGCCTATTGGAGGTGGGCTTGGGGAGTCACGGCTCGAGCCCGGTTGGGTCGGGTCATGACAATCATAATTAGAGTCATTCAAACCATACTTTCTATATTTTATAGAATTTCTTTTTTTAATTTCACTATCACCAAACACTTTTCAATTACATGAAATTCCCTTGGTGATCTTCTTCATCATATGATACTTTCCCTTCAACATTTTATCAAATGATTATAGGGGAAAATATCAATATGTAAAATTAAACTCAATGAGACAATAAAATCAATTCAAAATTAAAAATCTAATAAGATTTTATTAATATATAATTCCAATTATTAGTTCTACATGGTTTAGTATAGATATATTCCTAAAGAGGGGGTGAATCAGGATATGAAACATAATCCCATTTACACTATGTCATTATAAAACACTGAAAACCATAACTAATCCTTACCTCATATTTTTAAGGTCACTCTTTATTTCATCATTCTATAATGATATGTTATTTATTATAATAATAATTGCATTAATATAGTTTGATAAAATATTAATCAACTTATACAAACTAATTAATGTCTTATAGAAACTAATTAAAACAAGAATACAAGACATAATAATTCCACTTGGACCACTCACACTCAGAAACATTCATTGAGCATACTAATGTAGTGTGTTTTTTTACTAAAATCCACTAATAGAATTATTTAGTGGTGGGTTTAGGTAAGGTCACTCCATGCCTGGTCTCAATAACCATATAATTTTTTGGGATAGTTAACTATCTTATAAGGTTCAATATCTTGGAATGTTCTCTTTCATATATTCTCAATAAAGGAACCTACTTTTTCATTCAAGCTAATATATTAACAACATAACCATTATTGTTGATGAAATGAACATAGATTGGTTATCATTGATCTCCTTTTCATTTCACCTTTTCAAAATAATGTTGTGAAAAAACCATGAATTAAGCTCCACTTTCCTAGATATTCTTCAGTGAGTCTTCAAGAATAATATCTCCTTCTTCCATGTAGAGATATTTAATGTGTTCTAAACATTATTCCTATTCTCTAAATATTTCAGAAATTCCTATTATTTTATGTTCATTAAAAATTCATTCATCCGTCCATTCACATTTTCACTTTGGAAAACTCCTCTTTTATAGAGATAACTAATACCTCTATAATTCCACATTTCTAAAAGTTCATTTTCTTTAATAATATGAAATTATACACATTTATATCATTTTAGATATTCAATTAACCATATTAATAATATATATAAAATCCAATTTTATTATATAAATTTGAGTCAAAATATTTCCATTTGAGTGATAAGATATTATATAAATGACTGGAAATTAAAAACACTTAATATTTTCTATAAACATATCATGGAATGGACACCTTCTCTAATGAAAGGAAACATCGATTTACCACAAAATATCCTCTCAAAAAATAATCATAATGTTATTCTTATAGTGAAATCTCTATATAGAAATCAATCTTCCTTATCCACTAGAACTTTAATTTTTTACTACATATAAATATCTTCAAGGATATGGATATAATTTGTCACGACCCGTCCTCAGGGCCCGTGCCGTGACTACCCCAAACCCGCCTTCCATAGGCCAGGGGCTGGCGACTAGAACCACGACATAATTCCTGGTAAAAAGGGAAGGCATTGCCTTTGTAAAGTAAACAAACACCATAGAGCAAGCAAGTAGAAGCAAACACTAAGTAAAAAATGGGTACAACAGTAAGTGCGGAAAAGTAAGTGGGCCAAAATACAAACCCAAATTGGAAGTAAAGTACAACTGAATAAGAGAGTACAACAACTGGAAAGTAAAGCCGCAGTGTCAAGATGTCCAATGGAAGTCCCACCTGAAGGGTGGGTACAGATAGCCTCCACAGCTCCTCGGATCCAGCCGTCCGTTCTGAGTACGCTCCGCCCAGTGGTCCACCTCTAGGTACGTACCTGCTCCTCGTGCCTTAACTACGATCAGCGTTGTCTATCGTCTACAACCAACACAACGTAGTGCAGGCATAGCCCGTGCAAGGGTGAGTATAAGCTACTCAGTAGGGACCTCGAGACCCCCTAAGGTCTCCCAGAATCCACAAAGGATAATCCACAAGGTAAGATACAATCACGAAGTAACATCAGATCCACTTAGGTATATGGACATACATATACCTAAGTCGTCAATTCTCATTCAGTTCCAACATCTGAGCCCAAGTACAACCCAGTCCACATAGGAAAACACAACCAAATCCACACAGGAAAGCATAACGTAATCCACACAGGATATCAAGTCAAACTTATCGAATATAAGGATTGAAAATCAAGACTCAGCTCACATAGGTATACTTCTTCATGATGTCAAAACCACTGCAGCTGGAGAACTCCTCCTCTGTCGAGTACAGTGGGCCTGCCGCTACAACCAAGCGCTCCCCCTCATAGGCTCTATAGGTACTCCTTCTATTGAGTACCACGGGTCTGCCTTTATAACCAAGCGCTCCTCTTCCATGGGTTTGCCGCTATAACCAACCGCTCCCCCTCAAATCCTCCAGAGGTAATCCTTCTATTGAGTATCGCGGGTCTTCCGCTACTACCAAGCGCTCCTCTGCCGTGGGTCTGCCGCTACAACCAAGCGCTCCCCCTCATAGCCTCAAGAGGTACTTCTTCTGTTGAGTACCGCGGGTCTGCCGCTACTACCAAATGCTCCTCTACTATGGGTTTACCGCTACAACCAAGCGCTCCCCTCATAGCCTCAAGAGGTACTCCTTCTATTGAGTACCACGGGTCTGCCGATACTACCAAGCGCTCCTCCGACGTGGGTTTGCTGCTAAAACCAAGTGCTCCCCCTCAAAGCCTCAAGAGGTACTCCTTCTGTTGAGTACCGCGGGTCTTCCTCTACTACCAAGCGCTCCTCCGCCATGGGTCTGCCGCTACAACCAAGTGCTCCCCACTGTGCTATCCAAAATACACTGAGTCGATAGATCATCAGTCGTCAAGTCTCATCCAGCTACTAGGTCTCTGCACTCTACTAGCTCGTCACCAGAAGGGTCCGCTCCACGAGCTACCAGTTGATACTCCAAGTATCACTAAGTACTATGAAGAAGTATCTCAAAGGACCGCATCGTCATAGGGGTCTCAACACAACAGACGGCGGGTCAGTCGGATGTCTGGTCTGTGAGTTACTAGCCTTTTCGTCCTAGGGTCCCGGTTGGTTTCATGTGCGAACCAACCCAGCTGTATCTCGAATATACCCCGAACATTCATAGGTTATTCTCATAGGGACCATTCCTTAATGTGATAACCAACACCGCTGACGGTTCGTCAAATAGACATCCAGTCTGAAAGCTATCAGCTTTTCTGTTCCTAGGGCCCATTTGGATTTCAGGTTCAATCCAACCCGGTCATTATCCAACTGCATTCGAAACTTAGGAGAATCATTCCAAAAGTTTCGTCTCATCAAGAAAAATCCAAAAAAGTCAATGGCACGTCAATCGGACGTCCGGATCTCAAGTTATAAGTGTTTCAGCTTCGAGGGCCCGGTTGGTTTCATTTACGAACCAACCCGGTCGAACCCAAACTACTCCAAAACCTTGAGTGTAGTATACCAAAATGACCGTCTCGATCCAAGGATCTCATCGCCGCTGACGCTGCATCGATCGGAGGTCCGCTTCCCAAGTTATGGTTAAAATATCGTAACAATTCAGTATTAGGGGGTTCGGGCCCGGTCCGACCCGGACCGGTACCCCCTGGGTCGGCCTGAAACGGGTCGACCCAACCCGGGTCCGGCCCTCTTGGTGGTCTGGCCGGGCAACTCGGCCCGGCATGCTGGCATTGGCCAGGTGGCCAGGCGGCCAAGCGGCTCGGCCGTAACGGCCGAGCGAAGAAGGGGGGGCGGCCGATGCCCCCCACGTAGAGAACCTGCAGCCCCCATGTGGGGGGCCGCACCTGCTGGCCGACCGGGGGTTACGAACCCCCGGTTTTCCCCTGACCGGCTGGCTCACTCTGGTCGGCCGGCTGCTGCCACCATGGGACCGGCACTGGATGGTCCCCCCGCTCCGACGCCGGCGGCCCGGAACTAGCCGCCGGTCTCCCCGCTCCGTCGCGGCCTCAGCCGCGGCCTTGGTCCATCCTGTGTTGCGCGACGGCGCCGCGCCCATCCACCGCGGCCCCGCTCCAGCCGCAGTGCTTTTGTAGTTCTCCAGTGTGGTGCGACGGTGTCGCGTCTTTGGTTCGTTTTCAACGGCGCGGCGCGAGGGCGCCGCTTCTCCCCCTTTCTTTAATATTTCTGCGCGGTGCTTCGGCACTGCATTGCCTTATTCATGCCGCAAACAACATCAAACAACCAAAGGGGAGAGGAGGGTCAGCCGTGTTCGTGCGGTCCGACCCCCTCCCGTTATTGCGGTATCAGGCAGCTCCAATAGAAATTAAGAAAGGAAATGGAAGAA
Source organism: Viscum album (assembly GCA_963277665.1). Lineage (NCBI taxonomy): Eukaryota > Viridiplantae > Streptophyta > Magnoliopsida > Santalales > Viscaceae > Viscum > Viscum album. The sequence goes on along the minus strand of OY728140.1, from coordinate 1,178,859,569 downwards.
TTCATGAACAACAATTAAAATAAATACCTACCTCAAGCGTCATCAAGCGAGGGTTCGTTGTAGAATTGTACGTCGCAGAAGAAGGAATGTCACGGAAGAAGCATCGCAAAAGAAGGGTCATCACGTAGCAGAGAATGGATTCGTCGTGTCGCGTCGTCGATCTCCGAGGATCCGGCATTCTTGTCGACCTTCATCAGAGGTCGGCGTTCTTCGCGTTCTTTGCGTTCTTCGCGTTCTTCATCGAGGAAGTTGAAGATCTTCAAGCCTCGACTCTTTCTCCCAAACCCTCACAACACCACCAAACTAATAAAATAATAGTCGTCTTATTTTATTAACACACAAGTCAATGATTGAATTTCAAAAAGAATTGAAACGATCAATTAATTGAATTAATTGAGGAGTTTAAACCGCCCATTTAAAGAGGCGTTTATTAACCAAAATAAATGCAAGGGTTGACTTCATTAATAGGGGTGCGGGTTCATTACTTAATTAAAGGATGGGGTTTAGGAAGAAAAGAAACGATGGGGCTCGTGTGGGACCCACCTCACAAATATCCTACCAAGTGGGTAGGATATTGTGGGTCCCACTCCCAACACTTAGCTTAGGTTAAACAACTTGAAGTAAAATAAAAAAAAATTTGCGTCCAATTTTTATTTTATTCCTTTACTTAACCCCAAAATTTAAAAACCACACCCAAGAAAACGCAACCTCAGAAAAGGTGTTTATAAGGAATTATCGGCACTGCGATTCCATCGGTGCCCTCAGAATTCGATTCTGAGCACCGGTTCAAAAGTTAGAAAAACCCACTCGTTCGTTCACTGAACGTACCCGTGCTAAACTTTGGAAAATGATTCCGGGGACACCGGGCCTCGGAATCAGGTGCTGTCAGAAACTGCGTTCTTGTAAAATTCCAAAGAAAATTATGAAAAAAAAAATTTCCCTTGAATTTTACGGGTCTTTACATTACTCTTAGCTCAGGGATTTATGTCCTCGTAAAGCTTTAAGACAAACTAGGGTTACAAAAGAGGTACTGAGCATGCATCTGAGCCTTCCGCTCCCATGTGCTCGCCTGGACGTCCCCGTGCTGCCATCTGATGCACACTAGAGGAATCGACCATCCACGTAGGACCCGCTCCTGTCGATCCTTAATCTCCACCAGAACCTCCGCAAAAGTCACCCCATCGCCAATGTCCAGCTCCTCATGAACGATGATATGAAAAGGGTCGAACACGTATCTCCTCTGTTGAGTTACGTGGAAGTCGTCGTGCACCAGGTGTAACTGAGGTGGATGGGTCAATCGGTAAACCACCTCGCCTACCCTGCTGAGGACCTGAAAAGGTCCACTGAACCTTGGAGATAACTTATCGCCTCGGCCACATCTCTGTAACTCACGTCGACATGAGACCCGTAGGGAAACGTGGTCACCATCCCCGAACACTAGTGGTATCCGCCTTTTGTTAGCACTAGACTTTTGCCGGCTCTGAGCTGTCCTCATCCTCTCTTGTATGACTTGGACCTTTCTTGTCCTATAAGAGCTGCTGAGATTTCTTCTTTGCCGATAAGAGAAATCTGGTCTCATCCCATGGATGAACCATGTTCTTCGCCTAATACAGTCAATCCCGACATGGATGATACTAACCCATACCAAGGATGACTCTGTAATTCCTTGACGCTACTACCAAGAGATCCAACCATTACTCTCGCCTCCAAGGGTTGAATCACACTGTCGGCATCATTTTGTGTTCACTAGGTTTCCTCCAGTAGGTATCTCAAAGTGAGGGTCAAGTCAATGGATTTTTTAAACCAGAACCTCTTAGTAACAACATAAAGAGAGGACATGAAGGTAAAAGCCATAAGAAAGGTGTCTTTTATTACTGCAGCTCAAAGTACAAAGACACAAAGAATCTAAAAACAAATATCAACAAAGCTATAAGAAGCATAAACAAAAGTCTCCAGGTCTGGAGCTAGTCCTGCTCCTGTCCATCTGCTCCCAGAGCTCCATGATCGTAGGCCTCAGCTGCCTGAAGTTGAGCTCTCCCATGTCCACCAGTTCCCTGCGGTCGGGGTGGACCTCCTAGTGGTGGTGGTGGCAACACCTCGAAGCGTCGTCCACCTCCAGCTGCATGGCCAGCTCCCCTGCCACGGTCTCCTGCTCCATGCGGTCCGCCTCGATTGAACCTCTGCCTCTACCTAGGAGGTCCCTCGTTCATCTGTTGGTCATCCGTATAGCGGGTCGGACAGTCATGAGCCATGTGACCAACCCCACAGTAGGAGTAACACGGTCCACTCATGGTAAGTCATTGTCCACCCCGGGTGCCTCGCACAAACGATCTTGTCTCATGCGGTCGACCACTTGTAGGTCTAGTCCTCTTGGACCACTGCATCATCTGTCTACTGCCCATTGCAGAAGACTCTGCCGCATGCCGGCTAGTGGTGGGTCCTGCTGCTGGAGACTACTCAGCAAGGAAACTCTCCACTAAGAGGGCTCGCTCCAACACCCCTATCTATGTCGGAATGCTGTGAGAAACAACTGAATCTCTGATCTCTCCCCTGAGCCCTTTATCGAAGGTTCAAGCCCTAAAGAATGGGTCGCGTACCATGTCCGTCGAATAGCACGAGAGATCGGTAAACCTTGTCACGTACTGGGCTACTGTCATGCTGCCCTGCCGCAGCTGTAGTAGCTCCTGGATGCGCACCGCACGGAGGGTGGCTGGGACGAACTCTGAGAATAAAAGGCTCTCAAAGTCCATACAAAGGAGAGATGCCTCGTCGTGCACTTAGAGAATCAAGCTCCACCATCTGCCTACTGCCACTTGTAGGAGGCTCGCTACAAGGACCACCATAAGGTCAGTTGGTGTCCCTACCAAACGGAAAACTTGTACAACTGCCTCCAGCCAAACCTTGGCTACCTGAGGGTCTGTCTCCCCATGGAACCTGGGCAGTCACTGACACTGAAAATCATGCAGTGCACTAAGGCGACGTGCACCGTCAGTGGTTGGGGCTAGCAGCATTGGTGGCTTGGCAGGTAGAGGTATCGCTGGTTCCTCTGCTGTCAAAGGGCCCTGTACCGAGGCCTCGTCGATCGGTGGGCTGTCGTCATGCATAACTCTCGGAACCCTAGCTGGCTTCCGTCGTGGGGCCATCCTAAAAAGAAACAGGTGCGCCACGGTTAAATAGTATACCTGGTGAGCTGACACATAGTAATCACAAAGAAAACTTGAAATACACATGTAATCAATGTTTTCGTGCATTAAGTCGGAAATCAGAAGTCAGGGTCCTGGTGTACGGATACGTCGGCTGCCGCACCAACACTGGACTCCTTGGACTGATATCCACACTCAATACTCTTAACACTATTTCTTCACATAGAAAAGGATCAGAGTCCTGAGTTCTGTGGTAGAACTAAACTCCTCATATACCAATTTGTCATGACCCGTCCTCGGGGCCCGTGCCATGACTACCCCAAGCCCGCCTTCCATAGGCCAGGGGCTGGCGACTAGCACCAAGGCATAATTCCCGGTAAAAAGGGAAGGCATTTCCTTTGTGAAGTAAACAAATACCATAGAGAAATAAAGTAGAAGAAAACACTAAGTAAAAACTGGGTACAACAGTAAGTGCGGAAAAGTAAGTGGGCCAGAATACAAACCCGAACTGAAAGTAAAGTACAACTGAAAAAGAGAGTACAACAGCTGAAAAGTAAAGCCGCAGCATCGAGCTATCCACTGGAAGTCCCACTTGAAGGGTGGGTACAGATATCCTCCACAGCTCCTCGGATCCAACCGTCCACTCCAAGTACGCTCTTCCCAGTGGTCCACCTCCAGGTACCGACCTTCTCCTCGTGCCTCAACTACGATCAGCGTTGTCCGTCGTCTGCAACCAACACAACATAGTGCAAGCATAGCCCGTGTAGGGGTGAGTATAAGATACTCAGTAGGGACCCCAAGATCCCCTAAGGTCTCCCAGAATCCACAAAGAATAATCCACAAGGTAAGATACAATCACGAAGTAACATCCGACACCACTTAGGTATATACCCATACATATACCTAAGTAATCAATTCTCATTCGACTCCAACATCTAAGCCCAAGTACAACTCAGTCCACACAGGGAAACACAACCAAATCCACATAGGAAATCATAATGTAATCCACACAGGATATCAAGTCAAACTTATCGAAGATAATGATTGAAAATCAAGACTCAGCTCAGACAGGTATACTTCTTCATGATGTCAAAACCACGGCTGCTAGAGAACTCCTCCTCTGTCGAGTATAGTGGGCATGCCGCTACAACCAAGTGCTTCCCTCCATGGGTCTACCGCTAAAACCAAGCGCTCCCCCTAATAGGCTCCAGAGGTACTCTTTCTGTTGAGTATCGCGGGTCTTCCGCTACAACCAAGCGCTCCTCCGTCGTGGGTCTGCCACTACAAACAAGTGCTCCCCCTCATAGCCTCCATAGGTACTCCTTATGTTGAGTACCGTGGGTCTTCCGCTAATACCAAGCGCTCCTCCATCGTGGGTCTGCCGCTACAACCAAGTGCTCCCCCTCATAGCCTCAAGAGGTACTCCTTCTGTTGAGTACCGCGGGTATGCCGCTACTACCAAGGGCTCCTCCGCCGTGGGGTTTCTGCTACAACCAAGCGCTCCCCCTCATAGCCTCAAGAGTTACTCCTTCTGTTGAGTATCGCGGGTCTGCCACTACTACCAAGCGCTCCTCCACTGTGGGTTTACCGCTACATCCAAGTGCTCCCCCTCATAGCCTCAAGGGGTCCTCCTTCTGTTGAGTACCGTGGGTCTGCCACTACTACCAAGCGCTCCTCCGCCATGGGTCTGCCGCTACAACCAAGCGCTCCCCACTGGGCTATCTGAAATACACTGAGTCGATGGATCATCAGTCGTCAAGTCTCAGCCAGCTACTAGGTCTCTGCACTCTACTAGCTCGTCACCGGGAGGGTCCGCGCCACGAGCTACCGGTCGATACTCCAAGTTTCACAAATTTCCACAAAGAAGTATCTCAAAGGACCGCCTCATCATAGGGGTCTCAACGCAACAGACAGCGCGCCAGTCGGACGCCCAGTCTGTGAGTTACTAGCCTTTTCGTCCCAGGGGCCCGGTTGGTTTCGTGTGCGAACCAACCCGACCGTATCTCGAATGTAACCCGAACTTTCATAGGGTATTATCATAGGGAAAATTCCTCAACGTGATCACCAACGCCGCTGACGGTTCCTCAAAAGGACGTCCGATCTGACAGCTATCAGCTTTTCCGTTCCAGGGGCCCGGTTGGATTTCGGGTTCAATCCAACCCGGCCATTATCCATCTGCATCCGAAACTCAGGAAAATCATGCCAAAAGTTTCTTCTCATCAAGAGGAATCTAACAAAGTCGAAGGCATGTCAATCGGACATCCGGAGGTCAAGTTATAAGTGTTTCCACTCCGAGGGCCTGGTTGGTTTCGGGTACGAACCAACCTGGCCGAACCTAAAGTACTCCTAAACCTTGAGTGTAGTATACCAAAACGACCGTCTCATTCCAAGGATCACATCGCCACTGACGGTGCATCGATTGGAGGTCTGTAGCCCATGTTATTGGAAAAATACCGTAACAGTCCGGTATTAAGGGGTTCGGGCCTGGTCCGACCCGGCCCGGTACCCCCTAGGTCGGCCCGAATTGGGTCGACCCGACCCGGGTCTGGGTCCGGCCCGCTTGGGCGTGGCGTAGCCTGGCTGGCGCGGTCCGTCCCGACCTGGGCGTGGCCCGGCCCAACCTGGGCACGGCCCGGCCTGGCGGTCCGACAGAGCGGCTCGGCCCGGCGCGCTGGCACTGGTCAGGTGGCCAGGTGGCCAGGCGGCTCGGCCATTACGGCCGAGCGAAGAGGGGGGGGAGCGATGCCCCCCGCGTAGAGAACCCACCACCCCAATGTGGGGGGCCGCACCTGCTGGCCGACCGGGGGTTACGAACCCCCGGTTTTCCCTTGACCGGCCGGCCGGCTACTTCCGCCACGGGACCAAAGCTGGCCGGTCCCCTTGCTCTAACGGCGGTAGCCGGGAACCGGCCACTGGTCTCCCCACTCCGCCGCGGCCTAACTCGCAGCCTTGGTCCGTCCGGTGCGGCCCGACGGTGCCGTGACCCTCCGCCGCGACCCCGCTCTGTCCGCGGCACTTTTATAGTTCTCTGGCGTGTTGCGACGGTGCCGTGTCTTTGGTTCGTCTTCAATGGCGCGACGCGATGGCGCTGCTTCTCCCCCTTTCTTTAATATTTCCGCGTGGTGCTTTGGCACCGCGTTGCCTTGTTCATGCTGCAGACAACATCAAACAACCAAAGGGGAGAGGAGGGTCGGTTGTGTTCGTGCGGTCCGACCCCCTCCCGTTATTGCGGTATCAGGCGGCTCCAATAGAAATGAAGAAAGGCAACAGAAGAATTCACAAACAACAATTAAAATAAATCCCTACCTCAAGCGTCGTCGAGCGAGGGTTCATTGCGGAATTGTATGTCGCGGAATAAGGAATGTCACGGAAGAAGCATCGCGGAAGAGGGGTCGCCGTGTCGCTGAGAACAGATTCGTCGCGTCGTGTCGTTGATCTCCAAGGATCCGGCATTCTTATCGACCTTCGTCGGAGGTCGGTGTTCTTCGCGTTCTTCGCATTCTTCATCGAGGAAGATGAAGATCTTTAAGCCTCCTCTCTTTCTCCCAAACCCCCTCAACACCAACAGACTAATAAAATAAGAGTCGTCTTATTTTATTAACAAACGAGTCAACAATTGAATTTCAAAAAGAATTGAAACTATCAATTAATTGAATTAATTGAAGAGTTTAAACCACCCATTTAAAGAGGCGTTTTTTAACCAGAATAAACGCAAGGGTTGACTTCATTAATAGGGGGTGCGGGTGCGTTACTTAATTAAAGGAGGGGGTTTAGGAAGAAAAGAAACAATGGGTATCGTGTGGGACCCACCTCACAAATATCCTACCAAGTGGGTAGGATATTTTGGGTCCCACTCCCAACACTTAGCTTAGGTTAAACAACTTGAAGTAAAATAAAAAAATTGTGCGTCCAATTTTTATTTTATTCCTCAACTTAACCCCAAAATTTAAAAACCACACCCGAGCAAATGTAACCTCGGAAAAGGTGTTTCAAAGCAATTATAGGTGCTTCGATTCCATCGGTACCCTCGGAATTCGATTCCGAGCACCGGTTCAAAAGTTAGAAAAACCCGCTTGTTCGTTCACTGAACGTACCTGAGCTAAACTTCGAAAAATGATTCCGGGCACACCGGGCCTCGGAATCAGGTGCCATCAGAAACCGAATTCTTGTAAAATTCCAAATAAAATTAAAAAAAATTCCCCTTGAATTTTATGGGTCTTTACATAATTTCACAGTAAAATTATTCTATATTCATAGTTTTTATATCTTCCATAGAACAAAAAATTTCAATCATCTAAAAAAACCAATCCTTTCATTTAATTCACCATACATCACAAGCGATGCTCCCAAAAAATCCATTATTGATTTTCTCCATTTAAATATCCAAATATATTAGCCTAAAATAGTTCAATTAATTAACATTATATTTTTCTCATATATCACATAACATTTATAGATATCTATTTTAATCATTTAAAATTAACTATTTTATATTACATATTCCCCATGTTAATATTATAAATTTTTATATTCTACTTACATTACCTAATTTGTCTTAATAATAATTTTAAAAAATCATCTATTTAAACATATATATTTTCGAGATCTAAATATTTGGGTAAGATATTTTTTGGCTAATACTTTCTTAATCATGTGTAATTTAGTGTTCTTGAGGTTTTTGTGTAATAGGAGGACAATGGGATTAGGTTATGAGAATATAAATCACATATGGATGAGTTGGAATGTGAGTATAACTCCAAGTGGTGTTTTATGTGGATTCCATCCGTGTCTTAGTGGCTCAAACTATGGGCTGGGGACATTATGGAATCCTCCAATGTTTTGGAGGGTTCCATATATGTTCTATACATGATATTATGTTTTAAAAAATTAATTAATTAATTAATTTTTTAACAGGAAATGGGTCCCTTAATAGATATTAGGAAACACCACCCCCGCTCTCATGTTTCTCTCTATTTCAAGAGTGAGATTCTCAAGAATCAGTTATACATTCTTCATTATTTATATTACATTAGGTCACAATACATAGGGCCTACCTTCCAATTTTTTTCTTTACCACATATTTCTAGTATCACTTCTTTTAGAGCGAGTTTCATCTAATATTTTAATTTCAATCGTTTTTCTTATTTTTTCTATTTTCATACAACTTTGGTCAAATTAGGCTATATGATCTGATAAGCCATTCCCTTCTAGTATGATGTTGGTTGTTTATAGTTATTTCTTATCATATATGTGTGTTTATACATTTTTTGATTTATAATAGTTTGTAGGGTCATGTAACCGAATAGAACTGAAACCAGAAAGAGTATTTTGGGTACTTGAGGGGTTTCCTTTGATAATATAGAGATTGTAGATGAATATTTATGTTAGGTCATTGTAACATAAAATTTTATGGTGGTTTTGGACCACTGTATTATTTTATAAACTTTTCTTGTATATATTATATGGGATTGAATCCATATTATTTTCATAATGTATGGATATGGGTGTCATTATATTAAATTGGTATGAGGTGGGTGATATTGATCACTGATTATAGGGTGTCAATGGTAACTGGTTTAACATGGGTTTGATGACCATATCCATGTTTGGGGATTGAGGTTCATTATATGTTTCATGGTCGTAGTTTTTTTATTTGTAATCACCGAGGGGAAAAGGTCATTGGGTTTAATGGAACATATGACATGAACCAGGAGGTAATTTTTACTACTGGTTATTGGTGATATTCATCTTATATTGATTGAATTAAGGGGTGATTTTGTTGATTGTGGATTCATAAGAATGATACATTGTGGCTCACAATGAGATCTTTGGGGTGATTGAGATAAATAATTTTTGTGGGATGATCATTTAATGTAGGAGATACATTGGGCCCAATGGGATTGAATTTATAAATGGATATGTGTATTTATGCATTAGGTTTCATTGGATTCTTGAGTTGATAGATGGTAAAGGGTTTTAAGGATGATGGGGTTCTGGTTTTTCATTATGGATGTGACTTTTGACATTATGAATTTCATGGTTTGGTTACATTGTTCATGGGTTAACATGTAATTTCAGTGGTATGGATTTGGTTTGAAGGATATGGTATGATACAATATGGGAACCTCATCCCACTTTTTTACTGGTCGATGCATGAAAATTTTTACTCATGATTTGAAAAGCAAGGGTTTTTTCAAATGATTTTTTTTCATTGGTTGTCGTAATTTTCTATTTTATAAACTTGTATACATATGTATATTATCTAGGGACACCATTGGTGGTATCCTACTGATTTCATACTCACACCCTTCATGATCTCTCTAAGATGTTTGAATACATTATGTATCATGATAAAGGTGATTACAAGGGCCGGAAGACTAATGTATTGTAGTTGGAAATATTATGGACATATAGGAAAAAAATTATGGTTGGATTTGTACCAAGTAGATTAACTATGTTGATATTAGTATTTTTTTGAACCTGTATGTATGATATTGTCCTATGGGCGATCTAATTTAATTTTTTTGTGACTAGTTTGTTATTTCATATATACTTTTATATATAATATTGTATGTTATTATTTTCATTGTAGTATTTATATAATTTTGGATATTATTTATCTTGCTTCATCTATTGTTTTTTGTTCTCATTTATATCAAGAGGGTATATTATCTTCCCTAGAACCCCTAAGACCCTCCATGCTAGTTGAAAAACTTTAGAACATAGAGAGGTGTTCCTGATGTCAATGGGACTCTAGATCAAGTATGGTTTGGGTGATCTTGGTTGGGGATTATATAGAGTGGTATTAGACTAGTTTTTTTATTAAATGGAACCAAGTGATTTTTTTAATATTTTGGGATATTATAGTTAAAGGTTTAGAAATGTGTAGTGACTTGGGATGTACATCTTTCTATGTACTAGTATAGAATAAATAAACACTGATGTCAAATATTTGAAGAGAATAAGGATTAAATTTTTGTTTTCATGATTTTTTTTAGTTGTTTTATCTCCATAAATATGATTTTTTATTCATTTGTGGTCTAACACATTTCTTGGATTGGTAATAGTTGGTTCTCATTCATCCTTTTAGACATGTAGGACTTGTAAAAAAATTGTGTACCTTCTTTTTATTTCTCTTTCAGTTTTAGAAGGGGTTTGGCTATTTAAAATGTTAGTGAAATCTATTTGGATGTTCCCATAGCTTACTATAGTCAGTTTAATCATATAAATAGGATATTTTATTCTATGGGTTCTTGAGTATATTCATCCCATATATGTGCACTATGTATAGTACTTAACCATATACTGGATAGGTAGGGAAGTGATGCCAAATGATATGGGAGTTGGGTGTGAGTAAGGAAGTGTATGAGTGAGTGTGATATGTTTCCTATCATAGATTTACCTATTTGAAATCTATAGACTGATTTATCTATATTGATTATGGAATATGGTTTTCAATGATATCCCACCTTGATGACCACCACTGGAATTTCTAGAGGGTAGATATATATTTCCACTTAGGCATGAACTTTATGGGTCCTCTAATGGTAGATATTATCATAGTACTCATGTAAAAGTTTCAATGATGGGTTTTGGGGTGTCATTTTATGAACATTTCAGTGGAATGAACCTATTATGTTTTCCTAAATTATTCTAGATCTATCATCATTATTCAACATCATTTATAAATGACATGAAACTTTTATAAGGTTACCTGAATAGTAGTGAAATGTATCTTCTATTTTTTATAGATTAATAACGATTGAGATCACTTAGTGATAGTCAATTAATTTTCTCCAACATATCCTTATACACTAAGATAGGACCACTAAACTCAAATGGTGAATTAAAACGTTTAAATTATGGGTAAATGGATTTCTTGGATGAAGAGATATTTAGATATGGTTAATCAGTATAAACTTTACTCAATATGGGGATCATATCCATTTATAGAGGCTCCCTTGATTGAATAATTGGAGTGTAGGTTTGGTTTCATTTTCTAGGTATCATACATGCATTATTAAAATTAGACACCTATTGGGTATTTGTGAATTTGAAAATTTTAAATCATCTACCATGACATAAATGAATCATATAATTTATTCAAAATTATAGGAAACTATATAAAAGATGTGGAAGTGTCTATGAACCCATATCATAATCCTATTATATGATATGATAGAAGAATATCATATATTATATGATAGAAGAATATCATATATTATATGATATCAAGCCATTATTATCCTGGTTATATATAATATTCATAACATAGTTTGTGACTCAAGGTATATAATATAATATAATATACATATTTTAGTGAAATTGAAAAAAACTCACAATTTTACTAAAATCCCACAAGGATATTATGAAAATGATCACATCTCTTTTTGAATCCATAAAAATTATTTTGGATATAATTTATCAAAATCTCTTTATTTTTGTATAAATACCTTTCCAAAGGACTAAAAATGAGACCCTATAATCCATTGTAGTGTTTAATGTAGATATAAAATATTGATTTCATATATGGAAGCAAATAACAGCATCTAGTAGACTTCAATTCTATATAATCTACAAAGGGGTGATGTCTAATCTTGATAAAACAAACTCATAACTCTATATGATCATTCCCAATATAATATGTATCATATAAATCATATATATAATTATAGAATTCCTTTTATATGACATTGAGTGACCACTATACATGGGACATGCTAATATAGTATATTCCAACCCATACATTCATGATTCTCTAAAATATACTAACTAGGAAGATGAAAAATCATATATCAGTTATGAAGAAAATTAGCACATAACATGTCCCTCTTCATTATAGATGAGTACATCACATGTCAGTCTACTTGGAATGGAATTTCATTTCCCCATTCTAATTTAATCAAGGACCAAGATGTAATTAACTAGTCATGTGAGTGTACAAATGATATCAAGACTGAGCTCCAACCAATGAGGTTACCAACAACAAACCCAACCACTTACTAACTAGATAATCCACAAGTATTTTGAAATAAATGTTTCAAAGTGTGAATGTTATCATTATATGTATCTCAAAAACATCATGTAATGGTATTTCATAGAAGTTATACACCCTTACGTTTATCAATATTCATATGATATTCTTTGTGACATACTTTTAAGGTTCATTACAGATAATAAATCTCAATTTATTACCTCAAGAGTATATTATATGTGTCTCACATATAACTCTTTCTATTAATTATTACATTATACTCATTTTAATATTATCATATCATCATATCCAAAAATACTTCGTGATGATCATTGATTAGGTACCACTCAAAGTCGTACTTTGAGGGGATAATTTTTGTTTGAATTCATACAAAATATATATCCAATATGAAATAATTCTAAATGTGTAGTCTAAATTTTATAAACCATGATACAATTTATGTTTTTAATATCATCTAAAAATGCATAAAAATATACATAAGGGCCTTCCTAATATAACATATATGATTTAAAAACAAAATCATCCATATGTTTGTTTAACTTTATGGGGTTTTGTTGATTTCATTTTATCTCTAGGTAATTCCTGCCACATCTATATGTGATCATATAATAAAAACCTCATACTAAACAATTTATTAAGTAGGATATTTTGAAAAATTGCGAGATATATGATACATATTTCTAATGTTAATCTCAATTTTTCTCAAATTTTCCATAATAGTTGAATGAGTCACTTCTACTATAGATATAGTGTTTAATCCAAAAATACATAAGAAGTGAACATTAAGTCACATGAAAGTTTTTAAGTGTATTAGCTATGTAGTGTCCAAATATCTATCATTTTTTTATTTAAATAACAAAAAAATAAATATTTAATTTAAAATATGATAATGATGTTCCAATCCTAGGTTGTTATTTGGGAAAGATTAGATTTTATTTTGGTAAAATTTATGCATATTATTTTAAGAAGTATCCATTCAATGAGATAAAACACCAACTCATAATTAACTAATTTAGTACCTAAATAATTCCAATTAAAATCACCTAAGACCAAATAATATAAATTTCTTGATCACTCCAAGGTATATGATCATATTAGCTCTTAAAATACAGTTCTTGAATTCATAGAAGAAAGAATGGAATTAAGTCATTGAAACAAAATCTTAAATTAAAGAACTATGTATTGTTTCAAATAACATTACATAACAACCAATCTTGAATACACAACTCCTTATATTTAACCAATAATAGGGTTCTCCTTTCACTGATGTAAATATCTCAATAGAATACCAAAGTTGGCACAAAGGACTGGAATAGAAGAATAATAAAAAAATAAAATAACAATCACTAAACTATTTTTTCATGAGTTTCACAACTCAAAAAAATGGATTTACCACATATCTAATAAGTTGAATAATAATAATTAATAGGAAGGAAATGTTTTTTTAGAAAAAATTAGTTATTTGGAAAAAATAAAAATGAAGAGCACAATTATAATGATAAAATGGTTGTGGAATTATATGAAAAAAATAAATGAATAAAAGACTTCTATTTCTCTCCCTTAAATATTCTATAAAAATATCTTTTTGGGGCCCTTTTGTTTGAAACATGGCTATAAATTTTTTATAATTCATTAAAATGGGATAAATGGTGGTGAAAATTTGGTGAGGAATTGGTTTTAAATCATTCTAAATGTCTCATTCATGCTTCTATCACTCCATATTTATGTGTCAAAACTACTAAAAAAATTAATGAATTACGATGGGTTTTTTAAAAATAAAAGGTGTCTAAAGATGAATTATAATATTATGTACAATTTTAACACAATTTTAAAATTCTTTTTAATGGTATGATATAAATGGTGGGTTGAAATTTGGGGACATGAAATCTTCCCTAGAATTTAATCCTTAACATGGTCAGCCAAGATCATTATTCATAGAAACAAATTAGCCAAGTTCATATGTGAATAAAACATTCTACATTATTTCTTATATATTCAATAAAAATTTATCTCCATGGAATGTAAATTGGGGGATCTATATATATATTTTTTCTATGGTATCTAATTTTCATTACTTATAAAATTATATATTTAATGAAAAAAATTATCAGAATTCATTTTGGTTCTCCCATTACTCCATAAGGACAAAATATTCCACAAAAAATAAGTAACATATATTGAAATTTATAATTTAAATCATGAATAGAGAGTTTTTTTCGAAAGTAATTTGTAAATATAATTTAATTAATTAATTTTAAATAATAAATTTAAATATGATTAAAAATGATATTTAAATTCTAAAATGAATTAATATTAGAATTTATGAATAATGAAGCACATGAAAATCATTAAAATGTAATTAATATCATCCACATTTAGTTGAAAATATGTTGTAAGGGTTGATTCTCTTAGTCTGTATTACTTTATTCCCCCATTCATTGAGGAATATTTTCAACATTTTAATAAAAAGTCCATAGTTTCATGTGGTCACAAATCAAACCCCCAATCCTAAGTTTTCAAGTCACTATAAAATTACTAACTGAAAAATATCAAAATTACATTTCTCTCTCCAATCAAATTTTAACAAAAACAACTATCTAAAATAACCTCACATTAATAAATCATACAAAATATAAAAATAATTTAAAATAATCCATATAAAAAAGAACATATCATTCCCATACCAATTCATTATTTCAAATTCATCACTATATTTCATCCAATTACTATTAATTATAGAGATGTGGTGTCCAAAAAAAATACTTGGGGGTTTATTTCTGTTTTTAGGGAAAATATGTAAGCGATAGGTGAAAATATCATTCTAACCATAACATGAGTATACAATTTTTTTAATATTTATTTTTTAAACCAAAATTTAGAGGAAAAGAACTACTAAAGGAAAGACAACTATTGAGTCATTGTCACCAAATTTTAGATGCCAAAAAATATTCCAATTCTATACTATATATTTGAGATGACAATCTTAACTCATGGAAATACAACTATGGAATAAAAATACATAAGTATAAGATGCTACATATTAGTTATAAAAATATTCAATGTGGTAATTTTATTGTTTTTTATTTAATTCTTTTGGATACTCAAATTAAATTAAAAGAGATCTTGAATTCTATGTAAAGAAAAAGGATCCCAAGAATGGAAATGCACACCATACCAATAAAAGGACGTTTATTATGACATTTTGATTAAACACATGGAAATATAGATGGTTAAAAATAACATTGGATAACTGTTCTTACTAGAATTTATTATCAATAACATAAATGTGTCTAAATATTCGAATCAAGGCATGAAAAATAATTTGACATCAATATTTCATGTTTCACAATGTACATTGTCCCAAATAAGTAGAATGATACTAAATTTTCTCTAAAATCCCATATTTTTTTCAAAAAATCTTACATTTTAACCATCACCACTACCCCAATGTAGATTGAAACTACGCTCACTGTTGAAATAGATAATAAGAAATAATTTAGAATTGGTAATAATGTGGGGGAGAGAAGTTAAAAAATTAAATCATGGACCCAAATAACCTTGTTTGAGGATGAATACCCAAAATAAAGTTATTGATCATTCTGTCTCTATATCTCATTTATAATCCTCATAGAATATTAATGATTTCGTTTGTACTCTATAAGGATTGTGGTTATATCAAAAATACTTCTTTAGATCTTAAATCTCAAAAAAAAAATTGTTAGCTGACATTGTACCTCCATATTTTAAATTTATTTTCCCCTTCATAGATTGTCTCATTAAATTCCTCTTTATTTTCATGCTTATGGTATTGTTCTATTAATGGACTTACACTATGACCATTAAACTTATATATATTCCTACTAGTGGGGTCTTGATTCTAAATTTCCCAATTATTGTAGTAATAATGAAAAACACATCACCCCAATCACCATGATTTCAACTTACTTGGGTTGAAATGGTAGTTGGAATTTTAAAGGAGAACATGACATCTTGGTTCAAAGGGTTTTAGTTTAATATTTCAATATTGGTAGGCTTTAACTACATCTTTTTTTATCCTTAAATTTTCCTTACCCTCTATCATATGTTCCTTAAGTTCATTAAGGTAAAAATTCCTATTTTTTCAGGTAAGGAAATATCAAAATTCTTATTTTTAATGGCGCAATTTTGTTTTTGATACATTTCAACAGGAAATGGAATGATTTTCATAAGCCAACTGATATGGCCACATGCATGTGATGGTTTTTTTGTTATTAGATATTCCCAAAGGGAATATAAGAGATTCATGAACCAAAATTACTATAGGTGTTGATAGGTTTTTCAAGAATTTGCTTTAATTTTGTAACACCTATAGATTTTAATAGAAAAATATCTTTGATAGCATACACAACACACAACATCGAGCCTAAACAAACTGTAATATACTATTTAAATATTATTATTTAATGTAATACTTTTCTTCTAATCATTGAATTGGTGGGTATGAATAGTATTAAATAAATTGTGAAATATGTATAAATGAACTATTCATTAAAAATTAATTGATTAATTTTTAGAAAATAAGTACTCACTTTCCAGTTTGGTTATTTTTTTCTTCAAAAATACTTTTTCTCCACAAATGAATTTTATTGTCTTTTGAGAGAAAATATTATAATTATTTTTTGTAACTTATATAAATTTTATTTTATAAAAATAATGTAATTTTTGAAATCATAATAAAAGAAATTATATTAGGGTGAATTGTTTTATTTTTTAAAAAAAATATATTTTTCAGTGTATAATGAAAATACCGATTTTTTTTAAAATATATTTTTGTCTCATAAATTTACAAAGATTAATTTTATTAAATGATTTAAAACTAAAATTAGTTAAATTATATTATTAATAATTAAATTAAGTTCATTGGAATAAAATTTATTATTTAATTTGTTATAACAACATTTTTTATGCATAAAAATGCATTTTTCTGAAAAATTGTTTTTCATTGGACATTGTGTTTTGATTTTAAATTAATTACTGAAACTTATAGAAATTGAATATTTATAAATTTATTTAATATTTTTAATTATGTGTTTAAATTTTTTTAAATTGCTCCCTTTTATTTTTTGGTCAATATGAATAGTAACATTCATAAAATTTATCACCTCAGTAAATGGTAAATCGGGTTAATATTGGTTAAAACTAAGTGACGAGGACATAAAGTTTTCATCCTGATTTTTATTGGATGAAATTAATTTGACCATTATCACCTTATTATCAATATTGATAGGTTTAATTGAAAATTTTCCATGAAAAATACCAATAAAATCTTTAAACCAAAGAAAGTTACAAAATGTCACTCTCTTAGTTTTAAATATCTATTATGTGTCCACATGGGAAAAAACCATGTTTTTAATGAATAGTGATAAATTTTTTATGAATAATGAAATTAAATTCATTACAGTGATTTATTTATAATTATTAATGATTAAATAAATACCTTAAATGTTTTTGTATTGCTAATATATTATTTATTTATTTAATAGAAAAATAAAATAAATAAATTTAAAAATATTAAAATTGTTATGATTTGATTAAGTTAATGTGTCCCACTAATTTTATAGATATATAGAAGATTTTATGAATTTTTTAAAGTATTATATTCGAATTCACCCTTTGTATTGATGTATTTAAATTCAAATTATATTAATATTATTAAAAATGAAATTAATGATATTATATAATATATACTATTTTATTAAATGGTATAATTTTTTTTAAATTATTATATTAAGACAACTAAATGGGATATAATTTTAAACATAAAAAATGTTCTATTTATGGGTTTTTTATTCTATAGTGACATCATTAACACTTAAAGGGTATAAAACTTTAATATTATGTAAATAGTCAAATGGGTTAATGGGGGATTAAAACTAATAGATAAGGGTGAAAAAATACCCAATACTTGTGAAAATTTTATTTCATGGGAGGATTTATACTTATCTAAAACTTATATTTGAATGATATAAATGTTGATCCATTTTGGAATTAAAAATAATTTATATTAATTTAATACTTTAAGAAATTCCAAGAGTGTCCCTCTCCTAAATTATAAAAGGTCATCCCTTCCTTTACTTATTTACACCACTTTGATCCATATATATTGAACAAACCATGACCATTTATC
The DNA here is from genome assembly GCA_963277665.1 of Viscum album. NCBI lineage: Eukaryota > Viridiplantae > Streptophyta > Magnoliopsida > Santalales > Viscaceae > Viscum > Viscum album. The sequence goes on along the minus strand of OY728140.1, from coordinate 1,178,841,265 downwards.
TTCTAAAAATAATTATATAATCTCTATAGGTTCTTTTCATTCCAAAATACATATTATAAGTCACTTAATAAGATATCTAAAGGAAGTATACCAAAGAAAAGGTAATTTTATTTACTGAGTCCTTCAAGTTTATTTCTTCTTCTACCTCTTCTTAAAGTGTCGTAACCATACTAAGATAATAAATATAGTATCATAAATAAACTGATATTTTATTATGATTATGTTAAATCCACATTTCATCTCTAATCCATCCTATGAAAAGAAAATACATCACTAGTATGTATGTACGTCTTACAGTCTCCAAATAATGATGTAATTAATTTTTCATCACCTTTTCACTTGGATGGTAATAAATATTAAAATAATGATTATATATGATATATATGACATAAATATTTTTCTTTTTAATTAAAATATCTTATATAACTTCTTAGCTTTCAATATTCTAGAAAATGATAACGTTCCTCATACATACATGTCAACTACCACCTCCAAAAACTGATATGATCCATTTTTCATTGACACTTTACAAGGATGGTAATAAGGTAAAATTTAATGAATATATATAAAATAATAATTATTAAAGAAAATTTATTTATTATTTATCATTCTTTTATTTCATCCATTGAAAAATGAAAACAATGTTCAGATTTACGTATTGCATACTGTCTCTATGAATGATGTATTTCATTTCTCTATCTCAATATTTTATGGATGATTAGAAATATATATATATATATATATTGAATATATATGATATTTATATCTTGAATAAAATTTTATAGATGATTTAACCATGAGAAATATTCAAGGACCAAGACTACTGTATCAAAATATGCTTGAAAAACAAAGTAGTAAACATCCAAAATAATGGTAATAATAAAACATTATTAAAAAATGGGTGATAAATTTTTTTAAATGGATGATATTTGATATCATATATATGAATGTGGTTATTTTATGTAAGTATAATAATTTTTAACTTAATATAAATTAGTTTATAGAACCATGTGACAATTTAGACTATAGTTAAGGGATTTTTCTCAATTTCTACTCCATTGAGATATATTTGGTATTATGGACCTATTTATGTTTATGTGGTGTATATAATATCCCTTCAAGGTATTTAACATGAATATTTATTTATTAATTATTATTAAATTTCAATTCTAGTTAAACATTTTAAATATTTTCTATATTTTCTTTCAACTTTTACTCTCTTAGAAACTTGAATTAAGAAAAGAAATGGTTAAAAGAAAAACGAATCTTATTTCTCTTTTGATTTGATATTATTTTTACATGCCCATATTTTCTTTAAAATTATTTCAAATTTTTCTTTCAAAATTCTAAAACTATTTATCAATAGATATTTTTATCCATGTTTTAATTTTTTCATACTGGTTAAAAAAACTCTTCCCGTAATTTTCTGAATGAGGTACTTTTCTTATAAAAGTGTGGAAGAAATTTTTTCTTTTAAATTAAAATTCATTAATAAAATTTACCACCATCATGGTCATTTAATTTTTTGAATATTAATTTATAATTTTACAATTTTATTTTAAAATAAAATATTTTATATAATATTTGTGAAATTATTAGTTTTTGAAATTAAATTTCTAAGTGAATAGGATATTTTACTCCAAAATGTTTTTAATGATATTTTTATAATAATTTTATTAATAAATGAAAAAACCCATTTATTTTACTTATTCACCACTAAGTATATGTTTCAATGACACCATCCTCTGAAATATTCACTTAATTGTGATCATTGGAAATTACATTTCTCTTAAATATCTACATTATTTTGTATCATGGATGTGATTATTGCTTAAAACATATATCATTTATACATATAGTTTTATATTTTGGAAGTATTTGATTTAATGGGGTACTATTGATAAATTCATATTCCTTACACAATATGGATAATACGATATATTGTTCATGAATTAAATTAATCATTTGATATATGAGGAATGCATTGGACATGTAATAATGGGTGGGGCCCAGAATTATATATCCCCCAATGCATCAATGGGTCTCATGAGAAAAATTAGTAATATTTAATTAAATGGTTTTTTGGTGTATTACTACCCATATTTGTAAACTATATTAGCATAATACGTCTATTGTGTAGATATCATGATGTGTGAGATCATAGAAACCAATATTAATCATTTTCTTCATTGAGAATCTAGTTATTATTACATATGTGATTATTACATTGATATTGTCCATGGATTAATTTTGTGCTCAAGTTATTAATTAAATATCATGTATTTCTAGTTATTGAAATTTCCATATTTATTATTCCTTATTTACTCATGATAGCTTCCACTGTATGTAAGCTTTACCGAGCTTCTGATCTCACCCTTTTATTTGATTTCTTTTTCTTAGGATATTAATATTTATATTATGAATAATATCACGGATGAAAGAGTGTTTTTATGCTCTATATTTTATATTTCTAGTGTTATATGGAAATAATGTATGCATTTGGTTGTTTAAGACTAATAAAATATTTGGTCCTTTGGGATGTGATTACTTGTGTTTAATTCCAATGTAATAAAAAAACCACCTAGGGGTCACTGGATTTTGGTTTTTTACATTTGGTATCAAATAAATTTTAGTATAAACATTGGTAAATAGATTTTAAAGATACATGGATAAAATGAGAATTATGATAACCCGTTATAGTAATTGAGAACTTTTACTATTATAGAGATTTTATTTTAAGGCTTATTATCCATGATGATTAAGAGATAACCCACAGTGTGCCAATATCTAGTTATGGCGCCTAACAGAATAATGGTAATCAACAACCATATACAATATAGGTATTTACATACAAAAAAAAAGCAATTTTGTTAGTTTTGGAACTTAGAATATCATGGTTATATTAAGATAGTTGAAACAGGTTATGATAAAAAACCTTTACCATATAGAAAAACCAAATTTTTCACAACTTCATTCACCTATGTTAGATCACATCATGTGTCAAAAACCTCTATATTTAAATGGTACTAAAAATTAATTTTTAATTGAGTACTGGATAAGTACCCTAGAGAAGAAATTTCCCACTTATGGAAGTAATGAAAGGAATATGGTTTTCATTCTAGTGTATCATCTTTTAGGGGATACAGATCAATGGTTTTCATTTATTCAAAACACTAAGGATGATGAGGAAATAATAAGCATGGAATTGATGTATTTGAAGGAATTTTTCCTAAGATATTTTACTCATGAACAACAAGATGATATAGAGATAAAATTCTTAAGTCTGAGACAAAAATAAGCTTAAAATTTTATAAGTATGAGGCTAACATTTCAATTCTAGAAAATAATGTTACAGAAAACATATTTAATCCAAAATTTAAGATTGACTATTTCTTTGAGGGGATATAGCTCATCCTTTGAAGGGAACTAGTCTCTCAAACATTCTCATCATATGAAGATATGACATCATGTGATATCAAGATAGATAAAGGATTACCCAAGTATTATGGTTCTGATATAAAAAATATAATAAGATGAAGGAAGAGTAAAAATGGATAAGGGGAAGGAGAGAAAGATGGATTTTACCACATGTGATAATTTTGGAAAGAAACCCCCATACACTTTATTGTAGGGAATGTGATTCTTCTTTAAGTATAGATATAAAGTCTATTAGACACATGAATTAATGGGTAATAATGAAACATCTAATGATTAGTGTTTCAAATTTAAGGGTATGGGGAACTACATAAATTAATTCCCCAATAGTTAAGGGAATATACCTCAAAAGAAGATAAATTATCAAGGTTAGTCTTATGTTATTACTACTGTCGAAGTGTACTTATTAAAGATATTATATATTTGGATTAAATAACTAGGTTGGAGAAGAATTTTATCAATGATATTCTAATTATAAGAATCATGAAATGTATATTACTACAATAATATTTATTTAAGGATTTGAAATAAAATGTTGAATGGTATGGATAACTAAGAAAAGTGATTTAGTCGTAATGAGATATTTTGAAGAATACATGAATATGGGAAATATGACCCTTAATGTGTTCCTAATTTTGAGTTAATAATGTTAATTTTAGAATAATAGAATATTGAAATTTAAAAAAGTTAATAGGGTAGTATTTGTGACCTTGAAAATGGTTAGTGATTTGATGAAAAAGAAATTTATGATAGAGTTTGACACATTTTTGGATTTATGGAATATACAAAATAATGATAAAGTTAATAGTGATTCAGGGTTATTATTATATGTGTCCAAGGAATTTACATGTTTTTAATGTGAAATTATAAACTACTTTATATTTTATAAGTGTAAATGTTTGATCAAATATTTGGGTTTTCAATATGATTAGAAATATTTTTACAAAGTCTTAATGTTAACTACTTATGGAATAGATTAAGTTGAACCTTGGATATTTTTCTTTTAGGTTAATGAATTATTCATCATATTGAATAACATATGATAACCATTTTAGTATTTGGTAAATATTTAGAGGCTAAAGGATTGACTTATGGATCTTAAGATTCTTTAAAAGTGCTTTAGTAATAAAAAAAGTCATCTTGTCTATCCATTTCACAGTATAAGAGATAAAGTGTAAATTGATCAAATCACAACCAAATGATGAGATTTAAATCATGAAATTTAATTAAATCAAGTAATTTTATTTTATTGAGATCATTATATATATAGTAAAATATTTACTTTGTGAAAATGATGTTGAAATAAAGACATTATCTCTTTACTTTTCCTACCAAGAAATCAATAGCCATTTAACCCATCATAGATTTATGGTTTTGTGATGGTTAATTTTCACATGAACATGCTCTATATCAATCTCTATTAATAATTAGGAATTAGTTTTATCTTGAGTATTCATATTTTCACTTCCCGCTAATCTTATCCTATTAGGAAATCTAGTTTTGTGATAACCTTCATTTTTTCATTTCCCTCTTTTAAAAGGAAATTGTATTAACCCCTTTTACGATGTGGATTTTCCACATATGAATTTTAAAATAAAAAACCATTTTTTATCGAGAACAAGTTAAAATTTCAAGGAATAAATTTATTATTGGGGGATAATTTCACACCACTATATTTTAAAATAACTCTATGTTTGATAAAAAAAACACAACATGCAACACTAAATCTAAATGAATTGCAATATACTACTAAAATATTATTATTTAATATAAAAATTATCTCTTAGCCACTAAATTGGTGATTATGAATAGTATTAACCAAATTATTAAATATATATAATGGACCTACTCAATAAAAATTAATTTATTAATGTTAAGAAATAAGTACTAAATTTTTAGTAAGGTTGTTTTATGCTTCAGAAAAACAATTTGTTCAAAAATACATTTTATTACTTTTTGAGAGAAAATATTATAATTAATTTATAGAACTTATATAAATTTTATTTTATAAAAATAATATAATTTTTTAAATAATAATATAAAAAATTTCTTTGGGGGAAATTTTTAGATTTTTCCAAAAATATTGATTTTTCATTGAATAGTGAAAAATACCTATTTTTACTGAAAGCTATATTTTCATTTCAAGGATTTAAAAAGATACATTTTGTTTTAAAATGATATCAAAATATAATTAGTTCAATTATATTTTAATAATTAAATTAAGTACATTGGAATCAATTTTATTGTTTAATTTGGTATAAAAGCATTTCTCATACATAAAAGACATTTTTCTAAAAAACTTCTTTTCATTGTGTTTTTCATTTTTATTTTAAATTAATTAATTCCACTTAATGAAATTGAAAATTAAAAAAAGGATTCCATATTTTTAATTAAGAGGTTATAATTTGGTAAATATGTCCTAATTATTTTTGGTCAATATGAATAATAACCATTGTAAAATTTATTAGCTCGGTAAAGGGTAAAGCAAGTTCATCTAGGTTAAGACTTAGTGATAAGGTCATGAGTTTTTCATCATAATTTTTATTGGAGTAATTTAATTATAACTTATTAATTTAATATCGAAATTGATAATTTTAATGGAAACTTTTCCCTGAAAATGACCAATATAATATTTAAATCCATGAAAGTTACAAAATTCCACTCTCTTAGTTTTAAATATATCATATGTGTTCACATAGGAAAAAAATGAGTGTTCAATAAATCATGATGGTAATTTTTTGAATAATTAAATTACATTAATTATGTTAATTTATTTCTAATTATTATTTAATTAAATAATTAACTTAACTTCTTTTGGAACACTAAATTTGTATTTATTCAATTAAGAGAAAAATAAAATAAATTAATTTAAAAATATAATAAATGATACAATTTTAATCATTTAATGTGTCCAGTGAATTTTATAGATCTTTATGACATATTATTAAGGTTTTAAAAAATAATATTATAATTCTCCATTTTCGTGATTTAATTAAATGCAAAATAAATGAATAGTATTAAAAATAACATTAATTATATTTTATATAAAACAATATTTTATTAAACGATTTAAAATTTATAAAAAAAAAATTATTTATAAAGCTTTAATATTATGGTAATGGTAAAAAAGGATAATGGGGGTTTAAACTAAATGATACGGTTAAAAACATACCCAAAAATTTTCCTAATTTTATTGTATGATAGTAATCAGAATTATAATCATCTTATATTCTAATAATATCAATTTTTTGACATTGGTGTATGAAAAATAAATTATATTAATTTAATACTTCGGTAAATTCCGAGAGTGTCCCTCCCCTCCATTATAAAAGGGAAATGCATCCTTTACTTCTTTACACCACAGTGAGATTAATATCACTACCAAACCCTTAAAAAGACTCTTTTAACAATCCTTGTAAAATTTTAAGAGGTTTTTTCTTTCTTAAAGACCCACTCTACGTCCCTTAAGAATACATCTAATGTAAGTCTACCAAATAAGAGGTAATTGTCTTTACCAAGTCCTTCAAGTTTATTTCTTCTTCTACTTCCTCTTAAACTATTGTACCCATACTAAGATAATAGTTTTATTGTAATAAATATAATTATATTTCATTATTATTATCGTAAAACCATATTCTATCTCAATTCCATCTAATAAAAATTAAAAACATCACTCATGCGTACATACAACTTACCATCTCCACATAACAATGTAATTCATTTTTTATCACCATTTAACTTGGATGGTTATAAATATATAACTAATGATTATATATTATATTTATGAAATAAATATTCTTTTTGAATTATAATATCATATATTCCTTTTTTTATCCAATCTTTTGGGAAATGATAACATCACTCGTGCGTACGTATGTACAACCACCTCCACGAAGCTATATGATCCATCTTTCATTTACACTTTAAATGGATGGTAATATGGTTATATTTAATGAATATATATGATATATATTAAATAATAATGATTCTTTAAATGTTATTTATTATTTATTTTTCTTTCATTCCATCCATCAAAAAATTAAAACATCTTTCATGCGTACATATGGATTATTTCCTCTATGAACAATGTAATTAATTTTTTATCTCTATATTTTATGGATGATTATAAATATATATATATATATTAAATATATATGATATTTATATCTTGAATAAAATTATTTATATTATGGATCAATGATAAATATGTAATGGACAAGACTTCTGAATCAAAACATACTTTAAAAATGAAGCAGTTAATACATGAAATAATGATAATAATAAAATATTATTAATAAATAGGTGATAAAATGTTATAAAAATATAATATATTATATCATAGATATTAAAATTTATTTTTATTCATCTATAATAAATTTAAATTTATTATGTGGGAGGTTATATCACATCCGACAAGTCGGACCTGACATAGGGGATTTTTCTTAAATTTACACTCCATTGAGACAAATTTGGTATTATGAACCTATTTATCTTTATGTCGTGTATATATTGCCCCATTTAGGTATTTAATATGAATATATATTTATTCATGGTGATTAAATTTCAATTAAAGTTTATTCTTTTAAAAAATTCTCTATATTTTCTTCCTAATTTTCCTTTCTTCGGAAATTGAATCCCGTAAAGAAATGTTTATGAGAAAACTCTAAATTATTTATATTTTGATCACATATATTTTTATTCCATTTCCATATTTTCATTAAAATTATTTTGTAAATATTTTTTCAGTTCAAAAATGATTTATCAGAAAAGTTTTTTACCCATTTTTTACTTTTTTACAAAATGGTATGAGGAACTTTTATTAAAAAAGTGTGAAACAGATGTTTTAATTTAACTTATATGGAATGAATTTAATTTACATTAGTCATGACCATTAAATTTTTTGAACATTAATTTATAATTTTAGGCGTTATTTTTCAATGAAATTTGTTTCCTTAATATTTGGGAAATTTTTAGTTTTTAAGTGAAAATTTCTAATTGAAAAGAATATTTTCCCCAAAAATGTTTTTAATGAAAATTTTATGGTACTTTTATTCATTAATGATAAAAAAAAGTTATTATTATTATTATTATTCACCATAAGTTATATTTTTTAATGATTACATTCTTTGAAACATTCATCTTCCTGTTATCATTGGGTATTATATTTCTCTTAAATATCCAAATTCTTGGTAAAAAGGATATGAATATTGCATAAACCAAATGCTATTTCTACATTTGGTGCTATAATTTGAAAGTATTTTATGGAATGGGTAATTATTGATAAATATGTATTATTTACTCAATACAAATATTTGATGATAAGGCGTATTTTTTATAAATTAAATAGATCATTTGATATATGAGGAATGCATTGGACATGTAGTGATGAGTGGGGCCTAGAATTATATATTCCCTCAATGAATCAATGGGTCTCATGATAAAAATCAATAAGCTAGAATTAAATGGGATTTTGGTGTATACCTGACCATATTTTATTTTTTTTGGCACAAGGCCTTGATGGTATATATACCATAATTTCTGAGATCATGAAATTAAATATTAAGAATTTACTTTATTGGGAATTCAGTTATTATTATCCATGTGTTTACTAAATTGATATTATAAATGGACTCAGTTTGTGCTCATGTTATTGGTTAAATGGAATTTTTTTTCATTTATTTACCTTTCCATATTTATTATACCTTATTTAAAATTATATATTATATTGTATGTTACATTTATTAATCATATAATCTCACCCATTTATTTTTTTATTTTTCCCATGATAGGAAGAACGATATTATAATAACATTAAGGGTGAAATAATATTTGTATGATATGTGTTTTATATTTCCCATGTGATATGTAAATCATATATGTATTTTTTTATTTAATAATACTAAATTATTTCATCCTTTTAGATGTTATTACTTATATCTAGTGAAAATATAATAAAGAAGACACCAAATCTAGGTGTAACACCCTCAGTTTGAGATAATTAACACTTATTTTATGTATTTTAAGTATATAAAGTGTTTGGGTTAAGTGTGGGAATGTTTGAAGAAATTTAGGAGTCTTTTTGGGGATTCTCTATAGGTGAACATTTGGTGCACAATTTTAGAAAACCATGCAACACCTACAAGAAACTATGCATAATGAGATATGAGCTAAAGGGAAGGTGCACGAGTTGCACACGGTTTGTGTTAATTGGGCGGAATCCTCTGAGAAGTCGTGTTATATTGGGAAGTGTGATTTGGCATGGATAGAACATAGTTTTGAAACCATGTGATTTAACTATGCAAGGTCTACCCTTTAGGTAGTGGCTAATACACAGTTCGTCCATGGTTTGACTAACCGTATGACTAACCATGAACGAGTTGAAAGTGGGATCCTAAAATTGTGGATCTCACTGGTTTAACCCTATAACTCCATAATTTTTCCTCCTATACATACCTAAATCAATATTTTCTCTTCCCAAAGGTCAAGAAAGGTTCTCACATTGATCTGTAGGAAATTTTAAGGCTTCCCTTGGTGATTTGAAGCTAGATTCTCGTGGTATGTGATCATTCTCGGTGGTTTGTTATAGTGTTCTTAGATATACTTCTTTTTTTCTCTATTTATCTTATATCTACACCCGTTTTGGGTAGATATACAATTTTGGATTCCAAGTATGATTATATTTTCTTGTTTTATGATAGGGGAATAGAAGTAAGCTGGGTTTATGGATATTTAACTTTGTTTTGTGGATTTTCTTCATGTCATTCTTCATTTTCTCTTTAAAACTTGACGTAGGTGGATTCACTCTTTACTTCTCTATTTAGAACTTGAAGGATTCCTTTAAAATTGGTTTAATTTCTTAATTTTTATTGTGAAATTTTGGTTCAAATAATGTTATAAATCCTCTTTAATGATGATTTATGGTTTTTGGTGAAATTTTTGAATCAAGGTAATTGGTTTTTCAAATTGATTTGGTTTATTGATTTTAAATTATTTATTTTAATGGCCTTGATAGTTTTTAGAAATGGATTGTTGGAAAGGATTTCAATAAAAAAATAATTTTTATTTAATTGGTTTGAAATTGTTTGGTTGAAATAGTTGTGGCATAAAAGGGTTTTTTGCAAGTTCATATTCAACATGCTCTTGAATAAGGGAAGTGTACCAGTGGGGTACTAGGGATCTAACCTCGGATAGAGGGAATGTGGCAGTGGGACACATGGTGATTGGGTAAGAGACCACTCATGAGTATAGACTTTTCAAACAATAATGAAAGTGTGGGTGTGTTTTAAACCATGGAATGGGTATGCCAAAATAAAATGTTAAATGATATAAATATATTTTTATATGCTTTCCTTGGAAAAGTGTTTACTTTGGATATTGTTTATATTTGATATAAAATGTTTTAGAAATTATTTTCTATTAATGAGGTAACATGTTCTATCCATGTGGAGTGAGTAGGGAAGTCATTGGGGAAAACCTATTGTGTTTTAGTACCCACCCCTACTTTGGAACTTTATTGATTTTGTAGGTATTATCTATAGATATTTGGTAAAAGATAAAGTACGAAATCTATTCAGTAATAATTTGTGATACATGGGTTGTTTGGTGGAGTTGAATCATTTAGCATATAGAGCTTTAGATTCATGTGGTTATATTTGATTTTTATTAGTTTGTCTTCCTCTATGGCACTCTTTGGTTGGTTTTTTATATAAATGAAATATTTTAGTTATATTTCATTTTTTTCATGCATCGGGTAGTGTTTTATTTGGTTATTGTTATTGTTTGTTTGTTTATCTTAAAAGGTAAAATCATTTCCCAAATTATAATTTAATCCCTCAACATTAATTACGATCCTTTAGCATATTGGGGGTGTTTCTTAAGGAAAAGTAACTATCCACCACCTTCTCAGTCCAATGAGAAGGGGCAGGATGTTACAAGTTGTATCATCTTGGTCCTTCTAAATATCACTCTTAAACAAGTGGTATTTGACTTGGAATTTTTTGATTGTCTTGGAGTTGAATTTATTATTGTCTATTCCTTGAGTTAAGATCATAGAAAGGATTATAATTTTCAAGACATGAAATATAGAGCATAAAAAGACATATTTAACCTTTTATGTTAAAATTCAAGTTACCAAGTAGTTGGGTACATAAGTGTTTTGAAGAAACTTATAGGATTTGGAATCTCATTGTCATGGGTTTAGCCAATGAGATGAGAATGGCATACATTATAGGAATGAATACCCACTAAGATCACATATTTCATTTTGAGTAATGATATATGATTTGGTGCAATGTATTGATTTTTGAAAAATGTTGAAATCTTTTTCCAAAGAAAGATTTTGAAAAAGATAATGGTTTTAATTGTTTGAAAATGGTTTGATTATCAAAAAAAAGATGAATTTTTTTAAAAAAATGTTGAACATGGTAAAGGTTGATTTTGGAAATAAAATTTCTAGTAGTTGATTGGTAAAATTTGAAATTTCTAAGCCATCAGTTAATAGAGTGTGAGACTTATGGAGTTTGTTATCTGTATAGAAATAAAACTCAGTTGGTGTCATAGAAACCAATTAGAAGAAACTACAGAGAATGTGGTTTAACTTGATCCATAGGTGAACCAATATCCAGTTCAGAGTATCGTCCAAGAATTTCAGGCTGTGGACATAGAGAATTAGAGTGATGAGACAAGACAAATTGATCAATCCATCCAGTTCTTGAAGTAGAATCCACCCATATTTTAGGGTGATTTAGAACCCCAAAAAAGTAGAGGTTTGGTTGAATAAGATGAATCATATATTTGATTTCATCGGAACACCTTTAGAATTGAAATTCAAGCGAGAGACATATATTTTATAGGATCTTGCATGTCAGTATTGGGACTTAGATGTGCAGGCTAAAGTGGATCAAGGCCCTGGTTTGGAGGATTTTGAAGAATTTTTCAAAAAAAATTATATCCTCACACATTCAATATTCAAAGAACGATGGATTTCATTATCTTAATGTAGGAAAACCTATCTGTCATAATTTATGTGGCTAAATTAACGAATTTAGTGTGTTTTTCACCTAAGGTTTCTGATAGTGAATCCATGAAGGCATGCATCATGGAATCAGAGCTGAGATAAAAGATTCACTCAAAGGTGTGATCAGTATTATGGACTATACAGAGATAGTGAATAGAGAGATGATGGATGAACGAGACATCGTAGGAGATACAGGAGGAGGAAGTATGTTGATAACCATGGGAAATAGTGGGAACTCTAATTCTGGGAACAAGTAGAAGAGGGACACCTATTTCCAAGGTGGGAGCATAAACCAAAATTAGATGGCTAGATCAGTGAGCCTTCCCTCATGATCTAAGAGAAAAGAAGGATGTCTCCAAAGTTTTTTGCTTTACTAAATAAATCAATAGTGTATAGAACAACCTAGAGCATGCCACAAATACAACCATATGGGGAATCTTCAGCGCTATTATTGTTGTGTTATGAGGTTATGTTCTCAGGACACTTCTCATGGGTCAAAAGTATCATATGATTCGATGGGGCGAGGGAAGTAGAATCAATCCCATCAACAGAATGAACTTATCCATGGTTATTCTAAGAATACCATGAATCCTCAAGTATAGAAATATCAATAGGGAAACAAGGATCTGAGTGTTGCGAGCAAGAAATTATAAGGAGCTGAGTAGGTTATGGTGGATGACCAATCTGGACCATATATGGTGAGAGGTATGATTATTTTTAATTATACCCTTAATTAAGTTTTTTTATATTAGTGCATTGAATTCCTTTTTTCCTTCTCTAACTATTGATTTGATGAGTTTAAAAAATAATATGATGCCTAATATGATAAAAATTTAAGCTCATCTTAGTCAAATAGAATGTATAGATTTTCTGTGTAGACCAGGTTCTATAACTATTGATGGAGTTTAGTTGAAATGGGATTTCTCTATTCTTAAGATAGATGTCTTTGATGTAATCTTATGTATGGATCGGTTAAAAATGTTCAAGTCTCATATCGACTATTATACTAGAACAATGAGTTTCGTGACTGGGGATGGCATTGAGAATATCATTAGAGGAGAAATGAATGTAAAGGAAAGTGAAACATTCTTTTTGGAACCAAAATTTGGAATGGTATCTTTACATTTGGAGGCATTGACTTTGGAATTGATGAAAGAGATCTAGAATAACAGTTTCCCAGCAGGGGTGTATTAGTTTCTAGATGTGTTTTTTAAAAATTTCTCTCGATTACCACTGCTAATAGATGTGGAGTTTACAATTTATCTCCTCCTAGGGAACAATCCTATATCACTTCCATCTTACTAAATGTCACCAAAATAATTAAGGGATTTGAAAGTGTAGTTGAAAGAATTGGAAAGGAAGGGTTTCATTCATCTGAGCACATATCTCTACGTAGCACCAATCTTGTTTGTGAAAAAGGTGGATGTAAATATAAGGTTGTGTGTGGATTATCATAATATTAATTAAGTTACAATAAAGAATCGGTATCCACTTCAACACATTGATGATCTATTTGATCAATTAAGAGGATCTCATTGGTTCTCTAAGATTGAATTGTGATTAGGATATCACCAATTGTGATTCTGGAAGGAGGATATTTCAAAGACAGATTTCAGAAGCAGGTATGACCATTATGAATATGTGGTAATGCCTTTTGGTCTTATTAATGCACTATATGTATTTATTTAATTTATGAATAATATATTCTAGTGTTATCTTGATTCATTTTTGGTGGTGTTTGTGGATGACATCTTGGAGTATTCAAGGACAAGGTTTGAGCATGAGCATCACTTGGTGATAGTACTGGGAATATTAAGGGATCATCAGTTATATGAAAAACTATCAAAGTGTTATTTTTGGATAAAATAAGTATGTTTTATTTACCATTATTAATAAGTATGTTTTCATGGCCCTGAGCAACTGCTGAAGAATGTCTTTGAAATATGGATTTTTCTTGATCTAGATGGTTATTACTGATGCTTTGTTTATGACTTATCATGACTAGAATCACCTATTAAAACTTTGAAAATGAATAAAATTCCATTCCAACGGAATGAGGATGTATAGTTCTAGGTTTTTTAACCAGAAAAAAAAATCCAAGTGGTTTTGAACTTTTTCATTTACTAGACATATCAAATTTTAATCCAAGATTTAGAACTCAATTCTGTGAGTTAGAATGCTTTAATGTGATGTTTTTAAACTTGGGTAAAGGCCCAATACGTTTACATGGTATCTTGGTAATTTTTTGGAGCACTAAATCTAGGAATAAACTTTTTGAAAGACCTACAGAGGGAACATGGTATGTCTGAAACCATGCGATCCACTATAGGAAACCATGCAACTTTGTTCAAAGGGGGTAGTGGAGATGTGCATGGTTTTCTAAATTGTGCACCTAACCCGCACTGTGTGCTTTAGGAGGTAGTATCCTCACACTATAAACTATAGTTTTTTCACATGTTTTGGAAAAACATTCAGGTCAAACTGTGTGGTAGGGTCTGTTTTAAAAAATTAAATTAAATTTAAAAATTAAAAGTAAAATAATTTATATATAAATAAAGTGGGGAAATATATGTTTTAATAATAATAATAATATTATTATTATTATTATTATTATTGATTTTTATTTTATTTTTTAAAGAACCCATAAGGGGTTATATCTCTCTTCTTCCCCTTACCCACAACAGCATGACCCCCTTGGTTGAACCCCTTCAGCGTGCGACACCCCCCCTCTCTGAATCTCCCTCATTCTTCTATTTTTTCACCAATTTCTTCTTATTTCACCATCGATCCATCAAGGTATGACCTTTTTTCCTTCTCCTCTCCATTTATGGGCTAATTTTTGGGTCTTCTATTGCTCGACGAGGTTTGGAAGAACTCTAGGTCAAATGGGTGATCCATTTTTTATTTCTTTAGTTGTTAGGGTAAGAAAAAGGATCCTCAAGTCATGTTCATGTGTATTCCAATAACTACCACTGAAGGAGAAGTTTTTTGGGTTGTTTTGGTTCACCACTGCCATCCGAGGTAAAGATTTAAACCCAATATTTGGTTTCTTCCTTAGTATATTGCATACTTTTGGTGTTTTAAGGTTTCAAGTATTTATTTTTTTAGTGCTTTGAACCCTACCATGTGGCTTTGAGTCACTGAGTCAAAGAATAACTTCTTCCATATTCATAGGTAGGTATATATATATATATATAGGTTCCCCCTTTCTATGTATATTCATCTATGGTACTCAATATACATGTATGGGTCTAGGTGTGCCTATGTATATATATGAAAATGTATACGTAGTTGAGTGGAGACAAGTAAATGCATATAATAATATATATAATAATCCCCTTGCACCTGTTCATTGACATGAAGATGTTTGGATAGGGGTTATGTGTCTTTATATGTATGCGAAGGTGCATATGCTCAGTGGGGGTAGCATCAACTTCTAGTTGGAAAGCATCAAGATCTTAAGTGTTTGGCTTGGTTCCTCTTTAATGTCGGGTCCCTAAACATTCCATTCTATTTTAAGAATGACTTAGTTGTCTATTTAATGATTCTTTAATAAATTGAATTGAAATTATGAATGAACTGGTTAATTATGATAATTGATCTGTTTGAGAAAAAAAAATTGTGATTGTATAATAAAACCCCTCCAATGGATGTGTGTTGTCTTCAAGTTAAAAAGTAGTGATTAGACTTTTATGCTTGATTGACCTATTGTACTGATAATTACTTACGCCTTGATGTTACGTTTGAAATATAAAATTTTGAGGACATTTCACCTAATTGAATTATAAAATGGAGTTTCCCTTTTAAAATGATTAAAGAACCAAGTCACCATCTAAGTGTTTGGCCTAGGTTTTAGATTTGAATTACCCATGTAGGTGATTTCCTTTTTTCCACAGACACCTCCTAAGTGATCTATGGAGCCTTATAAATACAATTGACATGCTTTGGTAAATTTAATGATTTTATAACTTGGGTGATACATGGATTCCCATGTTGGAATTCCATGGATGGACTCAGTGTTTTATCATACTTATACCTTGGGTGATACTTGGATTCCCATGTAAGAATTCCATGGATATACTCATTTTCATAAATGAATAATTGGTTACATGTTTTTATCACCCCTTACCATGATAATAGAAGGTAGCAGAGTGAACCATGATTTTATAAAATGCTTTAAATGTATTAAATTAAATGGATTCATACCCAATCTGCCTTATCACAATAATGAAAGTTAATGTCTTGAACCTTATGAATTATATATGACTCCATTGTCAAAATAGAAGTTTCCTAACTTAATCGTTCATTGGATTCCCAAGGGAATGCCTTGAGCACTTGAGGACCCCATTATGAATTCAAGGATATGGCTTGATTAGGTTGAGAACAACATAGAAACCAATCCTTATCTAACTTTTGATGCTCTGTATGACACTGTAGGATCCCTCATATAGTACTACAAGATTCCTTGGATACACTCCCTAGATCCATCATTGAAAAATATTTTCCATGGATAAATCCCATTGGGCCTAGTCATTGCTTAGCCCCATTTTAATTAGTATGAACTCCTTAGACTTAGTAAGAATCTTATTACAGAATTCCTTGGACTATGCCCCTTTGATTACAGTCTTACCCTTATCCAATCTATAGTCATTACAGAGTTGGAGACCCTTGAGGTCTATGTTTCCTTGGTTATTACCTTGGAACTTCATTATTAAATATCATCACAGGTTGCCTTGTTACATCTTTGAACCTTTATTATTGAAAACATGTGAATTATTTATAAACAGGTAATAATCAATTAATGAACTGGTTACATGTTCAGACACCAGCCAATGGCCGAAGTAGGTATACTCATCAGGTGTACCATAGGAACTTGGATGGCTGATATTATTTATTTCATTTATTTTTATTCTATATAATTTCACACTATTTAATTTATATTACATTGTCTTGTTTGGTCTAGAAACCATGGTTTCTAGACTACGGAGTATACCTTATATTTTTTAGGATCTAGGTTGATTGTTGAATTACTTGTACCTAAGCGTTATGAGCAAAGGACTAAGATGAAGCTCAGGATGCACATGGATATCATCGGTGGGGATTTGCTGGCTTTTATTTATTTTTGTTCTATAATGTAAATAATATTGTTTGTTTTCTGATTTATCTTATGTATCATCCATAATCCATGCATTTTATAAACTAAAATTGGCCACTTTTTTTAGTTATATAAATTTTTTCTTCCGCTGCTTTATAATTGCTTTATATTGTTTCTGCAATTATATGTTGTTTATTCTATTATACTACCGTACTATATTAGTTATAATGGTATATTCACCCCAATGAACCCCCATTTCACCCTCGCTACTAGTCTACAGCCTTTGGAATACGGGGAGGCATTATTGAGGCCATGTGACCCACCAGTCTAGCTACCAATTTAATGGTAAGCCAGGTTGGGATGTTACAAAGGAATGTCAAAAATATTTTAAAGAGCTAAAGTTTAACCTTAAATTGGCACTAATCTTGATATTTCCAGAATATGTACAAGGGTACGTGGTGTATTGAGATGCTTTTGGAAATAGTTGGGGGTGTGTTCTCATGAAAGGATACCATGTTGTTTCTTAGGGATCAAGGATGTTAATGGTGCGTGTGAAGAAATACCCAACACATGATTTGGAGTTATCAGTAGTCATCCATGATTTGAAGACTTGGAATCATTACCTATTCAGTGAGAAATGTATTTTGTTTGCGGATTATAAGATCTTGAAACATATTTTTAGGCAATGGGATTTGAATTTGAGATAAAAAATATGAAAAAAGTATCTCTAAATGTTTGACTTTGACTTGATTTATACATTGGGAAACAAAAATTCAGTGGCAGGTGCATTAATCAGAAAATCAGAAACCCAATTTGAAAAAAAAATCTTCAAATAAGTGGTAGTTAATGTTGGTCCAAGATGTCATGCATGTAGAATATGGAGACTGGTCTCATGTTGTGGTTTTCTTTCCAGATTTTCTTATTCCTGATTTGGTAAAGATAGTAAAGGAGTCACAGACATCCAATAAAAAATGTGAGGCTATGAGTTCAAAACTCAATAGTGGGGAGACCATTGATGGATGGAGTCTTAATGGGAGTTTAGTTTTGTGGTTATAAAATAGGATGTTTGTACCTATGGCTTGTCTGGAACAACTTATTCATGCATACCACTATTTGAAATGGGTTATTAAACCTAGAATATAGATGATCTATAAGGTGATGAGAGTTCAGTTTTGGTGGGTTAGCATGAAATTAAAGGTGGTTGAGTTTGTTTCAAGATGCTTAATTTGCCAGCAAGTTAAGGCAGAACATCAATGACCGATAGGTATGTTACAGTCTTTACCCATCCTTGTTTGGAAATGGAAGTAGATAACTATGGATTTTGTAACATGCCTCCTAAGAACAGTTCAGAAACATGATGTTATATGGGTGATAATGGATCAAATCCTGAATTCAACTCATTTCATTCATATTCATGAATCTCATACGGTGGAGGACTTGTCAAAAATCTATATCCATGAAGTTATAAAGTGTCATGACATACTAGTTTCAATTATATCAGATAGAGATATGAGGTTCATGTCTCATTTTTGGAAATAATTATATAAATCCTTTGGTACTCAGCTAACCATGAGTAAGGTGTATCATCCTTAGATGAGTGGGAAATCTGAAAGGATTATACAATAGTTTTAATACATGTTTCGGTCTTGTGTAATGGATTTTGGTGGATCCTGGGTAGAGCATGTGCTGTTAGTGGAGTTCTCATATAAAAATATATATTAGGACTCAATAAAAATGGATTTGTTTGAATAATTGTATGGGTTTCCTTGATGTTCTCCACTTTGTTGGGTGTAAATAGGTGAGACTTCAATAGTTGGGTTGAACCTTGTCCAAGAAACAACTGAGAAGATGCAGTTGATCAAGAAATAGATGGAAATGACATAGATTCATTAGAAATCATATATGTATCATCATCGAAAGTCTTTTTCATTCATAGTGAGTGATCATGTTTTTTTGAATATATATCCAAGGCTTGGACATCATCTCTTTGGGAAATATATAAATTTATCTCCTCGATACATAGTCCCTTTTGAGATAATGGAATGGGTTGGTGAGGTGGCATAATGTTTATCATTGCCACCACAATTCAGTGTGGTGCATAATGTGTTCCATGTATCTAAGTTGAAAGGGTATCAACCTAGACCTGACCATGTGATCATGTGGGATCACATTGACCTAGACTCAGATGCTTCATTGATTTTCATGACAGTGTGGATATTAGATAAGAAAGATAAAGTCTTTCATGGTAAAAGTGTCGGTCTAGTGCAGGTTTTGTGGAAACATGGTCAGATTCATGACGAAACATGGGAACATGAGAAGAAAATGAAATAGAAATGGCCAAAACTCTTTCACAACAATGATGGTTTTATAATTTTTGAGGATGGAAAGACCAGTGTTGGGGAGAATGTATAACCTTAGGTTTTAATTAAATAACTATTAACTTATGTATTTTAAGTATATAAAGTGTTTGGGTTAGTTAGGGAAGGTTTGAAGAACTTTTGGAGTGTTTTGGGGGCTTCTCTATAGGTGAATGGTTGGTGCATGGTTTAGGAAAACCATGAAACACCTACAATAAACCATACATAATGAGACATGGGCTAAAGGGAAGGCACACAGGCTGCACATGCCTTTTGTAAACCATGTGGAAGCCTAAGAGAAACCATGCTATGTTAGATAATGGGATTTAGCACGGCTGACACACTATTTGGAAACCATGAAAGAAAAACATGCGAGGTCGACCCTTGATGTAGTGGCTAATTCATGGTTAGCACATGGTTTGACTAACCATGTGACTAACCATGCATGGGTTAAAAGTGAGATCCAAAAACTGTGTATCTCAATCATTTTACCATATAACTCCCTCATTTTTCCTCTTATGTAATCTTAACTCAATATTCTCTCTTCTAAAAGGCCAAGAAATGTTCTCCCATCAATTTGGGGGTGGTATGAAGGCTTACCTTGGTTATTTGAAGCTGGATTCTTGTGGTATTTGATCATTCTTGGTGGTTTTTGGTATTTTTGATGGATCTACTTCTCCTTTTATCTTAGTTTCTTATATCTATAGATATTTTGGGTACATTTAGGGTTTTTGATTCAAAAAATTATTATATTTGGATTTTTTAGGATTGGTGAAGATATATAAGGTGGGTTTGTGGAGATTTGACCTGGTTTCATGGACGCTCTTAATGTTGTTCTTCATTTTCACCCTAAAACTTGAGGTAGGTGGCCTCAATCTTGACTCCTCTATTTAGAACATGAATAAATAGATTCAAATTGTTTTAATTGATTGATTTTTATTGAGAAATTATAGTGAAAATCATGTTATAAATCCTTTTTATTGACGATTTATGGTTTTTTGTGAAATTGTGGAATCATGGTAACTGGTTGTGCAAAGTTCTTTAGTTTATTGATTTTTAATTGTTTATTTTAAAATATGGCCATACAGAATTTTTGAAATGGCTCGTTGGAATGTTTTTAAATAAAAAAGAAGTTTTATTTAATTGGTTTGGTTGAAAAAAAAATTATTATACATTAATTTTTTATGAGTTCATGTTGACATACCCTTAAATAAGGGACATGTACCAGTGGGGTACTAGGGAAGTGACCTTGGACCGGGGGCATGTTTCAATGGGAAACAAGGTGATTGGATGAGATACCATTCATGAGTATGTAACTATCAAATAATCATGAATGTATGGGTGTGTTGTGAACCATGGAATGGGTACGCCAAAATAGAATGTTAAATGATTTAAATTATTGTTTATTCACTTTCCTTGGAAAACTATTTAATGTGGATTTTGATTATATTATGATATAAACTATTTTAGAAATTTATTTATATAAATGTGTTAACATGTTCTATATTAGTGTCATGAGTAAGGAAGATATTGGTGAAAATCTACTGAGTTTTAGTACTCACCCTTTCTTTGGAACTTTGTTGATTTTTCATATATCATCTATCGAGATATGGGAAAAGGTAATGTATCACACCTATTTAGTACTACTTCCTAATACTTGGAATTTTTGGTGGATTTGGATCTTGGAGCATGTGGAGATTTGGACTCATGTGGTTGTCTTTGAGTTTTATTAGTTTGTCTTTCGTTGTTTACTTTGATGGTAGTTTGTCTTCCATTGTGGTACTCATTGGTTGGTTTTGATATAAATTAATTGTCTGAGTTGTCTTTCATTTTTATCATGTATCATGTAGTGTTTTATCTGATTATGTTTGTTGGTTCATTGTTTATATTAAAAGTTAAAATCATCCCTGAAATTGAAAATGAATCCTTCAGCATTTATTTCATGATTTTTGAATCTTGAGGATGTTTCTTAAGGACATGTAACTTTCCACCACCTTCTCAAGAAAATGAGAAGGGGTGGGAAGTTACACTAGGTTACTTTAGTTAGGGACCTTACAATTTACATATATTCTAAATCATATTTGATAATTGGTTTGAGGGTGGTAGGTTTTAGAAACATTATGTGAGATCCCATGAATATACATGAGTCCCAAGAATACATGATTACATAAATAAGCTCTATAGTCACTAATGATATACCTATGTATTTTTAATCTAGAAAATTTATATTCAACATGGTGATAATGACCTTAACCTATTTTGACACATAACTATTATCTAAGAGGATGTGCATACATACCATAGAGTTTAGGAAGGTTCAGATAAAATAAATTCCTAAATAATCAAAGACATCTACACTAAAAATGTGATTATGATGAATTTGATTAATTTTATTGAAGTAAAGTAGTTATTAACATTGAGGGTATATTTAATAAAATTTATAGGAATACATATTGATATTAGACCAAAATAAACCACTTTAAAGAACCTTTTAATTAATTTTATTTGTTGAAAATGGGCCTCCACATGCCTCTCTAGGATAAAAATTGAGAAAGAACTCCTGCTAAAACATAAGAACACATCTTATAATATATTTATCAGAGAAAAAAAATATTGGTTATGATTATAAAATACATTGTATTTGATATAAGGAATTAATTTCATCTTAACTCAGGTTCTTGGGAATTTAGCAATGATGTTTATTACAATGTTTTTTTCTATATTAGTCTAAAATGGTCAATCACTCATAGAATAAGGATTCCCATCATGTAATGTATCATACATAAAAATATATGATGAATTATCTTTTAATTATAACATAGAAATTTGGTCAGCTATCACATTTTAAAAACCCGTTTTTCCTTAATCGTTATGTCAATTTTTTTCAAGAGAAGGACCCAACTAATCAATCTAGTCTTTATATCATTTTTTGAAAAGGTATTTAAATGATAAATGATCAGTGAAAATAGATATTAGATATTCCAAGAGATTGGATATAAAAATTACAAGGAAAATATAGTAGCATGCACTACCTCATACTTTGTGATATTGATTTTGACCTCACTGAATAATTTTATCACATAAAAAATAAAAAATGATGTTTTTTCATGTATTTTTATCTAATAGAAATCCTAAAGTAATTTCATTTTTATTACACAAGATTTAATTAAATTATTAAATGATGGTTTTGGAGATAATATATGTCATGATATTCGAGAAGTAATCCTCATAGATTTCAGAACAAACAAAATGAAAATATTTTATATGAATAACACAAGGGGGTTATATAAAAGAGATGACATTCCTAATGAACCATATATAGAAAATTTTCTTCTATGAGAATAAATTTATTTCTTTAACATTTTTTAAAGTGTTAATGTGATTAATTATATATACCATGGTTTTATCACCCTCGATGCCCTTACCAAAAAAATGGATTCTTAGGAATTAATCCTTCTTTTACACTGAAATTGTATTTTTTAAAATTTAGAATAATATTCATATACACATACCAAGATATAACCCTCTAAAAATTTATTATGGGTCCCATAAATATGTCCCTAAAAATATATTATTCATCCATAATGAATTTTAAACACTCACCACCCTTTTAGAGAAAATTTCCATCATGCGCCGCTAGTAGGTACTATGGAATTTTGATAATCCAAAGTAAATACCATTAAATAAAAAGGTAAAAATGGATAGGTGAAGGATATTTCTACTTCATCTTATTTGGATACCTCATTTTTATTATACCTTGAATATCTTCCTAGGATAAAATGTAACTCATGTATCACTACTCTCTCAAAGACATGATAAATAAATGTTAAATGAAATAGATATTTCTTAATGCATGAGTTCAATATCAATATTTAATGCACAATATACATACCAAACAAATACTTGTTGGGAGGATTCCTCAATCCATATTTATTATCACTATAATTTTTTCATTCATTGAAACCACTTAAATTAGGCTAACCCACTCACTTTCAACAATGGTACAGATAATTATGAAATTCAATAACAAAAGAATATATTTTTCCTTAATTAAATTATATTATAATTGATACATTATTGGGATTTGTAGTAAGGCTTATAATTTCATTCAATATTAACCCTATATATCCTAATTAGTGTAATAATATTAGTATTATTAGAAAGGATTCATCCATTTACTATATTATACTTGTTTAACACAATATTAATCATTTTATGTTAGTTGGATTTAAGGGATGAATAAATGAAAATGTTAAGGGTTTTTTTAAATACTTAAGAATGAAAATTCACATGAGGAAGGTTGGACTTTGAGTTTATATTGGGGTTTTATAAAATCACATGAGTTTGATTTGTAGTTTGAATCAGACTCAATTGATTCCTTTATAACCGATGTTTTAGCCACAAAAACTACTCATTTTCTGAAAGGAATGGGTATATATTTGAAAATAATGATTTTATACAAATTATTCAGTGACTATTGGTACTAAAATATCAATAAAGGAGATATATTCAAGAGATTCAATCCATGGAGAAAATTTTTACTCATGTCAACAATTTAAATCATTTTTAGTATGACTTAAAACATCCTTAAATAATTCAATGGCATTCCTCAAGTCCAATTTTAACATTCCCCAACCAATTCTCATCTTAAACCTCCCCATTATCTATTATTTGAGATCTCAAAATATAGATGTTGAGATCAAGGAAAATATTCCTTATCATGACCCAACCCACTAGGGCCTTTCGGGATAGTGATAAGTTGAGTTTGACAAACCAAAGACCACCTCCAACAGAATTAGGGATAGAGAAAAGTAATGAGAAGGAATATAATGAAATTGGAGGAATTTTTATAATGTACCTATACACACACACACAACTATATCCTTGAAAATATATAGAGAAATAATAAAAATTGAACATTTAGACTATAAACAATGCATGGAATAACCTCTAGTAAATACATATTGGAGTACAAAAGAATTATAGAAATGATATAAAAGGGAAAAATACATGACTAAATAGAAATATAGGGGGGAACCCAATATAAAAAAAACTATAAAGAGTAGATTAGGGAATATCCTAGCTCCATATCCAAGAGTCTGACCATTGAACAAGGTCAATGTTGCAGAAAATAGTGGGATAAATGAAGAGACAGATGATTCATATTAGAGTAAAAGGGAAAAACAAAAGGGTGATAAGAAGATCTTGGGACATTTTGATTTACATGGTTTGGTAATAATACCAACATATATAGAGAGGCATGATTTAACTAGTTTTGAGAGCAAAAAATACAAGGATATCTCAAAGTTTCAAACATAGAAACCCTAGCTCGAAATGGGCTAATAAAGATGATAAAGCATTATTACACCAATTACAAAGAGAGTCCTCTATGAGATAGTTAAAGGTGGCTATAATTCTGTAGTTTTTCATCCATCCAAGTTTAATCTGATACACCAATCAGAAAATCTTCAACTTCGATCTTGATCTGTTATGTTGACCTACTTTAATGCCACTAACATAGGCAACTTACTTAATCTGGGCTCCTATTATTCTTCACTCACCAGCATGTGTTTTCTATTCAAAACATCAATTTCAAGCTTATGATTCATGAAATACCATACATTTTTTCTTTTGTGATCCCATAGTGTCTTCTCATATTCTGCCTCTCATCCTCTATTCATCAGTGGAGACCAAAATAAGAACAATATTGCCTCAAATTCTATATTACCATTAGATTTTTCAATATATCTTCTAGATTTTTTGTTCCAAAAATCTTCTAGAATGTCAGTAACCCATCATGTATCAAGTCTCTAATAAAATTGTAATTCAACTAAATTTTATTAATCCATGCATGAAACACTATGTTATTTTTAAGATGTATCACACTATAACTATCATAGTGCAATAAATTTTCATCCCACTTTCTACCCAACTCATCTAAGAAGTTTTCAGACAAACCATATCATTTACATATTCTGTTACAAAAATGTATTCAACCTCTATAGTGAATAAGGCTACCACCTTATGAAATTGTGATATCCATCTTACTACAGTTCCTTTACAAGTAAATACATAACATGTAGTACTCCTCCTACTATCAAAGTCACCTCCAAGGTTAACATTCACATTCCCCTACAGTCTTTTATTTTACAAAGCCTAGATATACCTCATTTATTCCCTTTAGATACCTAAGTATCCACTTCACAGCTTCCCAATGTTTCATTCAATGGTAATCCATGTACCTACTCACAACTCCCACTACATAAAAAATGTCAAGTCAAGTACAGACCATGGAATACAGTATCCTTCCAACAACTATTGCGTATGGAACCCTTTCCATGTACTCAACCTCTTATTCCATCTTTTGTGATTGCTCCTTTGATAATTCTAAATGGACTACCAGGGGAATAGAAAGACTTTTTTCTTCTAACATACTGAATCTTCTCAAAACATTACCAATGTAGTCAGCTTGTGATAACATAAAGGTTCCTACTGCACGGTCTCTCTTGATATTCATCCCAAAAATCATTCTAGTTTCTCTAAGATTTTTCTTCTCAAACTCCTCATCCGGTTTCATTTTCATCTCATAAATCATCTACATACATGATAGTAAAATAATAATTTCATACACATATAGAAGTAGTATAATATATTCATCATAAAAAAGTCTTTATTTAGAAACATTGACCTATGCCAAAAAAAATTATGCATTTTAGTCATGAATGTGTTGAAATTTTTGTTCCACTTCCTGGGTGCCTTCTTCAACCCATATAAGATATTATAGAGGTTTCACACCTGGTATTCATTCCGAAACTTAACATTTACCTCTATCTACTTCATATAGATGTCCTCCTCCATATCTATATGATGTAAACTAGTCTTAACATCAAGCTGCTAAGATAAAAATATTTTAATGCCATAATACTGAGAACTACCTGGATGGTGGTAAGTTTCACAATAGGTGAGAAAATTTCAGTGAAATATACTCCTTCCTTCAGTTGAAATCCTTTCAATACAATCCTAGATCTATACCTACTTATTCCATCATGTTCTTCCTTGACTCGGTATACCCACTTGTTCTATAATGCTTTATTTCCTCTTAGAAGAGGTGTCAAATCCCATGTGTTATAATCATGCAATGAGGAAATACCCTCCTTCATAGCTAACTCCTACTTGCTCGACTCCTTCAACTGCATTGTCTCTTAAAAAATTCTAATTATCCACTTTCAATCAATAAAAAATAATATAAGTATCGTGAATAACCTTGAATAGATCTTCTTACCCTTTTTGATCTCCTTAACTCCACTTGAGGAGTAGGCTCCATTGGTTCTGGTGTCACGTGCTTAGGTATACCTTCAATCTCTAATTACTATTTTCAATATAATTCATTATTCCCATTTTCATCTTTAGATTCATGGTGATACTTGTATGTGATAACTTCATTAAATACCACATTTTTACTCCTGATAATCATCTTGTTGAGATCATCCCAAAAGAAGTAACTGAACTCTTAAGAACTATATCCAATAAAGTAATATGGTTTGGACATAGAGTCAATCTTGTACCTTGCATCAACGTCCATATTTACATATTCTAAATAGCCAAATACTCATAAATGTGAGTGTTTTACATCTTTTCTAGACCAGATCTCATCAGTTAGGCATTCTCCCATTAGTACAGATGGACTCTTGCTGATGAGATATGATGCCATGTTCACTATATCATCCCAAAAGGTCTTGGGTAACCCTGAGTGTAGCCTCATGCTCCTGGAACATTCATTCATTTTCATATTAATCTTTTTAGCTACACCATTCTACAATGGTATTCCTTGGATAGTTTTCTCCTACCAAATTCTATTATTTGAACAGAATTCTCAGAACTCATTGATTCCTTACTCTTCATCACTATTTGATATCAATAATTTTAACTGTGTTCTTAAATCATTATCTACCATGATTTTACACTTTTAAAACACCTTAAATACATCATATTTTGTTTTCATAAAGAAAAACCATACCTTCCTTGTTGATCAGTTAATAAATGTCACATAATATCGTGACCCTCTAGGAGAATGTATTGGTTCAATCCCCTAAACATCAGTGTGCACCAGGTCTAGTTTCCTATCTTTTGGTGTTATACCTCCTTTTGAAAATGATACCTTCTTTTTCATTTCCAAGGATGAAATATTCACATAAAACAACTCCCACCAACTTCATATCTGGTTTAATTCCTTTTGATTACAGCACCTTCATTCCATTCTCAGTCATGTGGTCTAACCTGTAGTGGCACAGTTGTGAATCCTTGATAAATTTTATTGATGCAAGCATGTCTATGCATATTTTTATCATGTGGTACAAGGTAAGATTATTTTATCCCTGAGCTATAACCATAACTCCCTTGGTGATCTTCCATGCACCACCAATGAATATGGTACTAAAACCTACATCATCAAGATGTACAAAAAAATAACTTCTTAGTAAAATAACATGCCTCACATTTTCAAAAACATTAAAACTTTCACTCTTGGTCTTGATCTATGCATTTTTTTCCCATTATCTATAATGATTCATCATCAGTAAGACGTACCTTGCCAAAATTTCCAAAAACATAATTGTTCAGGAAACCCTTCTTTGATGTGGAATGGAAAGACACCCAAGAGTCTAAAATCCAAGACTCCATCGGGATATCCATGCTTAGCAGCATCACACCATTAGTTCCTTAAACCCTCATGTTTTCTAGGTTAGTTTTAGGTTCCTTTCATTTGTCTTTGTACTCCTTGAAATTTCCTTTCTTCCCACAAATCTAGAAGGTAGTACCAACCCCCTTTGTCTTGTCTTGTCACTTTTATCTTGACTTTGATAATCCTTTTTATTATCTTTTTGAGCATATATTCATATTCCTTCAATGTTTATAGAATAACTAGAGAATCTACATGATTATCTTCTTCGAATATCCTTAGTAAGGATCAAGTACCGCATATCTTCTAGAACCAGCTTGGTATTCCCCAAATAGATGCTCACAACTGTTACAGTTGCTTCCCAACTGTCAGGTAATGAAGACAGTAAAACTAATGCACTTACCTCATCATCAAGTGAAATTTACACCGATGTAAACTAACTTATATTTTTTTCAAACTCCTCGATGTTATCTACAACAATTCTCCCTTCAACCATTTTTAGATTCAAAAATCATTTCATCAAGTTCACTTTGTTTCATATAGAAGTATTCTCATACATATTAGCAAGAGATTTCATCATCCCAATCATCATCTTCTTCTCTCTGATATTGAACACTAATTTTTTTCCAATTTAATATTCACAATTCCTAGAACCTATCGATCTTATCGATCCCACTCTGAATGCTCCATATCCATTGTATTTAAATCCAAAAGTAAGAAATTCATTTTATTCTTATAAATATAGTCTTTAATCCGTATCATCCATTAGATGAAGTTAATTTCCTATAATTGGTCAATTTTCACCTTTCATTCTTCCATATCCATAATTCAATTTGACAAATCCAAAATCAACATTTCATACCAATTGTTATAGAAAACGATGGGAGAAATGAAGTGATGGGTGATTCATAGGAAAGTAAAAGGGGAAAACAAAAGAGTGAAAACATGATCTTAGGACATTTAGATTTATGTGGTTTGGGAATAATCCCTAAGTTTATGAAGAGGAATAAATTCACTAGTTTTGGGGGGACAAAATATAGGTAGATCTCAAAGTTTCACACACAGAAAACCTAAACTGAAATGGGTTATTAAAGAAGATGAAGCACTATTCTTCCAACCACACAGAAAGTTTGTTGGGATATAGTGAAAGTTGGATGGAATTTAAAACTACTAAAATGTTGAGGCCATCCAAGTCCAAGATACTATAGTGGTCGGTGGACATAATTACATAGAACTATAGTACCACTATCTCCAAAGTCTGATCTGTAGCAATAGTCATGCAAAAGTCAGCACTGTTTTAGTATGGGCTACAATAATTCAGACCAATATCATACAAGAAGGATTGGAATACACCTATCCAATAGTCAATTCCACCATGTATTTCTAATATCCATTGAACTAGGCCCACTATAGTCAATGTTATTTTATCTATCGACAGCATAAGAAAAAATTCATGTAGGAAAAGCCCATGTAGGGGTGATTATAAATATACCCAGTAAGACGCCATAAAATCAATAGAAATAAAGAATAAATAGAGAGAAGTCAGATCATCACAATGAGAGAATTTCAGTCAGGATATGAGATAAACCCCATAAAAATAAATCCATATATGATCACTAATAATCCCAAATTAATGGACAAATGGGATCTCTATCTTCAAAACATAACTAAGACTGATGAGTCGGCCTGCACCTCCAAAAATCCATCTCTGATGCCTAAAATCAAGAACAAATGAAATTGAATACTGTTAGAGGGCTCACACATTTCCAATACCCTTTTGGAAGTCCCACACATTTCCAATGTGCTCCACATCCCAAGGGCACTATCTCTATTATAGGACCAACACCCTAGTTCATCAAGGGGTAATTACTAGGTATATATAGTACATGAACCCTATTGAATTCAGGGGTGACAATTGGTATATGGAGGACACGTTACCTAGGTTACCTAGTGTGTAAGGGGGTACCACTTGGTGGATGGAGGACATGTGCCCTGGTATGTCAAGGGGGTACCACTCCGTGTATGGAGCACCCACGTCCTGGTGCATTAGGGGGGTTCCACTTGGTAGATGGATGACCAAATACCTAGTGTGTTAGGGGTACCACTCGGTATATAGAGGACCCATGCACTATTGAATCAGAGTAGGTACACTCAGTAGATGGATGACCTATTCCCTAGTGCGTCAGAGAGGTACCACTCATTGGATTGAGGACTTGTGCCTTAGTGTGTCAGGGGGTTCCTCTCAGTCGATGGAGGACTCATTCCCTAATAAGTCGGGGGGTATTACTCAGTGGATAGAGGACCCAAGAAATCTATAGTATGAGGGGGGGTACCATTAAACCTATGTAAAGAGTATGGGTGACCCATGACCTAGTATTGAAGGGGGTTTCCAACACTGTTGATAGAATAATCACACTCGTATCACTATATGGAATATATCTACTACCAAAATGAAGGTCCCTATAACATTTTATATATAAAACTACTTTGGATAGGATTCTCATGGGACAAAATCCGAGTATAGAAAAATCATGATGAACACATGATTCCCATTATAGATCCATTGGGATAAAACATAAATCAATTGATATGTCACAAAAAAATGGCCATGAATGGCCAAACAGATTACATAGTTGTGATCCTCATGAAAAAACACTCTGGATATGCTATTTAATTTCCCAAAAAGGAAACCCAATTGAAAAACATTTTTCTTCATATCACACATGAAAAACACTTCATGTACCCAAGATATAAGTCCAAATTAAAAACCATATATTGGTCATGAAAAGTCATCCACAATATGAAGGTTGCGATGTTGCATACATCTCACCAATCTGACTTCGTATGAAGAAGATGCATCAAAAACTATATTCGATAATAATAATAATATTATTATTATTATTATTGTTATTTTTGTTTTTGTTATTGCAAAAATGAATATTAAAAACATAAATAAAATGAGAATCAGATAAAGAGAAGAAAACAGAAGAGAGGTAGAAAATTATCAGAGCATTGTCATGGCTTTAGTATATATTTCTCAAAATCAATCCCATACTCAAGGGGTTGTATTATCCATTTATAGGAACACAATGGTAGGTTGGAGGGAGATTGGTGGGGCTGGCCATACCACCCCCATTAAAATCATATCCACATTCAATAGTTTCTCAATACTTCCCCATGGGATGTACACTCCTACCAATGTCTTTCATTTTTTGATGTTGAATCATTAAAACCCATTTCTAGAAGAACATGGTGATATAAAAACCCAAAAAATAAAAATATTACAAACACATATACACACCCTAAAAGTTACATTACATAAATAAGTTATAAATTTTTCAATCTATGCATCCCTATTTTATTTCCAATATTTTTAAAGATAATAGTTGTCAGTTCCTTTATAAATAAATTAGTAATATTGTCTTTATATCAAATATATTTCTTTTTAATATGTTTGTTCTTCATTTACTCTTGTTTGAAGGAGAAAACTTTTGGTGGTATGTGTTTTATTTGATCATTTTTTATTGATCCTTACTTTAATTGTATGATGTATGTAGCATTATATTCGAATAATATTGTTGGGATACAATATATATACAATCCACTTGTTGCTCAAATGTGTTGAGTCATAGACTGAAACTAAATGCATTATCAACATGATTTGTGTAATTTTTTCATGATTTAAAGATGTTGCAACAAGTTTATACTTTTGTAATATCCAGTATATGGCAGTACCTCCAATTGTGAACACATAACTGTTTTTTTATCGCTCATTATGAAAATATAATAAACAATATAAATATTAAAAAATGATTATCTTCTTGTATAATTTATTATAATAGATTAAATTCAAATCAATAGTTATATAAAGATAATGAAAAATATATTTAATTCTATTCTAGTGTTTTCTTGTGGGGGATTAACTAAATCATACCAATAAATAAGTATAAAAAAGATATACCAAGATGAGTAAAATTAGAAGGATACATAATTACTACAATGGTGGTGAGGTATGGTATATATGGACCAACCAACTCTTCACTTTCTTCATAAGGAAAAAAATGATCCTTCTCAATATTTAAAGACCAAACAACCATTAGAGTACTTAAATGATTTTCTTTATTCATATTAAATAATTATAGGACCTTTAGTGTAATTTAACTAATGAAGAAATATACCACTTGGAATATGCTCAATTTTTAATCCAATTTAATACTTAATTTCTTCAAGGTATTTCATTTCAAATTTATCCTTTAAGTTTTTCATTGCTACATTGATCTTGTCTAGCATTCCGATTATATTCAAATCATTGATATAAAAAACAATGGATGCATATCGATATATTTTTTTCTTAATAAAAATACATGGGAATATGGGGTCATTTAAATTCCCTATATTTATTAAATATTCACTCAAATTACTATACCACTTACACCTATATTTCTTTAATCCATACACCAATTTCTGAAATTTAATTTAATATAGGTATTTTGGTTTTGATTTCAATACTTTAGGTATTTTGAATCTTTCCAAGATTCTCATATATATACTACTATTAATTGACACATATAAATAATTTGTAACAACATCCATAAGAAGAATATTAGCATTTTAGGTTGTTGCATGGATGATTATATATCTAAAATTAATATCATACATGATAGGGGAATATGTCTCCTCGTAATCAATTTAGGGTCCCTGAGAAAAATCTTGTGTGACAAGACAATATTTCTATCTTAAAATTTATTTTTTCTCATTAATATTATGCATAAAAACCCATTTATATCTAAAAATATTCATAGGATATGGTGTGATCATTATATATCCAAAAATCCTTCGCCTGTTTCGTGAGTTTACTTCAACTTTCATTACATCTTTCCATTTATTCCAATTTGGTTGTTTTTTACATTCCATAATAAACCTTGTTTCAGGGAATTCAATTTCTATATCATGTGACATAGAATATGAAAATGTTTCATAAATATTTTACACATTACATTGATTCCATATATCACCTATAGTGGAACGAATAATATATATTTCATTATTTTTAAAACCTTCAGGTTTTTCTATATCATGTGAATTATCTTTATGATTATCATCATGTGTTTCTTTAATAATACTTAAATTATTTATTTATTCTAAAAAAACACCTCTATAATGGGTTTTTCAATTATAATTATTCACTTTTTTTACAATGATTTTTATCCTTAGATCTAATTGGTCATCCATTCTTCAAATTTAATGACCTCGACTCTAATAACTCGGAGTTGATGCCTAATTTATTACATTGGGAATGATAAAAGGGGTCAAATCCTGAAGGATCGGTTAGTTTAGTAGTTCTAAAGAACCATATATATATATGATACCCATTTTACATTGGGAATATAAAATAAATGATAGTTCATATAAAAATCAAGTGAATTGAATCCTTGAAAAATCATTCCAAAAATTCATTTTCATATCTTGGGGAATGGAAACAAAATAATAGTGATCTCGGATAACTACTAGAAAACAGGGCTATATCCATGGAACTATAGCCAGGGTTTTCCAAAATTGTGGATATAGGTATTTATACTAAGGATATAGCCATATTTTTATATAAAACTATGGCTATAGGGTATTTTTTTATGTCTATAACCACAGTTCAGTGAAACTGTGGCTATAGAGTTTTTATTGACATCTATAGCCATAGTTCTATAAAATTGTGGTTACAAAGTATTTTTTTTAGTTCTATAGACATGGTTTGTGTAAAACCATTGCTATAGGGTCTTTTCCCGAGGTTTATAGACATATTTTGTGTAAAAACACGGCTATAGATATTTTTTCTAGAGTTATAGAAATGGTTTTGGTAAAACTAGGGCTATAGGGTTTTTCTTTAAGGTCTATAGCCACAATTTTTGTAAAATCATGGATATAGAGTGTTTTTTAGGGGTTATAGCCACGTTTTTCCTAAATCTTGGATATAAAGTTTTTTTTCATTTTCTATAATCGCAGTTTCTCAAAACCACGGTTATAGGTCTCCCTCCCTTGCATGGGGAACAAATAACCCGTGAAAAAATAGAAGGAAGGGCTATAGCCACAGTTTATGTTATATAGCCATGGTTTTTAACAATATATATGACAATATAAATATATATAAACAAAGTCATTCATGGTGTAGTGGTTAGGTGGTTGGTCCATATAGAGGAGGTACAAATATCAGATCCAACTGAGCACGTATTATTTTTGGGCTATAGCCACAGTTTAATTGGGTTATAACCATTTTGGACAATCATGGTTATAGCCTAAGTGCCACAATAGACATCTATGGGAGTTATTTCCTTGGTTTAGAAAATCGTGGCAACAGCTTCATAGAACCATGGATATAGCTTTTAGCTATAGCCACACCAATACATTCCACGTCCAGCTGAAACTATGGTTATAGCTTATAGTCATGGTTTTGACCCATATAGCCTTGGTTTTGGGCCATGGCTATAGCCAATATTTCTACTTGTTGATGCATAGTAGTGGTTAATTTCAGTGGAATATATCATGAATTAATAAGCATAATCAATATGGAAATTTAAATAACTGAATACACATTCCATTTAAATAACATGACTTCCATTATAAGATAAGTAATAATCAATATGGAAGGGTAAATAACTGAACACGAATTACATTTAATCAATAATATGATAATGAAATGAATCCAGAGATAATATCATAGAAAAAATATCATGGATAATGATAATAAATATATTATAAATTATGGAAATTAATAATTATTTGATTTCATGATCCCAAGCATCATGATACCTCTACTATCAAGATCGTTCCTCAAGATAGTTTAAAACTACAAGTAGAACCCCATTTAATTTGGAAAACTGATTTATCTCATTAGACTTATCGATGCATCAGGGGGATATCTATTACCATACCCTGACTATATATTCATTTTGAAATCATTACTCATATATCAAATAATTTATTTATTTTATGAATAATATTCCTTATCAATA
Organism: Viscum album; assembly: GCA_963277665.1. Classification (NCBI taxonomy): domain Eukaryota; kingdom Viridiplantae; phylum Streptophyta; class Magnoliopsida; order Santalales; family Viscaceae; genus Viscum; species Viscum album. The sequence goes on along the minus strand of OY728140.1, from coordinate 1,178,805,681 downwards.
AATATCTATATTGTGTAAAGGATACAGATTTATCAATATTTCCCTAGTTGATCAAATAACTTTTAAAGTATACAATATATATAAAAAAATTATATTGTTTAGTAAATAATCATATCCATCATAAAATAATATTAATATTTATGTCAAATTTAATGTGAAATAAAAAAGTATCATAAGAAAGTGTTTATTTCAAGAGGAAGTTGACAATCAGAAAATAAAGTGAGATTATATAATAACTTTTACCACTTATTATTTTTAAAGTCAACCCCCTTGGATGAAATAATTAAAATTTAAACATAAAATACCATGATGTATGAATTAATCATGATATTACATGTCAAATAGTAAGTATATATTCCATATAAAGTAAATTAGGTGCATAACATTACAATATACCTCTATGAATAGAAATTGAGATGAAGTCCCTTACCTCACGATTCTTTTTGGTTGAACCAGATTTAACCTCTTGTATAATGGTATTAAGAATTTTATTATTTTATAAAATAAAAATATTTATATTTATAATATCATATCCTTTTATAAAATCTTATCACTTGTTTGTTAATAATATTTCATTATTTACATTGTTTCGAGTGTTAATTTCCTTGTTTTCTCATTCGTGATTTTTCGTAAAAGTTCTGGTTCATGGGAATATTATATTGTTTTATAATATTAAAAATAATAATAGTGTAATATCTATCATATTTATAAATCAATTATTATTTTAATTCTAATAAGTAAATACGGTTTTGAAAAATGAATCATGTTACAATCATGGAGATGATAGGTTGTACTTACGCATAAGTAACATTTCCATTTTTAAATGATCATCATGGAAAGGTTTTAAGAAATATTATATATTTTAATGATGATAATTATATCATAAATACCATATTATTTCTTTAAATATACTTATATATATCATCCATTTGGTGTGGTGATGAAAATAGTATTACATCACTTCATGAAGGTGGTAGTTTACACGTAAAAGAATGTTGTTATCATCTTTAAGTGAGTGAAAAGATAAGAAATAAAATGATATATTGTCTTTTAATCATTATAAATATGTAATTAATATCATAATTATTTCATTTATATCATATATATTCATTAATTTTATACTTGTTACCTTCCATGTAAAGCATTAGTGAAAAATGAATGACATCACTTCGCGAGGAGGTAGTTTTCCAAACACATGAATGGCGTTATCTTATCCTCTAATGACTGAAAATTGAAAATTTATATATAATATAATGAATCAAGAGGTTTAGTTGTGTTATAAATATCATATATATTCTTTATATCTATCATCATACCCAACTGTGAGAGGCGGTAATAGAAAAATGAATCGCATTACTTTGTGAGGTGGTAGTCTTCTGTACACAAATGATGATTTTGTAACCCATTTGATGGAATTGGGAATGGTTTTAGGTTATTACACTAACCTAAAAATATTTCAGTATATATAAGATACTAATTTCATTATACCATAATTTTTTATTAATATTTGATGGAGGTGGAGGAAGAATTAATATAAAAAATCTCGTTGAAGAATGTTACATCTTCTTCGGGTAACCTCCAAAGGTTTTCACCAAAATCCTTCCTACTTTGGAATTACTTAAACAAATAAGGAATATAAGATGAGGGTATTTAATTTTGGGAAGTTATTCGGATATTTATTGTCTTATGAAAAATGTGTGAAAGTGTTAATAATAGAGGATAGTGGATGGCCTTTTATAAGTGAGGTGAATGGCACATAAATAATTTTTGAAAAGAAAAAGGTGTACCCAACTTTTTCACATGAAAATGGGTCAAAATAGATTATTACTTACCCTTAGACATTATAGGGTCTAAATAGTTCCATAAAATATATTATAGACACGTTTTTAGGTTAATTTAACCCTTTTATTTTTAGTTTACCCCCCCAATAAATCCATTCTTTACTTTAACCACAGTAATTATTTTTTACTATTTTTAATATTCAAAATGGCCCAAAATTAAGTTTAAATTATTTTATAATATAAATTAGTATGGTTATAAATATGGCATAAATTCTTACAAATTCCATTCATATAAGTGGTGAAATTTAATTTAAAATTAATCTCACAGTCACAATAAGAAAGTAGATTTTTAAATAAAAAATGATCAAAAGTTTTTAAAGTTTTTATATCAAAATTTAATATTAAAATGATTCCAACGATATAAATTTAATTAATAGATATATAATTAATCTAATATTACTTTTTAAAAAAATAAAATATAATTGAACATTATAAATAATTTAAAGTAAAAGTCAGTTTTCGATTAAAATTTAGTATTTTTCACAATTCATTGAAAATTGAAACATTTCAGAAAAATACAAACAATTCACTCAAAGAAAATTTGGATAATCTAATTTCAAGAATTAAGTTAATTTTATCTAATAAATTTTCAAAAATTGGTAAAATATTTTTAAATTATGTGCTTTAATCATGACTAAACCTTCCTTTAAAAAAATACTTATTTTTTCAAAAAAAAACATTTCCTTTTATTTTAAATGATTCTTATTTTTATTTATAATCAATTGGTAACAAATTGATGTGTTTCAAAAATATATTTTTCATAATTTAAATAGTTTTATTCATACTCACTAAGTTAATATCTAGGTTATAATGGTCATGTTGAAATACTATTTTAATGGACTATTGTGTTTTATTTAAATCCACTGTTACATGCATCATAAGCTACCAAAGAAATTAAATTTATTCCAAAAGAAATATATTATAAAGTCTTGGGGTGTAACATTCTTCCCTCTAAAAATTTAATCCTCAAAATTTCATTGATTTTACATTATAAACATATGAGGGTAGTTCTTCTTCATAATATCCTCTTGTTCCCATATTGCTTTTTCCATTTTTTTATTTATCCAAAGTACCTTTACCAGTCGAGTTGTCTAATTCCTAAACACTTTACCTATATTATCAAAAACATTGATGGGTTATTCATAGTATGATAGATCAGGTTCCAAATCTATTTAATCATAGGTGATCACGTGGGTTGGGTCTGACATGTACTTCCTTAATAATGATCCATGAACCACATCATTTACTTTTCTAATATTTGGTGGAATTTCCAAATGATAATCAACAACCCCAATTCTTGCAATAATTTAAAATGGTATGATTTACCTGGGGATCAGTTTACCTTTCTTACGAAACCTTATAACACCCTTTCATGGAGATACTTTCAATAAAACATGATCTTCTACTTGGAATTTTAAATCCTATCTCTGATTGGTGGCATAATTCTTTTTCCTACTTTGAGATGATTTAATATAAGACTGAATATTATTTACCTTTTTGTTGTCTATTAAACAAGATATGGTTCTCAAAGTTTCATTTCACCAACTTCATCCCAACAAGTTGGTGTACGACATATCTTTCCATATAATGCTTTATACGGTTCCATTTGAATACTTTAATGGAAACTATTATTATAGTAAAACTCTACCAAAGGTAAATAATGATCACACATACCTATAAAGTAATGTGAGTATGACCGCAACATGTCTCCTATTGTTTTAATAGTCCTATCATACTATACATCAGTTTGAGGATGGTAGGTGGTACTCATACGAATCTCGGTATTAAGATCCTTTTGAAGACTTTTCTAGAATTTTGATGTAAAATGAGGATCTCAATTAGTTACATTTGAAAGAGGTTCCCCATGATGTCTTAAAAGTTCAACAATATATATCCTTATGAGTAGATTGAGATTTAAATCTTCTCTTATAGTTAGTAAATTAGTGGATTTTTTTAGGTGATCAATGATAACCCATATTGCATCATTCTTTCTTGGAGTCTTTGGTAGTCCTATAAAAAATTCCAGAATAATGTCATCCTATTTCCACACAAGAATAGTAATAGTTTTCATGACTCTTATAAGATAATATCTCACATACTTCACTTAAATAAAAAACTAACATCTGGACACATAATAATAAATTTCTTACTTTAAGTTCTACCACCAAAAATGTTCCCTCAAATCCCTATACATATTTATTATACCATGGTGTCTAGAGAAATTTGAGATATGAGTGTCATCCAACAATTCCTATTTTATATTAGGTAAATATGGACCACATAATCTCTTTCCAAATTTTAGAACACTATCTTTGAAAATGAGGTATGTTAATTTCCCATTATTCACAGTGTTAATTTTATTCTGAAATTTATCATCATTAAATTAAGAATATTTTATTTTTTAAAATAAATATATTTTCACAATCATTTAAAAAATGAGTTATGTATCCCCTACCCTAATAATTCTCATATTCTTATTTACTAGATACATGAACATAGTACCTATCTCAATCATCATTTGGGTTATAATTCTATGATACTTCCTACTCAATACATATGTTACCTTATTTTATTTTTTTGTGTGGTAGTGAATTGAGAAATAATAATCCTTGAGTATCTTAATCCATCACCTTTGCCTCATGTTGAGATATGTTTGTGAAAATATTTATTTTAGTCTCTTATGGTATATATATATCTCAAAACACTCACCATAGTGATAATATCTCCATATCTTCAAAGAAAAGATTACATATGCCAACTCCAAATCATGGTTTGTCTAGTTCTATTCATTACTCATAAATTATCTTGAAACATATGCAATAACTTTATCATATTTTATTAGGAAACAACCAATTCCCTTCTTTAATGCATAACTATATTTCACAAACACATAATTTCTATATAGTAGATTCAAAATCAAATCATTGACCAATCGCCTCTTTATTTCATCCAAAAATTCTTCACCTTCACTTTTTCTAATTAAACATAATTACTTTATGTGTAATCTTCATTTATGGGTTATCCAATCATAAAAACTTATGAACTAATCATTGATGGTAACCTTACAAACCAATGAGACTACAAACCTTAGTTATATTGGTTGGTATAATCCATTCTCTAACTAACTTTTTCTGTGTAGGATTAACTGAGATTCCATCTATGGAGAATATATATCTAAGAAAAGAAACTTATTAAAGATATAAATCACACTTAATAAATTTCTCATACAACTATTTACTTCTAAGAGTCTTAATAATAATATGTAAGGGATTATCATGGTCCTCTTAGATTTTAGAATACACTAAGATTTCATCAATGAATACTAAAAAAATCAACAAGATATTACTTTAATACTCAATTCATTAGATCCATAAAAACGTAGCATGAATTATTCAATCCAAATAGAATTACTATAAACTTATAATGATTATACCTCATTTGAAAATCTATATTCAAAATTTGTTATTTCGTTACTCGCAATTTATGATACCCAGAACAAAGTTCAATATTTGAAAAATATTGAGTTTCATAAAGTTGATCAAATAAATCATCAATGTGTTGTAGAGGATAATTTTTCTTTATCATAATATCATTGATTTCCCTATAATCAATGCAAAATCTCAAGAATTCTTCATTTTTCTTAAAAAATCGAATAGAGGATCCTCATGGTGAAACACTAGGGTGAATAAATCCCTTATCACCAATGTCCTATGGTTATTTTATCAACTCCACTAATTCTATAGTGTCCATTCTATAGTGAGTCTTTGGTATTGATCTTTTATCATGAGATAAATCAATGGAAAACTCAAATTCACACTATAGGGGATGTCCAGGTAATTCCTCAGGAAATACATCAATGTATTCATGTGTAATAGGTACCTCCTTGATTTGAATATTTCCTTCTCCATCCCTATATTTTGTTTTCTCTTCTTCCCTAAAAATCTCATTCAGTAGAGGTATTGGTGGTGGATCTAGATATCACCCAAATGATGAATTCTCTACTCTATAGATGAGGAATTCTATATATTCCTTACAAATAATAATTTCCTTCTTCTTATAATAAATTTTTTGTCATATTTTTAAATCCATTTCATACCAATGATTATATCAAAGTTAACCATATGTATTATAATTAAGTCAATAAATAGAGTGTGTTTGTGTGTTATAATAGGGACTAGCTACCACATCATTATTGTAGAGAGACTTCCCCCTATGAGTTTTGACTGATAAATACCTTATTAAATTAAAAGGGAAATGTTTAATTTTCTTGGAAAACTGAGTAGATATAAAAGAGATCAAGGATACATAATCAAATAAATCATTAGAAAACTTTTAAGATATTAATAAAGTACATTACACAACATAATTGTGTACTTCCACCTTAATTGTAGTTATCTCATATGATTTTCCCTCTCCCATTTTCCTCTTCTATGGATTATTCCCTTGATGCGTGGGGAATTCATTTCTGTAGAGCCTCATCATCCTACAACTGAAACATTGAATATCAATTTTTTTATTTCTTTCCTTTTAATTATTTTTTCTCATGAATCTTTTTTTATTCACTTATAATAAACTCCTAATACCTTCAATCATTTCCTAGGGCGATTCATTCAAATTTTTCACAAGGTTGAAATTTATGTGTTCTATTCTTATTCTTTGAGGCATTCCCTTTTTTTGTTTTCATATGGTGTATTATTCTCCTAATTTATATAAAATATATAATATCTAGATAATTTCTTCGTTGTTTTGATATCACATAAAACTATTTCATTGTATGATGAAAAATTTTGAGATACAATTCCCTTCAGAGACTTGTTTTAATACCTGGTCAATCTTGCACTTCTTGTTGCGTATGTAATCTTTAAAAAACCTTGATAACCTTATAAAGGTAGATTCATACTCTACAATAATTTATTCTTCCTTTTTCTTTAAGTTGGGGAGCTTTATTTTTATTTCCATTTTTTACTCACAAGGGAAATATTTGTCTAATAATTTCTCTTTAAAAGATTCCCATTCTATGATTTCTATTTCCTCTTCCTCCCAAGTATTCTAGATTAATGAACATCATTTATCAACATCACCTTTTATACAATACACTAAAATTGTAACCTTTTCCTTTTCACCGCATCCCAAGGCCATAATATCTTCTCCTAAGACTTAATTTGTTGCTTAGATGTCAATGGATTAGTATTCCCACCAAATTATGTGGGATTATATCATATAAATCAATCCAAAATGAGAGAATTTCATTGTGTAATAGGTTTCTCCATCTCAAAAAGGATATTTATCTTAACCTAATTAAGCTACCTTAATATAGCCATAACATTCTCAGTTCTAATACCAATTGTATTAGTTTACTCAACAGAGAAATATCTACATTGTCCATAAGTATTGATACCCTTGTTCCTTCTAGGGTCTATTTATAAACAGTAGAATATATAGAATCACCTCATAAAATTATGAATTTTAAATCATAATGTATAATTAAAAATATTAGAAATTAAGGAATTTATGCATTGTTAATCTCAAATCATAAACTTTTTTTCTTTAGGGATATCTTTATTTTCAAATCCTTTATAATGGTATGTAAATAAAATGTGTATTATTCTAAGAATATGCCCTAAGAGTGTCAAAAAAATTGCTCATTAAGGCTTATTTTTGTGCATTAAGTGATGTCAGGTCAATCCCAATGCACCCTTTTCGAAATTATTATCCCAAGTTACTTTTGTTCCAGAACCAAGTCAACTTGTAGTATCCAAATAGAGATGTATTACTAGTAAAAACCACAAAATATATTTCACAACAAAACATTAGGATATTATTCTACACTTATCCTGAAAGTCTATCATAGGGATATGTTCCTTAATATATGTTTTTCTTAATCTATATCCCAAGTTTTATACTAAACGTCCTATGATACCAACTATAACGACGCTGACTCCAGTAACCCGGATCTATTGCCTACTTTATTAAGTTGGAATAAATATAAAGGGTCAAATCTTGAAGGACCAATCAATTTAGTAGTTTTTTAGAAATAGATACATACATGATATACATTTTATATAGGGAATATAAAATAAAACATAGTACATAACAAAATCAAATAAACTGCACCCTGAAAAATAAGTCTAAGAATTCTTCTTCATATCCAAGAGAAAAGAAAAACAATGATCGTCAGCTAAAATGCTCAGTAAGGGTTAAGTACAGTGAATGCTATCATGAATAAATAATAATAATCAACATAGAAAGGTAAATAATTGAACACACATTACATTTAAATAACTTTACTATCATTTCAAGAGAAGAAATAATCGATATAGAAAGGTAAATAACTGAACACACATGCCATTTAATAAATAATATGAGAATGAAATTAATCCAAAGATAATATTATAAATAAAATACAATGGATGATGATAATAATTTTATTCTAAATGAACAAAATTCTTAATTATTATACTTCATGATCTCAGGCATCATGTTATCTCTACCTACAGGATATTTCCTTAGGGCATTTTAAAACTACAGGTAAAATCCCATTTAATATGGCCTACAAATTTGTCTCATGATATGTGATAATGCATCAAGGGGATATCTATAACAAGGTCCCACCCATATCTTCATTTCCAAGTCATTCCTCATATATTGAATAATTTATTTAATTAATTAATGATATACCTTATCAATAAATATCTGTATTGAGTAAAGGATATATATTAATCAATATTTCCTTAGTTAATCAAATAACAATCAAAGTATAAATTGTATTTAAAAATGGTATAAAGTTTAGTAAATAATAATATACATCATTAATAAATATTTATATTTAAGATAAATGTAAATTACAATTAAAATTGATCACAATAAAGTGATTGTTTCATGAGAAAGTTAATAATCACAAAATAAAGTGATATTGTATAATAACTTTTACTACTTATTAATTTTCAAGTCAAACCCCTTGGATAAAATAATTAAAATTGAAACTTAAGATACCATGATTTATGAATGAATCATTATATTATATTTTAAAGGGGCATTATATAAACAATATAAAATAAATTAGGTTCATAACATTAAAATATACCTCAGTAAAGGGAAATTGAGACGAAGTCCCTTGCTACATGCTTCCTTTTTGTTGAACATAATTAAAACCCATGTATAATGGTTTTAATCGTGTTATTATTTTATAGAAAACCCATATTCATATGTATAATAACATATGTAATCTTTTTATAACATCTTATCACTCATTCGTTAATAATATTTCATTATTTTCATTATTTCTAGTGTTAATTGCCTTATTTTCTCATTTGTTCTTTTTCATGAGAGTTTTGGTTATTGTGCATATTATATTTACCCATAATCTAAAAAATAATAATAATGAAATTATTATCATATTTATATATCAATTATTATTTTAATACTAATAATGATTTTTTTTGAGAAATGAAGTACGTTTTGATCGTGGAGACAGTATGTTTTACATACGCATGTGTAATGTTTCCATTTTTCAACAACCTTTATGGAAAAGTGTTAAGTAATATTTTATATTTTAAAAATGAGAATAATATAATAAATACAAAATTATTTATTTAAATATACATACATAAATAATACATATTTTATGGATGGAAAGAGAGTCACATCGCTTCGTGAATGCGGTTTTCCACATGTACATGAACGGTGTTATCATCTTTAAGTGAGTGAAACGATAAGAAAGAAAATTTTATATTATCTTTTAATAATGATAAATATATCATGAATATAATAATTATTTCATTTATATCACATATATTCATTAAATTTATCCTTATTATGTTCCATATAAAGCGTTAGTGGAAACTGAATCACATCGCTTCGTGAGAAGGTAGACTGGCGTATACACGAACGATGTTATCGTATCCCCTACAGAATGGAAATTAAAAAAAATAAATAATATAATGAATCATTGGGTATAATTATTTTATAAATTATATATATATTCTTTATATCTATCATCATACCCAACCATGATAGTTGGTATGGAAGAACGAATGATATCGGTTTGTGAGGCAGTAGTCCACCATACATATGAATGATGATTTTTTAACCCATTTGATCAAAGTGAGGATAGTTTTAGATCATTAAATTAACATAGAAACATATACCTATATTTAATATAATTGTTTGTTTAATATCATCATGTTTTAATAGTAATTTAATGAGGTGTGGTAAGATATAAAATAAAAATTCTCGTGGAAGAACATTACCCCTTCTTCAGGTAACCTCATTAAGTTTTCACAAAAATCCTTCCTAGGTTGGATTTATTCTCAAAATAAGGATTATAGGTTGATTTTATGAAATTTTGGAAGTTATTTTGGTAGTTGTTACATGTTCCAAAATGTCATGAATGTGTGAAGGAGTGAGGTGAGCGGGTATGCTTTTATAATTGAGGTGAGTGGAATAATTGTAATTTTTGAAAAGAAAAATGTGTTACCATGTTTTTCACATTCCAAAAGGGTAAAATGGATTATTTTAAATAATTAGATATTATAGGGTATAAATATATGCATAAATATATTTTAGAAAAGTTTTTATTTCAATTTAATCATTACCTTTTTTGTTTAATCCTCCCCAAGTAAATCCATTTCACTTAAATCGCGATAAGTAATTTTTACTATGTTTACTATTCATAATGGTAAAAAATTAATTCTACCATATTAGATAATTTAAATTATTATGATTCTAGATATGGAATCTAATTTTACAAATTCTATTAACTTAAGTGGACAATTTAAATTTAAATTTAACCATGCAGTCGCGACGAGAAAACGGGTTTCCAAAGAGAAAATGTTCAAAAGCTTACAAATTTTTTATATCAAAGTTTAATATGAACATGATTCCAATAATATAAATTGGATTAATAAAATTAATCTAATTTTACTTTAAATCAAATTTAAAATATAATTTATCTTTATAAATAATTTAAACTAAAATGCAGTTTTCAATTAAAATTCAATATTTTTCGTTATTCATAAAAAAAATGAAACATTTCAGAACAATCACAAAGAAAATCACCCTAAGATAAATTTTATATTATTAATTGTAAAATTTAATTAATTATATCAAATAAATTTTTTGAAATTCATAAAAATTAATTTTAATTTATGTGCACGAAGCGCGACTAAATAGTCTTCTACAATTAATACTGTTTTTTCAAAAAATATTCTTTTTCTTTTATATGATTATTATTTATTTATCTAATAAATAGATAAAAAATAAAAAAGTTTAAAATATATATTCTTCATAAATTATTTATTTATATTCAGACATTTTAATTTAATGGTTAGGTTATAATGGCCATGTTTAAATAATATTTTAATAGAGTATCATGTTTTGTTTAAACTCGGTGTTGCGTGCAATTAAAGCTATCAAAAAATTAAATTTATTCTGAAATAAATATATTATAAAGACTTGGGGTGTTACATCAGATGTGTTTTTTATATTTCTACTGCATTATTATGTAATTGTTTCTTTAGGACATCAATTATACCATGTGCATTTACAGCTGGTACAAGTGATTTAATCACACCCTTTGAATCAATAAATCTATAAAACAACTGATTTTCTAGTTATTGAAAGTGTAAAATCATTTTCACTTCTATATCAAATTTCCTAGTGTAAGTATTGAGAAAATTTAATGTTTTCACATTCCAGAAAATCTCCTCCCTTTGTTTTTTTCTCCCCCTAATGCTAGGATTACTTCTTTATTGAGGTGACAATCAACAAAACATGTTATAAATATGTTATGAGTTTGTGGTTCAAGGTATCTAATGACGGATGAGGATTAATATCCTAAATATATTAACAAACTCATTTTACGTCCCATATTTGTATGTTTTAGGGGATTAATTGGTACATATACTACACAACCCAAAATTCTTAAGTGGGAGATGTCAGGATCTTAGCCAAATTCCAATTGGAGTGAAAGAGTGATTATGATATGAACTTAGTCTGATGAAAATTAATGTTTAGGAATAATATATTTCATAAACCAATATATACCTTGGTATATTTATTCTCCTTATTAATGGTCTAATAATAAGTTGGCGGTGTTTTATTAGTGATTCACGTAAACCATTTTGTGTATGCACATGGGAGCCTGGATGCTCCGGGGTAATCCCCATTTCCATACCATAATAATTAAAATAATGAGAGTTAAATTTTCAAAAATTATCAATCCTATCCATCTTAATAACATTATCAAGGAATTCTTATCTCAATTTAATTATTTGATTTAGAAATCATGAAAATGATACAATATGTGTTGATAAAAAACATATGTGTGACATTATTCTAGATGAATCAATTAATACCATAAAATATGTAAATAATACATGTGATTAATGAATTGGTCCACATATATCCCCTTGAATTAATTCAATAAGGGTTTAATTTTAGTCTTAGTTTTAGTTGGATATTAGCTTATAATCATATTTTCAAGAGAACAAGCAACACATGGAATTTTTCTTAGCGAAGAGATCTTATGGACCTTTATTGAAAGACCATGAGAACTTTCAATTATTTTTATTATCATTCCTAAAGTTGGATGACCTAATCCATTATGAAACAAATTAATGAATTTTCAACTATTTTTTACTATCATTTGTATTTTTATTTCACTTATAAATGTTTAATGCAATCCAGATGATAATTTCTGGTAGTTTTTTCTATTATATGAATTTTATTGAATTTATTAACGGTAATGAAAATGTAATTTTCATTTTTCTCATGTATAGTTTGAGTGTCATACACATGATGGTATATGTAATTTAATCATAAATTTTTTTTTGGGATTTTAGGGAAAACAATGAATCTATTATAATGAAATTTTTCCTATTAGATAAAGAAAAACTTACTTTACAATTCCCTTCTATTAGATCTTTATGACCTGATATGGCATTAATAATTGGTCTTGTTTTTTTAAGATCAGAAAAATATTTTTTATTTTTAAAAATTTTGTGTGTTATTCTACTATATGATATGAAAATATCCATTTTATTTACACAATCTATTTTAATGATTTAAATAAAATAAAATAATATTATTGAAACACTTTTTGAAATTCAAATAATACAACATAAAAAAATAAAATAAAATAGAACAAGACATCAAATCACATATAATAACTATTATAATGCCTCAAAATTGTTTCCATCTATCATATCATCAAATTAAAAAGTAAAATCACCCACATCAAGGTAATTGAAATCATCATTTGATGGCTCGTGAATCTCAATAAAACCCACCTTCTTTTATTTCCCTTTATAGTATGTCTTAGAAAAATGTGTTTAATTTTTTTTTCTTTAATAGATTAGTTATATATCTTTAAAATGTGATATGAGGTAAATAAAACTAGGGACCAATGTCCCTTATAACCACACCTATATCAAAAATCTTCAGGATTCTTTGGAGTGTTTGAGGTGATATTTATTTTATTTCGATATTCATTTTGAGCAGGCACATGTTTATTACCACATCCTCAGTAGTTCCTACCACTAAAACCATGTACACATTGATAATAACATCCCTAAATTATTTTGTAAATAGTTTCTTGAAAAATAAAATTTTCTTTAGTAAATAGTATTATTCTACCAGTGGGTCAAGACTAAGGATTTTTAATAAAAATCTAACAGTTCTTCCCTACCATAAGTAGTGACGATATGATAACAGAATATTTCGTATACCCTCCCAATAGATATGGTTATTGTAGGGTGATGTGAGATGGATGAAATTTTGTATATGAATTTTTTTCATATTGTCATATATAATCCTAATATCATCACACTTTAATTATGATAAAAAACTACACATAGTAGAATTATAATCACTGACCCTTTTATATTCATGGAAGCATAAATAAATCCATTCATCATGTGTTGATGGAAGAACAACCTATTTTTTATGATCATACTTCTCTTTCAAAATTTACAAAGATTAAATGGATCTATTTTTATAGGGTACCCACATTTAAATCCTTCATCAAGATGTATTCAAAGGAATATCATCACCTTTGATTTATTTTAGAGGGTTTTTGAATTATTTTCTTCAATTTTTTCAATGAGATGCATCTATTGAAGATTCATTTCAACATCCATCACCAACAAAATTTAATTACCTATAGTAATATAAAGAGCATTCAATTTGATTTTTGTGATATTTAAGATGATGATAAATATGAGGGGGAGAGATAGATATAAAGAAAAAACCTTATTATTATTTAAAATTATAATACTACAATAGTTTAAATTTGGATTAAAGAAAATAAAATAAATAAAATGATATAAAAATTTAAAAAAAAAGGTTAATACTATCATTTAATAATAATTAGTTTTTATTATATAACCCACCTTAATCGATTAAGAAATATTTCATGTGGGGGTTTGAAATAAATAAATAAATATATCATATTGATCATTTAAAAAATTTCTTCTACGTAATGTTTTATTAATTAAACCATATAATAAGTTGGTGAATAAATGAGAACCGTTAAGTTAGGTGGTAATCCAACCATTATGTAAATAACTAAATAAATTAAATAAATCATCCAATATGTCATTAAATAAACAATATTCTATAAATTATTTGAATCATCCAACCAGGAGGTGAAAATTGAATTTAAGATGGAATGATGAATAGTTATAACCGTCCAACTAGGTGGTGAGAATAAGGTTTAAAATGAAAAAAATACCTTTTTCCATTTTAATCTTCATACTGATAACATTTTTTGTTAATTAAGAATTAAAATAGAGAGAAAATCATAATCAAATAAATAAAATAAAATGGAAGAGAGATAGAAATTTATCAAATCATTTTCATGGCTTCACTATCTCTTTACCTAAATCAATCCCATAACTAGGGTACTATACATCCCATTTATAGGAAGTGAAATGGTAGGTGGGATGAATATTGGTGGGGTTGGGAAGACCACCACCATTAAAAATCAAAGTGAAATTTAGGGGATGATTTTTTTTTTATTATTATTATTATTATTATTATTATTATTTAAAATTCTTCCTTTATCCCCACCCCCCTTCTCCTCTAAGCTATGTATAGGGGGAGGGTTTTTCACATCATCACCCATCGTAGGGGTTTTCCATTTATAACACCCAGTATTTTCAAATGATATTTGTTTCTTGAGAAAATGTGTGTTATATTATATAATATTATACATATATCAAAAATAGAAGAACCAAAAAAAACTTATATCATTAATAAATATCATTACATTAATCAGCTAAAAAACAAATGAAGATTCCAAAGATTAAAAATATAAAAGAAATAAAATGGAAAAATATGGATCACCCAAATCTTCTAGAATCATCACCCTCATGGAAAATACAATATAAGTGAAACAAAATATTAATAATCAAATAAAAATCTTAGAAAATAAAAATATAATCTTAGGAGGAATTGTAGTGAATATTGATTTAAAGAATAATGTGGTATTTATAGAGAGAAAAATGACTATTGGAATGGTAATATGACCATTGATCAAATATGATTGTTGGTCAATATAACTATTCTTCTATTTGATCGTTGGGGACTATAACTATTGGTGATAATTTTGTTGTTAAAATTAGTGTTTATAATTAGTAACGATAAAGGATAATTGATACAGAAAGGATAAATGACGGACTCAACTTGTAGATTATTGTTATTTGAAGTCTATTTGTTAGAACATGGGAGGGACTTAGTATCACTATGGTTATCCCTTAACTAAATACAATCCAAGCTTCAAAAATTGGGGATTAAATGAAATATTATATAGGATAAGTTCAAGTTAGTAGATATTACCACTTGGTCAATGTTAGTCGATCCACCCCATGAAACTACTACCACAACACACCTTACCCTTAGAGTATACATAGATATAATAAAGGCTTAAGTGTCTAGTCCTTAGTTATATAAAGTGTAATTTCCTTTTTAAAAATTAAGTTTTTATTCCATCAATCCCTCTTTGGGAATAATTTTTTTAATAAAATATATGTTTAAGTAAGATTAATTTGATAAATTTATTATTGGATGAAAATAAAACATAATTTCATTTTTAGGAAATATATACACTTTTATAATAAGCTCAGGAATTCTGAATAATATATTTTAAAAATAGATAGTTTTTAAGACACTCTTATTTAAACATAAATGATAAAATAATTTTATGATTTCCTAGGAAATTTTTATAAGAGTCAAAAATTTGACTATGTCTTAAAAACTACTAATGTTAAATAAATAATTATGTTTATATTTAAAATTTAAAATTATCATATTTATAGAATTATTTTTACAAAATAAATATTATATTTGAATTCATAACATCAAAATTAGGTTAGGGTTAATTTTTAAGAATTTTCTAAAAATACATTATTTTTCAGTAAATAGTAAAAATATAGTTTTGGGTTTTTGATATTTTTTATAACTTCATATTATGTCATAATGATGTAATAATTAATTGACAAAAATACAGGACCTAAAATTTTTTGTTTTGTTAATATTAAATATTTTAATACCTTTTAAAAAATTTCCAAACCTATAAGTGAAATTCAAAGTCTAAAATGGAAAAATTGATTTTAAAAACTTTATTTTATGGAAAATATACTTTTCTAGGTCCAAAGAAGTTTTAAAAAATGGTGTTCAGCTATAATAGATTAAAATATAATAAAATGTGACTGAAATGTTCAATATCATGAGAAAATTCATGGGTAAGTTGAAGGTTTTTCATTTTCTACAACCAAGATTTCCAAGACTTGTATTTAGAAATTATTAAACAATTCCTCCACTTTTTCTATAAATACCAACCCATTTCACATTTCTCCTTCACTCCTAATCCATCTTCCATGAATTTTATGTATCTTTTCCACCCAAAGATCCTTCTAATGTGATCTTAAGCCCCCAAGGTTCCATCCTTATGATTTAGGATCAACTCTTCAAGGTAAGGTAATTATAATCATCTTCTTTTCCATTCAAGTAGTTATTTTTTGTGTGTGTGTTCTAAAGGGTATGTCACTTCATTTTATTATACTTTTTAACATACCCTTACTGCTAAAATAATGTTCTATCAATGAGAGACCTTCATTCTCTATCATTTTACCTTTTCTAATTCCATATTTTATACATGTCATGCTACTTAATTTACTTCTCAATTTCTATATTTTACATAAGAAGTTATTATATTTTGAATACCCAAACCATTTCTGTATCCATGGTTATTCACCTAGATTTTAATTTGATTTATTGATTCAGGGATTTAAATATATAAAACCCACATTCCCTTTTTGTGTGATAAAAATTGTGTTATGTTCAAGCCTTCATGCTCTTAATTAATCAATGATTTTATATAAAACCTGTACTTTAATATCCTTATGAGATTAAAAAATCATTCATTACGATCAATTTTTCTCACATGAAATTAATACAAATAAAGGGTTCACCCTAATATCACTCCAATTCATTGGGTAAAGAATTATTATATAGAGATGAATTTTTTTACAATACCTTAGTGAATGACCATGATAATTTTGATTTATGAAACCTTGGTGATAAACCTTGGTGATATAATTTTAAATGTATAATTTAAATTTTATAGACCCATTTCCATATTATGGTTCATCTTCTTTTTATTATGATACACCTCATGTTATCTTGATCATGTTATATTTTTATACCTCGTGTAATTATTGATATTCCTCGTGATAAATTTCTCCCTTTCTTATTCCCTTAATTGGATCATTCTCACCACTTTACTTTCATGTATTATTTACCTAATTTTCAAAGAGATAAACTTAAAAATAACCCTTGTTTTGTTACATGTAATGAAAATTTTATGTAATAAAAAAGGTGGGATGTCATACTGCCACCATCGGTGACTACCACTGTCGTGCCACGCTCCACCGACCGTTATTATAATACCCTACATCATTGGCCTCTGCCACCTCCTCTCTATCACTGACCTTGAACTTCCACACATCCCAACCCATAATATCACCATCCCCCACACCTCATTAGATGCATGTTATCCCCGGTGGTCGGATTCCATCCACCTATTTCTCAGAATCATCATCCACTGCTTCCCCAGAGTGATACACTTGATCTGACTTATAAATCCACCATTAAATGACCTATCATCAGTCTCTCATCATCATTTACATTCCTCCATCATTTCCCCAAAACCAAAACTAAACTCATAACCATGATCCGTTGTTACAAATGATGAATCCACATTAATTATTTTTAATATTTATCAGTGAATCAGTGGCCAACCAAAATATCGATGATGAATGCCAAGAACATAGGGATAAAGGAAAAATAAACAAAATAAATATTGATTAATGTTTGTGTTAATTTTTATATTACTAAATTAATCCAATTAATGGGGAATAATAATTTATTAAGAAACAATTAGAATTAAAAACTCAAATTCCTAGATCTAGGAAGAGAAAAATCAATCATCGTTAGAACAATGAAGGCTGATTCTTGAATTAATTCAAGAGGAATTAAATTCGTTTTCATCTCAGATTATAAATAGGGGTTAAATGAAAACAAGTCATGAACTTGGGTTGGATCGATTATTGACAACAAAAAAATTTTAATCATTTTCAGTGGAAATATCTGATAAATCCATCGCTGAAAATGATTCTCGCGGTACTCTAATCCTCGATCAATGATCCCAAAACTATCCTAAAAAAACTCCCCATCAGTGCTCTCTCTCCATTCCCTTTAATCCTATTGGATTGAGATTATAACCATATATAAGTCACCATAATGAGTTTTATATAGGTTAGGTGCTAGTTCATTTCAATTAACAACCAATAAATTTATAAATTTAGTTATTTAATTATCATCCTCCCTCAACCACACTTAATAAAAAAACTGATGTAAAAAATTTTATGTCACAACTAGGACAATACTCACAATTTTAATTCAATGGTGGTACCATATTTACAATCTTACACTCTATTTGAGAGTTATTTCACCATTTTTAAAAAACTACATGTGCATGATATAATAAATTTAATATTTTTAATATATAAATAACAAGGTTCTTTGGGCCTTGAAATCTCATGATGACTCAATGACTGACTCTAAAAATATTTCTAAAAATATTCCAAAGTCTTACATGGAAGAAACAGAGTCTCTACAATCTTCCAAAATTCATGCATTTCATCCTTAAAAGAGAAAACCTACACAGATAGGTGTACATACTGAGCTCACAATGGGGTATATCACTCCCATGAACTCTCTTAATGGATATCATGTTGTCAATAAACATACACTCAAGGGAAAGACATTCCCATGAAGTTTATTCTCCTATCGAATTGAAACAACATCAATATCTTCAAAATCTATCCTCACTTTCAACATCAAACTCATACTGGTTGACATAATGCAATGATTTTTTCACATGCCTCCTCATCTTTGAGTTGTAGAGTATATTGAACACCCAGTCTATGTGTGGTTTTAGGGTTAAGTGGTATTGCACCTTGCTAACTAAAAAAATTAATTTGGAAAAGGGCCTATGATCCCTAGATATACCCTATTGTCTCATCCAAATCCACACTATCCTTGATGAGGTGAGATATCTCAAAACACATGATCTCTTCACCAAACTACAAAGACCATCGTCATTGGTCCTTAAGGGACTCCTAGTATTTTTTTGTAGTCCTCATCTGCCCCTAGATGAAATGAACCTTTCACAACCCTCTCTATCCAAAAAACTAGGCCGAAAAGCCATGTCTCGCACTATATCCAACCAGTATAATGGTGACCTATAAGGTCTCCCATAAGTTTCCTCAAATGGTGTTACATTGATAGTGGACTAATAATTGTTATGATATAAAAGATCCACAGATGGTAGATGATCCTCCTAGATATGTCCTATATTCAACATACAACCCTAATAATATTCACCAGAAACCAATCAATACTATTTAGTTAGATATTTATATGGGGTATGAACACCTTTCTCAACTGACACTAAGTCCCAATGGGATCCTGAATCTTCTACATAATCAAAACATGAAGTGATAATAATGGTTTGAAGTGATCATCAAGGTAATTCCATGAAGAATGAATATATTTTACATGAATATGCATCCCAACTCTCTATTAAGTTGTTCTCTCAGATGGCTATAAAGTGGGTCAATTATAAGAGGTAAAGTGCTCTATCATCTCACTCAAAAATAGTGAATGGAAATATTATTTTGAGAATCTATAGCCATGTCGACACCTTTGGGTGGATCTCAAGCTAGAATATCCTCAACCTTTACTGGTTCCACTATCACTCCCATGTCTAAGAAGAAATATCATAAGAAGTGGACCTTTCGAGCCCAAAAATTGATCTACAAGTGATCCCCATAAATATTGTACTATCGAATCATGTCCCCAACCATCTTCAAATGTATCACATACTCCACCTCTAACTCAAAGTACATAAGGATGTAATTGAATAAGACTACCATGAACTAATCCAAGAAAGGTTAAGGATCTAGTTCATAAGTCCCCCAAACACTATTGGGGAATAAAATACATCAAATGTTATCACCAAGAACTGAAATAAACCATAGCCACACAAGGAATCCATACTCGATACATCCTCCACTCACACACAGAGAAACCGATCGCCTATCTTGGGGTCAAACTCCCAAAACCACTCTTGTTGGAACTAAGGTTGTTCGTTGATAATAATGGATTTTGGTTTCTATTTTTTTTCAAACAACACATGTATGACTAGGTAATTTTCAAGGACTGAGGTCATACGATTAAGGTTGAAATCAGTGTTGAAGGTGGCACAGTTTCCCAGGGTTTTCCAATTTTTTGGGCCTCAAAATTGGGAGTGTGACGTTGGAAGAGGAAGTATTTCTTCATAGGAGTGAATTGTATGAAGAATGTTGAAGAAAATCGACAAAGGGTGAGAATTGTGTACCATAATACATGGGTTACATACCATGTTTTGGGAATGGTATGCAGATGTAGTTTGCGAAACCAAAAATTTTTCATGTAGGATGGTGATGCGGTACGCTGATGGGATGAATTTGGCAGAGGAAGTCGACCACGTAGGAGCAAAGGCAGTACGCAGAGCACGTAAGAAAATGGTTTGTAGTGGCTGAACAATCGGAACGCAGTGGGGGATGTATCAAATCAAGATTTTATAAATATTGATTTAGAGGATTAAATTGGTATCTTTACCTATATAATAAACGCTAATCCTACTGATTAAATAGGGAGATGTAACATCATTAGAAAGCATATTCTTCTCTAGGAATTCAACGAATTCTGAAGGAAATTATTGAAGGGAGGATCATGAAGGCTGGAGTGGTTCACATGGAAGAAATTATGCCAAAGGTGTTTTTAGGGTTTCTTGATCCAAAAAGGGATCTCTGGTATGTAGATACAAAGGAAGTCCACGAATAGAGAACAGTTCACATACATGAGGGATTTCGCAGTGGGGGTTCGCAGAATCGGTACGCGGTAGTGATACGTGATCGCAAAGGCAGAGGAATTCCACTAACAGTGGACAGTACATGGCAGTAGTTCTGGTACTTAAAGAATGTGTCCTATGTACCAAACTCAATACTCAATATGTTGGAGGATCAGTTAGTTCGCAATTTGCATTCGGGAGCTTGAAAAATCTTCAAATCGGTTTGCGAAGGAATTTTCTGGGACTTAGCAGTACCCAGGAATGTGGTCTTTATCTATGAGTGAAAAAAGAACTTCAAAAGAGCATCCATTTATAGTTTAGGATGCATGATTTAATGTTAAACCATTGAAGCAACATTCAAGTCAATAAACTGAGTGATGAGTCTTCCATCGCGGTGATAAAGGATAGTCAATGGAAGTGATCCGAGGGACGTAGTATGTTATCCCTGAACCTTGTAAATTTAGTGTGCCTAATACTGAGTGACAGTGCTAAAATATTGTATTCCACAACTTCTAAATATTAGTGGTTTGGTATGACTGACACATTTTCAGCATATGATCCTTGGTCATATCCATTAGTGGTGAACCAAGTAAAATTGATGTGCCATTTCTTTGCATGTGATTTTTTATTTTCTGCTCCTCCCCATCAGATAGGTTTAACAGGTTTCTACCAATGGGGAACAAGATCCATTAGTTTAAAAGAAAAAGTTGACACCCTGATTCACTCCTCCCATCTCAGGGTGTTCAGGGGTCCTTCACTTTTCCCCAAACCACTAGAGAAAGAATTCATCAATTCTCAGGGGTGTATACTCCTCCTTGATTGTCACCTGGCTAGGGTGACATCAATACATACCTAACCTCAAGATCTGATTTGCATCCTAGGTGAACAATACAGGTCTATCCAAGGGAACACCCTATATCTAATAAAACCATGCTCTACAGATCCTCCAACCACGCTCTTAGCTTCTGTAGCTATATGAGGTCATCCAATATGTTTGCACAAATATCAGGGATTCCCTAGTTCAATTTTGTCCAAAAAAACTCTCAATTGGGTGGTAAACCTGGAACATCATCCGGGAAGATATATGTGTACCTCTCCCATATCACAAGAAATAAAATATCAAAGAATCAACTGCTCTAAGGGGAACACTAGCCAATTGATATGGAATCATCTGTATCAACATACACATTATCTCATCATGCTCTTCTTGGTATTTATTCTCACTAGATAAGGTAAACACCTTTTAGATTAACTTAGGTTCACTATAACCCTCACTGGAAGCATTAAATTGGGCATGGAAAGTAGGCAAACAATCCATACCAAATAATAAATTTTAGGGCATCATCGCCAGCTACAAAATGATTTATATGATAAGCACTCTCTCTACTCCCAATTTTAGGTCACACTGTTATTAAAAGTGTGTGATCATTAATTATCTCTACATGATCCTCCAGGCATAAATGTAAAGAAAAAAGGATCAAATGTTATTGCAAGGTCTCAAATAGGGGTTGTATCTAAATAAAAGTGGTGATTGTGTATTGAAACTATAATTGGATCATAAAAAAACACAATTCGTACCTCGATCACACCCAGAGCCTCAAGGTCATAATCCCAAATTTCCTGAATCCATATTTCCCCTTTATAACCTATCATCATAAGTTGGGGCCTGGTATGACCCATTAGAACATCAAAATGACATAAAACATGCAATACAAAGGAAATAATCCACCAAACCTTGAAACTATTTTCTTTGGGTGGAATTGACTATCCCACAGGGTTTTAGTGAAGTTCCCAGTCAGGATCCAAGTATCACTGAGAGGGGGAGGGGGTGAATCAGTGATATCTTTTTCTTTTTAAGTTTCCCCTTTTTGAAACAACCTTTGCCTCTTGTTAAAGAGTTTCTTCCCTGATGAACACACACAACCACAGGAACACAAGATTTACAAGGTTCACTACTCAACAAGAGTAGCTACGTCCTTGGTATGGAACGGAAACAATCCAGTACCACACAGTCCACTAGAAAACAATCCTTTGATATGGAATACAATGAGTAGGATATACCCTTACACTCGTGCAGCACTTTGAAAACAATCCAATAGTGCGTGTGCTCCCTCTTAGTAAAAATAGGGTAACACAATTTTCAGTGCTTCTTTACAATTGAACAGATGTATTCTCTGAAGTACAAATCTTCACTTTTTTACCCAGAATCCAGTAAGAACTATCTTACGCACAACCAAATATGTGCGAAGACCCAAAATCATTCACGCAGCCTTTAGGGTTCTTTGCACGCAATTCAAATGGCTTGCGCGTAAACTTCCCTTTTGGCACGAAAAATCTTTTCCGTGCAACTTCCCTTTTTCCGCGCACCGTTTCACTTTTCGCGCAGCTTCCCAATTTTTCGTGCAACTTTATTTATTTCGCAGATACCTCTTTGTTTTCGCGCAACTTACTTAGCGTAAGATTTTACGCGCACCAGAACTCGAAATTTCTTCTAAGTTTCGAGCATTCCCAAATGAGAAGGGTTAGCCTCATATTTATAGGCATTTTTGACCCTGTGCGAAAAACTCTAATCCACGCGTAAAATCTCTTTCATGCGCATAAAAACTCTTTTATGCAACTTCATATTTCGTGCCATGCTTCAATATTTCACGTACCTCATGCCTTTGCCATTTTTCATCCTTCTAAGCATGAAGCACCAATTGCGCGCAAAATTCTTCACCGCGTTCCATATTGTGTGCAAACCCAATCTTTCTTGCGACATCAGATTTCGCGCACTACTCCAATCTTTCACGCATTTCATGCCTTTGCAAATTTTTGAGCTTCTGACCTCGAAACACCTTTTGCGCAAAAACTTCATTCCTCTATTTTGCGCACCACACCAATATTTCGCGCAACCTTCATTTTTCGCGCAGACCGCTGATATTACGCGCACAACTTTATTTTTCACGCATCCTGCAGATATTTCGTGCATCCTGCTGATATTTCGCGCATCCGCTACTATTTCACGCAACGCTTTATTTTTTCGCGAAACTCGCCAAGCTTTCCGCGCACTCCATGCCTTTTTCATTTTTCAATGTTCTAACCTTGAATAATTCCTTGCACGTGAAAATATAACACATATTCAATCTTGCATGCTCCATCCATTACCAAAAATACATCTTCATCTCCCGATTTTCAGGCCCCAAAATTTGGAAAACACTGGAAAACAGTGCCACCCTAAACTGTGCTTTTTTTCCACCTACAGATTGTCCATTGCTTTGTCATTTTCTCTCTTCACTGCTTCCCATAACCATTCTTCTAGTTTTATCACTAATTTCACTATCATGATATTTATCTTTTGATAGATCATCTTTAGCACCGTCAGAGTTGTAATGGAAAGTACTAAAACATCCCATCTTCCCACAGCATCATTCCTTCCAATCAAAATTCTATATGACTAGCATCATCATTTCTCCCCCCTTTACTTTATAAGGCTTGCATCACAAGTTCTCCTAACTTATGATATTTATGAAATACAAATCATCAAAGCATCGTCTGATTTTTGGTCCTTCTACAAAGTGAATTGATTTATCTTCTTTGACAACAAAATACAACACTCTGCAAAGGCTAACTCTTCAAACTTCCTTCTCCATTCAACTTGGTCCCAACATTTAGATCATGTTACAAGAATGAATCTTGGTGGGGAAAGTGTTCCTCTTTATTGTTTTCTTGAAGCCACATCAACAACACTAATATAGGGCTCTTATAACACCCTACATCACCCTGGATAAGTCTCTCCACTAATAACACCATCAGGTGCTTTCTTATATAAGTGGGAATTTCAAACTATAGTCTATTTCTGATCCTATACAGCTTGATATTTCATTATGGATCATCATGAAACCCTTACGGTCTCTATCACTAAAAATTGGGCAACATGCTAAGCCTGCATGCACCATCATCATATCCTGTTGGATCTGCATGTGGATACTCATCTTCTTGGAAAACTAGAGGAGGTTCTATGAGTTTATCACTTGTGATATCATCTCTCAGTGCCTACCTGGAGGAAACACCTTAAGAAAGGGTCCCTAAACTACTTCCTCATCACTTAACTAGTCATCATCATGACATTGTCTCGAAATAATTTCTAGATATTATTGTGGAGGCATCTTAAAATTTATCAAGATGTAACATGGTCAAGAGAATATCTTGGGAGAAGACTCAAGAAAGACTATCAAAGGACTCAATACTATAATATGCGTGTAACATTTGTTCCCTACAACCGATGACTTGGTATGTCGAGTTGATAAATAGATATTCAGATTCCTTGTGTATGGATATGCCTCCCTCCATATCAACACTAGGTTCTCTGTCCAAAAATACATTCTCAAGACACTCCAACATCATTTCCCTAAGTTCCTGACCAATCCTCGCAATGGGTCCATATCTACATCGATCCCCAAGGATAAACCACCATTGATACTACTCTATCATAACCCAACCCACTAGGGCTCACCTGGATAGCAATAAGAAGAGTGTGACAACCCGAAGAATGAATCCAATAATCTAGGGGCTATTGACAAGTACCAAGAAGGAAAATACTAAAATCAAATGCCTTTGCCTAATATACCCAAACACACACACACACAACCATCTCTATGAAAATATTCAATGGAATGATAAAAACTGAACATCTAATGTCTAAAAAATGCATGCAATAACCTCTAAGAAATAAATATCAGAGAGTAGTAGGGTAATAAAAATGATAAAAAGGGTGAAATACATGACCAACCAGAAATAAATGGGTAATCCTAAACTGAAAAAAAAACTATAAAGAGTTGAGTGGGGGATATCCTATCTCCATATCCTAGAGTCTAACCACAAAACACAGTCAGTTCCACAAAGTACTGCTAAGCACCCCTAATTCAGGCCTTCCATAGTCAATGATAATATGTTTATAAACTTTTTAAGACACAACATATATGAGAAAATTCTATGCGGGGATGATTATAAATATACCAAGTAGGACACACTAAAATCACTAAAGATAAAGCATCAAGAGAGAGTAGGAAACTCATCATAGTTAAGGAATGTCAATTAGTATATGATACAAAATCCTTAATAATTCACCCATATAGGATCAACAATAATCCCAAACAAAGAGAGAAATGGGAGACCTATATCCACATATAAGCTTAGAATGACGATTCAACCTCAATCTCCAAAGGTTAATCTCTGATGTATTGTATCATGTGCAACTGAATGAGAATCCATACCGAGGGACTGCACCTTTCCACTATTATCCATAACCAAGGGGGTAAAATATCTTATCCATGAACCTCATTTAACCATTCAAGAATATTTTTGGAGAACTTACACCTCACCATTTCACTCCACAACATAAGGGGAACTATCTCCGTTATTGGAATCATTCCCTAATACTTCAGGGGGTACTACTCAGTATATAGTTGACCATGACCTGGTGAATCTTGGGAGTGCCACTCGGTAGATGGAGGACCCGTTCCCCAGTGTGTCGGGGGGTACCACTTAGTGGATGGAGGACTCGTGTCCCAGTGAATTAGGGGGTACCACTAAATGGATGGAGTACCCACACCTTGGTGTGTCAGGGGGTTCCACTCAATAGATGGAGTACCCATCCCTAATGCATCAGGGGATACCACTAGGTTGATAGAGGGCCCACACCCTATTTCATAAAGGGGTGTCACTTAGTAGATGGATGAATAATTCCCTAGTGCATCATGGGGGGTACCACTCAATGGATAGAGGACTACAGCCCTGATGCATTATGTGGTGCCACTCAACTTATAGAGGACCCACACCCTAGTATGTTAGGAGGAACCACTCTATGGATGAATTAATTATTACCTCTATAGCGTGAGGGGGCACCAGTCAACTTGGGTAAAGAGTATGGGGGACCCCTACCCTAGTATACATGGGGGTATCCAACCCTAGTAACACTCCAATGATCACTCCTAATCGCTTTTACTAGATAAGAATATCTAATATAGGCATTAAAATATGATCTCAAGGTGTCTTATCTTTGATGATGAAATGAAGGCCACCATCACATTCTATGTGGAACACTAATCAAGATAAGATTATCATAGGATAAATCCAATTAGGAAAAGATCATCATGAATGCATGAGGCTCGTCATCTATCCATCAGGTTAAATCTTAAACCCACTGATATGTTACTGAAAATATCCATGAATGGAAAAATAAATCATATCATTGTCATCCTCGTATAAAACACTCGAGATAGGTTATTTACTTTCCTAAAACAGACAACTAGTTAAAAAAATTCATTTTTCTATATAACACATGAATATAATTACATGGTCTGAATACAAGAGTCTAAATTAAACACTAGATATTCATCTTGAAACCTCATATTTAATATTAGGGCCATGATGTCGCAGGTATCTCTTCAATCTAACATCATATGAAGAAGATATATAGAAAACTAGATTTGATAATAATAATAATTAATAATATTATTATTATTTATAATAACCCCCCCCCCCACTTCTTCTCCAATTCGTGTATGAGGGTGAGGGTATTGTGCACCACCTCCCATCACAGGGGCTTGTCGTCATCACTAGTGGTCTCCATCATTGTGCGCTACTCCACCAGCCACCATCACTACACCCTACACCAATAGAATCTACCACCACCTCACCATCACAAAACCTAAACTAAATCATGTACCAAAATGTGGGATCAACACTGTTTGTTCCATTTCAGACCCCTGTTGTTACCGATTGTCAGAATCCATCCACTCGTTGTTCAGAATCATCATTCACTACTTCCTCAGATACATCTTCTCAATCCAAATCATAAATACACCATTACCCAACCTATCCTTATATATCCATCATCATCATCATCACACCTCCATCACATCTCCAAATCCTAAAACTAAACCAATAACCATGATCTGTTGTTCCAAAAGATGAACACACAATGATCAGTTTTCCAGATTGTCATCGAATCACCAAACAACCAAAATACCAATGATGAACCCCAAGAACATAGGCACAAAGTCATAATACACATAATATTCACAATTTATGGTTGAGTTTATTTGTTCATCATAGATGGAATACAATTAATGGGGATTAATAAGTCAACAAGAATCAATGATAATTAAATACTCAAATTTCTATATCTAAGAAGAGAAAAGTCAATCATCGGAAAACCAATGAAGATAAATTCCTGAATTAATTTAGTTGGAATTAAATTCTCATTAATCTAAAATTATAAATGTGGATTAAAATAAAAAAATCCCCTACCTCAGGGTGGAATTATCTCCTAGATCTGAAACTTTTATTAAAAATATTCCAAAGTCTAACATAACAAAAATAGATTCATTAAATTTATTATGGTTATTTTAATGATCTCATTCCAAACATGGATGATTATGTTGATTGTTTACATGAAGGTTCAACCATCAAGGATTGGTGTTTACTCCTTAGGATCACGTATTTGACGGTTATTAAGGAAAGTAAATTTGGTAGGATAAATGACACTTTTAAAATTTATCAAAAAAACCCATGAGGATATTATTAGGTAAATTAACTCTATGAAGTATGATAGAGATTTAAAGATGTTTTTCATAGATCCTCAAGCTCTAAATAACAATATATAGTATATATTATGTGGTAAACACTCTATCCTAGATCACATTGATCTTTGGAATAAAATTTCTCTCAAAGTTTAGCATTGATTTAAGGAAAACCAAATTCCTTTATCTTAATAGATATGGGTAATGGATACTGGTGGTCAAAGTAGTAGGAAAAGAAAAAAAAATTGGGAAAAAATATTTTTAAAATTATAGAATCACTTAAGATACTTGGAGTTTATGGGTATGGTTTTGAATTAATCAAGAAGGTGAATATTATGTTTAACATTACATAATATTTCCATGATTTTTTCACTAATATAGGGTTTTAATTTTACAACCATTCATTATGGGAATGGAGAATATTAGTCTATTTTTTAGCAGGTGGTTTTTCTTAAAAATTTACATCAAATTATATTGTTTTTTCTTTTTTATTTTGAAGATTTGTTTAATACATGGATGGTTTTGGAATTTTTAGTTCATGTTTTCAATGGGTTTCCAACTCCATAAGATAGTTAAAAATTTTAGTTTCTCATGAGTGGCTTGTGCTTAACTAGAATATTCCTTTAACACTGAGGAAGGGAAGAATTTAGTAATCATGGATTACTTAATACTTTTAATTATTTTTTATTAAAATTTTATTGAACAAACATCATAATTTATTTTCTATATTATCATTTATAATTTCTCAAGTAAAGGTAGTAAAACAGATTAGATAGGGGGTTAAACAGGTTGGTTTATCTTAAAAAAATATTTAGGATATTAGATGGGATGTTATAATTTTACTAAAGGATGTTGGAATTAGGCATGATGGTGTTGAACCTAGTTATAAGTTGTAATATTATGCATAGGGTAAGTATTTCATACTTGTATTTGATTAGGTTGTTTGTTATCCCTCTAATGAAATAATGGGTTCTCATTATATATTAGGTTTAAATTATTTTAGTATTGAAGATTTTTAAAATTTAGAGAATTAACCTCTATAGAAGGCCCTCCTAGATAGACCTCCTTTATTAAAGGAATGGTTTGGAAATTATATGTGTTATGGTCATATTTATCCCAAATTTTGCAATCAAGGTCCTTATTTTGAACTTCATGGACATTCCTAAGGTCCATATACTCAACATTCTAAGAGTACATGATAAGTTTAGACCTGAGGATTTCATTATCCTTAAGAGTTTTTAACCCAAAATAATAAAAAGATTCTCCTTATAGGGATCATTTACCCATGTTCAGTTTTTTTCCA
Organism: Viscum album; assembly: GCA_963277665.1. Taxonomy (NCBI): domain Eukaryota; kingdom Viridiplantae; phylum Streptophyta; class Magnoliopsida; order Santalales; family Viscaceae; genus Viscum; species Viscum album. Next base: position 1,178,775,516 of record OY728140.1, on the reverse strand, counting down.
AAAAGAAATTCCAGATAATCATAAGCATCAATTAAGGATTTTTTTAGGTTCACGTTAGACATCAAATCGATGATTTTTTTCCATTAAATAACCCTTCATAAAATATTATAATTTTTTCAAGAATTTAAAAACCATGGTTAGGTACCATGTTTATGGAATCTTCAAACCTTTCCAAAAAATCATAAAATGTCTCCCCTATTATTTAAATAATGTTTTAACTTCATTTTTTATGTGATTTTTTTGTGGGGAAAGTTTTATTTGAAAAATATTAGTCTCCTGAATTGATGGATAATGTTCTCAACTTGTTTAAAAAATTATTATCTTGATAATTTAGTGAAAAAGTGAAGAGTTTCATCTTGGATTACTCAATTTGATGTGGTCGTTCATAGATTAAATGATGACAGTAAATACATTGACTTGATGTGAAGACTTATTGGACTTTATCCTAGGAAAGGTGGGAAGGTTTTTTAGACATGATATTTAATGATATGGTTTTATTGTCCTGGAAAGTATGTCTAATTTATGAGGATACATTCATACAAGAAGGAATGAGATATTCATTCATAGTTTTATAAAATAAATTACCCGAGTTAGGTACCACCTCATTTGGATTTACCTTTTGATTCAAACCTATGTTTATGATGGTTTTTTTAATTAACATAAATTAGGATGGAAATATATTTATATTTGTGATTCTCATGAAAATATAGATATAAATTAAAATTACACCTAGATTTACGTGATTCCCCTCCCCTGGGATTATCCACTCTAACAAGTCTATTTGAATAGTGTTAGATATATGAGGGAATACATAGAATTATAGAAAGGGGAGATAGATAAGATAATTTGGGAAGAGAATAGATAAATTTTGGTGAGAATAGATTGATAATATCTATGTTATTTATGTGGGTCCCCAGTGATGGTGCCAAAATTTTATTCTCCCAAATTTACATTACAGGTTAATGTTGCTTCTTATATCACAAATACGGTGTCAAAAACAAAGTGATTAATGAATTTAATATTCATTAAGTATCAATCAACAATATAAAAACACACCTAATTATTCCCTAAATTATTTCTTAAAAAATTCCATGTATAATAACCAAATCACTTTTGGATTAATTTCATGACCATTTTATAGTAAATGATCCTATTAAAATATAAAATGTCTATTTTTTGAATTTTGTGAAGTTAATGAGGATAATAATTCATGGAAAGTTAATTTCAAATTAAACAATTTATTAGAGGTTTAAATAATAAAAAAATAAAATTGTATCTATCCAAATAAAATCACTATAATAAACCTATGATAGTTTTAGCCTTTAATTGGTGGAAAGATCTTAATAGAAGGTGGATAATGACTCATAGGGGTGGTATTTATTAATAGATAAACTATAATATAATGGGTACCCCCCATTCTCTGAATAGATTCACAACATAGAAAATATTATATCACATGGTTAATGATATAATGAAAATTAATTAAGAATAATTATATCATTTAACTATAAAAATAGAGTGATATTATAAAAATTATAAATTATGAACACAATTATAATGAAAAAATGGAAGTGTAACATTTCAAAAATAAAAAAGAATAAAATAACCTGATTTCCTCCCCAAAATCTTCTTAAAATTGAGATTTTGTGTCTTTTTGGTCGATTACATGGATTTTAAAGACACTAAATTAATTATAATAGTAAAATAGTTAGTGTAATGTTAGTTATTAATTGAATTTACATAATTCACATGGTTTCATGTATGAATTTTCTCTTCTTTTTAAATTTCAAGAATGAAAATTATGGTGAGAAAATGTCCATGGGTATTAGAATAAGAAAATTTTTCCCAATATGACATCTAATATTTTTTAAATTTTTAGTACAATTGGAAAAAAAAATTATATGATTATAGAAATGGGGGGTTGAAATTTTAGTCCTTGAAATATGTCCTAGAATTTAATCTACAATTGAAGCTTTTAAGCTCACCTTCCAAATGAAAAATTTATCCCGGGACACAGTTGAATTTAATGTCCCTCATAAAATTGTTTATATTTTGTTAAATGTCTAGCTTAATTGGACATGTATTGTGGGATATAGAAAAATTATATTTTATGTGTGAAGAATTATTTTCCCTAGAAAATTTTAGATTCACTTACCAAAATGAACAGTTTCCTTTGTGAAATATCCAATTTCTCTAAAAGGTTGAAATACTCCCTAAAATTAAAAAAAATTATCGATATATTTCAAATTTAAAAATGATTTTAGATTTATTTAAAATTTATTGTTTAAATGGGATATTATTAGTCAATTTCATATAATAATCACACATATGTTGATAAATTATGTTTAAATTTTAAAATGAATTAACCTCATCAATTATTTACAATAAAGCACAAAAAATTATCAAAATATAATCAATATTATCCCATTTAAATAGAAAATCAAACCCTCCAACATTCATTTTTCTACTTCCCAAAAAATTAATATCACAAAAATATAAAAGATAAATTACTCTATACAAACACATTGAAACATAAAATACTTCCCACAATGACCTCACATCAATCAATCAGGAATACTATAAAAATATTTTAATAAAAATAAAAATAAAAAAATAATATATGGAGAATAATCCTATTCTTTTATAAAAATTCACCTCTACCTTTTATACAATTCAAATTTAGGAAAAAATTGTGTTTTTTATAAAAAAATCATAAAGGTTCATTTTTATTCTTAGAGAAAAGATAGAATCTCAAGGTGGAAACTACATTTCAAACATAAGATGAGTATCCATTTTTTGTATTTTATTAATAATAATAGAGTTGATATTATGATTTCCATCCAAGAGAACTGTAGAGTCACTATCCCCAAGTGAAAACAATTGCACATTTTTTTATTTTAGTGATCTATAATAGAGATTCAAATCCTTAATCTATGAAAGGAAACTATGGAGTAATTATCCACAACTATTTAATGTCACATAATAGTTTAAATCATTTCTCTATATTTTAATTTTATTTTTCTTTTAAATATTTTTATGAATTTTAAATTAATTATATTGTGGCCCAGAATCCAATACTATAAAGAGTGGGAAACTACAACATAAACACACATAGTTCAATACTATTAAAATGCATATGACATTTTGATTAAATGGTTGAAAATTTTGTTATTGAAAAATACCATCAAATAAAATTTCTTACCAACATTTATTCCCATGAACTTATAATTTCATGTTGATATTAATCAAGTCATAAAAATATTTAGGCAATTATTTTTCATCATCCATGATATACCTTATCATATAAAAGAATAATGAGATTAAATTTTCCAAAAAAATCACATTTTTTCACAAATTTAATAATTTCCACTCCCCCTATATTATAATGGAACCTCCTTCAAGGATGAATGAAAAGACAATAAAGACTTCATAATTTTGAATAATGTGAAATAAAGAAGTTATAAAATAAAATTAAGTAGTAATTAACCTGGTTTTAAGATGAATATCCAATAGAAATAAATTGATCATTTTGACTCTTTTTTACATATAGACCCCTCATGGATGATAGAAGATTGGGTTTAAACTCTTTTAGGAATATGGTATAATTGAAAATACTCAACTTATTTAGTTCATAAATCTCATAGACAAAAAGTATTAGAGGACCATGGAAACGCAATGAAGATCCTTTAACTAGAAATAGTAAAATTAAAAAAATTAAAAAAATATTTGTTAAAATTATAATAGATAAAGGAAAAATAATCTAAAACAAAATAATGAAACTAAAATTAATATTTGTTACCTCATTTAATTGTATTAGCTTAATATAAATCATATATAAATGATTGGTTCATTCGATTCCTATTCAATTTTATATTTAAGGTATTTTTCTAGGAATAACTTTACACTATATTCATTGACCAAAAATCAATAACCACTAGTGGTTTATTGAATCCCAAAGTCCCTGTGAGGGTAGAAATGATGCGTAGTATAGGGCCACGACCAAATCAATATCAAAATACCTAGGTGAAAATGAAGTTTGGAAGTGTAAAGGGAAACTTCTATTTCTTGTTAAAATTCCAGGACTTTAAGATTAATAGATTGGTAGGATTTAACTCTAGATATTCTTATCCTTAAATTTTCAAAAACCTCTATATAAATTTCCTTTTGTTAATTATGGTCAAATTTTATCATTTTAAAAATAATATAGTAATCAAAATTTTGATTTTTGATGGCCCAAAACTCTTTGTGAAAAAGTTAAATAATAAAATTGACCATGTTTACACAAAAAAAATGATATGGGGACATTATTAATATGGATTTATATGTTGTAAAATAGTCCTAATGGATATTCAAAAGATTTATACACTAATATTTACAAGGGGGGTTGACTATTTTTTCATGAATTTTATATTTCCCTATTTTATAACTCAAATTGACTATTAGATTAAAGGTGTTAGGTTATAGACACATTGTAAGAGATCCCCCCATAGAAATTAGTAAAAAAAATGGAAGATTATAGAAATGGGTTCCATGGTCACTAATTATATCCCTGTGAATTATTAATTACAAAATATGGTTTCTTTTAGTTAGTGAATCACAAACCTTATAGTCATTTCACTTGGTGGGAATCTTTTGAACCCATATAGACACATAATAAATAGATAGGTATATGTAGAGATGTCCCATGGAGTTTGGGAAAGGTCTCATAAAATCAATTCCACAACAATAAAATATTTTTATAATCAAAATGGTATTAAGAGGAATTAGGTTTGTTATATTGATGGAAAAATGATGTTAACACTGAGTAAAAGTTTGATAGATTTTTTAGGAATCTATATTTATGGTAGGCCAAATATACCATACTATAGAACCTTTAAAAAAATTTATTTATAGAAAATTTAACTAAAAATTCCTCTTTATAACAAAAATTAGGAATGGAGTTTTTCTCAACCACATAAACACATGTCCTACTCCCATTATCAGGGTAAAATATATTAAGGTAGGGATTATCAAACACATATTATTTGACATCATAAATGAATTTATTCCTAGCTTGAGGACCTAATAGTTTTGGAATGATACATAATGGCATGTACTTTTCTATATCAACATACTATGGTAAATCACTCATAGATTATAGATGCTCATTATGGGGTTATTTAGACTATTATAAATGTTATAAATTATATTTAAATTCCAATATAGGAAGGTGTTTATCTACAAAATTTTTAACACCCTTTGTTCCTTTTTAATTATGTAAAATTATTGAAATAGAGGGACCCTCCTAATAAATCTATCCTTGGAAAAATTTTAAAGGAGTTTCAATACTAAATGATTAGTGAAAACAATGATGTTGTATGATAAGAATTAAACTATAGATTTTTCTAAGTAAAATACAAAAAAAATCATATTTAGTTATTGTGCACTTAATTTGGTCATCATTCAATGATTTTATCATATAATCAATGAAAATTGATATTATTTATTTCCATTTCCCTAAAATTTATCCTATATAAAAGTCACTTTCATCACATAATATTTCAAAAGGATGGATCCTATAACAACCATGATCTTTATTACACACTTTAACATGATTTATTACACAAACTTTATCTTAATAAAACTCATAAGATCAAGAGTTATAGTTTCTTTGAGGCTTAGTAATATTACATGACAACATAATACATAAAATACAACAGCTTTGTTGAAAACTTTTATTACATGACCACAACATTCCTTCGTACTTAGCATTGCATGGGATAACCTGGGGACATAAATAAGAAAAGGCTGAGATATAAAGCCCAGTAAGAGAGTAAAAAAGGTATAAAAATAAGAATACAATACATGTTAGTCAATAGGCATACCAATAGAGTATAAAATAAACATGAACATAAAGTCATGATGTAGCATGATTATCATAACAAGAAAATGTGGCGACATCTTAAAACACAACATCATTAACATAAAGGAATCAGGTAAACCCCTATCCCAACATGATGGAAAAAAGTCCTATAAAGGAACAAAGTAAACCTCTATCCCAACATGACGTATCATGATACTAAACATTACCCAATGCATTGGAGCGCTATCAGGTTGCACCCTTCATGAACATTTTAATCTCAGGCTTAAGTGTGCCACATAGATCATATAACATGGATTCATTCAACATTATAATTTATTAAATGATAAAAGAATGTGTAATAAATATATTAAATTATATAATACATAATTATATGTTCATAAAGTTTAATATTCTTGAAACAGAAATGGGCATGGTATTTAATGAACGATGATTTTGGCATAGAAAATTGCGGTGCAATTTCGGCAGCATAACGACATCACATGGGGATTCATAAAATGGGTTGATGAGAGATAAATGGGTATATATTCATTTAGACATTAAATGAGAAGTAATATTATCATGTAGGATAATATCCCAACATATTAAATGGAATTTTAGATACATAATATAAAAGAAATTCTTGAATGGAAATGAGGAGAGAGAAATACCTTACAGAATTTTGGCATGGTAGTGGGTGTACATGGGAGGGATTAATGAGAGTAAAAGGGGTCTACCAACATTAAAAAATAATTAGGGAAGTATGGGGGAGGTATTAAAACATATCCTAACATTTTCAATTGAAAAATAACAGGGAATATAAATATAAGGAAACTTGGACGAAAAATGATAAAGGAAGGAAAGTGGGGATCCCTTACTTGGATGTGTGATCCCAAAGGCTTGGGATAGGATTCTTAGGAGCTTGGGGGAACCTTGGTAGGACTCTAGGGAGTTAATATCAGAGTGAGGAGGATCTTAAATATAGTTTTAGTGAAGATTAATGGGTTATTGGGTGGGATTATTTAGGAAAGGAGGGGGAATTCTTTATTCTTTAGGTTTTTGACACTACACACAAAAATATTCAAAAACACCAACCAAACCACGGTTTCTTGCCCATGGTTTCTAGAAAAGTGGAGTGGAAAAAATTAATTTATAAGTTAAAGGGCCAAAGACATTAAAATATAATCCTTTCTTATGTGGAGGTAAGTCACACCCTCAAGGAAATGAATTTAAAATCATAAAATATATTATACATTTTGGAGGATTCACTAAGGCATTATAAAATAAGAAAATTAAATATAAAATAAAATTATTTTAAATTTAAAACATATATTTGGGAGAATATCTATTTTATGGTATTTATTACATCACTATTGGGTCATTATGATATCACAAAACACACTATATATTTATATATTATTTAATTTTTACCCAAAAAATCAGTTATCTTAGAAAATTATGAAAAAATCACCATTGGATAATTTTGACATCCTAATTCAATAAATAATATTAATTTTATCTCAATAATTTTCTAAATATTTGAATTTTCACTTTTAAAATTAGAACCAACATTTATTAAAATTGATGGGTTTTGACAAAAAATAGTTTTTAAACGTTAATAAAAATTATACTTGACTTAATAAAAATTATATAATCATTTATTATTAATAAAATTAATTTGATAATAATATTTTATTAAAATATTAATTATTTAAAATATTTATTAATTCTTTTAAATAAATTCTTTAATTTAAAAAATACAGTTTCTATTTTATCATATAAAAATATAACTCTTATCGAATAGATTTTCTTATCATTTATAGATAAGTCAATGATATAATCATAATTTAAAAGAACTATTTTTTAATATTATTAATAAAGGCATAGTTTAAAATAATAGTGTATATATTTCTCAAAAGTATCATTTTTAACTGAAAAAATCAATTTATTAGATTCATCATTTTTTTAAGAAAGACTATTCCCATAAAGGAATTGATAGAATAAAACTTTTATTTTTAAAAAGGGATTACATAATAATTAACTAATAAATTTTTATATAACCCCTTATAACACCAGTATAAGACTAGAGGGTAAGGTGTGAGATGGTGATAGACTCTTGGGGTTGCTCTGTTAACATCACCCAGGTGGTAATATATATTAAATTGAACTTCTCTTTTAGAAGATTCCATACAATCTTAACGTGTTGAAGCTCCACTTGGGATTGGTCAAGAGAGAATCTCAGTGATGATACCTCTTTTCTGAGCTTCGACAAATGAGATTTTTATAGCCCAAGTTTACTGGATGGGGTCATCATATCCTTCGTTTGTGTGGAAAGGATTTTTTAAAATAATATATTTATATTTGTTGTGTGATCACTGCTCAATGACTATATTATCGACAGTAATGATACTTAATGGTCATTTAAACCAAATTATAATAATAAAAAGACTACATTTGTTTTCTATATCTATAAGACAATAAAATATAGGGAATTTTATTTATAAATGATCGGGTCGTTACAGATTCAATTAGGATCTTTCATGGTGGGTGGAGAGATAAATAATGAAATGAGAGTAGAGAAACATTCTTTTCCAAAACAATTGAGTATATTTTATAAGAATATGATAAAGGGGAATGGAATATAGAAAAATATCCTATTTAAAAATCAATAAAAACTAGAATGAAATATGAATAAAAACAATTATTTTACTAATGTTTGATATGTAAATAACATATGATATCTAACTTGGATTTATAAACCCTGATTACATTACTAAAAACAATATTGTTGAGGAATAATTCTTTTTTACCATTAAATTGAATTTTTTACAATTTAGAAAAAGATTATTTTCTTCATGTCATGAAATAAACCTCTTAAAATTACTCAAAAAACCATAAAATATGTCCCCAAAACTGGATAATTAATTTCTAAATACTTCTAGACACTCCCCCCCCCCCACTCGGGCCAAAGAAAATTCCCACCATTCATATAAAAAAGGTATCAAGGTAATTCACAACCCAAAGATCTTGTGTTTAATAGAAAGGGTTCCAAATAAAATGGTGGTGGTTGTTTTTTTCTTTTAATATATTGAAACATAAATTTTATTATACCCTAAATACCAATCTAGGAATAAGTATATTTCATGTCCTATTACTTGTTCAGGGACATGATCAATGAATTGAAAAGGAAAATGTCAGTTCATTGTGAATTATTTTAGCATTCTATAATATATGAACACACTCTATACAAAACTCACCATTTTAAGGAGGATAGATTTATTCTCATTTTTTATCATTTTAATTACATTAATCTTAATAACCACTTGAATTTGGTTAAATCACTCACTCTTAGAAATTTGGTATATAATATAAACTTTTAATAAATAAAGTATTTCTTTTTGCACCACTTACATTAGATTAGTATTGAGTCACATTTTGGAATATTGAGAAGGATAAAAATATTATTCAAGTTCAATATTATGTCTCCTAATGAGTGGGTTATTCCCATTAATATCATAAAGGCTTCATAAAATAATTATCTTGTGGTTTCTAAAGGCATCAAAAATCATTTTCACTTGATTGGATTCTAGGGAAGAATGGATGACAATAAGAATGTTTTTCTTATTCCCTAAATATTTATACTTATTTGAGGAAGTTATGAACTTGAGATAAATTTTAGGTCTTTCAAAATCACATGAGGTAGATTGGGATTGGAAATCAAGCACGATTGGTTCCTTTAAAACTGATGCATCAGCCTCAATAGTTCTTAGTTAATTGTATGGAATTGGTACGGATCAAAGATTATATTTGCTAATAATGGTTTTATTATTGGTGATCCTAAAAATCATCAAAGTATATACATTAAAGATATGTATGGTAAGAATAAAAATTTACCACAACCGAAAAAAGTAAATCAATATAAATTTAACTTTAACATCCATCAATAATATTTTCCTCTAGTTCACTTTCAACAATCACCCAACCAATTCACCACATAGTAACTAATTTGAGAGGAAAACATATAGATTTTGAGATCAAGGATCATGTTTTTTAAGGTTATTATCATATTCCCATTCATAACTAGGTTAGACTAGTTGATTTTTTCTAGAGAGAGATGAAAAATAATGATAGAGTTCTTCTCCCTAAGAAGTAAGATGGTTTTCAAGGATAATTATTTCATTAGGTTAAATTAAATTTTTATCTTTTATCAAAAAAAATATTTTAAGTTAACTTTATATACCAAAACACTATGATAAGTGTGTTGGAGAGTAACATATGTGTTTTGGAGGTCCTCAATCCATAACAAAAAATAAAAAACAAATTTAATGACTTTAATAATATCCCTTAGATCACATTGGTCTTTGAAAACATTTTTATCCCCATGTTCAACTTTGATGTAATAATAACTGGGGTCATTTTAAATTAGGGTCATAGCTCCTTATATGATTATTCATATTAGTATCCAAAAGGAATTGGTTTCTTTGAGATAAGTTCCTTTTAAAATTATACAATTCCTTAAAGAAAATGTACTATACATGTATGTTTTTGACTGTATTAATATGGGTGACACTGAATTTAACATGGGAGGAAATTTCTCTTAAATATTTTCTCTACTTGGGTTTGGATTTCTCCCTCCATATTTAAGGGAATGGAGAATTTTACTAGACTACTTTGGGAGTTGTTAGTAATTTTAAAATCACATCATATTTATTAGATTATTTGGGAGGTTTTAAAGTGACCCTAGCTAATTATATATTTATTTTATGTAATTTCTAATGGATAAAATTTCAACTCATAAATCATCTCACAATCCCAAAAATGAATGTTTTAGTGTCTTTGAGGATCAACTACATAAGAAACTTATTTTATGATAATTTAAAACATTTATACACATTGGAACTACATTAGATCCACTTCTAGAAATATTCCAAGTTATACTTATCTTTATAACCTGGTATTCCTATTAATATGAATGTTCTACATCCTCGTTGGAAGACTAAGTTATATCTTAGAAAACACCTTAGAAATTAAGGACTTAAGAAAACTAATGGTGACTATAAGCTTAGGATAAAATTGGAATAGTTTAAATAATAAATATAATGGATAAGTGAGTATTGAAGTTTATTTAAGTGTTATATTTTAATAAGTGAAGAGAATGGATTTTTTTGGAAGTAACCATTATATTTTAAATAATTTAACATTACTATTTAAAGTTTAATGGATCAAAATGGAAAAAATTAAAGGTATAGTATGTGTGGGTTGAGATTCTCCTTATACACTCATTTAAGTGATAACCTATATTATTTTAAGTATTTTTATTTTATATTTTTACCTTTTACCCTAATTTTATTTTACCTTGGTAAATATTTTTAAGCTTGTAATTAATTTTAATGATAAAAATTAATATTGACCCATTCACTTAATTATAACCTTCTTATTTCATATTTGTAAATCATTTTATGAAATAAAATTTCTATGGTTTTGAAAAGATAATTTTATGATTGGAACACATAATGTGTAAAAACATTTTTTAAAAGAAGTGTGCTATTAACTTACCATTTTAATTTAGTTTTAAAATTATAGACATGGGATTAATAAGTTTATATAATATTTTAAAATAAATAATGTTATAACTTAAATTCATATTTTATTTATTAATTAGTTTTTTAATCTTCTATGTTATACTTACATAATGAAAAAATCATAAAAAATTAAAATTTTCACAAAAACCATATTTTTTATTAAAAATCAACATTTTTCATAAAAAAAACTAAAAAACTAATTCTATGTAATTTTTATGGTGATGAATTAAAAAAATAAATTTTATTTTATATAATTTAAATTCTAGAATTATTAAATTTATTTTTTATAAAAAAATTCATAATATAAATAAAATGTATTTTATTGAAAATAATATTTTCAATATTAAATCATAGTTATTTTTTATCTTACATAGGTAAAAAATTAGTATTTAGTATCTTAGTGATTATTATAACTTTATTAATAATTTTCCTATAATATGTTGTGGTTTCATTACATTAGTTGTATCATGTAAAAAAATTATTGAACTTAATTTTTTTTCAAGGTCATAAATTTTGGGTCATCACATTCTCTATCCCTTAAATAAATATCATCCCTAAAATTTTAATTACCACCTAATAGTTAAACTAAGTGTATCTAAGAGAACGACTCAAATCATGATACAATTTCTAGGGTATAATCAATAAATATAGAAAATATATCATTTTCCCCCAGAATAGGTCAATCCTAATTTTGAGTTTTTCTCAAATAATTTGGGAAAAACATCCTTCGTGATTGGGTACCATAACTCAAATGATATAATTATTTTTAAGATAGTGATAATAGTAATCATTTCTCTAATCAATTATCATAGGTTGGTTTTAAATATGAAATTTGATTTCCTTATTTTTTTATTATTATGGATTATATGTTGAGATAATCAATATATTTACTAAATCACATGAAATTTATCTAGGTGGGGGATAATAAGTATTTTATGAACTAAATTTCATAAAAATAGACTTGATATATAATACAACAACAAGTTTTATCTAATAATCTAATATCAAATCATTGGGGTAGTGATTTTATGCTCTTAAAAAACTTCATAGTTATACAAGAGTTGATAGAACTAAAATAAAATATGATATCAATAAATATGGAGTGAAGGATACCCGTACCTAAATTATCACTGTCCACTTCCATGGTAGTCATTTTATATTCTATTTCTTATTCAAGATATTTATCATGCTTATTATCCTTATTATCCCTTAGGTTTCGACATCAATTTTTATAATTTCCAATCTCACTATATTTAAAAATATAGAACAATTAGTTGTACTTTAAGATAGACTTCATTACACTTTTCCATTTTAACCAAACTATTCATTTTTCCTTATAAACTTATCACAATATATCCTCATATTCTATGAATCAAACATATTCCTTTTCTTTTAAGACATTTCCCTGGGTGTTTCTTATCACATTATTCACATGTAGAATTTTTAGTATTATTTCTTCCAGGGTACTCACAACTTTATCATTCAAAAAACATCATTTTTATCTTATTTAGAGTGCTTGAAAAATTAGGTAAATTAAATCAATTAATCATAATCATAATATTTCTTACTCTAGTTCCAATCGCGTTAGGTTTCTAATTGGACAATCTCCAATTTTCCATGGAATTCTTTATTAACATGGTTCATTTGATCTGAAACTATTACTAAAACCAAAAGGGTTGACATTAATGTTTAGTATTTATATTATAAAGTAATTATAAAAAACTAAACCTCATAATGGTTTATTCTTTATAACAATCAAATTATCTTTTAGTTAAACATAAATTCCTCATTATTAAATATAGGTTTCTTTTATTTGGGCAATCTCATATTATTTAACCTAATTCCTTAATATAAAAAATATTTCCTAATGTCTTGTAAAGTGAATGTGATTAACCAAATCATATCCCCTATGAGTTTCAAACTAGGTTTGTAGTTTTTTCACTTTCTCATACAGTTGGTGATGATTGAGTTAATACCCAACACTAACTTTTCAAGTTTATTACCCATAATTGTATTTTTTCCAAATATGGCTTCCACATATAGTATCCAAAGACGGATTTAATTACTATGAGAACCTCATAATCTCTACTTTATAAATATTTCATAATATTATCTTATACTTATACTTATCCCTTAGACATAACCTAAGGTTTTTCACTAACATTTAGTTATCCTATTCCCCAATAATAATGAAATTAATCCTAAAAATAATTAAATCCTTATCTAATACTAAATAAAGCAATAAAAATTAAAAATATCTATATTTTAGATCATTTCAATAGGTTAAACATTAGAACTCAGGAATCATCTCATGACCCCAATAACAAATGGTTTAGTGTGTTTAAAGATCAGCAATATATGATACTTATTTCATGATACTTGTAGAAAAAAATCACATTTGAACAACACTAGATCCACTTACACAAATCTATTAGGTCATACTTATATTTATAACCTTGTATTCCTTATAACTCCAGAGTGCTCCAACCTCATTGGAAGCTAGGGTTTTAACTTTTAAAACTATTTGGAAATGAAGTCCTTGAGAAAAATAAAGGTGAATAGAATCTCATGAATGTGGGATAGGGTTATGGGAGGAGAAAATTTCCAAATTCTCAATAATAAATTCCAAGTATATGTGAGTCTTTAATTTGTAAAAGTGTTACCTTTATATAAATGATGAGAATGGTAGTTTTTGAAGTATCTAATACAATTTTAATTATGTAATGTTACAATTCAAATTTTAATGGATCCATAATTGGAAAATGTAAAGGGAATGTGTTTTTGGGAAAATAATATCCTCATATTATCATTTTGGAAACAACCATGAGTGTTCTAGAGCTTTTCCATTAAGCTTTTTAACTTTTACCCTAATTTACTTTTACCTTGGTAATTAATTTTTAACATTAGTAATTATTTTTAATGAAAAAAATTAATATTTTCCCATTTACCTAATTTAAATATTATGATTTCAAATTTTGAAATTATTTTATAAAAAATACTTAGGTTTTGAAAATTAGTTATAATACTAACGCACATAAAGCATAAAAATAGTTTTTAGAAAAAATGTGTTTTTATGTCTAAAAATGTATGTACATGATAAGATTATCATTGATACTAATTTTTATAATATAAATTTGATTATTATAATAAAAATAAAAGTTAATTGTGATTAAAAGTAATCCAAAACTAAATTTCACCATCAAAACACTTAATTAGAAGAAAATAATGGCAATAATTTCTATTAAAGTAACTTTTTCATTTAGTTCTAAAAATGTTTGACATGATATTTATGAGTTTATAGAATATTTTAAAGTGAATAATTTAATAAATTAAATAAATATTTTATTACTTAAATTTTTTTAATCATTTTTGACATGCTTACATAATGATAAAATCATAAAAATTGCCATTTTAAAAAAAATGCATTTTTTACCAAAATTCAACATTTTTTGAAAAAACTGAAAAATTTCATAATAAGTAATTCTGTGTAGGAATTAAAAATAAATTTATTTTATCAAAACTAGATTCTAAAATTTTAAATTTTAGTTTTTTAAAAGAAAATAAATAATATAAAGAAAATTACTTATATTGAAAATAAATTTTTTGATATTAACTCATAATAATTATTTATCTTCCAAAGTTAATAAACATTAATGATTTACCACATTAGTGATTATTATAGATTTATTAATAATGTTACTATAATATTTTTGGGTCTGTTTACATTGGGTGTAGCAAGTAAAGAATGTTATCAAACATAACATCGGTTTTATAGGGCCATGAATTTTAGTTCATTATTTGTTATTTATCCTTTTAGGAGATATTAAATCCTTTTATTTTTTATAAATGTTTGTTTTAGATTCTTTTATGGGTTTCCCACTATTTAAGATAGTCATAATTTTGACTTGCTGATGAGAGGCTTGCATTTAACTAGATTCTCTGCTTATTATTGAGGAAGTGGCAGCCTCATTGGGAATGGGTATCTTACCACTATAAAAAATTATACTTATTCATGAAGATTGATTTTTAATGGATTCAGATTACAAAAATTATTTTCTATTGGAATCCATCAAAAATGAACCATTTCTCAACAATGTGTCTCAATTACTATTAATCGTGACAGTCAATCACATTTAACCTAGGCATCATAAAATTTTCCATAGAAATATCCATCCATCACATGAAGTATTTGTGATTAAATATAAATTATACCACAAATAACTTCCTAGAAAATTATATTTTATATATTTATAATTTCTGTTCAAAATAGTGTTTCAATAAAAAATTAATTACCATCGAAAATGATATTCAGATATAAATTGTAAATCTATGATAAATATTATTTTTGTAACTTATTTATATAGGATTTACATTTCCATTAAATATAGTATTTATAGTGAAAATTTAAGTCCATAATTAATAATTGTAAATAAAGGAATGAAAACTCAATTTTCACCAAATATTTAAAAAAATCATAAACATATTCATTATAAAATTAAAACCAGTATATTTCTAAAAAGGTTCATAAGAGGGATCATGTTAATAATTTACATAAGGGGTAGGTGATAAACTTGATTAGATTAAGGGAACACCATCCCTATCCTCCATGGAATTTGTCGTATATATTACATCATCAACAAATTTTTTTCATGCAGCAAATATCATGAAATTAGTATTAGATTATATCATTTCATGTAATAAAGTAATATGTAGAAATTTTCATGTAATTATTATCACATAATAAGTATAAGAAATAAGTATTTCAGAATAATATTTTACTTAATTAGTATTAAATAATAAGTAATTACGATGGAGATTTTTTTTGTGTTTTTCCAAAAGTTAGAAAAATATTATGCATTTAACTTTTTTAATCGATTTAAATTAATTTTTTGTATTTTATAATAACATATCTATTTAATAAATAAAATAAATTATTAATAGTTATGAAGAATATTTTTACTTTTGTAATTCATTAATTAGTATTATACTATAAAAATTTTAATTTTTAATTAAATTTTATTTATTTTAGATTTATTCTAATAATTATGATAATTTAAAATAATTAAATACTATTAATTTATTATTTAGTTTGATTTATATTTATATATTTATATATTTATTATTTTTCAAAATCATAAATATTGTTTTTATTCAAGATTGATTTTAATTAATTAAGCTAATTAATAAAAAAGTATGTCTATAAATATTTTATTTATTAATATTTATATTAAATTATTTATATTATTATTATTATTATTCTAATTGAAAATAATATTTATTATTTTATATTTTAAAAAAAAAATTGTATTAATTTATAAATATTAATGACTATTCAGTAATTATTATTTTTATTTACATTAAAATGTTTATACCATTTTATTTTATATAAAATTTAACTAAAATTTTCATTTTACATTAATTTTAATATTTTATACTAATTAATGACTATTTATTTGTGATTTATTCTTATTTATATTAAGTTATTTATATTTTTATTAATTTTTCTAATTTTAATTAACATTTTTTACTTTAGATAAAAAAAATTATAATTATTATGGATACAAATTATTTTTAGTATTTATTTAATAATATTATTATTTATTAAGTAATATACCTTAATAATAATTACTAATAATATTTTTTTTTCTTACACACTAAATAGTATTGTAATATTATTTTTTTCATTAATTTTTATTATTTTTTAAAATTTTAATAAATAATATATGTTCTAACAATTAATTGTTATTTTTTATTTTCTATTTTTTATTTTTTATATTGAATTATTTATATTTTATTATTCTTTATGATTGTAACCAACATTTATTATTATTGAATAAATGTTTTATTTCAAAATTGTATTGTAAGAATATATTATAAATTATGGTTTATTATGTTTCTAAATTTTCTAAACTAAAATTTATATATGATTAAAATCTTTAATCATTTTATTTTTTATTATATTAAATTAAATATAAATAATCTATAGTAATAATAATATTCATTATCTATTATTTTTAATTAATAATTAGTAATAACAAAATTTTTAAATTATATAAATTTATTAATTTTGTTTATGAAAATGATAATTATTTACAAAATAATTAAAACAATTAAATAAATACAATTCACAACCCACATTGAAAAAATAATTAAACCTTGATTAAAAATAATAATACACAATGTTAATAACAATTTATGAAATAGATTCAAAAAATTACCATCAAACTAATGCTTTGTTCATATATAGTAGATTTTTAAATTATATTATGACCTTAAAAGATAATAAAATTTTAATTAAAAATTACATAAAATGAATAAATATTAAAAATTAATTTTAAAAAGTAATATTCAAAAAAATGAATTGGTCATAATTATAAGACCTATAAAATAGTAATCAATTTACTAAAAAAATAAAAAATATTTTAGTGAGTTTTGAAAGGGTTTTCAATCGGGGAAACAAAGGATGGAATGGGGGGAGGGACCGCTATATTTATTATCGGTATTTTTTTTGTGGAATTATTCATCACAAAATCGATGTCGTTTAAAATCTTTATGATGGATATTTATGATATAATAGATTTTTTATGGGTACTTGTAACAGAATGACTATCCATAAAAAAATAGATGCCACAAAAAAAATTCTTAGTTATCTGAAATATATTTGAGATGGATTGAACTCCTTGAAAATAATTTTCTATTAACCCATTTATGATTGATTAATCACAAATAAGTTTGTAGAGAGGTTTATTTGTAATGGACTCTCCATTCATTCCTAATTTTGTCTTTCACCCTATGGATTATTGAAAATGAATGATGTGTTTATAAAAAATAACCATGTTGTATAGGTTCATTTGTGACAGACACTTTATTACATCCCAAATTAACCTTTTCACCAAGATTATTTTAAATGGATTATATAATCCATCACATATTACCTTCATATAAAGGTATTAATTTCAAAAAAATGAATCATTTATCACAAAACAAATCTCTTTCCTCACTACATGAATTTCTATCAAAACTATGTGTGATGAATTCCGTGTCCATCATAAATGTTCAATTTCTATATATATTAATTATGATATACTAATAATTCCATCATAGTAATCCATTTCGAACAACTATTTGTGATGGAATTCTAGTCTGTCGTAAATAATCCAATACAAAAGAATTAAAGGGAAAATGTGTACTGGTTTTAATGATTTTCAATTTAAATTTTTGTGATGAATCCTAATAAATAAATTTCTCAATTTTCTTGAAAATTTGGTTATATAATGGTTGTGGAATATATTTGATAGAGGATTGAACTGGTTGTTTAATCTTAGGTGGATATTTTTATTGTTTTTTGGGTTGTTGCAATTACACTAGATGATGTTGGAATTGGGCTTGTCGGGATTGTAACGGGTTATGAGTTTGAAAGTTGTGTGGAGGGTGAGGATTCATAAATTAGTGTTGATTTGGTCGTTGATTATCCCTAGAATGATATCCTGGCTAGTCATTATACCCTGAAAATAAATTATTTTCTTATAGATGCTTTTTAATATTTAGATCATTGACCTTTATAGACGGTCTTCCAATAAGTACCCCCTTTATTGAAGTAATTTTTGGGTTGTTATTAGTCCAATGGTAATGTTTGTCAAAAATTGTGAAAATAGGTACCATGGTTTCATCTTCATAATATTTTTTTATGTTTATTTATTCGGCCTTCCAATAGAAGGATAGATTTTTATCCCTTAGGAATTCATCATCCCAAAATGTATGCATCCCATAAGATTTTGGAGGAATCTCAAAGTAGGGAGAGGTTTCCATGTTCAAATTTGTTTAGTAGGGCCATCAAAACATTTTTAATCTTCAATAGGGGAAATGTTTTTTAATTTCTTATTACACATGATATCTTTGAATTGTATGTTTCATGGACCCAACCCTTCATAAGTGAATATAATTTGTACTCATATTGAAAAACTCTTTTTATATACCATGAGTAGGTTATCATTAAACCTTTCTCAATAATCATAAATATTTTCCCCCTATTTTCCAATAATTTTTTGAGCTCTATTTGTATTTTTAATTATTATGTGGTAGAGAAAATAATTTTGAAAACACCCTTTGTAATTAGTTCCCATAATGGATGGACTCTGGTGTCAAATTTTTAACAAATTCTAAGGTTGATATTTTAATGTAAAAAATATATTTTCTTCTTAGTTAACTAGATATGATGAGGGGTCACATGGTACAACCATTTCACTAAAGTAATCTACATAAAGGTATGGAATATCAACTTTGATCACATTAATGATGGGAAGGTGGTTTAGGGCATGGGTTTTGAATCATTGTCTATAGTTTTACATAGGTGAGTGGGTTTTTTTAGGCAATGATCAAGATCAAAGAAGTTGAGGTAATCTTTGATTCTCTCAAGACTCCTGATGTCACACCCATGCCCTTCATTTAAGGTATTTTCTCTCTTATATTCTTGGCCTAAATTTCCTCACTAACTTTCCCCTAGGCCCCCCTTGAAATTTAAGAATTTTGGACACTTTTTTAGTAGACAAAAGGGGGCACACAGTTTGCTAAACCATGTAAGAAAATCATGCAGCCTTGTCTAGATCATTAAAAATATTGTTAAATTCTATTTTTTCCCTCCCAGTATTTATCCAAACTTGCCCCTTTCTTCCCCCATATGACCCCAGCATCCATGGAAACCTCCCAAGCACCTCAACCCCTCCTTGGAATTCTATTTTTAAGGGGGTTTGGAGGAGAAACTTTAAACTTCCACAAGTAAGTGAGTTTCTTCCTTAGTTATTTCCTTTTTAATGGGGTTTATTCTCTTATTATTGAAGTTTCTAATGTCTAGAAGGTAGGTTTTAGAACCTAGAGTTTGATCCTATATTTCTTGGTCTATTCTTTTGGTTTTAGGCATGATCTAAGTCCCTTGTTGTGCGGTAGTGGTGCGGTTGAATTTTCGCACAAAGGATCAAGGGTTTTGAAACTTGGGGTAGGTGATTACATGTTTAATCAATGATAGATGAGTTAGATTTTCTTAATTTATATTTTTATCACACTTCTCCTTCGTTATCCTTGCTGTGAAATCTGGTTTTAGTGATGTTTGTTAAGCAAATGATTTTAATGTACCAGTTTTTTGTTAAATTGGGTGGTCTACATGTGTATTTTATGTTATGCCAATTGGGGTTGTTTTATAACTCATGTAATGGGTTTATAGAAATGTTTTGGGTGCTGAAAATAATTCTTTGGTGAATATGGGTATGCACATGGTGTTCAAAGTGGGGGTTTTAAGGGATTTTGTGAGAAAAACATTGTTAAATTTTGTGACGTTATTTTATTAAAATTTTAAAGGTATTATTGAGTGGTGTAAGTGGTGGAAAGAATGTGTAGATACTGTTTTAAGTTTATTATGACAATAAATGATGTGTTTATCTATTAATGGCTTTTGGTATCATGAGATAATGTTTTGATCACAAAAGGGTGAAGCCTGAGTATCTAGGAGGGCGGATATGTACTAGTATGCTAGTGATCCGGAGCGGTTTCATCCATGTTTCACTAAGAAAAATGGATAAATAAAACACTAAAAAACTATATTGATGATCATTTGAGACCACTAGGTTATGGTTATGTTCCCTACTAGTGGCTCGTGCATGAGAACAGATTTTTCTATGGTTACTTTACACCTAGGTATGAGGTACATGGGGCCCGAGAATAACTAGTGCTTAGGGGTGTTCCTGAAATTAGTGTGCATTGACTCTTTTGTAACTATATTTGTCACATGGTGGATTTTTCTGGAAAATATAGTAGATTAAAATTTTTTTTGAAATGTTCTCACTCATGGAAAATTCCCTTTGAATATTGTTTACATTTAAAAGTTCCATTCTTTAGAAATTATTTCCACCACTTCTTGCTTATCAAAACTAGCATGCTTTTTATCTTGTATTGTTTACTCTATGGAATATCATGGTGGTATCCTATTGGTATTAGACTCACACCCTACTTACAATCCATGTGTGTAAGTAGACTTGATCATGTTTGACATAGGTAAAGGCAAGTCATTAGGTGATGGTGGTCTGGATTGTTAGTTCCCTTCCTTGGTGTGGTGTTGTGGAGACAACTTGTGGGTGATGACCATGTGTCATGTAGATTCCTTTGAGATGTTTTTCTACTACATATATGTGTCTTTGGGCCTCTTTTATTATTTTTGGACCTATGTATTTAGTTCGGGATTATATTTAAATCTTGATGGGTATGAATTTTCAGAATCGGTTTATCAATTGGGTTTGAGGTTTTATGCTTCCATATTCAGGTAAATCATTCCCAAACCGAAATATATAATACCCAAGAACTTGTGCCAACCTGTGGGGATAGGGAATTCCCTTCAAGCCTTTTCATGGGCTGGGATTGGTGCTAGTTTTTATGGAAACCAGATTCAGTTTGTGAAAAAAATGGTATCAGATGGGGTTAATGTTTTTGGGTTATAGTATTATTTTGGGATGAGTCGATCTAGATAGAAGTTAGGACTGTCGAGACTTGGAGTTTTGTTCATGAGTAGGGTTCTTGTATTACACCTCTCTTGGAATACCTCCAGTCACCATGAGACATTATAATTATTTGTTTGACTTCACTTCCAGGTGAGATGTGTGGGCTGAAGACTACATGTGGACATCAAGTGAGGGTGGGGTAGTTGTTTCTTTTATCATTGTAATGTGTTTGGATTATTTATATTTTATTTTGTTGATGAAATTTTCATAATTTTAGTACTGGTTTTTTCTTGTGATTTTTGTCTTTTGTAGCAACATGTCTCCTCGAAAAGCTCTCATGCACCCACGGGAGGAAGTCGGAGAGAGTTCTCCCTAACCGCTTGATTAGAGGATATTAGAGGTTGTGGTTTGGGATGTTCAGGCTCTAGTACATGGACCATCTCCTATTCCAGATTATGTTAGAGAATATGAGACTATTCCTAGGAAGTAAAAGTCCTAGGAGTTCTTGAAAATAAGCCTCATACTTTCTGGGGTAGCATAGAACCCCAAAAAGTAGAGGAATGGCTTGAAAAGATTGAGCACATTTTCGAGTTCCTGGACATACATAAGGAGGTTAGGGTGAAGTGTAACTCTTTTTTATTGGAGGGTCCCAGCTACTGGTGGTGTGATTTGGTACTTCAAACTGGGAAGAATGAGCAGATGCGTTGGAGAGATTTCAAGGCTATCTTCAATGAATAGTACTGCCCTAATGTCTTAACATATACTAAATCCCTAGAGTTCATGGATCTTGTTCATGGGGTCTTTATATGATATATTATTCCAACCATTTCACTAAGATGGTTCATTGTTCTCCTAAAATTTTCTCTAATTATCAGTCAAAGGCCCATAGGTTTGAGAAAGGCTTACGAACCGAGATATACTCCCAGGTTTTCCTGTTTAAGATGAGGACCTATACAGAGGTGGTTGACCGGGCATGTATGGTGGAGATTGACCAAAAATGGAGGGATTGTATCTATGGTATAGTATCATTAGTGAGTAGTGTAAGATCTTCATAAAAGAAAAGGAAATGAGAGGAGTAGGGGAAAAGGGGAGGTGGTAGTTCAGGCCACTCTTCCAGGCAGTTTTCATCTGTGGATTCTGATGCGAGATATGTCAGGTTCCATCAGTGTGGGAGACCGGGGCACATCCAACCAAAATTCCATTTACTCCAAATCCCTATTATCAATGTGGAGGTATGGGTCACTTGTAGTCCTTTTTTAGTGTGGCAAGTCCACTTCAAAGTAGGGCAGGGTCAGTGACTTCAAGAGGGGTGTCAACTTAATCAGAGTCATCGTGGATGGGGGGATCTCAATTTGGTGGTTGTGGTGGTAGGGTTCGGTCATCTTCTTTCCAGATCCATATTAGGGAATAGCCACAGACTACTGTTCATCCTCAGGAAGAGACCAGACATCTCCAAGCAGTGGATCAGGCACCAGCAGGATCAGTGGCGGTACCGTCGGTAGTTCAAGGTACCATTTTGATTTCATCTTATCTAGTTGCTACTCCTTTTGATATTGGTGCCTCTGTTTCATTCATTTCTTCATGTTTTATGTACATGATGAAATTTCCAACCAATTTATTATCTTTTTTGATGGATTTGGTGATGCCGCTTGGAAAGAAGAAGGAACAGGGTCTCAGGTACCCCTTGTGTGTGCTTTCTGTGGAAGGGGTTGAGATGGAGTGGGACCTGTTGGTCTTAGATATGGATTTATTTAACATAATACTTAGAATGGATTGGATAGTACACTTCTAGGTGCACATCTATTATTATAAGAGGCGATTGAGTTTCACAGCACCTGAGGAGAGTCTTCAGGTTTTTCGTGGGGAAGGGGGTCCTCAGTCGAGTCGTGTGGGACCTCCACTATCAGAGTTGGGAGATCTTGTTTTCTAGTTATCATTAATTGTGATAGAGAAATATGTTCATTCTATTTATGGAGGACTACCTCATATAGTGAATGAGTTTCTATATGTATTTTTGGATGATTTTTCAGGTTTTCTCCTAGAGTGGGATGTGAATTTAGCAATTGATCTGGCACTGGGAACATAATAGATATATCTTCCCTAATATCACATGAGACCCACCAAGATGAGGGAATTAAAAATACAGCTGGAAGACTTATAATCCAAAGGATTCATTCACCTGAGCATCTATCCTTAGGCCGCACCTATGTTGTTTGTGAAGAAGGCTGATGGATCCCTCCAGTTGTGCATTGACTACCAGAAGCTGAATAAGGTAACAATCAAGAAAAAATATCCTTTTCCCCAAATAGATGAATTGTTTGATCAGTTGAATGGGTAAAGGTGGTTTTATAAAATATACTTTCATTCGGGCTATCATCAACTTAGGGTGAAAGAGGCAGATATCCTAATGATAGCCTTCTGAAGCGGGTACAACCACTTTGAGTACTTGGTCATGCCCATCGGATTGACTAATACTCCAACGGTCTTTATGGAACTTATGAATAGGGTGTTTCATTAGTATCTCGATTCTTTTTTCATGGTATTTTTCGATGGCATCCTAGTTTATTCAGGATCTAAGGAGGAACATGGGAATCACTTGAGGATCATTTTGGGCACCTTGTGAGAGCATCACCATTATGGAAAGTTGTCAAAATGAACTTTCTGGATCAGGGAAGAGGAATTTATGGGGCATGTTATCTCAGAGCAGGGGGTTTCATTGGTCCCCGAGAAGATCAGTGTAGTTATATTAGGGGAGCAGCCGAAGAATGTGTTTAAGATCAAGAGCTTCCTCAGCATGGATGGTTATTGCAGGCAGTTTGTTCTAGATTTCTCTCGACTTGATTTGCCGATGACCACGCTCACTCAAAAAGGGGTGAAGTTTATATGGGCCCCAGAATTTTAGGCATCCTTTGAGGAGCTGAAGAGGAGGTTGACTACCACCCCCATTCTGATTTTTTCAAAGGCTGGAAAGGGGTATGTGGTGTATTGTTATGATTTAGGTATAGTTCTTGGGAGCGTTCTTATGCATGATGATCATGTGTTGGTGTATGGCTCTCACCAACTTCAAAAACATGAAAATAATTACTTGACCTATGACTTAAAGTTAGAATCTATGATTCATGATTTGAATACTTGGATTCAATACCTCTTTGGGGAGAAGTTTTTGATCTACTCTGATCACAAAATCTTGGCCTATATCTTCTCATAGAAGTACCTCAACATGAGGCAGTTTCATTGAATCAAGTACTTGCATGGGTTCGACTTTGAAATTTTCTATACCCTGGGCAAGGGTAACGTGGTGGATGATTCCATAAGAAGAAGATTCCTGGTGTAGGATTTGAGGAATTATAGTGATGAGTGGATTATGATGTCACTCTTTTCTCAGATGCATGTGGAGACTAAGAAGCAAAATTGAGGTGCATTATTGGCGAGTTTTCAGTCGACTCCTTCTCTGGTGGAGATAATTCAGTGGGATCATCCTATTGATGAACTTTTTTAGTGGTCAAAGTAGTTTATCCATGGTGGGGATATGTTTTCTGATCCGTCATCATCTCCTGATGGCATCTTGTGATTCAAGGGATGTTCAGTAGTGTTGTTATCTCTTCGGAATGTGGTGATGCGGGATGGACCCCAGTCTCAGTGGGTTTTCCATTAGAGTTCCACCAAGATTTATTATGATGTCCTTTGGTAGTTCTGGGGGCCTGGTATGAGACGAGACATCGTGGACTTCATGTCAAGATGCTACACATGCCAGCAGGTGAAAGCAGAGCATTAAAGGACCTCTGGTTTGCTCCAGCTGTTACCCATTCCTACCTGGAAGAGGGAAGAGGTCATCATAGACTTAATTGTTGTCTTTCCACGTACACCTTGAGGTAAGAATTAAATTTGGGTGGTGATTGACCATCTGACCAAATCATTCCACTTTATTCTGATCAGAGATACAACTAAAGTGGATGAGTTGGACCATTTGTATCTTTAGGAGGTGGTAAGGCTCCATGGTGTGCAATTAGTAGTTTTCTCAAATAGAGACCCATGTTTAACTTCTCAGTTTTGGTAAGGCCTTCATAAGGCCTTGGGTCTCAGATTAAGATGAGAATGACATACCATCCTCAAACAGATGGTCAGACAGAGTGGGAAAATCATATTTTGGAGGACATTCTATGTGCATGTGTTTTGGAATCTAGAAGTTCCCGGTATAGCCATTTGGGATTGGTTGAGTTTTGTTATAATAATAGCTACCAATACTTAATTATAATGTCTCCTTTTTTAGGTTCTCTATGGTCGGCCTTGTCGGTCCACCTGTGTTGGGCTGAGGTAGGTGAGAACTCACTGTTGGTGCCGAGTCTAGAGCAGAAGATGTCTCAGAAGGTCAAGTTGATCAAGTAGTTCTAATTGAAAGCTCAGAGTCTCCATAAATCATATACTAACCAGAGTCATCAATACCTATAGTTTTTTGTGGGTGATAGGGTATTCTTGAAATTGGACCCTCGTTTGGGCCATCGTCGATTGGGAAAGCTAGGGAAGTTGACATCGCGGTATGTCCGACCTTTTGAGATCACTAAGCGTATTGGAAAGGTGGAATATAGGTTGGCCTTAACTTATTAGTTTAAATCCATCCATGAATTCTTCCATGTATCCTAATTGAATAAATACAACTTGGATCCATACCATGTATTTAATTGGGGGGAGTTGGATATAGATCCTTATTTTTCTATTTTTGAGTGACCGGTGCAAATAGTGGACATCTAAGAAAAGGTGCTTTGGGGAGAGTCTATTCCACTAGTTTGGGTTCTTTGGAAGCATGGGAACGATATACATGAGACATGGGAGTGAAATTCATGGGTCGAGGAAGAGTACATGTTCCTATTTTTCGATCAAGATTCTGGTTGACCTTCTGGGACGGAAAGTTTTCATGGTAGGTAGAATTGTCACACTCATGTCCTTTATTTAAGGTAATTATTTCTCTTATATTATTGTCCTAACTTTCCCTCCTAAGTTTCCACTAGGCCCCCTTGAATTTGAAGAAGTTTTGACACTTTTTTAGTGGAAAAAATGGGGTGCACGGTTTCGGCGCACGATTTGCTGAACCGTGCAAGCAAATTGTGCGGCCTTGTCCAGCTCATTAAAAATATTGTCAAATTCAATATTTCCCTCCCAGGATTTATCCAAACTCTCCCCTTTCTTCCCCCACTCTACCCTAGAACCCATGTAATCCTCCCAAGAATCTCAAACCCTCCTTTGAAATCCATTTTGAAGGGGGTTTTGGTGGAAAAACTTTAAACTTCCACAATTAAGTGAGTTTCTTCCTTAGTTATTTAGTTTTTCATGGGGTTTAATCCCTTATTCTTGAATTTCATAATTTCTAGTAGGTAGGGTTTCAAACTTATGGTTTTATCATGGATTTATTGGTCTATTCTCTTGGTTTTAGGCTTGATCAAATCTCTTTGTGGTGTTGTGGTGGTGCAGTTGAATTTTCACACAAAGATTCAAGGATTTTGACACTTGTGGTAGGTGATACCATGGGTAATCAATTCTAAATGAGTTATATTTGATTAATTTATATTTTTAGAACACTTCTCTCTCATTATCCTTGATTAAAAATCTGGTTTTTCTGACATTTGTTAAGAAAATGATTTTTAGGTACCAATTTTGTGTCAGATTGGGTGTTTTACATGTCTATTTTATGTTATGCCAATTGTATTTGTTTTATAACTCATGTAATGGGTTTATAGAAATTTTTTGGGTGATGAAAATTATCTTTTGGTGAATATGGGTATGTACATGGTTTTTAAAGTGGGGGTTTTAAGGGATTTTGTGAGTAAAACATTGTTATATTTTGTGAAGTTATTTTATTAAAATTCTAAAGGTTTTATTTAGTGGTGTAAGTGGTGAAAAGCATGTGTAGCTACTGTTTTGAGTTTATTATGACCATAACTGATTTTTTTATGTGTTAATGGATTTTTTTATCGTGATGTGATGGTTTTAACACAAAGGGGGGAGCTCGGGTATCTAGGAGGGTGGACATGTACTAGTACACTAGTGATCTGGAGCGGTTTTATCCTTATTTCACTGAGAAAAATGGATAACGACAACACTAAGAAAACTATATTGATGATTTTTTGGGACCAATAGGTTATGGGTTTTCTCCCTAATAGTGTATCATGCATGAGAATGGGTTTTTATATGGTTACTTTACACCGAGGTATGAGGTACATGGGGCCCGAGACTAACAAGTTCCTAGGGGTGTTTGCGAAATTAGTGCTCATTGAATCTTTTGTAACTATCTTTGGAATATGGTGGATTTTTCTGGAAAATACAGTAGCTCACTTTTTTTAAAATGTGCTCACTCATGGAAAATTCCCTTCAAAAACTGTTTACATTTTAATGTTTCATTCTTTAGAAATTATTTCCACCACTTCATACTTATCAAAACTAGCATGATTTTTATCTTGTATTGTTTGATATATGGAATCTCTTAGTAGTATTCTATTTTTCTTAGACTCACAACCTACTTAAAACCATTAGGTGTAAGTAGACTTGATCATGTTTGACACAGGTAAATGAAAGTCCTTGGGTGATGGTGGTTCGGGTTGCTAGTTCCCTTCCTTGTTGCGGCGTTGTGGAGACAGCTTGTGGGTGATGACCCATTGTTGTGTGGAGTCCTTGGGGATGTTTCGATGCTAAAAATATGTGTATTTGGACCTCTTGTATTATTTTTGGACCTTTGTATTCTGTTTTGGATTTTGTTTAAATCTTGTTTGGTGTGAATTTTCAAATTTGGTTTATCGATTGGTTTTGATGTTTTAGGCTTCCATATTTGGGTAAATCATTCACAAACCAAAATATATGATACCTAGGCACTTTTTCTTACTCTCGTGGATATTGAATTCCCTTTTGGTCTTATCACAGGCCGGTTGGTGATGGTTTTGATGGAAACCAGATTTATTTCATGACACCTAATACTCAAAAGGTTATGTATCTCATTAATTTATTTGAAGGACCTAGCCTAAAGTGGTGGGAAGTCAGGGCTACTGTACACCTACATGAAATAATGTCTTGTAATTTTATCAGTTCAACCTTTATTAATTAGCCATATCTTGATTAAGTGAAGAAATATAATGTTTTGACATCTCCTGGGTGTTTTTCATAGTGAGTGATCAGTTAATGAGTATATTAATAAATTTTTAATTTTGATATGTTTCTCACATAATCTAGTTGGTAGTGACTCCATTGAGGCTCCTTGTTTTAATGTATGTATTCACCCATAACTTGAATCTTTCTTGTCAGTGGTCTATCTAAAATTTTATCTAAATGTTCTTTAAATATCCTTATTAGTGGAAGCAGTGATAGAAAATATATAGAATGTGTATAATTCCTCATTCATGGTTGAATTAGGTGAATATTTCCCATCTAAAAAATCAAGGAAGTCGGTTGAGTGAGGATATTCTTCCTATGGAAATTGGAGGCATCAATTATGCTTTTTGTGTGGTAAACAAGCCATTATAAGAGGTATTTTTTGAAGTCTCCAAGAGTTTGTGAACAGTGTGGATACTTTGGTCACCATAAAAGGTTTTTTATGTTGGGTTAATGAAATTATTTGTTTTAGGTGTAATCAATTTTTTTAGTGACCTTTTTTCTAGGGATCTTTTGTGGAAAAATTTGGTATCTTTGAGGATTATTTCTTGTGCATCATGGTTGGTGACATTTTTTAGTTGTTATCTTGATAATGGATTCATTTAATTTGTAACTCATTTGATTATCTTTGTGGATGTGCTCTATTGATTTATGTTGGTATTTATCTTAAATGGTTTTAATCTATCAATTTTTTTCTACATCCTTGTGCATCGATAGAACCTTGTGATAGGAACATCTAGATGTTTTGGTTTATTGTCTTTCAAAACCTATTTTTGTCCCTTACATGGGTGTCTTCTTAAGAATGGTGTTTTGTATTGTTTGGGTTGGTTGTTTTTTCTTTAGTATCCTCTTGTTTACACCTATTTGTTAAACCTCAATATAGATGTTTTGGGTGATATCCCTTTTTAAAAGCTTGTAGTGATCTAGTTGTGTACTAACATAGTTGTGTTAAGATCATTACAATTGGGCTTGGATGGTCCTTAGTGATGTATTCGGATAACTAAAACTATGTGGATTCATATTGGACTAGGAACTAAGAGGTGTTTGTGTTTGATTTGGTTAGCTCATTAAGGCATGAGGCTCTATGTTAAAAGTCCTAGGTAGTTTTAAAGTAATTACTTGGGGTGGAAATATCTATTTGTTTTGGTCTCTAATTGTATATTGTAGCATAGTTGTTGGATATTGAGGGTGTTGAATATTTTGGCATCATTGGGGTGTTTTTGGTGTACCTTTCCTTTGTGGATCTGGTTTTTTCTTTTGGATGGTTATTTACGGTGATTAATTGACATCTCTTATTTGAGTTGAAGATATGTATTCTTGGTGCATGTATTCCATATGTTCCACTATTTTGGTGAGTCTTAAAATTGTGGGGATAACTATTCTAGGTCTCTGGTTATTCTTGGTAGTTCTCTCTTACTATAAATATTTGGGTTCTGTTTAGACATATGTGATGATCTTAGAGGAATTGGTTTGAGGTTTCTTAGTAATGTTGATCATAATCCTTTTGGGGTTGTTCCTAGTGGTTACCTTTTGGGTATGTTTTCCTCTTTTCTATGAACCATAAACCTCACAAGTTGGGTGTGGCAGTTCCTTTTATCTCATAGTTTATATCTTTTGGACATGAGACTTTCTAGGGAAAAAACAAGATATGGTGGGGAGATTTTTCATGTCTGAGTATCAATTTCATATATGGAAAACTCTATGAGTATGTTTTTGGGATTCTCAAGGGTTAGGAGGTAAACCCATATGTTTTTAGTGGTTTTGGTCTTAGAACTATAGCTAGTGAAGTAGCAGGTGGTCCACCAGCTAGTGGGTGGGTTTAGTAGTGTCTACAACAATCTGATGTAGCCACTGGATAGCTGGTGAAATGGACAGTGGATACTATAATTCTTTAGTATCCTCTTGCTAGTTGGGAGTGTTTTTGGATTTGAATTTTTGTTTGGGTGGTATTTTAATTGTACCCAAGAACCCCCATTTTATTTAACCTCCCCTCTCCCTTGACCCTAGATCGACCCATAAAAACCTTGGGATCCCTCTTTGGTGTTTTTTGATCTCTTAACCTCATCTCACAGAAGATTGAAGTTTCGATCGAAGTGGTGATCCACTTTTTTCATTTCAAACTATTCATGGGATATGATCTCTCCTCTTCCTATTGATTTTTTCATCTTCAAGGATATAGAAGCCTTGGGTTTCATTAGATCTAGAATGGTTTATGTGGATTTATGATTCTATGATCCTTATCACTTATATTGAGATCTCTCTTCTTTGATTTGGTGTTCATAGTCATAGAATACACATCTTATATTCATTACGGTTTGATCTTTGATATTACAAGTATATGTTTATATGTCATTTATTTCTCTTATAATTTATTTGTTGCGTGATTTCTTTTTTATTACATTTGAAATTTTTCAAGTATGGTTTATTGGTTTTGAATCATAAATGACCCATTTTGTTTAAAATGGTATTTGGCTTGGATAGTTTCATATTATGAATTAATCCTTTATTTTGAAATGAAGTTGTATTGTTTTCTAATATTGGTGGATTTGTTTTTAAAATTGAAAAACCTCATTTTAATTAAAGTAGGTTGACTCTTTAAATGTTAATTCCATATGTTTTAACATGTGTTTTCCTTGGAAATGTGTTTTTTAATGGTTTAAAGAATATATTTTAATGGTTTTTTCTAAAAAGTTTGATTGTCATAATATTTCAAAATATTAAAGGGATTGGTTGGATTTTTCGTTTTCTTTTCTTATTAACTCGTTTGGAAATTTAAAATGGTTTGTAAAGGAATCGAGTATGAATGGATATTTTTCAATTTATGGATCAATGTAATGTTTTATTTAATTGATAAACTTTTGGTTTATCAACTTGGTTTTCCTTAATGTTTAATTTGGCACTTTATAAGTTAAATGATCTTATTGAAAAAAATTCTTGATGATACCCTAATGTATGATCTTTCTTGATAGATATTTCTTGGTTAACATAATTATGAGTTTTTAAATAGGTTTTTTACTCTATGATGTAGTATAGGCATGAGGGTGAGATGTAAACCTTTTATGATATGGAATATAGAATGTGCATGTTGATTTTTTTGTGATCCTTCTTGCTTGTTATCTCACTCGCCTATTTGACTATTCATGGGAAACCTGGGTATCTAAATGAGAGACCCTATAATTATGTTATGTTTTTTTAGACTCACACCTAAATTATCATCTCCCAAGAGAATGTGTATTAAGGCTAGGGACATGCCTCAAAGAGGATTTTGTCCATCGAGTCTGTAAGCTTTCATACTTGGTAGATACAACATTTTTATGTCGTCCTTAGATTTATTTTCATGTCTTCAATGGTCTCAATAACATTTCTAGGACTTTCTCATGACATATTACTATGAAACTTGACATTGATACTTGATATATGAATCTTATCGCTCGATCATTACATGTAACTACAGTTTCAATGTTTGAATTCCTTTAATATATATTTTTAAATGTTATGAGGTGCCTTTTTACCCATGTATCTTCTCTTATGTTTTATTTTCCTATGATACATGTTACCAGCACATAATTTAATTATGACTTATTTTATATGGAATGTGACATAGTTTTCAAAGTTTTTTAAAAAGTTATTTTTATTAAAAATTTGTGTTGACATGTTTTCCTCCGGAGTTTCCTAAATGGATTTTAAATAGAAAAGGTAATGGTTTGAACTCTTCCTCACTCTTAATCAGACTTTATGGATTTTTTTGAAATATGGTTTTATTTTCCTTCTTTATTTGTAATAAAAAACGCTTTTTTATCATTCCTTCATTCAAAATTATCATATCTATATTTCTTGTTAGAGAAATTGTATAGATTTTTTGGTAGGATCCTATTGTGCATTGTTTTTCTCAATCTCTTCAGATACCACTTGGTGTATGCAACCTTTATGTTTCTATAGTATTTTCTCATGTTCTCTTCATATTTTTTATGTATTCATGCTTGGTTATATGGTTTCATGTGAATTGGGACACTATGGATGGTCATGGACCACCAAGAGATGGGTTGTGGTAGTTTTATTTCTTACTTTCTATTCTTGGGTGTCTTTGTATCATCTCCTTGTATCCATATGTGGTTGTATTAGTTTATTCAATTGTGCATATTTCAATTGTTTTATTTAGTTTAAGTTATCTTTTATGGGTAAAAATCATTCACAAAGGTTGTTTTTGGTTCCCAAAATCTTTTCACCAACCCATGGGGATCGATAATGGCCTTTGGGCCAGTGACAGATTGGTTTGGATACCGATACAGATTGTATTTCAATTCATTTCGTTGCAAATAAAATTCCAATGAACCATACCAAGGATCTATCTCACATCGCCCATAGGAGATCTCTTGAGTTTAAATATAGAATAAATCCTCCCTATAACACCATAACAATCCCCAGAGTACTTCACCCACTCACCAATGCACTAAAGTCACTACACACCCTTAAGGGGTATTCCTAACTATACATGAGACATAAATTCATATAACCCTTCACCCAAGGTCTAAAACCCAAAATGTCTATCATAATATCCCTAGATGATCCAACATAGGTTATTCAAAAACTCATCCTTGTCCAAATCTCTATTCCATGACACTTATAATTTTAATTGTAATCATCACTCCTATAGAGACATAGTCATTGGGTGTCTCTATTTCCCTCAACTCACCATAGAGAACTAGAAAAATTCCTATAAAGTAATAAGACACCCAATTTCCCCCACCTAGATTGATCATGGCCCCTTACCATTTAACTAAAACCCATATTATTATGTAGGTATAAACAATCATTCATAAACAAGTATATGGTTTAAGTATTATAGGGACCACCTACCTTGATATCGTGTCGAGCCTTGTTTATTCATGCCTCGGACAATCACACGCTAAACCACGCCAACATCTCAAGACCCTATCTCAACAAAAAAGAAAAAAAATAATTATAAAACATTTATAATTAACTTAAAATTTAATTATAACAATTATATTTAATTATATAATTTAAACCAATGTGACATAACCATCAAAATCTCACTGAGCTACCCTTCCACATTGAAATAAAGGCCAAATACATGTGTAAGATCCATGGCATGACCATGATACCACTATAAAAAATATACCCATTAGTTTATATCTAATTTAACCTCAATTTTAAGAGAAATTATTTAAATCCCTAGTAAATCTCAAAGGTAAAAAATCTTTCACCAAAACTATGGGTGATAGAAAGTGTTTATCATCCCTCGACACCATCTAGACATCTCACACAAAACCCCCTTTATATTGGAAAAATTATACCATGATTCAATGGAATATTCACTAAATACCTAACCCATAGACACTTTAAATCAATAATAGATAAAGAATAAGGAAAAAATGGAAGAAGGTGAAGTTCACATAGCTAAAATGTCATAACTAATAATCCCAAACCACCGTAGATCGAGGGGGGAGAGAAATATAGGAAAGGGTGTATTACCCTTACTATTTTTTCAGTTAAGGGAATAATTCCATCAAATGGGGATATAATAGAAGGGTTTAGAAATAAAAATTCCTCTCCCATTACCCCCCTGCATAACCCACCATGTACTTGATCATCCACCATTGGGTACTCAGTAAAGCACCATCCACCTTGTAGAACTTATTGGGATACAACCTCATTACCTCAACCAATGAGTACCATATGGATACCTACCAGGAACCTAGTGGTAACTACATCATTCCTATAATTTATCACCTAACTCATCCTTCCTTAAGAACATGAGCCACATCCTGAGCCTCTAAAAAACACTCAAACACATCCAAAAACACCTATTATAGGTTCTATAACTCTTAGAATTCTAATCAATCTCGGAATTCTCAAAACACCACTAATCCATGATGAAAATTAAAATTATATCTAGAATCAATGACTCATAAATTCATGGGTTGTTACATTCTATCCTCTTTATTGAACACCATTTTTTGAGAGACCAGTGTATTTCTTGAGTTAGAAAATATATATATATCCATTGTTTCTGATTTTATTTAAACTCTCTAAATATTTATGGTGTTTTTTAAAGGGGGACGGTGATATTTGTGTATCACTTCACATCACTAAAATTCCTTCTCTATGTTGTCCTCTTAATAAAGCTTCCATTTCCTTATCAATTCATTCTATGATTATGGGTACTAGTAGTTATAAAAATGTTAGTTCAAGATAGTGTTTATCTAGTATGGGTAATATTACCTAAGATTAATCACTTGAAGGTAACATACCATGATAGTGTATGTTTTAAGTGATTATGACCAAGGTATTATTACACATACTGGGAGTGTGTAATCTAGTTTACATAGTAAGAGGAGATTATTGTGCTAGTGAAATATATACAATAATTTTCATATTAGAATAGTAAATATTTTATTATGACATAATTCTATTTAGAAGAAATATATTTAGGTAAATTAACCAACAATAATAATATAATGAAACTAGTTAACTCATAAACACATATCCATAATTCTTTCTAAATTCATTCATTTGTATCAGTATCACATGTATTTTATTTTATTTCAACATTCATGAAACCCCTATTTCATATTAATTTTATTAAAATAAAAATAATAAAAATATAATGAGTGTCAACTGAGGCTCAATTTTTGATTCACAGCCTCCTTGTGAGATGGCCCTATGGTGAACTATTATGATGCATTTTAAGAGTTTATAAATTTTAAGTGGAAGTGAATCCCAATGAGGGTATTTCAGTGATTGGTAATATCAATTGTTATGTGATATTTTAATTTGGTAATTGATTTCAATGAGCACTACTATTTATTTATATTTTTCATGGGGGTAGTGATATATGCTTTATTTATATAAACTTGTGATTATCACTGGTTCTATAGAAAATTATGGAAGAAATAGTAACAGAAGACTTGTTTTTAAACATGTTTTTATTTAAAAAATTGAATATGGTAAAATATTAATTTTGGTAGGTATACTTCTATAGTGGGTAACCTTTTTTAAGTTATTGTTGTTTTGTGAGCTTATGAATAATGAGTTTGGAATATAAATGATGAAAAAACATATAATGGAGAAAATTGTAATCTATTGAGAGATTGATTTTATTAGGGTCTTGGAAATGATAAGTGGATTGAGATCTCACTATCTAGAGTTGTTCATTGTAGAAACTTTTAGTCTCTTCTCATGTATGAGAATACTTATAGTGGGAAGTTTGTAGAAACTATAGGTTTATTACGAGTATATGGAATTTTATTTTTGTTATTGAATTTATTCTAGTGTGTTTTGGATTGAAGTTTTTAGTTTGCATAAATAGAGGGGAGATTTTACAAGTGTTATGGATAAAGAAAACTTGGAGTTCATTGTATCATACCACTGAGACTTTTTTGGGATCCATATAGATTTTAGTTTCTATTTCGGAGAGGGGTGGATTTGGGGTGATCATAGGGAGGCTGATGGTCCACCATCAAGACCCTAATGATCCATAGGGATTTTTATGGGAACCCATTGAAACTATTATGGTGTTTCTCAGCCCCTTTTTTATGGGGTAAATTTTTAGATTCTCTTATTTATATTTAAAAATTAAAGCATGTAAATGATACTTATCTGAACTGAAAATTAGGAATTTAATTCTTAATTCTCTCTCTAATTCTCTAAGATTCCTTTAGTGATTTCACTCCTTTTTCTCAATGGAATCACAATCTATTTGTTTTGATAGAACTTGGATGATGAGTATAAAGTATTCCACATGGTTTTATTATAAGGATTAAATATTTAGTTAATTTTATGTTCAAATTTTTTTTATTCCTCATTTTGACATACTCTTGGTGTCCAGTGATTTAAGAAGAATTAGATAACCAGTCATTATGAGGATTGTGGAATTAACATGAGTTAGGTGATCCCAACCTTCTCAAAGGTTTTAATTCACTACTTGAGTGTATTTTAGTTAATTTGATGTTATATTTTAACATTGTGTGGTAATTTAGAATGTAAATAAACATTAATTCCAAACATAATTAATGAAATTATTTACTATAGATTAATTGAGTGAATTATCTATGAAATTATATTGTGATTATATGATTATAGATTGTATAATAACCATTTCATGTGTTAAATAAGATTACATATATAATTTATATTATACAAGGAAAATATTATTAATTCATGGATTAATTTGATTAATTTTTTTCTCAATGTGATGAATTTGATATTTAATTGAGTTTCTTCAGGGATTTATAACCATTATTGATTTATAATAGTCAAAAAAATCATTAGATTGCTTAGTGGATATGTAAATGGAATTTAGATGGTGAATTCCACTTCTTTAGGTTTGAAATGTTTCTTTTATTGTAATAATTTAATAATAATGGTTTGTTAAATTCAATTTTAATGATTAAATAATTTATGTAATTAAATGATGGGATATGAACTAAAATGGGGATATATGGGGGAATAAAAATGAGTTTTATATGTGAATTTCTATAGTGTGTATGTACTAGAAATTAGGTATTTATAATCCTAAATTTTTCTTTTGATTTAAAAAGATTATTTTTTAAATTTAGTGGCTAAAAAGGGATATGTGATGGGTTTTCACATGATGTGAATTATTTAGTAAATTTTAGGAATTATGTTAATGATTTATATGAGTGAAAAATGAATGACATTGTGTTATGTCATTGATTTGAAATAATTGATTATGAGAATAGGTATTTTAAAAATATTTAAAGGTAATTATACATTAAAAAATCTTATAAACAGTAAACCATATAATATGGTTGTGATTTTTTCATTATTATTTTAGTTTGAAAATGAGAATAAAAAATGTTGGGAAAATAATTAAAGAATTTGACATGGATTTATATGTTGTAAAGGGATTAAATTATTTATAATAAATTTTTAGAATAATATCATGTTTTATATATGAGATTATATTATTGGTATATGATTTAGGGTTAATAAATAGAGGAATTTTATATAAAAAATTGCTAAAATGCATTTGATACAATTGTAAAATGATAAAATGGGGGTGTACGATATAATTTGGTTAATAAAAGGACAACTGGGTTATGTGGAATGATGAAATAATTGTGTTAGTATTTTGTGATGATTGAATGATAATGTCATAATTGTATGGTTATGTAAAGTATGTATTAAAATTATAAAGTGATAAAATATTGATTCAATATTGAGTAATATGTAGGGATTATTATAGTTATTATATAATATTATAATATGTTCATGTTTTTTTACAAAGAAATTTACTAAATTATTTTGAATGAAAATTCTTGAGTTGGGATATGATATAGCCATGAGTTCTATTATGATATGAGATAAGCCTTATTTTAGGCCATGTTGAGATGATTCATGGGTTTTTCTATATTGGTATTTCAATAGTAGGATGATTATTTTGTGGTTTTGGATATGGTGTAATTTCTAAAAAATGAGGATTATTCCATGGGTTTGGATATATATCATGGTTTTTATAGCAAAGGAATTATATGATGTGTTTTGAAAGGATACTGTAACAACTGAGAAAATTATAGTATGGAATGATCATGTTTTGTTACAATGTAATTCATTAAAAATAAAAGGTAAAAAATTATTAAGACTTCTCTAACTAATAATGGATAATAGATAAAAATAAATTATAAAGGTACAATGTATATGTCTTCTAGCTCATATTCACCTATAAAAATCATAGTTATTATAATAATAGTACAAAGGAATAATAATATAATAAAGTAAATTGATGTATTAAAGGAAATAAAAATGAAAAGTATTACATAAGGGATTGGTTGGAATGAATTTATAGGAATAAAATGTTGTCTTTAGTCATTATGATCATTTGGATTTATAACTATTGGTAGTTATGGCTAATAGTCATTGTGATCATTGGTAATGTAGTCATTATAACTTTATCATTTGAATTATTGACTATAAAGGGTAATAATAAGAGATAATTGAAATAAAAGGGTGAAATCATATCCTTAACCTATAAGAACATCTCTTATGAAGTTCATTTATTAGAACACAGGAGTGAGGTGGAATGACTAGGGTCTGGCCTTGACTAAGCCCAATCTAAGCTTAAAAAACTATGACCCCAGAAGATTCATTTGTGGGAGAATTTCAAGATAGTAGAGATCACTAATATATCAATGTCAGCTAAACAACCCCATGAAATTTCCATGATCACAAACTCTTCCCTGAATTAATAACCTAGGGGGATAAGGGGTTAAGTATCTAGACCTTAAGTAGTATTAAGGTTCCAATTTTTTAGAAATAAAATATTGGTTACACTGATCTAATATTTTTATTCAATATATCAACCTTATATAAAAAATAGAATTAATATGATTAGAAGATGAATATAATAAAATATATTTTTGATATATAAAAACCATAATTGTATTTTGGGAAAATATATATGCTTAATTTTCATTAAAATAAATTGTTATG
Source organism: Viscum album (assembly GCA_963277665.1). Classification (NCBI taxonomy): domain Eukaryota; kingdom Viridiplantae; phylum Streptophyta; class Magnoliopsida; order Santalales; family Viscaceae; genus Viscum; species Viscum album. Next base: position 1,178,736,004 of record OY728140.1, on the reverse strand, counting down.
ATAAATTAAGAAATATTGAATAAAATTTTTATTTTCACAAAAAGGTGTAAACAATAATATTTTATTTATATATAAATAATAAATTAATTTTATGCAACTGTATGTAGTTTTTATAAATTTTACAAGTTTGATCATGTGATAAAAATTAAAGTTTTTTCAAAAAAATACAAATTTTATTTAAAAATTTAAATCTATCATACTTAGAAAATTGTTTTTATGAAATGAATCTAGTATTTAAAATCAATATTTTGAAAAATCCAATGATTAATTTTTCATAATTTTCTAAGACATATGAATTTTTGGGTAAAAAGTAAAATACGGTATGAATATATAACAAGTATTATGAAAATTATAATGTCTTAAAATGATCTAATTAATATTTTAAAGGATTTATCAAAAAAATGGGTTTTATCATTAAAATAATGTATTCTAAATTAATAAAATTAATTTTTTAAACCTCTAAATATTATTTCCAAACCAAGAGTATATTTTAAAATTTTAACAACAATTTTTTATGAATAAGAATCTTTTCCACATCCAAAATAATATATTTTAAAGTGGTTTGATTTTAAAAAATTAAAATTATAAAAACTTGGAAATAAATGTCAAATACCATGGGCTAAAACCATAGGAAAGCCAATGGTCTTCATTTTTTATAACCTATATACTAAGGCCTATGTTTATAAATTAATAAAAACTTCCCCTTGGTTTCTATAAATACTTAACCATTATCCAATTACTCTCTAATAAAAATCCATTGATCATGAATTTCCATTCATTTTCTATATTACTAGTCTTTAATAGGATTTCTAAGGTTCTAAACAGCTCTTCTCAATCTTTAAGAAGCTTCCTTGAAAAGTAAGGGTTCTATTCCTCTTTCCTCCTCTCCATTCAAGTACTTAATTTTTAATAATCCTTTTGATTTTCAATTTATTGTGTTTTATATGTTTATAATAATTCCTTTTCTATCTAGTTAATTTCATATTATTGATATACTACCATTATCTCATTAATCACATTCCATAATCTATTCTGTATACTTGTTATATTGTTGAAACTATTCTTCAATTTTCCATGCCAAAATTTAATGTTGTGAATACCCAAACCTCTATTCCTTCAAGGGTATTCATATATATATATATATATATATATATATATATATATCTTCTATTGTGTAATTCCATGTATGAAACCCATATTCCCTTGAAACTTCTTTTGTTTTTTTTGGATAATTCTTCTTTTTAACTTGGTTGAGAGGGAACCCTTATATGGCCTAAAACCCCATATTCTAAAAATCTCTACAGTACATGGTGTGAAGGCCTAGAGTATCCAAGAACTAATATATAATAAACCATACTTCCATTATTTCATATTCCATCAACATTATATAACATTTCATTTTCACCATATCATCTCTACCTCATGTAGAGGATCTAGGTGTGCTTTGAAAGTTTTTTGTTATTTCCAATGACTAGTCAAACATTCCCTACTCATGGGTTAAATTGATAAAATTATTTCTTATGATATATTATATATGTGGAAAACATAAATTTAGGCATATAAAGGGTTTTACCTAATCTCTCTCTAATTCATTGGGTAAATAATTAATCTCTAGATATGACATGTTTATGATACCTTGGAAACATGCCTTGGTAATATTCGTGATACCTTGGTGAAAAACCTTAGTAATATGTTTTACATCACCTTGGTTATTAAACTTGGTGATATAATTTTGAATTTCACATTTTTATGTTGTAGACACATTTCCATGTTTTGACTTAAATACTTATGATTATTCTCTTATATTATGCCTCATGTTATATCCATGATGATCACTTACATTCGATTTTCATTATTTATCCTGTTACTATGCATTATGATCACCCTTTATTTTTTATGTATGCCCCCAAGAAATCATTTATAGGGAGTTCAACTGGGATAGAATAATAAAGAAGTATATCAGGATAATTAGTTTAAGTTTTTCTTCATTTTTGATTAATGTACTTCATGTATTTTTTAACTACACCACCACAAAACAGGGAAAGGGAATCACTGACTTTTATCAGTGCTAAACAGAAAGCGCTGATAAAGGGGTGTGCCTTTATCAGTTCTATTATTAGCATAGATAAAAGTTTTTATTATTAATTTATATAAGATTATTATATTTATATTCAAAAATAATGTTTATTTGTATACATTCAATAAAAAAACATTTTTTAAATTTAATATATATTTTTTAATAACTAAAATATATATATATAATGTTTCAATTGAAAAAGTATTTCTAATATTATAATTATATATATATAATTATAATATTATAATATTACAATAATTTACATTAAAAAATAATTATATTTATTATATTTAGTATATTTATTATATTTATTATATTTATTAGAGATTTATTAGATTAATTCATTGTATTTATTATATTTGTTATATTTAATATATTTTTTTATCAATTTTATTTATAAATATATAATACCTTTTAATATATATATATATAATTAAAATTATTCAATATATGTGTGTTTTCCAATGAATTTGGTTGACGAATATATGTGTATATGTTATGTATGTATGAATGTTCATTTGTATATTACATGATGTGGTTATATTGATTAATTCATAATGTTACCCATATGAACTATATATGTTCTAAAAATGTAATTATAAACTTACATTAAATATATTTAAATAATAAATATATTTTATTATATTTTTAATGATATATATAAATAATTTTCAAATACATTTGTAATTATAATTTTATTAATATATATTAACAATTATATACTAATATTTATAAATATATACTATTTATAGTTATAATTATTAGTAAATAAATATATATATATATATCCTATATATCATTTTAAATAAATATATAAGAATGTAAATAAATTATTAAAATTATACTTTTATAAAATAAGTATTTATTAGCGCTATAATTTTAGCACTGATAAATAGGTCCTTTATCAGCTCTTTTTTACACTGATAAAGGTCTATCTTTATCAGCACTAAAAAAGCGTTGATAAAGGTATGTTTTATCGGCACTTTTATTTTAGCGCTTATAAAACATACCTTTACCAGCACTTTTAACTATCACTAATAAAGGTTCCAGCGATTTTTATAAAAGAACCCTAACAGGCCCCTCCTCTCTCACACCCATTCAAGCCTTCGCAGACGCTAAACCTGACCCCTCCTCTATCGCGACCCCTCCTCCTCCTCCTCCTCCATTGTCGCTGCCTTTTTCTCCTCCTCCGCCATGACCATCCTCATCATCCTCTGCCACCGCTACCTCCACTGCCGCTGCCTCTGCCGCGATCACGCTTTCGCGCATCCCGCTGTTTTTCGCGCCTAACTTAAGTATTTCGCGCAAGCCTCTTATATTTCGCGCAAGCCTTCCTCTTAGCGCGCACCTCCTTTTGTAGACCATCCATGTCTTCAATTTCCGATTTTGTGTCCCAAAAATTTGGCAAACACTGGAAAACGGCGCCACCTTGTATCTGCTCTTTTATTCCGCCTCCAGATCATCCATTCCTTTGTCGACGTTCCTTGAATAAAAACATGGATCATTATTCCACAGTCCTCGAACTCGACCTGCCTCCATAGAAACTCTTTTGCCAACAAATTTGTATGTCGTTTGTTTGCTTTGTCGACAAGGACGATCACCTCAACAGCGCTTCATCTTGGTGATCTGTATACTTCAACAACTCTTCTGCTTTTATCACAACCTCCACTATTGTGATATGTAGTCTTTGAAGGAACAGCTTTAGCATCATCATCTTCTATGACAATGTGATGTTCATGACTATCTCAGAAGTCCAATCATTGCACGTTGTCTTCTTCATCAACCGGTATGATGTACTTCATGTGAACCGATTCAATTCGTCAGGAAGTCTCTTGCATGGTTCTCATGCAATCATGAGTAATTGCATGGACTTCATCCAAAAACCTCATTCTTCTTTGATCATCCTTGGATGGATTATACCTTGGATGGATTATACCTCACATTCTGCATTGTTGTAAACAATGTATCACCTTTGACACATGTTCTTTGAACTTCCGATCAGTACAACAATCATCTGAATCACCACTCCTCTACTTCATCGGAGTACTTCATGATCTCCTTCATTTTGATATTCCATTTACAACTATTGACAACAAATACAAACCTATACACAAAGTGGTTCCAACAATCTCCCCCTTTGTATTTTGTTGTCAATACCTTAAACATCTTCTGAAATGAATCCGTCAATGTCAAAATGAGAATCTTCTGCATTTCACTTTCTCTCCCCCTTATTGACAAGAAATACAAAGCGCATGGTAGGGAGGGTATCAATCCTCACTTAAGCAAAGTTTCATTAATCATTTCACTCTAAGTCTACTTGAGCAATGCTCGATGTAGAAAACAAGAGGATTTGATTAAGTCAACAATGCTGTCCATTATTCACAGATCATGATACCAACATGAGATGAGAACTCATGTATCTTGTCTTCAAGGGTTTACCACTTTTATTTCAGGTAGAGGAAGATCAACTATGATATATAATAATCAAACTGAAACTTCTGCACTCACTTCAGCAAATAGATCAAAAACATTCAAGTGCAATCGACAGGATAAGTGACCTTGGGGCACTTCCATTCTCTTTATGTCACTGATCAATACAGTTACTCCCCCTTTGTAAAATAATCTTTGATCTAAGTAACCAAGGGATAGTGATTGAGAAATGACATACCTTCTCCATTGGTGTGTTCTTCAAGAAATTCACAGAATAACAGCTTTTGAGTCCACCTGGAGTTGATATTGATTGAAACAGTGATTATGGAAGCTTCTTCATTTTTATCCCCCTCAAGGGAAACACTCCTCATCATCTTCATCAAGAGTGATCCTTCATCATCATAATCTTTGAATATCAATTGAAGAATCTACTTAGGATGGAAACTTCTTCAGCTTGGCTATCAAGAGTTGACAGCATTCACTACTTCTCAGGTTCTCCCCCTGAGAGCATGCTTCACCTTCAATTCCCTGCATTATTAGCACAAATACAATACACAAATGATTACGGGAATAAGGTGGTTCCTTCTTGCTTCATCAAGAAGACTTGCTTGGTTGAGGTTATTTTCTCAACCAAGTTCCTCTGTTTACTCCAGTCTTCATGCCTGCACATTTGAACATGTGTTCTGACATCTGTTGGTGTGGCATGGCTCTATTCACATTCTCTTCTGCTTTGTGTGGAGAGTTGTTTTGCTTAGCAGCCATCATGAATGATACATTCTTACTCCTCTTAAGGACTGCTTCTTGCTCTGGTATTAAGGTTAGGCAACCTTTTGCAATGTGAACAGATTTCTTGCATCTCTCACACAGAACTTCTTTGACACGTGTGTTTCTCTTTGTTTGCAATCTCTCCTGCACTGTGTCTTCATCATGTGAAAGTTTTCCTTTTCCTTTGTCACCAGCCTTGGCCTTCTCATCTTCAAATTTCCTTATTCTTTTCAAATCTTCTGGCCAGATGACCAATATGTCATGTGGAACTTTTGCAGCTGGTTTAGGTCTTCCACATGGGTTCATCCGAGATTCATCCCACTTAGTGTTTCTTTTGGATGAATGACCCTTCAATTTCATGGATCTAAAATCCTGGGTCTTCTCAGCTTGCCTACTTGATATCTTCTTGGGGAGTGATGTGTTCGCCATATTCTTTTGATTTCTTCCCAAGGTACTTTCTTCATACTTAGATGGATTGTGTGGTCTTCTGTTCTTATCAGCTCTAGATATCTGTTGACCTAGGCATGCACCATTCTTATGACCACTGCCGTTGCATACATCACAGATGTTATCAAGCATTCCAAATCTGTTTGTTGTAAATAGATGCTTCTGGACCTGTGGATTTTGCTTCTTCTTCTCTTCCTTCCTCCCCTTTTATATAGGCTTTCCCTGTTCTTTTCCATGAAAGGGATTATAAAAACAATCCAGTGCACAGTGCCCAAATCTATTACAGCACCAACATTGGCCCACAAATCTTGTCTTCTTTGTTTCTTCAGTATTAAGTTGTTGGGCCATCTGCTTAATCGTTTGTGCTCTATTTGAGGAAGAAGCTTCCTCCTTTTTCTTCCTATCCACCCTAGTCATGGTGGTAGGTTTATTCTTCTCACCTATCCTCATCCATACTTGTTTAGAGCTTTTCTTCCCACCTGCACTGATTGTCGGAGTGTATTTAGAAACATGAGTACAAGATGGTCTGGATGGTACCTTCACTTTCTCAGTTGCCTGTGATAGATCAATGAGTGAAGTCATGATCTTATTATCACATGTTGGAGGTCTTTTGACAATAGAATCCTCCATTGAGCATTGAGTACCGGTAGCAACTAATTCTTGATGTGGATAATCAAGAGTTGTCATAATCTTCTTGTCACATGTTGGAGGCATTTCAGCTTTAGACACCTCCAACGAACATTGAGTGCAAGCATCACTCATTTCATTCTTTTGTGAAGTCTCAATATGTGTGTTCTCAATCTTGGTCAATTGAGCTTCCAATTTTTGACCCACAATATTGAGGATGATCTTCTGATCTTCAATCGTGATCTTCTTCTCTTCACAATTCTTCTTCAACCTTTCAACCTCATCTTCATGCATCTTAACTTTGTTTTGTAACAAAGAGTCAAGTTCCCTGAATTTAATGGACGTTTCTTCCAGACAAAAATTCTTGACTTCATTGTTCTTCTTCAGCTCAGCTTCAAGTGCATGGATCCATTCTTCTAGAGTATTGCTGACTTCACCTTTTTCTTCAAGGGCTTTCACCCGTTTGGTGAGCTTCATACTTTCCATAATTTTTCCTTCCAGCCCCTTTTCCATATTGTCTTCTTCCCTTTCAAGTCTAGTGATCTCAACCTGCATAGATTGAAATAGGCTACAGATAATAACAACCCTTTCTTCTGGAATATCATGTAGATATGTTTTGAGTTTTTCTTGAAAGCATGAATTGGGGGTGTCATCCTTTCCTCTGGAAGAATTCTGAGTCACCTGCTCGATACTTTCCATGCCTGATGTTTCTTCATTTTTTGAATGGCATGGAGAACAAGACATTGCATCTTCTTTGGATATGAGGGACTTCTTCAGCTACTTTTTCTCTTTCTTTTTCCTGTTTGTCATGGTCTTGCTAGATGTAGACGTCTGCTCAGAAACTTCATCAAGACTGCTCTTCATTGTTGACTTTAGGAAAGAAACTCAAGTCCTCTTCTCAAAAGAATTACTGGAGAATATCCAACATACATTAACCTCACTTGTAGGACCCCGGGACACCCTGAGAGGGGAGGGGTGAATCAGGGTGTCAACTTTTTCTTCTTAAAGTTGTGGATCTTGTTCCCACGTTGGTAGGAACTACTTAAACCTGTATGATGAATATGATCAGCAATTAAACATTCACATGCAGAGACAGATGACACAACTATTTTTACTTGGTTCACCACTAAGGGCTACGTCCAAGGAGTATACGCCGACAGGTTGCTGGTCGTACCTAAATCCACTATGCTTCACTAGCTGCAGATACAAATGTTCGGGTACAGACACTCTGTCCCAGGCTCACTGCCTTTACAATTGTTTAGGGATAGCTCATTGCGTCCCTCGGGTCACTCCCGTTGACTCCCCCTGGCTCACTGCCATTGGTGAAGTCTCACTCAGTTTATAGACGTGAAGGTCTCTTCAATAGATATGCATTGAAGTCTTTGTCTCCTGTTTAGCATGAGACTTTGCTTGCATCAGAGTCCTGAGTTGATGCTCTTTTGAAATCAATCTTCTACTTCAGTGCAATACCTGAATGCACTAAATCTCCTTCTCTTCCTTCAATTCCCAACTCTGAAACCTGAGTGTATCGATATATTTCTCTCTCTGTGCAGATCAGATTTTGGATGCACGATCGTTCTTCTTCTCTTCGCAAAGCAGGTTTGAGAGTGCTAAGCACCTGTCAAAAGGCTTGCGGGACCCCCAAATTTTCCGTGCACCCTTCCCGGGGGCTTGCGCGTAAAATTCAAACCTTGCGCGTAAAAATGACTTTTGTCGCGTAAAAGTCTTTTCGCGCTACTCTTCTTTTTCGCGCAAAACTTCCCTTTTTCGTGCAACGCCTTCTTTTTCGCGCAACCCTCTGGACCTTAATTTTTCCGCACGCCGGAGCTCAGGATTTGTCTAAGTGTCGAGCCTCTCCGAATGAGAGGGGTTCACCTCATATTTATAGACGTTTTTGATCCTGCGCGTAAAACCCTCTTTCTTGCGCGTAAAACTGTCTCTCAGTTCTTTAAATTACGCGCACCTTCCCATTTTTCCGCGCACAGCTCTGGTTTTTCGCGCATCCCATGCCTTTACCATTTTTCAACGTTCTGATTCTGAAACATCATTTGCGCGAAAAACTATTTCGCGCATCCCGCTGTTTTTCGCGCCTAACTTAAGTATTTCGCGCAAGCCTCTTATATTTCGCGCAAGCCTTCCTCTTAGCGCGCACCTCCTTTTGTAGACCATCCATGTCTTCAATTTCCGATTTTGAGGCCCAAAAATTTGGCAAACACTGGAAAACGGCGCCACCTTGTATCTGCTCTTTTAGTCCGCCTCCAGATCATCCATTCCTTTGTCGACGTTCCTTGAATAAAAACATGGATCATTATTCCACAGTCCTCGAACTCGACCTGCCTCCATAGAAACTCTTTTGCCAACAAATTTGTATGTCGTTTGTTTGCTTTGTCGACAAGGACGATCACCTCAACAGCGCTTCATCTTGGTGATATGTATACTTCAACAACTCTTCTGCTTTTATCACAACCTCCACTATTGTGATATGTAGTCTTTGAAGGAACAGCTTTAGCATCATCATCTTCTTTGACAATGTGATGTTCATGACTATCTCAGAAGTCCAATCATTGCACATTGTCTTCTTCATCAACCGGTATGATGTACTTCATGTGAACCGATTCAATTCGTCAGGAAGTCTCTTGCATGGTTCTCATGCAATCATGAGTAATTGCATGGACTTCATCCAAAAACCTCATTCTTCTTTGATCATCCTTGGATGGATTATACCTTGGATGGATTATACCTCACATTCTGCATTGTTGTAAACAATGTATCACCTTTGACACATGTTCTTTGAACTTCTGATCAGTACAACAATCGTCTGAATCACCACTCCTCTACTTCATCGGAGTACTTCATGATCTCCTTCATTTTGATATTCCATTGACAACTATTGACAACAAATACAAACCTATACACAAAGTGGTTCCAACACTCCTGATCCGAACATATGATTCCAAATGAATGTTACGCTCGATAGGTATAATCTCTAAAAGAATACATGTCTTCTTGAATGACTGTATGTTGTTTTAAAAGGACCACAAATCACTTAAATAATACCCAAAGTGTGGTGCTTCTCAATAAAAGAAAGATTATTCCAGTCCTATGAAAGTTGTATTGTACATTCCAATCATTGCAAGGTTTATGCACCTATATGTAAGTGAGGAGACTGTAGGACAATTGACATGGCATGCAGATACAAGAATTAAATATGGGAAACTACGTCACCCGACAGACTATCCTCAATGGAAGAGAATTTATCATGAGTATCCTGAATTTGGAAACGGGCCGAGAAACCTTTGTCTTGCATTATCTGTAGATGGGGTGAATCCTTTTGGTTTTCAAAGCAATAGTCACAGTACATGGCCGGTTATGTTGGTAAATTATAACTTACCACCATGGTTATGTAGGAAATGAAAATACATCATGTTATCTTTGTTTATATCAGGACCAAAACAACCAGGTAATGATATTGATGTTTATTTGGTTCCATTGATAGAGGATTTGAAATTATTGTGAGATTCATGTGTTACGTTGTATGATGCTTAAAAAAATGAATATTTCACTTTGAAAGTCATGTTATATGGGACGATAAATGACATTCCTGCTTATGGAAATTTTTCTGGATATAGCATTAAAGGAACTCAAGGGTGTACCATTTGTGAACAAGGTACACAGTTAATTAGGTTGAAACATTAATTGAAAACCATATTTCTATGACATCATATATTTTTACCCTGATAGTATAATTACCGATATTGGATGACATCATTAGAAGGAATTTCATAAGAATTTAAAAAACCATATCCACTAATATGTGATCAATTGTTTGAGAAAGTAATAGATGTGGACACTACTTTTGGTAAACCATTTTCGAAAAACCTTACAAAAACTAGTTGAAAAAGAGATCAGTTTTTTTGAATTACCATACTTGAATTGTCTGTATGATAGACATTTTCATGATATTATGCATGTTGAAAAAATGCATGTGACAGTGTCATAGGAATGTTGCAAAATACACCCGGAAAAAAATGTGGAATTAAGGCTACATTGGACATGATTGAGATGGGAATATGAGAAGAGTTGGCACCATTGAAGGGTGAAAAATGAACATTTCTTCCTCCTGCTGCTTACACTATTTCCAAGCAAGAGAGATATCATTTTTAAAACTTCTTGAATGATGTAAAGGTTCCATAGGGGTATTCATCAAATATCAAGAGCATCATGTCAATGATCGATTTAAAATTAAAGGGTCTGAAATCACATAGCTACCATGTTTTGATGAAAGATCTAATTTCTATATCTTTAAGTTCCATTTTGACCAAGAATGTCATCCAAACATTAATGAAGATATGTTTCTTCTTCAAAGCTATATGCAGAAAAGTTATAGACATGGAGAAATTTCCAACTATGGAAAGAGAAATTGTCGTCATATTAAGTGAATTGGAAATGTTCTTCCCACCAACATTCTTCGATATGATGGTTCGATTTATGGTTCATTTGGTTTGACAATGTGTTCATGTACATTATAGATAGATGTACCCCCATTGAACGGTATATGAATATTTTGAAAGGCTATGTCAAAATCAAAGTCGGTCAGAGGGTTGTATTGTGGAGCAATATATTATTGAGGAAGTCATTGAATTATATACCAAATACATGTCTGGTGTAGAAAACGTTGTCCTACCAAAATCTTGTCACACTTGGCCGCTTGAGGGTGAAAGAATTTCTGGAAGAGAGGTTGTCACAATCAATATTACTGATCGATAGTAGCCCCACCTTTATGTTTTGCATAACATTTTTGACATTGACCCATATGTTCAAACCCACAAAGAAATTATTAGGCATTTGAATCCATTTAGGGCTGAAAAATGGATATCAAATACACCTAATCGACAGTTTATAGGATGGTTTCGGGACCATATTTTTAAGAAGTTAGATGAAAATATGGACTCAATTTCAGAACGACTTTGATGGCTAGCTGGAGGAGCAAATGTGTATGTATTATCTTACAATGCTTATGAAGTTAATGGTTATACATTCTATACTAATAAATATGATGAAGACAATACCATATAGAATAGTGGGGTTACACTTGTGGCTAAAGTGATGCATGTTTCTAGTGCTAAGTACATAAATATAATTTATATGAATATGTCATACTTTGGCATCATCAAACAAATATTGGATTTGGACTATATGAAATTCCAAGTGTTGGTTTTTTAATTCAAGTGGGTTGATAGTAGGATTGTTGTTAAAATAGATGAATTGGGATTCGTGAAAGTTGATTTCAGTAAGGAAGGGGATAAAGATGAACCATTTATAATGGCATCATAGGTAGTAAAAGTATTTTATGTTCTAGACCCTACAAACCGAAACTGGTCAATTGTTCTATTATAGACCAAAACAACTAAAGGGTCAGATAAAAGTTCAATGGAGGATGACCCTTTCATAGGGACATTACAATCATTTCACAATTGTCCTAATGTAGTCGGAATTTTTCATGTCAAAGGAGACCACAATGAAAGGGATTTACATATTCAATAGAGGGGTTAAATCTCTTCATCCTTTAAAAAAAGAGTTCAATAATCAGGTTATTTGTTTATTGTAATATACATTGTGTTACGTTGTGTTATTATCTGTTTGTTGCTACATTTATGTAATCTAAATTAAATGTTATACCAATTCTACAAATAATGATTTCTGCACCTACTGATGCGCCCAACCCTGAGGCACAACAGGTCTTTCAACCTACTACTATTGGCCCCAGTGTAGAGCAAAAATAGGTTTCTCAACCTGTTGTTACTGGTCCCAGTGCTGAGGTACAACAGGTTTCTCAACCTGTCGCTGCTTTTCTCAGTGCCGATGCTAGAACTTTGGAGGAACAAAATGATGATGCTTCTGAGGAAATGGTAGGAAATGAAACCCTAATGGTGCAAAAAAACAAGAGCACCGTAGTTTGATAGTGTTAGCCAAAACCCTTAAGGAAAACTCCAAAGGCATCAAATTTGAGGTTGGATGGAATAAGAGAGGCCAACATGTTAACCCCAACAAATCCATCTTCAGTATCTACATTGGAATCATCACTTGGCAATGTGTTCTGATTGATGTATAGTTGGGGCACCATGTTGTCACTAGGCTTAAGATACTAATGTGGGAAGAGATTATGGTAACATTATGATATCATTTTTTAAAATTATTAAAATAAAATAAAATACTAAAACATTGAATTACTCTTCATCATCTATTGCAGAGTGAATTTATAGTAGATGCCTCACCCAAGGAATATGTATTAATAGTTTCATGAAAGATTCATAAAGGCTTCTACACAATTTTATTGAAATATCATCTTAAAGATGCTGAAGTGAAAATCAAGTTGCACCCACATCCTATTTATGCACACTTGATATACCAAGGAGTGTGGGATGCATTTAGAAACCACCATTCAAAGCAGCCTTTTCAGGTACATTGTGTGTGGTAATACATTATTTGACGTTTCTTGTATTCATCACTTTGATTGACAGATTTTAATTTTTGAAATAGCAATTGAGTGCTGAAAATAAAGAATGTGCAAAAAAACCACCATTCCCCTACCATAAAGCAAGGACGGGGTACGCTTCACTTGAGAAAAAATTGGTACCTCTTTTAAATCTATCTTAATACTTTTATGTGAAATAAAACAACACTATAACCATTTTTCTCTTTTTATATACAGATTGATGAATTGAAATCGAAATCCATATCCATCCCATTCCATTTTCTATGGAAGGAGGCTCATGTAAATAAAGAGGGGATACTAATAGATGAAAAGACACAAAAAGTGTGGGAAACATGTGTAAGTATGACATAATATAAATTTTATTTGATTTAAATCTCTATTACATAACAATGACTACTTATTTTCCTATATTTTCTATCTGACATAGTCACAAGAATCAACAACACCTGCACTAGATGAAGACATGCTTTTAGTGGCCTTGAAGCAGCCAGAACAGTATGGTCGCGTCAGAGGTGTGGGTTTTGGGGTGAAACCCCATACATATTTTCAGAAACAAAAACAAGAGGAGGATCAAACTGAGGAAATTAAAAATATTCAAGGAAAATTTTCTATTTTTCAAGATTAATTACAATACCAGAGAGAGATCATAGAAAATTTGATGGGGGAGAGGCAAAGAGAAGAAAAAACTCAACAAAAACCCATGCATGAAGATCCCCCCCTCCCAACTTTGAGGTTATCCATTCCCCAAAAAACCTGACATATTGGAGGTAATCAATGTTCTAATAATTACTTCTATGAAATTTGAATCACATAGACACCGATACCTTTCCTATACTAATATTATACCAGGTGAAAATGACTGTGATTTATATCTATAAACTCCCACCTATCACCTTTTAGTGAGGGCTACGGTGTTCAATATTAAGAATGACTTACTACAAAATAGAAAACTTCCAACAGATCATGTCAGAGTGTCAATTAACATAGCTAATGAGTTGATTGTCGAGCTACCTGTTCCAAATAATGATGACGAAATTAATACAATTTAACAAGTTGTTGGAACATTCACTGCATGCCTGTCAATTCTTGTAAAAAAACATGTCGACAAGGAGGTATCCATTTCCAAAAAAAATTCATGCTAGACCTATAACATTTAATGAAAAAATATCTAAACTGATGAATGTTATTATAGAATGACAAAGAGAAGGGTGTGAAACGAAATATTAGCTCAAAACTATCTCAAGGATCAACCAACTGATTGAAACGGTCTACTAAGAGCACCTTCACCTCTCTTGTTCTATATCCACAGTTAATATCATTGCAGGCTCACATGGATACAAAGTTGATAGACAAAAATACTCACAAAGTTGATTTTAAAAAAATATCTACATAGAGGAAAAATTGGATTTCATTAGTGCTGAAAATGTAAATAAGATCCTCAAGTATGAATGGGTAGGCACCTCAATTGTAAATGTATACCTGAGGTATGTTTTCATGATTTTATTTTACAAAAGCTGATATACTATGATAATTATGACTAAATACATTTCATATTTTTTGCAGGTGTATATATAAAAATCAATTAATGGTGTTTCCCCATGAACAAAAATTTGGACTCGTTAGTCCTCACATCACCTCTTCAAAAGAAAAAATAGATTCTAATAAAGAGGATACAATAATTTCATCCCTGCTCAAATTGTTTGAAAACAAAATTACAAATGACAGACTCTTTTTAAGACCAATGATGTAGAGATAAAACTCTACAATTTAATCATATCAACTATATTTTCATTTATTTCATTACTTATACCTTTTTGTGTTTTTAAGAAACATTGGATGATAATTGCAGTCAATTTGGATACTCCAAAGATTTATTTTCTGGATTCAATGCATGGATATGCAACAAACTGACCATGCATGATAAAGTTTGTTAATTTTTAATACACTAGATCCAAAATTTTAGAACTAAACATCTAGTTATATAATTTATATTATCTTTTAATGAGGATTCTATTATGATAGGGCAGTGTATCAATATCATATACTTCATGGAATGAATCTAGGGCCTAAGGAAAAGAACACCTACAAGATCTACAACTATAAAAGTATCCTGGTATATATAATAACATTGCACTATCCAAACACATATCAAAAAAATTACTTATTTTTCTCGATGTTTCTGCAGTGTCCAAAAAAAACAGAAAGTACTATGGTTATTATGTTTGTAAATTTATGAAAGATATCATATTTCATCAACAAACTAGCATCCCTGAAGAGGTATTTTCACAAATAATTACGAGTTCATTTAAAATATTTATTAATCCTTTGTGTATTTATATTTTTTCAGCACCACCATGACTGTTGTAAAAACTCATATTCACATAATGATATACATGTGTTTAGAAATTAATGGGCAGTATACCTGATGGAAGATTGTACACAAATAGGATGAAGGTGAATTCATACTACTTATGTTATCCTTATATGATCATTGATATCTCCCGTGTTCACACTTATTGAGTATATATGATCACCCTTTATTATGTTTTATATCCCCAGGTTATGAAGAATAGTTTTAGAAATGATTTGTATTTATAGTAAAGAATAACTTAATGAGAGAATCTTATGAACTAGTTCTTTATGTTTCTATGCTTCCAAAATCACTAGACTTAAACTATTATGGAATGGATCATTTATATTCTGTATTTTGGTAATTTATGCAGTTGTTTCTATTGATGTAGTGTGTTGTAAGAATATTGGTTGTGTAGCACTCACAAATTTAATAACAAAACTAAGGATTATTCACTACTGTTAGTTAACTACCTCTTAGCATAACATCTGATCTGAAGTTCCAATCTGGTGTCCCTGTGATGCTCTCATCTGACACATTCTTTATGATATCATCATTTTGTATTCACTTTTCCTTCTCTTCATACACCCATTTACTAGGAAATTGGGTCCAGGAAGAGAAGGAAAAGTGAACGTTGAATGATGATATCATAGAAATGGTGTCAGATGAGAGTATCACGGGGAAGTCGGATCAGAAGTTTAGATTAGATGCTATGGTAAGTGGTAGTTAACCAATAGTATTAAAGTGCACAAAGAATCATTAGTTTTGTTATTAGCTTATATCTAGACCAAATAAACCATTTAGAAAGATGTAAAGGTAATGTTACAATATAATGTGTCTATTTTAACAAAAAATTATATAATGAAACTTTGAATTGATTTTCATTATTCCTTATAGGGTTAGTTTATTTTAGAACATTTTTGTCTATGTGACATGCCTTTGAAAGAAGAGCAACGACGTTTTTTCTACTCAATCATAGAGGTAATGGGAAATCTATTTCACTAATGACTCAATATTTCATAGCTCTGCAAAAATTCTTAGGTTTTTTCTCTACTTCACATAAGCCTCTTCATGTGATCGTGTCACATAAGCTCCCTTGTATGAATGCTTCATGTGAACTGATCGTGTGATCTCATCACATGATCAAATCACATAAACAAATCACATAATCAATTAAGGTAATTCACTTGAACCATGATTTGTGTATTCTTGTCTTATTTAAATGATCATATAAATATTCAATGGTCGTGTAATTGTATAAATATCCCATGTTCATTTAATCACATGATACTATTATGGTCATGTGATCACATGAATTTGAACAAGTCATGCACTTAATATGATATTTCTAATTATTCATGTTCCCCTTTCTTACTCCAGTCCATTTTTTAACCCAAAATACTCCATTTTCATAATTAATAGATATTTTATCTTTCTTATGATACAAATGAATTCAATAATTAAAGATGAGGAGGTTATAGTTCATTAGACTACAATGGTCAATAGTGTGGAAGTTGACCAATGTATAGTCATTCAGTCCACTCACGAGCATCTTAAAAGCTTAATGGGAACCAATATCTTGGATTTTTAATTTTCTAATTAGTTTCCCTTATATGTGGGTGGGGTTGTCCAGGAGGGACGGGGTGTCCAGGAGTGGGGGTGTCCAGGAGGGGAGGGAGGTGTCCAAGAGGGAGGGGGTTCCATGAGGGATGGGGGTCTTCGGGTGGGAGGCTAGGTGGGTGTGTCCAAGAAGGATGGGGTGTCCAGGAGGGAGGGGTGTCGAGGGGGTTTCTAGGAGTGGGGGTGTTCAAAAGGGAGGGGGTGTCCAGGGATGTGTCCATGAGGGGGTTTCCATGAGTGGAGGGAGGGGTGTGTCTAGAAGGGACCGATGTCTAGGCAGGAGGGGGTGTCAAGGTGTGGGGGTGGGTAGGGGTGTCCATGAGTGGGGGGTGTTCAGGAGCGGAGGGAGGAGTCCAAGAGGGAGGGGGTGTCCAGGAGGGAGGGGGTCTCTCGGTGGGAGGGGGTCTTCAGGTGGGTGGGGTGTCCAGGAAGGAGGGGGTGTCCAGGAGTCTGGGTGTCCAAAAGGGAGGGGTATCTAGGGGGTGTCCATGAGTGGGGTGTCTAGGAGGTGAGAGAGGGGGTGTGTCCAGAAGGGAGGGGTGTCCAGGAGGGATGGGGTTTCTAGGTAGAGATCCATTAAATTCCATTCAATACTGATTATATACAATGGGTAGATCACTTCTAGAGTTGCCTAAAGTGGGTCCGTAGTGAGGCATCAAAAGTTCCAACCAACCAAACCAATTCCAAGCCCATTTAAAGGCCCAATAATTATATTCCAGTTCAATTTGAGGCCCAATATATCTTATTTAATGACATAAAGATCCAACATATGTATCATTTACCTTTCTCACATTAGATTTCTAAAAACACACTTTTTCTCTACACCATTGTTGTAGTAGAATACATCTGCTGGAAAAATTAATGATGATATGTGAGTTTGATGGATCGAATAATTTCTGATCTAGAAGAGTTGTGAGGACACTCTCAACTAAATAAATTTTGACCCTCAATCCTATCATGTGGATGAAATCTATGGAATTAGATGTTTTTTACCTAAAATTGAATTCCATAAGATGTATCCCAACTACTTATATATATATATATATATTCCTTCTTCTATTTTCCATAGGATTGGTATCCACCGGTTGTGTCATAGTATCTCTCTGTTTTTCCTTTATGAATTTTTAAATTATATTTTTTTAATGTTATGTGAAATTTCGTTCCTATTCCTCCAATATATTATTTTTTTGGTGTTTTTCATTGATTTGTTGAACTGTATCTCTTCAAAAATCATGAAATTGGAGTACTAATCCATGTTCATGAATTCCCAGGGAAGGACACTAAGTATTCCAATCACTTTTTCTAATTTTTAATATCTTATTCAATTGAGAAGAGGCAGCAAAGTTTATTCATGTTTGGTTTGGAGACCAATAAATTTCTCTAATGATCTTCATGTCTTTTTATAACCTCAAAAAATCCATTATCTACCCCTTTCTCTAGCTCTCGTTATACCCAATGCGATGGAGGAAGTTTGGTACATGAAAAAAAGATTATGGATTTGGGTGGATGATTATTTTTCTATGATTATGGTCTGATCAATATTCAAAACCATGTAGGATTTTAAATTTAGTACACTTAGGATATTTCTAAAATTATATATGATTTTATAATTCATATTTTTGAATGATGGTGTATGAATAATATTTATTCCATTATCAAATATATGATGAAAATATAGTTTGATAAATATAGTTAATAATGGGTACACATATTATTCATCCCTTTTGTACTAACATCATTTTAGGATTGTCAGATACTTTATTTTAATAGTCTGATACTTTATTTCCATGGGGTGGGAGGGGGACGGAGTTGTCTATGGAAAGGGAGGGGGACTACAGGGGGAGTGGTGGGGGGGAGGGGATATCTAGGGAAAGGGAGGGGGATGAAAGGAAGAGGGGGTTGTCCAGGGGGAGGGAGGGGGCTACAAGTGGAGTGGTGGGGTGATGTCTAGGGGTTGAAAGGGGGTTGTCCAGGGGGCTGCCATGGGGAGGGGAGGGAGGGGGTATGTCTAATCACACTAAAGAACTAAGAGGAGGGGGATTTCCATGAGGGAGGGG
This sequence comes from Viscum album, assembly GCA_963277665.1. Classification (NCBI taxonomy): domain Eukaryota; kingdom Viridiplantae; phylum Streptophyta; class Magnoliopsida; order Santalales; family Viscaceae; genus Viscum; species Viscum album. The sequence goes on along the minus strand of OY728140.1, from coordinate 1,178,717,135 downwards.
GTGTCTAGGTGGGAGGGTGGGTGGGGGTGTCCAGGAAAGAGGGGGTGTCCAAGAGTGAGGGGTGTCCAGGAGTGGGGGGTCTAAGAGTGGGGGTCTAGGAGGGGAGGGTGCTGTTTAGGGGGTGGGAAGGGGACTGTCCAGGGGGTGGGAAGGGGTCTGTACAGGGGGTGGGAAGGGGGTTGTCTAAGGAAAGGGAGGGAGCTACAGGGGTAGGGGTTGTCTAGGAGGAGGGAGGGGTCTATAGGTGGAGTGGTGGGTGGGCTATCCAGGGGTAGGGAGGGGGTTTTCTAGGAGTAGGGAGGGGGCTATCCAGGGGGGCTATCTCAGGGGGGGAGGGGGTCTGGCTAATCACACTAAAGAACTAGGAGATCAAGAGAAAAGTGAACCGGTATGATCATGGCCTATCTAATTTTGTAGGTTCTCATCATTCCATCTCTAAAAATGAGAAATACATTCCTTCCATACCTTCAACGGGGCCTTATATATTGTATGGGGTTCCTTGGAGAAGCATAAGTGGTCAAGTTCCAAGTAGGGTTAGACCCGATGTCTGATGCGGACGTGCTAGCACTCATTCCCTTTGACCTGGAATGAGATATTACACTCTTAGAGGCTTTTAATATATGTAACTATTAGGTTTATAACCTATCTAGGATGGTGGTATCACTAAGAAAATGTTAGAATTTATTCTAAAATTGAATACGCCTATGAAATTGAATACACCATCATATATGTGTCATATTGTATAACCTGTGGAGATTCCTCCCTTTTTATTGTAAATAAATGAAACCTTTTGGATTCCATGTTGTTGTTGACATTTCTTCCTCTTATCATCTCATACATGTAATCTTAACAAAACAATATTTATGAGTCAATGAATCATGTTGAGCCTTTTCTAAAATATTAATTCAATCTAAGGAAATATGGACATGTAAAGGTTGTAACAGGTAACAATTGACATTTTATTAATATATTCTTACATATTAATTTTTAATTTATTTCATTATTGTATTACTAACATAATACTTGTTTTCATATATAGGTGAATTTTTTTTCCTTAGTTCGAATGCTTTGTTTGGCAACTAATACCATGGAAAATAATTTTTGAGAGGGGATCACACATGAAAAAAAAAGGAAACATTAATTTTTTTAACTGTTTGTCAGATATTTGTAATTGTAACCATATTAAACATTGTTTTAAATGTATATAGTTGGGTGATTTTTTGTTTTCATGATTTCAAGTAAATGTATATAGCATTGTTTGGGAAACTCTTGTGCATGTTGTTTTGTTCTTCTATGATTTTTTTGTGTGTAGGTGTTTTTTGTGCTGTGTGTGCAGGTGTTATCTTAGGTGTGCAAGTGTTGTGCAGGTGCGAGGTTTGCTTAGGAAACTTGGCCTTTATCAGTGCTAATTAAGCGTAGATAAATGTGTATTATATCAGCACTCAAAATAGAGCTGATAAAGGGGGTCTTTATAAGTTCTATTTTGATCACTAATAAAGGGGACCCCTTTATTTTCATTGTGATTAACAACACTTTCTAGCGCTGGTAATGGCGGTTTTTAGTGTAGTTAAAGGCAGTTTTTAGCGCTCTTAAAATCTCTATTTGTAGTAGTGCTAGTTTCCAAGAACTAAATATCAAAATAATTTTAGGAATTTATTAATGAAATATTTTTTAAGGAAATATGTTAAAAATAAAATATGGAAAGTAAAGTCTTTATAGTTGATATTAGAGTAAGGTTTATTTATTTTTGGAAGTTAATACTAGGAAAAATTAGTGAAAATCTTAAGGATAAGCCTAGATATATAAATAAATTAAAAAAATTTGTAAAGTATAGAGTGTGTGATTTCATATAAAAAAATTCTATGTCTCGATACTAAAAATTGGATGAAGGATTTGGTCTATACTTACCTAAGAATAATAACATTAAAAAAATTTGGGGGGGTATTAACTCAATATTCATTAAGAACACAATGGGTAGGCCTAATAGCCCTCCTAGTTATACACACCCAGTGGATATACTTTGGTTGACCACATGCTCTTTATGAACCATTATGAAGGATATATAGCTAAAGTAATTATTTACATATTTTAGAAATATTTATTAATGTGATCTTAGAAATGTGATATTAGAAAATTTTAGGATTTTCCCCCCATTTAGAATTATTATAATAATATTTGTAATATTATTATTATTTTTATTTAAGTTTTCTTATTTTAGAAAATAGTATGAAATAGAAGGTACCATGAAAATAATGGGTGATACGTATAATGAAATGAAGAACTTCCAAATATGATGGAAATCAAATTTGAAAACTTCATGATGATGTTAAATCAGTTATCTTTGGATATGAATAATAACATGAACCACATAGAGTTTTAAACTTCACCAAGGAAGAAAAAAACTTATAGTTTAATCCTTTATAAATCAAATACAGCCAAATTTTAATGGAACCTATAATATTTTGATCACAGAATAATGGATCAAAATTATAGAAATGATATTTTTTAATATATTTTTCTAAGAAAGAGAAAGTTAATTTATTATTATATATCTTAGAAGGATAAGTCAATCAATGGTGGACACTAATAAAAAAAATCTAAAAGATGATGTTGAATCTATAGAGTTTTAAGAGTTCAAAAAAGTATATTTCAAAAGGTATTTTTATCATAATCTTTAATAAAAATGTAATGGTAATTATTTAAGATGAATAAAAGGGAGAATGAATTAGTGGGAAGTTATTATGTGAGATTTACAAATCTTTTGAAACAGTATTCAATACTTGTTATTGATTTTTATAGGAAAATCAATTGATTCTTTGGTGTATTAAGGCCTCATCAATGGAAGGACCTTTCCATCCAAGAATTTTGGAGTTATGATGAGATAGTATGACATTATGTAAGAACCCAGATCTTCGTTTCAGGTATGTCTTTCCTTTTCTGGAGTTTTTGATAATTTTTGGAAATTCTGGAAATTTTTGAAGTACACGTCATGTACTTTCTAAGTACACGTCGTGTACTCTTTTCCTGCTCGAAACCATGTGCTATCCATGTCCGAACCACACACACGGTGTGTAGGGGTGACGTGGAGGCCGATTTTGGTAGAGTACGGAAAAACCCACTACACGTCGTGTACTTTTAAAATACATGTCGTGTACTTTTCTTTTTTTCACTAAACATACTGGGGTCACGCCTAATCTCCATAATCATCTTCTTCTAGGTCTGGTTCGTCCGAGAGTGACCCGTACGGCCAGATCTTCCCCAAGCCCCCGCCTCTCCATCCGTTCTCCGATTCGAGCACGGTCGATTGTGTTGGAAGCACAGCGGTGAGTTCTTCTTTCTACTTGAGACTTTTTTTCCAATTCTTCCTCTTTCTTAAGTTATCTAAGGATGAATTTTTTGTGCATTTTCTCAGATCTACGACGTTATAGGGGAATCAGTCATCGTGGTTCAAGTATATCGATCTCCTAGGATCGAGGTATGTGGTTTGTGCCTTACCGTTCAAATTATCTGAGTTTTATGTGTAAATTTCTCTAATACCCATGAACGGGGTATTGTGTGTCTACTATTTTGCCCTTGTTGCTTTCCTTCCTTTCTTGTATGATTTTTTAGAGGTAAATTTGACCATGTTAGAGGATAATTTGTTGTGCTCAGATGTTTTTTCCCTTGCTTTGTTTTGTTCACGACCTTTGGGTCTCGTTTGCTTTTGGCTGCTACACCTGTTTCATGTCTTGCGGTTATAGGTTGAAGTGAAACTCATGGAATGCTTGTTGCCTTGTAGACTGTTTATCTAAGTAGCTCTATAGGTGTACTTTTGTTATCCAAGTATCTTTATAGGTGTACTTTGGCCTTATATCATTATTATGCACTGACTGGAACAGGGCTGAGAGAACCTGGTGCTCTAAACTATAAGGGATAGACTGAGTGAGCTTCCCAGAGAGTCTTAGACATTATAGACTACATAGGGGATGGACCGAGTGATCTCCCATAGAGTCTTGGGTATTATAGACTACAGGAGGGTAGACCGAGTGATATTCCTCAGAGATTCTTACCTTGTTTGAATCTCTTTAAGAACCTTCCCAGGCTAGAGGAGGAATTGACCGAGTGAGCTTCCTCAGAGAATATGTGGTATACCTGAGGCTACAGGAGGAATTGACCGAGATAGCTTCATCAGAGAGTCTCTAGACCTTGGGGATAAGAGGTTTAGACCGCGTGATCTTCCTCAGAGAGTCTCTGACTACCCTAGACTATAAGGGGAATTGACCGAGTGAGCTTCCCTAGAGAGAATCATAAATTCGTATGACCAAGCCAGAGGGGTTAGGCTGAGTGCACTTCCCAGAGGGTTGTGGTACTTCTTGGATAAGACCAGAGGGGATGGCCGTGAGTACTTCCCAGAGGGTTTCCGGCTTATTAGCTGTTTGTTTCACTGTTGTTGATTGGTTGTGGATTGTTTTCTCCTAAGTATCATCCTGTGTTATTGCTTACTGTTACTGCCTATTGCTTTCTGTTGCTGTTTACTGCTTCTTGTAATTTTACCTGCCATATAATCACTGAATGTTAGGCACAAATCTTCGGGTGAATACCTACTGGGATTTTATCTCACACCCAATTTGGGCCATGATTTCGGGACCAAGCAGACTATGTTGTCGCAGGTATAGACAAGGGCAAGCGCCCTTCGACTTTTGGAACTTGATTGCTTGGAGCAGGGGAGCATGGGACCGAGCTTTGGCTCGCGATGCTGAGGATCTGTTTACTTTTATTTTTTAATTGTTTTGGTACTTCAGTGTTTTCCAGCATTGTGACTTTTTTTTATGTTTTCCTAGTTATGTATCACGAATCATTTCATATATATATACATATGTGCTCTGGTTTGTTGATTTAGTCTTCCGCTGTTTATATTGTTGGTTATTACTGATTCCACTATTTCATGTTTATTTTTATTCCGTTGTGTACTCTGCCAATGAGGGAATAGTTTCCCCACTATCACACCCAAGGCTCTCACTTCTAGTCAGCATCCTCTAGCATTTGGGGAAATTCTCTTGAGGCCATGTGACCAACCGGGTATGGGGCGCCTCTGGGTGGCTTCCGGAACCGGGACGTTACAAAGTGGTATCAGAGGGATTTCCTTTTCTATTGCTTTACTATTTGGGGACGTTAGCCAGGTATAGGATAGATTTGATACTTGGAAATAAGTTGTTCCCGGGAGTAGCTAACCTATGTACAGGGAAAAGCCACACTACCGCGTTTATTGCTGTTTTCTGGTTTTGAGATTTTATGGTTTATACGATTTCACCTAGAGTGATTCACATGCTTTGTACTGTTATTGTTTTGATATTACGGTTCTATTTATATCGTAACCCGATGAGATGAGGGTATGTCATCTCATGCATCATATAAGAACTTGTAGAAATCACATTCCATTCATTCTTGCCATGCCATTTAGGGTGCATTAGCGATTGCATGCTGTTGTGATAGACGTTGTGTAGATTACGCATGTTGTTGTGATAGATGTTTGATATCATCTATGCTTCTTTTTAGAAAATTGTTTTTATTGTACTTTGTTTAAATGAACGCCATATTTTGATTCTTGAGGTGTTATGGGCCCTCTTGAATCAGAAATTGGTGGATTATGATCCTTTTTCTCTTGTACATGACTGTAGGGGATGCCAAGCTTTGATTCGCGGGGAGTATGGGCCCTAACGGATCAGAATTTGGCACCTCTTCGCCTTGTTTTCCGTGTTTCTGGGCTTCTGTACAGTTTCTGAGCTACTGGACAGAAAAACCTTGAATACACGGCGTGTAATTTCTGGTTACACGCCGTGTAGTTTTTAGGCCGTGTTTCTGACTGTCTGTGCAGGAACACAGTGTTGTGAAAATAACGTCAGGAGTACGCCATGTACGTTATGTACACGCCATGTAGTGTAGAGCCTTGTACCCAGATGTTTCACTAACAACACGGTTCATGGAAGCTTGGGTAGAACACGCCGTGTTGTAAAGGAACACGCCATGTAGTTCTGTCCAGGTACCCGGCCGTGTCACGAACAACATGGGTTGGCGTGACCTTCTCTTTGACGCGTCGTGTTGCTTTTGGAACACGCCGTGTAGTCTTTCCCAGGTAACTGACCGTGTCAAGAACAACACAGGATGGTGTCACCTTCTCTTATACATGCCATGTTTGTTCGGAACATTCCGTGTAAAGGACAACCGTGTAGACGGCCATGTAACAAACAACACGGTCCACCGAGTCAGTGTCTAGTACACACTGTGTCCCTAGGAAACACGCCATGTAGTCTGAGGTTAGTTTGAACTGTGTGAGTTATCCATGTAAATAGACTCGGGCAGGGGAATAGTCTTCAAGTACACGCCGTGTTTTGGGTCAACATGCCGTGTAGTTTGAGGTGTTACACGACCTGTAGGGTAGGGGTACACGCCCATGTCAGTGGCTTAAGAAGACACACAGTTTAGTTTTTATACACGCCGTGTAGTCGTGTTTTGTAAACCTGTGTGTTTTTCCTCCCCTGTTCCTATTTTTGTACTCTTGTGTTCTCGATCCTTATTTTTCTTATCTAAGGTGTTCTTTTGATCTTTCAGAGCTATGCCTCCGAGACGTCCTCCGGTTGTACATCTGTCGTCAGGGAGTGATCAGACTCTAGATATGGCTGATCAGGGACTTCCTGCCAATCCTCCAGTCGAGCCAGCCTTGGCACCAGCTATCATACCCATTGTAGGCACTGAGGCGCAGTTCAAGGAGGACTTCCTGGGGATGATTCATACCTTCCAGGGAGCGCCGCCTCCTGCCCCGTCGATGGCTGAGTTGACGCGGGTTTTCCAGCAGCAGCATCCTCCTACTTTTTCAGGGGATGGAGGACCTCAGGTTGCAGAGTCGTGGATAGAGGCCACACTGACCATATTTGAGCACCTAGAGATCCCTCCAGAGAAAAGGGTAAAGATGGCTACGTATATGCTCTGGGATACCGCCAAGAGGTGGTGGGAGGTGATCTCACGATCAAGGCATCAGCAGGATATGTCTTGGGACGAGTTTCGATGCACCTTCTATGACTACTTCTATCCAGAGACCCTGAGGGATGATCGAGCCTGGGAGTTTATGAGTCTACAGTAGGGTACTCTCTCTGTTATGGAGTACTCATCTCGCTTCACTGAGCTGCAGTGTTTCACACCGATCCCAGCGAGTGATGAGTTTTTCCTTGCTAGGAAGTTTGAGGACGGTCTCAGGCAAGAGATCCATTCCTAGGTGAATATCTTATAGTTGAATTAGATATCCTCCATCTTCAACCAGGCACTGATCACTGAGCGCAATCTGATGGATTTTGGAGAAGTGAGCCAGGACGGTTCGTCATCCAGAGCTGGTGTTCCTCCTATGGACAGTAGGAATCATCACAGAGAGTCTTCTCGAGGAGATCAAGGTTTGCGGGATGCATCTTCTGGTAGCCAGGTTGTATGCTACCAGTGTGGTAGGAGTGGGCATACTAGGACTCAGTGCCATAGGGATCTGATAGAGTGCCGATCTTGCGGCAATATGGGCCATCTTCAATGCTTTTGTCATATCTTCTCACCTTCAGCTGATGGTAGGGGTTCCTCTATGACCCCTTGTTCTGGAGATGCTTCACCAGTTTCCCACCAGTCAGGGAACTGGAGTTCTTTCGTCCATTCTGGCTGAGGTAGAGGTCACTGCTATGGTGGTCAGTCATCAGGTCATCAGCGAAAACAGATTGGATCAGCTCAGAGCGGTCAGCCAGGGGCGCAGGGCCGTGGTGCAGGCCAGTCTTTCACCATGGAGAAGACCTATCAGGATCAGGATCCTATCCCTTCTATAGTTCGAGGTACGATCTTAGTAGCCTCAGTTTTATCTTCATCTCTTTTCAATACTGGTGCTTCCCATAGCTTTATCTCTGTTATGGTTGTGGAGAGCCTTGGGTTCTGTATCTTTTCATCTACTGACCTGTTGAATCTTTACACACCGTTGGGAATGAGGACATCTAGTGTACGACAGTGCAGAGAGTGCCCTCTCGAGGTTGAGGGGTGTCTTTTCTTATGGGACCTCTATGTCCTAGAGATGACGGGCTATGAAGTCATTCTTAGGATGGACTGGTTGGTTCCCTTCTAGGCATTCGTTTATTTCTATCACCGCAGGGTGAGTTTCATATCACCAGAGGGCAGATCTTTCCTTCATAGAGGTGAGTGGGATGTCCAGGCGGGTAGAGTTGGACCAGAGCATCATGGTCTAGGGGAAGTTACAGCCCAGATTTCCAGTATTTATCTGGATGACTAGGGGACTTCAAAGTTAGACTTTCCTCCAGTGGTGGATCATTTCAGGGATGTCTTTCTAGAGGACTTTTCAGGTTTACCTCCAGAGCGTGAGGTAGAATTATCGATTGAGCTCGTGCCAGGAGCAGCACTGGTGTCTATTCCTCCTTATAGGATGGCTACACCTAAGTTGAAGGAGATCAAGAAGCAGTTCAAGAAGTTGTAGGAAAAGGGTTTCATCTGAACCAGTACTTCTCCTTCGGGTTTGCCTGTCCTGTTTGTGAAGAAGACAGACGGTACCCTTTGGCTTTGTGTGTATTATGAGAAGCTGAACCAGTTAACAGTCAAGAACTGATATCCCTTACCGAGGATCGATGACCTCTTTGATCAGCTTCGAGGGTCCCAGGTGTTCTCGAGGATTGACTTGAGATTTGGTTATCATCATTTGTGCGTTAGACCATCAGATATACCGCTGACATCTTTCAAGAGTAGGTATGGTCTTTACGAGTATACAGTCATGCCATTCGGTCTTACGAACGCGCCTGCAGTCTTCATGGAACTGATGAACCGAGTGTTCCATCCGTACTTGGACTTCTTTATCGTGGTCTTCGTGGAAGATATCTTGGTGTACTCTCACACTCGACACGACCATGCCACACATCTTGAGATCGTTCTGAGTACACTGAGAGAGCATCGGTTGTATGATAAACTCTAGAAGTGCCACTTTTGGATGGATCAGATTCACTTCTTGGGTCACGTCATCTCAGAGGCTAGAGTATATGTGGACCTAGAGAAGGTGAGAGCTGTAGTTTCCTGGGAGCAGCTGAAGAACGTCTTTGAGGTGCGGAGTTTTATAGGGCTGGTTGGGTACTACAGACGCTTCATTCAGGACTTCTCACACCTAGCAGCACCATTGACAGGTCTGACCAAGAAGGGGGGAAAGTTTTTATGGTCAGATTCTTGTGAGTCAGCCTTTCAGGAGCTGAAAGGAAGGTTGACGTTAGCACCGATACTAGTCTTACCAGAGCCGAGCAAGGGCAACACTATTTACTGTATTGTTTTAGGTATCGGGTTGGGAGTCGTGCTTATGCAGGGAGATGGAGTCATTGCTTACGGGTCTCGACAGTTGAGGCCACACGAGAGAAACTACCCGACACACGATCTGGAGTTGGTAGCAGTTGTTCATGCCTTACGCTATTGGAGACACTATCTCCTGGGAGAGCACTTTGTGTTTTTCACCGACCACAAGAGTCTCAAGTATATCTTCACTCAGCATGATCTGAATCTGAGACAGCGCAGGTGGGTCGAGTATCTTCAGTCCTTTGACTTCGAGCTCACCTATACGCCAGTAAAGGGAAATGCAGTGGCAGATTCATTGAGTAGATGAACTCGGATTCAGGAAATTCAGGAGGCCAGCAGTGAATGGAAGCTTATGGATCTATTCTTTGAGATGCATCTAGAGGTGCATGATAGGTAGGGACAGATTTTTCTATCTTCTGTGGTTGTTACCTCTACACTACTTGATCGGGTACGGATGAGGCAGCTATCAGGCTCAGAAGTCTTAGTCCTGTAGGAGAATGTGTCAGGAGAGAACCCTCTTCCTGGATGGACAGTGGGCGAGGATGAGATCTTGCGTTTCCAGGGACGCGTATGGGTGCTAGCAGACATACGTGAGGAGCTGATGCGGTATTTTCATTCCTTGGTTTGGGCAGTTCATCCTAGCATCACCAAGATGTATCAGGATCTTCATCGCCAGTACTGCTGGCTAGGTATGAAGAGGGATGTTGCTGGTTTTTTCATGACATGCTCTACTTGTCAGCAGGTGAAGGTGGAGCATCAGCGACCAGCAGGCCTTTTATAGCAGTTACCCATTCTGAAGTGGAAGTGGAACGATGTCGCGATGGACTTCGTGATCGGGTTACCGAGGTCACCTCAGGTAAGTGATGTTGTTTGGGTCATCGTCGACAGGCTTACGAAGGTTGCACACTTCTTTCCAATCAAGGAGACATTTAGTGTTGATGATCTATGAAGACTGTACATCCGAGATATTGTACGTCTGGATGGAGTTCCACACTCCATTGTTTCAGACAGGGATGCGCGTTTTACCTTTCAGTTCTGACAGGGACTTCAAAAGGCTTTGGGTACACAAGTACTTTTGAGTACAGCATACCATCCCCAAACTGATGGCTAGTCCAAGCGCACGATCCAGGTGCTTGAGGATATGCTCCGAGCTTGAATTTTATACTTAGGCGGTTCTTGGGAAAAGCATATACCTCTTGGGGAGTTCGCCTACAACAACAGTTTTCAGGCGACCATTCATATGGCACCATACAAGGATCTGTACGGTAGGCCATGCCGATCACCCTTATGCTAGCTGGAGGCAGGAGAAGCAGCTTTGCTGGGACCTCGTCTTGTTCAGGAGACCTCTGAGAAGATAGAGTTGATTCGGAAGAGGATGGATATAGCACAGTCTCGGTAGAAGTCTTACGTTGATTAGCAGAGACGACCTCTGGAGTTTGAGGTCAGAGATCAGGTTTTCCTGCGTGTCGCACTGAGGTTGGGACCTGAGGATTCGGAGACATGGCAAGATTTCACCGCGGTACGTTGGGCCGTATGAGGTATTGGAGAGAGTTGTTCTAGTTTCCTATCGGTTGCAACTACCTCAGAGGTATCGGGCGATGCATGACGTCTGCCACGTCTCTCAGCTCCAACGTTACCTTTCAGACCTGTCTCATTTCTTTCATCCTGAGGAGTTTGAGCTCGAATTAGATGCGTCGTTTGAAGAGCATCCTATCTGGATTGTTGATCGTAGTACAAATGTTCTCTGAGTCCAGTCTGTTCCTCTAGTATGAGTGCTATGTCAGCACGGGCGAGTACAGGATGAGACTTGGAAGAGGGAGGCCGAGGTTCGATCGTAGTGGCCGGAGCTGTTAGAGGATCCTTCTTCTACTCCCACCTAAGTAAATTCGGGGAAAAGTTTCTTTAAGGGGGAAGTTTGTAAGAACTCGGATCTTCATTTAAGGTTTTTCTTTCCTTTCCTGGAGTTTTCGAGATTTTTTGGAAATTCGGGAAATTTTTGAAGTACACGCCGTTTACTTTCTGAGTACACGTCGTGTACTCTTTTCCCACTTGAAACCATGTGTTGGCCATGTTCGGACCACACACATGGTGTTTAGGGGTGACATGGAGTTTGACTTTGGTAGATTATGGAAAAACCCACTACACGTTGTGTAATTTTAAAATACACGTCGTGTAATTTTCTTTTTTTTTCACTAAACGGACCGAGGTCACGCTTAATCACCATAATCATCTTCTTCTAGGTCTGGTTCATCCGAGAGCGACCCATACGACTGGATCTTCCCCGAGCCCCCGCCTCTCCGTCCGTTCTCTGATTCGAGCACGGTCGATTGCGTTGGAAGCGCAGTGGTGAGTTCTTCCTTATTCCTGAGCCTTTTTTTCCAATTCTTATTCTTTATTAAGTTACCTAAGGATGAATGTTTTGTGCGTTTTCTCAGATCTACAACGTTCTAGGGGGAATCAGTCATTGTGCTCAAGTATATCGATCTCCTAGGATCGAGGTAGGTGGTTTGTTCCTTACTGTTCAAAGTGTTTGAGTTTTATGTGCAAATTTCTCCAATACCCGTGAACGGGATATTTCGTGTTTACCCTTTTTCCCTTTTTGATTTGCCTCCTTGCTTGTATGCTTGTATAGAGGTAAATTTGACCATGTTAGAGGATAATTTGTTATGCTGGGATGTTTTTTTCCTTTCTTTGTTCTGTTCACGGCCTTTGGGTCTCGTTTGCTTTTGGCTGCTACACATGTTTCATGTCTTGCGGTTATAGGTTTAAGTGAAACTCATGACATGCTTGTTGCCTTGTAGACTGTTTAGCTAAGTAGCTCTATAGGTGTACTTTTGCCTTATAGAATTATTATGCACTAACTGGCACAGGGATGAGAGAACCTGGTGCTATAGACTATAAGGGATAGACCGAGTGAGATTCCCAGAGAGTCTTAGACATTATAGACTACAGAGGGGATGAACTGAGTGAGCTCCCAGAGAGTCTTGGGTATTATAGACTACAGGAGGATAGACTGAGTGAGCTTCCTCAGAGAGTCTTACCTTGTTTGAATCTCTTTAAGAACCTTCCCAGGCTAGAGGAGGAATTGACCGAGTGAGATTCCTCAGAGAGTCTGTGGTATACCTGAGGCTATAGGATGAATTGACCGAGATAGCTTCTTCAGAGAGTCTCTAGACCTTGGGGCTAAAAGGGTTAGACTACGTGATCTTCCTCAGAGAGTCCCTGACTACCCTAGACTATAAGTGGAATTGACTGAGTGAGCTTCCCCAGAGAGTCTCATAAATTCCTATGACCAAGCCAGAGAAGTTAGGCTGAGTGCACTGCCCAGAGGGTTGTGTTACTTCTTGGATAGGACCAGAGGGGATAGTTGCGAGTAATTCCCTTAGGGTTTCCAGCATATTAGCTGTTTGTTTCACTACTTTTGATTGGTTGTGGATTTTTTTTCTGCTAAGTATCATCATGTGTTACTGCTTACTGTTACTGCCTATTTCTTGTTGTTGCTGTTTACTGCTTCTTGTACTTTTACCTGCCATATACTCACTGACTGTTAGGCACAGATCTTCAGGTGAATGGATATTGGGATTTTATCTCACTCCCTATTTGGGCCATGCTTTTGGGCCCAAGCATACTATGTTGTTGCAGGTATAGACAAGGGCAAGCACCCTTGGACTTCTGGAACTTGATTGCTTGGAGAAGGGGAGCATGGGAAGGAGCTTTGGCTCACGATGCTGGGGAGTTGTTTACTTTTATTTTTTAATTGTTTTGGTACTGCAGTGTTTTCTATAATTGTGACTTGTTTGGTTGTTTTCCTAGTTATGTATCATGCATCATTTCATATATATATACATATGTGCTCTGGTTTGTTGATTTAGTCTTCCGTTGTTTATATTGTTGGTTATTACTACTTCCGCTATTGCATGTTTATTTTTCATCCGCTGTGTACTCTGCCAATGAGGGCATAGTTTCCCCACTATCACACTCAAGGCCCTCGCCGCTAGTCAGCAGCCTCTGGCATTTGGTGAAATGCGCTTGAGTCCATGTGACCAACCAGGAACGGGGTGCCTCTGGGTGGCTTCCGGAACCAGGATGTTACATATTATCTCAAAGTGGAGATGGAGTTTAGAGATGTGTATTGGTTTCATGGACTAAATGATAATAAGATAAGGATAGAGAATTTTTTTTGAGTAATTTTAACCACAAAAGAGATGAAAAGAAACTAAAATTACCCATGTACAACAAGTGTAGGAAGAAATAATTAGGGAATTGTCTTCATGGAAGTGGAAAGTGTTACAAGTTCATAAATGCAGATCATATAGATTGAAACTTTAATTATGAAATAAATTCTCAACATATGAATGAAAATGGTGAAGGAAACATGCTATAATAATATCTTGAATTAAAATGCTTCAAGTATGGAGAGCATGGACACTTTTCTAACCAATTTACAAATTAGAAAATAATGGATGGAAATCTCCATCGACCCTAGAAAAGACCAAGGGAATAATGCCATGATTTTATATTCATAGTGGATAAATTTGTGGATTTAAATCATATATTAATTAGTACACTCATTGTGCACTCAAATATAGCTAGTATATTTTTTGATTTTGGTTCTTCAAATTTCTTTATTTCATCAAAGTTTGAAAAGAACACCAAATTGAACCCTAAATTTATAGAAGTGTAGATATTATTTAAGACTCATGGAGGTTCTATCCAAGAATAAAGAGTATATGGAGATTATTTTATTAACTTTGGAGAGTATAATCTCATCACAAACTTGGTGTTCATTCCAATTGAGTAATTTTTCATAAAAGTAGGGATGTATTGTTGTTAAAATATAATTCCAACGTTAACTATAGAATCAATAAAATTTTAGTTGTCTTGAATAGAAAACATGAAATTATTTTTAAAAGAGAGATATCTCAGCCTGAATTTTTTCATTAACTAACTTCTATAGCCTTATTTATGGGAATGATTGGTGAAGAAGGTGAATAAAGTGAAAATGAAAAGATAATAAATGTGCCCACTGTTTAGGAGTACATTGATGCATTTCCTAAAAATGTATCTGGACCACTCCAAGAAAGAGGTAGAATAATTATTTAAACTCATACCTAAATCCAAACCAATAACTAAGACCCCATATAGGATGAAATTTGTGTAGTTATGAGAATTAAAGAAAAAACAACAATATATTTTGGATAATGTTTATATTTAAGAAAGTGTGTCTCCTTGGGGAGCACATATTTTATTTTATAAAAATAAGTATGGATCAATGAATATATGAATTGATTATATATAACTTAATGGGATCATGATAAAGAAAAAATACCATGTTCTAAGGATTAATGATTTATTCAACCAGCTTCATGGGTCTCGATTCTTTTCTAAGATTGAACTCTAATCTAGGTATCATCAGTTGATGGTAAATAAGGAGGATATCTCAAAGAATGCTTTTCAAAAAAGATATGGACATTGGGAGTTTTTTTTATGACCTTTGGATTGAATAATTCTCCCAATGTATTTATAGATATGATGAATAGAATATTTAGGGACTACCTTGATAAAATTATGGTGGTATTTGTTGATGACATTATGATATATTCCAAAATCCATGAGGAACATGGGGATTAATGATCATACTAAAAACTGTTAGGAAAGTTGGGATTTTTTTATAAATTTAGAAAACATGAGTTTTTGTTTCAATAAGTAGAAATCATGGAACATGTTGTAACCAGTGAAGGAATATTGGTTGATCCAACTAAGACAAAGAAAGTAGAGAAGTGGCCCCATCCTACAACAGTGACTCAGATTCATAGTTTTCTTGGTCTAGTAGGATACTATATAATGTTTGTTAAAAAAATATTGCCTTTATAATTCAATAACCAAGTTAACTCAAAAGGAAGTTAAGTTCATCTGGAAAAAAAGAGTGTGAAGAATGTTTACAAGAATTGAAGGACATGTTGGTTAGTACACTATCCTAACTTTACCCTCTAATAGAGAATTATTTTTAATTTATAGTGATGTATACTTGACATTACCTTGATTTATAATCATGAAAAATGAAAAGATGATTTATTATAACTCGTGATAGTTAAATCCTCATGAGCATACTTATCCTACACATGATTTGAAATTAGCTATATATATTTCTGAATTAAAGATATAGAGACATTATCTTTATGTGGAGAAGTGTGATATATACAAATACTACAAAATTTTTAATTACATATTTATAAAAAAAGTAAGTATACATGAGACAAAGGATATGGTCAAATATTTTCAAGTAATACTATCGAATTCATTGATACATTAAGTAAAAAATACTAGGGAGTTCTTACAAATATGAGTATGTAAGGAGATATATTGATCAAGGACTTGGTAAAATGGACATGGAAGTAATAAGGGAAAGGAAACCATCAATCCTATCCTAAATGATTTCCCAACCATCATTACTGGATAAAATCAATAAATCACAAAGATATTATCTTGTATTACAAAAAAATGATTAAATCTATGAAAATGGAAAGTTTCTTAAGTTTTTTTATCAAGAGGGAGTACTGAGGTTCAGTACAAGGATATGTATCATATCTAATCCAAATTTAAATAAGGATTTTTATAGATGAATATAAGGATTCTACATTATCTATACATCCTAGAATCACAAAAATGCATAGTGATCTAAGATATCACTATTTTTAGGATGGTATGAAGAGGGAGATTTTATATTATACTACATGATGTTTGGTATATCAGCATGTGAAGGTAGAGCAAAAAATTCTAAAGGGAGTGTAGAAATGTTACAAAACCTTCCCTCTAATGGTACCCCTACTAGGCCAACAATGAAGGAGTAGAGATAATAACCCCAAAGTATCACCTCCATTAGGCCCCTGGTTGGATACTAGGACTAAGGTTATAAATAAAGTCACATATGTGGGAGGAATTACCCTCAATTGAAAAAGTAGGATTGAGTGA
This sequence comes from Viscum album, assembly GCA_963277665.1. Taxonomy (NCBI): domain Eukaryota; kingdom Viridiplantae; phylum Streptophyta; class Magnoliopsida; order Santalales; family Viscaceae; genus Viscum; species Viscum album. Next base: position 1,178,700,821 of record OY728140.1, on the reverse strand, counting down.
TAGGATATCAACCATAAAAAACACCATATTTAAGGAAAAGGGAAACCCCACAATATCCCACAATGAATATAATGTCAAAAAAATACAAATGAAAGCCTCCAAGTAGTACCAAAAGAAAATCCTCTGGTAGCAACACAACAACATCTCAAATTCCCAAGCTAGTAGTGTACAACTCGATTCCTAAAGTCCTATTGGAAACCTGAAAGATAGTTTTTATATACGTAGGGTGAAAATAACTTGTATACTCAAAAGGATCATACCCTAAGAAGAGTATACTAATTCCCCATGAACAAAAAATAGAATCAACAAGAACCTATGAGGTCAACTAGTTATTGACCTCACCAAGGCTCACTCACTAAATAACACATACATATTTGTAACATCCCGACCTGAGATCCACTAACCCTGTGCCCCAAGCCATTGGGTTACATTGCCTCAAGTGTGCCTCCCCATACACTCAAGGTTGTCGACTAGTAATGAGGGTGTGAAGGTGGTATGATGGGGAGACTGTACCCTCTTATCAGAGTGGCATAGTGGATACAATTATAAACATTCAACAGTGGAAGAATAATATAAACAAACAGAATAATAAAGCAGTGGAAGAATAAATAACTGAGAAATGAGATGATAATAAAATGTCAATAGGCAGTTTCATATACATGGATGCATGACATGATGATAGACAAAAAGGGAACAGGGTAACATGCAGATACAAACATGATATAAAAATTTTAAAAAAGAACAAAAATATCTCCACTGGTATCTTGAGCCAATGATCGGTCCTCTTATCCTAAGCTCCATCTATAAGTAATTCATATTAACAACCTATAATAGGTCCCTTTCCCTTACCCATACTTGCATTCATATAATCTTTTTGGTTACCAAAGGCACCCCGAGTAGGGTGTGAGATAAAATCTCAGTAGGTCACCACCAATGGTGTCCAAATGTAATCAAGTAGTGCTCATAACTAAATAGTGTTCATGTATAAATAATTAATTAAAAAATATGAATAAATAAATTACACCCCACTCAGGTTCCTAAGGGACACCTATCGTCTCTACCTTCTTCGGCTCACAGATGGAATAAGTTTCAGATTGGTAATTATATATATAGTAATATATATATATATATATATAGTTTAGTTATATATTGAATCCACCTATATGAACCAAGTATGTGTGGATGTAAGTGTCCATATACCAAGAATACTAGTTGCTAGTTGGACTAGGGCATAACTCAGACATCCATAACTAGTATAACAAGCCTATAAGCTCAAGCAATAGGGTTTATTCCCTAAATCTCTAATGAGTGGGATACATCATGTGCATCACTCAAGATAGTGAGTGTGCCATCATTTCAAAACTCAAACAGGGGATTCAGTATTTCATGTCTAATATCTAACTAGTTTCAATAGTGTGGGACATCATGCTCAACACCCGATATAAGGGAGCATGATATTTTCATGCTCAACAGATCCCTTACCATCATATCATAGCCTATATTAAGGCGTAATCAAATTTATAATACAAGAATGAGTCAATACCTCTCATGTTTCATGTTTACCAATCCTATATATATATAAATGAGTCATGATAGTTCAATTAAGCATTTTATGAGGTAAGAAATATTAGACATGGCCTTTCCACCTTTCAAACATTTCATTTAAACCATTTGTTTCATTAAAGGAAAAGAACACAAATATGAAGAATCCATTCAATTTAAAATAATTAATTCATTTAAGGGAAGACATCCATCATGCATAAACCTTTTCATATAACCAACCCAATTAATTCATTAAGATTTGTAAATTCAATTCAAGAGGTTCAAGAGCCTTTTTCAAGGTTACATGGTCAACAAGGCAATTTCCTACATGGTAAATTCCAACTATAGGTGGGATAGACACTTAGTAAGTACCTTGGGTTCCATGAGAAAATCATATAATAAGGGAAATTCAATTTATTATCTATGTTTAATGCTTAAAAGGCATTCCAAGAAAATTTAACAATTAGTTATAAGTTCCAATTCAGAGTGGAACACCCAAGGGGTTTCCATAAGTGTGGTAACCATAAATAGCAAGATGGATTCTAGGATAAACATAGATAATAAATTGAAGGGATAGTATTTTAGAGCTCACCTTAAGGAATCCAATGCCTTTGAAAAATATTGAATCATTCACCAAATGTGAGAGATACCTCAATGTCTAGATTAAGAGGTTTGGGAAGATACGGGAGAAAAAAATCAAGAACATCCGCTCGACAAGGGAAGAAGGAAAATAAAATAGGGTCATAAGATTAAGTGAATTAAAAAATGTAATTTAACCTCAAAATTAAAGGGTTCAAGGTTAAGGTGCATAGTTTACTAAACCATGTGTAGACTATGATCTAGTCACTGCTTAAGAATTTTACCCGCATAGTTAAGGTGCATGATTTCCATAATCATGTGCAAACCATGAAAAAATACTCTATTAAAAACATGCAGTTTCTCACATAATTGTGCACCTAGAGTCACATTATTTTAGAAAAACCGTGTGGCTCCTATTACAACTCTATTTTTTCCTGTGTGGTTTCTTCTAAACCATGTGGCCTAGCCATTTTTTCTGCTTTCTAGAACACCTAGCTCCGAACAAGCCTTAGATTATCCTAGGACCTTACTTAGTCCATATTCATGTTTATCACAACTAAACCAAGGATTTAAATTGAAAAACAAATGATTCATACCTTTATGAAAATATGGTTCATTACAACCTCCCCTTCTTAAAGAAACTCATCCCTGAGTTTTCCTTCTGAGGATAAAGAGGTATCATCTGAAAAGTTTTTTGGACACTGATATCATATATTAGCTTCATGTTCCCATCTCTTGTCTTGTACCCAGTCATCCTACTATAGAACCCATACCAAAAGAAATGGCCTGCCTCGGAGTGTCTTCATTCTTCGATCAACAATACGCATGAGATACTCCTTGAAGGAAGAATCTACATACAATTAAACCACATTAGTTTGAAAGACATGGGACAGGTCTGGATGATATTGGAGAAGTTGGTATACTTGAAACAAATCTTGAATTAATAGATATTTTGAAGGAAGTTCCAACTAGTAATCCATTGTTCTGATCTGTTTCAAAACCTTGAAGGATGAAAAGAATCATGGTGAATGATTACCCTGCCTCGAATACGTCTATAGCCCAACCTAGGTGAGACTCATAAGAAAACCTATTTTCTGACCTCAAACCTGAGAGGTCACTAGCATCAGTTGGCATAAGACTGCTATCTAGACTGAGATGTCATCATGCACTTTTTGATCAGCTGCACCTACTTTGTAGTCTTCTGAGTGAGACATTTTACAAGCATAGATGCCTCCCCTGCCTCTATCCAGCACATAGGTGAATTTTAAGGCCTACCATATAAGGCTTCATATGGAGACATATCGATGGTATCCTAAAAGATGTTATTATAATAAAACTCTATTATGGTAATGTGTTTCTCCCAGGAACCCCCAAAGTTAAAAACATGTGCATGGATAATGTCCTCAAGAACTTGAATCATATGCTCTATCTGTCTATCGATCTATTGGTGATGGTTCGTGCTAAGAAGCACATGTTTACCCAAGACCTTCTGCCACCCCTTCCAAAACCATAGTGTAAAGAGAGTGTCGCTATACAAAATGATAGATCGAGGAGCTCCATGAATACGTACAACCTCCCTGACATACAACCTCCCTAGGTCATCTACCAAGAAGGCCTCTCACACTGGTAAGAATTATGATACCATCATAAGATGGTCAAATAAAACCCACACTATATAATTTCCATGAGTTGATCTGGGTATACCAGTCATAAAATACATCAAAATGTCATCCCATTTCCACTCAGGAATGGACAACGGCTTTAAAAGATCTGATGGGTGTAGATGTTTCACCTTCACCTACTGATATGTGGAACACTTAGTGATAAAAGCTGACAATATCTCATTTTATACCAGGACACCAATACTAGAATCGTATATCCCAATACATTTTGGTGACATCGGGGTGAACGGCCCATGATGAGGTGTGAAATTCCCACCTCATCTCATCTATGATGTTCATTGGGACCCATACAGGCCCATGGAATAGTAAGGTATCTTCCCCATCCATGGTCCAAACTAAAAATGTATCATCACTTGAGATGATTTAACTTGGTAAAAGGACTTCCGGATCAGATAGTCAATTCATTATTACCCATTCCAGAAGACTAGAATTCATTTCTAAGGATAAGATGATTGTCTGACCATGATCCTCCTAAACCTAAACATGCATATCTGAGAATAAGGCCATTATCTTCCATTCTTCACTAGATTCCTAAACTATGTGTGCATGAGTCTTCCGAATCATAGCATTTATTATCGCATTTCCTTTAACAGGTGTCTAGGAATGCTCAAAATAAAATAGTTGTAGGTACTGAACCTACATGTATTGTTTGAGATTTAGATACTGTTGTGTCAAGATGTACATGAGTATTTTGTGATCAGTGAATATCATAAAATTATCTATAAGTAGACATTGTCTCCAAAAACATTAGTAATGAACTACCATAGCTATATTGAGGTTATGCATATGGTAATTTCTCTTGTGAGGCCTCAAGTGATGAGACTCATATGTAAACACTTTATTATCCTGCATTAGAACAGCTCCAAACATGATACCTAATGCATCACAATAGAATGTATACATCCTTCCTGGATCTGGTAGAATCAATATTAGTGCTAAATTTAAACAACCCTTCAAATCCTAAAATAATTATTTACATAATTATGACTATATTAATTTTACACCTTTCTTTATCAAGCATGTAAGCGGTGCTGCAAGACATCAGAAATCCTAGATTAAGAATATATAATATTCAACAATCCCCGAGAAACTTTGGATGTCAAATACATTACTGGTCTACTCCTAAGAAACTACATCTCTCACTCACTCTAGGATTGCTAAAACTCTTGGCTCTGAGATAATGTAACCCAGAAAGAGGAATTTGTCGATCCAAAAGTGAAATTTAATGAGCTTAGCATAGTGGTGATTCTCTCTTAGTGTATTCATCATGATCTCAAGATAGTTGGCATGGTCATGTCTATAGTATGAATACACTAATATTTCATCAACAAATACTACCATGAATGAATCCAGATATGATTAGAAAACCTGATTCAAAAGATCTATGAAAGTCTTAGGTATGTTCATGAGTCTGAACGGTATAATCAGGTACTCGTAAAGACTATACCTACTTCTGAAAGTTGTGCAAGGTATTTCTAAAGTCCTAATACACACCTGATGATAGCCCGGCCTATAATCTATCTTTGAAAACACACTCTCTCCTCGAAGATGATCAAATAGGTCATCTATTCTAGGTAAGAGATAATGATTATTTATCATGAGTTGGTTCAAATGATGATAATCCACACAAATCCTGAGGGTACCATCTGCCTTCTTGAAAAAAAGTAGGTGAACCCCAAAGAGAATTATCGGAGTGTATGAATCCTTTATTCTCATAGTCCTATAACTATTTCTTGATCCCTAGAATCTTCGTCGGTTCCATCCTGTCAGGATGAATGGTCACTGGTGCTACTCCTAGCACAAGATCAAGGATGAATTCTACCTCTCACACCGGAGGTAGACTAGAGAATTATTTAGGAAATATGTCCTTGAAACACTTCACTATAGGAGGGAAAATAGTGTTTTGTAACCATTGATCATATAAGAAATTACTTGCAATCTAATCCATCACATTAACAAGATTCTGCTACTCGGGCCCTACTTGTGTCAAACTAATATCTCATTTTCCCTTATGCATGTTCTCAATGCCCTCTGGTAATGTAAACATCACCCTAGGGTGATAGAAGTCAATATGTGCTTTATAGGTAACTAATTAGTCCATCATAATGATTATTTCAAATTCTGTCATGTCAAGGATGAAAAGATTCCAAACAAAGAGGTATCTACCTATCTCTAGGGGAAATCCTTACAATGGAGAACAACCTCTAATCGAATACCTAAAAAAGTATCTATCATCATAATGTTGTAGAAGTGATTGATTTTGATTCCCAAACTCTTAGTTATTTCCTTAGACATAAATTAGTGAGATGAACCTGTGTCAAATAAACTAGTCACTAAAGAGGAGGATACTAGAATAATACCTTATACAGTATAAGATTTAGTTCTCTATTCTACAGCATAGGCTGGACTGTATGTAACTGGCATGTACTATGGCCCTGATTCAATTCCTAACAGCCCTGAGTCATCTTAATCTACTAGCACTAAGAATCATAAGTCTGACTTCCTGTTTCTTGGTCGCTACCTTGACCTGATTGGCTGGTGGTATTCCAATTTCATGTATGTCTTGATACTATTGTCCCCACTTTGGAACATGGGGTAGGAGTATATCCTCGCTCGATAGGCATCGATGGAAAGGTCCTACAGAAGAGATAGATATATCTCATCCTACTGCATACTCTGCATTATAATGGATCACATAAGCATGGTGGTTTTGTATGTCTTGGATTCCTACATTGTTGACATGTCAGAAAGTTTTCAGCATGTGGAACCTGACTACTGCTGCCTCCACAAGAAGCCTCAAAATGTATCTTTTTCCTAGAAGAAGAAGCATTGGTATCTCTAGGTACATAATCACCCTAAGTTACACCATCATCTTCCCTCAAATTTCACTCTATTATAAGTTCTTGTTTGATGATTTCAGAAATGGTAGTCAACCAAAACACATTGACCTATGATCATTTGGCCTATACAATCTCATCCTTGAATCTTCTAAAGGTCATAAGATCATCCCCTAACCAACTAGGATCGAACCATTGTAGCTCAATGAAATGGGTAGAGTATTCTATAACATACATACTTTCATTCTATAGGTTTATAAATTCTCTAGCTCGTTCATCCCTCAGATTTTGGGGAAAGAAGTAGTTATAAAATATTTTCTAGAAATATTCCTACATAATATTATGATGTCAATCTTCTTGGGTGATTAAATCCCACCACTACTTGGTAGAATCATGAAGAATATACACAGTGATCTTGAAACTATACTTAGGAGGCTTCTCTATATGATTGAAAATAGAAATAATGGATTCAACCCACGAATCAGCAGCATGTGGTCCACTATCCCCTGAGAAGGTGAGAGGATTTAACTGCTAGAATTCCCAATTCAACTCTTCCATACTCAGGGTATGTTAAACAAAACCATTCATATTATATAGTATACACATAAATCCCTCTTAGGACTAGGTATTAGTTCCCATATCATGTACAGAAATAGGTTCCATAGGTGGAACTGTAGGAGGGATCCCTGGCGGCTCAAGGCCCGCCACCTCAGGTGCATGGTCATCACCGCCTTCTGAGCATCTGACCAGAGGTCATTGTGGCTACATGATACTACAATACAAAAGTCACACCTCATAATATATTTAACAATTGAGAAAATTTTAGATAGAAAACTAGGGAAAGTATAAAGCCTTCTTATAAGAATGATCACTCCTCTATTCCTGCCCTAAAAGTCAGGTCCATGCGGTAGAAAGAGACCACAATAGGACATCATAATGTAAGAGATGCCTATCTACCCACTATTAAGTTTGGGTTTAGGTATGAGTCTCAGTTTCACATGTATAGGATATCTAATTTCACTTTAAGGGTTGTAAACATTTTAAATTTATGCTTGTTAAAATAATTAAATAACTTTATATGGTTGAATTATGTGGATTACCATTTTCAATCCATAAGGGTACATACTCTTTATGAACCAAAATATGGAATCCACTTAAATCACACAATAAAATGTTCCAGCCCATGCTACCAACGATCCATGGATCAACATGCCATAATTGATTGCTTAAGGTGTATGCTTTAACTTATTCTGGAAAATAGTGTTAGGTTAAGGCATGCACTTTTAGTATAAATTTTGTTTCCCAATCCCTAGAAGAAGTTTCATCACAATTCAATACATATTTAAGGAACAATAAATAAGAAATAGTAAAACACATGCTGAAAATAAACATGACATGGAGAATACATGGAATATTAGTCTTAGTGTGCCTAATAATGACACATAGTCTAATGAAACTCCCTCATTTCATTGGTCCATGGTAAATAAATCGTCATTTCAATAATACCAATATCAATAACATCTTAAGAAATGTGTTTCACCCAATGGTTAAGTCGTATCAACATTAAATGGAATAATCAATAATTGTAATTACTCATCCCAAGTAATTTGGGTTTCCCCTATACATGGGTTAGCTACATCTAGGAACAGGGTCAAATTCCAAATTATTTTAACTCCTAGTCTACTATCTAATACCCATATAGTAATACAAATGAAAATAAACTACTTTGATACAACTTTGTAATGTCCTGACCTAGGATCCACTTAGCTCATGCCCTAAGTCGGTGGGTCACATGGCCTCAAGCGCACCTCCCCATACGTAAGAGGTTGCCGACTATAAGTGAGGGTTTGAATGTGTTTTAGTGGGGAGACAATACCCTCTTATCCAAGTGACACAATAGATACAATCGTAAACATTTAATAATGGAGGTATAATATAAACATATAGAATAATAAAGCAATAGAATAATAAATAATTAAGCAGCTAGACAATAATAAAAATCCACTTGGCAATATCATATACATGGATCAATGTCATGATGGTAGAAAAAAAGGAAACAGGGGAACATGCATGTACAGACATAGTATACAAAAACTAAAAAAAAGAACAAAAACTGCTTCACTGGCATCTCAACCCTATGCAAAATCCTCTGCTCCTAAGCTCCATCTATAAGTAATGTATATCAACAACCTATAGTAGAGCCCTTTCCCTTACCTATACCTACAGTCATATAATCTTCTCAAGTACCAAATCCATCTTGAGTAGGGTGTGAAATAAAATCTCAATAGGTCATTACCAATGGTTTCTAGACATAATCTAGGCATTTCTCATAACTAAACATTATTCAGGTATAAATAATTAATTAACAAAGTTGAATAAATAAATAACACCCCTCTCAGGTTCATAAGGGACACCTTGCGGTTCTACCTACTTCAAATCATAGCTGAAATAAGATTTTGATTGGTAACTATATGTATAGTAATAATATATATAGTTTAGTTATATATTGCATCCACCTATATGAATCAATTATGTGTGGACGTAAGTGGCTCTATACCTAGAAAACTAGTTGTTCGATGAACCGAGACATAACTCAGACATGCATAACTAGTCTAACGACCATATAACCTCAATCAATAGGGTACATTCCCTATATCTCATAATGAGTGGGTGACATCATGCATGTCACTCGAGATGGTGAGTGTGTCATCATGTCAACACTTGAATAGGGGATGTGACACGTCAAGCACGATGTCCAACTAGTTTCAATGGTGTGAGATGCCATGAACAACACTTGATGTAAGGGAGAGTGATACCATCATGTTCAATATATCCCTTACCATCATACCATAGACTATATCAAGGCGTGATCATATTTATAATACAATCATGATGCAATACCTCTCATTTGAAATTTTTACCAATCTTATATATATAAATGAGGTATGTCGGTTCAATTAAGAATTTGATAAGGTAAGAAACATTAGGAATGGACTGTTAAGTGTGAACTGGTGTCTTTCCTTGACACAGTGTTGAATATGCACCTGAGTTCCTAGCCAGTGGTCTGAGACCGTCCCTCCGTCCAGATTTGGGCGTTTGAAGGTAGAGCGTTGTTTCTATGGAGTTTTCGGATGGCGGTGTCAGGATCTTGTTTTCTTTGAGCAGATGAGGTGTCTTTCTTCCGTTTCTTCTTCGTTTTTAGTTTTTGAGTAGGGTTTCTTGATTCCGGCTGGGATGCGTATTTAAGATTGAGTTGGTTTTTTTGGTTTGGGTAAATCTATTTCGTATTGTTCTATTACATTCTGGTGGTGGTTCATGCTCACCGATTTCGGCCTGGTTTTTTTTGGCCACTGAGGGATTGATTCTCGGTCTGGATAATCGTCGGTGTTGTCAAAGGATGATGGTGAATCTCAACAGTATCCCGGTTGAAGCAGATGAATCGTTTTGCTGGTTCATTCAAGATAGGCTATGGATGCATCATGGTTTATTCCCTAGTGGACGGGATAAAGGTGGTGGTCTGATAGTGCTTCGGTGACATCGTCAGCTGCTGGTTCCGGAGTCTACCAGTGGTGAACGGTGGCGTGTGGTGATGGATCTCGGATCGAGGCTGTCTCGATGGTAGGCGGGTGGACAGGTGCATGTATAGGCACGTCGTACGCTGGCAGGTGCGCGGCTCGAGGACTGTCGTGTTGATCTTTGGTTTTTGGATTTTTGAATGTGACATTAAAATGGATTTGGATTCTTTGTATCGGTCTGTGGCGATGGTAATGCTCTGTATTGGGTACTGGCAACCCTTAAACCAGCCATTAGAAAATGGAAAAAAAAGATTTCTGCCATTTAATTCATTAAGACATGGAAATACATTTCAAAAGGCTTAAGATCCATTTTGAAGGTGACATGTTAAGCAAGGAAATTTCCTACCAGTTCAATTCAAACTGTAGGTGGTTAGGTTACTTAGGAAGTACCTTGGGTTCCATGAGACATTCATATAATAAGGAAAATTCAATTTATTATCTAAGTTTAATGCTTATAAAGAATTCTTGAAAATTTTAGAAACTAGATACATGGTCCAATTCAGAGTGGCATTCCCAAGGGGTGTCCATAAGTGTTGTAACCATCCTCTAAAATACTAAAGAAAGATCAAAGGGTGTGTATCATGGTGAGATGATTAATTTAATATAAAGAACTTAAATAAAAGGGGACACTAAAAAAATGGAATGTGGAACAATTTCATAGCTACGATACATAAAAACTCATAGGGAAAATGAAGAGAACACCTACCTCAAAGTCATAGATGACTTATCTATCAATACAAGCCTCGGATTCAGAGTAGATTGGAATAAATCGATGAAATGGTTTAATGCCCTGAAAATAGGGAGAATGATCTTTCACCTAAATATCATGATGAATTCAAAGATAAAATTAGATAATAAGGGAGAGTATTTAAGATCTCACCTTAAGTAATACAATACCATTGATAGATCATTAATTGAACACCATACATGGGAGATACCTCAATTCATATATTGAGAGATTTGGGAAACTATAGGAGAAGAGAATAAAGAACATATGCTGGAAAAAGGAAGGAGGAAATGAAAATAGGGTTATAATATTAAGTGATGGAAAAATGTAATTTCATCTCAAAATTAAAGGGTGGTGGTTAAGGAACATAGTTTACTAAACTATGCATATACCATGCTCCAGCCACTGATTAAGTATTTTTCCCCCATAGTTTCCCTAACCCTGCAGAAATCCTCTATTAAAAACCTATAGTTTCTCGCCTGGTCATGCGCCTGGAGTAGCATGGTTTCAGAAAAACTATGCGGTAATTACCGCACCTCTATTTTTTCCTACACATTTAAGAGAAATTGTGTAGGCTGAGTATCATGGTTTCTTCTAACCATGTGGCCCAATCATTTTTCCTACTTTCCAAAAATATGGGCGCCAAACAAGTCCCTAACACTCCTGGGACCTTCTTTAGTCCATAGTGAACATTTTACATGATTAATCCAAGGATTTAAATTGAAAAGTAAATGACTCATACCTTCTTGAAAATATGATTCATTATAAATTATGATAATATAAGATGAAGAGTATCTAGAAAAAAGGTACCCTAAATCTATTCCCAATTAATTTACCTCTTTCACACCCCAACACCATATGCCTTGGTGCTCACGTCCCTTCCATAACCATCAACCTCATACTATCACAAGCCTCATCACAATGATCCATCGCAAGCTCTCAACCTATTCCAAAACCATCACATCCTTATCATCCCCTAACAACTTCTATAAACTAGAATAGTAGGGTATTATGAACAAGAATGACATAAACCTTATTCCCTCCTCCTACCATGAATGACCCCCACCATAAACCACCTAACCATCTTATCAAAAATCACCTATGGTGCACTATATCTATAATACATCACAGGCCATAGATAATAACCTCGACTAAAATAAAGAGCGATGAAGAGGGGGTATGCAGCTATCCATCCTTGCTAACATGTATGTTTGGGGGAAACACCTAGAATCTAAAATTTTTTGGCATCAGTGTAAACACATAAATTGGTTGGGGTGCATATATAAGTAACAAGGAAAATACAATGTATAATAATTACACAAAATCCCAACCCATGGGTTCACACAACTAATACCACCTAACTACCACAACCTCCACATCAACACTATCGCATGTCAACATCATTTCCATACTACAAAACACCCATCTAATCCCACTTTCTAAGAACACAACCACATATTGGTTTCATAGTTCCATTTTACCCCATCAATTACCGACCATTTTCATATTAATTTATCATCATTACAAATTAAAATTAAACATCATTATCCTATTTACCATTCCATCATTCATTTATTTCTTACCCCAAACCATTTAGTCCAAACTAGTTTATTTAATTATAACTTACAACATTTCAAGCATTCCATGACTACTGGGATACTACCAATCCAATGAACAACACCATAAACCATTCCCATTACAAATTCATTATCATGTATCACATATAGTCATCATAGACCCAATCACCACAAAAATACACCTCACATCATCTTGACTTCCCTACAAGTCAAACTCAGAAAGAAACCCAAAACTCTCATCCATCACGCAAAGCATTACATCAAAAATCTTCACAAGAAAATGGGCAACACAAAAATTCCTCATTTACACACATTCTGTTCAATTTTTATATTTAAGGGATTTACTTTTTTCATATGAGGTGATTTATACAATTATATTTTAGAAAAAAAAAGAATGTATTCATAAAAGAAAACACATTTAATGACCAACAACATCTGGCATACAATCATTAAAATAAATATCATGAAATCAAGTGAGGAACATGGCATGTCTCCCATTCCACTTTCAATTTAATAATGTTTGATTAATTATCTCTTTATTCAAACTATTACTATCATCCAAGATGAAAAAAAAGCATTCTAATATCACATATGCATGGAAAATAATGATATAACTTTGATCTCTTATCTAGATTGTAAAATCAAAGATTACCATACTCATAATGAAAGAATCAAGGGTTTAAACTTCACAAATATTGAAGGTAAACCATCAGAATATACCCAAAAAATCCATTCTAAACCACCCTTGAAACTCAACCCAAAAAAGAGGGGTTTTACACAATGAAGATACAGAAGAAAAAAAGTAGAAGTAAAAGGAGAATAAGGTACTTTGATTCAAGGGAAATCGGTCCTTCATGATCTAAGAAGTTTTAATCCTTAAAAGATATGATAAAAGGGTTTCTTGGGGGTTTAGAGTCATCCAAATATCAGTGGATAAGTAATTGAATCAAGATGAGGGAGGTTGAGCCCTCTTTTTATAGAGGAATCCAAAATGGAATCTTCATGATATAGAGGTATCCTGTTATATTGTGGTCTTCCTTGGTCAAAGGATATTTTAATATCTCTCAACCATTTCCCCCTTTATTATATGTTTTAAAACCCCTATTTGACCATCACCATGGCCTACTCCACCCCTTTTTCTAATCCATGTTAGATCCCCTAATGCCCACCATGACCATCTAATACAGCGTAACACCAAAATCTTGGTAGTTTTCTCATCACCACACCCAAGACTACAACACGGTGATCTCTAACTCCCCTTTTTACATTGCAGGCCCCCAAAACACCTTGCTCAGTTCCACTCCCTTTACTGGGAATTTTCAAGTTGCTTGTTTCACATAGGGTGACCACCCAAGTGTTATTCCCAACACCACATCCAACCATATTTTTTCAATTTTTGGGGTGTATCCTAGAACCACAAGACCATCCCCAAAGCCAAAATCCAAACACCCAATTGCAAATTGGCCAGAAACATTCCTTCCACTATAGTTTGGTGATACTATGATTGGATAGAAAACTCCCTTAGCCTCTAAAACACCTCACAAATAACTCTAGGCACCACCAATCCATGGAAAATGTAGAGGGATAGATTTTAGAAATCTAATCCCTCACACTATATACCTATCAAATAATTTTCATCCTCAATAATAAAAAAACCCATAAAAAGAGAAGATAAAGAGGAAGGTTTGAATAACCATCCCATGATATAACTCTCAATGATCTCATTACATCCCAAATACAACTACCAGCTAATCAAGTTTAACAAGAGGAAAAAGGTACATTCCATAAACCAGCCTTAAACCAAGGGTTACATCACCCAAGGAAAACAAAGAAAAACCCAAACTCAAAATAACTTGGGGTACTGAGAACACATATGTGTATTGCATTCACAGGTACTCTCCTCCATGCCACCATGTTTCTATATAACACAAACCGAAGGTACAACTCATCCACATAGTACCTTCTCTAGAAAGTTCTAGATATCAATAAATTACTCCATAAACAATGTTTCATCCTCGACATAAAACTCTTCCCAATCAATGACATCGGGGTCACTGTGAAGATATTAATAAATATGAGACACATGGAAGACATTGTGGATTATATCCACCTGTAGAGGAAGTTCCAACTGATAAGTCACCTCAACAATGTGCTCTAGAACCTTGAAAGGTCCAACAAGCCAGGGTGAAAACTTGCTTCCCTATCCAAATCTCTACATCCCATGATAAAGGTAAACCTTTAGGAATAGATGGTATCCAATCTTGAACTCCATGGGACTCATCTTCTGTTCTATATATGACATATAATGGTATTTCAGTACCATTATGTGCTCTTAAACCATATTGACCTTCTTGATCATACTCTTTACCACCTTGGGACCGATAATAGCTGACTCAAAAACTTTGATCCAACTTAGTGTGGATTGATAAGGCCTCCCATACAATGCCACAAATAGATCCATGTCAATGGATGAGTGGTAGATTTTGTTATAGGAGAACTCATCCAAAGGAATGTGCTTCACCTTGGATCCACCAAAATCTAAGACACATTCGCACAACATATACTCCACTGTATAGATGGTCTTCTCTATTTGTTTTTCTATTTGAGGGTGGAAAGTAGTGTTATAGTGTAATTGAGTACCAAAAGAATGTTGTAATCCTCTTAGAAATTGTGTGTTAAAATGAGTGTCTTGTTCCAAGATGACAGATCTTGGAACACCATGTAATTTCACAACATCATACACATACCTCCTTACCAAAACATCTATGGTTCTTGAATCCCTAATTACTAAGGAGTGACCAGAATTAATCATCTGATCCATGATTACCCAGATAACATCATATCTTCCCTGATTTTTTGGTAATCATGTAATGAATTCCATCAATATTTTCTATCACTTTTAATCTGGGACTTCTAAAGACTATAGAAAACTGTCAAGAACATGGTGTTCTACCCTAAACTATTATAAAACCAGACAACATGTCACGAACTCTATCACTACTCATTTCATCTCATACCACCAAGACTATACCCTCAAACTATGATACATCTTGGATACTCATGGGTGCACTATTAAATGTGAGATATGAAACTCACAAATGAATCCCTCATACATTTTCATTGTGAAGAATATACTTTTATAAAACATCAACTAATTTTGTTCATCCTATGACCATATTTCAAGGGAATCATCCCAAATAACTCAATATTGCATCACTTACTCCTTTGGATCTCCCCACTAAGACTCCTCCACCTACTATTAAAATAAGACTAAACCATCATCTAGAATAGTATATTTACACTATAAATCACCACACATATAGGTGAATGGATGTAAACTCCTACATCACCATCCAAGAATCTATATAATCCTGAGAAACATTTTTTCTTGACTTCCTACTCAGGACATAATCCATGATATTCCCCTTCCCCGTGGTGTAGGATATCTTGAAGTCGTGGTCCTGGAGAAACTCCATCCACCTTAATTTTCATGGATTTAGGTTTTAAGGATATAAAATGTACCTTAAACTCTTTTTATCAATGAAAAATATAAATCTTTATCTGATGAGGTAATGTCACCATTGATTATTGGAAAACACCACTGTCGCCAATTCCAGATCATGAGTGGTGTAGTTACACACGTGGGAGTGTAACTGTCTGGACCCATAGGAGTTCACTGACTACTACTGAATCAATATACATCTAAAACCCAAATATAAATCATCAAAAAACACCTCAAACATCATCCCCTCTTCAATCAACTATAGAACTAGGGTGATGCCCAACTTCTCATTCAATTAGTTGAAAACTACATGGAACTTATCACTCCAAATGAAATCTTGGTATTTCTTGGTTAGAGTGGTCAATGGGGATGAAATATGAGAAACTTAAGACACAAAACTTTGATAATATCCTAAAAAAATATTAAATTTATAAACCTCTACCACATTATTAGGTTTCTCTGAAGAAATAATTTCCTCAACCTTTGAAGGATATATTGTTACTCCCTATAGAGACACCCAATGTCCAAGTAAATGAACCTACCACATACAAAACTTTCACTTGGAAAATTTTAAATAGATTTGGCAGTATCAAAGAGTTTTTAAATAGATCCTAAAATTCTTGGTTTTCTCCTCCTTTGATCTTGAGTATATAAGAATGTATTCAATAAAATTGACTATGAACTAGTCTAGGAACTCATGGAATGTAGAGTTCATGAGTCCCATGAACAAAATCAGTATGTTTGTGATACCAAATGACATAACTACATACTCAAAGTTTCCATTTATGTAATAGAAAGCAGTCTTTGGGATATCTTCCTCCCTTACCCTCAATTGATGACACCCAAACAGCATATCAATTTTAGAAATCCAGTTATCTCCACACAATAGTATAAAAATATTTTTTTATCCTTAGAAGAGGGTAATGATTATTGATAATTATTTGATTCATAATTTGGTGGTGTAAAAGTAGCCTCATACTACCATCCTCCTTCTTGGAGCATCAGGGAACCTCATGGTGACACACTAGTTCAGATGATACCCTTATATATTATATCATCTATCTGAATCCTCATCTTTTGAAACATAGAAGGTTTCATCCAATAAGGATACATTGAAATAAGAGAGACACTTGGTTGTAAATCTATCCTAAATTCAACATCACTTCGATATGGAAGTGTTATAACCTCCTTGGGAAAAAACATATAGAAATTCCCCGACAACTCTAACAGCCTATACTATCTTATCTCCCATTGAATTCATTAATAATTATCCCATCAAGTAAATAAGGGGTTTTATATACCTACTTCTCATATAATAACCCCACACAGTAATGACAATATCACACTAGACATCCACATCATATAACAAGAATATCCTCTAAACAAAATCAATAATGGTGGGTAAGAAATACAAAAAATCCATGTTAAGGATGTAATTTTATGAAAGAATTTATAGAAAGAAGAAATCCCCATGTGACTAATATTCCCCCATAATCATTCTACACCCCCAACACACATAACAAAAGTAATTATATCCCCCCTAATGATGTATTTAACACTAGGGGAATGGTAAGCCTCTCCATGTCTAATCACAAAACATGAACTAAGATGGGTGTAATAAAAGAGTGTGAGGTTCCTAAATCAAACAAAGAATATATGCGAGTATATTATAAGTTAATCATACCTCTAATGATATCTAGACCTGATGGTGATAGCATCACCAAGTAATGAAAATTTACATGCCCAGCTCCTCCGTGATAATACTATCGATGACCACCATGGCAATAATATGGTCTGGGTCCCTAGAGACGAGGAATATCCTGAGGTTAACCCATACCCACCCTATATCCTCTTATTGAAGCATAGGCCTTTTACCCCTACTGTTGAGCCTAATTTTTAATCAAACCTTCACTACCATGTTAAGATCTAAGGACCACTGGTCACTAATATTAGTGATGACCATAACCCCCATAAATAAATCATGTTGTTCTAGATCCCCTGGGAAAATCATGAGAACCACTGGACCTAGAAAACTGAAAGGAAATATGTTGAGGCTGACTCTCTACTAGTCAATACCTTGAAGTCTCTGACATTCAATATCTTCTACCAATAACCCTACTCTTCGAGGAACCCAATTGGATCCCCTCTTGAAACATCCCTACTTAAGAGTGAATTTTCTTAATCACCTCCTCCTTCTATACCTTCAAATAACTCAGTAACATAAATAGACTGACCACATGATAGATAGATAATCAAATTAGCTTCTCAATATGTTGTGGATTGGAATCATCATCAAGAAAGAGATTATAGGGAAATTAGAAAAGGTTCTTAAACCTAATCTTGGTCTATTGTAATATCATTCTCCCCTATTGAATAGAAATAATCTCTTTCATCTTTCTTTCCTTCATCGTTGATAACGTGAATTATACCTAAATATCCTTCTGGAAATCTTTTCATGAAATTATTACCTCCTTCCACTCCCCAAAATATAATTTTTACCACTAACATGATTCACTCCTAATTTGATTGACAACTAGTGGAACCCAGTACTATTCATGGGCTTGAATCAAACCAAATGTGATCTTGAGATCCACCAATCCGTGCTCTATCTCCATATTAGAGACACTACCATAATAATTCACTAGATCTTATCCCTGAAAATCATGAAATTTCCTTTAACACTGCTCATCCTACTCAATTGGTTTGACCATTTGGCAGGCAATCGGCTTATCATATAGAACATAACCAACCTGAACCACATGAGGAAGATGTTCAATAGCCATAACTAAAAGGGAAACAAGTATTTACTGAGACTAGTAGTATAGAATATTAAGTTCATTTGATTTAATTCATTTTAAAGTCATGAATTCATCCCAAGCACTCACAAGAGAAAACAAGAATGATGTATGTACCATGCCTAGGTATCCAACCCACAAGTGACACCACATCACTTGGTAATTTAATGAGATCGGATTCCTTGCATCAGATCACAAGGGGCCCTAAAATCCTATGAAAAATACATTTTTCTTGGTCTAAATCATACACCAAACTATGATGATACCATTTTTCAACCAACTCATGTAGTTCTCATAAGTTCCTAACCCCAATATCTATCATATCTATTAACCAAAACCTTTGATATCACACTATCATGGCCCCTCCCTCAAAAGGTACCCCTCATGAGATGGAAATGATAGAAGAGAGATAATGACCCCTAAGTCCCACCTCTAGTAGCCCCCAGGTTGGTGACTAAACCAAGGGTATAAATAAAGTCACAAATATGGGTGGTATTACCCTCAATATAAAAAGTAGGATTGAGATATAAGATATCAACCACCAAAAAAATCCATTACATTGGTAAAAGGAAAAAACCCCACAATATCCCACAATTAATGTAACTTAATATGAATACAAGTGAAATTCTCCATGTAAAGTACCAAAATACAATATTATGGAACAAACTCAACAATAGTTTCAGTATCCAAGCTAGTAGTGTCTATAAAAGTACCCAAAGTCATCCTGAAAACTTGAAACAAAATTTATATATACATAGGATGAATATAACATGTATGCTTAGTAGGATTATACTTGAGGAATCTCATGTAAATGTTATAAGATTATATAAATTCCCTAGTGGACGAACATCAGAACCAACAAGCACCTATCAAGTCAACTAGTTCCCATCCTCACCAAGGCTCACTCACCAAATAATGCATATAGGTATAATAATATATGACAAATAATATCAAGAAAAGTTTACCCTACACTGCTTACCCACTAATTTATTTCTCTCACACCCCAATTTTTTACGTCCTAGCACTCTCATCCCTTTCGTACCCATCATCCCCAGACCATCACATGCCTCGTCACATTGAGCAAGCCCCATCTCTCAACCCATTCCAAAATCATCACATCCTCATCATCACATACCCATTTCAATAAACCATAATAGTAGGGTATCATGAGCATGATAATAGTAGGGTATTATCATCATGAAGGATATCAACCTCATTCCCACCTCTTACCATGAACGACCCCCAACATGAACCATCACATCCTCTCATCAAACATCACCTCTAGTGAACTATATCCATAATCAATCATATCCCATGTGTAACAACATATCTTGGAATATATATAGAGATAGAGAGAGAGTAATTGGTAGCTATTCATCCATTCTCACTAACCTAGATATTTTGGAAAAACACCTAAAACTGAAAACCTTTGGGTGTCAGTGTAAACACATAACTCAAGCGGGGTGTATATAGAAATCAGAATGAAAATACAGTGTATAAAAATTACCTCAAATCCTAACCTATAGGTTTACACAACAAAAACCACCCAAATACCATAACCTATGTATCACTAGTATCACACATTAACATTTTTTTCATACTACTAACCACCCATCTAGTCTAAGTTACCAAGAACACAACCGCACATCAGTTTCATAGTTCCAATTTAACAACATCAATTAACATCCATTTACATATTAATTTATCATATTTATTTATTCAAATTAAATATAATTATTCCATTTAACATTTAATCATTCATTTTTTCTATCTAAAAACCATTTATTCCTACCCAATTTTAATTAATTAAAAGTTATCCTTTTTAAATCATTCCATGACTACCGAGAAACTACCAAGACAAAGCATAACACCATCAACCATTCCCATTCCAACTCTATGATCCCGTATCACACATCATCACCACATCCTCAATCACCATAAAACCAAATTGCATATCATCACTATATCCCCACAAGTCAAACAAGGAAAGAATCATGTAACTCCCATCTATCATACAAACCCTTACATCCACCAAATTCACAAGAAAATGGGAAATGCATCAATTCCTTATTTATAAATTGTTGCTTCAATTACCATATTTAAGGGATTAAAAAAATTATATGAATTTATTTTAATAATTTTATTTTAGAAAAAAAAATATTTACAATAGCAAACACATTTCACAACCAAAAACATCTGGCATGAAATCATAGAAAATAAATATCATAAAATCAAGTAAAGAACATGTGATGTCTCCCCTTACCTTTTCAATATTATTATTTCTGATTATAATCATCATTAAGATAAATCTTACCATCCAACCAAAAGGAAGAAAAAGCATTCTAGACTTAGAATCCCCTACCTCTATTTTTGTTTCAAATAGAACCACACTCACAATGGAAGAATCAATTGATAAAACTCTAACAATATTGAAGGGAAGCCATAGGAATCTACCTAATCTAAGCCATGAAAAAGAATGAAAAAAAAATTATCCAAAAATAGAAGGGTTACACAACGAATATCAAGAAAAAAAGAGAATGAAAAGGAGAGAAGGGAGAAAAGGTTCCTTAATTAAAGGGAACTTGATTATCTATGATCCAAGTGGTTGGAATCCTCATAAGATACAATCAAAGGGTTCTAAGGGTTTCTAGATTTGGCCAAATTTCATAGAAGAATGAAGGGAATTAATAAAATGGAGGATATACCCTCTATTTATTAAGGAATCACGAATGGACTCACCATATCATAGAGACAACCCATTATTCCATGGTCTCCCTCGATCAAAGGAGATATGAATCTCTCGAGTCTATTCCCACTTTCTATCGTGTTTTAAAAACCATATTCAACTATCACCACAGACTAGTCCATGTAATGGTACAACTCATTTTGGATCTTCCAATTCCCTCCATGGTCATCCACTATGGTGTATCACAAAAGGAATGGTCATTTTATCCTCACCACACCCAGGACCATGGGTTAGTGAGATCTAGCTCTCTGTTTTTCATAGGGTATCCCCCAAAACACTATTCCTAGTTCCACACTTATTGTTAGTCATTTCTAAAATTATTTTTTCACACAGGGTGACCACCCAAGTGCCACACCCAGCACCATGTCCAACCAAGACATTTCTCTCATTGTGGTGAATTCTACCACCACAAGGCTAGCCCCATAGCCAATCTCAAACAATTCAACATACAAATAGATGACATTATGACCTCCAACATGGTGTAGAGGCCCTACAAATATCCAAAACACTTCCATTTACTCAATAACACCTCCAAACTCCCTATCAACACCATAAATCCCTATAAATATGTAAAATGATAGTTTTTAGGAATTTGGTCCCCCATAAGAAACCACTACCCACACTGTTTGGAAGTGGGATAACATCATTATTTCCAATGCTTTTTTTGGGGCGCGCGCTCCCGTCTTGTTTGAGGATGAAAGGTTCAGTTTTGTTTCCCCACATTCCTGCTTTCTAAAGGTGGGTGGTATCCATCACTTATTCAGGTATGTTTTCTCCTTGATCGAAATGGGATGATGGGATGTCATTTATTCCTTTCGTGGATTCCTCCTCAGAACTCGTCACCTAGTCTGGGTCTCCCTTATAGATTTAAGACGTTGTTCATGAAACTCTTCCTAGTGCCATATCTTCATGGACACCAGTTAATTACACTGCTTCTATCGGGACATTCCAAAAGGTCTAGTCATGGAAGAAACCTTCGGTCAGGGGAGTAGTCATGTTGGACCTCACTGGCGTGTCTGGACACTGGAACAATGGCACGTCTGGGTTTCTTCCCCTTATTATAGGGCTTCTCGAGGGTGCGTAATCTCGAGGCATCCCATGTCGAATGCGGGGAATCATATGCCATAAGCATATATCTGAGATTTTCCTCAACTTCCCATGCTTAACACAGGGTATTCCACAGGTTTAACGTCCGGTGAAGAAAGATCGGATTGATTAGAACACTGATCAAAGTGGATCATATGGGTGAAACCTCTATAGGGAACATTGATGTTGGGGGTGAGTTCTCATGACATCACTGGGATGTGGCGGCCCGGATAAAAATCAAGATGGATGATGGAGTGCTTGAATGAAGTGGATGGTGGATGGGATGGAATTGTCGTGAAGGTGACAGTAGTTTTTGTTTTGAGCCTCGAAGAGGCTTTCTATGTATCCACATGGTAGGGAATCAAAGTTCGTGTAGTTCAGTAGGGAAAAGGGACGCCTAAGGAGGTGGCACGTGAGAATGGATGCATGTATTGAACCCAGAGGAAATGGAACCTCTAGGTTGGGGCCCGACCTTCCCGAAACACATAGGCTCGAAGGGAAGACCAGTCAATGGTATTGAATTAGGGGTGTACATATAGGATGACAACCCAATGATGTGTATGGGGCCCAAGCATGGTTTTCATCCCAAGTTGGTCTAACGCCACTAGGACGGACCAAGAATGAGAGTCTGGAAAATGGGATTACAACGGATTACCACTGAATAGGGAATGAAATGGCTTACCGCTGATTGAGGTCACAATGGCCTACCACGGGATAGGGTCACAACGTCTTACCATCGGGTGGGGCCACAACGGCTTACCGCTGGATGCGGTTGATCCTCATGGAAGATTCCTACATACCCTACCTAGAAGAGACATATCAAACCCATGTAGTTCGTATGAGATAGGGGTTGGTGGACTGACGCGAAGGAGGACCTGGGGTCCAAATGGATAGTGGGATTGAACCTTGTGGAGGCTTCCTATATACCATGCCTTGGCAAGGATCAAAGTCCTCATAGTTCATGGAGGAGTTTTGTGAACCGACATGAAGGGGGCCGGAACCAATGGGTGGTGAGCTTGAACCTCAGGGAGGCTTCTAATGTACCTTTCCTTAGTGAGGATCAAAGTCCGTGTAGTTTAGGTGGGTGCAACAGCTTACCACTGACTGGGGGAAACAATGTCTTACCATTGATCGGGGGAGATAACGGCTTACCACTAATTGAGGTTCACATTTTAACGTCATGAAGGACGAGGGTGAACTGACGTGAAGGAGGACTTGGGGACCAGATAGATGGTGGTCTTGAACCTCATGGAGGCTTCTTACGTACCTTTCCTTGAAAAGGATCAAAGACCTCGTATTTCAGGTGGTGTGGGAACCGATGTGAAGGGGGTTTGAATGACCAAGTGTTGGACTTGAACCTCAGGGAGGCTACTTATGTACCTTGCCTTGGTAAGGATAAAATCCATGTAGTTCAAGTATGGTTGTGGGGATTAAACTCTAGGTTCCATGGGGGGTTGGTGAACTGACATGAAGATGGTCAGAACGACCGGGTGTTGGGCTTGAACCTCAGGGAGGATTCCTACGTACCTCACCTTGGAAAGGATCAAAGACTACGTAGTTTAGGTATGTGTGTGGGGTTTACACTCTAGGCTACCCAAGGAGGATTTCATGGTCAATGCTTGCTCTAAGCCCATGTGAGACATGCTCAGTGGGAGAAACAAGATATATAAAAGACCCGACGATCACGTCACAAAAGGTGCATTTGTGGGAAGTAGATTGGGGTCACACGTAGTTGACGGCCCAAAGAGGAAACAGCAACTTACACATGGTTAGCAGCCCAAGTGATGGGGATTGGGACTTAATCTAGGGTGGAGGCTCAGATGGTGGAAAAGCCCAGTGGGAGAGGGACTTAGCACCCAAGAAGGTAAGAGGAGCAGGGATACTACCTCCTGCAAGAAAATCTAGGGGATTACACCAGGATGGTTTACCTTTCCCCATGGACAGATGTCGCTCCAATAAAAAGGATGTCATTCCATGTGAGGAATGATCTCACTCTCGTGGAGACCAATGGGCGTGCATAATTTCCAAGGTGGGGTACCCTGTATATGATGCACGGGGGGAGGCCACAGTTTAACGTCATGTGCTGAGGACGAAGGTGTTTGGCATTTTAATGTCCTGCAGCTCAGATGAGGTGGGTTCTCTCCCCACCCCTAGGACTTACATAACCAATACTCACCCGCCCTTGAGGGAAGGAAGGAATCGGCAATTTCATGGTTGGGGGTGTTATGGAGCATACCATTGGGGGATCCACGTTAGCGTGGCTATGTGAAGAAGTAATATTCGTTAGTATCCCTATGCGAAGAAGCATGAGGATAAGAAACACAATGGGCAATATCATCCAAGGGACATTGAAATTGCTCCATAAAAACCTAAAGGGATATATGGGGAAAAGATTTTCAAGGAAGAGTGGTTCATATGTAGAAGCCCTGTGAAGCTCTAGTACTCCATGAAGTGGAAGGGATTCGTAAAGGTATGTGCTTCATGAAGTGAAGTCTCCTAGACTAGGCATATGGAATAGGTGCATATGGAATGAGCTTCGCGAAGTGGAAAGGAATTCATGAAGTAATGCCTCGAGAAGAAAGGGTGCCTCGTGAGGTAAGTTGTTGTGAAGCAAGGTGCTTCACGAAGCATAGTGGCCCTACCTTAGCATATGGGTCACATGTGTGTGAGGTGTGTTTTGCGAAGCATAAACACACTGTGATGACTCGTGTACCCTTGGGGATCCCCTTCCTTCGCGGAGGCCCATAGGCTTTGCGAAAGGCATCCCTCTTTAAATAGGGGAGGAATTAATGAAAGGGGGGGCATTTCACGATGCAAAAATACCTCGCATAGATCATGGTTCACAAATTAGAGAGTGTTTCGTGATTCAGGAGCTAGGAAGTTGAAAGGTCAGATGGTCCGTCCCTTGGGCTTGAGGGGAGCCTTGTATTTATAGGCAAGAGGTGCTACAAATCAGATCTCACTCAGCATGAAGATGGATTTTGCTCCACGGCGGGCTCATGAACTTCAATGGGGTTTACAGAGTATCCCGCCTCCTTGCTCTGTGGCGGGCTCGCGAATGTCAATAGGGTTTATGGAGCATCCTGCCTCCTTGCTCCGTGGTGGGCTTGCGAATGTCAAATTGTCTCACAGAGCATCCCGCCTCCTTGGTCCATGGTGGGCTCGTGAATATCAATGGGTTTTGCAGAGCATCCCACCTCCTTGCTCTGTGGCAGGCTCACGAACGTCAAATTGGCTAGCAGAGCCTCCCGCCTCCTTGCTCCTCGACGGCCACGAGGCCATGGGGGCTCAGCGAATAGTCTTCATGAGGTAGCCCCTTGACGCTTTCATTTGTACTTATCCATCCCCAATTTTGGCATCAACAAATTCCCCCCTCAGACTTGGATCCGAGGAGAAATCAAGGGTTAAAGTCTGAGGGCAATCGCCAAAATTCCTCAGTCATTCACGATGCTATCTCGTGAAGGAGGCTCACAAAGCGAGGAAGTGTCGGGCCAACTAAGCATGCCACGGAGCTCGCTGTAGGTTAGACATTCCATGAACTTCCAAAGATCGTCACCTATAAATAGGGGAGTTGACCTCTATTTTGACTTTTCTCTCCTTCTCAATTTTGGAATTTAGCGCTCTCGATTCGCGAAGCTCGTGTACTCCGCGATTGCTCTCCGTGAATCGGGTCTTCAGCTCCATGGCACATAGTGAGCCCTTGACTCCATGAAAGTGCTTTGAGATCTTGTGCTTGAAGGATAGGTAGGGGTCTGTGCCTATTCTTTGCGAACGATCTACGCGACATTGCTCCGTGATAGGGATTCGTGAACAGAACACAGGAAACACCCAAACTTCAAACTAAATGGCTCATCAGGAGGCTACCAGGGGGTCCTTGTGGATGCTACCTGAAGAGAGGAGTTGGAAAATAGTTTGGGCTTAGGGGAGTTAATTCGGAGCCACTCTGACCAAGGTTAATTGGTGAAGCTGCAACTTTATTTTGACGTGATTAACCCGTCCATGGGAGGGATAAACCCTCGGGTGCTATAATGCACCTAACTTTTGAATGTAATTTCATTATTTGATTATTTTATTCTATCTGCATGTATGAGTTCTATTATTTGTGTTGGTTTATTTCATTCTTGTGACATTCGTGGAGTGTCCAGTGATAATTACCTAAACTCATGTGGGTCGGGCCCGATGTGAGAAACAAGGGACGGCCACCTTATTACTCCATTAAAATGTGGGAATGTAAACCAAGATCTAGGTAAATCAGGGTTTGGACAACTGATTCAGATTTCTGGAAAGAAATGGGGAGACCTGACCGGAGAATGAAGCTCTCAGAATAGTCGAATTACTGTTTTCCCAGTGTGCAATTGTGCATGGACAGGGTAACGCCATGGGAATTGGAATTAATCCGAACATAGGGGAGTGGAACGTGTGAATCATGATACCCAAAACTTGGAACACTGTAGGGGTGGTGTGACAATGAAGGATAACTATTGACCGTGTTCGAAACATAGTATCTTAATCGTGTTAGCCTGAAATGGTGATAACAAACGAGGTCCTACCACTGACCATGTTCGAAACACGGGGCCTGACTCGAAGTTTTATCCATTAATCTTACGTAACGTTAGCTCAGGTCAGTAGGTGAGCCATAGGCCGAGCATCCATACTGTTGGGGGGTTCCTTCAGACGATAAAGGGGATAAGGGTCCAAATAAATGGGGTACGCAAAGTGTGGAGTGTGGAGTGATGGGTTGTTCAAATGGAATCCAACACTATTGAAGTTACGCCACCGTGGTAGAGACACATTGGGTGGGCGCCTCGGTCTGATCTAGGATCAAACATAATTCCAAGAAGGACCTCTTTAGTAATGACCTAGAATGATTAGTAGTTTTACGTCATACCAATAAGTATGATGGACACATATTTTAATGTCATATGGTGAGGACAATGCACATAGTTTAAAGGTCATACTTCCTGGACCAAGATCGGGGATGAGGGGCCAGAAGGGTTAAGGACCCTGGGGTTGGGCCCAAGGAGGAATTCCTAGGCGTTGCTACATATCTCATAAGGATGAGAATCAATCCAAATGTAGTTATGAGAGCACATTTTAACGTCATGTAGGACGAGGAAGGTAATGGCTGCACTAGTACACATCCTACCACAACTACTAAGCCCTGATGAGTCGTACTCGATGTGGGAAACAAGAAGAAATGGCAGGTCTTTCCTAACATAGGAAAGAACATGTTAGGGGTGAAGGGATGCTCAGTAAATTTCGTCTCAATGATGTTGACCCATCCATGTAACGCACCTAGATGACTGAAGAAGTAAAGTCGAGTATGTCAGAATTCCACTTGAACATAAGGAAGTGGAAATGTGTAAATCATTATGCTCGAGATCTAGACCACAATGATGATGGAATGAAAATAGGAGATAGATTTTGACCATGTTTTAAACACAGTATTCATATCACGTTATCCTGGAATGGGGATAGACAAATGAGGGTCGACTGCTGACCATGTTCGAAACATGGGACCTGCCACAAATGTCGTCCGAGATCTTTAGTGACATTGGCCCGAAATGGTAGCTGAGACAAGGCGGCAGGAGACCAGGCCGTGAAGGGTGTCCCTTCAGATTTGGAAGAGTATGAGGATCCAAATAATAGGCTCATGAATCTTGGACATGGAATGAGGGGAATGTCCCCGTGAAAATTCCACACTTCGGGCTCTTTGTCAAAACGCATATGAGTATGACAATGAGACGTATCAGATAGAGGGAGTCGAGTCCCTTCCCAAGGACAAGGGTCTTGGGGTCACACACTTTCAACCTAAGGTCCTATGGTGTAACATTAATGGGGGTTTATTTAATGTATTGTGTGCAGGGTAGCAAAATAGCCAAATGTGACGTGCAGTTCCCATGGGTAGATCTTAGTTTTGGGTCATAGAACTCAGACCGCGCTGTGAAAATAAATGGGAATCACGCGGTGTGGCTATTGAAAAACCTGACATGAATGAGAACCTAATAGGTACTCATCACACCACATTTTACCAAATGAGTACGATCCAAGGGGACGAAAAAGAAAGGATAGTATTTGTAGATTCCTGGGGCTAGACCCGGAGACAAAAATTCATGGGAGTCCCTATGTATCCCATGAGGATGGGAATCAAGCCATACATAGTTCTAGAATATGTCATATAGTTTAAAGTCTTTCGGAAAGGATGTGTAGTGGTCTTGGTTTATGGTCATAGAGCTTGGACCGTGGATGGTAGAAAATAAGAGACACACGACAATGTAATTACAAGACCTAGCGTGAATGAGGACATGGTCTGGATCACCGTGCGCTTCTTGGGGGAGGTTTCAGGTCGAGGGACCGAAAGCGTAATTTAGGTTGGGCTTGATACAAATTGCACGGTCATTCTTACATATCCCATGTGGATGGGAATCCAGCCACAAGTATTTCTAAAAGGTCATGCGGGTCTAGCCCTTGCACTGAAAGAAGTGATATTTAATAGATCTTGTTTGTTATTTAGGATGAATGAGTATTTTTTTTGTGTAGTGATGGACCTAGGATAGAAATTCGAGGCATCACCACAAAAATCAAACCATGTGAAGGCATTGAAAAATGGTATGGTGTATGACCGATACCAAACATGATTCCTCCTCGAGTGAGGATATCACGGTGTAGTGCCATTTTTCGTCGTGCGGCCAGGACGATAATGTCACAGTTTAGGGTCATGTGATGGGACCAACCATGAATTTTTAACATCATGTAGGATAGACACAACATTTTAAGTTCATGTGGGACTAAGCATAATAATTTAGAGTCATATGGCTCGGACGTATACAGGAGAGATGAGGTTCCAGAGGGGATTCACACAGCGTGATAAAGCATACCCGACAGGAATGAGGACAAGGTCCACACCATATAGTGTGCAATTATGAGGAGGAAACCTCAGGCCGAGGGGCCAGGAAAGATTAGAGGATGAGGGGAAGGAGAATCTAGCTCCCAATTGAACTGGACCCGAAGATGAGATGTTCAGGTGTTCCTATGTATCCCATGAGAATGGGAATCAAGCTGCACGTAGTTCTTGAAGGTGCATTTTAACGTTGTACGGGACAACATACAGTTTAATGTCTTGTGGGACAGGAAGTATGGGGGGATAACTCCTAGAAAGGGGCATACGTGGTGCGTCCAATGAAAACTCGACATGAAGGAGGACATAATCCCATACCATGCCACGCAATCCCGTAAGAGTTAAATCCCCAAAGGCAGAATAGAAGAGATAAATTAGTGGAACTTGGGATGGACCCAAAGACAAGATTTCTAGGTGTTCCTACGTATCCCATAAGAATGGGAATCAAGTTGTACATAGTTATAAAAGAGATCTTAGTATATGGTCTTAAATATCGGACCATAAAAGAGTGAAATCCTTCCAAGTCAGTGCAGACCTCAACCCAATCCCTAAGCCCATGTGTGTCAAACTCTATGTGGGAAACAAGGGTGGAAGAGGTTTTTACAATACCTGGAATGAGCGCCAAAGTGAAATTGGTGTGGAACCTCGAATGATGCCTTTACCATGGCTTTTTCCCCCTAACGTGTAAATGCACACTAAGGGATAGTTCTCGGAGTGTCAAAATTCCATTTGGACATGATGGGGTGGAAAATAATGTGAATCATGTAACCAACATTCAAGGGTTGAGGGGGATGGCGTGACGATGGAGGATAATTATTGACTGTGTTTGAAACACAACATCCATATCGTGTTATCCTGAAATGGGGACAAACAAATGAGTATCGACTGCTGGCCATATTTGGAATGCGGGACTTGTATCCACTTGTTTCCTGAAACCCTCAAGGATGTTGGCCCATAATGGTAGGAGAGCCCTTAGTCCTATTATCCATTCCATTTGGGGGTCCCTTCGGGTGTGAAATATTATTGAAGCCCAAATGAAGGGGAACACGAAGCCTAGAAGGTGGGTGAAAGCATGTCCAGGTAAAATCCGACACTCCAGACGTTGAACCAGAGTACTCTAGGGAACATTGGTGAATCCCCGAAGAGGGTCGAGGGGATCAACTTGAGAGTGTCCAATTAGAAAAGATAAGTATAGAACAAGGGGATAGAGAACTTCTTAGGAGAAAGAGGAACATGGAATGGTGGTTATAGAGCTGATGTGAATGAGGACATAAGCCCATACCACACCACATACCACTCTCCCTGGGAAAGTGCAGGCCAAGGGGCCAAGGTGAAAGGGAGATTTTTAAGAGATGAAGCTGGACCTGAAGACTATACATTCGAGTGGTCCTGTATCCCATGAGGATGAGAATCAAGCCACATGTAGTTCTATAAGAGGGTAATGTTCAGTTTACCGTCATACAGAAAGGATGTAAATGGGTAAGATACCCCACACAAAGGAGGTGTATGGAGCGGCGAGTAACCTGACGTGAATGAGGACATAATCCCACACCACATCGTACAACCCTAAGTGAGAACTTGGGCCAGGGGACCGAGAAGGCCAAGGGGCCTGAGGCTGGACCTCAGATGGAAAGTCCCGACCAGCTTGCAGTTTAACATCTTGCAGTAAGGACAAATGTGCTCTTAGTTTAGGGTCATAGATCTCAAACCGTATATGCCTAGTTTAATGTCATATGTGTGGGACATAAAGGGAGAATCATCGTGCTTATGGAAGGCCACAAAGCAGCAACTATTATTGAAGACAATTGTTGACCAGGTTCGCAACACAGTATCCACCCTTGTATGATCAGAATTTGGGGCAAGCAATTGAGCGTCGACCATTGACCATATTCATAACATGGGACTTGCATCAACTTTTCACTCACAATCCTCAAGGGCATTAGCCCGTAACGGGATGAGAGCCCTTGGGCCGAGCATCCATGCCATTCAGGGGCCCTTTTGGATATAGAGGGTGATGAAAACCTGAATGGTGGGGCTCGTGAAGCATGGTAGGGCATGTGCTTGTAGGAAAGATGATAAATGAAGGGAGGGATATCTCTAGGGGATATGTGTGGCATGTCAAAATAGCCCGATGTGAATGAGGATATGAGTCTACACTACACCATACAATCCTAAATGAGAACATGGGTGATGGGCCCAAAGGGGTCGAAGGACCTGAGGCTGGGCGTCCCGGCCAACTATAGCCATATGACCTATTGTGCGGTTATCGCCTCATCACAAGTCCTAAGCCCATGTGAGTAGTACTCGGTGTGGGAAACAAGGAGTTGGATTTGTATTTCTCTATCATATAAGGGTATGATAGCTGGCATTTCCCAAAGGGAGTCACAACTCAAAGATACGGCGGGCAGGATGGACCACCACACTCAATGTTTGGGATCTACGGGGGTGGTGACAACAACAAAGGATATCCATTGACCATGTTCTAAACACAGCTTCCTTATAGTGTGACCTGACATGGGAACAACAAATGAGCATCGACCGATGATCATATTCGCAACGCGGGACTTGTACCGATTTGTTGCTCAACATCCTCGAGGGCGTTGGCCCAAAGTGGTAGGAGAGCCCTTGGGCCGAACATCCATGCCAGTCAGGGGTACTTTTGGACATGAAAGATGATAGAGTCCCAATCAAAGGAGTGGTCGAAGCATAATTGTGCCCGTTAATTTTAATGTTAAGCAGGGCGGTGAGAGTGATGGACATCTCTAAGGAGTGGGATGTATGGTGGTATCGAGATGAGATCAATGTGAATTGGGGAAAAATCTCGTACCACCATATGTCCCGACCCGAGGGGGGATTCTGAAGTTTGGGATGGGCCAAAAGAAAAAATGTTTGGGTGTTCCTATGTATCCCATAAGGATACACTACTGAAAAATGGGTCTATACCCACGGTTTCACAAAAAACCGTGGGTATAGAGTACCCATATACCCACGGTTCTTCAAAACCATGGGTATAGAGTAAATATGGGGACCTATACCCACAGTTTACCAAAACCGTGGGTATAGGTTTATTTTGAACACCTATACCCACGGTTTTAAAAACTGTGGGTATATGTGTTTTTTTTTCAAAACCTATACTCACGGTTTGGCCAACCCATGGGTATAAGGTTTTCCCCGAAAACATATGCCGACGATTTTTCAAAACCGTGAATGTTGGGGTTTTTTTAAGTCCTATACCCATGGTTTTGGAGAACTGTGGGTATAGATTTCCCACGTTTATGCCAGGAAAAAAATTACATCGGATGATAAAAAAAATTGGCGGGTAAATGCTTTTTATTAATATTATTAAGTAAATTCAAAGATAAAACCCAAAATTTTCAATATCTTAGTTGGTCTGGGTGTTAGTATATTCAGTGGGATCCCGGTTTCTAATTCCGTAAATTTTTATTTTCAATTAATTTATTTTGATAAATATAAGTAAAATAACGTACGCATATAAAACAGAAATGTTTGCAGGTTAGTTGGTAATGTGCGGTTTCTCGAGATCGAGAGGTCTGTGGTTCGATTATCGCCATTTTTTCATATAAACGGATATATTAATATAATATAAGTAAGAAATATATAAATACCAATAGAGGCATTGGGCTGGTTGGTCTAGGAACTCCCTGTTAAGCACTGCATACAAGGTTCGAAACGTGTTGTCCGCAAATTTTTTTAACCATTCTGTTTTCATATTATTGAATATATTAATATAATAAAAGTAATATATATATAAATACCAGTAGCGAAGATGGTTCCGTTCCATCCCACGGTTTCTAAAACTGTGGGTATAGGTTATACCCATGGTTTTGGGGGCTATACCCACGGTTTTGAACTATGGGTATAGGCCCTTTTTCTAGTAGTGATAGGAATCAAGCCGTACATAGTTCTTAAAGGCCATGCAGTTTAACGTCATGCAGTGAGGACGTGGGAGGATAGAAGAATGGGGAGGGGGCACATGGTGCGACCGTCGTAATCCTGACATGATTGGGGATAAAGAATCCTTCACTATGCCATGTAAGGATCCTCCAAGAGGTCTACCCCTAGGGGGATAGTCAAAGATGAGAGTTTGGGGGATGGACTCAGGACTGAGCGTCTGAGTATTACTACGTATCCCATAAGGATGGGAATCAAGCCTTATGTAGTTTGGGAGGAACCATACCATTTAACGTCTTGCAAGACGATGAACAGTTTTAACATCGTGTGGGACGAAGCAGTTTAGGGTCATGCAGGACCCGAAAGTTTAGGGTCGTGCAGGACTAGGCAGTTTAGGGTCATGTAGGACCATCATGCAGTTTAGGGTCATGTGGTACCATCCAGTTTAAGGTCGTGAAAGACCATACGGTTTATGGTCATGTGGGACTATACAGTTTATGGTCATGTGGGACCCTAGACTCAAGCAATGTATTGCTTGAGGAACTTGGCATTAGTGGGAGGAGTTATACACTCACCATCCATGGTCACTAGTGAGTACGCACCATTAGGGTAAACCTTGTGAACAACAAAAGATCCTTCCCATTTGGGGTCCAACTTGGGTGGTTTCCTGCCTGGTATCATTGGTGTCTGGAGGGATAAAACCAAATCACCTTGCAGGAAAGATCGGAGGCGAACCTTTTTGTTGAAGGCTCTAGCTATCTTATTTTGATGCCTTTCCAGATTGTGCAGGGCATGAAGCCTATTTTCATCAAGTGCTTCCAACTCGGCCAGGTGAATTTTAGCTACTTTATCTGGAACCTGCTGATCATAGACCATTGTGCATAATGAAGGCAATTCAATCTTGATAGGCAGGACAGATTCTGCTTCATATACCAGGAAATATGAGGTCACCTGTGTGGAATTACGAGTCGTCATCCGATAAGACCAGAGGGCGTTTGGGAGCTTGTCCGGCCAACTCTTCTTGTTCTAACAAACCATTTTCTGTAAAATATTATAGAGGGTCTTGTTGAACACCTCGATCTACCCATTTTCTTGCATGTGATAGTGGAAGGTATGGTTAGAATGGATGTTGTACTTGGCGTACAACTTCTACAACTCAACTGCTCGGAATTTTGTTTCATTATCAGTGAGGACGACATGAGGGACTCCAAACCGATAGATGATATTGGAGCTCACGAAGTCAACAATAGAATATTCCTTGACCTCCTTGAGTGGAACTGTCTCTACCCACTTGGAAAAGAAATCTGTAGTGGTCAGGATGAACAGACATTGCCAAGCTATCACCGGCGGATATGACCCCACAACATCCAGTCCCTAGACTAAGAAGGGCCAAGAGTACTTGGTAGTGTGGAGAGGCTTTGGCGGACAATGAATAAAGTTAGCATGAATTTGCCATGCATGACATATCTTGGAGAACTTGATGCAATCATGGATCATGGAGGGCCAAAAATACCCCAGTATCTGGATCCGGTGAGATAGCTTCGGCTTGGTCTGATGGGCACAACTGGAAACGGTGTGAACCTCCTTCATAACCTAAGAAATCTCAAATCCTTGGATGAAATAGAGGAGAGCACCACCGAACTCATGCTTTTAGAGGATCTTCTCAAGACTGGGACCATCCTAGAGGGTAAACTGTAACGCGCGGCATCAGATTCACTCATGCTCGACCCAATCTGCCGGGAGATTACCGTGTTGGAGGTATTCAACCAAGGGTATCCTCCAATTAGGAGTCAATTCAATCACAGCATTCGGGGGACCTGGGGGTCCTGATGTGGAGGCACTAGTGGTAAGATGTCTTACCTGCGGGATGTCATTGTCATCTGGAATGATGGGAGAAATGACTCTCTGATGCACCACGTGGATAATCAGGTCATCCTATCCAGGCTCTGCTAGTGATGCCGCTAAGTTGTCCAAAGCATCTGCTCGACCATTCTGTGACTGAGGGACATGGGTAACCTCCAGCCGAGAAGGGAACTGGTCCATTAGCTAGAGAGTATGTTCCAACAATGGTACGCGCTTTGGATTCCTGATGACATAGTCACTGTTGATCTGTTTGATGACTAGTTTATAATCCCATTTCGCATGTAGATGGGGCACGTCAATCTTGAGAGCTAGCTCGAGGCTGGTGATGAGAGCCTAATACTCTGATTCATTATTGGTGTAGCCTTATGACAACAGGAATTAATATGATAGAATGACTTACGCTGGGGTAATGAAGATGATACCCAGGCCCACTCTATTGAGTCTGGGGTCATTGGGCCTTTTTCTGGTGGGGCTCCAGGAAGCACTATCGAAATGCATCTACCAACACGGGATGGTATGATCTTCTGAGAGGATTACCTCATCTAGAAAATCAAGGTTCAGAGACTAGTCCACCGGGGTTGGATGAGTAGCGAGGAAATCTGCCAATGCTTGCCCCTTGATAGCCTTTTAAGGCAGGAACCTGATGTAAAACTGCCAGAGGATCACCACCCACCGTGCTAGTCGGCCTATCAGCATGGGACGACTCAGGATGTACATCAGCGGGTCTACTTGGGACACCAGCTGTACCTCATAGAACTTCAGGTAATGTCGCAACTTATGTACTATGAATACGAGCGCAAGGCAGATTTTCTCGATGGGGGAGTATCTAGTCTCCGTATTGAGGAGAATGCAGCTGAGGTAGTAGAGGTTATTCTTTATCCCCTCATTGTTCTTATGAGCGAGAAGGGTACCAAGAGATCGTTCTAGGTAGGTCACATAAAGGACCAGAGGCTTTCCAGAGATAGGTGGCATCAAGACCGGGGGCTGAAGCAGATATTACTTTATTTCCTTGAATGCAGTCTGGAACTCTTCATCCCATTCATAGGCGGTGCCTTTCTTCAAGAGCTAAGAAAATGGATTACACTTTCCAGCCAGATTCACAATGAATCAGCGTATATAGGCCAAGTGGACTTGGAAGCCCTAAAGTTTCCAGATGTTTCTTGGGGGAGACATCTGACTGATGGCCTTGATCTTCTCTAGGTCAATATCGATGCTTTGATATCTGACAATGAAGTTGAGGAACTTCCCGGAGGTGACCCTAAAGGCACACTTCAATGGGTTCATCTTTAGGTGGTGATAACGGAGGAAGACGAACACTTTATTAGGGTCCATGAGATGGTCCCGGTGCTGGAAATATTTGACCAACAGATCATCCACGTAGCATTCAACCAATGTCTTGAGGATTGGATTGAACATGTGATGCATGGCCCGCCGATAGGTGGCACCTTCATTCTTCAGGCCGAAGGGCATAACCTGGTAACAGAACGTACCTTGTGGTGCCTTGAAGGTTGTATAATCATCATCCTCAAGGGCTATCCGTATTTGATTATATCTGGAATACCCATCCATGAAGGAAAGGGATTGAAACTTAGTCATAGCGTTGATCAGCAACTTCGTCGCTAGAAGGGGAAAATCATCCTTTGAGCACTGACGGTTGAGGTCTCAGAAGTCGATGTAGACCCTTATTTGTCCATTATTCTTCTTGACTGACACAATGTTGTATAGCCATTTGGGTACTGGACCTCCTTAATGAAATTGGCTCTAATGAGCTTATCGACTTCGGCCTCGACCATGGTACCGTGAGAAGGGTGCATCTTTCTGGGAGGTTGCTTAAACCCGTGATGATTTGTCGGGAGACCGAGGAGGTGGACGGATACCTGAGGATCTAGTCCTGGCATCTCATTTTAGATCTAGGAAAAAACATCATGATGCTATTTCAGGAATTCTATGTATCGTTGCTGCTCCTCGAGGGGCATGGAAACACTGATTAATGTAGGTCTCGGATAGGTCTCGTTACCAAGGTTTACATGTACCAAATCATCGACCATGGAGGAAACGCCCTATTCAAAGGCAGGGGAAGCATTCTATAGGTATTCTTCTTCACTTATGACGAAGGAATCCCCAGCGGGAGGAGATTTCTCTAAGTCTATGGGTCCTGATGAGAGGCTGGTGCCAGCCTAAGCGGCAGTGGTCACTGCATCGGGAGATTCTAGTGCTGCCGAAACCATTGCAATGAAGGTTTTCGAACCGATACCATCTATTCTTTGGCCCAAGGGGCCACGCATGACAATATCAAATCAATAGTGGTGCATCGGCTTGATCCAGTTAATTCTAGCTCAATAGAACAAGAAAGTATGATGTACTGTCATTACCATGGGGTGGACATCCTGATACCTTATGATAGTAGGGGGCTCAGGGATCACTGAGGCCTGATTCGTATAAGAATACGAGGTGATATTATGATGTTTCATGGATCTAGGAATGTGGTTCCCCCTTTTCCTAGATAAAACAAAACATTGCCCCATATCGGGGGTTATGGCCTCCAACCAATGGATTGGGAAGATGTAGGCGTCATTCAGGCCTACCCAGGGGTCGGTCGCAGCCGCGGCGGGCTCAACCTCACTTTCCTGAATCTGTTTATCCTTTCTCTTGTAATAGTCAGCATCCAGATATCAAGATTCACAAGAGGAAAAAGGATACATGTCACCTTGTAGTACACCCACTCGACCATTAAGGGAGTACTTGAGGAACTGGTGATATGATGAGGGGACCGCCGTATGCAGGTGGAGCCACGACCTTCCCATCAATGCATTGTACACAATGTCCTGGGAGACAACCATAAACTCAGTTTTGGAAACTAGGCCACTGAACTGTGTCTTCAAATGAATCTTTCCAAACGAGGTCTACTCTTTCCTGTCATAACCTTGGATTTTCAGGTCAGAGGGAGTCAAGTTGTCCTTGGACAACCCTAGTTTTTGCAATGTCCATATTGGGATAAGGTTGATCTCAGAGCCTGTGTCGACAAGGAAATGGCGAACTTCCACACAATTGAACTGGATGGTGATATACAATAGGATAATGTGCCCCTATATAGGAGAACCTCCATCTTCTCTAAAGAACGATATGATGGTATGGAATTCAGCATTCTCTATTTCCTTAGCGTGAAAGGCCTCTACAGCTGCTACCTCCATCTCAAACTGAAGGGGGCTTATTAAAGCCTCAGTGAAGGCCTCATGCATATCTTCAGATAGGTGAAGGGCCTCGAGGATAGAAATCCTTGCTAGGATGCTGTCAAGGTTCTTGAGAACATCATACTTCCATGACAGGCGTGAACTTCTGCTTGTAGAAGGTCGCTCTATGACAGGTGGTACGGTGCCCCTTGCTGGCTGGTCCGGTGGCTGATTGGTGTTAGTCATATCCTATTGCCCACTAATAAAATCCCACAAAGTAGCTATCATATGTGGGTTGGGCAACCGAGACTAGCCTGTAGCAGGCCATGGCTCGTCGCGGCATGGTCGAGGTGGCTCTGCCTGATCCATTAGCACAAACGGCGGTGGAGGCGGGCCTGATGACACCGGATGAGGAGGTTGTGTGTACTGAGATATGCACTAGGATTGATGTCTGGCTTTAGTGGCATGCACGGCCTAGCTGTAGGTTCCAACTGATGTGCCTCGATGACCCTTATAGTCACAGCTCCACCGACGCTGGCGTCGGCTGAGGACGTTGGGGAGATCGGCCTGGAGTTCCCCATCATCAGGAGTCATGTAGAGGTTTACCAGCTCTATGGTGTTAACCAAAGCTTACCCTTGACTATCACTCAATGAGTCATCCACTACTGAGTGGATTCTGGGAGGGATCTCCATCTCCGGGGGCATGAAGTTTCCAAGAGTACAGGATGATGATGGCATTGGTGGGGCATGTTGCTTTCCCTTGTGACACCGGTGTTTTATCTTCTGGTAAGAGGTCATCTGAGATGAAAATGTAGAAGTGGTGGTCACATCTTCTAAAGGCCCTGGTCGATTCATATGTGCATGGATGATACCATGATCATGAGAGACCGTTTTGCGATCCATCCAGTTTTCATACTTTTGGGACCCATGGTTAGAAACCTACTGCCACTCACCCTCACTGTTGTTGATGTTGTCTGGCCTTACGATGACGCATGCCACTTGTGTTAGGGTCGAGCCCAACCTAACTATGTTGTTATAGACATGGTCTTGGAGCCAGTATTTGAACACATAACACTACTTGATAGTGTGCCTCGGGATCCGGTGATAGGGGCATTAGTTGGGTCGATCAGTGAGGTTTTCCTCTTCTAGCCTTCTGCACTCAGGCAAACACACAATCCCATGTTCAAAGGAACTTTGGAAATAGTCGGGGACCTAATTCTCATTGAACGAGTAGGTCCGATTTCTTCTGTCCGAAAATGGGGTCTTGGATCTTAGCCCTGATGAGGAGCTGGAGGAGCCTGTCGAGGGGGCGGATCCTAATTATCCCGCCTGGGTGGTGGTGGAGCATTACATGGGGGTACCTTCCAATTTGGATGAGGCCTCTGTTGGGCTATAGGTTGCGCCTATGGTGGCGGGCCTATGCGAGGTTGCAGAGGCGGCTCCACTGGTAATAATTCCAGTTTTCTGAGGGCCTCTATTTGGTCCTCCACAGAGGGATCGGCTCTAGCATACCTCCTTGCGGGAATTACAGGAGGCAATGGACATGCATGTCTGGCTTGTTGCAGCACTTCTTCTAGGTGCTGGGCCTTATCAGAGAATTCCTGAAAGCCTACATGGTAGTTCTGGGTGATCAGAGAGAGAACCAATTCCATTTTAACACTCCCTACACACATCATCAGTATTTTCTCCAAAGTCAGTGCCATGTCAAGGGAATATGTGAGCCCTTTCCACCAGGTGATGAAGTCCTCAACATGCTCATCTGGCCTCTGTTTTCACTTGAAGAGGTATGCGATACTATTATTCTGTGTGGTGGAGCTGAACTAATAGAGGAATTTCCTATGGAGGTCCTCCCAGCTGGTCACTAATCTGATGGGGAGCTGGTTGTACCAGACAAACGCAAGCCCCTCCAATGTCTTCCCTAAACATCGGAGCTTGGTGGCCTCCTGCTATGATGGAGTCCCTAACATGGGCCTACACCTTGAAATAAAGTGGGATAGATGTTGTGGGGGGTCACCTATCCCATTAAAGGGTTAGAATGTGGGATTTCCAAAACTCAGGGGTGTTGGCATGTCATCCACTCACGCCGGATATGGCTTGCCATCAGGTGGGAGTTCCACCTATCAAGTTTCCAATGCCTCAAGGTGGGAAATGAGTTCCGCCATTGGATCATCTGGATGGGGGTCCCTGTCTTGATGGGGATCCCTAACCATGAGTGTGTTGGCAGGTTCTTCAACATGGTAAGCAATCCCAACGGCTCGTGGAGCGGCTGGTGGCATGACCCTCAGGGTAGCTGGAGGAACATGAGCTGGGTCCCTTAGATTATCATGTTGTTCCGAAGGTTTTGGTGAGACATACCATCCCCTCTTGTCGTAAGTTCCAACTTCAACCCTATCCACGGGGGCAAGATGGTCATGGTTACTTGGAGGCAGCTCTCTGAGGGGAATTTGATCCTGCCCCTACTGCCCTAGCATAGGATTACCGTAGTATGGTCGTCGCTCTACAGCACATTCATCCAGGAGGTCATTGACCAACTTCTTCTGGCCGTCAATTTGCTAACGTAACATAGCTTTTTTGGGGTCTTCCTCCATCTTCTACACCGAGGCGGATGGTTCAGAGTGTTTAGCGGCCCTGAGGTGCTCTTTAACCTTACCGTGATTTTGGCTAAGGACCAATGCCTTGGTAGGCACAAGGAAACCTAGTAGATTCCTCTGATGGCGAGTAACTCTTCCCGATGGATCCAGTAGTGGTAGGACGCCCTCAGGGGGTATTTCCCCGTCAAGAAGCTCCAGGTCATTCTCCTCATCCACTATGTCGGCCATGTTAATCGTGACCCTTTCTGATGTAATGTCCTTGATATCTCCTATCGAGTCGGTCTATCATCGAATAGGACTGAAGAGGAGGGCAGCATACTGCCCCTAGCCACGGATTTTCACATGGGGGGAAGATTCCTTGATAATCTTGTGGAGTACCTTGAAAGTCAGAATTAATTGTTGTTGAAGGGACTTAGGGCGGCCTGGTGACTCAGGGTGCTAGGTCATAGGGAGTGCGGCCAAATCAACTAGATGGAATTGCTCTCCAATGTCTTCAAAATGCATTTGGATCCTAGGATAAACCACTCGATGAAGAAGAAGACAGAAGTGAGTCACCCATAGGGTTTGGTGGAAACACTCAACTTCCTCTAGGGTGAGGTATTCCGGCGCACTAAAATTCAGTGCTGCCACGGGCCAGAACATCTCAGAGAAGTGGTCCACTGTGAGGATATTCCATAATATCCGCGGCTCTGATTTAGGGTCTGGCCCTTTATTTTCCCATTCATCAACTTGGGTTGGTTGAGGGACTGGAAATGGTACTGAGGCAGACCGCTGGGAGGGCAGGCTGGCCGGTGGGGAATACGGTGAATAGGCTGACTGGCTGCTGAATCTTGGGCTATCCTCTGAAGAGTGTTGCGACTCAGCCACCACATCGCGGTAGGATGGGCTGATGGCCACAGTTCTTGGCATGGGGGCTAGGGAAACTGACGATAGGTCACGCTATTGCTCACCTTCCATTGGTCCCCATAATATCTCTCTGTAATCTCTAGTCGAGGAAGAGAGTGCTTCTGGTGATGATGGTGGTGATTGCACGACCGTAACCTGTGGGGTTGCCAATTTTTTATCCTCCTAGATATACCTGTGGAGGGATGTGGGAATCCGATTAACCTCCTATTCCAGGATTACTAGGATTATGCACCTCGTTCCTGCCCCAGCCCTTGACTCAGATGGGCGAGGGGAGGGTTCTCGTGCTGAGTCATATTCTGCTTCGAAGTCTAAAAAGTGGACCGGTTTGATCTCTGTTAGGACCTTCCCCGAATCCTTCTTATGGCGGCGATGACCCGCCTTCCTGCCCCTGGATGGATCTTTTGTACATGGAATATTTCTGACATGAGGAGGTCCTTCGGCCATACTGGTGCAGTGGCGGGAAGGACTTCCACCCAAGAAATATGGGATGTGAGGAGTACCAGGGCATATATCAAAGGGGACATGGGGAGGACCTCCGTGGGTAGTGTTGGAGCGGGAAAGACCTCCTCTGGAGCTGGTAGGATCATGGGGAGGACCTTCATGCTTATTTCCCCTGGTGACATTAGTATGAGGAGGGTCCTTGTACCGGTCGAGCTAAACACGGGTAGAACCTCCGTGTTGGGAACTGGTGAAGTGATGTTGGCCCTCACTCCCATAATTTTTGGGGCGAGGAGGACCTTCTCCAGCTGCTACAAGGACATGGGAAGGGCCCCTATGTTGGAGAGCAACTGGATGTGCAACGTCCCTGTACCAACAGTCTGTGGTGGGAGGAATGACTCCATACTTGGTGTAGTGGGAAAAGGAGAGACTTCCGTTTTGAATGTCACTGCCATGGGGAGGACCCTCATTTTGATTGAAGGTTCCATGGGGAAGACCTTCATTCCAAGCTTGGAAGAGAGGAAGATCCGTGTTCTCCATGGTAGTGGTATAGGGAGGACCTCCATACTAGGTGTCGTTGACACAGGTTAGTCTGCGGTGGCCATTACTTTGCTAGTGACCGAGATAGTTGACCCAGCCTACCTGTGGGGTGGTTGGGGCCTCAATCCAGGTCGAGCATATAAATGCCCCTACTCATTGTATATAGGGAGCTGGTGATATGTGTCGGCAGTGGCTCAGGCCACAGTAGTCGTTGACGTTGACACCCCTTGGTGGGCATCCTCTTTAGATTGCGCTCGACATTGGCATCGGGTGAGACGGACCAGAGTCGGTGGTGCAGGTACGTGTCTTACCTGCTCCACGACTAGTAGAACTAGGCAGCGGTGCTGGCGCGGCCTGGTGGGGGCCCTCACTGTGAGACCTTGGAATGGGAATCTGATCGGGCTAGCCTAGACATCCCCTACCTCGTCAGCGTAGGGCAGGGAGTCGTCGAGGCATTCTGGGGACAGGCTCCTAAAACGGTTATATGTTGGAGTGGGGAGAAGTGGCTCCCTACGTGGCCCTCAGGGGTGGCGTTGATGATGAGGCGTAGATGCCTCTAAATCCAGGTAGGCTATATCCCTCATAGGGATGATCCTATCCTCCTCGTACCGGCGTACGAGGTCATTGATTACCCTCTGCTGAATAACCACGTAGGTAGAGATAGGACGTGGGAGCCCCATGGTCATGGTCATCGAGACCATCGCAGAAGATTGAAGCCATGTGGGACTACCACATTGGTATTTCCCCTGACCCTACATCGGTAGGCGGGTGGTGATCAAGTTCCGAATGCAGCAATTTGATTCCTAATAGTAGGGAGATTAACTCATAAGTGCTGAAAGAAAATGGAGTCGACGACCAGTGCCCCAGCGCCATCCCATCTTCTATGGCCGGTAAGAGGATTCCACGCTAACAACATTGTTAATCGGTATTTCCAATGTTCTACTACCCCAACTTCTGTTGATTTTCACGCCAGGACCACTATTTTATTGGCCGTACCCGACACAGGATGGCTGGATCTAGTGACACGCTAATCCACTGATGTCTCGAACTCTACTAGTCTCCATGTTGAGGAGAATAAATTCATGTC
Source organism: Viscum album (assembly GCA_963277665.1). NCBI lineage: Eukaryota > Viridiplantae > Streptophyta > Magnoliopsida > Santalales > Viscaceae > Viscum > Viscum album. Next base: position 1,178,656,768 of record OY728140.1, on the reverse strand, counting down.
AGGTTCACCATTTCTGTTTCTGATGCTTTCGTTGGGGCGCTCGCGTCCGTCTTGTTCAAGGATGAAATGAGAGGTTTTGTTTCCCTTCATTCCCACTTTCCAAAGGCGGGTGACATCCGTCGCTTATTTAGGGATTTTTTATCCTTGATCAAAATGAGATGATGGGATGTTAGTTCTTCCTTCTGTGGATTTATCATTGGAACTTGTCACCTACTCTAGGTATCCCTTATAGATTTAATATGTTGTTCGTGAAACTCTTCCTAGTGTCATGTCTTCATGGAAACCAGTTAATTACACTGCTTTTTTGGGACATTACAAAGGGTTTGGTCAGGGCAGCAACCATTGGTCAGGGGAGTAGTCACGTTGGACATCACTGGCATGTTTGGACACTGGAACACCAGTGCATCTGGGTTTCTTCCCCTTATTATAGGGCTTCTCGAGGGTGCGGAAGCCCGAGGCATCCCCCCTCAAACATGGGGAATCATATGACATAGGCATGTATCTGAGGTTTTCCTCAGCTTCCCATGTTTAACATAGGGTATGTCATAGGTTTAACATCCGGAGGAGATGGATCAGACTAATCAGAACACTAATCAAAGTGGATCAGATGGGTGCAACCTCTAGAGGAAATACTGATGTTGGGGGGTGCGTTTTCATGACCTCATCGAGATGTGGCGGCCCGGGTAAAAATCAAGATGGATGATGGAGTGATTGAATGAAGTGGATGGTGGATGGGATGGAACAGTCGTGAACATGATGGTAGTGTTGTTCTTGAGCCTCAAAGAGACTTTCTACATATCCCTGTGGTAGGGAATCAAAGTCCACGTAGTTCGATAGGGTGAAGGGACGCCTAAGGAGGTGGCCCATGAGAATGGACGCATGTATTGGACTCAGAGGAAATGGAACCTATGGGTTGGGGCTTGGCCTTCCCGAAATACATAGTCTTGAAGAGAAGTCTAGGCAATGGACTTGAATTGGGGGAATACACATAGGACGACAACCCGATGATGTGTATGGGTCTCACGCATGGTTAGCAGCCCAAGTTGGTTTGATGCCACTAGGACGGACCAAAGATGAGGGTACCAGCAAATGGGATTACAATGGCTTTCTGCTGAGTAGGTAACGCAATGTCTTACCGCTGATTGAGGTCACAATGGCTTACTGCTAGATAGGGTCACAATGGCTTACCGTCAGGTGGGGTCACAATGGCTTACCGCTGGATGGGGTTGATCCTCATGGAAGATTCCTACATACCCTACCTAGGAGATAGAGATCAAACCCACGTAGTTCATATCAAATGGGGGTTGGTGGACCGACATGAAGGAGGACCTAGGGTCCAAATGAATGGTGGGCTTGAACCTCGTGGAGGCTTCCTACATATCATACCTTGTCAAGGATCAACGACCTCATAGTTCATGGAGGAGTTTGGTGAACTGAAATGAAGGGGGTTGGAACCAATGGGTGGTGGTATTGAACCTCAGGGAGACTTCCTACGTACCTCGTCTTAGTGAGGATCAAAGTTTGTGTAGTTCAGGTGGGTGAAACGGCTTACCACTGACTGGGGGAAACAAGGGCTTACCGCTGATCGGGGGAGAGAACGGCTTACCACTAATTGAGTTTCACGATTTAACATCATGTTGGACGGGGTTGAACCGACAAGAAAGAGGACCTAGGTCCTTGATAGATAGTGGGCTTGAACCTCGTGGAGTCTTCCTATGTGCCTTTCCTTGGAAAGGATCAAAGACCTCATAGTTCAGGTGGTGTGGGAACCGACGTGAAGGGGGTCAGAATGATCGGGTGTTGGACTTGAACCTCAAGGAGGATTCTTGTGTACCTTGCCTTGGCAAGGATCAAAGACCATGTAGTTCAGGTATAGTTGTGGGGCTTACACTTTAGGCTGCTCAAGGGGGTGGTGAACTAACATGAAGATGGTCAGAATGACCGGGTGTTGGGCTTGAACCTCAGGGAGGCTTCTTATGTACCTCTCCTTAGCAAGGATCAAAGACCACATAGTTCAGGTATGGGTGTGGGGATTACACTCTAGGCTGCCCAAGGAGGATTTCATGATCAATGCTTGCTCTAAGCCAACGTGAAAAATGGTCGGTGTGAGAAATAAGAGGCAACAAAGACCTGAAGATCACGTCATGAAAGGTTCATCCGTGGGAAGTAGACTGGGGCCATGTGTAGTTGGCGGACCAAAGAGGAAATAGGGGCTTACATGTGGTTAGAATCCCAAGTGATGGAGATTGGGACTTACTTCAGGGTGGAGGCCCGGATGGTGGAAAATCCCAGCGGGAGAGGGACTTGGCACCCAGGAAGGGAAGAGGAGTCGGGATACTACCTCCTGCAAGAAAAATCTAGGGGCTTACACCAGGGTGGTTTCCCTTTCCCCGCAGATAGACACCACTCTGATAAAGGATTTTTCATTCCATGTGAGTAATGATCTCATACTCGTGGAGACTAGTGGGCATGCATAATGTCCAATTTGGGGTACCCCATGAATGATGCGTGGGGTGAGGCCACAGTTTAACATCATGTGCTAAGGATGAAGGTTCTCGGTAGTTTAACATCCTACAGCTCGAACGAGGTGAGTTCACTCCCCACCCCTAGGACTTACATAACTAATACCCACCCGCCCTTTATGGAAAGAAGGCATCGACAATGTCATGGTTGGGGGTGTTATGAAGTGAACCATTGGGGGGTCCACGTTATCATGGCTATACGAAGAAGAAATAGCCATTAGTGTGCCTATGCGAAGAAGTATGAGTCGAAGAAACGCAATGGGAAGTATCATCCAAGGGAATTTGAAATTTCTTCATGAAAACTTGAAGGGATAGACGAGAAAAGGAGTTGCAGGGCAGAGGGGTTCATATGTAGAATCCTCGTGAAGCTCTGGTGATCTATGAAGTGGAAGGGCTTCGTAAAGGGATGTGCTTCATAAAGTAAAGTCTCCTAGCCTAGGCATATGGAAAAGGTGCATATGGGGGGAGCTTCACGAAGTGAAAAGGTATTCATGAAGAAAGGGTGCCTCGCAAGGTAAGGTGTTGTGAATCAAGGTGATTCGTGAGTCACAGTGGCCCTACCTTAGCATATGGGTCTCATGTGTGTGAGGGGTGTTTTGTGAAGCATAAATTCTCCGCAATGACCTGGGTCCTCTTGGGGATCCCCTTCCTTCGCGGAGGCCCATAGGCTTCGTGAAAGGCATCCCTCTCTAAAGAGGGGAGGAATTAATGAAAGGGGGGGCATTTCTCGATGCAAAAATACCTCACGTAGCTTGTGGTTCGTAGAGCAGAGAGTGCTTTGTGATTCGGGATCTAGGAAGTTGAAAGGTCAGATGGTCCTTCCCTTGGGCTCGAGGGGAGCCCTGTATTTATAGGCTAGAGGCACCACAAAGCATAGATCGCTCATCATGAAGATGGATTTTGCTTCGCAGTGGGCTCGCGAACATCAGTGGGGTTTGTGGAGTATCCTGCCTCCTTGCTCCGCGGTGGGCTCGTGAATGTCAATGGGGTTTGCGGAGCATCCTACCTCCTTGCTCCGCAGTGGGCTTGCGAACGTCAAATTGGCTCATAGAGAATCCCGCCTCCTTGCTCCGTGGTGGGATAGAAAACTTCAATGGGGTTTGCGGAGCATCCCGCCTCCTTGATCCGTGGTGGGCTCGCGAATGTCAAATTGGCTCACATAGCCTCCCTCCTCCTTGCTCCTCAGCAGCTGAGGGGCCATGGGGGCTCTGCGAATGCTCTTCGCGAGGCAGCCCCTTGTCACTTTTGTTTGTACTTCTCCATCCCCAATTTTGGCGGCAACAATCACCATGGACTTTGTTACCAACCTTCTAAATACATCAAAGGGAAACAACACCATATGGGTAATGATTCATAGATTAATATAGTATTCTCATTATATTACTATATAATAGGATTTATCACTTAAGTTCCTTTCTCATTTATATTTTTTAGAAGTGGTGAAACTCCATTGAGTACCACTATCAATTACTTCTGAACTCAATCCAAGATTTAATTATAAGCTCTAGACGAGCCTTAAAAATAATATGAATTAAAAAGTAAGCATAAACACAACCAATCATAACCAAACTGATGGGTAGTTTGATAGGACTATTAAAACACTGGAATACATATTAAGGGATAACAGATTTGATTTCCAAGGGAGTTAGGACCAATATATTTCACTTATTGAATTCTCCTATAACAATAGTTTCTACTTGAGTATTCAATTGGAACCTTATTAATCACTCTAAAGAAAAAATTATTAAACTCCAAGATGTAGGGATAAAGTTAGATAATGAAAATTTTTGGGAGCATACATTGTTAAAGAGACTTGAGAGAAGACACAAGTGGTCCAAAAACATATCAAGGCTTCTCAACGTTGAAAAAAGTGTTATGCTAGAAATAAAATGAAGTACATATAATATCAATTTGGGGATCATGTATTCCTCAAAATATCACTATGGATAAGATTCATGAGATTTGGAAAGAATGGGAAACTGAGTCCTAGGTACATAAAACCATTTCAGATACCAGAGCATGTTAATATAGTTTCCTATCATTTAATACTTCCTCCAAATATTTACAATGTCAATGACGTCTTCCATGTTCTCCTGTTAAGAAATTTTATGGCAAACCCAGCACATATACTCGACATTAATGGTGTGGAATTAGAATATGGCCTTTCTTATAAAGAATAATTGATCTGGATTCTATATGAAAGGTAACAACTGATGATGAATAAGATAACCAGACCAATGAAAGTCATATAGGGAAATCATAAGTTTGAATAAGAAACCTGGGAGACTAAAGAAGTAATGAAAGAAAAATATCACCATTTATTTTGAGGTAAGACACAGTTTTTAATGGTGAATTTTTTAAGGGAGGGAGAATATAAAACCTTAGATAATTCTAGTATAAAATAAACATATTTTATTATAAACTAATTCATTAAAAATAAAAGGAATAAATTTATTAATATCATTTTAACTAATAATGGAAACTTTATGAAAATAAATAATTCAAGTGAAATATATATATCTCATGGCACATATTTCCCTATAAACATCCTAGATATTATAAGAAAGGTATAAAAGAAGAATAATATACTCCATAGAATCAATATATTGAAGAGATAAAAATGTGAGGTATTATTTGAGGGATTGGTTAGAATGAATTTATAGGAAGAAAATATGGGTGTTGTGCATTATGATAATTGGGCATTATAGTCATTGGTCATTATGACTGATGAGAATTATGACCATTGGTAATGTAACCATTATAATTTTACCATTGAAATTATTGAATATAAAGGTTAATGATGATAGATAGTTGATACAGAAGGGAGAAACCATGACTCAACCAAAAGGAGCATCCCTTATGAAATTCATTTATTAAAACCTTAGTGGGAAGTGGAATCAGTGGGGATCACCCCTGGGTAATCCCATGTAGAGCTTCAACAAATGAGACTATGGTGGAATAATTTGCAGGACATGTTCAAGCTAGTAGAGCTCACTAACAAATATATGCTAGAAAAACCACCTAATTAAAATACCATCACCACACACCTTACCATAAGGGCTTATGTTAGTTTGATAATGGGTTATGTAACTAGACCTTAAGTATTATTAAGATGTAAATTATTTTAGAAATAAAAAAGTGGTTACACTGATCATATAATTTTATTTAATGTATCACCCATATATAAAATATATATGATTATAATATAAATATGATAAAATATATTTTTGATATAAAGAAACCATAATTGTATTTTTTTTTAAATTATTTATGCCAAATTTTCATTAAAATACATTTTAATGATAAATTCATAAATTTTAAATAAAAATTTATTTTCAAAAAAAGGTCATAAACAAAGTGATTTAGTTATATATAAATAATAAAATAATTTTATATAGTCATATGTAATTTTTCTAAGGGTTAAAAATTTGATCATTTAATAAAATTTTATATTTTTCAACAAATATGAAATTTATCTCAAAATTAAATTTCTTATATTTAGAAAATTATATTGATAAAATGAATTTTTTTTCACAAATCAACACATTAAAATTATCCAATGGTGAATTTTTCATAATTTTCTAAGGCATCCAAATTTTTGGTTAAAAAGTAAGATATGGTATGAATATGAATTGATTATTATGACATCATAATGACTTAAAAATGATGTAATAAATATTATAATTGTTTTTTAGACTAAATAATGGTTTTCTCAATGTAATAAAATTAATTTTCTAAACCTATAAAAATTATCCAAAACCTAAATCTTATTTTAAGATTTTAAAAATAGTTCATTATGAATAAGAATATTTTTTAAATAAAATATAATATATTTTAAATGGGTTCAATGCTTAATATTTAAAATTCTAAAATCCATTCTCTACATGTCAAGTATCATTGAATAAACTATGGGAATACCAATGGGTTTCTTTTTTTATAATATAGAGTCTAAAACCTTTGTTTATAAATTAATAAAAAATTCTCCCTTATTTTCTATAAAAACTCACCCATTTTATCATTCATATCTACTCTATAGCCATTTAACATGAATTTTCCCTCATTTTCTATCTTAAAATTCTTTCTAAGTTTTTAAGGAGATCTTCTCAAGCTTTAAAAAGATACCTTATAAGGTAAGATTTTCCTCATATCCATTCAAGTACTTCCTTTATAATAATCCATTTTACTTATCAATTTATTTTGTTTTCATATGGTTGTAATAATTTTTTTATTATTCAGGGCATGGAGGAAGGTGTTTTGGGTAGTGCTGGGGGTGGATTCATGTCGGATGTGGGTGAGGGATAGTGATGGAAGATGGACATCGGGGCCTCCTGGTGGACTGATGGGGCTTCCTTATCGGGTGGCTTCATGAAACACGAAGACTGAAACACCTCATTCTTCAATAACCATGCTAAATACCCTATAACCTCTTTGTAAAAAAATCTCACTATGATGTGAAACAAGAATACCATTGATCTGAATATATTTGAAGTAGAGAGGATGGAAGGATTCTGAACTGAACTCGAAAGGCTGGAACTAGAGTTGTTTCATTATGTCACGACTCCACTCCTACCAACATTGAGTCCCACCACTAATTTCCAGTTCTAAAGCCTTCACGACCACCTGATATCTTTATCTAGCTAGATTCCAGATCTTGTTCATCACTACAGAGTGTCAGATCTGTTTTGCATCTCCTACAGTTTGTACCAGCACTAAATCTATTTTGTGTCTCTTGTATCCTATACCCCCACCATTAAGTGGGGGTTTAGATCTCACCATTTACCCCCATGATGAGTGAGGGTATTATATTAGTTTTATCCCCCACATCAAGTGGTTATATTTCATCCCCACCATCCCCCACATCAAAAATTTATAAATATATATTTAATATATTTAAGAATAAAAAAAAATTGAAGTATCATGATCCATGGATTTGTAACTCAAACCCATTACCCTAGAAAATTTATTAAGGAAACATAAAACAATGTACAAGGGGCTGCAGACACATAAAAATGGACAACTTCCACCAAATGAACATCATAAGTAAAAGGAAACATAGAAACATTTCCCTATAAAAAAACACATTCCATCATCATCAAGCTCAAGCCATCCTAACAACATCACATTTTCTTATGTCTGTCACCCCTATTCCTAGAAACACATCTATCAGATGGATGTTGAACTCTCTTTAATTGTTTGGGAGGCCACAATAGAGTATCATGTTCTTCCATGTATGAAAATTCATCCTTTGTAGGAATATTGGAACCTTTTTCTACCATTCACTATGTATTTGTGACTATAGTCCCACAGTTATGCTCAGAATCAAGATCAAGAACATCAAAATATACTAAAGGGTGATGATCTTTATATCTATATTCATCTTGTTTAGGTGAATCATCTCTAAGAAAGGATTTTTAGGAATCTTCATCCTAATTTCCCTTGAATGGGGAGGCCTTTTCGGCACCAGCATCCTTGGAGTATCCTAAACTGCAAGTGGAAGGTAAAACAACAGCTCCAGATGTCATGGTTCCTACACCCACATCCACATCATCCATTTCCAAAACATCCTTAGCTATCCCAACATGAACTTCTACATCTAGAGTGTTATCTTCAACAACATGGGGCGGTGAAGTTGACTTGATTTATTTTCTTTCCCTTCCCTTAATTTCAACATAAAACCTACAAAATTCTGGTGTATTAATATAATAAAATATGGAAAATAAATTAAAATACCCAAATTTATTATAGAACACAAGCTCAGTATGCTCTATACATGGGGGGCTCTCTACTACCAATGTGAATATCATTTTCAAACTTCATAAGTGGTGCAACCCCACACATACTGCCCTCATTTTTCATGGTTGTTTCAACCTTTACCTCTTGATTATTAGTTTCCTTAGGTCTAGGGAGCTTCATTTCCTATATTTGAACCTTTTTCATAGATTCCACATATTCTATATTATCTATCTTTGGATGCCTTGTATACTTTGAGGTGATACTTGACTGTTGATGAGAATAAGATGAAAATACAGGACCTAATGGTCAGCAAGATGTGGAGGTTCATTCATGGAGTGTCTAACATGCACCAGTTAAATACCCCCAATAAGGGAGGCAGTGATGGCTAACAACAAACATGAATTTTGGACTACAAGATGGATTGACATATGCAGGAGTTATGGAAATGGGTTTGTTTCAAAGTGGGGACTTGGGATTTGGCGTTATGGGTCATGTACTTGACCTTTGTGATGTTGTGCCTACGGGAAATGTATGGGCCTTATGACTCTAGGCTTCTGAGCCATTTATGGGTTCCCTTTCAACCTAATTAAAAAGGATATTATCCAAAAATAAATAAATAAAATCTAAGGTATTAAAGTCATTGCATGAAAATATATATATTTAATATTTAAATAATATAAATATATTTATAATATATAATTATATATATAATAATAATAATCGAAATAACATAAATATATATGATTATTTTAATAATATAAATATAAATTTACATATATAAATATATATTTATTTATATAATATCATGTTATATTTTTTAGGTACTCCTTGACCCTCCTTTTTATTCATGCTTTGGTTGGGGTTCTTCTCGGGTTGTTTCAGGAGAAATTTAGAAAATTTTGAAAAATTTTGGGCTATGCATGGTTGGCGCAGGGTTTTCCCAAACTGTGCAAACCCAAACAATAGGGGTTTTCATGGTTGGCACATGGTTTAAAAAATGTTCACCCATGAAGTAGAGATCATGAACCTTATTAGAGGGGAACCTAGTTTGAAAAACTATGTTTCCCTTCCTAAATAATCAAGTGTGTGGGTTTTTATTATTCTAAAAATTGTTTCAAAAAAAATTTAACCCCTATTTATATACCTTCTTGGCCCTAACTCATGATTACATGAAATCCTAGGTCATGGAGGCTATCTAGAACCCCTTTTTACTCTTTTAAACCCCTTCCTAGGTGGATTGAATCATGAAAAACCTCATTCAATCCCTCTATGATAACTGATATTCTATCATTCCTTCTCTCCCACTCTATCTCTCTCTTTACTTTATAGGTTTTCTTAGATCATCATGTGGTTGATGGATCTAAACTCTTTTGTTTGGGATCTTGAATCTAGGTTTGATTCGTTGATCTCCATTTTTGTCATTCTTTGTTGACAAATCCTATTGTGTTTGTTATGATACGTGTTCTCATGATTAAAGGTAGGTGGTTTTGATGAGATTTTCTATCTAATAAACCCTTTATTTTCTTGAATTAAATTAAATTTCACTAAATTAAATTATGAAAACCCAATTCAGTGAAAATTGGAATTTTAATAGATTTGGTATGTATTTTGAGAAAAATCCCCAATTCCAATGGAATTTGAATTTGGGGTGTGTTTTGGAAATTAATAGAAATCATAAATTGATTTGAGATCTGATTTTAGAAAATGGATTTAATTGATTTGTTTAAAAACTATGATTTTTTTTATTTTGAAAAGGTATGAAATGATGAAAAATACACAATTTAGTTTTGAAATTGATTTGACATATTGAAATCAGGAATTAGGAAATTAAATTGTAAATGGGGTTTTGATTTAAAATGAAATAAATTTCCCAATATTGTTTGATTGATTGAAGCAAATGGGAGCCCGGGTAGTTATTAGGTGGTTGGGACAATCACGCTAGGAAGTTAATTCCCTAGAAATGGATTAATGATGACAAAACTAACTAAACAATGTTCATTTGTAATTTTACATTAAGTGTAAGTGGATTATTATCGTGATCATTGATATGAGAGTATGAAGATCCTATAGCTAGTAACTATTGTACAACAGGGTTCTTGAATATTGTTCTATGAATTGTTGTGATTAATTTGAATTATATATATATATATATTTATTTAATTTATTGTGAAAATGTTTTACTCATACCTAGTTTATTTATACAAAGTATTTTATATAAAAAATTTATTAAGCCATTGTTTGAAATGTTTCCATATTTTGAAATGAAAAGCATGTTTTGTTTTAAATATGCAATTATACTGCCATGCCTGATTTGTTTAAAATTGAAAGCATGATTTTGTATGTCTATTATGGAATATTATTATGGAACACTTGGTGAGACCCTATTAGGATTTTTATCTTACACCCTACCTTTTCCTTCAAGAATTTATAGATTTACTTCTACTAGGTTCGAGAAAATGGAAAGTACCACTTAGAGGTGGTGGATGTTGTTGATATTTTGAGAATAGAATATTGAGTATTCAAGATATTTTTTTTGTTGTTGTCTATTTTTGAGTACTTTTTATGATGTACTATTTGGGTTTTTATATACCTATTTTGTTTCTAGTATTGTCTCTATTGTGATTTTTCTTTGTGCATACTGAAATTTATCTTTATCTTCCATTGTTCTTGTGGAAAAATCATTCCCACTTCAATATTGTATGATGTTAGGTTTCAGTTTGAAACCTGTGGGGATCAGGAATACCCTTCAGGCTATGTCGGGATCGGATTAGTTATCAGGGTACCAGGGTATCCAGGTCAATTCATGACAAAGTGGTATCAAAGGTGAAGATTATGCATCATTCCTTGATGTTAGTATGCAGTTGAAAGATATTGGAGAGACTTAGAAGGTCGTTAAAAGTTATTTCTTGACCACCTCTCATTGTAATGATCCTTAATTTACCATGGGTAGTTTGGTAAAGGAATTTTGAGTTTTAGTTCTAGTATTTTCCCTACTTTAAATTTGGATAGGTAAAAATCAAATTCTTGTTTTCTTATCTGATGGTATTAATTTCATTATTTCTCTTGTTTGAGTGTTGATCTGAGTAATATCATGATGTCTTATTTATTTTTTGATAATTTTTTATAGTATCATGCCTCCAAGAAGACTTGTGAATAAGATCCAAGAGGAAGTTACTAATGAACCACAGTGATAAAATCCTCTGATTGGCTATAATCTGGTTGAGGTTATTATTCCTACTATCCAAGCTCTGGGAATGCACATGCACCCATTCCCATCCAGGATCCAGTTGTGTAACCTCATATGGATGAATTCTAGAGTCCTTATTAGGAGTTCCTTATCCAGAATATACCAATTTTCCAAGGCTCTAATGATCCTCAAGAGGCTGAGGATATTTTGAGCAGAATTGATCCTTTGTTTGAGTTCTCAAAGACGCATGGTATGATGAAAGTGAAATGTTCCACTTTCAAGTGAGAGGGACCTAGAATGAGATGGTGAAACTCAATGGTGATGGTGAATAATCATGAGGGATTAGATTGGAATATCTTTAAATTTATTTTCATGACCAATTATATCCAGATTTTATATTTTTGGATAAGGATTTTGAGTTTTTCAAACACAATAAGGCTGATAGGACCATGACTGAGTATGTAAATCACTTTATTTATCTTGTAAGGTTTTCATCCAAGATTGTATCAAATGAGAATATTAATACTCGATGGTTCGATATGGGACTTTTTCCTGATATTATTTCTCAATTTTTATTATTGAATATCTCTTCTTATGTTGATGTGATGGATAGAGAGTTGATGGTTGAGATTGATCTGGGTAGAAATTCAGGGTTTACGGGAATTCCTTTTTCTCATAGTGGTAGTTATGTGAGTTCCTTAAAAGGAAATAGGATGTGTGATGATTATCATTGTGGTTCTCAATAAGAGGGTTCTTCTATACCTCCTGAAGATCCTAGAAGAGGCCCTTTAACTTTCTTTCAATGTGGCAAGCCTAGGCACTCGAAATGGGTTTGTACTGAGGCACTCAAGATATGTAGTTCCTATGGATGATTAGGTCCCTTGCATAAGTTATGTCATATATATTCTTCTCCACATAGTGGAATGGGATCATCATCACCTAAAAGTAATGTGGTGTAATCATATTCTTCATGATCTAAGGGGTTCCATCCCCAGGCATCCAAAACGAAGCTTCTTCACATAGTGGAAGAGTCTCTAGAGGAAGTGGATATTGGTCCAGCGACTGTGAGAGGTACCATAAATTTTCCTTCATATTTAGTAATTAATTTATTTTATACTATTTCATATCATTCATTAATTTTGACTCATATTGTGAACTTTTAAAATCTTCCTATAAATATTTTCTCTTATGTGATGGATATTACTACACCCCTCAAAATGAAGAGAGATCAGGGTCTCTGTTGTCCAACTTGAGTGTTCTATTTATCAAAGATAGATCTTACTTTTTATTTTTCTAGTTCTCAACATGAAACCTATTGATATCATTTTTGGGATGGATTTTCTAATTACTAATAAATCCTAAATTATTTTTTATCTACAATGGTTCTTCTTTACTACGCCTGATGGGTTGTGTCATATCTTTTAGGGAGAATGGGACTTGAGGTTGAGTAGAGTTAGACCTTATTATCCAAAATTGGTAAAGGTAATATAAGTGTTTTATTTTTATCTGTAGTGGTAATATTTTAGTTTTGATCTCCCTTTAGTTTTCATTAAGTTCCCTAACATTTTTCATTTTGGTTTCTCTGGTTTTCCATCAGTAAGAGAGGTAGGGTTTTCTATTGATTTAGTGCTTGCTACTCAACCACTGTATATACCTTCTTAATATATGGAACCAACTAAAATAAAAGATATGGAGACTCTATTGGAAGAGAATTTAAAGAAAGGATTTATATTCCTGAGTGTGTCACCTTAGGTGGTGTCTATTCTCTTTTCTAAGAAAGTTGATGGAACACTTTCCATGTGTGTTGATTACTGAAAACTCAACCAAGTTATGGTAAAAAAAAGTATCTTTTTCCATGGATTGATGATTTTTTGAACAATTAAAAGGGGTAAAGTTGTTTTAAAATTTTTATCTTTGATATTTCTATCACCAATTAAGAATAAAAGTATCTTACATTAATAAAACCACCTTCCAAAGTAGGTATGACCATTATGAGTATCTTTTCGTGCCATTTGGTTTGACCAATGCTTCTACAGTCTTTTTGTCTTGGATGAATAGGATCTTCCATGAGTGTTTTGATACATTCATGGTGGTATTTTTGGATAAAATATTTTTTTACTTAAGTTTAAGGAGGATCATGCGTGTCATCTGAGAGTATTTTTGGAACTTTTGAGAAATCACCAACTTTATGCGACTACTAACTTAGTACATCAGCCACAAAATTCCCCTTCTCTGAGGTATAGGAGATCTTGAAGTCAGTGTCATGGAGAAACTCCATCCACCTTCATTTTCATGGATTTGGGTTTTAATTATATAAAATTTACCTTAAACTCTTTTGATCAATGAAAACCATAAAGTGTTTTCTTATGAGGTAATGTCACCACAATGTATTGGAAAACACCAATGCCACCAATTCCAGATCATGAGTGGCATAGTTACACATGTGGGGGTATAACTATCTGGACCCATAGGATATAAATGACTACTACTGAATCAAGATACATCTCTAACCCAAATAGGAAGCATCATGTAACACCTCAAACACCACCCCCTATTCAAGAAACCGTAGAACTAGGTTGTTGACCAACTTCCCATTTAGGTAGTTGAAAACTTCTTGGAACTGATCACTCTAAATGAAATCTTAATATTTCTTGGTCAGAGTGGTTAATGGGGATGAAATATGAGAAAATACAAACACAAACCTTTGATAATATCCTATAAAACTAAGAAATTTTTAAACCTCTACCACATTCTTAGGTGTCTCATAATAAATAACTTCCTCAACATTTTAGGGATCTACTATTACTCCCTGTTAGGACACCCAATTTCCAAGTAAATGCACCTACCACACCCAAAACTTTCACTTGGAAATTTTTACATAGATTTGGTGGTGTCAAAATGTTTTTAAAATAATCCTTAGATGCTTGGTGTACTCATCCTTCGATCTCGAGTATATAAAAATGTCTTAAAAACCTAACTATAAAATGGTTCAATAACTCATGGAACATAGATTTATTATAACGACCCAAACTTTCATTAATGGAAATCCCTCTTGATCTAATTAAATGTCTTATTATGGTTATATGAAATGTGAACTTCATTTTAAAATACCGTTATGAATTGTGACCATTGATAATATATCCATTGAACAGTGATCACATGATTAGAATAAATATAGGGCTTTAAAAAATCCAATTTACTCAGACAAAGGAAGCGATGACCTCACCCAGTAGACTTTCCCCATAAGAAGCCCATTTTTCGGAGCTCATAAAGGATGTGGCGCCAATGGGATTCTCTCTTGACCAAGCCCAAGCCGAGCTTAAACATGTTAATCTTGAGCGGAACTGACAACATAATAAGTGGAAGGTAATAGAGATTACCACCTGAGCGATGTTATCCAAGCCACCCCAAGAGTCTATCACCATCGCACGCCTTACCCTTCAGTCTTATGTAGGTTTTATAATGGGTTATGTAACAAGACCCTAGCACTATGAATATGTACATTATTTTTGTATAAAGAATGTGCATTCATTTTATTATTGTTACTTTGTAAATAGTTTTTGATGTACAAATAGTTTTTTTAGTTAATATTCAACTAAGAAATAAATTTTGATGAATTAATGGGTTTTTGAATTAAATATTATTTTAATAAAATATTATTATTATTAAATAACTTTTTATTAAATATAAATGATCATATAATTTTATGAATTCAATTTTAATTTTTATTAAGGTTTGAAAGTTGTTTTTGTCAAAACCCATGAATTTTCGGTAAATGTCAGTTTTTATTTTAAAAGTAAAAATTCACATATTTATAAAATTATTTAGATAAAATGAATATTATTTTTGGAATCAGGACTTAGAAATTATCCAATGGTTGATTTTTCATAATTTTTTGAGACAATCGAATTTTTGGGTAAACTATAGTATCATGATACATCATGTGTAATGGGTGTTGACTCATTCTAATTCAATTTCAATGAGGTTTTACTCATTCTTCATGTGAAATGAGGGTTTACTCATGATCCATGTGCAATGATCCTTGGCTCATGCTAATTCCATGTTAAGTGTTTTTTCCACATTTCCAGGTTATGATTACCATGATTTATCATGCCTTTATGTTAATATTTCTCTTGTGCTCCATTGATATGCCTATTATCTAACATTTATTGTATTTATCATGTTATTCCATGTTTATTCCTTTACTGGGCTTTATATCTCACCCTTTTCTTATGCATGTCCTTAGGTTATCCTATGCAATGCTAAGTATGAGGGAATATAGTGGTTATATAAAGGAAGTTTTCAATAAAGATGTTGTAATTCATGTTCTAAGTTATTATGTAAATATCCTAATCCCCAAAGACACTAGAACTCTCAATCTTATATGTTTTATCAAGTTAAGTTTATGTAATAAATCATGTTTAAGTGTGTAATTAAAGATCAGGGTTTTCATAGTTGGTATCAGAGGGTGGTTTAGTTATTTTTGGTATTAGGATTAGAAAACCCTAGTGAAGACTTAGAGACAAGAATAAGTATAATAAAAACATCCCTAAGTATTGGTGAGTATTTAGTAAGTGGTTTATCAAGAAAATAAATCCCTGTCTGGATACGATCAGGTAGAGGCGGATCTGGCACAGATGTATCCTAGGGGTAAAACCAGAAAACACCGCTTTGAACTAGACTCAAACGGGAACTGGTGCACGACAACAGGCCTTGCTTCACTCTTGGTTACAACACTCCTAGGGGATATGCTTTGGTAAATTCACAAGCTTAGTATGAACCATTATTAAAGGAAAAAATTCCCCTAATAATATATGTTGGAATGTATATTATGGATAACATATATTGAAGCCTATATATTCATAAGTTAAGGAAATAAAAGTAATGTATATGTCATTTGTTTTGTCTTTGGATTATCCTTTACGTGTTACCCCTAACTTTACTTTCATTAAGGAATAATAAATCGTTATACTTCAAGTATTTTAATGTCAAAATTTTATCATATCTAGATGGTAACTCAAAATTTGATATGTTTCGTCAACAGAATAAAGGATAGTTTTGAGATGGAAGGGGAAGAAACTCATACAACACTCTTGTCCCTTCCTGAGGACTTGCTAGCTATAATTATAGAAAATTCAAGATCGTATAGCTTCGAAACCTTTTTCCAATGTCCAACTTTCTTGTAAGATGCTCTACAACATATCAAACACCTCCTCCATACCACAAAATCATCAGGGATTATGGAACACCTATGATCAAATATTAAGCTCCCAAATCTACCACCTTTCAAGATGAGGGAGGTATCATCAGGGTA
This sequence comes from Viscum album, assembly GCA_963277665.1. Lineage (NCBI taxonomy): Eukaryota > Viridiplantae > Streptophyta > Magnoliopsida > Santalales > Viscaceae > Viscum > Viscum album. The sequence continues at coordinate 1,178,640,012 of OY728140.1, read as the reverse complement.
TTTTCAAATATTTCACCCTATCTAGATAGTATGGTGCACTATTTTATTTTAGAATAGCTACCGAAGAGGGAGACCTCCAAGAAGCCTATATATACATAGTATTGTCTTCCAGTATTTTTGGAAACTTAGACAATATATTAGAAGAACCACATTTCAAAATTTTCAAATCTGACTCTGTCAGACTATTTTACAAAAAACCCAGTACATGGTGATGTTTTGAAAGTATACTTTAGTAACAAATATTTTCAAAAAGCGCATCATATTTTCCATCGGTAAGATCCAAGGTGCACAGACTGCGTCTGGACTAAGGAAGTGGAAGACTTTGAATGTGCATTGAAGTATTGTTGCACTAAGTGAACCCTAGATCTTTTTGATCGATGTGATAATGAGGGTTGGGGAATTCTTAATGTTGGTGCGTAAGCAACCCTAAATTCGTGTTTAAATTTTAGAGTTCTTTTTGTATGTAATAAAATTGCAAGGATGTAATTTTTTTAAGGGGGGAATATTGTAATGACCCAAACTTTCATTAATGGAAATACCTATAGATCTAATTAAATGTCTTGTTATAGTTATATGAAATGTGAACTTCATTTTAAAATACCTTTATGAATTGTGACCATTTCTAATATAGTCGTTGAATAGTGATCACATGATTGGTATAAATATAGGTCTTTAACAAATCCAATTTACTCAGACAAAGGAAGTGATGGCCTCATCCAGTAGACTTTCTCCGTATGAATCCCTTTTGTCGGAGCTCATAAAGGAGGTGGCTTCATTGGGATTTACTCTTGACCAAGCCCAACCTGAGCTTGAACATTTTAAGCTTGAGTAGAACTAACTATAGGAGAAGTGGAAGTTAATAGAGATTACCACCCGAGCGATGTTATCCGAGCCACCCCAAGATTCTGTCACCATCGCACACCTTACCCTTCGGTCTTATATGGGTGTTGTAAGGGGTTATGTAACAAGACCCTATCACTATAACTATGTACATTATTTTTGTATAAATAATGTGCTTTAATTTTATTATTTTTACTTTGTAAATATTTTTTAATGTACAAATAGTATTTTTAGTTAATATTCAACTAAGAAATCAATTTTGATGAATTAATGGATTTTTGAATTAAATAATATTTTAATAATATTTTATTATTATTAAATAAATTATTATTAAATATAAATGATCATATAATTTTATGAATGCAATTTTAATTTTTATTAATATTTGAAAGCTGTTTTTGTCAAAACCCATGAATTTTTTGTAAATGTTAGTTTTTATTTTAAAAGTAAAAATTTAAATATTTATAAAATTATTTAGATAAAATGAATATTATTTTTGGAATCAGGACGTCGAAATTATCCAATGGTGAATTTTTCATAATTTTCTGAGAAAGTCAAATTTTTGGGTAAAGTATAGTATCATGATACATCATGTGCAATGGGTGTTGACTCATGCTAATTCAAGTGCAATGAGGTTTTACTCGTGCTTCATGTGCAATGAGGGTTTACTCATGCTCCATGTTCAATGATCCTTGTCTCATGATAATTCCATGTTAAGTATTGTTTCCACATTTTCATATTATGATTATCATGCTTTATCATGCCTTTATGTTAATGTTTCTCTTATGCTCCATTGATATGCCTATGGTCTAACATGTACTGTATTCCTCATGTTATTCCATGTTTATTCCCTTACTGGACTTTATAGCTCACCCTTTTCTTATTTTTTTCCTCAGGTTATCCTATGCAATGCTAAGTACAAGGGAATGTAGTGGTCATGTAAAGGAAGTTTTCAATAAAGATGTTGTAATTCATGTTCTAAGTTGTTATATAAATATCCTAATCCCCAAAGACGTTAGACCACTTGATCTTCTATGTTGTATCATGTGAATTTTATGTAATAAATCATGTTTAAGTGTGTAATAAATATCATGGTTGTCATAGTTATTGAGTCCCATGAATACTATCATCACATTCATGACACCAAATGACATAACTACATAATCAAAGTTTCTATATATGGACTGGAAGGTAGTATATGGGATATCTTCCTCCCTTACACTCAATTGATGATACCCAAACCGCAGATCAATTTTAGAAAACCAATTATCTCCTATCAATAGTATAAAAATACTTTTTTCATCCTCATAAGAGGGTAATGATTCTTGATCATTATCTGATTATTCCTTTTGTGGTGTAAAACTATCCTTAGACTACCATCCTACTTCTTATAGAATAACATTAGGGAACCCCATGGAAACACACTGGTTCGGATGAAACCCTTCTGTATTGAATCATCTATCTAAATCCTCAACTTTAAAAACTCAAAATGTTTCATGAAATATGAAGACATTAAAATCATAGAGACATTTGTTTGTAACTCTATCCTAAATTCAACATCGCTTCGACAAGGAAGTGTTATAACCTCGTTGGAAAAAACATCCAAAAATTCTTCGACAACTCTGGGAGCCTCCACTATCTTAGCTCCCATTTAATTCATTGATAATTCATCTATAAATTAAATAAGGGGTTCTATATATCTATTTTCCATATGATAAGCCTACACACCAAGTAAAACCTCACACTAGACATCCATATCATATAACAAGAATCTCCTCTAAAAGAAATCAATAATAGTAGGTAAGGAATAAAACCAATCCATTCTAAGGATGAAATTATATGGAAGAATTTATAGTAAGAATAAATCTCCATGTAACTAATGTTTTCCCATCATCATTCTACTCCCCCAACACAAATAAAAAAAGTAATTCTAGCCCCCAAATGGTGTATTTAGCACCATGGGAATGGGAATCCTCTCCATGTACAATCACAAAGCATGATCTAAGGTGGGATCAATAAAGGAGTGTGAGGATCCGGAATCAAACAAAGAAGACATGGAGTAGATTATAAGTTAATCATTCCACTAATGATCTCTATCCCATATGGTGATAGAATCACCACGGAATGAAACTTTCCATACCCAGCTCCTCCACCCTACTGTTGTCGACCACCGCCATGGATATGCTATGGTTTGGGTCCCTGAATACAAGAAAAATCCTGAGGTCAACACCTACCTACCCTATCTCCACTTATTAAATCATAGGATTTTTACCCATACTGTTGAGGCTAATGTTTATCTTAACCTTCACTACCATGTTGAGATCCAAGTACAATCGAGAACTGATATTGGTGATGACCCTGACCCCCATAAAAAATCATGTTTTCCTAGAGCCCCCAAAAAAATAATGAGAACCACCGGCCCCAAAAACTCGAAGGAAATTTATTGAGGCCAACTCCCTACTAGCTAAGACCTCAAAGACCCTAGCATCCAATATTATCCACCAACAACCCTGATCCTTAAGGAACCTAGTTGGATCCACTCTTGCGACATACCTCCTTGTGAGTAAATTTTATTAATCACATCCTCCTTCTTATATACCTTCAAATAATTCAGAAACATAAATAGAGTAACCATGTATTAGATAGACGATAAAATTAGCTACTCAATATGACATGGATGGGACTCGTCATCAGGAAAGAGACTTAGGAAAATTAGAAAAATTCCTTAAACCTAATCCTGAGATATTTCACTATCATGCTCCCCTATTGAAGAGAAATAAGCTCTTGCCTCTTTGTTTCCTTTATCATTGATGACATTAATTCTACCCAAATCTCCTTCTGGAAATCGTCTTATGAAATACTTTCCTCATTCCACTCCCTAAGATACAATTTCCACCACTATCATGATGAAATCCTCATTTGATCGACTACTAGTAGAACCCAGTACTGTTCATGGGCTTGAATCAAACTTAATGTGATCTTGAGATCCTCCAATCAGTTCTCCATATCCATATTAGAGATGCTTCCCTAATAATTTACTGGAGATTTTCACTGAAAATAATGCAATGTCCTTTTCCACTACTCATCCTACTCAATTGGGTTGACCCTTTGGCAGATAATCGTCTTAGCATATAGAACTTAACCAACCTAAACCAGATGTTGAAGATGTTCAGGATCCATAACTGAAAGGGAAAAAAGTATTTCCTAAGACTAGTAGTATATAATATTAATTTCATTTGATTTAATTCATTTTAAGGTCATGAATTCACCCTAATCAATCACAAGAGAAAATAATAATGATGTATGTACCATGCCTAGGTCTTCAACCTGCAAGTGACACCATACCACTTGGTTATTCAATGTGATCATATTTCTTGCATCATATCAAAAGGGGCCCTAAAATCCTATGTAAAATACATTTTACTTGGTCTATATCATACACCAAACAATGATGATACCATTTCCCTACTAACCCATGCAGTCCTCATAACTTCCTAACATCAATATTTATCATATCTCTTAACCTAACCCTTTGATATAACACTATCTTTACCCACTCCTTCTAAAGATACCCTACCTAATATGGAAATGATGGAAGAGTGATATTGACCCATGATTCCCACATCAAGTAAGACGTAGGATGGTGAATAAAACCAAGGTTATAAATAAAGTCACGTATATGGGAGCCATTACCCTTGATAGAAAAAGTAGGATCAGGAGATAGGATATAAACCATCAAACAACTCCATAACATAAGTAAAAGTAAAAACCCCCAAAAATATCCCACAATTCATGTAATTTCATATGAATACAAGTTAAATACTCCAAGTAAAGTACCAAAAGACAATATTATAAAATAAACTCAGCAATAACTCTATCATTCAAGCTAGTAGTGTCTTGAAAAGTTCCCAAAGCCCTCTTGGAAACCTTAAAAGGAATTTATATATGCATAGGATGACCATAACATGTATACTTAGTAGTATAATAATCAAGGACTCTCATGTAAATGTTATAAGATTATATTAATTTCCTAGTGGACAAACATCATATCCAACAAGCACCTATTAGGTTAACTAGTTCACATCCTCACCAAGGCACACTCACCAAATAATGCATCCACGTATAATAACATAATAAAAATCATATTAAGAAAAATTTACCCTACACCACTTACCCATTGATTTATATCTCTCACACCCCAATGTTGTAGGTCCTGGTGTTCCCATTCCTTGTGTGCCCATCATCCCCATACCATCACATGCCTCATCACATCGGGCAATCCCCATCTCTCAACCCATTCTAAAATCATCACATCCTCATCATCACATACACATTTATATAACCTAGAATAGTATGGTATCATGATAATGATAATACTAGGGTATCATGAGTATGAAGGATATCAACCTTGTTCCCTCCTCTTACTAGGAATGACCCCCAACATGAACCATCACATCCTCTAATCAAACATCACCTTTAGTGAACTATATCCACAATACATCACAACACGTGTGTAACAACCTCACTTAGAAGAGACAGAGAGATAGTAATGGGGTATATAGTCATCCATCCTTGCTAACCTAGATGTTTGGGGACAACAGCCGGAGCCAAAAACCTTTGGGTGTCAGTGTAAACACAGAACTCTAGTGGAGTTTATATAGAAATCATAATGAAAATACAATGTGTAACAATTACATGAAAACCTAACCTATAGGTTTGCATAACCAAAACCACCCAAAATACCACAACCTATGTATCACTAGTATCACACGTTAACATCATTTTCATACTAGTAAACACTCATCTAGTCTTAGTTACCAAGAATATAGCCACACATCATTTTTATAGTTCCCATTTAACCTCATCAGTTTCCATCCATATACATATTAATTTTTCATCTTTCCACATTCAAATTAAAAATAATTATTCCATTTAACATTCAATCATTCATTTTTTCCTACATCCAAACCCTTTATTCCTACCCAAGTTTAATTAATTAAAAATTATCCTTTTTCAATCATTTCATGACTACCGAGAAACTACCAAGCCAAAGCATAACACCATTATCCATTCCCATTACAACTCTATGATCATGCATCAAACATCATAACCACATCTGAAATCACCATAAAACCATATTTCACATCATCAATATATACCCACAATTCAAACTTGGAAATAATTCTATAACTCTCATCCATCACACAAACCCTTGCATCCAACAACTTCACAAGAAAGGGGAAAATACATCAATTACTCATTTACACATAGTCACTTAAATTACTATCTTTAAGGTATTAAACAACTTCATATGAATTTATTTTCACAATTATATTTTAGAAAACAATTATATATTCACAATAGAAAACACATTTCATAACTAAAAACATCTGGCATGCAATCATGGAAAAGAAATATAATGAAATCAAGTAAAGAACATGTGATGTCTCCCCTTCCCGTTTCAATTTGATTATTTTTATTATCATCATCATTAGTATAACTCTAACCATCCAACCAAAAGGAATAAAAATCATGCTAATATCACATATGCATGAAAAATAAATAGAAACCTATAATCCCCTACCTCGATTTTCACTTCAAAGAGAACCACACTCACAATGGAAGAATAAATTGATAAAAGTCTACCAATAGTGAAGGGAAGTAATTAGGACCATGTCCAGCCATAAATCCCCAGTGAAAGTTCTTTTTGATCAGATTACAGATCCTCCATTGTGAAGATCTCCTAGTCAGCTTGTTCCACTACCTTCTCTACAGCCTAAAATTTGTTTTAATTATTTTTATAGGGATGAGAAGGATAATGTTGATCCTAAAGGTTGGAAAATAGTTATTCCAAAATGAAAAATGAATCATAATGGTTCAAGGTCTCTTGAGGATTCTGAATTGAGTGAAAAATAATCGGATTTGCAATCGCAGTCAGACTATGAGTAGGGCACCCATGGGTCTATATGTAGTGGGTATGGATCAAGTAAAGGAAAGAGAGGAATCATTATCTTGGGTAATATCCCTATTAATAAGGAAAATAAACCAAAGACTCTCAAGTAATACTCTAACTTTCCAAAAATAGTGACTACAAGATCTGTTGTTAAAGTAAAAAACACTGAGAAGGATACAAGACTGTTTGAAGCCCTACGGGCTACCATTAGGGATAAAATTGGGGAGTCTTCTTTGCCTACTAGTGTTGACTTGGATTCTAATATGTCATGTGAAGATGGAGATGAGGTGAAGGAGAGTGAACTGATGTATTTAGACTCTGGTAGGGAGGAAGAGCAGTTGAAAGAGAAGAGAGGGGAACAATTGGATCTGTTGTCTCATTACAAGGAAGGAGTGAAGGGGTTGTCTTGTGTGGATGGTAATACCTATATGTCTATCTCGGTTGTCCAACACCAGGATGTAGAGTCTGAGGTTATAGAAACTTTATGGGATATCCTCATACAATTTTAGGAAGAGATGTTGGAGAATGTATTAATCATTAATGCTTCTAACGAGGATGCAGAAAGAATGAATGGAAGGCCGATTGAAGTGGACACAAGAAAGGAGAAAGGTGATTGGATTGATAAACAAAAGTTAATCCTCATCAGAGGCTTCAACAATAATAATATATCAGTGGAGGAGTTCTTGAAATCATGGGACTAGCTGGTCTCTCAATTTTAATCTTTTATCATTAATGACAAGGACAAAAAGGTAACAACTCTATCCTGGAAGTTATATAAAGGGATTATGTCCAATATGTTTAAGTTGTTTTTTTATAATTTTGATATTTTCTATAGTGTTTGATGGTTTGGTTGGACTTTAAGGTTTCACACATTTTCCATAAAAGTGTATTTTAATAAAAATATATATTGTGTGTGTGAAGGGAAGCCATCGGAATCTACCCATAGAAATCCATGCCAAATCATGCATAGAACTAATCCTAAAAAATATGGGTTTTACACAATTAACATCAAGACAAAAAAGGGAGAATGAAAAAGATACAGGGGATAAAAGGTGCCTTAATTCAAGGGCACTCAATCCTCCATGACATGAGAGGTTGGAATCCTCAAAAGAGGCAATAAAAGGGTTCCAAGGGTGTCTATATTTGGCCAAATATCATAGGAGAATAAAGGGAATCAAGATGAGGGAGGCTATACCATCAGTTTATTGAGAAATATCAAATTGACTCACTATAGCATAGAGACATCCCACTATGTCATAGTCTCCCTCATTTAAAAGAGATCTGAATCTCCCAATTACATTCCCCCTTTCTCTCATGTTTTAAAAACCATATTTGACTATCACTGAAAATTAGGTCATGGAATGGTCCAAGTAGTTATGGCTCCTCCAATGCCCTTCATGGTCATCCACTACGGTGTAGCACAAAAGGCATGGTCATTTTATCCTCACCAAACCCAAAACCATGGTTTGGTGAGATCTAGCTCTCTATTTTTCACAAGGTAACCCCTAAAACACCATTCCTAGTGGCATGCCCTTTGTTGGTCATTTCCAAGATTATTATTTCATGCAAGGTGACCAACCAAGTTCCACACCCATCACTACATCCAACCAATCCATTTCACTCATATTGGTGCATCCTACCACCATACGACTATCCCCATGGATAATCTCAAAGCCTCAAATATAAAAATATCTAGTATTATGTCGTCCACCATGGTGTGGTGACCATCTAAATATCCAAAACACTCTTATATCCTCCAGAAAACCTCCAAATCCCTCTCGACACCACCAAGCTCTAGAAACATGTAAAAGGATAGTTTTTAGGAATTTAGGCCTCATTAGAAACTACTACACACACCTATTTAGAAGTGGGATAACATAAATATGGACTTTCTTACCAACCTTAATAATAAATAAAAGGGAAACAATACCATATGGGTAATCGTTGATAGATTAACATAGTATTCCCATTTTATTACTATACAAGAGGATTTATTCCTAGAGTACCTTGCTCGTTTGTATATTTTAGAAGTGTTGAAACATCATTGGGTACCACTGCAATTATTTCTAACCTCAATCCATGATTTAATTCTATGTTCTAGAGGATAATTAAAAGGGATATGAATATAGAAGAAAACCTAATCAAAACTAATCATTCCCAAACTGGTGGTTAGTTTGATAAGACTATTCAAACATTGGAAGACATGTTAAGGGATATCCCATTTGATTTCCAAGGGAGTTAGGACCGACACATTTCACTTATTGAATTGTCCTATAAAAATAGTTTCTACTTGAGTATTCAAAATCCCCCTTATGAATCACTCTATGGAAAAATTTATTGAACTCAAAGATATTGGGATAAAGTTAGAGAAGGAAAATTTTTGGGACTAGACATTATGAAAGAGACTATAGAGAAAATACAAGTAGTCCAAAAACATATCAAGGCTTCTAAGAGTTGAAAAAAGAGTTATACTAACAAACAGAGAAAGGACATAGAATATGAATTTGGGGATCATGTATTCCTCAAAATATCACCATGGAAAAGAGTCATGAGATTTGGAAAGAATGGGAAATTGATTCCTAAATACATCAAACCATTTGAGATTCTAGAGCATGTTAACATAGTTTCCTATCAGTAATTACATCCTCTAAATATTTAAAATGTCCATGAAATCTTCCATGTTCTCTTATTAAGAAAGTATACACCAAAACCAACACATATACTGTACATTAATGGTGTGGAATTAGAAATTTTCCTTTCTTATAAAGAAGAATTGATCCAGATTCTAGATGAAAGGGAACAAGTAATGATGAATAAGATAACATGACGCATGAAATTCATATAGAAAAATCATAAGTTTGAAGAAGAAACCTAGGATCCTGAATAAGTAATGAAGGAAAAATATCCCCATTTATTTTGAGGTAAGACACAAATTTCAATGGTGAAATTTTTTAAGGGAGGTAGAATATAACACATGATAAAATCATATTATAGAATGAGCATATTTTATTATAAACTAATGTATTGTAAATAAAAGGAACAAATTTATTAATATCGCTATAACTAATAATTTAAAATATATAAAATTAAATAATGAAAGTGTAATATATATATCTCATGGATAATATTCCCCTATAAACATCATAGTTATTATAAGAAAAGTATAAAGGAAGAATAATATATTCCATAGAATTGATATATTGAAGGAGATAAAAATGTGAGGTATTTTTTAAGGGATTTGTTGGAATGAATTTATAGGAATAAAATATGGGCATTGGGCATTATAACTATTAGGAATTATGGTCGTTGGTCATTATGATCATTGGTAATGTAACTATTATAATTTTACTATTATAATTATTTCATATAAAGGGTAATGATGGGAGATAGTTGATATGGAATGGAGAAACCATGACATATCTAAAAGGATCATCCCTTATGAAATTAATTTATTATAACTTTATAGGGAAGTGTAATCACAAGGTCTCACCCTTGGTTAATCCAATGTTGTGTTTCAAAAAATGAGACTATACCAGAATCATTTGCGGGGCAAGTTCAAGCTAGTAGAGATCACTAAAAATCTATGTTGGCTAAACTACCTAATGAAAATACCATCACCACACACCTTACCATTAGAGATTATGTTAGTTTGATAAGGGGTTATGTAACTAGACCTTAAGTAGTATTAAGATGTAAATTATTTTAGAAATAAAAAATTGGTTTCATTTATCATATAATTTTATTTAATGTATCACAAATATATAAAAGATAAAATTCATATTATTATAAGATGAATATGATCAAATAGATTTTTGATACAAAGAAATCATAATTGTATTTTTTGAAAATATGAATGTCAAATTTTCATTAAAATACATTTTTATGATAAATTCATAAATTTAAAAAAATATTTCAAAAAAAGGTAAACAAAGATATTAGTTATATATAAATAATAAAATAATTTTATGCAATCATAGGTAGTTTTTCTAAGGGTTAAAAATTTGATCATTTAAAAAAATCTATTTTTCAATAAATATGAAATTTATTTAAAAATTAAATTTATTATATTTAGAAAATTATTTTGATAAAATTAATGTTTTTTATGAAATAATCACATTGAAATTATCCAATTGTGAATTTTTCATAATTTTCTGAGGCAATCAGATTTTTGGGTACAAAGTAAAATATGGTATGAATATGCATCAAGTATTATGATATCATAATGAATTAAAAATGATGTAATATATATGGTAATATTTTTCTAGACCAGAGAGTGGTTTTCTAATTAAAATAGTTTATTTTAATGTAATAAAATTAATTTTCTAAACCTATAATAAATCTTCCAAAACCTAAATCTTATTTTAAGATTTTAAAAACAATTTATTATGAATAAGAATCTTTTCCACGTCCAAAATAATATATTTTAAAGGGGTTTAGTTCATAAAATTTAAAATACTAAAAACCATGACCTACATGTCAAATACCATTGATTAAAATATGATAATAGCAATGGTTTTCTTTTTTTTATAATATAGAGTTTAAAACCTATGTTTATAAATTAATAAACAATTCTCCCTCATTTGTTATAAATATTCACCCATTCTATCATTCATATCCACTCCATATCCATTGATATTTAATTTTCCCTCATTTTCTATCTCAAGAGTATTTCTAAGATTTTAAGGAGCTCTTCTCAAGATTTATGAAGATACCTTATAAGATAAGAATTTCCTCCTCTCTAATCAAGTACTTCCTTCATAATAATCCATTTTGATTATCAATTGATTTTTTTCATGTGTTTATAATAATTCCTTCACTATTCATGGCATATAGGAAGGTGTGTTGGGTAGTTATGGGGGTGGATTTATGTTAGATGTGGGAAATGTATAGTGATGGATGATGGACATCGGGGCCTCCAGAAAGAATGATGGGGATTCCTCATCAGGTGGATTCATGAAACATGTGTTGGAAGCATCCTTTTATCCAGGATGGTGGTCACCCCCCATTTTTTTCAAAGTGGGGTGGTGAAGGAAGATGAGGTGGATGGCCAACCCCACCTTATGATCTACAGTGTGGGAGGAGTAGGGTGTGAATCTTGCCTATAAAAGGAAGTGGCTTCCCATGGATTCAGTACTTACAATCAGTAGCGTCATCTCCTTTCAGTACATGTGGTACTTCATGATGTGGTTTCCCCATATATTCAAGAGATATTTTTATGAGAGTTTTCTCCTTGTAATAGTTAGGGAGTGTGTACCCACTTTTACCCATAGTGAGATCCTTCTATTTGATAGTGGTTTTTTACTCATTTTATTTTGGGGGCTTTTTCACATTACATCTAGTGTCCATTTTTTCTACATTTTTCTACTTTATTTTTATCTTCTGATTATTGTTGCACCATGGTCCAATCATTTTTAGGTCCCAAAAAGTGGTATTAGAGGAAGGTTCTGGCCCAGTGTTGTTCAAGTTTTTGGGTATTAAAAATTATCATAAATTTTAGTATGCTCTGTGATTGAAACTTCGGTAGATCATTCACATCAGAAAAAATTTTATGAGATTATTAAATACATCATTTTAAAATAGAGGAGGTTTTGGACTTATGGCGTGTCTAGATGGAGATTAAATTCAAGATTAAAAAATTCAATAGGAATATTTTTTTGTGGAAAATGAAGATGCAGGTAGTGTTGTAGGACAATTTCCTACTAGAAATTGATGAAAAACTAGAGGGTGTGAAATAGGAGAAATGGAATGACATGGATAGGAATGTTATTACCAACATCCATTTGGATTTGGTAGATGGGGTCCTATCGAGCATTTCATAGAAAAAGATGGTAAAGGAAATATGGGATACTCTAACGAAACTATACAAGGCCAAGTCACTACAAAACAAAATTTTCCTGAAGAGAAATTGTATACTCTTAGAATGGTTGAATCATCACCAGTGAATAACCACATCAACAACCTCAATACCTTATTCTCTTATCTCACAGCATTGGGCCATAAAATTATTGATACTAAACATGTAGAGATTCTACTCTAGAGTTTTCCAGATTCATATGACCAACTCATCATAAAACTAACCAACAATATCCTGATGTATATAATGTCCTTAAATGATGTTGTAGCCATGGTTCTTGAAGAAGAAAGTCATCTCAAGAACAAGGAGGAAAGATAGACAACTTATCACCAAGAAGATACTTTGTCAATGTAGAGAGGAAGGATGATAGAGCATGGTTCCAATGTGAGCCAAAATCATGGGAGGTCCAAATCAAGAAGTAAGAAGAAGAATGTAAATGATTCAATTGTGGAAATCAGGGGCACATCAAGAATTATTTTTATAATAAGAATATTATAGAAAAGATCTCTCAGGGGAATGTGGTGAGTAATTATGGAAAGGGGTACATTCTTGTCAGTAAAGCAGCGATGACTGCTGGAAGCATGCAACATCTCAACGATGCATGGATTATCGACTCAAGAGCAACATGGAACATGACATGTTAATGGGAATGGTTTGATCAGTATTAAACCATCCGAGAAATAATTTTGTACATTGGGAATGATCACACCTTGAAGTTCATTGGAGTTGGTACCATAAAATTGAAGATTCATGATGGTATTGTTCGAACCATCCAAGGAGTACTCCATGTGAAGTTCCTAAAGAAGAACATATTGTCTTTGGGACCATTTTATGAAATCAGATGCAAGACTTGCACCGAGAATGGAGTGATGAGAATCTTGAAGGGTGAACTTGTGCTATTGAAGGTGGAGAAGATCTCTAATAACATGTGTGTGCTTATGGGTGAAACATATAAGGAGGTAGAGATATTTGTGGCATCAACTACCTTTATAAAATAATTGACAATGTTATGGAATCAGAAGATTTTTCATATGTTAGAATGAGGACTAAATATTCTTACGGATCAGAAGTTACTGCTTGGGCTAACAAAGGTATCCTTAAAAAAAATTTAGCATTGTGTTTTGAGAACGCAACATAGGTTAAAGTTGAGGACATCAACAATACAATACAAGGATATCTTAGAGTTGATTCATTCTGAAATTTGGTAAGAACCAGTTATATCCCTAGGATAAGCAAGGTACTTTTTATACTTCATTGATAATTATTCTAGGATATGTTGGTTGTACCCAATTAATAGGAAGGTGGATGTTTTTGAAGTCTTCAAAACATTAAAATCATGGAAGGAATTTGAATCTAGAAAGTAGATCAAGTATTTGAGGACAGAAAATGGGGGATAATATACAAGCAAGGAGTTTGATACTTTTTTTCAATAGTAAAGAATCAATATATAGTTAATGGTGGCATACACTCCATAGCAGAATGGAGTGGAAAAGCAGATGAACATAACCCTATTGGATAGAACAAGGGAAATGTTTAAGACTGTAGGAATTGTCAAAACTTTTTGGGAAGATGCAGTGAATACTACCTGTTATGTGATCAATCGATCTCCTTCAATGGAGATTGATCTGAATCCACTGATAGAGATTTGGACTGGTAAACTTGCTTACTATTCCTGGTTACATAATTTTGGAAGTCCTGTATAAGAATTATTTAATGACCATGAAATATTGAAGTTAGATTTGAGACCTAGGAAATGTATATTCTTGGGGTATGATGATAGTGTGAAGGGGTATCATTTGTGGGACCCCACTACCTGCAAACTTATCATCAGCATAGATGTCAATTTTGTAGAAGACAAGGTGAAAATGAAAATTGATGGAGACATAGATAATTATAATACATAAACTAAAATAGTCAAAGTATAGGACAAATCGAAGGAAGAACCAGTTTCCTTTGAGGCATTACCAGAGCACAAAGATCAAGTACCGGTTGAATCTGGACCACGATGGTCAACTCAGAAGAAAAGATCACCAATATGGAACTTGTACTATGTCACTGAGATCAATATTGTGTATTTCTTATTGATGGATGATGGAGATCCATATTATTTTGTGGAGGTGACCTAGATTCTATATGTATCCTCATGGATGGCAGCGATATAGGAGAAACTTAATGCTCTGCACAAGAAAAAGACTTGGGATCTTGTTCCATTACCTCATGGAAGGAAGGATATTAGAAACAAATGGGTCTTCAAGATTAAGTATGGTGGAAAGGACCAGATGGAAAGATATCATGCAAGAATGGTGGTCAATGGATTTTCTCAGAAGTAAGGTACTTATTTCAATGAAATATTGTCTCCTATCGTTAGACCGACAACTGTTCGGTTAGTTCTAGTGATGTGTGGTACATACAGTTTACATTTAGAGTATTTTGATGTGAATACTGCTTTTCTCCATGGTGATCTTGATGAAGATATCTATATGCTCTAGCTAGAAGGTTTTCAGAATAATTCAAAAACAACTTGGTTTTTAGGTTGAAAAAATATCTATATGGTCTCAAGTAGGCGCTGAGGTATTGGTGCAAGAGATTTGATTACTATATCATGATCCTTGGATATGTAAGACTTCATTTAGATCCTTATACACATTTCAAGGGTTTGGATAGTACTGGTTTCATCATTCTTTTGTTGTATGTGGATGACATGTTGGTTGTAGGCCCAAACAATGATTAGATCCAAGAGATGAAGGCACAGTTGGAAAGGTAGTTTGATATGAAGGACTTGAGACTAGAAAACAAGATTCTTGGGATATATATTTACTGAGACAAAAATAATGGGAAGATTTGGATATCATAGAAGAATTAACTATTGAGAGACTTAAAATTCTTCAACATAAAAGACTGTAATCCAATCTCTACCCCTATTCCTATTAATTTCAAGTTATACTCAATGATGAGTCCTAGTAGTGAAGCAGAGAGGATGGAGATGTCTCGAGTACCATATGCATCAGTATTGGGAAGTCTGATGTTATCTATGGTTTTTAATAGACCATAAATTGCACATGCAGTGGGAGCAGTTAGTGGGTACACAGAGAATCCAAGATGGGAGCATTAGAGCATAGTGAAGAGGATTCTGAGATACATCAAAGAGACCTCAAATACTGCATTATGTTATGGAGGATTAGATTTTACTAGAAGAGGCTATATTGATTCAGATTTTGCAGGTGATTCTAATCAGAGGAAATCCATTGCTGGTTATGTGTTTACTCTTACAAGGGGAGTTGTGAGCTGGATTTCAAAGTTACAATAAGTTTTGGATTTATCCACAATAGAGGATGATTACATGGAAGCTACACAAACTTACAAATAGGTGATTTGGATGAGAAGGTTGTTGGAGGATCTCAGGCACAAACAGGAGTAGATTCCATTATTTTGTGATAGTTAGAGTGCCTTTCACATTACAAGGAATCCATATTTTCATTCCAGGATGAAACACATTGGGTTAAAATATCATTTTTCCGAGATGTGGTGGAGGAAGGTAGTTTGGATTTGTAGAAAATTCACACTAAAGAAAATATGGAAGATTTTCTAATGAAGGTAGTTGACTCTGATAAGTTCAGATGGTTTAGATCCTCGAAGATGTGAGTAGAATGGATTTGTAAATAGAAAGGATGTGTGTATATTTGATTGGTTCTAAATCAAATCTCTAAGTGGTATATGTGTTAGTAGTGTTTTTTTGTCCAGGACAGTGCCCCCCCCCCCCCCCGTTGTCAAATGGGGATAGTGAAGTCAGATGAGGTGGGTGGTGAACCCCACCTTTTGAGCTGTAGTGTGGGAGGAGAATGGGTTTAAGCTTTCCTATAAAAGGCAGTGGCTTCCCATGGATTCAGTACTTACAATCAGCAACATCATCTCCTTTAAGTATATGTGGTATTTCATGAGGTGGTTTCCCCATCTATTCAATAGATATTTTTATGATATTTTTCTCCTTATAATAGTGAGGGAAAGTGTACCCACTTTTACCCATAGTGATATCCTTCTATTTGCCCGTGTTTTTTTACCCCTTTCATTTTGGGGGTCTCCATGTTACATCTGGTGTCTATTTTTTTGCATTTTTTCACTTTATTTTTATCTTGGGATTATTACTGCATCATGGGCCAATCATTTTTCGGCCCCAACAACATGAATACTACAACCCCCCATTCCATAATAGCCAATCCAGAGACCCTAGAACCTCATTGGACAAAACCCCCACTATGATATGAAATAAGAATACCTTCTATCTAAATAGATTTGAAGTAGAGAGGTTGGAAGGATCCAAAACTGAACTCGAAAGGTCTAAACATGAGTTGTTTCCTAACGTCGTGACTCCACTCCAACCGGCATCGAGTCCCACTACCACTTTCCAGTTCTGAAACCATCACAGCCACCTAACATCTTCATCTAGTTGGATGCCCAAGCCTATTCGTCACCATAGATCACTGGATCTTCTTCGCGTCTCTTGTAGCATGTACCCCCACCATCGAGTGGGGGTTCAGATATCACCATTGACCCCTGCGTCAAGTGGTATCCTTCCTTCACCACCAACCCCCACATCGAGTGGGGGTCTTTGGTCGCCTCCTATATGCATAAATATATTTAATATATATTTATATATATATATATATATTCATAAATAAATATTTTTAAATATTTATAAATATATTTATAAAATTATATTTATCGATAAATATATATATATATATATATATATTAATATATTATAAAATATATATTTAGTATATTTATGAATATAAATAAATTTTTATATAAAATTTTTTAAAAATATTTATTTATGAATATATTTAAATATATATATATATATATATTTATAAATATATATTTATAAATATATATTTAATTTATTTATGAATAAAAATATTCAGAAGCATTCAGATCCATGGATTTGGAACTCAAATACATGACCCTAGAAAACTTATTAAGGGAACATAAAACAACATACAAGGGGTTGAAGACACATACAAATGGTCAACTGTCACCAAATGAACAACATAAGAAAAAAATGAAACATAGAAACAAATCCCTAAAAAAATCATAAACCATCATCATCAAGATTAACCCATCCAAACAACTTCACATTTTCTTATGTCTTTCACCCCTATTTTGAGAACCACCTCTACCGGATGGATGTTGACCTCTCTTTCATTGGTTGGGAGGCCACAATGGAGGAGCATGTTATTCCATGTATGATAAGTCATCCTTTTTTGGAATATTGGAACCTTTTTATAATGTTCATTGTGTATTTGAGACTATAATACCATAGTTCTCCTCAGGATAAAGATCAAGAACATCAACATTAGCTTAAGGGTGATGCTCTTTATCTCTGTCTGCATATTGTTTAGGTGCATCATCTCCAATCAAGGCTTGGTAGGAAGTTTTTCTTAATTTTCCTTTCATGGGGGGACCTTTTCAGAACCAGCATCCTTCGAGCATCCAAAACTACTAGTCAAAGTCATGATAACAACTCCAGATGTCATGGTACCTACAACCACATCCACATCCTCCATTTTCACAATGTCCTTAGCTATACCAACATGAAATTCTACATACAGAGTGTTATCCCCAACAACATGGGGCAATGATGTTGATTTAATTTTTTTCTTTCCCTTTCCATACTTGTAACATAAAACTTGAAAAATTCTATTGTATTAATATAATCAATCGTGGAAAATAAATTAAAATACCCAAATTCCTTATAGCACACAAGAACAGTATGCTCAATATAGGGGGTCTCCCTACTACAGCTGTGAATATGATTTTCAAACTCTATAAGTGATGAAACCCCACACATACTACCTTTATTCTTCATGGGAGTGTCAACCTCCAACTCTTGATTATTAGTTTCCTTAGGTCTAGGGAACTTCATTTCATATATTTGAACCTTTTGAATAGCTTCCACATATTATATTTTCTTTATATTTGGATGCCTTATAGGATTTAACACTATACCTAACTGGTGACAAGTAGATGATGAAAAGATGGAACCTGATGATCAGTTGGATGTGGAGGTTCATTCATGGAGTGGCAAGAATGAACCAGTTAAATACCTCCAAAAGGGGAGGTTGTGATGGCCATGAACATCAAGTTGGGACTGCAAGCAGTGTGGGTACTTTGGAATTGTCCTTACAGGTCATGTACTTGACTTTTGTATTGCTGAGCCTACAAGAAATGTATGGGCCTTGTGACACTAGGATTTAAAACCATGTAAGGTTTCCCTCTCAACCTAGTTAAAAAGGATATTATCAAAAAATAAATAAAACATATAAGAGGTGCATGTTGGGCATCTTTCATTAATGTCAGTATGTAGTTGATAGATCTTTTCAGGACATATGAGGGAGTTATGAGTGATTTCATGGCCATCTCTCATTGTAATGAGCCTTAATTCACCATGGGTGGTTTGGTAAAGGAATATTGAGGATTATTTTTAGTATTTTTCCTAATTTATATTTGGATAGGTTGAAATCTAAATCTTATTTTTTTATCTGATGGGATTAATTTCATTGTTGCTCTTGTTTGAGTGTTGATCTGAGTAATATTTTGATGTCTTCTTTGTTTTTTGGTAATTTTGTATAGTATAATTCCTCTGAGAAGATGTGTAAATAGGATCCAGGATGAAGTTACTAATGAACCACAGTGATAAAATATTCATGTGGGCAAGAATCTGGTTGAGGTTATTGTTTGTTCTATCCAAGCTCTAGGACAGACACCTGCACCCATTCTCATCCAAGATCCAATTGTGGAACCTAAGAGGGATGAATTACAGAGTCATTATCAGGATTTAAATCACCATAATACACCATAATTCCAATTCTCTAATAATTCTAAAGATTTTGAGGGTTGGTTTAGAAGAATTGATATTTTTTTGAGTTCTTGGAGATGCATTATGTGATCAAAGTGAAATGTTCCACTTTCAAGTTAGAGGGACCTAGCAGGAGATGGTGAGACTCAACGGTGATGGTGAAGAAGTAAAAAGTCTTAAAGTGAAAGGAATTTAAATTTCATTTCACTGAACAATTATATCTAGAGTCTATGGTGTTGTCCAAGTATTCATAGTTTTTCAAACTTGAGTAGGGTGACAGGACCGCGAATGCGTATGTAAATCACTTTATTGATATTGTGCAGTTTTCACCTAATATTGTATCAAATGTGAAGATGAATACTCAAGGGTTAAATATGGGACTTTATAATGATATTATTTCTTAGTTTTTCTTGTTTAATCTCTCTTCTTATACTAACATGTTGGATAGAGCGTTGATGATTGAGATTGATCTGGCTTGAATGTTAGGGTTGATGGGAGTTCCGTTTTCTCCTAGTGGAAGTTCTATGAGATCCTTCAAAGGAAAGAGGAAGTGTGATGAGTATCATGGTGGTTATTAATATGAGGGTTCTTATAGACCTCTTAAAGTTTCTAGAAGATTCCTTTTGACTTACTTCCAGTGTGGAAACCCTAGTCACTCGAAACAGGTTTGCACTGAGGCACCCAAGATATGTGGTTCCTGTGGATGCTCAAGTCGCTTGCATAATTTATGTAATATCTATTCTGCTCCATGTAGTGGAATAGGGTCATCAACACCTTAAATTACTATGGTTTAAACATATTTTTTAGGGTCTAAGGGGTTCCAGCCATAGGAATCTAGAACGAAGCTTCTTTACGTAGTGGAAGAGTCTCTAGAGGAAGCAGATATGAGTCCAGCGACTGTGAGAGGTACCATAATTATTTATTCATATTTATTGACTAATTTATTTGATATTGGTGAATATCATTCATTCATTTTTACTCATATTTTGAACTTTTTAAATCTTCCTACAAATATTTTCTCTTATGTGTTGGATATTACTACACCCCTCAGAATGAAGAGAGAGCTAGGTCTATGTTGTCCTGTTTGTGTGTTCTCTTTATCAGAGATAGATCTTACTTAGTATTTTTATGTTTCTCAACATGAAACCTTGTGATATAATTTTTGGTATGGATTATATAATTACTAA
This sequence comes from Viscum album, assembly GCA_963277665.1. Lineage (NCBI taxonomy): Eukaryota > Viridiplantae > Streptophyta > Magnoliopsida > Santalales > Viscaceae > Viscum > Viscum album. The sequence goes on along the minus strand of OY728140.1, from coordinate 1,178,619,322 downwards.
TAAATCCCAAATTGATTGTTATCTATTATGGGTTTCCTTTACTATTCTTGATGTGGTGTGTCGTATCTTTCAGAGGAATGGAACATGAAGTTGAGTAGAGTTGGACTTTCTTATCCAAAGTTGGGGAAATAAATATTAGTGTTTTATTATGCTTTGGAGTATAAATCTTTGAGTTTTGATCTCCCTTAACTATTCATTGATTTTCCTAATGTTTTTTCTTTCTAGTTTCTTTAGTTTTTCACCGGTAAGAGAGGTAGAGTTTTCTATTGATTTAGTGCCTGATACTCAACCATTGTCTATACCTTCTTACTATACATCACCATCTGAAATGAAAGAGTTGAAGACTCTATTGGAATATCTTTTAGATAATGTATTTATACTCCTGAGTGTGTCACCTTAGGTGGTGTATTTTCTTTTTTCTAAGAAAGTTGATGGAACACTTCACCTGTATGTTGATTGATGAAATATCAACTGAGTTAAGGTAAAGAAAATGTATATATTTCCATATATTGAATATTTATTTTAACAGTTGAAAGGGGAAAAGTGGTTTTCAAATATTGATCTTTGATCTGGTTATCACCAGTTGAGAATAAAAGAATTTGACATTCAAAATACCACCTTTCGGAGCAGGTATGACCATTATGAGTATCTTTTCATGCCATTTGGTTTGTATTTATGGATTTGATGAATAGGATCTTCCAAGAGTATATTGATAATATCATATGAAATCCTTGTTTACTCTAAGTCTTAGGAGGATAATGTGTGTCATCTGAGATCATTTCTAGAATTGTTGAGAAATCACCGACTATATGTCAAGCTATTGAAATGTGATTTATGGATTTGAGAAGTGAAGTTATTGGGACACGTGGTGTCATAACATGGTATCTTAGTTGATATTAAGAATGTGAAATCTATTATGACATGGGAATAACCACAAAATGTTTATAGGATTTAGAGATTCTTGGGATTAACAGGATATTATTACCTATTTTGTAAAGTATTTCTCGAAGTTGGCTTCTCTAATGATCGCTCTAACTCATAAGGGAGTAAAGTATGCTTGGGATGAGAAATTTCATAATTATTTTGTTGATATGAAATGTATTTTGACTATTATGGTAGTTTTTATTCTTTCATAGGATGAGTAGGGATATGTGGAATTTTTTTATGCATTTGGTTCAAGTTTGGGTTGTGTTATTATGTAGGTTGATCGTGTAATTTCTTATAGATATTGGAATCTTAGGCCACACAAAAATAATTAACTAACCCATGAACATGAATCGTAGCCATGATATCGTGTATTCTAACCACTAGAGATTACGTTATATCTTATCTAAAAAAGATTTGAATCTATTCCAGAGGCATTGGGTGGAGTATCTAAAATATTTTTATTTTGATATTTCCTATACCCTGGGGAAAGGAAATGATATTGCATATGATTTGAGAAAAAATATTCTTACCCAGGCTATGAAATACCCATTGGAAGAGTGGAACTTGATGTTTCTTTTTTCAAAGTTGCATATAGAAGTTTAGAAAATAGGGGTTTAGGTTTTCTTGGATAGTGTTCAGTTGAACTCCAATATTCTCTAGATGAATCTTCATGAATAGTATCTTAATGATGAATTTCATATTTTTAAGATCCAATCTCTTTTAGGTACTTTTCTCCCTAATTTATTTTCATTTGAACCTTAATGGACCAGATTTGTTTGGAGATGGAGAGCCTTTTGTTGGAGAAAATGACCTAAAGTTCGGTTATGTATGCTTGTTTTAATTAATGGACTCTGGCTATAAATGAGTTAAGTGTCAAAATGGGTTTGAGTGAGTCAGAGGATTTAAAAGGAAAATGGGTTAAAACTCAACTTTATAACGTTAAAATTTCATGTATGGGTATTAAACGTCATGTATTTGTTTATGGGTTTTAAAGAAATAAATATGAGGTGATTTATTTTTCAGCAGAAACCTTTAAAAATAATTTCACGATGTGTAACATAATTACACACCCTATAAATTCATGACTTGTAATTTTAAATCTGTTGTGCAGCTTCATTCTCTTATTTTTTTAGCTACAATCCCCCTCCTTCAAACCTAGACTTTTTTTGAAAATTTTGGAGGCTTTTAGATAGATTTCAAGCTTTTGTGACCATCGTTCTTAGTGAATCAAGAGGCTAATTGAATATTTGAACCACCAGGTATGTGTTTTCTTCTTGTTGAGATATATATCTATCTTTCACTCCTCTTTTCGAATGAAAAAAGTATTTTTACCCACTATTTGATTTAGATCTAGATTTCATATTGTTAGACCTTGATTCATTAGATATTGAATTTAGGATTTGGATCTAAATTTTTTTCTTCATTGCATTCTTGACTAGTCCGCTTCAAATTTGGGATTCTTATGTTGGTGAGTTATCAAAAAATTGAGGTAAATGGTCAAATGTTAAAATCCCATAGTCATGATTTTGATTTAGTACATGAAAAATTATATAATTACTATATTTGTTTAGAAATTTAATTTCTTAAATAGAATTCATAAATTTGGTGAATTAATTAATTATAGGAATATGAAACTATGTGATTTGGGAATAATTAACTATATAAATTGATTGTGTGATATTTATGAGTGAATTGGATGATTAATTGGGAATTAATTATAAGATGTCAAAATTGTGAGTTTAAAGAATTGATTAGTGAATTAATTTATTTAATATTGATATTGTGAAAGGATTAATTAAGTATTGAATTAATTAATGGGTGTTTGAGATATATGTGTAATATTTTGTTATTATGATATATATAAATGGTGAATGGTAACATGGAAATTCGGCCAATTATTATGAATGGTAACATACTCATTCAATTATGTATTGTAAAATGGTTAATAGTAACATGGACATTCGACCAAGTATTATGAATGGTAACATGATCATTCAATTATGTATTGTAAATTTGTGAATGGTAACATGGACATTCGGCCAAGGAATAAATAATGGTAACACGGTCATTCAATTGTGAGAATTAATGAATGGTAACATGGTAATTCATTTTTGATAATTAATGAATAGTAACATAATCATTCTGGTGTGTGAATCAGTGAATGATAACATGGTCATTCATTTGTAAAAATATGAATAATAACATGGACATTCGAACACAACATATATCTAAAGGATAGTTCAGACTCTGGCATAGTCCATAGTAGGTCTTGAGATACAGGTGTCCACAGGAACCTGGGGTTAATGCGATTAAATAAAGATTAATTGATAATGTGTTAACTATTTAATTATTTATATATATTATTTCTTTATAGAACTACATGCCTTATTATCTGACTGTATATTTTTTTAGACACCATTGGTTCTAGCCTACTGAGTTTTACTCACACCCTATTTGTGCTACCTAAATGGTACCCAAATAAACTTTATTATTGTAGGATAGGTTAAAGGAAAAGTCCATGTGTTAGATGGCTAGTTTGGGGATGGAACTTGGATGAGGGAACCAGACATGGTTCAGGACCCTCTTGGGAGTCGTTCGTGTCATTATTTTCTATTTTCATTTTAGACACTTTACATATACTTTAGCATGGCTTGCTTCTGTTTTATTTGGATATTGTATTTCTTGTTTTTTTTTATCATGAGATCTTGATATTTATTATTGAAATATATTGCTTCTGCTATTAGTTATTATTGCTGATGTTGTATTACTCTGATCAAAGATGGTATAGTCTCCCGATGAATTACTTATCAAACCCTTACTGCTAGTTGGTATCCTCTATCATATGAGGAGGTTCACTTGAGTTCAAGTGATTGAATGGCTCGAGGCACTGACATGTGGCACCCCGGGCTGAGATGTTACAAAATGGTATCAAAGTACCAGTTTTCTTTTCTTATTCTTTTGTTTTACTATTTGAGAAAGGTAAATATTAAACTAGAAAGAGTATATCCTTGTTAATGATCCCGTTCATGAGAGTTTCAAACCCATGTATGAGGTAAAACCCAAGTACTCAAGGTGGGATTGTTGTTATTGTTGTTTGTTTTTACAGTTGACTATTATTTCACCTTGAGTGATGCACTTATTGTGTGATGTGATAATTTTTTTTGATATTTTTATGAGAAATGACTCATGGCTCAGAATGGAATGATATTTGAGTCTACATGTATCATTTTTTGAACTCAGGATCATTTTCTTACATGCATCATTTTAGGCATGCATAGGAAAATAGGTTTTTGGTAATTTGTTGAACTTGAACTATTTTCTTGGATTGAGAAATTGAATTGAAAATGGTACCTAATATGAAATAAGACATGGTAAAATGATATAATAATGTGAATAAATGGGTGTCTAAATGAGAAACTTGGACTATGAGAATGTGTTTACCCTTTTAACTAAGACATTGGTGTAGGGTGGTTAAGGGTAGTGTTAGCACCATGGTTTTGACCATGTGGAAAGATGTTGGGAAAATACTTCTTGTGAAATTTTGTGTTTTCCACCTTACATAAATGTGTAAATGTTTTTAATTGTGTCTTAAGTTTCACATTTGACATTGTATAGTTATGCCTCCATGATGACGCTTGTTGAGAGGATAACTGGAGAACATGGAAGTGGATGACCCTCTAGTGGTGGAACCTGAAGCACCAATAGTGTCGGGTGAGGAAGCAGGGGAGTAATTATGAGAGAACTTTTATCACTAAATAAAATTCATAGAAAGAGACCTAGGGCGGGTTTTGAAAATCATGTCTGAGCTAATGAGAGATTTCTAGTTATAGAACCCTATGAATTTCACTAAAGAGATTAGACCTGAAGGAACCGAGTTTTGGGTTGAGTTCATCGATATAATACTTTACCATTTAGAGACTCCTATTGAAAAGAGGGTCAAGTTTTCCTCTTAAATGTTATGAGTATTGGAAAATCACTAGTGGGATATTCAGGTGTGGACTAGACAGGCTGATAGAATGCTATGTAAGGAATTCTTAGAGAGGTTCTTGGAGCACTTCTATCCAGAGAGGCTGAGGTAGTGGAATGAAGTGGAGTTCATGTAGATGACTCTAGGGAGCATGTTCATGATGGATTATGTTGGACGTTTTACAGACTTGTAGTTCTTTTCTCTATCATTGACAGGAGATGACACAACTTCATAGATACACTTTCATAATGGAATTAAGTGTGAGATTAAGTCCCAAGTTAACCTTTTTCAGTTAAAGAATTTTGTGGAGGTGGTAGATCAGGCTCTCATAGTTGACGGGAACCTGAAGGAGGCTTCCCGCACTAGATAAATAGTTTTTAATAGACAGTTAGGAGGTGAAACTTCTAAGAGTAGGAAGCACTACTATGAAAACTTTAGTCATACCAGTGGAAATCAGAGTACATAGACTGGAGGTTCAGTTTCACATGACCTTATAGGAGGGATTTGTTATCAGTGTGGTAGTATGGGCCATTATCATAGGGATTGTCCCCATCCACCAGTAGAGTGTCGTTCTTGCAGCAGGATGGGACATCTGCATAAGTTCTGTAGGATGCTGAGATAGATGGTCAATGAGGGTGAAGCTAGATAGAGTCAGAGTATGGTAAGGGGATCTTCTACACCACATGAGGCCAGCAGCTAGAGTTCTACTGGCTGAGGTGGTATAGGCAGAGGATGTGGTGCTTATGGGAATGAGCACCCATATCAGTAGAGTGGTGTGATTCAGAGGATTTAGATATCATCACAGGGGATATGGGTAGGAAAACCACATGTAGTAAAACCTACACTTATGGATATCAAGGTAGGACCATCAACAGTGAGAGGTACTATTCCTATATCCTATACATTAGCTAGTGCCTTATTTGGTATTAGTTCCTCTCATTCCTTTATATCTAAAAAACATGTTAATGTTTTGATCCTGGTGGTTGAGTTTATAAGTGGATTTATGACTATAGATATACCATTGGGATTATTTTCTAGATACATCTGTTTATGCAAGGGATGTTCTCTCAAAATCGGGGAATATTGCTTTCTATGGGATCTCTATATTCTTAACATTCTAGGATTCAACAAGATTATGGGAATAGACTAGATAGTTGCATATCGATCCCACATAGACCATTACCAAAGGATATTGTCCTTTAAATGTGCTAAAGGTGACCATCATATTCATTGTGGGGAGTGGCATATCCATGTAGGTCGATCAGGGCCAATTACTCAGCAATTGGGAGATCTCACAGCCCAGGTTGATAGTTTATTATTATATGATGGGGGAGTACAACATGACACATTCACACCTATAGTGGAGTAGTTTCAGGATGTGTTTCTTGAAAACTTTATAGGACTTCTGCATGAGAGGGATGTGGAATTAACTATTTATCTCATGTCAGGGCCTGAGCCAGTTTCAATTCCACCATACAAAATTGCACTAACAGAGTTTCAAGATCTCAAGAATCGGTTGGAGGAGTTAGAGGATAAGGGGTTTATCCATCCAAGTATGTATCCTTGGGGATCATCTGTTTTGTTTGTAAGGAAGGCTGGCGAGAGTTTTTTCTTGTGTTTCAATTACTGGAAGTTAAACAAAATGACTATGAAGAACCGATATCCTCTTTCATTTATCGACAATCTACTTGAATTGTTGAAAATATCTTGTGTGTTCTCAAAGATTAACTTGAGATCAGGGTATCATCAGTTGATATTTTGGATTTCTGATATACCAAGGACTACTTTTTAGAGCAGGAATAGCCTATATGAGTTCATCATAATTCCATTTGGGTTTAAGAACACACCAGTAGTTTTTATGGACTTGATGAACATAATCTTCCATTTGTACATAGATCTTTTTGTGGTGGTGTTCATAGATTTCATCTTGGTGTACTCCAAGACCCATGAAAATCATTACCAATATATTGACATTATTCTAAGTACACTAATAGAGCATAATATATAGGACAAGTTATTTGAGTGTGAGTTTTAGATCGACCAGGTACACTTATTGGGTCACATCATCTCAGAGGAAGGTGTGTCAGTGGACCCATAGATGGATTAGGCAGTGGTTTTTTGGAAGAATCCCAAGAATGTGTCTGATATCCCTAGATTTATGGGGTTAGATGGATATTACTGAAGATTTATACAGAATATTTCCCATTTGGTATCACCTCTTTCAGGCCTGACCAAGAAGGGGGTAAAGTTCAAATGGACGGAAGCTTGTGAGAATGACTTCCATGAGTTGAAAAATTACTTTAAATCAACAACAGTCTTGATCCTACTTGATCTAGGTGAGGATTATATGGTGTATTGTAATGCTTATAGAATTAGACATTTGAGCTATGTTGATATAGGGAGATCGAGTTTTGGCATGTGGGTCTCAACATTTCATTCCTCATGAACATAACTACCCTATACACGATATCGATCTAGAAGCAGTGATCACAATAGCCTAAGGTACATCTTTTCGCAAAGAGATTTAAATATTAAAAAGTGGATATGGGTTGAATATATAGAGTCTTTTTATTTGGAGATGGAATATATTCATGGAAAAGGAAAAATTGTTACTTATTCCTTAAGAATTAAGAATCAGACTCAGATAGTTTAGGATCCTCATGCTGAGTGGAATATGATGGATTTACTAACTAAGATGTATGTGGTGGTTTAAGAGAACCTGGAATAGATGACTCTTTTATCATTTGTAGTGGAGCCTATTATTTTTGAGATGGATCTGAGATAATCAGTATTAGGATCTGGAATATTTTTCTTTGATGAAAAAACTTGATGGTGGGGAGTGGCTCTTAGATTGGATCATGGTTGAAGATGAGATCATCTATGTCAGGAATCGGGTTGTTTTACCTATGAGCATGTGATAGGATCTCATGGGGGGATTTCATTTCTTGAAGTGGGAAGTACATTCAAGTTTGAAAAAAATTATCATGACCTATGATGATAGTTTTAGTGGTTGGGCATGAAAAAGGATATAGTAGGGTTCATGGAACGATGCTACACCTATCAGTAGGTGAAGGCAGAGCATCAACAACCTGGAGGTTTTCTTTAGTCATTACCTATTTTGGAGTGTAATTGGGATGACTTGACCATAGATTTTGTGGTGGGTCTCTCTAATACACCAAGGAAGAATGATTTTATCTGAGTTTTTGTGGATCGACTGACAAAATTAGCACATTTATTACCTATAAAGAAGACTTTTATAGTAGAGAAGCTGAGAGTTTTGTATGTGTGAGAGATAGTTCTTTTTCATGGGGTGCCACAGACTATAGTTTTAGATTTTGATTCATGTTTTACTTCACAGTTCTAGAAGGTCTTGCATAAATTTCTTGGTACACATGTATTATTAAGTATAGCTTTCCACCCACTGATATATCGGAATTCGGAGTGTACAATATAGGTACTTGAGGATATGTTGTGAGTTTTTGTTCTTGAATTCAGAGGATCTTGGGAGAAACACTTGGATTTAGTGAATTTTTCCTATAATAATAGTTATCTAGAAACTATATAGATGACAATATATGAAGTTTTTTATTATAGGGAATTAAGAACACCGCTATGTCGGATAGAGGCTAGCGAGTCAAATTTTTTGGGACCAAGTCTTGGGCAAGAGATGATGGAGTAGGTTAAACTAATTTGGAAATGTATAGATATAGCTTTGAGTAAGAAAAAGTCATATGCGAATAGATGGAGATGACCCCTAGAGTTTATAGAGGGTTATCATGTATTCATTTAGGTGTCTCCTAGGTTGGTTCACCACAGGATATAGAGGTAGGGAAAGTTGGCTCCCAAGTTCGTTGAACCATTTGAGGTAGTGGAGAGAATCGGGATGGTGGCAAACCGATTGGATCTTCCATATAAATATAGTGATATGCATGATGTTTTCCATGTATCACAAATTCAACAGTATCATCCCAACCTTTCTCATGTGATCGAGGTAGTGGATGTTGATCTTGAGATGGATGTGTCCTTTGAGAAGCATCTTATGTGTGTGTTGGATCGCAGTGAGAATGTGTTGTGGGAAATATTGTGTTGAAAGTTCATGTATTGTGGAAATATGGATGTGTACAGGAGGAAAATTGGGAAAGATAAAAAGATATGCATGCTTAGTGGCCCATAATTTTTGACTCATAATCTTAGAGATGCTTATAAGTGAATCTTAGGGATGATCTATTATAAGCTGGGGAGATTTTAAGATCCCGCCTTTTTCAAGTAATTTTCTCCCTAACTTATTTTCGTTTGAACCTTAATGGCCTAGTTTTGTTCAAAGATGGAGATACTTTATTGGAGAAAATATCCTAAAGTTTGGAGATGTATTCTTGTTTGAATTAATGGAGTCTAGGTATAAATTAGTTAAGTATTAAAAATGGGCTTGGGATGAGTTGAGAGGCTTTGAAATAAAATGGGATGAAACTCAACCGTAAAACATTTACATGTTGTGTAAGGGTATTACAAATCATGTAATTTTTCATTCCTTTTAAATAAATAAATCTGAGGTGGGAGATTTTTTGGTGGAAACCTTTAAAGAGTATTTCACAACATGTAACTGAATTACACGCCGTGTAAATTCCCAACTTGTAATTTTATAAGTGAGGAGGGGTTTAATTGTCCATTTTTTCAGCTACAACACTCCTTATTAGACCCTAGGCTCATTTTGGTGATTTTGAAGGCGCTTAAATAAATTTCAAGCTTTCCTAGACTCTGTTCTTGGAAAATCAAGAGGCAGATTGAAGATTTTCACCACCGGGTACGTGCTTTCTTCTCATTGAGATCTATATCTCTCTTTCACTCCTCTTTCTAGATAAAAGAATAATGTTTACCTATTTTTGGATTTATATCTATATCTAAGATTATTGGACCTTGATTTTTTTATCTTGAATTTAGGATTTGGATATAAATTGATCCGCTTCAAATTGGGAATTCTTACATCAATAATCATTATCAGAAAATTGAGGTAGTGGTATAATGTTCAAATCCCATAGTTAGGATTTTGATTTAGTACATGAAATTTTTTAGAATTTCTAGATTTATTTATCAATTGAATTTCATAAATTGAATTAATTTATTTGGTTAATTAATTAATTGCAAGTATGTTAAACTGTGGTATTTGAGAATAATTAACTATGAAAATTGATTGTTTGATATTGATGAGTGAATTGGATAATTAATTGGGAATTTATTATGAGATGTCAAAATTATGATTTTGATGAATTAATTGATGAATTAATTTATTTAATATTGATATTATGAAAGGATTAATTATTTATTGAATTAATTAATGGGTGGTTGAGATATATGTGTAATATTGTGTTATTATGGTACATGAAAATAGTGAATGGTAACATGGACATTCAGCCAAGTTTTATGAATTGTAACATGCTCATTCAATTATTTATTGTAAAATACTGAATGGTAATATAGAAATTTGGCCAAGTATTATGAATGGTAACTTTCTCATTCAATTGTGTATTGTAAAATGGTTAATGGTAACATGGGAATTCAGATAAGTAATAAATAATGGTAACATGGTCATTCAATTGTGATAATTAATGAATGGTAACATGGTCATTAATTTGTAAAAATTAATTAATGGTAACATGGTCATTAATTTTTTAAATAAAGAATGGTAACATGGTCATTCTAGTTTGTGAATCAATGAATAGTAACATGGTAATCCATTTATGAAAATAAGAATGGTAACATGGACATTCGAATACAGGATATCCCTTAGGGATAGTTTAGACTCTAGCATGGGTCGAAGCAGGTATTGAGATATGGGTGTCCATGGGAACATGAGATTGATGTGGTTCAATAAATATTAATTGATAATGTGATAACTATTTAATTATGCATTTTAATTATTTCTTTATAGAACTTCATGCACTATTATCTAACTAGATATTTTTTTAGACACTGTTTGTGGTATCATAATAAGTTTTACTCACACCCTATTCGGGCTTCCTGAATGGTACCTGAATAGACTTTATTATTACAGGATAGGTTAAGGGAAAAGGCCCTGTGTTAGATGGCTATTTTGGGGATGGATCTTGGATGAGGTAACTAGATGTGGTTCAGGACCTACTTGGGATTCATTGGTGTCATTATTTTCTATTTTCATTTTAGACACTTGACACATACTTTAACATGGATTGCTTCTATTTTCATTGGATATTGAATTTCTTGTTTTGTTTATCATGAGATATTGATATTTATTATTGAAATATACTGCTTCCAATATGGGTTATTATTTCCTATGGTGTATTAATCTGATCAAAGAGGATTTATTCTCCCCATGAATGGCTTATCAAACCCTCACTACTAGTCGGCAGCCTCTGGCATAAGAATAGGCGCACTTCAGTTCATGTGACCAACTGGCTTGGGGAACCGGCATGTGGAACCTAGGTAGGGATGTTATAATAGCATTAAGAGATCTCTTTATGGTGGAGATACTATTGTCGAGTGTTCATTCCCCATGGAGGGTATTATATAATTCTGGAACTAGTACATTGTACCTTTTTCTGTTAGGAAATATGTGATGGGGTTACCATAATTCCAAATGGGTTGTACACCCAGGAAGCATAAAAATGTTCTATGACATGCATAGATGAGTTTGGTGGCCAAGTATGAGACGAGACATCATTGACTTTATTCCTTCCTGTTATACTTTCCAATAGGTCAAAGTTGATCATCTGATACCTTCAGGTTTTCTTCATCCACTTCCAGTGCCAACATGGAAATGGGATGAAATTTCAGTGGACTTTTTGTTTGGGTTTCCATATGCCTATAGAAATAATAATGTGATATGGGTTGTGATCCATAGGATGACCAAATCAGATCACTTTATACCCATTCATGATATAAAAAAATTTGAGGACCTGGTAAATCTCTATGTGAGAGAGATTATTTATTTGTACGAAGTTCCATCTAATATATTCTCTAATAGGGATCCTTTTTTTACTTATTTATTTTGGAGAGACCCCTAGGAGGAACTGAGATCATAGGTTCATTTATGTATGGAATATCATCCCCAGACAGATAGCCAAATATAGAAGGCTATGCAGACTCTTGAGGATATGCTTTGTGCCTATGTCCTCAATTTTGGTGGGGCTTGGGATAACCATTTAGGAATTTTTTAGTTTTATTATAATAATATTTGTCATTCCATGATCATAATGGATCCTTTTGAGGCCTTACATGGTCATCCTTGTAAGTTTCTATTGTTTTGGTCGAAAATCGGTGAAAGTTCCTTGGTTGGATCGAGCTTGGTTCAAGAAATGAAAACAAAGATTTAGTTGATTCATCAGAGAATGTTGATGGAACAAATCCAAAATAAGTCTTATGTTGATAATAATCATGGACCATTATAATTTTTAGTTGGTGATGAGGTTTTCTTGAAAGATTCACCTCGTTTGGGTCATTGATGACTTAGGAGGAAAGGCAAGCTTGCACCTTATTTTTTGGTACCTTTTGAGGTTTTTGAGTAGGTGGTGAAAGTGGATTAATGTTTAGAACTTATGTCATATTTAATGTCAATAAATCATGTGTTCCATGTATTGAATCTATGTAAGTATCTTTATAATCCATCTGATGTTCTGATCTAGAGCGATCTTGATATTGTGCCTAATTTATATGTGACTGAGCATCCAGTCAGGATAGTTGATTCCGGAACTAATGTGCTTTGTGGGAGGGTGATACCTTTTGTTCGAGTACTATGAAAGCACAGTTCTGATACTCATGAGATGTGGGAGAGAGAGACACTAATGAGAGAGCAGTGGCCTCATATTTTTGATATGGAGACTTATTGATAGGCTTCTTGGGGACAAAATGTTTCTATATTGGGATGGTTGTAACATCTTATTACTACTTTCAGGTACTCCTCAATTCTAATTTTTTTCATGCTTTCGTTGGGGTTTGTCTCAGGTTTCTTTGGGTGAAATTATAAATTTTTTGGAAAATTTAGGGATGTGCACATTTGGCGCACGATTTTCCTAAACCATGTGCCCACCCAGTGTAAAATGTTCAAACCTAGGTAGCGGGGGTTTTCACAGTTGGCATATGATTTTGAAAAACCATACAACCCATTAGAGGGGGGTTAGGGAACATAGTTTAATAAACTATGTGGCCCAATCCAGCTAACCATGCTTGTGGGTTTTTATTATTACAAAAATTATTTCAAAAAATCCCAAACCCCTATTTCTCCACCCGCTCAACCCTGACTCAATATTACTCAAAATACTAGGTATTGTAGGCTCTCTAGAACCTCATTTGGCTCCTCCAAACCCTTTCCTAGGAAGATCAAAGCATGGAAAACCTCATTCCATCCCTCTTTGGCAATGATATTATCTTTTTCCTTCTCTCCCACTCTCTCTCTTTCCTCCATAGATTTTGTTAGATCATCATGTGTTTGATGGATCTAAACACCTTTATTTTTGGATCTTGAATCTAGGTTCGATTCCTTAATCTCTATTTCCATCATTCTTCATCGGAAAATTCCATTGCAGGTGTTGTGATATGTGTTCCCATGATTAAAGGTATGCATTTTCGTTGAAATTTTACAAGTAATAAACCCTTGATTTGCATGATTTAAATTAAATTTATTTCAATTAAATTATGAAAACTCAATTTGATGCGAATTGGAATTTGAATGGATTTGATATAGATTTTGAGAAAAATCACCAATTCTAATGGAATTGGAATTTGGTGTGTGTTTTGGAAATTGATTGAAATTGTAAATTAATTTTAGAACTGATTTTAGAAAATGGCTCAAATTGATTTTTTTAAAACCTATGATTGGTTTTATTTTAAAAAGGAATTAAATAATGAAAAATATATGATTTGGTTTTAAAAATTATTTGGAATACTGAAATGATGAATTGGGAAATTGAATTGTAAATGGGGTTTTGATTTGAAATGAAATAAATTTCCCATTATTGTTTGATTGATTGAAGCCTGTGGGAGCTAGGGTAGTTAGTAGGTGGTTACAACAAGAACTATAGGAAGGTAATTACCTAGAAATGGAATGATGATGAAAATACTAACTAAACCATGTATGGATTTTAATTTTCCCTTAAGTGTGAGTGGATGATTGTAATTTCCATTAAGTGGGAGTGGATGTTTTCCATGATTAGCGATATGAGAGTGTGAGGATCCTAAAACTAGTAACTATCATACTGCAAGGAATTTTACCATTATGCTATGAATTGTTGTGATTAATTTGATATATATATATATATATATATATATATATCATTTATTGTGAAACTATTTTACTCCTGCCTGGTTGATTTATATAAATGGTTTTATATAAAATATTTATTAATACATTGTTTAAAATGTTTTCATATTTTGAAAATAAATTCATGTTTTTTTAATATTAAATTGTACTACCATGTCTGATTTGGTTAAAATTGAAAGCATGATTTAGTCTATTTATTATGGCATCTTATTATGGAACACTTAGTGAGACCCTACTAGGCTTTTTAGCTCACACACTGCCTTTACCTTTGGGCATTTGTAGATTTCCTTCTACCAAGTTTGAGTAAGGGGAAAGCCCCACTTATAGGTGATAGATGTTTTTGATCTTTTTGTCTTAGAATTTTTACTCTTCAGGATGTTTGAGTTGTTCTTGACTTCTTTTGAGTACTTTTTATGATGTAATGTTTGGGTTTTAATATACCTATTTTGTTTTTGGTGTTGTCTTCTTTGGGATTTTTCATTGAGCATATTGATATGTCTCTTTATCCTCTGTTGTTCTTGTGGAAAATTTGTTCCCACTTTTATCTTGTATGATGTCAGGTTCTAGTCTCCAACCCATGGGGATCAGGAACACCCTTCGGGCTATGTCAGGATTGACTTGGTTATCAGGGTACAAGGGTATTTGGGCCAGTACGTGAAAATAGCTATATAAATATATATATTTAAATAATTATATGGTTATAAATATATATTTCTAAATAAATTTGAATTTTTTTTATAAATATATTTATATATTTATAGAAGAAAATGTATTTATATTTATATAGTTATAAATATTGATTTATAGAAATATTTTCATATATAAATATAAAAATATGTATTCATAAATATATTTATATATAAATATATTTATAATTATAATTATAAATAATTATATTTATAAATATATTTATATATAAATATATTCAATAATAAATATTTGTAAATATATTTTGGGTTTTGGAACCCTACAATCAGGTTTGGGAACCCCAAAATCGTATTTGGGCTGGGTTCGAGTTATAAAAATATTACCTGAACCCACCTAGATGAATAATCTGGTAATAATTTCAAATTTAATATTGGTATATATATATATATATATGTATATATATATATATTTATATATATATGTATAAATATATTTATAAATTTATATTTTTTTGAAAATATATTGTAAATATATGTATTTGCAATTATATATATAAATATATAAATATATTTATAAACAGATATTTATAATTTTATAAATATATATTTTAAATTATATATATTTGTGTGTGTGTATATATATAATATTTTTTTAACAAAGGGCGTGTGCGCTAAATGAAGTTTCACTCACACCTAGGACCCACCCAACACCAATTGAACTAGCACTGGACAATTCTAATATTCTAAAAAAACTAAACTTATTTTATTCAAGAAAATTAAAATATCATATATAAAAAAATTCCCCACCCATCGCACAGATCAGAGTAGGGAGAAATTGTAAATATAATATTTTATATTTATTTTTAAAATTTAATAAGTTTAGGGATAGTATTATTTAGAAGGGAGAACCCATGAGCTCTATACTCTTGAGAGCGCCTCAGGATTTCACACAAATTCTTCTCCTCTGATGGCCTTTACTGGTGTTTGTCCTATCCTCATCATATCGGTTCTTCTTCCTCTTGAGCACACTCTATCTGACTTCATCAATTCCGCAACAACCCTGACCCCAATAGTTCAGAGTTAGTAGTAATTTTATTACAAAGACATAGATACAAGAGATTACTTCACCAAGGATCGATCAGTTTAGTAGTCTTGAAGAACAAGATACATACAGGGAACCCATTTTAAAATGGGAAAAGAAAATGAAATATAATACATAACAAAATCTAATAAACTTCATCCTTGAAAACTCATAAATGGTATATTCTTCATAATCTAGGAAAGGAAAAGAAATAAAAGGGTGAAATGGAATGCTCGGTAAGGGTTAGATACAACAAACAATAACTTGAATCAATAAGTATAACAAATATGGCAAGGTGAATAACTGAAAAACATATTCCAATCAATAAACTGAGAATGAAAATGCAACCATAGATTTTGTCATAGTGAAAATCCTCTAGATAATGATAACAGAATTTTGAATGAAGAAAATGATTAATTATTGGATATCATGTATCTAGCACATGAACCATCATACCATCAAGATGGTTTTATTCTGTGGGTAGATACCCGTCTGATTATGTTTTGAAATAAACATGATTGGTTTTTTGCCAATTGTTTTTTCTCATGAGACTTGTCGATGCATCAAGGGGCTATAATGGGTCACACCTGTTACTACAAGTCCAAATATTCTTCATACATAGATTCAATTCATAAAAAATATGAATTATCAAAATATATTCATTGAGTAGAATATTTGAAAAATGATATTGACATAGATGAATATACTTTTAAATGAGACCATTGAAAAATTCTTGAGGATAATAATCTTTAAACATTCCAAATTGTCACATACCAATTTGAAACATCTAAATCATAATCCCTATGAATGAATAACATTAAAAGAAACTTATAATATCATTAGAATAATAATAATCATGATATAATATATCAAAGTTAGTACATACAACATATATAAGTAATAAGAGGTGAATAAGGCATAAATCTCACAGAAGTAAAAATCAGATGAGAAAACCACTTTTTATTTTGTAAAGAATAGTTCTTTTGGAAAATCATTTATATTTATCATAAAATAAAATTTTAAACATAAATATCCCATAAAAATGAAGATAAATACCATGAAATTATGTTTGAGTAATAAATTATGTCCAACATGTAAAAATAGTTTTTAAGGAACTTTAGAAATGAGCCACTTCAGTATAGTTTAAGAGAAAATTTTAATCATTCTTTAAAATTGAAAAGGAATAATTATATGTATAAAACCAGAATTGAACCAATATATTTTTTCATGATAAAATTATTATTTTTATAAAAATAATGGTGGCTTAAAATAGATTATGGAGTGCACTTGAAAATGGTGATAAATCAGGAAGTTCCATTTAATCAAGTTTGCTTATCGGGAAGAATTGAGAAGGGAACCTTATAAAACATGTATTTTCTCATAAAATAAAGATAATATGATATTAATAAATGATTTTTAAACATATAAACATAATTTATAAGAATTATATATTAATAAATAATAATTACATTGGGGTAAAGAGAGTGGAAGAGTAACCCGAAGGAAAATGGAGGTTCGGGTAAAAACTCTTACCACTTTACAATCAATAAAATCATATGAACAAAAATTAATAATAATTGAATACCATGAAGATAAGTATATTATGATATTATATATCAAATGGTAGTATACATCAACTATATACAATAAATAAGTGGTTAACAATGGAAATATCATGAAAATAAAAGTGAGATGAGAAACCCCTTACCTTTTGTCTGAATGTGTTCTGGACTTGATCTTAATGTCATGAATAATCAGATTGAATCCATTAATTAATTAATTCAGAAAATTTTATAAATTATTTTATTTATTATAATTTTATTAAGTTCATTTATGTATTTTTTATGATTTTTAAGGTACAATTTTATCGTTCGGGAGCGTTCGTTTCCTTGGTTTTCATGATTGGTTTACTTGTATACTTGTATGGAAAATCACATAAAATTAGAATAGTTACCCAGAATTGAAATTATATGTTATTAATGAACTTATATAATATTAAATTATTATATATTTCATTCATTTATGTGTATGAGGATGAATCATTGGATAAAATGTCAGTGATAATCATGATTATTTTGGTGTTTTTTCAATCATCGTGAACTAGTTTTGTTTTATTAATTAATATTATTCATATATAATGGTTACAGAAATTTAAAAAAAATAATAAATATATTATAATATTTTTTGACAATAAAAATTCTTTTATTATCATCATTGAATGTAGAATTGAAAAATTAAAACACATCATCCACGAAGGTGGTAAATCGGCACCTCATCGACGATGTTTTCATTTTTAGAATAAAAGGTATATGATAAGGGGTTTGATGATGAATATTCCATTATAATAATAAAATTATAGTATATATATAATATACTAGATTTATAAT
Organism: Viscum album; assembly: GCA_963277665.1. Lineage (NCBI taxonomy): Eukaryota > Viridiplantae > Streptophyta > Magnoliopsida > Santalales > Viscaceae > Viscum > Viscum album. The sequence goes on along the minus strand of OY728140.1, from coordinate 1,178,601,024 downwards.
TCATGTTTTTAAAGAACAAGTAAGGACATAATAAGAATAAAATAAATTTAATGAAAATGAAAGAGAATGAAAAAGTATTTACCTCTTGAATTCCTCTCCTTGAGAATCTCCTTAAGGAAATTGATTTTGGTCTTATATTTAGATAAAGGTCTCATGGATGTGGGGAGATATTTGGGAAAAGGATTGGGTAGAATTTTTACATAATTCAAGGATTTTTTGGTGTGCAGAGAATAGGTGGTGAGGGGTGGTATTTATAGTAGAGAAGAGGGGTGTTTTTTGAATATTTTATTCATTATTTTATTATTTTGGATCAAGACAAGAAATAGTGATGATTATTGTGACTAAATATAGTAAAAAGTTCATGTGAGTTCTAAATAATGGTTCTTATATCAGTCATAAATCATCTAGGACTCAATAATTCATGTATTTAGCTTATACCACAAATTATTGTATTTCACTATTCACCAAAAATTCAACTATTTTAGAAATATCCCAAAAATTAAATCTAACCATTTTTTGATGTTTAGAATTAAAAAATGAACTCAATTTTATTAAAATGATTTCCTAAATATGAGAAAATTAATTTTTAATTAAAATCATCATTTACTCAAAAAATACCAATTTTAAAATTATAGCTGATTTTATAACACTTTGAAAAATTAAATACAGTCTCATTAAATTATATTATAATCATAAGAAAAAAATATTAATTTATGATTATATTTTATGAAAATATATTTTCCTTTAAATCGTTATATTAATTATAAAATTGTAAATAAATATTTATGTTTTATAAAACTACAAAAACTTAATTTATCATTTTCAAAATCTTTATTTACTTATACTATGATATAATTATATCATATTACCATTTATAATATGACGAAATTTTATTTATGATTTTATAGGTGAATTTTCTGTTATATTTTCTGAATTACTATTCCAAAGAGTCGCATTACTATTCCAAAGGTAAAGTTACTATTTCATTGGTATATATTATTTAATTTCCAGAAAAGCCTCTTATTTCATTCATTATTAATTTATAAAGTTTTTTTTCTCTACATGGTTTTATATGATTTATACTATATGAAATAATTTTGGGTGAAATTTAAGTTAACAATTAATAAAATTTATTTAAGAGGGTACATACTATAAAATTTTGGAGTGTTAAATTCTTCCCTCATTCAATAAATTACATCCTCACAATTTGAAATTATACTTCGAAAAATAAAAGGTTGATACTTAAAAATTTCTTTGTGAGAAACCCACATCGATATTAGGGTTAATTAAATATCCTCTTGATAAGAGGGAAAGGGAAATGGAGAGGTTACCACAAAAATAGATATTTGAATAGGATAACATTAGTGTGAATTGAAAATAAAATAATAATCTTACTATCAATTTATGATGGATAGTGATAGAAAAAATGGTCACTTTATAGTTAACCATCAAAATCCATAAATTTTTTATCGATTAAAAGACCATTGATTTCTTAAAAAGAAAAAAAATGATGTTTTCATTCTAAAATATTTTTCCTCAGGTTGAGGGATTTTTGTAACATCTAGAGAACCAATTGAGAAAATAAAATTACATGATTCCTTTCTATTTAATAATCATAATTTCATCCTTCATTTATGCTTTGATCTATTTTTACATCATCTCTTACACCTAGAAATGAATGTTCAAGATGAATTTTTCATTCTTGAAGCACTTTTAACGAATCATATGGTCTTTAAGTAATTTATTCATCCTTTAAATGCTTACTAAAAAAATAAGGTTAGAATATTTTATTAATGAACAATAATTTCCAAAGTCTAACTTTATCCATTCCACAAGTACTTAATCCTAAGACTCATCTAAAACATGTCTATCCACATTCAACGAACAAAAAACATTATAAGTAAAGTCAATAATTATCCAAAATATACTTAACATAAGATTCACCAAATAATGTTTCTATTAATTTCGTATACCAAATATATAGATACCTTAATCTCCATTAAACCTTTATGAAACATGCATGTTTCCATGAGTATAAACTCTGGTTTTTGAATAAATTCCTTAAATCCAAACATCTAATAATTCCACCATCATATCACTAACCACCTTCAAGGTCACCAATACTATCCCATAAAGATTTATTTATTATTTTTTCATTATTAAGCACATATTTAGTGTGACATTTCCCAAGTCATGTGTTTTCAAAAAGATCAACCTCCAATAGAATCACTTCTCTTGATCAACAGTCATATTCATCAGATGCTTCCAATTCCTTAAAAAAGAAATATTGTAGTACAATCCATATATAATCGATGAATCTTATAACCATAACATTATTCATAAAATAATCAAATAAAATAATCTAAACTCATGAATAATAATCATTCCTCTTCATTTGTGTTAGTATTATAAGCTTTACCCTAATCCATTATCTTCATTTGGAGTATATTCTTTTGATGCTTGATACATTGATTTGTACAGTGTCCCATATCCTTAAAGTTGAAGAATTGTACATTGGAAAAAAGTTTCTTACCCTTTAAATCAAAAGCATGGTGGAATTTCTCTCCACACTTATAGAGAAATCTCATTCCTTTTAAGCAAGTACCAAGGTGATTCTTTCCACAATTGTCACATGTGGGGAAATGCTTCTTTCTATTCTTTCCAATATTCAAATTTTTCCTAGTTGTACTCTTGTTCTCATTATTCCCTCTAAATCCATAATACTTAGAAAACTATTTATCCTTCTTATTAGAATATGAGACTATCTCCTCATATGATGAGAACATTTTAGACACTAGTTCCCTTTAAAAAACTGGATTAAACCCATCGAAGAAATGATCATTATTAATCTTTGGATTATGTGCATTGATTAAGATCCCATTACTTCCACTAGGATCCATTTATAAACAATATAATATCCTAGATTAGATCATAACATTACAAAACATAATTTCTAATCCCAAAACTGTTAAAATACATAACATAAATTGTAAAATTTATGTCTAGCTAATATCATAGTCATAAATAGGGTTTCTCTGGGGACATATTTACTTTGAAATACTTTATAATTGTTTTTAAAGTAAATGTGAATTATCTTAAGAATATCCCTCAAGAGTGTCAAACTAGGCATGCTGCAAGGCTCATTGTCTTGTTCTAGGTTACGCTGAGTCAGTCCTGATGCACCTTGTTAGAGTTGTTACCTCTAGGTATATTGATGCCAGAACAACATCCATTTGTAGTGTGTAAGAAGGGATGCATTACTAGGAAGACTCACATAATCTCTACCTTAACCAGATTCTAGGATGTTATTCTATGATTATCCTCAAAGTCTATCTTAGGGTTATGTTCCCTAACCTATTTTTTATAAATCTAGTTCCCAAGGTTTCTACTAAACTTCCTATGATACCAACAATAACAACACAGATCCTAGTAAACTAGAGTCGGTGGTCATTTTATTACAATGGAATCAATAAAAGAGATCACATCACCAAGAATCGATCAGTTTAGTAGTCTTGAAGAATTAGATACATACATGGAACCCATTTTACATTGGGAAAAGAAAATGAAATATAATACATAACAAAAGGTAATAAACTTTATTCTTGAAAACTCATTAAATGTTCTCTTCTCCATAACTTAGTGAAGGAAAACAAATAAAAGTGTGAGCTCAAATGATCAATAAGGGTTAGGTACAATAGAAGATAACTTGAATCAATAAGTATAATCAACATGGTAATTTGAATAACTAAAACACACATTCTAATCAATAAAATGAGAATGAAAATGTATCCATAGATTTTGTCATAGTGAAAATCCTATGGATAATGATAACTGGATATTGAATGAAGAAAATGCTTAATTATTGGACTTCATCTATCTATAAAATGAACCATCATACCATCAAGATGGTTTAAGTATATGGGTACATACCCATCTGACTATTTTTTGAAACAAACACAAAGGGTTTTTCACCAATTGTTTTGTATCATGAGACCTATCGATGCATCGAGGGGCTAAAACAGGTCCCACCCATCATTGTAAGTATAAATAATTCTTCATAAATAGATTCAATTAATGAAAAATATGACTTATAAAAATATTTATTTTGATTAGATGAATCTAAAAAGGATGCTGAAATAGATAAAGATACTTTTAAATGAGACCATTGAAAAATTCTTGAGGAAAATAATCTTTAAACATTCCAAAGTGTCTTATTCCACTTTGAAACATTTAAATCATAATAACTATGAACAAATAACATTTAAAGAAACTTATAATATCATGAGAATAATAATAATAATGACATGATATATCAATGGAAGTACATACACCACACATAAATAATAAGAGGTGAAGAAGGCATGTATCTCATAGAAGTAAAAATGAGATCATAAAAACACTTTTTATTTTGTAAAGAAGATTTATTTTGGAAAATAATTTATATATGTCATAAAATAAAATTTTAAGCATGTATATCCCATATAATAAAAGTTATGGATCATGAAATTATTTTTGAGGCATAAATTATGTCCAACATGTAAAAATAGTTTTTAATGAACTTTAGAACTGAGCCACTTTAGTGCGGTTTAAGGAAAATTTTTAATGATTCTTTAAAATGGAAAAGGAATAATTGTTTTTATAAAACAAAAACTGAACCAAGGTAGTTTTTAATGATAAAATGAGTGATTTTAGAAAAATAATATTGGATTAAAATAGATTATGGAGTGCACTCAAAAATGGGTGAGAAATCGAGAAGTTCCCTTTAATCAGGTTTTCTTATCAGGAAGAATTGAGAAGGGAACCTTATAAAACATGTATTTACCATAAAATAAAGATGAATTGATCTAGATATATGATTTTTTAACATATAAACATAATTTAGAAGAATAATATAAAAATAAATAATAATTACATTGGGGTAAAGAGAGAGGAAGAGTAAATTGAAGAAAAAATGGAGGTTCAAGTAAAATCCCTTACCACCTTGTAATCAATCGAATCACGTGACCAAAAATTAATAATCATAAAATGAATCATTTAATACCATGAATATAAATATATTTATTATATTATATATCAAATGGAAGTATACATGAACCACATACAATAAATAAGTGGTGAATAATGGAAATCTCATGAAAATAAAAGTGAGATGAGAAACCCCTAACCTTATGTCCAAATGTGTTATGGACTTGATCTTAATATCCTGGATAATAAGATTAAATAAATTAATTAATTAATTAAAAAAATTCTACATTTATTTTATTTATTATAATTTTATTAAGTTTATTTATGGCCTTTTTGATGAGTTGTAAAGTACAATTTTATTGTTCGGGAGCCTTCGTTTCCTTGGTTTTCATGATCAGTTTACTGGTATACTTGTATGGAAAATCATGTAAAATGAGAATAGTTGACCAGAATTGAAATTATATGTTATTAATAAAATTAAATAATATTAAATGGTTATATATTTAATTCTTTTATATGGTATTAGGATAAATAATTAGATAAAATATTAGTGATAATCGTGATTATTTTGGTGTTTTTTCGATCATCATGAACTAGTTTTGTTTTATTAATTAATATTATTAATATAAAATGGTTCAAGAAATTTAAACAAGCTATGATACATATATTATAATATGTTTTAACCATAAAAAATGGTTTTATGACTATCCTTGAAGGCGTAATTGAAAAATTAAAACACGTCATCCATGAAGGTGGTAAATCGGCACCTCACGGACAATGTTTTCATTTTTATAATTAAAGGTAGAGGATAAGGGTTTTGTTGATGAATATTAAGTAATAATAATAAAATAAAATTATATATAAGATTATAGAGTTATCATTAATGTTTGGAAAGAATAGGTAATGATATAATAATAATAAAATGAATTAAATGAAAATGAAAGAGAACGAAAAATGATTTACCACTTAAATTCCTCTCCTTGAGAATATCCTTAAGGAAATTGATTTTGGAATTTTGTTGAGACCAAGGGATTTTGGAAATGGGGAATAGGTTTGGGAATATTATTGGGCATAAATTGGACAGGCTTCAAGGCTTTGGTTGTGTGAGGAGAAGAGGTGGTGAGGGGTGATATTTATAGTGGAGGAGAGTGGTGTTTCTCGGATATTTTATTCATTATTTTATTATTTTGACTCAATACAAGAAATAGTGACTATTATTGTGAAAAAATATAGTATATATTTCATTTGAGTTCAAACTAATGGTTCTTAAATCATCCATAAATCATCTATGACTCAATAATTCATGTATTTAGCTTATACCATAAATTACCATATTTCACTATTCACCAAAAATTCAACTATTTTAGAAAAATACTAAAATTTAACGCTAAAAATTTTTCAATGTGTAGAATTAAAAAATGAAATCCATTTTATAAAAATAATTTTCAAAATATGAGAAATTTAATTTTTAATTAAAATCATCATTTACTCGAAAAATACCAATTTTAACATTATAACTGATTTTATAAAATTTTAAAAAAAATAATTAAGGTCTCATAAAATTATCTTATAATCATAAGACAAAAAAATATTAATTTATGATTATATTTTATGAAAATAAATTTTCTTTTAAATCATTATCTTAATTATAAATTTCTAAATAAACATTTATGTTTTATAAAAATACCAACGCTTAATTTATCATTTTCAAAATATTTATTTACTTATACATTGTAATAATTATATCATATTAACTTTTATAAGATACTTAAATTTTATTTATACTTTCATAGGTGAAATTACTATTCTATTATCCGAATTACTATTCCTAAGGGTCACATTACTATTCCAAAGGTAAAGTTACTATTTTATTGGTATATGTTTCTTAATTTCTAGAAAAGCCTTTTTTTGTGTTCTCTATGTGATTTTATAGGATTTATACTATATGAAATAATTTTTGGTGCAATTTAAGCTATCAAATGAATTGAATTTATTTAAGAGGATACATACTGTAAAATCTTGGGGTGTTATAGATTCTCCCTCGTGGATTTACTTCTCATCAGCAGTAGTATCTTTTGTATCTCATAGCTTCATCTGCTATGTGATCTATGCATTTTTAGTTCCCTGAAATTGGATTTATTTTGGTGGTGGCAATCAACATTGTCGTTGGATTATGCGGTGTTGGTCGGTGGTAAATGATGGTGGTGTACTAGGTATCCTCCTCTCCAGATATGGTCATGCTTCAGATCTGGGCCTCCTCATTATTCTGCAGTCAATGTATCTAATGGGGTTGTGGGAGCTAGGTGGTCGGAAATGGCATGAGGTCGCATGGGTGCTAGGGTGTAGAGAAAGCCTTGGTTCGGTGGTCAAAATTTCGATAGTGGGGGAGGCCATCAAGCATCGGTGTGGTTCAATCATGGTTCAGGTGGAATCAGCTAGGGTTCTGTTTGAGACTTTGGGCATATTTATATTTGGATTTGAGGATTTTTTTTCTTTTAGACACTATTTATGGACATTATCCACTAAGCCTTTAGGCCTTAATCAAAGGGTTATAGGTGACGTGACAATACTAGGCAAATGACTCAATGCATTTGGCAGACGGTACAACACGGTAGCATGCATGTGTCACCAGGTGAGCAGCCTCAAAAGAGTGATGGGTATGCAGACACCAATCATCCATCTACATTTCCTCATACTAATGGGGGAAATGGGTGCCCTGACACATGTTTTTCTAAACACTTTTATCAGTCGGATGAAGTGTATCATCTGGTTGATGGTGTAGTGAGGCCACACATGTTGGGTGAGAATCCCAAACTTGGGATAAAAACCGCTTGAGAAACAATTTCTGAGAAACCCGATGAAATATGGAAGTGATATTAAGAAGAATAAATAAATCGGTACTTGATATTTTTAACATGGAAAAACCCTCTGATGCTAAGGATTAAAAATCCATGGGGAAATTCCCAAATATCCACTATAAATCAGAGAATACAAAGAATCTATATAATGACCAAACTTGAATTAAAAATGAGAGAGCATAGAAAACCTATGTGAAAACCACACCCCAATATGCCTCTTCCTTCTCTCTGATAAACATCTCACCAACACCATGTGTCAAAAGATCCATCTATGAAAAAATGTCACCCTTCTGTCGATGGAACATCACTACCTTGCAGATCTTCATCTGAACATGTGTTAGCCTCACACCATCTTATGACACCCAAAGGATTTCTCTCTCTCATGATCCTTCCATTATGATGTACCACCGATATTTAATCAATACATGCCACTTGATCTCCTCAATCAAGAATACCCTCAATACATGGCCTTGATCATTGATCACATCGCTGATGCTTCCCACCTGTTTAACACCGACACACCACACGTGCTACCGCCAATGCAGTAGCCCCTTTCTTGCTCTCAGTGGACTACATATTGAACATATTTCCAAGAACCTCTCCACACATACAAGATAATTATGTCATCATCAATGTGTCACATAGTCCAACATAAAAGAAGAAACCACTTACCCATTGATCTTGGTGGACTACATCTTGAGCAGCTCTCTCTCTGTTTGTCACCAACTACTTTCCCTTTTAAATCCTTCACTGTTTACTTTTTAAAATAAAGATAAGATATGAAATATTATATCTTAAATCTCCAAATCACCATGTATATACCATGTTAATATTCAAACATTTATCTCATCTAAATAGATATAAAAGATATATCTCCCCAGGAGTAACACATGCATCCTTATCAATGTGATAGGATAAAATATATCTCATATTCAAAAACTATCTTATCTCATATTTGGAAACACCCACGGGCTGAATCCTATCAATATAAGAATCGTCAAGTGGGAATATTGAAAGATAGATAGATGATCTGAAATCTATCTTCCATCACTCCCCCACATGACAATGTGGGACGAAGGGTGTCCTACCATTATGTGTCGAATCAGCATGACACTTCTACTTGATAGGGATTGATGCAACATCTTTGATTGGTAGCATGGATGAATGGCTTAAGCAGGGGCCATTGTGACATTTTACTGGTGCTTGGCATGGTGAATTCATATCCTTCAAGGGTCCTATGGGCCACATTTTATATATTTGGGATTTTGGACCACCATTTCTAGGGGGTGATGGTGGTGGTGCTATGTTTGGGGTATCAGGGGAAATGCAGGCTGATAGTAGCCTTTGATGGTGGGCCTACAAACCATTAAATATTCGGGCCTATGAGTCATAGGGTCCTTTGAACCATGTAAGGGCCTTCGAGCCATGTATTTCAGAGGTTTATGTGCCTCTAGGCCTACATTCTATTTAATAGGTTCTCCCTCAACCCAACTAAAAGGGGTTTTCTTTTCTTAATAAAAGGGGGCTAGACCCTCAAACTATTATAAAAATAATAATTTTAGGGTATTTTTGGGGATATGGGATTACTTAATGCCAAATTGAAGTGGTGCTAGGTAGATATAGGGTGATCACCAATTAATGTGTCACTCACCCCCTAAAAAATAATTAATTTTAAATTATTTTTGATATATATATAATTATAAATAATAAAAATAAATATTTATATAATTATATTTATAATTCTATAAATATATATAATTATAAATATATATAATTATAAATATATAATTTTCATAACTATATTTATAAATAAATAAATATAAATGATTATAAATAAACAATGATATGTTTAAATAATAATAAATATATTTATATAACAATAAATAAATATAAATATATAGTTATAATTATTTTTATAAATATATTTATGAATAAATATTTATATAATTATATATAGAGGATAGTACCGCAGTCAAGTGGTTTGGTTGCAGGCACCACATTTAGGCGGTCTAAGGATCAAATCACGACTCCTTTCACTTTGGCCCCACATTTTGGGGAGTGTGATATTTTCTCTTGTGCGATGGAGTGAGGTCAGCTGGTGTTTGCCCAGCAGGTGGGAATCTCACTCATTAGTGTGACATGGGTGGACTGCCACAACACCGTTCCATGGCGGTGAAGGTGATGCTCAGTCAACCAGGGTGGTGGAAGAACACGGGTGGGCGGCCGAGGATGACCCGACGAACACACGAGCAAGCGGTCGAGGATGAGCCAGCGATGATGGAAAATGGATGATGAAGTATAGGAATGGCACATATATTATGGTTGGTGGAAACTTCGATGGTAGAGGCAAGTTGGTGTTCCACTGGTGAGCCTTAACCGATGAAATGACCCAAGATAGGCCCTTTGGGCCGGTATTTAGTGGGCCTTTGGGCTTGTTTTCTAGGGCCTACATAGACAAGTATTGAGGAACTTCATGACTCTATATAATAGGGTCTAATATCCTATATATATAATATGTATAAATAAATTCCTCTATACAATTATAGTGAAACACAAACACACAACTCATACTCATAGGCCAGAAGGAAAATTCATAGTCCCCCAAGGGATAAATCATTCACCCAACCCTTTATTTATGCATATTACAGGCCCATAGGCCCCCATATTATAAAGATGCTATAAATCCCTCAACAAATGGATCATAGGCCTCTAAATACTATCACAAAGGGCCTATTATATTAGATCATTATTGGACCAATTATGTGCCTTATGCTCCATTGGAGACTATTTTAAGCCACCGCTTGAAGGTCGTGCACAGCACCACCCACCATTCTACAATGGAATGTTGACTTGATGTTGTCAAAGCCATAAAATTCCCCAAAATATCACCCTCTTATTGTCCTTCCATACCTACGATTCTAACCAGTGATCTGCAACAGCTCATGTCATGAATCCTCGCACTGATGCTGCTCTGCCATGTTGTACCGTCATCCCTGGATCTACTCATTTTCGACCATTGTGGACAACTGAATCCCTTCATCTATTGTTTAGTAGGGCCTCTCCTTCATTGTATCACATGGATCAGGTGGGGCCACTGATAATCCAGCGTCATTTTATGCCCACACTCAACACCCACCCCATTTAATTAGGGTCCAAAATTAAGTGTCATCTCGGATTTGAACCCCAGCAACCCAGATGCATCCGGGGTGTATTGAACCACTCAAAAACAACCCCATCTACTCTAAAATATATATACAAATAACTAAATTTATAAATCTATATATAATTATATAAATATATTTATAGATATACTTATTTATAATTATATATATAAATATATATTTATAATTATATTTATAAATACATTTTTAAATAATTTTAATATATTTATATTTATATAAATATATTTACTAAAATATATATATAATAAATATATTTGTAATTATATTAATAATTATATAACTACACATATATGTTCAACAAGGGGGTCGACTGATTCAGTGGTCGGTGACATGAATGGTAGACCCCACTTGATGGCGAGGGTTGGCGAAGACAAGGGGGTCGTCTGCTTCAATGGTCGGCAGTGAAGATGATAGAACCCTATTCGATAGTAGGGTTTAAGTGCAGTGGGGAATGATACATCATGGCACGACGATGTAGTCATAGGTGTGACTTCACACAGCAAGCGGCATGCACACACATAGGGTCTTCAAGCAAGATTCCAAGGGGCCATCAGGTCTGGTTGCAAAGGGCTTATAGGTTAGACTTCATGAGAGGTGTTCGAGCCTTCAACATGAAAGGGGTCTACAGGACCATATATATAATAATAATATAAATAAGTACATATATTTGTAAGTACCGTAGAAACTTCCATTATTATTTCACAATGTGTGTAGGTCAAGATCCATGGGTGGTGTGCGGTGTCGGCACTATGTAGATGAAGGAAAAAATCCCCTAATGGGGTAGTTAATTTATGGGACTTTGGGCCATGATGATGTGGGCATACAGGTCATATATGAGGGTTTGGGAGCCTATATATTATAAATAAAGGGCTTGACGGGTAGGTTATACCTCAGAGGGGGATATGACCTGCCCTAACCTACCTATGGGTGTGAGGTGTGTGTATGCTTTGTTTAAATTAAACCCCCAATATCTAATATATATATATGTAAATATAAATATAAATATAAATAATTAATTAAAAAATTATAATAAATACTTCTAAATAATAAATATATTTATAAAGAAATATATTTATAAATATATATATTTATAATTAAATATATAAAAATCATTATATAATTAAAAATATAAATATATATTTATAATTACATCTATAAATTAATTAATATTATTATAAAGATAAATATATATTTGTATATTTATGTAATTGTATAAATATATATATATATATATAATTATAAATATAACTAAATGATTATAAAATTATAATAAATAAATTTAAATAATAAATATATTAATAAATAAATATATTTATAAATAAATGTATTTATTATTAAAATCCCAGTTATCATGATTATCTGCACCCATTTAAATTGGGGTGCCTTTGTGTGGGTTGGCATCATTTGATGTTGGATTTGGTTGGGCCTATTAGAGTTGGTGCCCTAAAACCAACTTATTTGTGCTTGATGATAATAAGTATTCTTTTTTTTTGAATATTAATAAACTCCTTACAACATCATGAATTTTCTTCTGCATGAAATAGTATGTGATAAAGTCCTAAGAGTAGTTGTCGTACTAAAAGGTCATCGCAGTTCCTTGTTATGATGAGAACCTAGATGTGTCATGATAATATTCTTAAATATATATTATATAGATAGATGAAATCATTTGAGGGATACACATGATATAGGTTATCATGGGTGGAGACTCATAGGACTTTGAGGAACCTTCTCATGTTGTATGCCCTTGGTAATTTCCAAGTGTAGGAAATTATGGGAACTGGACCCACCAATAGAAAATAGACATTTATATGTGTCATTGGATGTTTCTATATGTGGATGCATGTATTGGTCCTTATACTTTAAGATTATTATTAATATATGTTATGAGTCTCATACTTTGATGTATTGACGAAAATTCTGATGACATATGTTCACGGTAAAGTAAGATATGTTGGGTGCAACACGAGTAATATTTCCTTAATGAATAATGTGAGAAAGGATTTTTTTTCACGTCTTCTCTTTAACAGAAATTGATATCTCAAGCCCATTGATGAAAATGATATATCCTAAAAAAATCTATGGACATTATGTAATATAGGCAAGTTCAAATTCTAGAAATTCAAAGAGATATCGAACACATAGGTTGATTGCCCCAACATGCAACCTGCTTGATTACATACATCAAGATAAAGGGATTATATTACACAATAAGTATTCGTATGTGGTTTTATATTGTTTTGACATTAAATTTGTTCTCTATGGGTTTATTGTAATGTTGTTAGATGTTAACCTTAGAATTTGGGTTGCTTCGCCTAGTGCCACAGAGAAAGAGGCCTAGAGGGTAGCACACTAAGTGTATTCAGAACCTTAGTTAAATAATATTATTATTTATTATTTAACAAGTTGAATAAATGTTATTCATTCATGTGGTTTAACAATTCATGATCACATATATTTGATCACCAGTTATTTGAGAGAATATTTTATGAGCAGAATATTTAATAAATAGTTATTTGTAATTTACTAAATATAATATTTATTTATTTATTGACAAATAATGAAGTGATATTTATTTATTGAATAAATATTAATTGTTCAAGGTCTAATAAATTTTTTTAGGAATGGATTGTAGGATCTAAATTGGGGCTACAGGACCCTACATCACAATATTGTTTTCTTTGGTTCACTACCTCACAGGTTTGTTCTACAGCAAGGCTCACTGCCCAACAGGGTGGCTTAGTACCACCCCCCTTTTGAAAAGGTCTTATAATTGGAGGGGGATATATGGGGATTATATATGATTCCCAACACCCCTCTAGTCTCTGATGTGGGATAGGTCCACTACACCCAGCAACCATGACCTGTAGGGATGCACAACATTCATTTGGGGTTCCAACAATCTCCACCCAGTGCTTGCCCTATGAATTTGAGGCTTGCTTTCCCACTCTGATAGAACTTGTAGGACCCCATAAAACCCTGAGAGGGGAGGAGTGAATCAAGGTGTCAAATTTTTCTTCTAAAGTAATGGATCTTGTTCCCACATTGGTAGGAACCCATTAAGCTTGTAAGATGAGAACATGTGAAAAACAAACAATCACATGCAAAGAGACAACACAAAAAATTTACTTGGTTCACCACAAAGAGATAGTCCAAGGATCTTACACCGACAATGTGCCATTCATACCTAAATCCACTGATCTTAACTAGTTGTTGAATACATAAGTTTAGGCACAGTCACTATATTCTAGGCACACTGCCTTTACAAAATTTTAGGGATATCACATTGCGTCCCTTGAAACACTTCCGTCAACTCCCCCTAACTCACTTCCTTGGGTAAAGTCTTACTCTGTTTATTGACTTGAAGGTCGCTTTAGTAGAATTTCATTAAAGAATCCATACCATATTATCATGAGACTCTTATTTCATCATATACCTGATTTTATACACTTTGAAATCATTTTTCACTTAAACATGATGTTCAAAACTACTATTCATGGACCTCTTCACAAAGATCACAACCTTCACGAAGCTAACTACATTCATGGAACAAATTTCCTTCGTAAAGATCACTAATTCATCGCAGAATACTTCATCATTGTGAAGATCATTTTTCATAGATACCTAAGCATTAGTCAAGAGTAGAGAAGTTTTTCTGTGATGCTCAAGCTCACTTTGAATACTTGATTCATGAAGATTTTTGTCTTCGTGAATTTAGAGCGATTCAGCCTTTACTCTAAATCTTTTCATGTGTAATAAAGTAGGGGTTGCCTCATATATATAGGCCCACCCTTTTGTGAATCTCCCATGTCTCTAATTAATTTTCTATGAACTTTCAAAAACATATTCACAAAGAAAATCCATTCGCGAAGCTCTAGTGAGATTTGTCATAGTCGTGGAGATTACCATCAACTCATCACACATTCTCGATGCTCCACTTCTCATAGTCGCAAAGACCACCCTTAACTCATCGTGAAAGCTCAAATCACCATACCTTCATGAATATCGTCCTTTTTAAAGCCTAATATTCTTGAAACCCATTCCTTCACCATATTTATGATGATTTGATTCTATAAAACAACCCTTCGTGATGTTGGCCTCTTCCTCTAGATTTTGAGCCCAAAAATTTGGAAAATAATAGGAAACCACTCCATCTTCAATACTGTAGTCAACCTATACTGTACGATCACTTGTCAAGAAATTCCCTAATCAAGCCAATGTGGATTGAAAACAAACACAAATCAGACTCTATTTCCAGCAAAGAACATCCTTGGTTCCAACATGGTAGACCAATATTATTGGTATGGTGAGAAATAATATATATTGCATATTATTTTAATAAATAATATTTAATTTAATTTGAAAGTTAAGCAGATTTCAAAAAATAATATTTTTATTTTTATTGACATGGGGTTGCATGGGTATTAAGAAAAATAATAAGAATGCATGCACAATTATTATTTTATAACCCTAGAAGTATATAAACCCAATTATATTCCTTTCTTAATGGGTTTCCAATTTATTTTTTGTTCACAATAACATCTGAAGATAATTCTCTTGAAACCCTAGAGAGTTCCCTCTCCAAGAACGCTCTTAAGAACGAAGAGTGATCCTCCTCCACCACCACTCTCGAGTATAGATAGATCAAGGATAATCCTTCTTCAAATGATTCCTAGGGTGATCAAAGGCATATGATGAAAGCATTAGGATCTACTAGGATAGCACCTGAAGATTCCTATGGCAACATTTAGAGTTTCATGGAACACGTGTGGATCACCACTAGAGGTAATATACTCTTTATTCCTACAATGCAATGATGGTATGACGTAGAGACTTTATCATATCCATAAATAAATAAATAATTGATCACAAGGTAATTCTTTAATAGTTTGAATTAATTATAAATAATATGTGATTATATTGTGTCTTGGTTTTAATATTTAATCATCAATTATTATATAATTCATTTCAGTTGATCACGGTATTTATTATCATGTAAATCTCAGATTGATCATCAATTATAAAAAATATATCCAAGTTGATAATGCTCCATCTAGTGCTTCCACTCCTCCCAGAACCTTCAAGTGGAATTAGAGGGGATAAAATTATTATTTATAATTATTTAAATATCATTCATCAATTTATGCATTTATCGTTAGTTTTAAACTACAATATAATTTTTCTTTATTATGAACCATGAGATATTCTCTTCTTGTTCTCTATTCTAACAAATATAATCAAAATGATTAATTTTTATGAACAAAATATATTTGAATAACTCGTCAAGAGGTGATGAGGATTATGGATGGATAGCACAAGAGTATACATTGTGTATCCCATTAGTACATTCCATGTACCCGTGTTCAATGCACAATGAATTGATTCATAATTAATTAAATCCATGTGCATTTATTACACATAATGTGCATTTAAATGCATCATGTGTTGACCAGGCCATCTCGAAACAATTTCCTCTAGGATACACATTGTGTAACATCCATATACGACATGTAGTCCATTTGTCATGACCTGACCCTACCCGGGCTCGAGCCGCAACTACCCCAAGCCCGCCTCTATAGGCCAGGGGCTGGCGACTAGCACCGAAGTCACAACAACTCAGGGAGGCCTTTGCCTAAGTACCTGTACACACACATGCAACACACTCCATGCAAAAGTGCAGAGTAAAAGAAAAGACAAGTAAAGAAAAAGGAAAAATTCTATATATAAACCACAAAGTGCATCGACCTCTACAAGTAAAAAGAAAGTGCTGAAAGTAACTAAAAAAGAAAAGGTGAAAAACACACGCCCAACCAGAAAAGTGCCACAACCCGGCAATAGGTAAAAAAAATAAAACAGCTGGAAGGGGTCCCTAACCTGGAACCCGACTACGACCACCGCACGTGGTCCAAGATCCCGAACTCCTATGCTCCACTGAAGTCACGACCAACCTGTCTGTCGTCTGCAAGGGCACACCAAGTGCGGGCAAATCCCAAGCAGGGGTGAGTATAAAAATACTAATTAGGATATCCCGAAGGCTCAAGGGAGAAACAAAGGAGGTACCGAAGGGTGAGAAGTAGATCGAACAGGGGAATGTAAAGGAGTACAACAAGGAGTCCAGCTCAACCCAACAAGAGGAAAGAAGGTATACTCGTCCAGGCACAAGGAGCTAGAAACGAAGAGAAGATGAACTTATCTTCGAGTCTTTGCTACCTATAGCAGGAGAGTAGACTTGTCCAACCACGAGAATCTAGACACGGAAAGCATGTGGCATACCTCGCGCGTCTTCACCTCTCCTGGAAGGAGAGTAACCAAACCCAAGAAGTGGGTACTAGAATAAGGTATATATATATCCTTATACTCAATAAAGAAGACTGAAAAATGTTGTAAGGGGATCTTCGTCCTGTAACTCAGCCCAAGAAAACGAGTATCCAACAGTACCAGAAGAAAACACCATTGATGCCCAGCATCCTGCACGTCTGCCCCGAACTACAATTCAAGGTCTCAATCACCGCACCTTGACACTATCTACTTCGGGCGGCACTGAATCTCCTGCACGGTTTTGGGTCGCGTCACAAGGACGTGTCTCGGTGGGGAAAGCGCTCCTCATACTTGAGAGTTCTGGGGGAACGTCAAACCACAACTCGTTGTTGCCCCGCAGTCGAGAGGTCTCCTCAAAGTCAAGATCGTTCCATCACTGACCCATACAACCAAGGGTCCCACTCCGATAATCATGGAGGAAAGCCACAGACTAGCCTAGTAGAAAGGACTGAGTCTGGAATGTCAATGGGAGTCCCACTACCCAGCCCTGCTAGAGGGTAATTCATAATATGATATCGGGTGACCCACTGTCCAGTCCTGCTGGAGGGTAAACCATAATACATCATTAGGCGACCCACTGCCTAGCCCTACTGGAGGGTAAACCTGGAATAAGTCATCAGGTGACCCACTGCCCAGCCTTGTTGGAGGGTAGACCTGGAAGAAGTCGACGGGTGACCCACTGCCCAGCCCTGCTGGAGGGTAAACCCGGAACAAGATGACGGGAGATCCACTGCCCAGCCCTGATGGAGGGTAGACCCTCAAGAGTCGTCAGGTGACCCACTGCCTAGTCTCTGCTAGAAGGTAAACCCTGAACAATTCGACAGGCGGCCCACTGCCCAGCCCTGCTGGAGGGTAAACCCTCAAGAGTCGTCGGGTGACCCACTGCCTAGTCTCTACTAAAGGGTAAACCCTAAGAAGTCGATGGGTAACCCACTGCCCAGCCCTGCTGGAGGGTAAACCCAGAACCACTCTGGTCATCTCTATTGGATGGTACAACACTGGCCAACCGAACACGGAGTGGGTATCGCGCAACCACCTGACTACGGAACAAGACCAAGGGAAACCACACAACCCTACTGATCTAAACCATTGAGCACAGATCCGGGGGAAAACTCAACCCCACTGGTCAACAAATGAGAACCGAGAGACCCCCTATGTCACGATAGGTCAAAGGTACGCAAAGCAGAACACGACATGCACATGGGGCCCACACGACGTGTGGACCCAAGTCAAACCCAACCAAGCGCACAAACAGTCTCAAGTACAAACCACGCGTACCTCTAAGCGCTCCCGTATACTCCCCGAGTATACCTCATTTTCAGCCCAAGGGCTATCATGCACACGGCACCCAACGTCAATGTGAAGGCGTGATGTAACATCTCCAACTTGCCGCCTCAACGACTGGGGCATGGCCAACCACGTCTATTCAAGAATTACATCACTCACATGAGAGTGCACGCGATCACACGCCATGAGTCCGCTATAAACTCAGTAGAAGATCCGCCCATAGGGCACCCTCACATTTTCACATTCAATAAGATCGCGTAACAGGCTCTGCTCACCTGAACAGATCACACCATTGTAATCCTCGCAGAAAAACATGAGAGATAGACTACTTACTCGCCTCAAACGGATATCTGACGGAAAAGACACCAACACCACCTCACGCCCGATCGACATCCCGTGATCCTGAGTCTCAGCCCCAAAAACAGTCGGGCGCATCGCACCATTGCGATACCCTCGGGAAAACACGTCAAAACGACTAACCACTTGAGTGCAATGGATATCAGGAGAACAAGATGCATTACGGCGCACCGCACACAAGCGGTGCTACGTAGGACCCACATCCCGGTCCCGAAACACAAAGAACGAATCACACAGTTGCAATCCTCTCAAAAAACCACCCAAGGTGGACTATTCACTTGTCCAAAACGGTCGCCCGGTGATAGAGATGGAAAATCACCGTCGATGCCCAAACGGCCCTCGTGGGCCATACACCATCGTCCTAAAATAGAGCGGCTGATTGCATCATTTCAATCCCCTCATAAAAACATCCAGAAACGACTGCTTTCACGTCCCGAATGGACGTCCGATGAAAAAGTTGTGAAACGCTGCACGCAGCTCAGAAGACGAGCCATGGGGCCCGTGCCTCAACTTCTTAGTCAATGCCTGAAACCACTCTGGAAAGCTTTTCCTCAATGCTAGGGTCCCAACGCCACTGACGGCGCTTAAAACGGACGTCGGACGCGTCCGCGCCGTCTAAAACAAGAATTCTGGAGAAGCCCGCTTAGCTGCTTTATGCACGTGTCGTGCCCTCGAGCCCCTCATATCGGAAGTTAAAACTCTTGAAACCACCTCAAATAGGTTCGCCTCTACGTCAGGTACGCTCCGCCGCAGACGGCGCGCAAAATGCACACCCGTAGAAAAAGTTACGGGCGTCCAAAGGTCTAAGGGGAATTACCCCTGGGCCGAACCGGCCCGGTCCAGCCGGTCCGCCCCGCTCGGGCTGGCCCGCTGGGACCGCGGCCCTGCCGCCTGGGCCCGGCCCCGCCGGACTCGTGGACCACCGCACAGCGGCCCGCCGCCTCCCGCGCGGCCCTCGCCCACGCGCCGCGCAGGCGCCTCCTCCACCGACCGACCGACAGGGTCGGTCGCGTCCACGCGGAGACCCACGTCATGCGGGTCTCGGTCTCCCCGCGGGGTCGCGTGCCTGCGACCCCAACCGCGGCCCCTCGCCGGCAGCCTCGGCCGGCACCCTCGTATGGTGCTCTCGGTCGGCCGTTCGCCGGGCCACCCCGCTAACCGGCTCCCCTCGCTGGAACCCCCTGTCGCGCCGCCGCCTGGAGCTCACCGGACCACCGCGCCGCCGCCGCTTGAAACCGCCAGACCACCGTGTCGGCCAGAGAACCCCAAAACCCGTGAACCTTCGCCGGACCGCTGCAGAGGCCTCAGAGATCAGATTGTGAATCCGACACTACGGGAAAAATAGGCATTTGCGACGGGTTATTTGTGACGGGATTTATTCCCGTCACAAATAGTCCGGTTAAAAACTTATTTGCGACGGGGTTATTTGCCCGTCGCAAATAAGTAGCCTTGCGACGGGATAGCTTTCCCCGTCGCAAAAGGACTGGCGCGGATTCCGCGCCAAATCGCGGGAAACTTATTTGCGACAGGGGAATATTCCCGTCGCAAATAACCGGCGGCGGTAAAAGGTATTTGCGACGGGAATACTCCCCCGTCGCAAATACTATGTCAGCAGGGGTTATTTGCGACGGGACCCGTCGCAAATAACTATTTACCCGTTGACCGTAATAAATGTTGGCTAAGGTATTTGCGACGGGTACCGTCGCAAATAATACTATTTGCGACGGGATACCCGTCGCAAATGGGCCCGTCGCAAATAATCTAACCTATAAATACCCCCATCCGTTTTTTTCATTTCATTCTCATTCTCTATCTTCTCCTTCTCTCAAAATTATATTTCTAGAGTTTAATTTTTCTCCAGTTTAATTTTTTTCTCCGGAGCTGATATTAAAGTTTTGAAGAACGATCAGAGCAGATCAATTTTTAAGGTATTTATGTTCATTTTAATTTAATATTTATTTTTAATTTTTTATTAGTTTCAATTATTCTTAATTAGTTGTAATTTAATTATGTTTATATTGTTTTATTACTTAATAAATTTAAATTATTAGTATTGTTCATAGTTAATGATAATTAGGAATAATTAGTAATATTTTTTAATAATTAGTAATAATTTTTAATAATTAAGAATAAATATTAATAATTAGTAATAAATACCAATAATTAGGAATAATAACATTATTACATTATTAGTCTATTTTATTATTAATATTAAAATAATATAATTTTTTATATATATACAATTCTCTTTTCATCTGTGTGTTTGCTGTCTTCACATGTATTATTTGTATGTGGAGATAGAAAACGCACAGATGAAAGGAGAATTGTATATAAATTAGAAAATTATATTATTTTAATATTAATAATAAAATATATTAATAATGTTATTATTTGTAATTATTGGCAATTATTCCTAATTATTCATAATTATTCATTTAATTACTAATAATTAGGAACAATTATCAATAATTATCAATAATTAAGAACAATTAGTAATAATTAGTAATAATTAACAATAATTAGTAATAATTAGTAATATTTATCAATAATTAGTAATAATTAGTAATAATTACCAATAAGTAGTAATAATTACCAATAATTAGTAATACTTACCAATAATTTGGAATAATTACCAATAATTACCAATAATTAGTAATAATTAGTAATAATTACCAATAATTACCAATAATTAGTAATAATTAGTAATAATTAACAATAATTACCAATAATTACCAATAATTACCAATAATTACCATTAATTAATAATAATTAGGAATAATTAGTAATAATTAGGAATAATTAGTAATAATTAGTAATAATTAGTAATAATTATTAATAATTAGTAATAATTAGTAATAATTAGTAATAATTAGGAATAATTAGTAATAACTAGGAATAATTAGGAATAACTAGGAATAATTAGGAATAATTAGAAATAATTACCAATAATTGCCAATAATTATTAATAATTAGCAATAATTACCAATAATTAGCAATAATTAGTAATAATTAGTAATAAATACCTAAAATTAGGAAAAATTAGGAAAAATTAGGAAAAATTACCAATAATTAGGAAAAATTACAAATAATTAGTAATAATTACCAATAATTAGTATTAATTACCAATAATTAGTAATAATTACCTATAATTAGTATTAATTACCAATAATTGGTATTAATTACCAATAATTAGTAATAATTAGGAATAATTACCAATAATTAGTAATAATTACCAATGATTAGTAATAATTAGTAATAATTAGTAATAATTACTAATAATTAGTAATAATTAACAATAATTAGTAATAATTAACAATAATTACCAATAATTAGTAATAATTACAAATAATTACCAATATTTAGTAATAATTAGCAATACTTACCAATAATTACCAATAATTGCCAATAATTTCCAATAATTCCCAATAATTGCCAATAATTGGCAATAATTCGCAATAATTAGCAATAATTCGTAATAATTAGTAATAATTAGCAATAATTAGCAATAATTAGCAATAATTAGCAATAATTAGCAATAATTAGCAATAATTAGCAATAATTAGCAATAATTAGCAATAATTAGCAATAATTAGCAATAATTAGCAATAATTAGCAATAATTAGTAATAATTAGCAATAATTAGTAATAATTAGTAATAATTAGCAATAATTAGTAATAATTAGCAATAATTAGTAATAATTAGTAATAATTAGTAATAATTACCAATATTTAGTAATAATTAACAGTACTTACCAATAATTGCCAATAATTGCCAATAATTGCCAATAATTCTCAATAATTGCCAATAATTGGCAATAATTAGCAATAATTAGCAATAATTAGCAATAATTAGCAATAATTAGCAATAATTAGCAATAATTAGTAATAATTAGCAATAATTAGCAATAATTAGCAATAATTAGCAATAATTAGCAATAATTAGCAATAATTAGCAATAATTAGCAATAATTAGTAATAATTAGCAATAATTAGTAATAATTAGGAATAATTAGTAATAATTAGGAATAATTAGTAATAATTACCAGTAATTAGTAATAATTCCCAGTAATTAGTAATAATTAGTAATAATTACCAATAATTAGTAATAATTAGGAATAATTAGTAATAATTAGGAATAATTAGGAATAATTAGTATTAATTAGCAATAATTAGTAATAATTAGCAATAATTAGCAATAATTAGCAATAATTAGTATTAATTACAAATAATTAGTAATAATTACCTATAATTAGTATTAATTACCAATAATTAGTATTAATTACCAATAATTAGTAATAATTAGGAATAATTACCAATAATTAGTAATAATTACCAATAATTAGTAATAATTAGTAATAATTACCAATAATTAGTAATAATTAGTAATAATTAATAATAATTAGTAATAATTAACAATAATTAACAATAATTAGTAATAATTACCAATAATTACCAATATTTAGTAATAATTAACAATACTTACCAATAATTACCAATAATTGCCAATAATTGGTAATAATTAGTAATAATTGGTAATAATTAGTAATAATTAGTAATAATTAGTAATAATTAGCAATAATTACTAATAATTAGTAATAATTAGTAATAATTAGTAATAATTAGTAATAATTAGTAATAATTACCAATAATTAGTAATAATTAGCAATAATTAGTAATAATTAGCAATAATTAGTAATAATTAGCAATAATTACTAATAATTAGTAATATTTAGGAATAATTACCAAAAATTATGAATAATTATCAATAATTTGGAATAATTACCAATAATTTGGAATAATTACCAATAATTTGGAATAATTACCAATAATTAGTAATAATTAGTAATAATTAGCAATAATTAGTAATAATTAGCAATAATTACTAATAATTAGTAATAATTAGTAATAATTAGTAATAATTAGTAATAATTAGTAATAATTAGCAATAATTAGTAATAATTAGCAATAATTAGTAATAATTAGCAATAATTAGTAATAATTAGCAATAATTACTAATAATTAGTAATAATTAGGAATAATTACCAAAAATTATGAATAATTATCAATAATTTGGAATAACTACCAATAATTTGGAATAATTACCAATAATTTGGAATAACTACCAATAATTTGGAATAACTACCAATAATTTGGGATAACTACCAATAATTTGGAATAATTACCAATAATTAGGAATAATTACCAATAATTAGACAACATTACATAACCATGTTCAAATGTCGGTGGTTGGATACAGAGAGAGGCGTGCGTGTTCATCCGACTCATGGAATCATCGATATTAAATGTAAAAGTGTTCTCGCAGTAAATGAACCATTCTTATTGGCTCAACAGGCATATCAAGTTTATTACGCGAAGTACTGTGCAACATCAAGAGAATTGACTGATTGGTGGAGTGTAATAAAAATCAAAATTTGAGACAATCAGTTTAGTCAAAGTGAATGTGCTTTCACTGATGTGCAAAGAATTGAAGTATTTCAAGAGAGTACTCAAAATCAATCTTTTTTACAAAGAGACATGAGTATCGATGATGACACCCCACATTTAAGAGTCGGTGATGACGATGATGTTAATGATGTCACATATGAATTTGAAATGGTAAGAGATGAAGCAACTGCAACTCGAATGGATATCGATGATGTTGAGGAGGAATATGAAGATGACATTGACATATATGAAGATGATGATGAAGATGAACACTGATAGCATTCCATGGTATTTATATACAATCATAATATGTATATATGTATATATAATAGTAATTATCAATTATTTTCTAACATTAATATTTTCTGTTTCAGATGGACGACGCCACATTTCGTGAGTTGGCGGATGCTGATCTGACTTTCGATGTGGATGAGTTGCTGACAGATGACCCTCAGCCTGCAGGCGCTCCAGGGAGTACGCGGAGGGGGCGCGGTCTTGCACGATTGATGATTCCTGACCCCGTCCCCGAGCGATGTCCATGTCTTGGTTTTGATCCACGCACACGGAGGTGTGATAACCTGTGTGATAACCTGTGAATTTGACTAAGAATTCATTAATCTATTCACATAATAAATGTTTATTATTTTTTCAGTTTTCCGCATATAGCAGTCGGACAAGGCAGCGCTATTTTGCGCAACTATTTCTCTCAGCCGTGGACCACATGGGAGCAGATTCCCATTGATGTGCAGCAGGCCATGTTCGGCCATTAGTTGGTACGTACGTAAATAAATAATTTTTATTTTGAAAATTATTTCATTTCTAACTTGATATTTTGATTTATTTGTAGGGTTTATGGTATCCGATCGAGGATACCATGCGTGACGCCATCCACGAGGCATGGGAGGTGGCCATGCGTGATCGCCTTCGTCAGTTTTTGCACAATTTAAGAAAAGCTGCGATGAAGAAAGCAGGAGTGTCAGATTTTGAGGAGTCCTGTAGAGCACACCGACCAGAGTATATTTCATCCCATGTATGGGATGGATTATGTGCGCACTGGTTGAGTGGTGCCTTTCAGAGGAGATCATCGGTGGGGAGGCAGAATCGGGGGAGACAGGAGGTGACTCATCGAGCTGGGAGTCGTTCTTTCAGTACTCATATACAGCATCTGGTACGTACATTATTATTTATAAATATTTTATATAACTATAAATATTAACTGTTTATTTTTTATTCCTATAGGCTGTCGAGCACCCCGATATTACAGAGTACGACGTATATCAGAGGATGTATAGTGATCCTGCTACTGGGGAGCTCAGAGGTGATCGTCAGCATCACATCGTGGTCAGTATTATTTGTTTTCAAGTTTAAAAATTAACTGCATATAATATATTCACAATTTTAATTTTAAATTGCAACTATAGGAGTCATATGAGGCCGCAGCGGCACAGGCCCGGCCTGAGAGTCAGGCCGAGTCATCAGATCAGACCACTGCCCGTCAGTTTGATGAGGCGGCATGGATGCAGGCCACCCAGTATGCCTTCGAGAAGGGTCGGGTAGTTGGTATCGGCTCTCGACTGACTCCCGGAGATTATTATGGAAGTGTTGCGATGTCGGCGTCCAGCTCGAGAGGAGCTCGTGCATCTTTTTCTACACAGTATGAGAATCAGTTGCGATCTCAGACTGCACAGATAGAGAGTCTCCGACAGGAGCAGGAGCAGATGCGTCAGCAGCATGAGGAGGAGCGTCGACGCCAGCAGCAGCTGTACGAGGAGCAGGCGAGTCGGTGGCAGCAGCAGCATCAGGAGCAGATGGAGTACATGCGCCGACTCACTCATGCTTTAGGGATGGAGTTTCCTCCACCACCATCTGCAGATCCCCCCCTCCCCCCCTCCTTCAGATTAGAGTTTGTATTTCTATTATAAAATTTGTGAAATCAAAATATTTTTTTTTTCTATTCGTAGTTTCTGTCTCATTATAAAATATTAATAATATTATATTTTTAAATAAAAATATTAATATGAATAATAATATTATTTATATTTTATAATATTAAATTATATATATATATTAAAATTTTATAATATTATAATTTAATTATATTTTTTGTAATACTTGAATTATTTTAATATTTGAATGTAAAATAATTCTATTATTTTTATATTAATTAAAATAACTTATTAATATTTTTTTTATTTATGAATTATAATTCTAATATTATTATATTAATTAAATCATTTATTAATATTTTATTATTTTTTATTTTTGAATTATAATTCTATTATTATTATATTAATTAAAATAATTTATTAATAATTTATTATTTTTATTTGTGAATTATAATTCTATTATTATATTAATTAAAATAATTTATTAATAATTTATTTTTTTTATTTTTTTTATAGTATTTGCGACGGGATACTATGTCTGTCGCAAATACTAGTATTATTAATAGGTTTTTATTTTTTTTTTAAATAGTTTTTGCGACGGGATACCATGCCCGTCGCAAATACTAGTATTATTAATATTTTTTATTTTTTTTAAAAATAGTTTTTGCGACGGGTCCCGTCGCAAAAACTATTTTAAAAGTTTTTTTACAAAAATACGGAATACTATTTGCGACGGGGAGAATGATCGTCGCAAAAAAAGGCTTTAGCGACGGGCCCGTCGCAAATAAGTGTAGTTGCACAATGAATTGATTCATAATTAATTAAATCCATGTGCATTTATTACACATAATGTGCATTTAAATGCATCATGTGTTGACCAGGCCATATCGAAACAATTTCCTCTAGGATACACATTGTGTAACATCTATATACGACATGTAGTCCATTTGTCATGACCTGACCCTACCCGGGCTCGAGCCGCAACTACCCCAAGCCCGCCTCTATAGGCCAGGGGCTGGCGACTAGCACCGAAGTCACAAAAACTCAGGGAGGCCTTTGCCTAAGTACCTGTACACACACATGCAACACACTCCATGCAAAAGTGCAGAGTAAAAGAAAAGACAAGTAAAGAAAAAGGGAAAATTCTATATATAAACCACAAAGTGCATCGACCTCTACAAGTAAAAAGAAAGTGCTGAAAGTAACTAAAAAAGAAAAGGTGAAAAACATGCGCCCAACCAGAAAAGTGCCACAACCCGGCAACAGGTAAAAAAAATAAAACAGCTGGAAGGGGTCCCTAACCTGGAACCCGACTACGACCACCGTACGTGGTCCAAGCTCCCGAACTCCTATGCTTCACTGAAGTCACTACCAACCTGTCTGTCGTCTGCAAGGGCACACCAAGTGCGGGCAAATCCCAAGCAGGGGTGAGTATAAAAATACTCATTAGGATATCCCGAAGGCTCAAGGGAGAAACAAAGGAGGTACCGAAGGGTGAGAAGTAGATCGAACAGGGGAATGTAAAGGAGTACAACAAGGAGTCCAGCTCAACCCAACAAGAGGAAAGAAGGTATACTCATCCAGGCACAAGGAGCTAGAAACGAAGAGAAGATGAACTTATCTTCGAGTCTTCGCTACCTATAGCAGGAGAGTAGACTTGTCCAACCACGAGAATCTAGACACGGAAAGCATGTGGCATACCTCGCGCGTCTTCACCTCTCCTGGAAGGAGAGTAACCAAACCCAAGAAGTGGGTACTAGAATAACGTATATACATATCCTTATACTCAATAAAGAAGACTGAAAAATGTTGTAAGGGGATCTTCGTCCTGTAACTCATCCCAAGAAAACGAGTAGCCAACAGTCCCAGAAGAAAACACCATTGATGCCCAGCATCCTGCACGTCTGCCCCGAACTACAATTCAAGGTCTCAATCACCGCACCTTGACACTATCTACTTCGGGCGGCACTGAATCTCCTACACGGTTTTGGATCGCGTCACAAGGACGTGTCTCGGTGGGGAAAGCGCTCCTCATACTTGAGAGTTCTGGGGGAACGTCAAACCACAACTCGTTGTTGCCCCGCAGTCAAGAGGTCTCCTAAAAGTCAAGATCGTTCCATCACTGACCCATACAACCAAGGGTCCCACTCCGATAATCATGGAGGAAAGCCACAGACTAGCCTAGTAGAAAGGACTGAGTTTGGAATGTCAATGGGAGTCCCACTGCCCAGCCCTGCTGGAGGGTAATTCATAATATGATATCGGGTGACCCACTGTCCAGTCCTGCTGGAGGGTAAACCATAATACATCATTAGGCGACCCACTGCCTAGCCCTGCTGGAGGGTAAACCTGGAATAAGTCATCAGGTGACCCACTGCCCAGCCTTGTTGGAGGGTAGACCTAGAAGAAGTCGACGGGTGACCCACTGCCCAGCCCTGCTGGAGGGTAAACCCGGAACAAGATGACGGGCGATCCACTGCCCAGCCCTGATGGAGGGTAGACCCTCAAGAGTCATCAGGTGACCCACTGCCTAGTCTCTGCTAGAAGGTAAACCCTGAACAATTCGACAGGCGGCCCACTGCCCAGCCCTGCTGGAGGGTAAACCCTCAAGAGTCATCGGGTGACCCACTGCCTAGTCTCTACTAAAGGGTAAACCCTAAGAAGTCGATGGGTAACCCACTGCCCAGCCCTGTTGGAGGGTAAACCCAAAACCACTCTGGTCATCTCTACTGGATGGTACAACACTGGCCAACCGAACACGGAGTGGGTATCGCGCAACCACCTGACTACGGAACAAGACCAAGGGAAACCACACAACCCTGCTGATCTAAACCATTGAGCACAGATCCGGGGGAAAACTCAACCCCTCTGGTCAACAAATGAGAACCGAGAGACCCCCTATGTCACGATAGGTCAAAGGTACGCAAAGCAGAACACGACATGCGCATGGGGCCCACACGACGTGTAGACCCAAGTCAAACCCAACCAAGCGCACAAACAGTCTCAGGTACAAACCACACGTACCTCTAAGCGCTCCCGTATACTCCCCGAGTATACCTCATTTTCAGCCCAAGGGCTATCATGCACACGGCACCCAACGTCAACGTGAAGGCGTGATGTAACATCTCCAACTTTCCGCCTCAACGACTGGGGCACGGACAACCACGTCTATTCAAGAATTACATCACTCACATGAGAGTGCACGCGATCACACGCCATGAGTCCGCTACAAACTCAGTAGAAGATCCGCCCATAGGGCACCCTCACATTTCCACATTCAATAAGATCGCGTAACAGGCTCTGCTCGCCTGAACAGATCACACCATTGTAATCCTCGCAGAAAAACATGAGAGATAGACTACTTACTCGCCTCAAACGGATATCTGACGGAAAAGCCACCAACACCACCTCACGCCCGATCGGCATCCTGTGATCCCGAGTCTCAGCCCCGAAAACAGTCGGGCGCATCGCACCATTGCGATACCCTCGGGAAAACACGTCAAAACGACTAACCACTTGAGTGCAATGGATATCAGGAGAACAAGATGCATTACGACGCACCGCACACAAGAGGTGCTACGTAGGACCCACATCCCGGTCCCAAAACACAAAGAACGAATCACACAGTTGCAATCCTCTCAAAAAACCACCCAAGGTGGACTATTCACTTGTCCAAAATGGTCGCCTGGTGATAGAGATGGAAAATCACCGTCGACGCCCAAACGACCCTCGTGGGCCATACACTATCGTCCTAAAATAGAGCGTCTGATTGCACCATTTCAATCCCCTCAGAAAAACATCCAGAAACGATTGCTTGCACGTCCCGAACGGACGTCCGATGAAAAGGTTGTGAAACGCTGCACGCAGCTCAAAAGATGAGCCATGGGGCCCCTGCCTCAACTTCTTATTCAATGCCTGAAACCACTCTGGAAAGCTTTTCCTCGATGCTAGGGTCGCAACGCCACTGACGGCGCTTAAAACGGACGTCGGACGCGTCCGCGCCGTCTAAAACAAGAATTCTGGAGAAGCCCACTTAGCTGCTTTATGCACGTGTCGTGCCCTCGAGCCCCTCATATCGAAAGTTAAAACTCTTGAAACCACCTCAAATAGGTTCGCATCTGCGTCAGGTTCGCTCCGCCGCAGACGGCGCGCAAAATGGACACCCGTAGAAAAAGTTACGGGCGTCCAAAGGTCTAAGGGGAATTACCCCTGGGCCGAACCGGCCCGGTCCAGCCGGTCCGCCCCGCTCGGGATGGCCCGCTGGGACCGCGGCCCTGCCGCCTGGGCCCGGCCCCGCCGGACTCGTGGACCACCGCACAGCGGCCCGCCGCCTCCCGCGAGGCCCTCGCCCACGCGCCGCGTAGGCGCCTCCTCCACCGACCGACCGACAGGGTCGGTCGCGTCCACGCGGAGACCCATGTCATGCGGGTCTCGGTCTCCCCGCGGGGTCGCGTGCCTGCGACCCCAACCGCGGCCCCTCGCCGGCAGCCTCGGCCGGCACCCTCGTCTGGTGCTCTCGGTCGGCCGTTCGCCGGGCCACCCCGCTAACCGGCACCCCTCGCTGGAACCCCCTGTCGCGCCACCGCCTGGAGCTCGCCGGACCACCGCGCCGCCGCCACTTGAAACCGCCAGACCACCGTGCCGGCCAGAGAACCCCAAAACCCGTGAACCTTCGTCGGACCGCTGCAGAGGCCTCAGAGATCAGATTGTGAATCCGAGACAGGCGTCAGAAATCTCAGATAACGTACTACGCGATCATGGGCATCGATCTACGATCGGATAACAATTCGACGCTATAATTTAAGCTCAAAGATTGCGGGAAATTGAAAACGAAAACGATAAACCCCTACCTCAAAGGGCGTAGGCCGACGCTTCGTGTGCGGACCGTCAAAAACACTGCGCCTCACCAGAGATCGCCTCGCCAAAGCTGCTTTTCCGGAGCTGGAGGAGAGGGGAGGGTTTGAGGAAGAAGAAGAAGAAGAAGAAGGGGTGGGGGTGTTTAAGTACAAATCACTTAAACGCCCGCCCGACAGCCCCGAACCCAAAATTCTGGCGGGGTTGGGGTTAAGCCTCCACTAGGCTAAAAACCATGCTCCGAGCGCAACGGAGGTCTTTGAATTTTAATCTGAGGCCCCATTCAAAAGTTATTAAACTTAGCGCCTAAGGCCGCCAAATTACGAAAATGCCCCTGGGGCCATTTTTCACAAACGAGCCGCGCCCGTGAAAACCATACCCCTCCTAGGGTAAAAGGCACGCTCTGGACTCAACCGTGCCCTCGGTTTTCGCGTCTGAGCTACCATTTAGGATTTACTCGAGTTTAACCATTAAATGAATAAATTAATTAATTAATTTATCTATTTAACGTTCCAGAAGCGGGCGAGGGATCCAAACGTCCCGCGACAACACGCTTTATGTCATTCCTAGGGTAAACACCCCATTCCGGACCCATCAGAACACTCAGATCTCCGATCCGGATCACCATTCAGTAGTTATCCCATTTATTTGGCGTTTCCAGTGTGAACGCACTGAAAATTTAATTTCGGCCACTCTGGGGCTCAGAATCGCACGTCGTCTAAAGGCGCTACTCTGGAATATCATAAATAATATTCAAAAGTCTTTCACAGCAAAAACCGGGTTCTCACATCATTCCCTCCTTCAAGATTTTCGTCCCCAAAAAGCAAAACCAGGTAATAATCTCAGGGTACTCAGCCCGCACCTGACTCCTCCGTACCCAGAAGAACTTCTGCACAGCTCTGCACCACTGCACACAGACCAAAGGATTTGATCCGTTCACATGAGGTCTTCCCTCACCAATGTCGTGCATAGGAGCACGCACACCTCTTCTCGGGTGAGTCACGTGGGAGACGCCGCGCACCCAAACCAGCCTTTGGGGTTAGGGCAAGGCGATAGGGAACCTCGCCATCCCTTTGCACGGTCTCAAACGGTCCGAAGGACCTCGGGGGTAGCTCACCTCCCTGGTCAAACCTCTATATCTCACGCCACGATAAGAATCACTTCTTGCACATGGGACAAGGCCCGGTGATTCCCTCCTTCAGAATATCCATATGGTGAAGCACCCAAGGATATCTGGTCACGCAAGATTCACAGTCGATCTCCCATGACCAAGACTCTCTTACACGCTCGAAAGGCGAAGGAGTCGCCACCATCGACTAAAGAGAAGGGTCCTATGCCTTTTTACCTTTCCCACACAGGGTTACACCGACGCCCCGCGCCACCCTGATAACAACTCAAACAAGGAGCAGGGATGAAAGCAGTCCACACACAGAGTCTATCAATTCTACTGCAAGAAGTAGAAGAGTTGTAGAGAGTACCTCTTATCACCTCATGCTCTACAGGATCGTAGACATCCAAAGCTTGCAGATGTCTGCGGTCCTAACTCTCATCTCCCGGAGCCCATCGTGGATCACATAGTGGTGATGAGAAGACCTTGTAAAGTCATCCTCCACTACCAATTCCTCCTGATCCTCTACTAGCACCACCCCTCTGGGTACTACTCCGATCATGGCGCTGCCTCCGTCGTGGTGGTGCACCTATTGCTTGCCTAAAGCTCTCTGTATGCCTGGTCGGGCAGTCCCGTGCCAGGTGACCTCGCCCATCGCAAGCATAGAACCGACTCTCTTCGGGCTGCACTAGTGCCCTCCGGAACACGCCCCAGAGCCTGGTTTTCAGAAAGCCACCTGCGTCGAGGTTCTGCTTGCCGATGCCCACTAGCTGCGGCAGACGTCTCGACTCCAACGTGTCTGCTGACACCACCAATCTCTAGAACGTGACAGGAAGATTTCTGTCACCAGTGCCTGCTCTAGCACCCCAGAATATGTGGAAATTCCCAAGGGTACTATGATAGCACAAATCTCTCAGCGGAGACCCTGATCAAACTTCCGCGCTCGGAAGTTATCATCATGGACCAAGTCTGGGTAAAATCATGCACAGTCTACGAAACTAGCCGCGTACTCGGCCACCGTCTTCCCTCCCTACTGAAACTATAGGAGCTCCTGAATTCGAACGGAGTGCAAGCAGGAGGGGAAAAACTCCTCACGAAACAAAAACTAAAAGTCGCCCCACGAAAGCAACGACTAATCAAGAAACTAAGTCACCAGACTCCACCAACTCCAAGCTGCTCCATGAAAAAGGGTGGCTACCAAAGACACTCTATGATCTGTCGGCGTCTGCACAAGCCTGAAAAGGCGAACCACTGCCTCGAACCAAGCCTCTACTGCCTAAGGGTCTGGCTCACCATAGAACCTTAGCGGTCTCTGCCACTGGAACTCACAAAGCACGCTCAAGCTCATCCTGCTCTGCTGAAATGGTCTGCTTCTCAACAGGTGGGGGTGCTGCTACCGGCCCACCCGGAGAAAGAGGCTGGCATGATGGATCCTGGACTATGGCCTCATAGCTCACAGGGTTTTAGTCATGCACCAAAGCTAGTATCTTGGATGGTTGTCTTCGCGGGTACATCCTGAATATTATCAAGGAGTGCCGCGGTCAGATGAGCATATATGTATATACCAATATCAACGATGGGGAGATGACTCAAGAAGGACGGTCAAAGACTCAATCCTATGTGATGCACAAACCAATTTTTCCCTGCAACAAGTGTCTCATCATTCCGAGTCGACAAGCGGGTTATCAAGGTCCTGGTGAATGGATACGTTGGTCGCTGCACCATCACTGGACTCCCTGTCCTGAGAGCCACTCTCGAGACACATTAACATTGTTTCCCTAAATCCCAACCAATTCTTTTTTAGGGACGTCCGCACAACGACCCAAGGAACGAACCACCTCTGATACCACTTTGTCACGACCCGACCCTACCCAGGCTCGAGCCGCAACTACCCCAAGCCCGCCTTCATAGGCCAGGGGCTAGCGACTAGCACTGAAGGCACAACAACTCGGGGAGGCCTTTGCCTAAGTACCTGTACACACACACATGTAGAACACTCTATAAAAAATTGCAGAGTAAAAGAAAATACAACTAAAGAAAAATGGAAACTGCTATATATAAACCACAAAGTGCATCGACCTCTACAAGTAAAAAGAATGTGCTGAAAGTAACTGAAAAAGAAAAGGGGAAAAACACGCGCCCAACCAGAAAAATGCCACAACCCGGCAATAGGTAAAAAAAAGAAAACAGCTGGAAGGGGTCCCCCACCTGGAACCCGACTACAACCACCGCACGCGGTCGAAGCTCCCAAACTCCTATGCTCCACTGAAGTCACGACCATCCTGTCAGTCATCTGCAAGGTCACACCAAGTGCGGGAAAATCCCAAGCAGGGGTGAGTATAAAAATACTCAGTAGGATACCCCGAAGGCTCGAGAGAGCAACAAAGGAGGTACCGAAGGGTGAGCAGTAGATCGATCAGGGGAAAGTAAAGGAGTACAACAAGGAGTATAGCTCAACCCAACAAGAGGAAAGAAGGTAGACTCATCCAGGAACAAGGAGCTGGAAACGGTGAGAAGATGAACTTCCCATCGAGTCTTTGCTACCTATAGCAGGAGAGTAGACTCGTCCAACCACAAGAAGCTAGACACGGAAAGCACGTGGTATACCCCGTGCGTCTTCGCCTCTCCTGGAAGGAGAGTAACCAAACCCAAGAAGTGGGTACTGGAACAAGGTATATACATATCCTTATGCTCAATCAAGAAGCCTGAACAATGTCGTAAGGGGATCTTTGTCCCATAGCTCAGCCCAAGAAAACAAGTAGCCAACAGTCCCAGAAGAAAACACCATCGATGTCCAGCATCCCGCTCGTCTGCCCCGAACTATAAGTCAAGGGCTCAATCACCGCACCTCGACACTATCCGCTTTGGGTGACACTGACTCGCCCGCACGGTTTTGGGTCATGTCACAAGGATGTGTCTCGGTGGGGAAAGCGCTCCCCATACTTGAGAGTTCTGGGGGAACGTCAAACCACAACTTGTCGCTGCCCCACAGTCGAGAGGTCTCCTCAAATTCAAGATCATTCCATCACTGACCCGTACAACCAAGGGTCCTGCTCCGATAATCCTGGAGGAAATCCACAGACTAACCTAGTATAAAGGACTGAGTCTGGAATGTCAACGGGTGTCCCACTGCCCAGCCCTGCTAGAGGGTAATTCATAATATGATATCGGGTGACCCAATGCCCAGCCCTGCTGGAGGGTAAACCATAATACATCATCCAGCGACCCACTGCCCAGCCCTACTGAAGGGTAAACCTGGAATAAGTCATCAGGCAACCCACTGCCCAGCCTTACTGGAGGGTAGACCTGGAAGAAGTCGACGGGTGACCCACTGCCCAACCCTGCTGGAGGGTAAACCCAGAACAAGACGACGGGCGACCCACTTCCCAGCCCTGCTGGAGGGTAGAACCTCAAGAGTCATTGGGTGACCCACTGCCTAGTCTCTGCTAGAGGGTAAACCCTGAACAAGTCGACAGGCGACCCACTGCCCAGTCCTGCTGGAGGGTAGACCTGAAACACAACGGGCGACCCACTGCCCAGCCCTACTGGAGGGTAAACCCTCAAGAGTCGTCGGGTGACCCACTTCCTAGTCTCTAATAGAGGGTAAACCCTGAGAATTCGATGGGTAACCCACTGCCCAGCCCCGCTGGAGGGTAAACCCAAAACCGCTCTGTCCATCTCAACTGGATGGTACAACACTGGCCAACCAAACACGGAGTGGGTATCGCGCAACCACCTGACTCCATAACAAGACCAAGGGAAACCACACAACCCTGCTGATCTAAACCATTGAGCACAGAGCTGGGGGAAAAACTCAACCCCGCTGGTCAACAAACGATAATTGAGATACCCTCTACGTCATGAGAGGTCAAAGGTACACAAAGCAGAACATGGCATGCACATGGGGCCCACATGACGTGTGGCCCCAAGTCAAACCCCAACCAAGCACACAAACAGTCTCAGGTATAAACCACACGTACCTCCAAGCGCTCCTGTATACTCCCCGAGTATACCTCATTTTCATCCCAAGGGTTATCGTGCACACGACACCCAACGTCAATGCGAAGGTGTGACGTAACATCTCCAACTTTCCGCCTCAATGACTGGGGCATGGCCAACCACATCTATTCAAGCATTACTTAACTCACATGAGAGTGCATGTGATCACACACCAAGGGTCCACTACAAACTCAGTAGAAGATCCGCCCCTAGGGCACCCTCACATTTCCACATTCAATAAGATCGTGTAAGAGGCTCTGTTCGCCTAAACAGATCACACCGTTGTAATACTTGCGGAAAAACATGCGAGATAGACTGCTTACTCGCCTCAAACGGATATCTGACGAAAAAGCCACCAACACCACCTCACGCCCGATCGGCATCCCGTGATCCTGAGTCTCGGCCCTAAAAACAGTCAGGCGCATCGCACCATTGCGATACCCTTGGGAAAACACATCAAAAGGACTGCTCACTTGAGCGCAATGGATATCCGGAGAACAATATGCATTCTGGTGCACCGCACACGAGCGGTGCTACGTAGGACCCGTATCCTGGTCCTGAAACACAAAGAACGGATCACACCGTTGCGATCCTCTCGAAAAAGCACCCAAGGTGGACTATTCACTTGTCCAAAACGGTTGCCCGGTGATAGAGATGGAAAATCACCGTCGACACCCAAACGGCCCTCATGGGCCCCACACCATCATGCCAAAATAGAGCAGAGGATTGTACCATTGCAATCCCCTGGGAAAAACATCCAGAAACGACTACTCGCACGTCCCGAACGGACGTCCGATGAAAAGTCGTGAAACGCTGCATGCAACTCAAAAGATGGGTCGTGGATCCCGCGCCTCAACTTCGGCCTCAATGTCTAAAACCACTCTGGAAACCTTTTCCTCGGTGCCAGGGTCCCAACGCCACTGACAGCGCTTAAAACGGACATCGGACGCATCCGCGCCGTCCAAAACAAGAATTCCCGAGAAGCCCGCTTAGCTGCTTTACGCACGTGTCGTGCCCCCAATCCCCTGGTCTCGGAAGTTAAAACTCCTAAAACGACTTCAAGAGGTCCGTCTCTGCGTCAGGTTCACGCCACCACAGACGGCGCGTAAAACGGACGCCCGTAGAAAAAGTTACGGGCGTCCAAATGTCTAAGGGGAATTACCCCTAGGTCGGACCGGCCCGGTCCAGCCGGTTCGCCCCGCTCCGGCCGGCCCACTCCGGCCGTCCCGCTGGGACCGCGGCCCTGCCGCCTGGGCCTGGGCTAGCCGGACTCGCGGACCACCGCAAAGCGGCCCGCCGCCTCCCGCGAGGCCCTCACCCACGCGCCGCGCGGGCGCCTTGTCCACCGACCTGCCGACAGGGCCGGTCGCGTCCACGTAGAGACCCGCATCATGTGGGTCTCGGTCTCCCCACGGGGTCACGCACCTGCGACCCTGACCGCGACCCCTCGCCGAAACCCTCGGCCGACGCCCTCGGCCGGCGCTCTCGGTCGGCCGTTCACCGAGCCGCCCCGCTGACCGACTCCCCTCACCGGAACCCCCTGTCGCGCCGCCGCCTGGAGCTCGTCGGACCACCGTGCCACCACCGCTTGAAACCGCCGAACCACCGTGCTGGCCAAAGAACCCCAAAACCAGCGAACCTTCGCCGGACTGCTGCGGAGGCCTCAAAGATCGGATTGCAAATCCGAGACAGGCGTCAGAAAGCTCAGATAACGTACTACACGATCATGGGCATCGATCGACGATCGGATAATAGTTCGATGCTATAAATTAAGCTCAAAGATTGCGGGAAATTGAAAACGAAAACGATAAACCCCTACCTCAAAGGGCGTAGGCCGACGCTTCGTGTGCGGACCGTCAGAACCGCTGGGCCTCTCCGGAGATCGCCTCACCGGAGCTGCTTCCCCGGAGCTGGAGGGGAGGGGAGGGTTTGAGGAAGAAGAAGAAGAAGAAGAGGTGGGGGTGTTTAAGTACAAATCACTTAAACGCCTGCCCAACAGCCCCGAACCCAAAATTCCGGCGGGGTTGGGGTTAAGCCTCCCCTAGGCTAAAAACCATGTTCCGAGTGCAACGGCGGTCTCGGAATTTTAATCTGAGGCCCTGTTAAAAAGTTATTAAACTTAACGCCCGAGGCCGCCAAATTACGAAAACGCCCCTGGGGCCATTTTTCACAACCGAGCCGCGCCTTCAAAAACTATACCCATAATAGGGTAAACGGCACGCTCCGGACTCAACAGTGTCCTAGGTTTTCCCGTCCGAGCTACCATTTAGGAGTTACTTGAGTTTAACCATTAAACGAATTAATTAATTAATTAATTTATCTGTTTAACGTTCCAGAAGTGGGCGAGGGATCCAAATGTCCTGTGCCGACACGTTTTATGTCTTTCCTAGGGTAAACACCCCATTCTGAACCCATCCGTAGACTCGGATCTCTGATCTGGATCACCGTTCAGGAGTTATTCTATTTATTTGGCATTTCTAGTGTGAATGCACTGGAAATTTAATTCCGGCCACTCCGGGGCTGGGAATCGCACGCCGTCTGAAGGTGCTGCTCTAGAATATCATCAAGAATATTCCAAAGTCTTTCACAGAAAGAACCGGGTTCTTACACCATTATTCAAAGATAGGCCATGTATGTAACATATAGTTACCAACTTTTAGGTATTTTACTCCTCCTTGATATTTTTCCTCTTTAATTGGTTGCGTCTTTGGACTCCGGAGGATTTAGAAGGTTTGATGAGCAAAATGACATAAAGTTCTATGAAATATGTTTGTTTTAATTAATGGAGACCAGATATAAATGTGTTAATGGATTGGTGGGGTTCTCCCCGGGTTTAAAAAAATGTCTGAGGTAGTTTGAGTTTTTGTTTAAGAACCTGCAGAATTTTTTGTCTATAGAAAATTTACATGCTATGTAATGGTGAAATATCGGTTTTTAATAAAAAGGTGGTGGTTTTTTTGTGTATATGTTTCCTATGGACTACATGATGTGTAAATGGATTACACACCATGTAAATGTCTCAAAAATGGATTTTAGGGCACCGTGTGAGTTATATTTTTGTTTATTCAATGTCCATCCACTTCCCTCTCAACCTAGGGCTCTTATCTGGTGATTTTGGGAGCCTCTGTATGATCTGGATTGATTTGTTTGATGACTGATCACCATTATAGTTGGGTTTCATCTCTCCAGATGAGCAATCCTTTCTGATTCTTCGTTGACTTTGATCTGAGTAGTTCCATTGCGTTGTGCTATTGGTTTTTTTATCCATGGTGATGTTTCTTTTGATTATTTTCTAGATCCATGGTGAGATCTTGTTCTGGGGGTTTTTCCCTTTGTTAGTTGTGGTATGGCGTGTGTGAGTTATTGAGGTTTTTGTTATTTCTTATTCTTCACCAACCCTTATGTTAAATTGAATAAATTCTAAGGTGTGTACATTGGTTCTAGGGCCTCTGTTTTCATTTTCAGTTTCTTCCATGTGGTGTATTTCATTGTAGGTATGTGTGATCCAGATTTTAAGATAGGTGATTCCATATCTATCCTATGTTGGTGAACTTCATTGCTCATGTTTTGATAAAAAAAAATTATTAAATGAAATGGAATTATGTGACTAAATATTTTGTGTGTGTGGAACTGGGTTTTTGATAAAATATGGTTTTCCCCAAGTATTAGTAAATGAAAAATATTTTTAAAATCATTTCAAAATGGTTTTCAAAGAATTAATTGATGAAATGGTTTGATTAAATTGTTTGGAAAATAGAGCACATGGGAAGCCTTGGGTACTTAGGTGGAAGGTATAGTAATAGGTCTCATCCACTGTAGTGGGGTTTGCTCATGGGGTTTACCACTCCTCCCAAAGCTTGTTTTTCTAGGGACTTGTTAGACCTTTTGAGGGGTTCACTTTATGGGGTGTTCCTCTAATCTCTTAGATTGATTAATATGTATAGATGCATTATGCGTATGCAATTTTATATGTTTAGGTATGATTATCCTAGATATCCTAACCTAGTGTGATCCTTGGCATGATGTTACTTGTGCTTCTTGGATGATTTGGGATTCTTTTGGCTTGTACTTCTTTGTTTGTACAGCCATGGGTTTAATATAATTTGTGATGCATGCTTTTTTTTATATGATATATCTATGTGATTAATATATGGATATGGAATTCTTTGAAATTAATTTACCCACTTTATTTGGAAATGAAGAAAATGGGAAATTAAATTTTTTTATATGTTTTTGATATAAAAATTATTAAATTTTATCATGCATTGTTTTCTTTAAAGATGATCATACTTGGATTATTGTTTAGAGACTTGATATGGAACACTTGGATGTTACCCTATTGAGCCTATTAGATCACACCCTGCATACCCCTCTAGTGGTACGTAGACCTAGTTATGTATTTTAATATAAGTAAAGGTAAGGCACTACGGTGAGGTAGTGGGGTTTTCTGTCAGCTGGGTTTGGGTAGCTGGATGGTGAGATGTTATGGGTTTTCTTATGTTATCACTTGTATATGGTTGGAGCAGCTATTTTGGTTTTTTCAACCTTTATTATTGGAATTGTCTCTTGGATATTGTTTTCTAAATTTTCAGTTGTATCACTTATATTGTTCACTTTCTATTATGAAATATATATATGTATGTATATATATGTATGTATATATATTCATGTTTTATTCGATTGTATATTTATATACATGCATATATATATGTCATTTTTTCTACTTTAGGTTGGGAGATAT
This sequence comes from Viscum album, assembly GCA_963277665.1. Taxonomy (NCBI): domain Eukaryota; kingdom Viridiplantae; phylum Streptophyta; class Magnoliopsida; order Santalales; family Viscaceae; genus Viscum; species Viscum album. Next base: position 1,178,560,024 of record OY728140.1, on the reverse strand, counting down.
CATTTCCTCTATTTTTTTTTGATGCCCGGGTGCTAGTCTCCAGCCCATAGGGATTAGGAACACCCTTTAGGTATGTGGAATATCAGGTTAGATTCTAGTATTGAGAGGGTATCTAGGTCGGTTCATTATAAAGTGGTATCAAAGGAGGTCTATCCTTAAGAGACCTTGTCTTGAGACATTCGGTAGACCAGATATAGGATTATCGGGACTTGAGAGTTATATTGCAATGAGTACCTATCCAGTTCTTACCGTCATGAGACTCAAGTTTCCAAAGGATGTTGGGATGTGTGTCTCCCATTTTGAGTTCTAAATGTTAATTATAGTTTTATCTTATGGATTTTCTAGTTTTAATTGAGATTATTTTGTTTTATGATCATTCTTCGATTTTGGTGTGCATTGGTATACTTCTGAGATGTGTTTCAAGAGTTCCTCAGTAGGTTGTAGTTGATGATCCTCAATGGAATCCTCCAATGGAATAGAAATTTTTCAGGTCTATCATGTGGGCAGTTTGTACTATCGACTAGAATGTACTGCAAGATCATAGCATAGTTGTTGAGGTACATTTGGGAGCTATAAAAGGTTGATATTAATCATAGGAGTTCTTTCATGAGAAGATAGAAACCTTTAAAGTTACAAATGAACCTCAAGAGGTGGATGACTAGCTTGAAAAAATTGATCAAATATTTGACTTATCGGATACACCTAAGAGTATCAAGTTGAAGTGCACAACATTCGGAATTGAGGGTCCTAGAAATCATTGGTGGGATTCAATGGTACAGGAAGATATGCATGTGGTCTTAGAGTAGAAGGGTTTAAAGACTCACTTCTTTTAGAAATTTTGTCCAGATTCAATGATGATGATGAGGTCTTTTAAGTTCCTCTCTTTTTATCAGGGGGGAAATTTGGTGTCGGTGTATACCAATTAGTTTGTGGATCTGGTTCCTTTTGCACTAGAGGTCGTAAAGAATGGCTAGATGAAAGTTTAGAAGTACCTATAGGGTTTACAACTGGATATTAGATCGTAGGTATTTATGTTGAAGCTTTCAACCTATACAGAGACAGTGTATAGGGATATTATGGAAGAACTAAATATGGAAGTAAAGGTTCAATATTCTTCCCCTTATCTTTCACCTAGCAGTAGATTCAGTGGCGTGATAGGGAAAAAGAGGAAGTGGAAGGATCATCGTAGGAGTGGTGGATGTGATTCTCAACAGAAGGCCTCTTTGGTGCCTCTAGTTACAACTAGTGGTGTGCCTCTAACTTTATATCTGTGTGGTAAGGTTGGAAACACAATGTGTTCTTGTCCTTCACCTGCAAATATTTTCAATAGTTCTGGATGTTACAGACATCTGTATCATTTATTTCAGGCTATTTATACACCTCTATATGGTTAAGGATCATTGTCTATAAAGGATATTATGGTGAAATTAGATGCTTCAAAGACTACAAGGTTCCATCTATAGGCCTCAAGAGTGAATCACCTTCATGTAGTAGATGAGTTTCTAGTGGTGGTAGATGTGGTTCCAGCAATAGTGAGAAATACCGTCTTTATTATAGCTTCCTTAGGAATTTCTTTATTTAATACCGGTGCTTCCCACTCATTTATATCTGTTCATTTTGTTGATATGATTAACCTTCCAATAAATATCATGTCCTTTGTTATGGAATTTGATATACCACTTGGGAAGAGGAAAGAGAAGGGGTTTTTGTGTCATTCTTGTGTGATATTGGTAGCTGATAAAGAGTTAGATTGGGATTTTCTCATTCTTGATCTAGATCTGTTTGATTTCATCATCGATATGGATTGGTTGTTTCTCATCATGATGAGGTTGATTTTTATGATCAGTGTGCCTCATTTCTTATAGATGATGGGAGCTCTCAAGTGTTTCAGGGAGAGTGGGATTTGAGGTCTGATCATGTAGGACCTTCCCTCCCAAAGCTTAAGAGTTTTTTGTCTATTATTGTAGTTGATCATGATGAAATTTCTTCTCTTATTGATCTTACCACTATTGTTCAGGATTTTCCTGATGTTTTTCAAACGATTTATCTAGGATTCCTATAAAGTGTGAGTTGGAGTTCACGATTGTCCTAGTGCTAGGTACGTAATCGGTTTTGATACCTTCCTATCATATGGCACTAGTGGAGCTAAAAGAGCTCATTATTCTATTATAAGACCTGATAGAAAAGGTTTTTTTTCTCCCTATTTATTCCCCTTAGGCATCCCTAGTGCTCTTTTACAAGAAGGTAGATGGTTCACTCCAATTTTTCATGAACTATCATAAGTTGAACCATGTAATAGCTAAGAACATGTATCTTTTGCCTCGTGTGGATGATTTGTTTCATCAGTTAAAGGGGTAAAAGTTTTTTTCAAAGGTTTATATTCAGTTGAGTTATCACTAGCTTAGAGTTCAGGAGTTTGATATACTAAAGATGGATTTTAGGAGCAGGTATGTCCATTAAGAATATCTTGTGATGCCTTTTGCTTTTACTAATTCTTTTTTAGTTTTTATGTCTTTGATGAATCAGATATTTCATCTATATCTCAACACTTTTGTGGTAGTTTTCATGGATGATATTTTGGTTTACTCGAGATCCAAGTGCGAGAATGATCACCATTTTAGTTTGGTTTTGGAAATCCTAAGGAGTCACTATTTGTATGTAAATCTTACAAAATAAAATTTTTTGATCTAAGAAGTGAAGTTATTAGGGAAAGAGATTTCTGAGCATGGATTATCAATTGATCCTAAAAAGGTAAAGGTTTTCTTTTCATGGGAATATCCATGGAATGTCTTTGATATTTGTAGATTCCTTACTCTTATTGGATATTGTTGATGGTTTTTCAAGGATTTCTCAAAGTTGGCATCACCTTTGGCTACTCTTACCAAGAATGGGGTGAAATTCATATGGGATGTGAAGTGTTTGTCCTGTTTCAATGAGTTTAAAATACTTATGACATCTGCTCCTATTCTGATCTTACCTATGCTCGGTAAGGGGTATAAGGTTTTTTATGATTCTTATGGTGTTTTTTTAGGTTGTGTGCTTATGCAAGATTATCATGTGGTAGCTTGCGACACTCACCAGCTTTGACCGCATGAGAATAATTACCATACTCATGATTAGAGATTTTGTAGTTATTCATATTCTTAAATGTTGGTGATGTTATATTTTTTGGGAAAGGTTCACAATCTTTTCTGACCATAAGAGTTTGATCTATATATTTTCATAGAAATACTTGAATCACATATAGAGGCAGTAGTTAGAATACCTTTATACATTTAACTTAGATGTTTTCTACACCCCAGACAAGGTTAATGTCATTTAAAACTCTCTTAAAAAGAAATTACCATAACAAGTTATTTAGTAATCGAATGAGTAGTGGAACCTTATGGGGTTTTTTTCTCAGTTTCATCTGGATGCTCAGGATGATGTTTCAGGTATGGTTTGGAAAAGTGTCTAGTTATCGTCATCTCTCCTTGAGTCTATTCTATAGATTCAGTATCTAGATAATTATTTTAGAGTAATTAAAGAAACCCTATATGGAAGGGAGACCATTTCGGGTTAGTCTCTCTCTTTAGATGGTATTCTTAGTTTTGGTGATTGTTTTGTCACCCCTATTTTAGTGAGGATCTTTGTTTTTTTTATTATAATATTTTTTCATGAATCATTAATCCAGGAACAATGAAGTTGTATTATGACATGAGATGTCAATTCTGGTGGTTGGGTATGAAATGTGACATTGTTGATTATGTGTCCTACTACTACACCTACCAAAATATAAAGGTGGAGCATCTGAAACCTTCTAGTTTTCTTTATCCTCTTAAGTGACAGTTTGGAAATGGGATAAGGTATCTAAGGACTTTATTGTTGGATTACTATGAACTCCCTTAGGAAGGAATTTTATCTAGGTGGTGACTAATCAGTTGATAAAGTCAGTACATTTCATTCCAATTAGGGACACCACTAAAGCTAATGATCTGGGTAAGTTGTATGTGCAGAAGATTTTGAGGTTACATGGGGTTTCTTCTACCATTGTTTTAGATAGGGATCCTAGGTTTGATTCATGGTTCTATAGGAGTATCAAGGAGGTTATGGGTACTCAGGTCAGGTTGAGTACAACTTATTATCCACATACATACGATCAGATAGAACGGGATATTCAGATCCTTGGTGATATACTCCATGCTTGTGTCTTTTATTTTGGTGGGTTGTGGGATAAACATCTGGGAGTGGTTGATTTTTCTTATAGAAATATTTATTTTGTGTCGATCAGAATGGATCCTTTCGAGGCTTTGTATGGTTACCCATGCAAGTTACCTCTTTGTTAGATAGAGGTGGGTGAAGCTACTTTGGTTGGACCGAGTTAAGTTCCAGAGACATCCAAAAGGATTCAGGATATACATCGGTATCTTTTTATGGTGTAGAGTCAAAAATAATCTTATTTGGATCAATGGTTTCATCCTTTGGACTTTTCGATAGGTGACTAAGTTTTCTTGAAAGTTTCTCCTTGGTTGGGTCACTCATGTCTTGGGAAATAAGGAATGTTGGCTCTGAGATATGTTGGAATCTTTGAGGTCACTCAGTTTCTTGGGAAGGTTGCTTATTGGATAGAATTTTTGGTTTAGTTAATAGGAATCCATGATTTTTTCACATATCATAGCTCAGGAAATATTATCCCATCCCCTCTTGTATTTTGAGATGGGAAGAGATTGAGTTAGAACCAAATGTTTTTATTTTGGAACAACCATTTGAGATCATTGACTCTCAAGTTAAAGTCTTACATGGGAATTTGATTCTGTTGGTCATATTTTTATGATGGAATGGATCATATTCTCATGAGACTTGGGAACGTGAGTGTTATGACCCAAAATTTTTATCAATGGAAATCCCCTTCTTATAATTATGTTATATAATATAAATCACATAAAATCACATTAAGAACACAATATAAACTTTATAAATGAATATTTAATTAAATAAGATGTATTTCTAGAATTTAAGAAACCTATACCGATGAAATAATAACTTGACCTTAGGAATAGTAATGCAGCCCTTATGAATGGTAAATTGGCCAATAGAATAGTTACCTCAACCATAAAAGTATAAATAAATTTTAGGCATCTTATAAATGAAAATATGGTATAATTATATCATAGTTCAAGTAAATAAATGTTTTTAAAAATTATTAATCAAGTGTTTGTATTTTATAAGTCATAAATATTTAATTAAAATTTTATAATTAATTTAATAATTTAAAATAAAATTTATTTTAATAAAATGAATTCATAAATTAATATTTTGTTTTATTATGATTTTAATATAATTTTATGAGACCTTAATTAATTTTCCAAATTGTTATAAAATCAGTTATAATTTTAAAATATGTATTTTCCAAGTAAATGATGATTTTAATTAAAAGTTTAATTTATAATATTTAGAAAATTAATTTCATAAAATGAAGTTAATTTTTTAATTCTACACGTTGAAAATTTGTTAGGGTTATTTTTTGAGATTTTTCTAAAATAATTGAATTTTTGTGACTAATAAAATACAGTAATTTACGGTATATATAAATTTTAAGTTAAATACACTATTCCTTGAGTCATGAATGATGTAAGAACCATTGGTTAAAACTCACATGATATAATTTCTATATTTTTTCTCAATAATCAACACTATTTCTTTTCTTTTTCAAAATAATAAACTAATGAATAAAATAATGAGAAAACACCTCTCTCCTCCACTATAAATACCACCCCTCACCACCTCTACTCCTCACACCTTCCAATATTTGATCCTTGTCCAAATTATTCCCAATACTCTTCCCAAACCTTTCCCCCAATCCAAGATATCTTGGTATCATCAAAAGACCAAAAACTTTTCCCTAAGGATTTTTTCAATGAGGATAAATTCAAGAGGTAAATTCATCTTTCCTTTTCTTTTAATTTCTTTTCATGTTCTTTTATTATTCTATCCTCACATACTCTCATAAAAATGGTATGATAACTACATTAACTCACATATAATTTAATTTTATTATGATAATGGAATAATACATCATTAAACCCCTCTCATCTCTCTTTTATTCTAAAAATGAAAACGTCGTTCGTGATGTGTTAATTTATCACCTTTAAGGATGAAAAAATTTTATTTTCCATTAATGCCTTCAAGGATGGTCATAAAATAATTTTTATGGTTAAAAAAACTTATTATATATTTATTAAATCCTGTTTAATGTTCCGTAATAATTATATACACATGATGTTAAATAATAAAACAAAACAAGTTTTTTGTGAGCAAATTCTGCCCAAAATAATCTAAAAGATTATCACCAACATCTTATTTAATGATTCATCCTCACCCAAAATAACTAAATGAATTATATGATCATTTAACCTTATGTATTTTAATTAATAACTTATAACCTTAATTCAGGGTTTCTATTTCTATTTTACATGAACATCCATACTCTTATACAAGCGAACATATTATAAAAACTAAGAAAACATGCACTTCAGAATAATGAAATTCAACACTATAACTCATCAAAAAGGATATAAATTAACTTAATAAGATTATAATGAATCAATTACATGTATAAAAGTTTCTGTAAATATTAAATAATTAACATAATTTTATTATTCAGGACATTAAGATCAAATGAAGAACTGTTTCAGACATAAGGTAAGGGATCATTTTCAAACCTCTATTTTTTCATTTGGGTTGCACATTATCTCTATTTACCCCAATGTAATTACTATTTATTTTTATGTACTTATTATAAATTATATTTATATGTTAAAAACTCTTGTATCTATGTCTTATCATCCTTCTTTTATGGGGAAATACATGTTTTAATTAGGTTCCCTTCTCAAATCTTCCCAAAAGGTAGATTCAAGGAAACTTCCTGATTTCTTACCTCTTTAAAGTGCACTCCATAATCTATTTAAAGACAATATTATTTTACAAAAAATAAATAATTTTATCATGAAAATATATCTTGGTTCATTTATGGTTTTATACAAATAATTATTCCTTTTCCATTTTAAATAATCTTTAAACATTTTCCTTAAACCGCACTAAAATGTTTTATTTCTAAAGTTTCTTAAACACTTTTTTTACATGTATTAACTTTAGTTTGGAATAACTTATCATGATGTATGACTATCTTCCCTGATTAATGTCCATTTATGGTTTAAATATTTTCTTTCATGGATGCCATTATGATATTCCCTTGTGTTATGCCTTTTGACATGATTATGATACCCAATTCCTACCTTGGGTAACCCTTATGTATATGTTTGATTTATTCTGTATGATTATTAATGTGCAAAGCATATTAATGAACTTTTTATGATGGTTTCACCTAGTTATCACTCCCATTAATTGGGTAATGTTTATTCTCATGAGATGTCATGTTGGGTTAGGGAGTGAACCTAATTCCTTTATGGGACTTTGTCCACCATGTCTTGGCGATTAGCCTTGACTCAAGTTTACTTCGTGTTATATATTTTTTCCACATTCCTAAGATTCCATGATTATATATTCCCATGTTATACATGTTATTATTCCTTATTTTTATTTATTTTCCATTCCTTTTATGTCATCATGTTATGATTTCTAACACATGTTTTATGTTTTATTCTTATTCTTATTTCCTTACTAGGATTTTTAGCTCATCCCTTTTGTTCATTTATTCCCCAGGTTATCCTATGTAGTTATAAGATCTCAATGGAAGTTAGGATATCATTGTAGATATTAAATAAAATATGTTTTCATTATGTTTAATTATATACCTAATCTTCCAAAGACACTAGACTTTATAATCCTTGGATTGTAATTTGATGTTTAATTATGCTTTAAATCATGTAATAATATGTATAAAAGGATAGGGTCACTATAGTTGGTATCAAAGGATGGTCTAGTTATTTTTGGGATTAGGATTAGAAAAATATTGTGAAATCATTAAGGATAAGACTAATTATAATAAAACATTCTTAAAATTTGGAAATTATATAGTAATTGGTTTGTCAATAAAATAAATTTTTATCTGGATACTATAATTGGAGATGTACCTAAGAGTAAAAACTCTAACAAGGTGTTTTGGGCCTGACTCGGGGTAACCGGGTACATGAAAATGGACCTTACTACGCACCTGGTTTGAAACTCCTGGGGGATATGCTTTGGTAAATTCACAATCTCATTATGAACCATTATTAAGGGAACAAAAAAATACCCATAATAATATATGCTAGGAAATAGATCATGGATAACCTATATTGAAACCTAGGGAATCACAAGTTAGGATATAGTTTTCATTTACAATTTTATCCTTCTATATTAAATGTTTCCATTTTATATGCTTATTAGCTATGTATTAAATCCACCTAATTGTAATTTTTTTCTTAGTTAATGGATGTAAATAGAATAACTTGTTCCAATAATCAATGTGAAAGTAAATGTGATGATTACCCTAATGATATTCCAAATATGATGGGAATGGGTTCTCAAAACTTCATGACATTACTTTCTCAACTGGATCAAGTTATGAATAATAACTTGAATCATGTGGAACACCCTCCTTCTCCAAATAAACAACAAGTTATCATAAAATCCTTCATGTGGAAAAGGCCGCCCATGTTTAGTGGATCTTTTAATCCCCTCCTCACATAAAAATGTATGAACTCCTTTGTGAATATATTCTTTTTCCTCCAATGCTCATAATAAGAGAAAGTTGTGATGGTGGTATATCGTTTTGATAGGGAAGCTGATCAGTGGTGGACATTGATCAAGAACACAAAGTCCAAGTTAGAAATTGATTCTATGAAATTGGAAGATTTCAATAAATATTTTCCTTGAACCCTCCATATCTAGATGGAAAGAGAAATCCTCAGACTAAAGAAAAAAGGAAGATGAGTCTATCAGAACGTATGAGGAAAACTTCACAAGGATTTCAAGATATGCCTCTAGATTTGTCATAAACACTGAAAGAAAGGTGGATCACTTCTTTAGTGGACTAAAGCCAAGTCTATGAAAAGCGTTGGTGATTCAAGACTTCAGTAGTTATGAGGAGATTTTTCATTGTTTCCTCAATGTTGAAATGGATATCAGAGACTCTCATTAGTATCATGGGCCTAGTGAAAAAAAGAGGAAAATGGGGTTTGATATGGTTGATAAATCCCATGATGGAAAGAAGACCCTACATCCCACATGTCAAAAGTATGGGAAGAACTGGAAACTACTTAAAGGAAACCAATATATTCTTCAAATGTGTAATAGAATGGAATATGGATAATAAATTCTAAAGGTATATGAATAATCCCACTAATGAGGAAGAATAAAGGAATGTTTATATCAACACTCAACCTGTATTACAGTGTTTCAACTACAAGGAACATGTCCATTATGCAAACCATTACCCTAAGACAAGGGTTGTTGGAGGAAATCAACAACAACATCCTCCAATGTAGCAAGGAAAGGAATATACTATAACTATTATTTATGTAGATCCTGATAATAATGTTTTAATAGGTATTATTATTATTCATTCAAGAATAGTGAATGTACTATTTGATTCTGGTTCTACATATTCTTTTATATCTTTCAAGTTTATTAGAACTATTCAAAAACCACCACAAAAATTGGAGGTTGAGTTATCTATGAGAAAAAATGGGGTAATTAATGTATCCAAAGTTTATAACTCCTCTCTAATTAATGTTTGTGGATTGAACCTCCCAAAAAATCTTGTTAAACTACCTTTGGTAGATTTTGATGCTATTTTGGGCATGGATTGGATATCTTTATACAAAGCCAACATTGACTGTTCAAAAAGGGAGATCACTCTTCACATCCAAAAGAATCCTACCATTATGTATAAGTGCAAGGAGGAAGATGAATCTCATTTAGAGTCATCATCTAAATTATGGATAATCTTTCCTTATAAGCAAGCATATCTAGATCAAATTCTTGAGACAAAGGATAAACTCATGATTAAAGAAATTCCCATTGTGAGGGACCACATTGATGTGTCCCCCAATGAATTTCATGGTCTTCCTCCATATCAATAGGTTGAGTTATCAATTTAACTGATTCCTAGATATTTTCTTATATCAAAGACACTTTATAGAATGACCACTATTGAGTTGGAAGAATTGAAGAACCAGTTACAGTAGAATCTGGACAATGGTTTTATATGCCCAAGTGCTTCACCATGGGGTGCTCCAATCATATTAATTAAGAAGAAGGATAGATCAATGCATCTCTGCATTGATTATCATGATCTCAAAAAAATCATGATAAAGAAAAATTATCCCCTACCACGGATTGATGACTTGTTTGATCGGCTACATGGGGCCAGTTATTTCTCTACGGTATACCTTCGGTCAGGATATCACCAATTAAAGGTGAGTAATAAAGATATTCCCAAGACTACCTTTAAAACAAGGTATGGACACTATGAGTTCATATTGATACCCTTAAGACTCACTAATTATCTATTAATTTTCATGTAATTAATGAATAGATTCTTTAGAGATTACCTCAAAAAAATTTGGTAGTCCTTATTGATGATATTCTGATATACTCTAAGAGAAAGGAGGAACATGAGGAGCATTTGAATACTATGATTAAGGCTTTGTGAAGAGAGAAAATATATGAAAAATATAGAAAATGTGAGTTATATATGGAGGAAGTATCATTATTTGTGCATGTAATCACCAAAAAGGGAAATATGTAGACCCTTCCAAGACAAAGGAAATCAAAGAGTGTCATGGGCCAATGTCTGTGATGAAGATCTGTAGTTTCCTTGGTCTAGATGGGTATTACCAGTGATTTGTGAGTAACTTATCATGATTGTTGAATTAACTAACCAAGATAACTCAAAATGGATAAAAGTTTGTTTGGACCAGTGAATGTGAAGAATACTTTAAAGAGTTGAAAAATAAGCATATCACTGCATCATTTCTCACACTACCAACAAGTGGGTAACTCTTTGTGGTGTACAAAAATTCTTAAAAGAAGGGATTAGGCTGTGTACTAATGAAAAATGATAAAGTTATATCCTATTCCTCATGGTAGTTGAAAATTCATGAGAAAAACTATCCCATGCATGATTTGGAGTTGGTGGTTGTGATCTTTACGTTGAAAATCTAGCGACATTATCTCTATAGGGAGAAGTGTGAGATATATACTAATCAAGAGTCTCAAATATATATTCACATAGAAGGACCTTAATATACACCAATAAAGATGGTTATATCTCATCAAGGATTATGATTTATCAATACACTACCATCCTAGTAAATAAAATAAGGTGGTAGATGATCTAAGTATAAAGGATCCTCTATCTTTATCAATGATGAGAATTGAGAAGGATACAATCTTTTTAGACCCTCAAAGGATAGACATGGGAATCGTTAAGGAATTAATATCATTAATCCTTTCTCAAATGATTTCTCAAACATTTATTATGGATAAAATAAAGGATTCTCAAAGAAATGATGTAGAAATATAGATGAAGTTGGAAGCTATGAGAAAGGGGAAATCCATAGAGTTTTAAATTGATGATGAAGGAGTTGTAAGATTTGAGACATGACTATGTGTACCTTCCGATCTGGTGATAAATAAGGATCTTTTGAATTACACACATAGATCAACATTCTATATTCACATATGGAACACAAATATGTATCTAGATCTCTGAGAGAATTATTGGTGGGACAATATGAAAAATGAGATCATTGAGTATACATCAAAGTTCCCAGTATGTCAATAATTGAAGGTCGAAAGAAAAAATTATAAGGGGATGATGTGACCACTACCCATACCAACATGAAAGTGGTAGAACATTACCATGAAATTTTTCCCCAGACTTTTGAAGACATCCAAAGGAAACAATGCTATATGGGTGGTTGTGGATTGTCTTACAAAGACATAAAACTTTATCACAATTTGAGAGGATTTCTCACTGGATAAACTTCCAATAATATATATCAGAGAAGTGGTAAGGCTACATGGTATACCACTATCGAATGTATCTGATTAGGATCTGAGATTCAACTCGAAGTTCTGGAAAAGTCTCTAATGTGCTCTAAGAACTGAGCTGAACTTCAGTATGTCCTATCATCCTCAAACTAATTGTTAATCTAAGTGAACTATTCAAACACTAAAATACATATTGATAGCATGTTATATGCGCTTCAAAGGAGTATGGTACCAATATATGTCTCTGGTTGAATTCTCTTACAATAATAGTTTCCACTTAGGCATCCAAATGGATCTATATTAATCCCTTTATGGGAAACTATGTAGAACACTAACATGTGGGATGAAGTTGGTGAACATAAGAGGGTAGGACCTGAAATGGTCGAAGAAATGGTGGAGAAGTTGAAAACCATTTAGCAGCACATCAAGGCATCCTAAAGTCGAAAAATGATATATGCAGACAAACATTGATGATACCTTGAGATTAAGGTTATAGACATGGTATTCCTCTGCATATCTCCATGGAAGAGGATCATGAAATTTGGGAAGAAATGAAAGCTAAGGCCTAGGTACATTAGCCCCTTCGAGATTCTTAATTGTGTCAGATCTATGACATATTGACTAGTACATCCACCGACCATGTATAAAGTACACAATGTATTCCACATATCCCTCTTGAGGAATTACATACCTAATCCTTCACATGTACTAAATTTAGAGGTGGTACAGTTGGAAAATTATTTATCATACGAGGAGCATCCAATGAAGATCTTGGATCATAGCGATAAAGTTATACACAATAAGACTAATCACCTGTTCAAAATACTATGGCAGAACCATAAGTACGAAGAGGAAACATGGGAACCTGATGAAGTGATGAAGGAGAAGTTCCCACGCCTATTTTCAACATATAATGTAAAATGAGATTTTGAGGTTGAAATTTCATAAGGGGGGAAGAATATAATGACCCAAAATTTTTATCAATGTAAATTCCCTTATAATAATTATTTTATATAGTATAAATCACATAAAATATCATTAAGAACACAATAAAAACTTTATAAATGAAGAATTAATGAAATAAGAAGTATTTCTATAAGTTAAGAAACCTATACTGATGAAATAGTAACTTGAACTTAGTAATGGTAATATAACCCTAATAAATAGTAAACTAGCCAATAGAATAGTAACCTCACCCATGAAAGTATAAATAAAATTTAGTTATCTTATAAATGAAAATATGATATAATTATATCATATTTTAAGTAAATAAATGTTTTTAAAATTTATTAACTAAGTGTTGGTATTTTATAAGTCATAAATATTTAATTACAATTTTATGATTAATTTAATAATTTAAAAGAAATTTTATTTTCATAAAATTAATTCATAAATTGATATTTTTTTATATTATGATTTTAATATAATTTTATGAGACCTTTATTAATTTTCCAAAGTGTTATAAAATCAGTTATTATTTTCAAATATGTATTTTCCAAGTAAATGATGATTTTAATTAAAAATTAAACTTATAATATTTATAAAATTATTTTTATAAAATTAAGTTCATTTTTTAATTCTACATGTAAAAAAATGGTTGGGGTTAATTTTTGGGATTTTTCTGAAATATATGAATTTTTGGTGAATAGTAAAATACGGTAATTTACGGTATATATACATTTTAAGTTAAATAAAATATTACTTGAGTCATGGATGATTTAATAACCATTATTTAGAAATAACGTGATATAATTACTATATTTATTCTCAATAATCAATACTATTTCTTTTCTTGAAAAAAATAATAAACTAATTAATAAAATAATGAGAAAACACCCATCTCCTCCACTATAAATACCACCCTCACCGCCTCTTCTCCTCACACCTTCCAAGCATTGATCCTTGTCCAAATTATTCCCAATACTCTTCCCAAACTTATCCTCCACTTATAGAAGCTCTTGTTCTCATCAAAATACAAAAACCTTTTTTCCTAAGGAGGTTTTCAAGGAGGATAAATTTAAGAGGTAAATTCCTATTTCATTTTCTTTTAATTTCTTTTCAAGTTATTTCCTTATTAACTTCTCACCTAATCCCATACAAATGTAATGATAACTATAGTACCACACATATATTGTAATTTTATTATTCTAATGGAATAATCTGTCATTAAACCCCTCTCCTATCCCTTTTATTCTAAAAATAAAAACTTTATTCATGAGGTGTTAATTTATCACCTTCAAGGATGAAAAATTTTAATTTTCCATTAACTCATTAAATATGGTAATAAAACTATTTTTATTATTAAAAAACTTATTATATATTTATTACAGCCTATTTAATGTTCTATAATAATTATATACATGTGATGTTAAATAATAAAACAAAACAAGTTCATTGTGAGCGAAAACTGCCCAAAATAATCCAAAAGATTATCACCAATATCTTATCTAATGATTCATCCTCACCCAAAATATCCAATTAAATTATATGATCATTTAACCTTATGAATTTTAATTAATAACTTATAAATTTAATTCTGTATTTCTATTTCCATTTTACATGAACTTCCAAACTCATATACAAGCGAACTGATTTTGAAAACTAAGAAAACGAGCACTCCTAAAGGAAGAAATTGAACACAATAACTCATAAAAAAGTTTATAAATGAACTTAATAAAATTATACTAAATAAATTACATATATAAAAGGTTTTTTACTTATTAATTAATGAATCTAATTTTATTATTCAGGACATTAAGATCAAGTGTAGAACCATTTCGGACATAAGGTAAGGGTTCATTTCCAAACCTCTATTTTTCCTTTGGGTTACTCATTCTCTCTATTTACCCCAATGTAATTGATATTTATTTTTATGTAATTATTAAAAATTATATTTATATTTTCCAAAATCTTGTATCCATGTCTTATCATCTGTCTTTTATGGGGAAATACATGTTTTAATAAGGTCCCCTTCTCAAATCTTCCCAAAACCCAAACCCAGTTCAAGGGAACTTCCCGATTTCTTACCTGTATTCAAGTGCACTCCATGATATGTTTTAATCAAATATTATTTTACTAAAATCACTCATTTTATCATAAAAATATATCTTGTTTCATTTATGTTTTTATGTAAATAATTATTCCTTTTTCATTTTAAGTAATCTTTAAATATTTTCCTTAAATCGTACTTAAATATTTTATTTATAAAGTTTCTTAAGAAATATTTTTAAATGTATTCACTTAAATTTGACATAACTTATAATTATATATTCCTATTTTCCCTTATTAATGTCCATTTATTTTTTAAATTCTTTCTTTAATGGACATCATTATGATATTCCCTTATGTTATGACTTTTGGCATGATTATGATACCTAATTCCTACCATGGGTAACCCTTATGTATATGGTTGATTAATTATGTATGATTCATAATTTGGAACACATATTCATGAAAATTTTATGATGGGTGTTCCTAGATAGTTCTCTAATTAATTGGGTAATTTTTAATCTCATGAGATGCTATGTTGGGATAGGGAGTGAACCTGATTCCTTTATGGGACTTTGTCCACCATGTCTTAGATTTTAGCCTTGAATCATGTTTATGTCATGTTATATGTTGCTTCCACATTTCTATGATTCCATGATTATATGTTCCCATGTTATACATGTTTTTATTCCTTATTTTTATTCATTTTCCATGGCTTTTATGTCATTATTTTATGCTTTCTAACCCATGTGTTATGTTTTATTCCTATTCTTATTTCCGTACTTGGATTTTTAGCTCATCCCTTTTGTTCATGTATTCCACAGGTTATCCTATGTTGTTATAGGATGTAAATGGAATTTAGTAGCTTATTATGGAGATTAAATAAAATATGTTTTCAGGATGTTTAATTATGTACCTAATCTTTTAAAAACACTAGACTTTACGATCATTGGCTTGTAATTTGATGTTTAATTATTCTTAAAATAATGTAATAATATGTGTAAAAGGCTTGGGTTTTTATAGTGATCCATTGATGAAGGATCAGTGGAATTTTCTCTTTACTAAGCTTCATTTTTCAACATGACTTCCTAGGGATGTAAATTCTTGTGGTGGGGAGTTTGTAACATCCGGTTACCCACTTTCAGGTATTTTCCTCCTCTTTTTCTAGTTTTCCTCTTTAACTGGGTGCATATTTGGACTCCTAGGGATGAAGAAATTTTTTTGAGGAAAATGACCTAAAGTTTAGGGATATTTGTTTTGTTTTATTTTTGAATTAATTGATACCAGGTATATGTTAATATCTTTGCAGGGTTCTCCCCAAGTTCAAAAGAACACCCAAGGTTGTTCGTGTTTTTTTGTAAGAACCTATAGTTTTTTTGTCTATAGGAAAATTACATGTCGTGAAATGAGATTACACAAAATGTAATTTTTTCTAGTCTCATATCATGAACTGAATACATAGAGTGAATGATTACATATCGTGTAAGGGTTACATTCCATGTAATTATAAAAGATTGGTTTCTAATAAAAAAGGTGATGAGTTTTTTGGTGTATATGAGTCCTATAGATTACATGATGTGTAAAGGGACTACACACCATGTAAATGTTATGAATAGGTCTTTTAGGGTGTCGTGTGAGTGATATGTATGTTCATTAAATTTTCATTCACTTCCCTCTTGACCTAGGTCTCTTCTCTGGTGATTTTGGAAGCCTCTATTCGATCCAAATTAATTCATTCAGTGATTGATCATCATTGCAATTGGGATGAATCTATTCAGGTGAGTAATCCTTTTTTTATTCATTAAATTTGATCGTGATAGAATCATTTTATTATATTGTTTCTTTTGTTGATCTTTGGTGATGTTTCCTTTGATTATTTTCTAGATCTATGGTGTGATCTTATTCTGGGGGTCATTCCCTTTATTGGTTGTGATGCGGTGGGTGTAAGTTCTTGAGGTTTGTGTTATTTTCTATTCTATGATGACCCTTCAATTAAATTGAATCAATTATAAGATGTTTAGATTGGTTCTAGGGACTATTTTTCTGGTTGTGGGTTTCTTCCTTATGGTTTATTTCATTATGATCATGTATGACCCAAGTTTTGAGGTTGGGGGTTCCATATCTAGCCCATGTTATTGAACTGTATTTCTCCTATTTTGATAAAAAAAAATATTAAATGAAATGGAATGATACAACTAACTTGTTTTGTGTGTGTGGAACTATATTTTTTATAAAATAAGGTTTTCCCCTAGTTTTGGTAAATTGAAAAGGGTTTTCAAAGCATTGTGAAATGATTTTTTGAAATGGTATTCAAAGCATGAAATTATGAAATGGTTGGGAAAATAGAGCCCATGGGAAGCCCTTGGTACTTAAGTGAAAGGTATAGTAATAGGTCTCATCCAATTTCATGGGGTTTCCTCATGGGGATTTCCTCTGATCCCTAGGATTATTGTTCTAGGGATTTGTTTGATGTATTGGGGGGTTCACTTTCATGGGTGTTCCAATGCCCTCTATACTCAATGAATATGTATAAAGGCTTAATACATATGTTATTTTCTATGTTTAGGTGCGAGTTTCCTAGTTATCCTAACCTAATTTAATCCTTGGTGTGATGTTACATGTGATTCTTCGATGATTTGGGCTTCTTTCGGCTTGTACTATTTTTATTTTACTTTTATGGATTTTATATGATATGGGATACATGAATTGCTTTGATATGATATATCTGTTGTGATATATTTATGGATATGAAATGATTTGAAACTAATTTACCTTCTTTATTTTTAAATGTGGAAATGGGAAATTAATTTTTTTACCATGGATTTGATATAAAAATCATTAAACTGTATCATGCCTTGTTTTCTTTAAAGTTGATCATGCTTGGATTTTTGTTTAGAGACTTGATATGGAACACTTCGGTGGGACCCTAATGAACTTATTAACTCACACCTTATATACCCCTTCGATAATGTGTAGACCTGATTATATCTTTTAATGAAGGGAAATACAAGGAACCATAGTGAGGTGAAAAAGTTTTATGTCAACTGGGTTTGGGTAGCTAGATGGTAAGATGGTGTGAGTTTTTCCATTCTATCACTTAGAGACTGTTGGAGTAGCTATTTTGGTTTTCTCTTTCTTTTCTGTTGGACTTGTTTTTTGAGATTGTTTTCTACCTTTCTAGTTGTATCACTTACGTTGTTCACTTTCTATTATGAAATATATATATATATATATATATATATTCATGTTTTCTTCCCTTGTATCTTTTTATACATGAGTATATATGTCATGTTTTATATTTCAGGTTGGGAGATATCATTTCCTCTATTTTTTTATGTTTGGGTGCTAGTCGCCAGCCCATGGGGATTGGGAATGCCATTCAGGTATATGGTGGATTGGGTTAGGTACCAGTATTTAGAGGGTATCCTAGTCAGTTAGTTATAATGTATTTCCATACACGTCCAACATGACTAGTGATCGTGTAAATCAGATACCATGTGTTATGTAGCCCATGTACATGTCATGTAATCCATTATATTTTGTGGCACAGTTTCATGTCGAGTCCCTAGGCATGTGCCATAGATACACTATCAGAAAAATACACATCATGCCACTAGATTAAACACTTCGTTTATATTAAAAATTTACAAAGAATTAATATTAATTTATTATAATACTTAAACCTTATCAACATGTGTTTTGTGTGGTCATTAAGTTGATAGTACATGCCTCATAATGTCTTATATATATATATATTAAATGAATAATTAATTTATGTATAATATTCTAAACTTCATATCATGTAGAAGTCATAAAAAATCATTAATCGACATGCATTGAAACATAACAAGATATACAAATACCATGTGTTATGTGTGGTTTTTAAGTTGATAGTACACTCTATAAAATTACATGTTAAGACGTGTATGCTACATGTCGCATGATTAAACATTATATGAATATAATACATGTTGGGTAGTTTGTATGGGTATTCACCATGTTACATCTAAGGTACATTTCTATACATTTTTAATTTTGAATAAATTTATTTAATTTTTTTAAAATTATGATGGTTAAGAATCTCAAGAAAAATTCAGATGATAATTAAGATAAAAGAATTAATTAATTAAAGAATATAATTAAATAATTTGAGCATGATTTATCTTAAATAATAATGATTATAATTTAATTATATTTTTTATTAAATGTGTAATTTTTTCATGTATGTGGATGATCATGATAATAGATGGTACTTTTGTATTAATTGGTTTCCTTTTAATTTATTCTTAAATTAAATTTATGGTTTGTGTGTAATCCCTCTCATTATGTAAGGGATTACGAGCCCATGGTTTCTTTTATGTAAACCCCTTAACCAATCATTCGGTTCCCATCACCTGCATGTGAGTAAAATATTATGTAATGGATGGAGCTTCCAAGCTAGTAGAGGTTTTCCAAGTTTGGAGTCGAGGCAAAACTAGTCCAAGAGGTACATGGGTGGATAGGTGGAAAACTGCAACACAATCCATAAAATCATTCAAGGTGTTTCCCCCAAGGTTGAGGGTCAATTTATCATCCACTATATAAACTAACCATTTGTAAAATCTCCTGATCATACAACTTTATTATTTTATTTTTATCAAGTTACATAGTTATTTAATTATGGATGTTTTTTTACAATCACATTAATTAATTAATTAACGAGCATACAAGATAAAACTAAAATAAATTGTCTCATGTGTAAATTTTATCTAAGAAATGGTTTATCACTTAAGTAGATCCACTTAATATTAAAAATCATGTAATAAAGATAAAAATGTAAAATTAACACATAAAGATAAAATACCACATTTATATATGTTAAGTCGGTATTTCCTTCAACTACTTAAGTTAAAACTAAACCATAGTTCAAAGTGCTTGACTGGAAAAAATTGGGATGCTTTCAATTATCAAGGAATTCTAACTTGAAGTTTTGGGTTGACTTAACTTAGTTTACATCATGGGTTGACTACCAAAGCAAGAATTTGTGTAACTAAGAGGAAAAGGTTGAGGAAATAAAATTTAAAGATTTTAGGATTAGGGAGTCCACTCAATGGATCAAGGAACTATTAGTTAATACAGTTGGAATTTGAAATACCTACCTAAAACCCTTCAAATTACTTGATCGAAAAATTGGGGTATGGGAAGGGTAATATTAATCATTTCCACTAGAATGTCTAAGAAACTGAATATTCTAAATCCAATGGTGGGGGAAATTGGTTTATGATAAAATAGACAAATATTAATAAATATAATATTTTTATTATTATTATAATTTTATCAAATAAATTGATAAAATTATGTTGTTATTATTTATAAAAAAGTAAATAAATAGTAATTCAAACATATCACAGTGATCAATACTTGTGAAGGATAATCTTCTCACAGAAAAAAATTTCCAAGAGTGCTAAAGCTTCTTATGTGTTATCATACTCCATGAAGGGATATTTTATGTGTTAAAAAAAATATTCTAGAAGTGCTTGGTAAAGTGTCTAGTGAGGAATATTTATCTCTCTCTGAGAAACATTTTAATGATTCCACAAATGTTCAGTGTTTCATGCTATCATCCATAATCAATGAGATTCTCAAGCAACATGAGGGCATGGATTCATATAGCATGATGTCTCGACTTAGGGATATATATCAATAGAAAGAGAGATAAGAGTGATATGAGATCTCTAATGATTTTTTTACAACCAATCTTAGAGACACTACGCCATATGAGCCTCATTTATTCAATATTATTGGCTACATTGAATGCTTAGACATCTTAGGGATTCAATTCCCAGATGAGTTCTACACAGATCTCATACTTTCCTCACTACCCAAGACCTTCTCTGATTTTATCTTCAATTATAATATGAGAAATAATGAGAAGAATTTTTTATAACTCCATACTCTGATTCTTCAAGTGGACAAGGATATGGGGCATGACAAACCCATAGTTCATATGGTGAATAAGAAAAGGAAGAACAAGGAAAAGGGTCCCAAGACTCATAAAAATTCTAAAGATCCTAAGAACCATCCTTCCAAGAAGAAGAAGATCGGGATAAATATAAAGGAAAAGGAATAAGTATATTTTTCATGTGGAAAGCAAGGTCACTGGAAGAGGAACTACACCTAGAAGCAAGGGGAAGATAAAGGTGCATTTGTTATCAAGTGTAATCTTTCAATATCTACACATTGGTTATTAAATAAATCTTGTGGTGCCCACATCTATATCCAAATTAAGGAACCGAGTATATTATGAAAGATTGATAGAGGGTAGGTGGATTTAAGAGCTACCAATGATGAAAGGTTGGATGCTCTATCCATTATAGATTACCACATTTCATTTCTAATAGTAGTGATATTGGTTTTAAGATATTGTTATTATGTATTGACCATTACCAATAACATAATTTATGTATCTTTCCGAGATACATATGGTTTAATTTTCAAATTTGAAAATTAAATTTTTTTTATTTTATAAATATGACATATATTATGCTATGGAAAATTTAAATAATGTATTTTTGTTTTAAATTATGAAAAAACAAGTATTGAAAATTTATAATGAAGCACCTTCGCATGAATCATATAACACCCAGTTATGGAATCACTATCTTGGTTATGTAAAAAAAGCATTTGTAAAATATTTTTGAAGATTTTTATTTATAATATTGTGAGCTAAACCCATTTGAAATATGACATACTTGTTTATAAAGAAAAATGACCAAACCATCATTCAGTGGATAGGGTGAAAAGACCACAAAGATTCTAGGATTAGTACACACTGATATGTGTGGACCATTTCCAGTAGAATCTAGATGTGGGTATTCTTACTTCATAACTTTTACTGATGACTTGAAAATATATTTCTATGTCTACTTAATGAGGTATAAGTATGATTACTTTCAAAAAATTCAAGAATGAAGTAGAGAATCAACTTGGAAAAAGGATAAATAATTATTGATCAGATCAAGGTGGTGAATATCTTAACCAATATTTTATCAATGGGAGTTTGGGATTATATCTCAACTCACTCCATCTTACAAACCATGGTAGAATGGTGTTAGTTAAAGAAGGAACTGTACCTTGCTATACATGGTAAGGTCAATGATGATTCATTAATATCTTCCATTATCCTGTTGGGGATATGCATTAAAAACTATAGAATACACACTAAACCAAGTACCAAATAAAGTGGTAAATAGAATTACCTTCGAGTTATAAAGTTGAAATAAACTCATTATGTAACATACACATGTTTATCAAACAAAAAAGTATCACCCAAGGAAATAAAGTGTATCTTTATAGGGTATCCTAAGT
This sequence comes from Viscum album, assembly GCA_963277665.1. Lineage (NCBI taxonomy): Eukaryota > Viridiplantae > Streptophyta > Magnoliopsida > Santalales > Viscaceae > Viscum > Viscum album. Next base: position 1,178,537,710 of record OY728140.1, on the reverse strand, counting down.
AAAAAAGGGATACTACCTATAATACTCCTTAGAAAATGAACTGAATTCTACATACAAGCTATATTTCTTAAGAGGGAGCACATACTTAAGAAGGATAGTGGGAGAAATATTGATTTTTGATGCTCAAGATACATAATATTTGGTATAGGAAAATATTCCACAGGTCCCATGGAAAAAGTTACTCCTGAAACACTAGTACTATATAGAAGAAATAGGGAGGTAGGAGAACTAGAGAGATATGGATTTATATTCACTGAATATGGTAACCTATTATTGGTTAAAAATAATGAATCTCTCTCCTACAAAGAGGTAGTAGAGATATTAGAAGCTACAATATAGAAATATTCCATGAATTCTGAAATGGATTTCATGTATCAGAACCAAGTTTGGGTCCTAGTCGATCCTCTAGTTGATGAAAAGCATGTTGGGTGAATATGGGTATTCAAGAGAAACCTATACATGAAAGGTAGACTAAGTGCCTATAAAGAAAGGATAGTGTATAAAGGGTTTAAACAACATAAATTCATTGACTATGATGAATCCTTTTCACTAATTTCCATGTTTAAATCCATCATAATTCTACTTACTATAACAGATTACCATGACTATAAAATTTGGAATATGGATGTCAAAATAGCTTTCCTTAATGGGAACCATTAGGAAGATGTTCACATGAAACAACAAGAAAGATTTGTAACACCAGGTGATTCTAAAAAGATATTAAAGTTATAGAGATCCATTTATGGATTTAAGAAAACATCCAGGTCATGGAACATTTAACTCAATGAAGCTATAAAAGTTTTTGTTTCATTAAGAATGAAGATGAATCAAGTGTTTACAAGTGTTTCAGTGGGAATATGGTAATTATCCTAATAGTATATGTTGATGACATATTACTTATTGGAAATGACATACCAGCCTTAGAGTTTGTTAAAGACTGGTTAAACAAGTGTTTCTCTATGAAGGAATTAGGTGAAGTATTTTATATTCTTGGGATCAATATCATTCACAATAGACCCAAGAGGTTTCTTAGACTAAGTCAAGGTACATACATTGACTACATACTAAATAATTTTAGTATAGAACAGTTCAACATGGGATTGGTTCCAATGTCAAATGGTATATATCTTTCAAAGAAAATGTGTCCTCAGACACAACAAGAGAAAAATAGAATGAGTAAGATCCCATATTCTTCAGTGATAGGATAAATAATTTATGTCATGTTATGTACTAGACTTGATGTTTCTTAAACATTGATCATGGTAGAAATATTTCAAGCCGATCTAGGAGAACAACTTTGGTCTGTTATCAATGTTATCCTTAAGTATTTGAGAATAACTAAGGATAAGTTCTTGGTGTATGGAGGAGATGAGGAGCTGGTCATCAGGGGTTATACTAATTCTAGTTTTCAAAGAGATCAAAATGATCTAAAGTCACAGTTATGATTTTATTTTTGTCTCAACGGAGGATATGTGATCTATAATAGTTCAAAGAAGCCACTTGTTGCCTCAAAATAAATTTTTTTATTTTATAATGACACTTTTAAAGAGGGTAAGTGTGAACCAAAGAAAAATTTAACTGGTTATAAAACCAAGAAAGAAAACCCCAAAAACCACCCACAGCAAAAATCCCACCCATTTCAAAATCCAAATTTAAAAGACCACTAATGATTTTAACTTTCTAAATTTCAAAATTCAAAAGGGACTTCTCGGACTATGAGCCAGACCACATCACACATGCAACATGAGTCGCATCCTTGCCAACCATCATCATCATCAACACTGGATCCAAACTCATCCTTTCCGTCGTCGGATTATTATCAACACATCGACCTCCATCAACAGATGAACCTCAACACCATTATCACCAGAGAAAAACAACACCATATTCAACCGGGAGACCACAAACTAGGAAAAAAATAACCAGAATAAAATCTTGAATAAAGAAAACCTCAGAATCGACCTCCTAGAGTAGCTTGTTGATGCGACCATCATCACTATCCCCAAGCCACAAAAATTCTGGTGAATGGATTCACCAAAACCCTCCAACACCATGAGATGGAGCTCCTGAAATACAGTAAGAACGTGTTCCACAAAGAACCAGAGATAATGAAAAATATAAATCAAGGAAGAACCTATCCAGATGCCATCCTGTTGATTCTCACCTTCACTGCTTCCGTCCTCATCACAACACAAACTCCTTCCAAAGTCGTAACCACAACACCATACAACTCCAACTTCAAACTAGCAATAGAAGAACAGAATATAACTCCTTTGAAAACAACCTCAATAGAAGACAACCCAAAACCACCAAGAAAGAGAAATAAGAAATAGGATTGGACCCTAGTATGAACCAGGGAAATGAACTTAAAAAGAAATGTGATGTGAGGGGATGAAACCCTAGAAATATATCGGGGTCTAAAGCCCTAAAAGAATAATAATAGTAATGTCGAGAGGACCCTCAATCATCAAACCACTATCCAAAAGCCTTGGTATGCCCATAAATTTAGACCCAACCTAGATAGGAGCAGTGGAACTCGAGGCCAGAGCATAGAAAGGTAGTTTGAGAAAGGTATTCACGGATCCAGGGAAGGCGAGATAGGGAGAGGAAATTAGAACCAGTGAAAGAGAAAGAGAAGAGTACCTGGAGAGAGAGAATCCAAGTGAACTGAGTGGAGAGAAGAGATAACTAGGGAAAGAGAAGTATAAGACAGCATCACTCGGGAGGGGAAACCCTAGTAGGAGGAGGAATCTGAGATGAGAGCCTAAGAGTGGCCCTAGAGAGTGAGGTTCCATCATATCACACTATAGAAACTAGTTGTTGCTGATTTTACAGTGAAGTATGAATATATACTAGCTTCTGATGAAACCAAAGAAACTATTTGGATATAAAACTTTGTTCAGAATCTTAATGTGGTACCTAATAGTAAATACCCTATCACATTGTATTATGATAATATTGCATTGGTATCTCTTGCAAAAGAGACAATGTTACACCAATGGACAAAGCATACACTCCGTAAGTATCAAATCTTGAGGGTTTTTTCTTAGATGGGTGAAGTTTCAGTAAGTAGAGTTTTCATGAAAGAAAATGTGTCATAACCCTTGAATAAAGGTCTATATTAATATAATCATTAGTATCATATGAGATCTAGAAAAATAAAGGTTTTCAGTAATTATAACAAGTGCAACTTGGATTCTATTGGAATTGGTTCCCTATAATTAACTTTTTTATACTTTATGATAACTGGTATTCATTGTTTTATATATTAAAAAAATCATTATCAAAACATGATAATTCTTCTTAGTGGCATATTATGTGATAATATCCTAAGAGTAATTATTGCACTGAAAGGTCATACTAGTTCCCCACTATACTAAGAACCCAGAAGTGTCACAATAATATTCTTAAATATATGTTCTATATCTAAATGAAATCATTTTAGAGAAACAAATGATATAGGATACCAAGGGTTGAGACTCATATGAATTTGATTCACCTTCTAATGGAGTATTCCCTTGGTAATTTCCAAGTGTAGAAATTTCTGAGAATGGGACTAACCGGTTGGAAATATATATTTATTTTTTTAATTGGATGTTCCAATATGAAGATGTGTGTATCAGTCATTAGACTTTAAGATTATTAATAAGAGATATTATGACTTGCATAATTTTATTTATTGATGAAAACCATGATGACATATGTTCATGATGAATTAGGATAGGTTTGGTGTGTCAAGAGTAATATTTCATTAATGAATAATGTAAGAAAGAATTTTTCTCTCATGTTCTTTAATAGAAGTTGATATCTTAGGAAAATTAATGGAAATGATATATCATAAATAAATCATGGATATTGTGTTCTATAAGAAAATTCAAATTCTGAAAAGTCAAAGAAAAAGGCATTAATCATATAGGGTGATGTCACCATGATGCAACCTATTTGATTAGAGATATCAAGATAAAGCAATTATATTTCACAGTAAGCATTCATATATGGTTTTATGTCATTGAAATATTAACTACTTTCTCTATGGGTGCCTTGGTGTGTTTTTAGACACTAACCTTGACATTGGGCTATTTCACCTAATGTTATTGAGAAAAAAGCCTAGAGGGTCACACACTAAGTGTATACAAAACCTCAGTTAAATAATATTATTATTTATTATTTAAAAATTTGAGTAAATATTATTTCCTTATGTGGTTTAATAATTCTTGATTTTATATATATTGTCACAAATTATTCAAGAAAATATTTTGTGAGTATAATATTTAATAAATAGCTATTTTCTATTTAGTGAATATAATATTTATTTATTTATTAGTGAATAATGAAATGATATTTATTTATTAAATAAATAGTCATTGTTCAAGGTCCAATAAATATTGTGAAGAAATAGTGTTCTGAGATTATTTGCCCTGTAAGAAATAATATATATTGAATATTATTTGAATAAATAATATTTAATTTAATTTTTGAGTTAATCACATGTTAAAAAATAATAATAAGATTATTATTATTGACAAGGATTTTTATATGAATGAAGAAAAATAATAAGGGTGCATGTTTAATTATTATTTTCTAAACCCAGCGGTATATAAGCCCAATTATATTATTTTCTTTATGGGTTTCCAATTTCTTTTTTTGTGCACAGTGACATCTGGGAAGAATTATCCAAAAGCCCTAGAGAGAACCCTCTCTAAGAAAACTCTCAATAAAAAATAATGATCATCCTCCCCCACTACTTTCAAGTCTAGAGATATCAAATAGAATCCTTCTTCAAGTGATTCTCAAATCAATCAAAGGAGAACAACGCAAGTATTAGGATCTACCGAGATAGCAGCTAGATATTCCTATGGAAATATTCAGAGATTCATGGAACACATGTGGATCACTGCTAGGGGGAATCTACTCTTTATTTTGTAGGTTTTGGGAACTATGGAAACATTCAGTGGGGGAGATATATTAAATTTTTCTTTTAACATTTAGTTTCTTGAAACCTAGAGTGAGGATCTTTCATGTTACATTTATAATTAATATATTTTGATCTGAAGAAAATAAATACCTTGGATTAGGATCCTTTATTAATTGATGATATTGATCTTCTAAAAGATACTTTTTATATTTCCTTCATTTCGATGTAATGATCCATGGGTAGAATCACTCTAGTGGCGATCCACACATGTTCCTTTGATATATAAGAAATTCCAATCAATTTATAGGTGCTAGCACAGTGAATTGGTTGTCTTTAATCATTCATATTGATCAATCTTCATTAATTTTTAAAGGAATCTATCTTAAATTTCTCATTCTTCATAGGGAGAGAGAATGAGGATTCGAGAGAGAATTTCATTGTGTGAAATGATTCTCTATTTTCATATTATACCAAATAATAGATGTAACTATCTATTTATAGAACTATAGTTTAGGTTAAAATATTATTTAATTGCATATCGGCCCTTAAAAATATTATAAACATTAATAAACCCCATGTCACATAATAATAAAAATATTATTATTATTATTATTATTTTATTATTATCATTATTATTTTTTGGTGCATGCCAACTTTCACAATATAAAATATTATTTAATCATCTTATTAATTAATATTTGTCACCAGACCCGATCTTAGTCCATTTGAACTCCTCTAGAATTTAATGAACACCTAAGTAAATATTAAATATTCTATTCATCAATAAATATTTGTGATTAATAAAATGTGAATAAAATTATTCCTTGACTATGAGAATAATATTTATTCAATTAATTAAATTCAAATAGAATTTAATCGAGATCAAAAAAACACTTAGTGTATAAACCTATAGGATTATTTCTCATTGGTATTAGGTGGACTTTCCTAAATTCTAAGATTAATATCTAGAATTAGGTCAAGAAACCCAAGAGAAATAACTTAATTTCATAAGAATGACAACCAAATATAAACATTCACTGTGTAATATAATCCTTTTTTAAAGATATATCATTAATAAGGATTCACATTGATGTCACCAATCTATATACTCGATACGTCTTTATTTGATTATCTGAAATAAAAACATCGATACACCATGTCCATAGAATTTAATGTGATGGTTCTATTCCAATAAAAGGGATGAGATATCAATTTTCATAAAGATGTAAGTGACATATCCTTACTTGACTTATCCATTAATAAAAAGTAAATCACGACACACCCAACGTAACCTACCTCACCATGAAAATATGTTATCATGGTTCTCATTAGAAAATATAAGTGTGCAAGACATGAAATGCATTAATATTAATCTTAAAGTCTAAGGAACATTACACATTCTCACAAATTGGAATTTCTGATGACACTAAAACATATAGAATTTCTGCTGGCAGTTCAGTTATCATAATCTCTCATCTTAGAGACTACCATGTGTGAAATTCATGATAAGAAACCTCACCCACTTATGAGTACTCACACCTGATAATCACATTCTATGTGTTCCATCATAGAACATTTTCTAACTATAAAACTATTTTTAAGAATGTCATCATAGCACTTCAAGGTTCTCATAATAGTGGAGGACTTCTATAACCTTATCAATGTGAGGAATACTTTAGGACATTATTACCTTGAAGTCGTGAAAAATAATGAAAAATATATGATAATATATTTTATTAATATTCAAATCATCTAATATACATGTAATCGAAGTAAAAATAGTTGTTACTAAGACACCAACTCCAACAAACTCCCACTAAGACTAGAGACAATTGCCTATAACATTCAATCAGCTACACCTCACATGATAATCATATTTTTTCTAAGTCAAGGATTTAGTTAGGGGGCCTGCCATATTGTCTTCCATGGAAATACTACTCACTACAACCTCATATCTCTTAGAAAAATACCACAAGAGACGATTCTTATGAAGTATGTGCTTCATCCACTAATGTGACCTTGGCTCTTTTGTGAGAGCCACTACTGTAGTATTATCACAATATAGTGTGATAGGATCTTTATTTCTAGGAATCACATCAAGATCTTAGACAAAGTTGTGCATCCCTACTGATTCTTTAGCTACCTTAGAATCCTCAATATACTCAAACTATTCTATAGAATCAGTGACCACAACCTACTTTTATCTCTTCCATCTCATAACACCTCCATTCAACATGAATATGTATCTCGTTTGCGATTTCATATTGTCTTGATCTATTTGAAAACTAGAATCTATATATCCTTTGATGAATAGTTCCACATCTCCTCTATAAACTAGGAATATATCCTTATTATGCCTTAGATACTTAAGTATATTCTTGAATACCATCCAAGTGTGGTCACCTGATTCATCTTGATATATTCATACTACAGTTAATGTGTACGCGACATCTAGCCTGGTACATAGCATTACATGTATGACTAACCCAATCACTAATGCGTATGGAATCCTTAACATTATATTTCTTTCCTCATGTGTCTGAGGACACATTTTCCTAGAAAGATGAATTTCATGTGATGCTGGGAACAATCCCATCTTGGATTATTCCATGTTAAACCTCTTTAGTATCTTGTCAATATATGCACCTTGAATTAGGAAAAGAAGTCTCTTGGATCTATCATGATGGATCTTGATCCCAATAATATATACTACCTCACCTAATTCATTCATGTAAAAGCACTTATTCAACCAGGACTTAAAATATAGTAAGATTTGTATTTCATTTCCAATGAGTAATATGTCATCAACATATACTATTAAGAAAATGACCACACTCACACTAAATTGTTTGTGGACACAAGGATCACATTCTTTATTTATGAAACCAAATTCTATTATGTCTTCATAAAAATGAATGTTCCATGAACTAGGAGCTTTCTTTAATCCATAAATGGTTTTTTTCAATTTTCATATCTTGTTGGAATCCTTTGAAGTCATAAACCCTTCAAGTTATATCATATAAACATCTTTATGAAGGTTCCTGTTAAGGAAGGGTGTTTTTACATCCATTTTCCAAATCTCATATTCATGATAATCTATAATGGAAAGTATAATTATGATGGATTTCATCATTGAAACTGGTGAAATGGTTTCATCCTAGTTAATTCCTTGGCATTATTTAAACCCTTTTGCAACTAGACATGCCTTATAAGTACTAAATTTTTCTTTCATGTCCTATTTCTTCTTGAATACCCATTTACAAACAATGGGCTTTACATCCACCCAAATTCAAACTTGGTTTTGGTACATGGAATCCATTTCATAATTCATTTCTTTTTTCCACTTAGAACCATTTGTGTCACTTATTGCTTCCTTGTAGGTTTGAGGTTTATTATTATCAACTAATAATGAGTCAACATCCTTGATAACTAGAAAATCATTCTGTTTTGGTTCTCTAACCTCACTTTTAATCCTATAAAATACTTGTGTCTCTATAATAACTTCTTCTTCCACGGGTCTTCGTGGAATCTATTCTTATGCCAACTCATGTATACATTGAGTCTGGACTTCATCAAAGATTATCTCACTCCCACTATATCTTTTAGATATATTCTCCCTCTTAAGAAATATGGTGTGTCTTACCACTATTAATTTTTTTTCTGAGGTTTTGTATAGTTAATATCTCCTTATTTACTTAAGATATCTTATAAAGGTACACTTTGTTCCTCAGGGTGCAAGTTTGTTACCTGAAGAGTCCATAAAAAATTCTTCACAACCTAACACATGTAAGTATGACAACATAGATTTATTTCCACTCCATAATTAATATGGTATACCACCTTCTGCATTAGTTATCACTTGGTTTAGTATTTGTGTTGTTTTTTGTAATGAATATCCCCAAAAGATAATGGAATACTCGCATGACTCATCATTGATCTCACCATATATAACAAGTTGCGGTTCCTCCTTTCACTTAAAACATTCCACTGAGGTTTATATAGAGGAGTGAGTTGAGATAGAATCTCAAAATCCAATAAATAATCAATTAATTCTTGATTAAGGTATTCTCCACCATGGTTGGAGATTAGTTTCTTAATCTTCTTACCAAACTAGTTCTCAAGTTCATTCTTGTATTCTTTGAAATTATCAAAAAAATCAAACTTATACCTTATCAAGTAGACATATCAATATCTAATAAATTAATTAGTAAAAGTTATGAAGTATGATTACCCACCCCTTGATTCAATAGGAAATGGTCCACACACATTAGTCTGAATTATTCAAAAATAACTTTATCCCTTTCACCCTTTCCACTAAATAGGGTTTTGGTCAATTTTCCTTGTAAACATTTGTGACATATACCAAGTGTTTTTAGTTAAAAATAATCTAAATATTCATCTTGGTATAATTTATTCAAGTGATGTTTATTTACATGAGCTATCCAATGATGCCAAAGTTTGGTTTGGTATGATTCATGTAAAGTATTCTCTTTATAGATTGTCAATACTTGGTTCTTGTAATACAATACATAAAGACCATTATTTAAATGTGCCTTACCATAAAAAATCTATCTTTATAAAAGTAGAAAAATTTATTTCTGAACTTGAAAATAAAACCATTCGTATCAAGTTTGGATATAGAAATAATGTTTTTGGTAACATATGGTACAAAATAATAATCTTTCAAAACCGAGATCATTATGGTTGGAAATGTTAGGTGATAGTTTTTAATAGATACAATAGAAATTTTAGCTTCATTGAATTCTAATAGATATATCTCCCCTCTTTCAATTATTTTGAATATACTTGGTTCATGTATTTGAATACATATTTGAGCACCACAAGCTATATCTAATACCCATTTTGTAGAAAAAAATAAATTTTACTTGATAAAAAATACACCTGAAGCTTCACCTTGCTTCTTTGGATGGATGCAGTTTTTCTTCCAGTGTCCCTTCTGGCCACATACAAAACAAACAACATCATGTTCCCTAGTTTTCCCCATGATCTTTCTAATCTTGGAAGGGTGTGAAGAAGATTTGGTCTTAGAGATCTTCACTTTCCATTTCCAATATCTCTCTATAAGGATGGAATTATATTCACACTTAGCCTCCTTATCTAATTGGTGAAGAAGTGTGAGAACCTTAGGTAGTGACCTCTCAATGTTGTTTATATTAAAATTTACAACAAATTTAAAGAAGCTCTAAGGGAGTGATGAAAGAATAAGATCAGTGTTCAACTCATCAAGGATTTTAAACCCTAAAACCTATAGGTTCTTAATGTATCCAATGATCTTGACTATGTGAGTCCCAAATGGCACACCCTCCACAAACTTACTCTAATAAGTGCCTTGGAAATCTCAAATTGTTGTTGTCTAACTCTCTCCTAATAAAGACCACAAATGTTCTTAAGCATTCTATAAGCATCCATATTTTCATGAGACTTGATGAGTTCACTAGAAAAAGAGGATAGCATCAAACATTGAACGTTTACCACATCCTTTATATGTTTTTCATAGACAATGAACTCTTCATCACTTTCCTCCTTGGCAGACAGATCAGGTATTAAGGATTCTTGCATATAAGATTTCCATTCATGGCATAGCACAACCCAAAGGCATATGAACCACTCTTGGAAGTTACTTCTAGTGAGGAGGCTGTATTTATCCAATATAAATTATAGGTATAGTGTGGATGATGATCTTTCCATTTATTCTATAATTTAAAAGTTCATATTATTAGTAATTTTCTTGAATACAAATTATGGGATAAATAATTAATTATTTTTATTAAATCTTCCACTATTTTATCAAGTACCAATAACCTGCACCATTGAACTTGGAATGTTAAGTTACTAGGAAATTCTAGTGGTAAGGATCCACATTCCCCTTCACATAACCCCAATGAGGGTTGGTCAAGCCACTTGAAGGTATTTAGGTGGGTAGGTCTTTGCCAACCATGGGCTTGCAGTTCCTTGATCCATTGAGTGGACTCCCCAATACTGAAATCCAAACTTTTATTTTCTCAACACTTGCTTCCAAGTTACATCAAGTTTATATAGGGATACTTCTCTTGATGTAATATGGTTAAGTAAACACATAACCTTCATCATAACTCCATGTTAAAAGTAATAATCTTAATGAGGTTTGGTCAAATACTTTGTCTAAGGATTTTATTCCTAATAAATTAATGGAAGGTAAAGTCTGAATTAATATTTAACTGAAGGATTTTAATTTATTATGCATAAATTTTATATTGTTTTTTTCCTTTACATATCTTTTTAATATTAAGTTGGTTTTACTTAATAAATTAACCATGTTGGATAAAACGTTTATGGACAATCCATTTATTTAAATTATGTCTTTGAACATTAATTCATTAATTTATGTGATCACAGTCTTGCATCCATAAAATAAATAATTCATAGACAGAAATAAATAAATAGATAAATGACCTACTCATGAGATTTTCTGATGGTTGATTTAATGAAAGGACATTAAATCAACCTATGAACTATGGTAAATAACTCCAATATTTGGTTTTGGAATTAGTTACAACATTACACATGCCCACCTATGTATCACCTAGGTTGGAATCATTATGGTTTTTTCTTAATCTTCCTCCATGAATCTTGGGAAACTCCATTAATGACAATTATTTATAACTCAAACACAGGTGAGGGGAATCAAAGGTTTGGTTAATAGTGGATTACATAAATATCATTGGACACACAAGTCCTACATAATAATGGAGGGAGGTATGACTCACAGTCCATAAAAATTAATTTAATAATAAATAATTGAAAACCCTTGAAATGAATTAAATTAAAATAGAAAACACATACACTGTTCTTGGTCAAGTTTATGAATGGTCATATAGGCAATGTAAACACAAAATTAAATAGGTTAAAATTCATTTTTATTCATTCTTATTTATTAAGATAAAAACACGTGAATTAATTAATTCCCTTTCATCTTAATGAACATTTGAGTCTTCTTGGATAAAATCATAATTAATTAATTAATGATAAATAAATGTAAAAACCAATAATTACATATTTATTACAATAAATTAATTGAGCATTTAAAATTATTTAAAATCATTATTAAACCGTCAAACACAACATGTTTCAATCAATAAAATTAGGTTTTAATGATGCAATTTTCAATTTAATGTACCTTAATTCCTCTAGTAATTAGGAGACTACATGGTGTGTACTCTCTAGATATACATCGTGTACTTTAGTTGTTGAGTATCCGGGTTACTCACCTGGGGCTTCGACATGTTGACTCGTCTGGACTACACAACATGTACATTATAACTGCACATCATGTATCCATTTTACATGTGCCTGAGATAAATGCCTATGATTAGGAATGTATCTCGGTTGTACTACACAGCGTGTATAATCCAGCTACATGCCATGTGGTCCAAATTTTGTGTGGTCATGCAACCCACCGAAGAACTCGATGTGTTCTTTAATCGTAATTACACATCATGTATCACGCACGTTGTGTGTCCATATAACTCTCTAAATGGATTGACGTGTATTTTAGATGTGGTAAATGATTAACTACACACCGTGTACACCACATAGATGTCGTGTATATCATAAATGATCCAGGTTGTCAGTCTCACATTGTTTGATCATGTATAACGACTATATAGATTGTGCGATTTACACTCCTAACCCATGTAGACTTCATGAAATGTACGCAATCTACACACCGTGTAATCTAACATATTTTGTGCCAAATTGGCCTAGTATTCGCATGGTGTGAAATAAATTCATTGCTTTTAATTAACAACTTGTCATGTTGTATATCCAGCAGAACATCCAGGTGAAATACACATGGGTACACAGTGTATACTTCGGCTACACGTCGTGTAAACTAGTTTTACCAGAAAAATTTTAGACACTTCCCAATGGTGTCTCCAGCCTTTCTTTAGTCCTTTAAGAAAATGAAATACTAAAAAATGTGATTAATATTTCAATAACATGTTAATTAAAATCTTATTAAAGAACAAATAATATGAAATGAAAATTTCATCCATGATTGTGTGTAGATAAGAAATTAAATAAATAATTATAAATTTAAAATGTGACCACTCTAATACCACTTAAAGGTTCCAGGTGTTGTGGAAGCATTCAGTGGTGGGAGATATATTAAAATTTCTTTTAATATTTAGTTGTACGAAACCTTGAGTGAGGATCTTTCATGATAAATTTATAAATAATTTATTTAGATCTAAATAAAATAAATACCTCATCTTGGGATCCTTTATTTATTGAAGATGATGAACTTTTGAAAGACCCTTTTCAAATTTCCTTCGTTGTGATGTGAGGATCTAAGGGAAAAATCCCTCTAGTGGTGATCCACATTTTCTCTTTTTATCTCCAAGAAATGCCAATCGATTTTCAGGTGCGAGCATAGTGAATTAGTTGTCTTATGATGTTTGTGTTGATCGCTAATCCTTTGTTCTTGATGGAATATCTCATGCATTTCTCATTCTTGATAGGGATATAGTGTTGAGATTCAGCCTGATTTTAGAGGATAATTTTTATGGTTTTTTTTTCAAACCTTCAATGTGTGGTTAAAATGCAGAGATATTTTCAATATATCTCTATTTCCACTAATATATTTTTCAAGATATTATCATTATATTTCTTTTTAATATTTGAAAGGATGATGCGTAGCACATGAATTTTAGGGTTTCCTTTTCTTATAAAAGGGACAATAAGGGGTGCTTCACAGAGTGAAGAAAAAATCAGGTGGCGTGCACTAGATATGTGGGTGATGGTTTTGGGGCATAGGTAGCAGCGACTAGTGGAAAATCGGGATGTGAAACAAGGTTCTACAATGATGTCGTGTCTTTGGTTTTAATCTATGAAGGGTGACGTCTTGTCACAAGATGATTATCATAGAGGCAATAGAGGCCTATCAGAGTGTGAATTTTATGTAAGTTTTCTATGCTATATTTGTAATTCTGGTTAGGGATTCAACTTGGATTATGTGTACTCTATGATTCATAGTGTATTTTCTTGGAGTTTCCCTATAGTTTTTTAATCCTCCACATTGGAGGGTTTTTTCATATTAAATTTTTGTGTTCCTAATTATTTTTTACTATTCGGTTTTTCACTTCATTTACATTGAAGATTCTCACAATTATTTTGTCACAGTTGAATAATTATCCTATAATTGATGGGAAAAATGATTTTACTCTATGAAAATAATTAGTAAAAATATTTTGGTCTATGAGAAGAAAATTAAGTTGTTGATGAAAAAATCAGATAAACCGAAGATAATAAGCATTGGTGATTTCCAGTATATGAGAGAGTTGGTGAAAAGTATGATTCAAATATATTTGGGTGATAATACTCAGTGGGAAGTGATGAATCGGAAATATCCATAGAAGATCTATGTGAATCTTGAAAGTAGGTATAAATCAAAATCCCTCACAAATAATTTATATTTGAAAAACAATTGTATCATTTGTGAATGTTAGATAATAGATATTTTGGTAACCATCTGGATGAATTCACCAAACTTTTGATGGAGATTTCTTTAGTGGTGGTCAAGATCGATGATAAAGTTAATGGGGTACCTATTTAAATGGAATAAGAAGATAAAGAGTTCCTTCTTTTGGGTTCATTTCCTAATTTATATGATAATATCATCACTACATTGTCATCTAGGAAAGAAACAATGAATCTGGATGATGTGATTTCATCACTATTGATGAACGAGACTTGATAAATGAACAAGGATAGTGAATCTTCAGGTAATAGTGGTATTTTGGCTATGGAAGGTGGATGTGATAATCAGAGAGGTTGGTCGAAGATAAGAACAAAGGTTAAGTACTTATTTTTCAACAAGTAGGGTCGTGTGCAGAGAAACTGCTATGCATTAAGGAGGAGAAGGCCCACGGTACTGATTATAAGGATACTAGTTTAAGTCTTATACAGGGTGAGGGTGATTTACTTACATTTAGCATTGATTATTGTAGGTCATATCTATACACTGAATGGGTGGTTGATTCAACATCGTCATGCCATATTACACTAAAGAGGGAATTTTTTTCTTTATACAAAGAAGGTGACTTTGGTATATTGAAGATGGGAAATACAGATTATGTTAATTTCATTGGTGTTGGTGATATTTGTATCACTATGAATGCAGGATTTATGCTGACATTGAGGGGTGTGCAACATGTTCCAGGTATACACCATAATTTGATATCTACTTGTACTCTTGACACTGATGGATTTAGGAGTTTGTTTGGAAATGGATGATAGAAATTGTCCCGAGGATCGATGTTTTATGCATGAGGAAGAATGGATGAAACGTTTTACAGGACGGATGTAAAGTCTTGTAGTGATGTTATGAATACATATGCGAAGAGTAATTCATCAGATTTATGGCATAGGTGATTTTCATGCATGATTTGAAGAACAACGACTAAGATGAAGAAGGTTTAGAAGATGAAGCATGTTAGGTCAGGTGTTTCAGGTCTTACACATAATTATTCTTCTTCAGAGAGTACTACTAATGAATAAAGAATTAAAATCAAAGATATAGGTGATGCGCTGAGAGTTTCAGACTGCTCATAGGATGTTGAGTGGAGGGAGAAATTAATTTCTATAGGTGCTCCAGATTATATGGTGATCACAATTATGTGGGAGAAAGATATTGTTTATTCTAATATTGGTAGTGCAGACATAGGTACGATGAAGACTTCAACATTTGGATTTCTTATATAGGGGGATATTTCAGGTTTTCATTAGAGATGAAAAATAGGGATATCATATTTTCTACAGAGGATGACAGTTGGTGTGATACCAACTGGATTATGATCCAACTAAGTTTGTTGGAATTTCATCTCCTTTCTTGATAGGCTGAAGGGGGAGATTTTTGAGATTCAACCTGATTTTGGAGGATATTTTTTAGGGGTTTGATTTTTCCAAACCTTCCATGTTTGGTTTAAATGTAGATAGATATTTTCAATATATATATATATATCCACTGATATATTTTTTAAGATATTATCATTATATCTCTTTTGAATATTTGAAAGGACATTGCGTAGCACATTAATTTTAGGGCTTACTTTGCTAATAAAAGGGAGCTGCAGGGGTGATTCACATAGAAAAGAAAAAATTAGGTGGTGTACAACAGATATGTGGGTGATGGTTTTGGGGTGTGGGTAGCAGTGAGTAGTAGAAAATTGGGTGGTTCAATGAGGTGTTGCAACTACATCACATGTTCATTTTTGATCTCCAAAGTGTGATGTCTTATCACGAGATGATTATTAGAGAGGTAATGGAGGCATATCAGGGTGTGAGTTTCAAACAGGTTTTCAATGCTATATTTGCAATTCAAGTTTGGGGTTCTACTTGGATTATACGCACTCTTTGATTCATAATGGATTTTCTCGAAGTAGCCCGGTGGTTTTTTAATCCTCCTCATTGAAAGGTTTTTCCACATTAAATTTATGTATCCCCATTTATTTTCTGCTATTTGGGTTTTCACTTCATTTACATTATCCATTCTCACAATTATTTTATCGTAATTGGAAAATTATCCTAAAACCGATTCTCTTCTAACTCGATAGAGAGGAGTCGAGGGAGAATTTTTTGTGCTCAATGATTCTCTATTTTCATATCGTAACACACAATATACTTAATTGTCTATTTATAAAGTTGGGGTTTGGGTTAAAATATTATTTAATTACATGTTTACACTTAAACAATATTATAACCTTTAATAAACCCCATGTCACATAATAATATTATTGTTGTTGTTGTTTTTGTTGTTATTATTTTGTGGCATGTTCCAACTTGCGCAATAAAAAATATTATTTAACCGTCTTGTTAATTAATATTTTTCACCAGACATGGTCTTAGTCTGTTCAAACTCCTATAACATTTATTGAACACCTGAATAAATATTAAATATTGTATTCATCAATAAATATTTTTGATTGATAAAACATGAATAAAATTATTCTTTGGTCTTGATAATAATATTTATTCTATTAATTAAATTTAAATAGAATTTAATCGAGATTAACATAATCATTTATCATGTGAGCCTCTAGGATTATTTCTCTTTGGCATCAAGTAGGTCTACCTAAAGTCTAATATTATTTTATTTCCATGGATCAATGTACCAAATACAAATAACTTAATTTCTTAATGAATAGAACCACATAGGAACGCTCACTATGTAATAAAACCATTTGTCACAATGTCTCATGAAGCAGGTTGCACATACCACTATCACAAAACAGGGCAAGGCCAGCGCCACCCTTTATCAGCGCTAATGAAAAAGCACTGATAAAGGGGGGTACCTTTATCAGCGCTAAAAAAATCGATGATAAATGTACCCCTTTATCAGCGCTTTTTTTTAGCGCTGATAAAGGTACCCCCTTTATTAGTACTTTTTTTAGTAGCGCTGATAAACGGGGTCTTTATTAGCGCTTTTTTTCAAAGCACTGATAAAGGGTCTACTTCCAAAAAAATCATTAAAAATATATATTAATATTTAAATATATATATATATATATAGTTATATTGATATAAATATAATATATATTTTTTAAATATAATTATAAATATATTCTAGATAAGTATAAATATACAGTTACACTTAATATATAAGATATTTAGTGAAAATGGATTATAAAAAAATTAAAAAAATATTTTTAATTAATAATTTGCTAATTATTATAGAGTAATAGTCATTTAATAACAATTTAAAGACTAAAAAAATTAAAAAAAATTAAAAAAAGATCCAAAATATGTTGAAAACGCAACTCGAACTTCAAACGGCCATAACTTTTGATTCAGGTATCCGTTTGAGCTCTACCACATATCAAATAGAAGTCTGCGACGAGATCTACACCCTTGTGACCCAAGAGGATTGCAGTCAAGGTTCTTTCGAGGCCAAAAAAGACCCAGAAGGCCTCCAAAATTGAATTTTTAGTCGGGATACCCCGATTTTTTAACATTTTGTGGATTTTCAGCCTTGTTTAAGGGGGTATTATTGGATTTTTTTGGTGGGGACTGAATTTATTCCATGGTATTAAATTCATATTGATATTATGTCTTTGAAATTTTATCGTTTTTTATAATGAACTGCTATTTATAATCAAATATATAACAATATATACATATTTTTTATACATTCACACATAAAAATTTAATTATAAATATAAATAATAAAATATATCTACATATAGAATATATTATCTTTATCTAAATAATAACTAATATCCATTTTATTTAAAATACCAATATATTAATATTTATATAACTATATATTAATCTAACTATATATATATATATATATTAATATAACTACATATATATATTGATATAACTATAAATATATATATTAATATCACTATAAATATATATTAATATAACTATATATATATTAATATAACTATATATATAATACAACTATATTAATCTAACTATATATATATTAATATAACTACATATTATGTTTTGAAGCTCAGTTAAAAGAATGGCCAATCCACTAAATGCCAAAATTTCAATTTCCCATGGAATTATACATTGTATTGAAAACACGGGTCATTACAACCTCCCCCCTTAGAACTTATCATCCATGAGAATCCTTTAGGAATAATGAAAATATCAATTGACCTATAGGGGTCTTGAAGTCTCATTCAAACGGTCACATTGAGTTTCCAATATATAAATATTTATATACCATTTACATATAAAATATATTAGCTTTATCTAAATAATAACTAATATCCATTTTATTTAAAATACCAATATATAAATATTTATATACCTATATATTAAACTAACTATTTATATATATATTAATATAACTACATATATATATTGATATAACTATAAATATATATATTAATATCACTATAAATATATATATTAATATAACTATATATATATTAATATAACTATATATTACTATATGAATAAATATAAATAAATATATATATAAATAAATATATATGTTATTAACTGGAGAACAAATCAATATGGAAGAGTGGTAAAGGCTTTAGGCGCGCAAGGGGGAGGTCTCGAGATCAAATCTTGGTGGAGGCAAGGGCGCGCACATGGGGGTGGATTTGGGGGATAGCGCTGATAAAGGGGGTGGGTGTAGCGCTGATATAGGGTGGAGGGGGTGCATGTGGGCGCTTGAGGGGCTGGAAAGCGCTATTAAAAGGGGGGATCAAGCACTGTAAAATCCCCCCCGATTGGCATGATTTTTTTCAATTTTTTTATTTTTTTTTATTTTTTTTACTTTTATCAGTGCTAAAAAAGCGCTGATAAAAGGGTTCTTTTATCAGCACTAAAAAAGCGTTGATAAATGACCCTTTTATCAGCAATTTTTTTTAGAATTGATAAAATACCCATTTTATCAGCACTTTTTTAGCACTGATAAAAGGGGTCTTTATCAGCGCTTTTTGGAGGGCTGATAAAGGGGACCCCCCCCCCCTTATCTTCACCAGCTTTAACAGCACTTTTCTAGAGCTATTAAAGGCCATTTTTAGCACTGATAAAAGGTGTATTTGTAGTAGTGTATGTGTCACCAACCTATATGCTCGATGCATCTTTCTTTGACAATGTGAAATAAACACATCAATACACAGTGAACATGGAATTTAATGAAATGATACAATTCTAATCAAAGGGTTGTGATACCAACTTCCATAAATAAGGAAGAGACAAATCCTTTTTCAGCTTATCCATTAACAACATGTCAATTGTGATACACCCAACATACCCTACCTCTTCTTGAACATATATCATCATGGTTTTTCTCAGAAAATATATGTTCACAAGACATGACATGCATTAATGATAATATTGAAGTCTAATGAAAATTACACATTCTTGAAGATAGAAATATCTGATAACACCAAAACATGTGAAATTCCTACTGATGAGTCTATTCTCATAATATCCCATCTTGGAGATTACCAAGTGTGAACTTCATGATAAGAAGTCACATTTTCTAATGAGTACTCACACCTGACAGTCACATTCTATGTGTCCCATCATAAAACATTATCTGACTATATAACTATATTTAAGAATATCATCATAGCACTTCAAGGTTCTCATCATAGGGGAGAACCACTATAACCTTATCAATGTGACAAATACTCTAAGAAATTATTACATTAAAGTCATACAGAACAATGAACAATATGTAATAATATATTTTATTAATATTCAAATCATCAAATATACATGTAATCAAAGTAAAAATAGTTGGTCTTAGTACACCAACTCCAATATATTCTTACAACACAACAATGATACGACATAGAGACATTTTCATATCCATCAATGAAGAAAGTATTAATCGAAAGGTAATTCTTTAATTGTTTAAATTAATTATAAATATTTTTCAATGACCCCATGTATTGGTTTCAATGTTAAATCATCCATTATTATTTGATTCATTTTTTGTATCACAGTATTTATCATCATAAAAATCTGGGATTAATCATTGATTACAAAAAAATCAAGTTGGACATTCCCCATTCAGCACGTTCACTATGCATGAAACCTTTAGGGCTCACGATTAAAATCATAGACAGAATTTATGGGTACCCCACTCGACAAAGAGGGTGTTGTGTAGGCAAGGTGATGGTGGATTACAGGCATCGACAGTGGGTTCTTCCTTGACATGGGGGCTGACAATGAGAGTGACCCTTGCTCGATGATGGGGGTGTTGTGCAGGTGAGGTGACTAGTGAGTAGCGTTAATAGCGAGGGAAGAATCTTGTGGCAGGTGGTGTGGGGAGGAAGGCTGTTAGTGACTATGGGGTGTTGTGTAGGTGAGATAGTTGTGGGTTATGGTCACTGACGGTGGGTGCAACCCCTATGTGGGGACCAATGGTGGGAGTGATCCCCACTAGATGATGGGGGAGCGGTGCTGGCAAGGCATTTGGTGTGTGTTGTTAACAATGGTGGAAGAATCTAGAGGTGGGCGGTGTGGGGAAGGCTAATGTCAATGACAGCAAGGGATAAAGGCCAATGTGACAGGAGGCCTCATTCATAAGTCATTGGTGATTATCTCATGCAACATTCCTTGTCAACCTTTCGAGAGGATACCTTTGTGTAACTGTTGTTAACATTGGTGTGGGAATTTGGGGAGTGGGCTCATGTGGTGGATAACCACCTTAGGTGCGACGATGGGGGTTGGTTCCCTGCCTTGATAGTGGAGACTCGTCATGATGGGGGGTTGCAGTTGGGGGTTGCTGCGACAAGCGACGATGAGCCACATTATCACAATATAATGGGGGTCCCCTCTGTTGTCACCCCCAAATTGGGATCATTTTCCTTCAGTCCTAAGTCTTCTCGAACCAACATATAATCCCTTATGGGGTTTCATCAAAATACTAATTTTTTATAAGAGGAGTATCCCATTAAAGCTTATATGTTAGCCACCACCCCTTCTAGGAGTCTCTTTTCATAACCCGCACACACAACATCTTTTTTCACTACCCCACATCATATCAGGGCCACCTAATCACTTACCACTGTTAAGCCCCCCCCCTCCCCCCCCCCCCCCCCGGACTAGAATCGTCTCCAGTTAACACTTTAACTAGATATTCCAATATATCCCTAGGATGAGGAAATGTGTGCTATTATATTTTAAACTGTTAGATCATTTATATAGGGATTTCCTCGCATTTGAATTCATAGATTGTTTTTCCCTTATGTGGGGAAAATAAAATCTACAAGATGGGTTGACTTCGGCTGTAGTGACTATAGAGAAAACCACAAATATGGCATTGTGGAGACAATGAAAAATCTAGCTACTCTTGAAACAACTTTGGGGAGTCCAGTGACTACGGTGGTGGCGGTGACTCCACCAAAGGAAGTATCGCATTATCCCCAATTATCTTCCAATACAAATGCATGATTTTTCTTCTCAAAGAACTTCCTTCCTCTAGTGGTGTTTGGTCTCAGTCCTCAATACTCTTTTCTGTACAAAACATTCACTAATGGCTGACGAAGGTGGCATAGCTTATCAATTTTTTCTGAAATATGTATTGGAAAATTTCTATTCCATTTTAGAAAATCTAAATGTTTTGTTATTAAGATTCCTTTTTTAATGTTTTTTTCTTATGATTAGTTTTCTATAAATGTTTTCTATCTATAATTTTCGAATTCAAAAAACTCTAATTTCCCCATTTTTAATTCACTTCAAACCATACGAACAGAGGGAAAAGAAACTATTTTTCAATTGTAATCATGAAATTTACATTGAGAGGTTCTACTGAAGTTTCCATTAAAATTTCCCCATTTTTTAATTTTTCAGGTTTGAAGGGGTTGTTCTATTATTCCACACTAGAGGTTCCACTCAAACTTCCACCAGAGGTTTCACTAGAATGTCTCCTAGAGGTTTCTTTGGAGGTTTCATTGGAAAATCCACTAGAGGTTCCACTGGAACCTCCACCAAAACCTCCATTGCACTTTCATTAGAGGTTTGTGGAAGTTCCATTGAAACCTCTATTGGAAATTCTAGTGGAACTTAAACTAGAATATATTCTACCAAATTATAGTGCAAATCTATCTTATGTAAAAAATTGTGGTGTTATTTCCAAGGGGAAGTTCCAATGAAACTTCTAGTGGAATTTCTAGTGTAACTTCCACTGGAAGTTCTGGTGTAATTTTCAGGATAACTTATAGTTACATTCAACCTTCCAAACCTATAGTTTAATTTGTGGAATCCCAAAAAAAATATTTTTATTGAAATTTTATTGGATTCATAAGTGAATTTTGTGTCTTTTTATACCACTATAACTTCCACTGGAGGTTTCACTGGAACTTCCAATGGAATCTATTCTACTAAATTACAGTACAAAGCTACCTTAAGTAAAAAATCATGGTGTTATTTCCTAGGGGAACTTCCAGTCATATTATCACTTCCAAACCTATAGTTTAATTTGTGTAATCCCCTAAAAAATTATTTTTCGTGAAATTTTAAAAGATTCATAAGTGAATTTTTTGTCATTCAATAGCACTAGAACTTCCACTAGAGGTTCCATTGGAATTCAACTGGAGGGAACTTACACTGAAACCTATTTTACCTTATTGGAACTTCCACTAGAACTCACACTAGAGCTTCCACTATAAATTATATTAGAAATCCCACTAGAGGTTTCACTAGAGCTTCCATAGGCACTTCCACTAGAACTTCCACTAGAACGCCCACTGGAGGCCACTGGAACTCCCACTGGAGGCCACTGGAACTTCCCCTGGAACTCCCACCAAAACTCCCACTGGAGGTCCCATTGGAACATCTAGTCCATTTTAGTAGGCCATTATGTTCTTTTACATAAGACTTCCAGTGGATCCACTGAAATATAGACTTATTCTACCTTCTATATGACCCTAATAATTCCTTAATTCCTATATTTTAGTGAAATTTTTATAGGATTTAGAATGGAATTATTATATTCTTTCTAGTCCTATTATAATTTTTGTGATTCCCAAGGAAAGATCTTACTTTTAATTTTTAGGTGTGCATTTTAGGTCCAATTTGAGATCTTTACACAGAGTTGTACAAGAAATCAAACCACAGCTGAAATAAGGTCATACAAATTCATTGAAAAATAATCCTTTTTGGAATATATTTCAAGTGTTTCTATCCAATACTATATCATCATTATATTGTAAAAAATCTAACAGTTCTATTTTTTATGTATTGGATACTATGTTCCATCGACAAATGATTTCTGATTTAGTGGAGTGTAAATACATTTCTCTAAAGTTGATGTCCAAAGGATATTTATAATAATAGAAGGTGAAACAGAAATAGAGGACTCCTACTCTTTCAATACAATGAAGACATCGATGTATATAAAGATATTTAAAATATGTGTTAAGTTATTGAAACAAAAGGAAATCAAATAAACTCTTTTAGAAGTACTAAAGATAAATTAATAAGACAATCGTCTTGACACAACAAAACTTCTATGTTTATACACATGTGATACTATGTTTTTCCCTACTAAATGTGCTTACTTGAGTTGGGGTTTTATCATTTTTTGGATACTGTAAGAGACATGAGAACACTAAGGTGGTCCTGTACAATCCACCAACAGTCGATGAAATCTATTAAAGAATTTCACAACCATCGTGCAAATATTATGGGGGAAATTATCTCATTATTGATATGGATTAATATTTATTTTCACTTCTATGTATAATGTAGTCTTAATAGGATTTTTATTGTTGTAGCATTGGTATTATGAGGAAAGTAGAATAGTTAAAGGAAATGAACAAGATGTAAATACACCATTCACAAAGTAGATCCTGTCATATTTTTATGTTGCTGTAAAAAACTAAAGATTCATCAATTTTTCAGCTAGTGATGTAAGCATTCCAATTAAAATATAAATTTAATGGTTTTCTAAACCCATAGATATGTCAAAAATAAAAATATTACAGATAAAAAAACAAGAAGAAATTGTTGAGGAGCCAACAGTGAGTAAGGAATCTATTATTGGCCGGTAGGAAAAGGTAGAACTAGAGGATGAAAAAATAAGACATCTTGAAAAAGAAAATTCATCCTTAAAAAGAAAACTGTATAAAATTGAGGAAACAGTTAATAAATAGACCGAAAAAATTAAAAAACTGAAGTTGTTGGTAAGTGACTTAGCCAAAAAGGAGAAAAGTAGAAGAGAAGGTATCATTTCTAGTAATGAAATGATCCATTCTATAAAGGAGGAAGACCAGACAGTGGGTAGAAATGAAGTTGGGGTGTAGGAGGAACCTGTTGAAAAAACCACACCTCTTTGTGATAGTACCAAAGTAGAACATCCATAAATAGTTCCTAGGAAATCTGAAAACAAGGTACCATGGAAGCTGGGATTTAGTAGGATGCAGATCAAGTGCAAGAAGATACTGAAAAAACGACACCTCTACCTCAAAGCATCCAAATATAACAACCATAAATAAAAACTCACAAACCCAAATCAATGATTAGAAATGTAAAGTCAAGAGGAAGAAAATAGAAGAAATTGGATTCAACATATTAGTATGAAACCCAAAATACAAAGAGAAGAACAACATCATGTAAAATAAAAATAGTAGAAAATTCAAATCAGATGAAAAAAACTATTAATATAGGTATTATTTAAAAGAAAACACAGCAAAAAAAGTTATTACCAAAATAGTAGTTATACCTAAATGGGTTAGGCAGATTAAATAACTAAAAAAGACTACAAGTAGTTGGAGAAGATTTTGTAGATGGACCCATCCTGGTATATTGTTAGGACCAAAGGGAATGACCATCCTTAATTTAAAATATTTCTATTAATTTCCCATAAACTATACATTTTTTCTTTTAAATTATTGTTATTATTATGTAGTGAATATGTATGGGAAGTTAATAACAATTTGTATTCAGTTTCATTAGATTATATTTTCTCTATTTTCAACAAAATCATGATAAGTAGAAGGGTGAGTATCTAAGTTAACCAAGATTACTATAAACTAATAACCAATTAGTGTGACATCCTCTATTTCATTTTATTGATATCAGGTTATTGATGTTTACACTCATATTATAAAAAATTGTAAAATGGGGAAAACATCTGGAATTTCTCCAGATAAATCAACTATGATTACAAGTGCTTCCATGGTGAGTGTAATATTCTCTATATTCTTGAAGTTTTAAGTATATTAATTAATATTTTGTATAACTTTATTCATTTTTAAAGGACATAATATCTGGGAAAAACAAAAAAAATTGATAGATTTTTTATTAGAGAAACCAATAAAGGAAGCAATGAAATTGAATAAAAAAGTGTTCATCCCCATAAACACATAAAATCTACATTAGACTTTGATTTTGATTGATATTGAGGAAAAAAATTCAGCTACTATAACTCCATGCAACCTTGGATGGGTGCTTCTATAGATTATTGTTATCATAAGAATGCTTTAAAAATGGTAAATGTTATCCTCTTCGACATCAAATCCATTTTTTATAGAAACCAACTGACTGAATAAAGTTTCTACAACTTGAAGAAAACATTTATTGAAGAAATCATCAAAAATTACAACCTTGAATACTTAGACAAGACTGATCCCACACTACCATTCATAGTGGAAGACACACCTCAGTAGGGGATGCAACGTTGGATTGTAGAATAATTGTTTTCTATCTAATAGAGAAGTTAGAAACTGATCAGACATATAACAAGAATCTAGTACAAGATGAAGTTGATGTCCAACACCTATATATGGAACATTGTTTCCTTATAGACCCTGCATACAGCTAGATTGAAACATCATATAGAAGTAGAATTTTCCTTTTGGAAAATTTTTTTTCATAATCAATATAACTAGTTTAGCAACCTGGTTAAATGGTTGTGACATCAAAGTGGAATTGAAATGGTTCAAAGGTTTTTAAACATTTATACAGCCCACTTTTACGGATGTTACTAGAAACTGAATTTTAATGTTTTCTGATTTTTAAATATTCATACAACCCAGTTTCATAGATGTTTGTTAGTTTGGGTGGTGATAGAAATGACTTTGGAAATATTTCATGTGAGGATATAAGTTTTTTATAGACTATTTTTATTAATCTTCTCTTATAAAATGGTGGTTTGTTTTTATTGGTATCAATATTTCATTATTAGTGATTATCTTTTCATAATTGTTTAGGTTGTTGGTTGATGGAATTTTCCTCAATATAATACTATTGGATACTATATTTCTATTTTACTTCTTCAATTTCATTATATTGATGATTTACTAGTCACAATATTGATATTTAAATTGTAATATTGATGTTATATTTGTTTTATATAGGCATTATATTGATTTTATATAATGATGGAGGGAATATTATATGCAATGGGTTAAATTTGGTTTTGTAATATGGTTTTGGTAATTGCATCTGGTCTTATTTGGTTTTGGAAATTATAGTGGCAACATTATGTGCTTATGAAGGGGATTTTTTGCTTCTTAGGGTAATTATTTGGTTTTTCTATTATATTTGGTGTTGGTAATTGCAATGGATATTTGGTATTAGTAATTGTAGAGGGTTATATTTGTTTTTGGTAATTGCAATGGTTCATATTTGGTTTTGGAAATTGTGATGGGTTAAATTTGGTTTTGGAATATGGTTTTGGTAATTGCATATGGTCTTATTTGGTTTTGGAAATTGTAGTGGAAATATTATGTGCTTATGAGAGGAATTATTTTCTCCTGAGGGGAATTATTTGGTTTTTATATTATATTTAGTGTTGGTAATTGTAATGGGTTATATTTGGTTTTGGTAATTGCAATGGTTCATATTTGGTTTTAGTAATTTCAATGGGTTAAATTTGGTTTTGGAATATGGTTTTGTTAATTGTATATGGCCTTATTTGGTTTTGGAAATTGCATTGGGGATATTGTGTGCTTATGAAGGGAATTATTTTCTTTTGAGGAGAATTATTTTGTTTTTTTTTTGTTATATTTGGTGTTGGTAATTGCAATGGGTTATATTTGGTTTTGGTAATTGAAATGTGTTGGTCAGAGTATGACACTCAAGAGGGGGTGAATTGAGTTCCTATAAAATTTTCTGTCTAAAATACTTATTTAAAAGTCCCGCAATTTAAAATCAAGTACGGCCCATTTAACCAAAGTAGCAGATTTATAAAAGTTTTGATCTTTTAAAATATTTCTCAAAGATTGATTTTTTCTTAGTTAAAACAATATGGATTATTATTTTAGATTTAGAAATCAATATACTAAACCAAATTCTAATATAAACACTATATAATATTAACTATCAAAGTGATGTAAATTTTTATAATTTAAATAAAATAGTGAAAACAGAACCTTGAAAAGCACAATAGATATTAAAATAAGAGGTTCAGTCACAAGATGAGACTTAGTACTCTTTGCTTGGTGATCACCTATCACCAAGAAATTTATATTACTAAACAAGGATCCACACCCTGGATTGGGGTACACAACATCATACACAACTATCCAAGTCAACTAGACCTCTTCCACAATTTTTGTGGGAGTGAAAATTACAAACAGGCCACGTAGGGACATCTTTTACTATTATTCATGGGAGTGTAATGTGTAAAAAGATAGGTTTGTAAATGTATCAATGTATCTTCCAGTTATGCATAGGAGACCATGTGTATTTGTAAAACAGAGACACACACGCTACTTGAAATATAAAATAGTTCACAAATAGAGCATAAATTAAATAGAATTGAGTTAGAAGGCTCTGTGTAATGTTCTTTGCAGCTTCTGGACTTCTTAAATATAGAAGTGAAGTTGGATTCAACTTCTGTAAATGGATATAAAAACAGAGTGGTGTGGGTGATTATGTATTATATTTTTAGTGATGTGTATGATTTGGTGGATGATCTCTTCTTCTTGCATCAAAATGTTATTCCTTTTGTGATCTCATCAGTATCATATAGTGTGCACAATAAGAATTTCTTATGTTTTCTAAGGTGCATGAGCAACTCATTATCTTTTCTCTAGTTTCTCTACTGCATTTTTGATCTAGTATTACCTTTATACAATGTATCTGACAAGGAGCATGTTCTCCGGTACCTCATACCTCATACTGGTCTTTGAAATCCATTAAATGTTGTCTACAAAAGACAGACAAGATCATTAATATAATAAGCAGTACTAAGTTTGATAAATATGATTGTTAGAAGTAATTTTTCATTTAAATGACAGATAAGAAATTTTTCTAAGTCTTGAATGGTGCTCAGATCAGTATTTCATTATTTTGTTTTTTCATACTTATATCAGTAACTCGGGATTGGTAGGTCATCCAGTTGGTAGGTGATGCATCGGTAACTAAACTATTAGTAACTTATACTTAGCAAAAAATTTAAGTAGCATTCAGTTGCTCTGTCCTTAGGTCAAGCTGTCAGTGACTCATGCCATCGGTAACTCATACTTTATCAGTGACTCGTCCTTAGAAAAAATTCTGAGAGGCTATCGGTAACTCAATGTAATGGTGTCTCATCTATCGTTAGGTCAAACATCGGTGACTTGTCCTTATTGGTGACTTATACTTATCCAAAAAAATAACATGTCTTATGAGGTAAACACTAACATTAGAGATTATGGTTATATGTAAACATGATTAAACAAGATGTAACTTAATAAAACATAATTAAGCATGATTTGTGAGCATTAAAACTTGAGGAGTCCAACAATCTCCCCCTTTTTGATGATCACAAATCATGGAATTATATACCACAATAGTTGAATTATGATGATCAAAGTAAGGACTGCTTAACATATTATATAGATCATAAGAGATGAAATTTTAATATAAACACAAATATTATACAGATCACTTAGTATGTTTTATGTTAATATCATGCTACCCTAGATATATATTCCACTATATATTACATACACATTCTCCCCCTTTTGGTATTATCAAAAAGGAAGCAAACAATTAAGATAAAGAATAGAAAATGAGATGAAAAGATAGAGTATATGTCATTAAACAAACAGTACATGAGATAAAAAAAGTTACAATAGATCCCAATCAAGAAGCCATCCAATAACTACTTTTCCAAATTAGAATACATCATGCCTTTTCCCTTATCAGAAGTAGTAGTGGTAGGAATAGTAGGTGCAGAAGAAGTAGTGGTTTGTGTTACAGTTTGGATACTGGTGGAAGGAAGAGGAACATCGGTAAACAAAAAAGGAGCAAGGCTTGGGCTAAAAGATGAAGGAGGGCCTGTAAGTTCCCAAAGAGTGAAAGGTACAATTTGACTAAGATTCTGAGAAAGAGGCATGGAAAAAGGTGTCAAAGTTGTAGAAAAAGGAGAATAAGGGTGCTGGATAGGTCTGAGAGGAGAAGCTACTATAACAACAATTATAGTACTCTCATGATGCGGGTAGGGATTCAATAGATTGATAAACTCCATTATGATCTAGCCACCATGTTCCATAGCCTTTGAAAAATAATCCTTATTTTCCATAAACTTCTAAAGAGTATGAGTGAATTATTTAACTTCTTTACTTGTTCTTTGAAGGCTTGAGTGACCAGAAGTAGTCTCAAATTCTCAACCAAATGCTTGAAATGACCATCCAATTGATGCTAAGTATAAACCCTCTTAAATTAGAAGTCTACTTTCTTGGTTATCTCTTCTTGAGAATTAGTGTCACCCTTAGTGTAGAATTTTACCAAATCATGCACATGATCATTATTTTGCTTAATTTTGGCTAGGTTTTCCTGAACTAAGAAACCTATCATAGTCTGAAGCTCTTATCTTATTACAGATTTTATCATCTCAATATCAAGAGTCTAAATAGCAGGAGCATCCAAGGTTGATTAACATTTAATTGCATCTTGAACTACTATTCTCAACTGATTCAAATCGAGGTCTGGATATGAAGGAGTATAATCCTTAGAAGACTCACAAGTAGTGTCTCCAAGAGCTTTTAGAACCTTGTCTAATGATGCTCTATATTCAATGGTCAGACTATTAATGGAAGAAACCATAGAAACTAGTTTATTGCACATATTTTTATTGTCGGTTACAATTTCTTTAACCACTATAATCATATGAGGTTCAATTTGAGAAACAACCCCTTTTGTTAACATAGCTGCATCACTTTCATTAAGACTCACTACTATAGATGGTTGATGTGGAAGGAAAAATATAACTACTGAGCATAACTCTTCCTTAAACATATTGAGGTTAGCCTTAGTCATATAATTTATAGGCTCTGGTATAGCCAGAGAAGTAGAAGTAGGAGCTACTACTTGATCAGTTTCAATAGGAGATGTTCCTTCTACCACAGATCCCTTAAGATCAATTTTCTCATCCTCTGAATCAGGGTACTCCAAACCCAAAGTCACATAGCCTGGATCCATTTCCCATTCAGGCACAAGTATATCATCATAGGTATTAAGAATATAAATTCTAACCCTTTTTATTTATTTCTCCCCCTCAACAGGTGCTCTCCTCTCAATAGAAACTTTATTCCCAACATAAACAAGTTCTTGTACTTGAGATACTCGAACTTCTTCTTCAACATGAACTTATTCATGTATATGAACATCTAGAGATCTTTCCTCAAACAAAAATGACTCAAGAACTTCATGGGATTCCAAAACTGATACTTATTCCACTAAAGGAGTATCAGTAGGATTTACAGGCTCAATATACTCTAGAGTAAGATCAATAGGTTCTACAATAGGACCATGATCATCATCAGGATGGTCTGATCCACTATAAGATTCACTGCTTCCTTCTTATTCCTTATCATTTGTATCATCTTCATTTTCTACACTAGATTTTTCATTATCCTTTTCATTATCTTCCTCATCTCCATCACCATCATCCTCTTCTTCTTCCTCATTGTTACTTTATTCATTTTCACCATTTGACTCCTCATCTTCTTCACTGCCACTTTGATTGATATATTCATCATTTTCTAATTCTTATATCTCATCATCATCTTCATCTAGGAGACACTACAATAAATTCACTGAATAGAGGTGTTTTTTTTGTTATGGTGGCAGTTTAAACTATCGCCTTATGCTTCTACGGTGGTTTCAAAAAACTGCCTCTAAATTTGGTGTTGGAATTCAATACATGGTGGTTTCTTCAATTTAGTAGCATTTTTTAGAAACCATCGTAGTAAACACATTTAGTGGTAGTTGGTGTGGTTTTCCCAGTAGTTTGGACCATAAAAATCACACCAACCACCACTAAATGATAACAGAATGTGAGGATCCTTTAGCGATAGTTTTAACTGCCACTAAAAAATATCCATTTTTTCAGGAAAATTGTCACTAAATCACAAAAAACACCGCTAAATTGGAAGGTATATGTATTTAGTGGTAGTTTCAACCACCGCTAAAGGTATATTTACAATTAAAATAACGCTGCTAATTATGCCACCCCAGTACTAGTACCCTAAAAAAACATGTGCAAAATTTATATAACACCTGGGATGGGTGGGGTACATATAGAAATCAAAATACACATACAATGCACACACACACACACACACATATATATATCCACATACATGCCCATCTTATGAGTTCATAACACAAGTTCCAATTTACATCCACCATTTTCACAACCACCACTAAATTCATAACACCATAAAAGAAATCTAAGTGCCACAATTTATATCCACCTTTCTTTTCAAGTTGACATTGTTGCACAGTCTCCAATAATCATACATAATTGGAAGAGAAACTGGCTCCGCGGCTAGTTGGCCTAGAATTTGGCCAAGTAATCCTGCAACGTCATCCATAGAGACCTCATAGGAATCAAATGGGACAACTATCTTCTCTTCGGTCAAATTCCATACATATGAACTTTTCATATTTTTCTCCATACTTGCATTGTTTCCATATTTTATGAATAGATAGTTAATATAAAAAAAGTGCAATAAATTTATTCATATTAAAATTTGTACCTATAACAGTCACCCGCAAGTATCCCCATGAATAACTAGAAGTGGAACCCCACTTCCTCATTGGAATTATTTTCATTTAATCAAATAAAATTTAGAACATATATTTCAAAAAAAAATATGCATAAAAAAATTAAAAATAATAACAGATACAGAGTACTAATAAAAAAATATATATAACAATGATAATAAATAACTACAAAAATGAAATAAGTGGTTGCTAAATTAATGCATAATTATACATACAATCCTTTTCCTCTTCAATCATGTCGGTTTCCTGCTCTATTACTTCATCCACTTCATCCAACCTTGCTAAACTAATATTTTCAATATCATGATGGAAAAATAAGTCTACTAATTACTATTTATGAGATTCATTTTCAGAGGTCAAATATTCCACTTCATTACTCGTATCATACAAATCTCTTTGTTTTATGTGAGAAACTACACTCCACCCTTCATCCACAACATCATTCACATAATATACCATTTTTTCTTGAGATGATAAGATATATGGATCATGCAATTCACGATCACCAACATCCATCAAGTGAGAAAGTTTACAAAAGTAAATTGCAAGGAATCTATTTTAACAACTCTAATAATATTGA
Organism: Viscum album; assembly: GCA_963277665.1. Taxonomy (NCBI): domain Eukaryota; kingdom Viridiplantae; phylum Streptophyta; class Magnoliopsida; order Santalales; family Viscaceae; genus Viscum; species Viscum album. The sequence continues at coordinate 1,178,504,726 of OY728140.1, read as the reverse complement.
CCAATTTTCATTTGAATAAAACAACTGAAAAATGCCCATGGTAGTTTAATTCGATAATATCAGTCAAATTTCTATAATATCCCAATTTAGAAAATGTAAATATACCATTATTCTGTGTTTTCAAACCCTCTTCTTGATCAACTATATGAAATATAATGTCATTCACGTTGTAAGCGTCAAACTTTCTAACTTGTTTTAGAGGACCTCAAGTAGGAAACTTCAAATATTCTAACAACTCTGCTCGAGTATCAGTATTCATGATCTAAAAAAGAAATATACATTATTAGATTTACAAAATATATGTGTCAACCTAATATCTGTATTTATGGAAATATTTATGAACTTACACATCATGCAAACCATTCTACAAGATCTTTATTAACAGCTTTTGTTATATCTTTCTCATTTTGTGTTTGGACTCTCATTCATCTCTTTATTTGTATCCTAAACTCTTTAATAAATGGATTTGAAACTTCACTATTCAGCAGCACATATCTATGTGCCTACAATAATTTAATTTCTACCGGTGTGGCATTTGAGGTCCTCCCAACTGATCAGCCAATAGAAGGAAATATTTTTGATTTCTCATGTATTTGAGATTGACTTGATGTGTCATCAACATTTATAACTTGATTAAATCTTGTATTAATATCATCCAAGTATCTAGAACAAAAGTTAAGACACTCCTTTTTCAAATAGCCTTTAGAAATAGAGCCTTCAGGTTGAGCTTTATTTCTCAAGTATGATTTCAAATGGCCAAGATATCTATGAAATAAAATAAAAAAACATAATTATGTATTTAATTAAGTGATAAAAATTGTTTAATTAATTGAAAAACATATAAATAAATTAACTCTCAATTAGATACATTCATTGATAATGCACGGGACCTTCTAATTTATCTTCATCAACCAAATGCACAATTAAATGCATCATGGTAGTAAAAAACGATGGAGGAAAAAGCATCTCCATTGCACAAAGTGTAAATACAAATCTCTCCTGAAGGTTTTCAAGCTCAAATGGATGTATAGATTTCGCACATAGTTGTCTGAAAAATGTGCAGAATTGGATTACAATAGTAGTAACCTTTTCAGTTAATAATGTACGCAATTCCAATGGTAGTAACTGTTGTAAAAAAATATGTGAATCGTGAATTTTCAATCCATGTAACCTATGATGCTATAAGTCAACACACCTTGAGATTTTACTTGAATACCCATCAGATACCTTCACATGCTTTAAAGTTCTAAGGAATGTATCTTTATCCCTATTTTTCATTACAAAAATTGTCAGAGCATACTTTTCATTCTCATCTAGCCATAGGTCACTTTTTATGTTCATTGCTTGTAAGTCTTTCCAAGCATTGAGAGGATCCTTTGACTTTCCATTATCATTAAGAAATATGAAGATCAAATTTTTATAAACATTATTCTCAATATTAATCACATCAAGATTATGCCGCAACAAATTAAATTCCCAATACGTAAGTTTGAAGAATATTTTTTTTTTGTTCCATTGTTGCGTGCTGATTTCACTTAACAATGCACTTTGAACTTGGTTCCCACTATCATTCAAATGATGCACCTTACTAAATTCTATTTCAACATTTCCAATTTGTGCCAATATTTCATAACCAGTTAACAACTTTGGAGGTGGTTTATGATCAATAAAACTGTGGAATTTTTACTTGTTCAGTCAAAATCTATGAGATGCATCGAGAAATATTTGATGGCACATGAATCACCATTTTCTACTGTGAGGTAGACATTTGGACTCAAATTCAAAGTTACAAACAGGATGATCCAAACCCGTGTAAGTTTTCCAACCACCTAAATTCCCAAGTCTAGGGAAGTCACTAATGGTCCACATTAGAGAAGTATGCATTTTTGAACATTGTTTTAGAAGAAGAATCATATGTCTCAACACTGTTGCTCCATAACTCCTACAATTCTTCAATTAAAGGCTACAAGTATACATCAATATAATTTCCAGGCATTTTTTCCAGGAATAATCATGTAAATGATAAAATACGTTTTTTTCATACACATCCATGGAGGCAGATTGTAAGGGATCAAAACAATTGGCCAAATGCTATAACTGGTACTCAAAGTCCCAAATGGGTTGAATCCATCAACAGCCAATCGCAATCGAACATTCCTAGGATCAGATGAGAAATCTGGATGTAATGAATCAAATATCTTCTATGATTTTGAATCTTGTGTATGTCACATTAACCCATCGTTGTTATTATCTATAGAATGCCACTTCATGTGTTCAGCGATTTTTGATGACATGAATAATCTTTGAAATTGAGTCTTTAAAGGAAAGTAACACAAAACTTTTTCAAGAGTGTTCCTTTTTTTCTTCATGGTAGTATATTGATTCATACTTCCAACATCACTCATTGACTTCCATCTAGAAGAATAAAAAAAAATTAATCTTTTTTGCTTGAATCCTCTCACCAATAAAGCATACAATCATTGGTACACGCATGTATTTTGTATAATTCAGACCAATCCTATTAACAAATTTTTTCATATCATAAAAATACTCGAGGATGTTTGCTTCAGAAAATGAATCATGCAACAATTCCAATATCATGTACATTAACTTAGTTGTAATTCCACATAGACATTTGATATGGTACCACTTCAGTAGAAAAGAAAGTTTTGAATATTTCAAACATCCACTATACAACTCTTGATTTCCATCATCAACTAAACCATGAAACGTATTTTTTTAGTGAAGTTTTCTCTTATATTAGTCTCTACAGAATCAAGAGGAGTATCCAATGATATGTTACAATGTTGATCTGGTTGTCCTGTAGTCTCAAAAACATCACTTGTCACATTTCTATTTGTAGCACCCTCAACTGGTTGTTCTGATATGTTTTGATGTTGATGTTGGTGTCTTTCAATTCCAAATGCATCATTTATAAGGTTTTTTATTTCATTTTCCATTTTCGAAAAATTTGGTAGCTCTTTTTGTGGATTGACATCATTGATCAACCTTTCTATAATGTTTGATTCTCCATACCAAATCCAACAAAAATATTGAGTAGGAAATTTCTTTAATATCAAGTGTTTATAAACTTCATCTATCTTCAAACATCTTATAAATTTACATTTAGGACATGGACATCTTATTCTCTCTTTAACAGATCGATTGGAAATTGAAAAATCTAAAAACTCCTCTAAACCCTTATCAAACTAAGGTGTGTTCCTTAGTAATGTGATCCAGCTTTTATACATGTATATCATAATGTGCCTACACAATATTAAAAAAAATTAAAACACATAACTATTACTAAATAGGGAAAGAGATTCATATATACTAGTTGAAAAAAAAATGTGTTAAATAAGGTTTTCCTATATAAATGCATATGGTAAATAATGAATCATTTTAAATATGGTTTTCTATTGTATTCTTACTACAACTAGTTGTATAGACTTCTCTTTAGGATGCCATCAAAATATTTGTTGTATTTATAAAATATCAAAAAATTAAATAAAATGTTTTCTAGGTCTAAAATGAAGCATCAAATAAGGTTGTGTTCAACATGATGATATATAGTTGAAAAATACTTAAAAAATAAATGACACCCGTGGTAAATGATGGAATGGTTGATAGGTGTAGTATTATATAAAAATGGTCAAATCCAAAAGGACTATTCCCATGGTGTTAGGAACTTTGAAGGCCTGACAGTCAATTATTCAACAACATATAATGGTGAAAGTCATATCAAGGAGGTTGATTCAATTATAAGTAGTTTTCATGATGTTTTATCTTAGATGACTGAAGGAATATCTAAATCATACTACAACAATGGTAATTATGGCATGGTGTGTATGTTTCATAAGATTAAATTTTAGGGTTAGAGGTAATCACACCACAACCTTGGTGTTTTTCTATAAATGATACTTGAGGATAATGTGTCACATTAAAACCAAATGGTTTCATCCTAAAGGGTTCTTTGGTGGAGTTTTATCAATTTTCCCTTGGGTGGTTGGTTGTGCCTTGATTCCATGGTCATGCTGCAATGTGTGGTTAGGATGTTATAGGTGTTTTCTAGTGTTGATTTTTATTCCATGATCCATTGGTTCATTCTACAACAAAACCATATAAGTGGGGAATTAATCCATTACCCCATGGGCTATGTTGAAATGGTCATTTGGTCCTATTTTTTTAGATTGGTGAGGGTTGGTTATTCCTTCTTCAGTTAGGTAGGTTCTTTAAAGTGGTAATTTTTTTATCCCACTCCCCCATCGTTCCCTTGTTTTGATCCCCCCTTCCCCTTTATTGGAGGTGATTAGAAGTTTTTTTCATCATAATAATGCTATATAATCTTCTCCACCCATATTCTATCTTTCTCTTTGTGGTTCTTCCTCTAATTTTGGATGGTTTTATCTATGGATTTAATGAAAATTCCACCAAATCACGGTGGTGTTATCTTTGATTCATGGGGATTTATGGTATTGTGGCTATAGGATTTCTAAAGAGGATAAATGATTCTATTTTCTTATCATTTGAAAAATGGATTGTCGAAGTATTTTTTTGGGAATTCAACTAGATTAGACTGGAATTGATGGTCAATTCATGGGGATTTTGGTCAAAGGAATTCTAGAGTAATAATACGAGCCTTTCACACATCATTGGTTGATATTTTTATATCGCGATGATTCTTGGTTATTTTTAAATGGTTATTCCTTATTGGATTAAGTTGGATAATTATTTATAAATTTTTATAATTAACTATTGGATCCTTGAGGTATGAGGAAGGGGCTCAAGAGCATAGTAATTCTTAGTCTGATCTTGGATAGAGATAGTAAACGGGCTATGGATTGGGGTAAATCTAACATCATGTTAGGTATCCCCTTTAATACATAGAAATATTCATGCATGAATGTGTATGTATGTGAATTATAGGGGACTGGGTTTAGGAATGTGGGTAGGGATTAGTTGGGATAAAAGTTCCTTAAGTCTCTTGGGTTGATCCATATAAAATAAATTTGGGTATTTCATGCTTAGTCCATGAATTTTAAAAATTCCTAATGGATATACCAGTAGGTATAATGGAGTCATAAAAAATTGATGTACCTATGTACTGTCTTTATTGGTGTGATGAATTGTGTTTGTCATGGGGAGAGAATTAGTGAGCTAGTTTAGGGGAATCCGAGTGGTTAACCCTTTAGGAATGGACTAGTTAGCATTGGAGATTGGGATTTGTCTAGGAACATCTATAGGAAATGACCTAGAACATAGAAACACCTTAATTGAGAGGGGTAGGGTGTTGTTAAAGAGTATAGTAGCTTGTGATAAGATGTGGGTCTTGGTACGATCATGGGATTAGATGGTAGAGGTGATTAACCACTCACTAGAATGTTCTTAGAGTAAATTGGTGATAATAAAGTTGATGCTTAGGATTCCTTATCCTCATGGTTATTGAGGGAATCAGATGGAATCTATGTAACTAGTTAGACACCTTAGTTTGTGGTTGGATCCTAGTGTTGTTCTAGTGATGGGAGTTGGTGATGTAATATACTCTATGATTACCTTTGAGGGGGTGTATAGACTCCAAGAGGATTAATGTTTAGTGTGGATAGATATGACCTATTATTCATGATTTTAAGTTGGGTAAGAACTAAGTTCTTGTAATTCTATTAAGATCTTATGTACCTATATTTTATGATCATAATGGTTGTGTGGTTGAGATTGGTCATGGTTGAAGAACAAAATACACATATTGGATATATGCCCACATTCACATATAGATATGCCAACATCTAATGGAACACCCATAAGGTATCTCAAAAACATAGAAGACTCCAATTTATAAATCATAAGGAACATTGTAATCATCTATAGGAATTTAAAAATAGTCCTCAAACCAAAAAAAAGGCAACCAAATCAATCACCCAACTCAATTTCACATGAAAACCAACTACAAAAAATCCGACCAAGGTTAAAATAATATGAAAAACACTCAATTACACTTTAGAAGCTAAATTTAAATTTTATCAAACTCTTTAGATGCACACATATATAGGCTTCCTAAATGGAATACTTTTCAACCCCTTTTTTCATTAAAAATATAACATGAAAATACCACTTTAATCCATAAAAACACACCATAATCATGAGAAACTCGTTTAGAATTTAATTAGGAATGATCAAGAATTGAAATATTATTCCAGAAAGGTACTGGATAGAGACATCTACCTCAATAGTGTGAGAATGAAATAAAACTCTCATAGAAGGAAGAAAAAGGCTTGAGGAACAATCTGTACACCATATAATCTAAGAAAATTAAACCAAACATCAAACATATCCCCTCAGGTTCAGGCAAGAGAGATTCAAGACAAGAAATAAGAAGGAACCAAGGGAGGGAAAGAGGAGAAGATTAAAAACACCTTAAAACTAAGAATAACATTCCTAAGAACCTTGAGGAGGCTTCGATGGAGGATCGAGATTAATTGAGGCATGGCGAAACAGCAAGGTATGGAGAAACGGTGAGGCGTAGTGAGGGCGGTGAGGGTGGTGAGGCACGACAAGGGAGGTGTGAAGCGGAGAGGCGTGGCGAGGGCGGTGAGGCATGGTGTGGGGGGGTGGCAAGGTGTGCTGAGGGGTGGCGAAGGGGGATGTAGGGCTTCGGGGAGTCGGGGGAGGGTCGGGGGGTCGGGGGTGTCGGGGGAGGAGGAGAGTGTCTTCTGTTAAAAAAAATTAATGGTTTAGCGGCATTTTTTTAGAAACCGCCTCTAATTTTTTTAAAAAAAATATATAACATTGGTTTAATAAACCATCGCTAAAGCGTTAGTTTTTTGTAGTTAGAGGTTCCTTTGAAGGAAAAGGCCTTGGATGGCTAGCAAGTCCATAGGTCATACATTATGGCCTTCTAGCTATATCTTAGTAACTTCTATCATCAATATGTGATTCATTTCCTTGGTTTTCCTCAGCTATATTTTCCTCATTAGAATACTCAAAAACCTCATCTGGTCCTAGACCAGGGTTAACCATGTCTATTGGCCTTGTGGGATATTCAACATGATCAAATTCTTCATAAAACTTATCATTGTCCTCAACCCAAAGTTTATTCCATGGATTCCAATTTACCTTCATCCTCTTAAAAATGACTTTTGTTATTAAAAACTCATCATATTCAATTGCTAATTCTTCACCCTCATTCATCAAACCTTTAACTTCCAGCATTATAGAAATAAGCTTGGAATAAAACAATGAATTTTTATTGTAGCATGGGTTTATCATCTCATTCATATGCACCATTAAATACTTTCACAAGTTAATATTATATCCCTTTTTCAAAAAAATATATCAAATACACATCTTGGTATTTTAGGGAGGAAAATTCCCCTTTTCTTGTACATAACTGATGTTGAATAAACTTGAACAAAATCCTGCATTCACTGTCAATCTATGTTGATATTGGACTTTTATGAGCTCCATTACTAGTAAGCTTAGCCAAATCTTCCTCATAACTAAAAATATCACTAGGTGAAGGCACACTTCCCTGATGATCTTCAAATAGGCCCTTATGGGGCACCTTCAAGCATTCTTCCCACTACTTGAATAAAAAAACAAATTCTTCTTCCATTTACTATAAACTTAATCCAAAATACCTCTAAAACTTCAAGAAGAAATTTTTTATATAGATTTAACTCATGCACTAGCCTCAGGTAAAAGGGAATTTCGTTATTGGAGAACCACTCCAACCATACTTGTGTTTGAAACACTTTCAACAAGAGATACTTACTTGGAAGTAACCATTTGGCATCCACTTCTTTCTCTGGAGTGACGATTCGGCTCATGAGTTCTAGATGGATAGGTTTTGGTTTAGGTTCATTGGATTCACCTTTCTGCATCTTAGAAGGATGATAATCATCCACATACCTCTTAGATGCATTCTTAAATCGATCCATTGGTGAGATTCAAAGGTTTTTAGTTCAAAAGAGTAAGGTAGTAGGAGTTCAAGAGAGAAAAGTTTGAAGGTAGGAGTGTAAGATCAGGAGTGTGAGAGTAACCAAACGAGTTGGATTGACTCTAATTTTATCGTTTAGGGATTTAAAATAATAAAATAAGAAATGTGGATTAAAATAAAATAAAACGAATAAAATAACAATGTTTTAAATTACAGATAGAGAAATGAAAAAGTAGATCAGTGAGGCGCGTCGATGAGTTCTATCGGTGAGTCATCATCAGTGAGTTGTCATCAGTGAGTCTCATCGGTGAGTCCTATCATTGAGTCATCATTAGTGAGATACAATGGTGAGATATCAACTATGATACATCAATGGTGAGGCATCAACAGTGAGACATCAATGGTGAGTCATCAACGGTGAGACATCAACTATGAGACATCAACGGTGATTCATCAATGGTGAGACAACATTGGTGAGTCGTCAAAAGTTGATCATTCCTAACTCATGTCTGATGTAACTCATTCTTTCATAATTTAATGGATTAATAAAAATTTCAGTAAGCTGATGTTCAGTGCCAATGAATTCTAAAGTTATATCACCTTTTTGATAATGATCTCTCAAAAGGTGATGTATTACATCAATATGCTTTGTTCTTGAATGAGAAACTAGGTTATTATAAATATTAATAGAAATTGTATTATCACAGTTTATAGGGATATGTCTAAATTGATATACATAGTCTAGTAATGTGTGTTTCATCCACAAAATATGAGCACAACAACTACCAGCAGGTATGTATTCATCTTCAACAGCAGATAAAGAAAAAGAATGTTGCTTTTTACTACACCATGAAACTAAATACTTTCCCAAAAAGTGACATGTTCCAGAGGTTCTTTTTCTATCTAAATTTTAACCACCAAAGTCAACATCAGAATAACTAACTAAGTCAAATGTTTGTCTTCTAGGATAGAACAGTCCTAAGTTGATAGTATACTTGAGGTATTTGAAAATTATTTTAACAAAAAGAAGGTGTGACTCTTTAGGGTTTGATTGAAAATTAGCACACATACACACACTAAACATAATATCAAATTGGATAGCAGTCAAGTAAAGAAGACTTACAATCATACCTTTGTATTTGGTTTGATTCACTGATTTTCTATCTTCATCAAGATCCAATTTATAGATGGTACTCATAGGAGTATCACTACTTTTAGTTATATCCATATTAAAATGTTTTAAAATATCTTTAGTGTATTTACATTGATTTAAAATAATTCCTTATTTTGAAAATTTTTAAATCCAAGAAAGAATTTGAGTTCACCCATTAAACTCATTTCAAATTCATTTTGCATCATTTTTAAAAAATCAAAACATAGATAATTTTTTGAAGATCCAAAAATAATATCATTAGCATATATTTGAACAACTAAAACATCTTTAGAAATTATTTTTATGAAAATAATAGGATCAATAATACCTTTTGTAAAACCTTTAGAAATAAGAAAAGTGTTGAGCCTATCATACCAAGCTCTTGAAGCCTGGTTTAAACCATACAAATCTTTTGTTAGTTTGAAAACATGATTTGGAAAATAAGGATTTGTAAAATCTAGGGTTTGTTCAAAAAAACATCCTTAACTATATAACCATTTAGGATTTCACTTTTAACATCCATTTGATAAAGTTTGAAGTTCAAATGTGTTGTGTAAGCTAGAAGGATCCTAATGGATTCAAGTCTGGCAACTGGTGCAAAGGTTTATTCATATTTAATTCCTTCTTCTTAAATATAAACTTGTGAAACTGATCTAGCCTTATTTCTTACTATAGTGCCAGCCTCATCCACTTTGTTTCTAAAAACCCATTTAGTATCTATAGTCAAGCTGTCTTTAGGTCTATCAACAAGTTTCCAAACTTTATTTCTGTCAAACTGATTCAATTTTTCTTGCATAGCCATCACCCAAAATTCATCATTGATTGCATCATTGATGTTTTTAGGTTCAATATGTGACAAAAAGGCTTGATGTTCAACATGGTTTCTTAGATAATCTCTAGTATGTGTCCCCTTATCTAAGTCTCCAACTATAGAATATAAAGGATGATTCTTAAGGGTTCTAATATATTTATAAAAATATGGGCTAGTTATTTCAGGTTCATCTACAGGTTTGGGTTCATTATGATCAGAATATGGAAATTTTCCAGAATTGGAAGATTTTTCTTCTTTCTTAACAATAGAGTTAGAAGGTTTAGAATTCAAGTCAAGATTTCAAGAATCATACTCAATATTTTCTAGGGAGGTCTTAGGTTCATGTAGATCTATTTCATCCAATTTTACATGTACAGATTCTTATGCACACTTGGTTATTTTATTTAAGACTATATAAGATTTTATAGAGGTTGAATAATCTAGGAAAATTCCTTCATCACTCGTGGATGCAAATTTTTCAAGATTTTCTTTTGTATTAGGTGTATAGACATTACAACCAAAAACATTAAAGTAATTAACCTTAGGCTTCCTATTATTCCACAACTCATAGGGAGTTTTCTTAAGGATATGTCTAATTAGAACTCTATTAATTATATAACTTGTTTTATTCACATATTCTATCCAAAAATAAATATGTAAATCATATTCATTAAGCATAGTTGGGGTTATTTCTTGTAAGGTTCTATTTCTCCTTTTTACAACTCCATTTTATTGGGGTGTCCTAGGAGTAGAGAATTTATTACTATATCTATTTTTTGAGTAAAAATATTCAAATTCTTGATTTACAAACTCACATTCATGATCACTTCTTAAGGTTTTGATTTTAAGTCCACTTTGGTTTTCTATAAACCTATCTTACTTGGTAAAATAAGAGCAAGCTTCACTTTTGTGCACTAAAAAAAGCCCAAGTATACCTAGAAAAGTCATCTACTAAAACATAGTCATAGTTCTTCCCATTTAAACTTGAAACTCTAGAAGGTCCAAAAAATCCATGTAAACCAACTCAAGAGGTTGAGAAGTTGAAATTTCTTTCTTTGGTTTGAAAGATATTTTATACTGCTTTCCTTTTTGACAAGGATTACAAACATTATCATTTAGAAACTCATGTTTAGGTAGATCCTTAACTAGTATTTTTCTAGTAATCATTCTAAGAGAGTGAATGTTATAATGGCCTAGTCTCCTATTCCAGAGCTAAGACTCTTTATCAAAGGATCTTAAGCAAGAAACATTTTTAGAAACTAAGGAATCTAAATTAGCAGCATAAAATTTTTCATTTCTAAAAGATGCAAATAATAAATAATTTTTAGAATTGAAAACATTTCAAGCATCATTTTTAAATTTAACATGAAAACCATCATCACATTACTGAGAGATACGAAGCAGGTTATACTTTAGACCATCGACAAAAAGAACTTTAGAAATTAAAATTGAATTAGTATTACAGATTTGACTAAGGCCAATTATTTTACCTTTTTCATTGTCACCAAAGGTGACATGCCCACCATCAATCTTGATAAGGTTCTTGAAGCTCGAATAGTCCCTAGTCATATGTCTTGAACACCCACTATCCAAGTACCATAAGCTCTTGCAGGAACTCTTTAAATAGCTTTCCTATAAAAATTGATCAAAAAATAAAATACTTTGGTACCCATATTTTCTTGGGTCTAGTAACATTAGTAATTAAAGCTTTGGGAACTCACATTTTCTTCATGGGTTTCCTATAAGTAATTTGTAAAGTCTTAAAAAAATAAATTGTATTTGATCTAGAGAAACTATAAGCAGTAAAAGTATTTGAAGTGCTAGAACTTGCAGCAGATTTTTCAATTCTGGGCACAAAACCAAATTTTCTAGATTTTGATACACAATTGTTTTTAATAATTTTTTCCTTGATTGATAACCTATACCAGTAGTGTATTTAGGAGAAACTTTCTTACCAAGAATTTTAGTTAGATTATTTTTACCATTTTTAAATTTATCTAAATCCTTCTTTAATTTCTCATTATACAGTTTAAGTTCATTATTCTCATTGAGAAACTGAGCATTATTTTCCTTTTTAATAGTAAGTTCAAACTTAATAGAAACTAAAAGAGCATGTTGCTTATTGAGAGATTTATACTTATCCTTTAGTTCATTTCATGTATCCTCAAGTATTATATAGTATTCAAACATCTCTTAATTTTTCAAATTTTAATAATCATATTCATCTCCAGAATAATAAGATTTTTTTACATGAGAAGCTAGTGTTATCTCAGATGTGTTTGTCATAAAACACATTTTGGCTTTGTCATCCTTCTCATCATGTGATGATTCTGATTCACTAAAGCTTTCATCAGAAGCACTCCAGGTGGCCTTCATTTCCTTCTTAAATTTTATATCTTTTCCCTCATACTTATTTTTGTAATTTTAATTTTGGACAGTCAGATTTTACATGTCATATTCTCTTGTACTCATAGCAGACTATCTCATTAGTATTATCACTTCTCTTCTAGTCCTTTATTCAGTTTCTCTTGTTGTTATACTTCCCTTTATAACTAGGATTTCTAAATAACTTCTTTTTATAGAACTTTTTGAATCTTCTGGATAGATGATCCATTTCCTCATCATTGTCCCTTGGTGATTCTTTATTGCTGGAACTCTCAACATGAATTTGTACTTTCTCCTTTTCTTTGTGTTTAGAAGCAGTGGTTTTGAAATCCACTGACTTTCTATTTGGTTCATCATCTTCTTCTCTGTTAACCTTCAATTCTTCTTCATATATCATCAGTTTACCTATCAGCTCTTTTACTGGAAGAGTGTTGATGTCATAGGATTCCCTTATTGACATTGAGGTTCCTCTCCATCTTTCTAGTAAACATATAAGGATTCTCATGACTTGTTCCTTAGCTATAATATCCTTTCACATAGTGGTCATAATATTTACAATCTCATTGAGCCTAAGAAACATGTCATAGATAGGTTCATCAGGCTTCATTTTAAAGTTATCGTATTTAATAGTATATGTATTAAGTCTCATTTCCTTAACATTAGTGGTTCCTTCATGTGAAATAGCTAAAGTATCCCAAATCTCATAGGTTTTTTTACATGCATAAATCCTATTGAATTCTCTATCACCTAAATAATAGTATAAATCATTCATAGCTTTGTAATTATTATTTTAGGCTATCTTAGTGACATCATCCCAAGTGTTTATATAAGTATAAGGAATTTTATATTCATCAACAATAGCAGTCCAGATTTTAAAACCCATACTTTTTAAATGTATTTTCATTTTAATTTTCCACTGGGCATAATTCATGCCCTGGAAACAAGGAGGACTGTTAGTAGCAGCACCTTTCTGTCTATTGTCCATTTAAAACAAATTTTAAAGAGTTTAAAGAACTATAAATTTTGAACTAACAGAAATTTAGAGATCTTTACAACACAACTAAAATCACAGTTAAAAATATTTAAAAACTTTGGAAACTTAAAACCTCTGACACCAAATGTTGGTCAGAGTAGGACACTCAAGAGGGGATGAATTGAGTTCCTATAAAAATTTCTGTCTAAAATACTTATTTAAAAGTCCCAATTTAAAATAAAATATGGCCTAGTTAACCGAAGTATCAGATTTATAAAAGTTTGGATCTTTTGAAATATTTCTCAAAGATTGATTAGTTATCAGTTAAAACAATATGGATTATTATTTTATCTTTTGAAATCAATCTACTAAACCAAATTCTAATATAAACACTATCTAATATTAACTATCAAAGTGAAGTAAATTTTTCTAATTTAAATAAAAATGTGAAAACAGAACTTTGAAAGGTACAACGGATTTTAAAACAAGAGGTTCAGTCTCAAGTTGAGACTTAGTCCTCTCCACTTGGTGATCACCTGCCACCAAGAAATTTATATTACTAAACAAGGATCCACACCCTGGATCAGGGTACACAACAACATGTATATCTTTCCTGGTCAACTAAACCTCTTCCACAATTTTTGTGGGAGTGTAAATTATAAACAGACCATGTAGGGACCTCTTCCACTGTTATTCATGGGAGTATAAGGTGTAAAAGGATAGTTTTGTGAAGATATCAATGTATCTTCTAGTTATGCACAGGAGACAGTGTGTGTTTATAAAACAGACACACACACACTGCTCAAAATATAAAATATTTCACAAACAGAGCATAAATTAAATAGAATAGAGTTATAAGGCTCTGTGTGATGTGCTTTGCAGCTTCTGGACTCCTTAAAGATGGCATAAGTGAAGCTAGAGTTGACTTCTGGAAAGAAACAACAAAACAAAGTGTCATGAGTGCTTCTGTCTTCTATTTCCAATGAGATGTATGATTTGGTGGATGCGATCTTCTTCTTGTAGCGAAATATTATTCCTTTTGGGCACTCATCAATATTGTATAGTGTGTACAACGAGCAGTTATTGTGTGTTCTAAGGTGCACGAGCATCTTGGTATCTTTTCTCTAGTCACTCTACTGCCTTTTTTATCTAGTATTATCTTTATACAATGCAACCGACAAGGAGAATATTCTCTGGTACCTCATACCTCATATTGGTCTCTAACATCCATTAAATGTTATCTATAAAAGATAGAAAAAATCATTAATATAATTAGCAGTACTAAATTTGATAAATATTACCATGAATTTAAATTATAGATAAGAAATTTCTTTAAGTCTTGAATGGTAGCTTAGATCAGTATGTCATTCTGTCGGTGTCTTAGACTTGTATTGGTAACTCAAGATCAATAGGTCGGTCGGTCGGTAGGTGATGCACCAGTAACTCAACTATCAGTAACTTATACTTAGAAAAAAATTTGAGTATCGGTCAGTCGCTCTGTCAGTAGGTCAATATGTTGGAGACTCATGCCATCGGTAACTCCAACTTTATCGGTGACTCATCCTTAGCGAAAATTCTGAGAGGCTATCGGTAACTCAATGAAACGGTGTCTCGTCTATTGGTCAGTCAAGCATCAGTGACTTATCCTTATCAGTGACTTATACTTATCCAAATTTTGTTAACATGTCTTATGAGGTAAACACTAATAGAATAGATTAAGGTTTTATGCAAACATGATTAAATAATATGTAACTTAATAAAACATAATTAGGCATGATTTGTGAGCATTAAGACTAGAGGAGGCCAAAACAATGGTTCATATTTGGTTTTGGTAATTTCAATGGTTCATATTTGGTTTTGGTAATTGCAATGAGTTATATTTGATTTTGGTAATTGCAATTGGTAATTGTGATATGTTCTTATTTGGTTTTGGTAATTGCGTCTGGTCTTACTTGGATTTTGGAAATTGTAGTGAGAATATTATGTGCTTATGAGGGGATTTATTTGGTTTTGATGTTATGTTTGGTTTTGGTAATTGTAATCGGTAATTGGATGGATTGTTATGTTAAAATTTTCAGTACAACAAATATGATCTTTACTGCTGTCACTTTCACAGTTGCATACAACACAAATACTTACAACACATTTACAATTTCTTAAAATGGTATCCTGAAAGAGCGTTGTCGCACGCGCTCTCAAAAGAACTTCAAAAGTGAGTTACGTTGGATAAAACTCCAAGCACAACACTCTATGAAGCTACTGTTTAGTTTACTTGGTGTAGCATAGGGGGCTAACCAAGGTCGTCTCTCAAAGGAGGAAGTGAATTAAAACATCTTATTAGAGGTATTCTAAAAATTAAATAAAAGAGAATAAAAACACTACTAGAAAAGGATGGGGGTTGTTTATAGTTTATGAATCTAGAAGAAGTTTGCTGGAAGAAGATTGTATTTTTTTGTTTTTAGTTTTGAAATGAATTCCGATTAAAATAACACAACAAGAAGATGTTTTTTTTAGAAAATATTTTAAAAGGCGTAATCGATCTAACTCTACCTCTTCATTTACATATTAATCATTATCATTTAAATGAATATCCACTTAATTATGATCCTCTAATTTGTTAACCCTCGAACCCTACAAGAGTTAACTTAACCACAAAGATGGAATTACTTAAACCCTAGGCTAGCTTCGGAACATGCAATCGCAGAACCCTGCTTTGATTGTTGTTCTAAGGTTAGCTTATGGTCAGTGGTTAATTAGAGCACAAATCCATTCTGGAAATGAGGATGAGTTGTGTTTAGGGATTATATTTGAACTCTACAAATTTATCCCAAGTGGTCTTGTATTACCGATTAAGCTCGCACTCTCACAATTTGCACAAAATCTCGACCTCGCGTGTTTTTGTATTAATTGTTCAATTGCTTGCTTAGTTTCTTAAAATTTAAAAACATAATTCATGGATCATATTAAGTGAATTACAGTAGGCTCAATGATTCAAAATAATTAAATGAAGAGGGTAGAAGATAGATCGATCACTAAAAATTACTCTTCCATGGGTGGCGTAATCATCGTAGAAGCGTTTTGCATGTGCAAAGGTTTATAATGGGTATAACCCAATATCGCTTCTACTCAAGAATTCCAGCCCCAAGAGGAAGATTAAGAGAAGAATAAATTTAAATAAAACAGAGGAAAAGAGAAGAAATAAAAGAAGAACAAAGAAGTTTATTACACAAACAAAACAATTACAACATGAAGGAGAGAAGGAGGCTTCGATGAGAGGATCCTTGCTTCAAGAGCTACCTCTCTTACAATGGTTGGAGAATTTGGTTGAAACCAATTCTCCTCTGCCTCCAATCTCCCAATGCACGAACCAGCCTCTCCAAATGAGAAAATCACTAATTTATAGAGTGGAGGGGAGGCTAGGTTTAAAGTGGTTTCAAGTGTGAATGCAAAATCTCGGCCAAATATTTTAATGAAACTTGCACCGCCCATTTGACCTCCAAAACGCGTGAATTGACCGGCCTTCCAGAAGGATGATTTGTGCCACATCATGTCCCCGAGCTTTCCTCAAAATTTGGGCTCAATCCAAGCCCGTATGTAGAGGATATGGCCCAAATACAGAACCTTCTCCATTCTGGCGAGCCCAGCCCAACTTTGACTTCATGGCCCAATTTCAACAACCAAATTAACTCTTTAGCTTTATTGTCCTGAATAAAAGTTGTAGATAATTAAGTTAGGAACACTGTTACAAAATTTCAAATTCAAATAATAAATATAAAAATATTTATCTTCGAAATAATACAGTGCACTATTAAGGGTAAAACTGGAATTTTCACCAAATTTTCAAATGAATGATCAAATCCCAAATATTTTATAAATAAACATATTTAACACAATGTGAGGAAATTATATCATTTATTATCAATAAAATATTCAATAAAATAGTGTTTTATCAACTCCCCCACACTTACCCTTTTGCACACCTGGGCAAAACCACATATCAAGTAAACATCAATATCAAATCAAAACCAATTTTAAAACACATATCTTTAAGATCAATCAATTTCACACCAAGAATAAAAAGATATAATGCCTCATAAAAAACCTTATTTCAGGTTCTCCATTTATATCATTCAATATATTTCCACTTCATTTATCCACCCATGCACAAAACACTTACCTCGCTTGAATTTTCTCTCATCACTCAAATATCAATTTTTTTTTGCAATGTCTTTCTCATCCAAACTCATACAAGGGTCACCATAGGCTTGATAGATTCCTACATCGCTACCCGATGTGAGTCAAGGACATATGTTTATCATGAGGACTTTTCAGGGTTGTTCTGTGGCTTTCGGTTGGTAGGATTAAGATGCGAAAAACTCTGAGGCTGAATGAGGAGGGCTTGACTCTTTTGAAGCAAAATTGCATTAATCTAATTTTCACTTAAATATGGTCTTCTCTTCAATCCCCATAGTATCAATTCAGCTCCATCATCATGAAAAGTCATGAAAGGTTTACACCATTCATCATTTCAGCATAAAAAATGTCAATCTTCTAAAACATGATTTTCTTGAAAGCTCCAGATGGGCACAACTTTCCACCTCAATTAGAAGCTCCAGAAAAGGCACAGCTTCACTTGTCATGAAAGCTCCAGAAAAGGCACAGCTTTCAATATAATGACTTTCTTTATCAGCAAACACATCTCTTCAGAATTTAATTTTCCACCCAAAGTATCACATAATGTGGTGGCACAACACAAGACAGCTTCCCCCACACTTAAGCTCAACTAGATTATGCAATTCCACTTCAAGAGTTGGTTGGATAGGGAAAATTGGCTTGTAATGTGGCTTAACCTAACAGGCTGTGCATGGATTCTAAGGGCTACAAGGATTAAATATTCAAGGTAGGCCATTATAAAAAAGGATTATTTGAAATAGGGGTTTTAATACCAAACAAATGCCTCAATCATTTAAACACAAGTACCTCAAACCCTCAAGTTTTGACAGGAATAGATCAAATTCTGGTTAAATCAAGTATGGTTTGGCTCTCTCAAGAAGTGAGGTGAATGTAAAGAATATGAAAATAATGGTTTAGAAGCCTCACAGGAAAGTGATTTCAAATATAAAGACAGTGAGATTGGCATGGGATTCAAAATTCAGCGTACTTTGCATGAAATTACTAAATATTTGAACTTGAAACAAAGTCATTTCAGCATTCATTTAAGCTTAGTTTCAAGGGGTAAATTGTTTCACTTATTGATATGGATTTAAAAATGGTGATGAGAATCATTTCAGCTCAAAAGTTTCAAAAACACACAGAAAATTGTAAAATAAACGCACAAATTTTGAAAAACACACAATTTTTGTTTTTTGGTTTTTTTTAACAGGAAAACAATTGAAATTACTAAACTAAAAGGTTCCCTCCCCCACACTTAAAATATTGCATTGTCCTCAATGTGAACCCGTGAGATGATATATGCACATGAAATGCAGAATTTTTAAATAGGACAAATAATATAAAAGTGAAAGGGTTAGGAACAGCCTGATGTGATCAAGTGATGATGGGGTCATGCAGTGTGATAAAATCCACTGCATCAGTAGGATGTCCCTCAATGTATCTCTTCAAACGTTGCCCATTGACTGTAAAGATCCTTCCAGTGTCCTCTTGTGTGATCTCCACTGCACCATAAGGAAAAACATTAGACACAATATAAGGACCTAACCATCTGGAACGCAACTTACCAGGCATCAACTTCAGTCGTGAACTATAGAGAAGGACTTTCTCTCCAATATGAAACTCCCTTTGTTGGATCATTTTGTCATGAGCTGCTTTTGATCTTTCCTTGTAGAGCCTTGAGTTCTCATATGATGACAGGCGAATCTCCTCAAGCTCTTGAATTTGCAACTTCCTTTGAATTCCAGCTTGGGCCAAATCCATGTTACATTTCTTTATAGCCCAATATGCCCGATGCTCGACTTCCACGGGGAGATGACACGCTTTCCCAAAAACAATCCGAAATGGGGACATACCAATGGGGGTCTTGTATGCTGTCCTATAAGCCCACAATGCATCATCCAAGCGCTTCCTCCAATCCTTCCTATTTGGCTGCACGGTTTTCTCCAAGATTTGTTTCAACTCACGATTTGAAACCTCAGCCTGGCCATTTGTTTGGGGGTGGTATGGTGTTGATGTTTTGTGTGTCACCCCATACTTCCGAAGGAGGGAAGCAAAATTCCTATTGCAAAAGTGTGTCCCTTGGTCACTGATGATGGCCTTTGGCACTCCAAACCTGCAAAAAATCTGTGCTTTGATAAAATCCACAACAACATGAGAATCGTCAGTCCTGGTGGCCTTGGCCTCCACCCATTTACTCACATAATCGACAGCAACCAAAATGTACAAAAATCCAAATGAACTAGGAAAAGGACCCATAAAGTCGATGCCCCATACATCAAAAATCTCACAAAATAGTATGGGTTGTTGGGGCATCTCATGTCTCCTAGAAATGTTCCCAGTGTGTTGGCAACGAGAGCATGACTTACAAAACAAATGGGCATCATGGAACAAGCTAGGCCAATATAATCCAGAGTCTAAAACCTTCCTAGCTGTCCGTTGGGGTCCAAAGTGTCCACCACAAGCAAGTGTATGACAGAAATGCAAAACAGACTCAAACTCATGATCGGGAACACACCTCCTAATGACTTGGTCACTACACATGCGCCAGAGGTATGGATCATCCCACACATAATACCTAGACTCACTTTTTAATTTTTGGACTTGATGCTTCTTCAAATTTACTGGTATTTCAGAGCCAACAATGTAATTAACTAAATCAGCATACCAAGGATGCTTACCTGAGATGGTATAGAGATGCTCATCGGGGAAAGTGTCCCGAAGTGGTACCTGGTCCAAGGTGTCACCCTCTAGTGTGTGAGTAAGCCTACTCATGTGGTCTGCCACCAAATTCTCTGACCCCTTCTTGTCCTTTATCTCAAGGTCAAACTCTTGAAGAAGGAGCATCCAACGGATAAGTCGTGGCTTTGCATCTGGCTTCTTTAGGAGGTACCTCAAAGCTGCATGGTCAGAAAAAACAACTACTTTAGAGCCTAATAAATATGAACGAAATTTATCTAAAGCAAATATAACAGCAAGAAACTCCTTTTCTGTTGTGGTGTAGTTTGATTGGGATGAATCTAGTGTCCTCGATGCATAGGCGATCACATGTGAACGTCCCTCCACCCTCTGAGATAAGACAGCTCCAACCGCGAAGTTGGAGGCGTCACACATAAGCTCAAAAGGAATCTCCCACCGTGGGGGCTGTATGATCGGTGGAGTGGTCAGACACTTCTTTAGCTCATCAAATGATACCCTGCATGAATCATCAAAATTGAAGTCAATATCTTTTTGAAGCAATCGAGATAAGGGTAGAGCGATCTTACTAAAATCTCTGATGAAGCGTCGATAAAATCCAGCATGTCCAAGGAATGATCGAACATCACGCACACATGAAGGGTAGGGTAAGGATGAAATGATGTCTACCTTAGATCTATCAACCTCTATCCCATGTTTTGACACTACATGCCCTAAGACAATTCCATGCTCTACCATGAAATGACACTTTTCAAAGTTCAGGACTAGATTCTTCTCAATACAACGATTCAACACATTTTCCAAACTACTTAGACATTCATCAAATGAAGATCCATACACTGTAAAATCATCCATAAATACCTCCATGCAGGTCTCAATAAAATCAGAAAAAATGCTCACCATGCATCTCTGGAAGGTACCTGGGGCATTGCAAAGTCCAAATGGCATCCTTCGGTAAGCAAAGGTACCGAATGGGCAGGTGAATGTTGTCTTCTCCTGGTCCTCTGCTGTAATGGGAACCTGAAAATACCCAGAAAATCCATCCAAGAAACAATAGTGTGTCTTCCCAGCTAGTCTCTCAAGCATCTGATCAATAAATGGGAGGGGGAAATGATCTTTGCGAGTGGAATGATTTAGTTTCCTATAATCAATACACACGCGCCAACTGTTTTGTACCCTCATTGGAACTAACTCGTCTTTCTCATTTTTAACAACAGTAACACCACTTTTCTTAGGCACAACCTGAATAGGACTTACCCACTGAGAATCTGAAATGGGATAGATTATACCTGCCTCGAGCAATTTTTCAACCTCTTTTTTAACAACCTCCAGAAGGGTTGGATTGAGTCTCCTTTGTGGTTGCCTCACCGGTTTAGCTCCATCTTCCAAAAGAATCCTATGCATGCAAATGGAGGGGCTAATACCTGATATGTCAGCCAAGGTCCACCCGATTGCCCTGATGTTCTCCCTCAAAAGATTCAAAAGTTTTTCTTCATGTTCAAAAGAGAGATTGTTAGCAATGATAACAGGTAATTTTTCACCACTTAACAAGTATGAGTATTTGAGATTTGGTGGCAATGGCTTTAGTTCCAGTGATGGTGGCTGCTGAATGGATGGAAGCATGAGTGGCGTAGACATCTGTGCACAATCATACATATCATCTGAATGAGAGAACAATGCATCAAATCCATCAGAAAAATTAGCAGCCATATCATAATCAGAGTATACATGCTCAGAATTCGAATATGATTGGACAAATGAACCAATCCCAAGATCAGAAAGATCATGAATTAAAGGGGATGAAGTAGAATGAGACATCAAGTTGGACCCAATACTCATTATTTCATTAAGAAGTGAATAGTCCCCAAGAGATTGGGAATCAAAAATAGAGGGACTATCACATGGAGACTCAGAATGAGAGAGAAAGAATGCTGAGTGTTCCTCTGGTGGGTACTTCATAGAATCCAGGATTTTAAACCTCACGATTTCATCCCCGAATTCCATGGAAAGAGTACCCTCATGAACATTGATAATGGTCTTAGCAGTTTTGAGGAAGGGTCTACCAAGAATGATAGGGGCATGAGAACTTACCTGGTCATCTTCCATGTTTAGTACATAGAAATCAGCAGGGAAGATCATGTCCTTTACCTTTACCAACACATCTTCAAGGACACCAGCCGGATATGCTGTAGCTCTATTCGCTAGCTGCACCACTACCCTTGTAGGCTTGAGCTCACCAATCTGCAATGAAGAGAAAACAGAGTGAGGCATCACATTTATTGAAGCTCCTAAATCACAAAGAGCATCAGAGAAGTGAAACTCCCCTATGGTGCATGGGATGGTGAATGTCCCGGGATCCTTGCACTTTGTTGGCATTGCTAGAGTTGGTGTAATGAGTGCTGAGACATTCCTTCCAAGGTTGATTCTCTCATTTCCCTTGAGCCCTCTTCGATTGGTACAAAGTTCTTTTAAGAATTTGGCATACCTTGGGATTTGCTTAATGGCTTCGAGTAGAGGAATGTTGATCTCCACACGCTTGAATGTGTCCAAAACCTCCTTTTGCATTGCTTCTTCAGCCATCTTCTTGGTTTGAACAACCCTGTTTGGAAAAGGAAGTGGTTTAGGAGGAACATCATCAATCTTTTTCTTACCTTTATCTTTCTCCTTGGATTGTTCATCAGTTGGTATGGAATACGGCTTCTCTGAAGTTGAGGTGAATCCCGGTGGAATGGTAGGTGTAGATGTATCGTTCATTTGCTTCCCACTTCTCAATGTGATGGCACTAACATTCCCCTTTGGATTTGGAGTGGGTTGGGAAGGTAGATTTCCAGAATTCTTACTCACAAGTTCATGGAGGGCGGTGGCAATCTGACTCATTTGAGTCTTCAACTCTCTCAGCTCCGAACCTTGACTCTTCAGCTCATTCTGTTGATTAAGAACAATTTGCTTCAAAAGATCATCAGTATTAGAATCTACCTTTGGTGGATGATTCCCTTGTTGTTGACTTGTTGATGTTTGAGCTTCAAATCTCCTTTGGGGTTGTTGGAAACCCTGCTGGTAAGGCGGAGGCTGCTGGAAGTTTGGTTGAAAAGGGGGCCTTTGTTGTTGTCCAGAGCCATACCTCATGTCCGCTAGATCTTTCCACCCTTGGTTGTAGGTTGGATCAAACTTCTTTTGGGGATATGGTTGTTGTTGTTGTTGCTGAAATGGTCTCCCAGGGAACACTGCTGCACAATCTTCTGTTTCTTGGAGTTGTGGGCAACAGTCAGTCGGGTGGCTTGTCTCAGTGCAAATACCACAAGGCCTTGAAGGAGGGGGTAGAGATGTCTTTTGTGCCAATGCAATCTGCCTCACCATAGTTGTCAATTCTTCTAACTTAGTATCAATCAAATGACTTTCAAGAGAAGAAGGACTTACTTGATGTACTCCTCGAACATGTGGTGTACCTCTATCACCAAATTGTTGGGAGTTTTGGGCCATCTTGTCGATCAATGCTCGTGCAGCTACTGGTGTCTTGTCCACCAATGCTCCTCCAGCTGCAGCATCCACCATGCTCCTCTCCATGGGTGTGAGTCCTTCATAGAAGTACTGGATGAGTAATTGCTCACTGATTTGGTGATGCGGACAGCTTGCACACAACTTCTTGAATCTCTCCCAGTACTCATACATTGACTCCCCTTGGGCTTGCTTGATCCCCGAGATCTCCTTACGAATGGATGTGGTCCTTGATGCTGGAAAAAATCTCTGCAAGAAAAGACGTTTCAAATCGTTCCAACAAGTTACATCTTCGGGTTGTAAATAATACATCCAATCTTTCGCAGCTCCATCAAGTGAGAATGGGAATGCTCTTAGTTTGATTTGATCTTCAGAGACATTTCTAGGTTTTAGAGTTGAGCAAACCACATTAAATTCCTTAAGGTGTTTGTTGGGATCCTCACCAGATAAGCCATGAAACTTTGGAAGAAGGTGAATTAATCCAGATTTCAATTCAAAGTCCGATTCGAGATTTGGGTATGCAATACAATTTGGTTGATAGTTAATATCAGGTGCAGCCAATTCTCGAATGGTTCTATTAAGTTCATTTCCATTATTTCCAGCCATTGGTTCTTGTTTTATGGTTGAATTTGAATTGCTTCCAATTTCAATGTTCTGATATTGGAGTAATTCTCCAACTGGTTGAATGTTGAAACTTCCCGTAGACTGAGAATTTCTGATTCGTGCCCTAAGGCTGCGTTCAATCTCAGGGTCAAGATCTAAGAGATCTTCGGGATTAGTTCGTGTCATAGATCAAATAAAAATGAAAAGAAAGAAAGTGGACCATAGTAAAATAAAAATGAGAAGTTTGAGTTGATGGTCCAAAGAGAAGTAGAATAAATTAAAAGAAGAAGAAGAAAAATCAGATTGGGTAAAGAAGGAATAAAGAAGAGAGGAAGAGAATAAAATGTAAAATAAAATAAATACCTCTAATTGGTTGAAATAATTACTTGCCTCCCCGGCAACGGCGCCAATTTGAAAGAGCGTTGTCGCACGCGCTCTCAAAAGAACTTCAAAAGTGAGTTACGTTGGATAAAACTCCAAGCACAACACTCTATGAAGCTACTGTTTAGTTTACTTGGTGTAGCATAGGGGGCTAACCAAGGTCGTCTCTCAAAGGAGGAAGTGAATTAAAACATCTTATTAGAGGTATTCTAAAAATTAAATAAAAGAGAATAAAAACACTACTAGAAAAGGATGGGGGTTGTTTATAGTTTATGAATCTAGAAGAAGTTTGCTGGAAGAAGATTGTATTTTTTTGTTTTTAGTTTTGAAATGAATTCCGATTAAAATAACACAACAAGAAGATGTTTTTTTTAGAAAATATTTTAAAAGGCGTAATCGATCTAACTCTACCTCTTCATTTACATATTAATCATTATCATTTAAATGAATATCCACTTAATTATGATCCTCTAATTTGTTAACCCTCGAACCCTACAAGAGTTAACTTAACCACAAAGATGGAATTACTTAAACCCTAGGCTAGCTTCGGAACATGCAATCGCAGAACCCTGCTTTGATTGTTGTTCTAAGGTTAGCTTATGGTCAGTGGTTAATTAGAGCACAAATCCATTCTGGAAATGAGGATGAGTTGTGTTTAGGGATTATATTTGAACTCTACAAATTTATCCCAAGTGGTCTTGTATTACCGATTAAGCTCGCACTCTCACAATTTGCACAAAATCTCGACCTCGCGTGTTTTTGTATTAATTGTTCAATTGCTTGCTTAGTTTCTTAAAATTTAAAAACATAATTCATGGATCATATTAAGTGAATTACAGTAGGCTCAATGATTCAAAATAATTAAATGAAGAGGGTAGAAGATAGATCGATCACTAAAAATTACTCTTCCATGGGTGGCGTAATCATCGTAGAAGCGTTTTGCATGTGCAAAGGTTTATAATGGGTATAACCCAATATCGCTTCTACTCAAGAATTCCAGCCCCAAGAGGAAGATTAAGAGAAGAATAAATTTAAATAAAACAGAGGAAAAGAGAAGAAATAAAAGAAGAACAAAGAAGTTTATTACACAAACAAAACAATTACAACATGAAGGAGAGAAGGAGGCTTCGATGAGAGGATCCTTGCTTCAAGAGCTACCTCTCTTACAATGGTTGGAGAATTTGGTTGAAACCAATTCTCCTCTGCCTCCAATCTCCCAATGCACGAACCAGCCTCTCCAAATGAGAAAATCACTAATTTATAGAGTGGAGGGGAGGCTAGGTTTAAAGTGGTTTCAAGTGTGAATGCAAAATCTCGGCCAAATATTTTAATGAAACTTGCACCGCCCATTTGACCTCCAAAACGCGTGAATTGACCGGCCTTCCAGAAGGATGATTTGTGCCACATCATGTCCCCGAGCTTTCCTCAAAATTTGGGCTCAATCCAAGCCCGTATGTAGAGGATATGGCCCAAATACAGAACCTTCTCCATTCTGGCGAGCCCAGCCCAACTTTGACTTCATGGCCCAATTTCAACAACCAAATTAACTCTTTAGCTTTATTGTCCTGAATAAAAGTTGTAGATAATTAAGTTAGGAACACTGTTACAAAATTTCAAATTCAAATAATAAATATAAAAATATTTATCTTCGAAATAATACAGTGCACTATTAAGGGTAAAACTGGAATTTTCACCAAATTTTCAAATGAATGATCAAATCCCAAATATTTTATAAATAAACATATTTAACACAATGTGAGGAAATTATATCATTTATTATCAATAAAATATTCAATAAAATAGTGTTTTATCATATCCCAATCCCAATCCATTACAACTGGAAGTGGACTATGAAATATTACAACCTATAAATTCCTCAATTCATTCTTTACAATTTAAAAAAAAACTGCCATCCAATGTTCTATACACTGCTCAACCTCTTCCAATGTTATGCCTGTCTACCTTCAAAGATGAAGTTCCAAATTTGTTGACAAGTATTCTTGTAACAGAAAAACAAAACATTTACAACAATTATAGAAAATAATGTTGGTAAAAAAATTACATTTAAAACTATTTTTCTAGCCACAACACCAAAATATGATCTTACTTGTTTTGCAATTCCGTGCATGCAAAAAAAATGATATCAGATACCACATTAACAATAGAAAACTGCTCTTATAAATGAAATGCATCATAAAATGAAATCATATCATCATCATAGCAGTAGACTTTTTTTTATTCAATTGTGTACCATTTCGGCAGTCATTGTCTAAAAATATTTTCATTCTATTTCCCCCTTTCCTATTTGGTTTCTTTTTAAAGGAGGTCTTTCTTAAAATTATGTTTGAATTATCACAACCATTAACTCCATTTGATGATGTATTTATGATAGTCAACGCTTTTGCAAAATTACTCAAATTAGGGAAGGCAATGTCATAACCCGCATCTGTCTCACAAGCAGTGGTAATTAACTTCATTCTCATTCGTGCTAAATCGTTGTAACGTTTTTCTATAACTGATTTTCTATTATCAAGCACTTCAAAGGAAGATAATTCGAACATCACAATATTTATATCCAATCAGGTCCATCTCCCCAAAATATATTTTTCAGGTATTGCTCTCACATCAAGTCGATCATAAACTTTTAAAACATGACAACAAAGATACCCAACAGACTCAAACTTTCAACAATAACATTCAACAACTTCCTCAGAAGCTTTATATGATACACATAAATGATCTTCATAGCCAACCATTCCAATAACATAAATGAATTGAACTCCAATTTCAATACATGATATCAGAAAACAAGCACCAATAATTTGATATTCATGTTGAAATAAAACAAATAACTTGGGTGTATATCTAGTAGAAACCAGACACATCAATGCATGATAAGGGTAAAGATTACGAGGCAACTTCTCCCGCATCTCAAATTATGTCTTTGTTTCATGATACTGATTTTTTCCAACAATCGCTCAAACTGCTTAAAGAATTCAACAACACTTAACTTGAGATGAACATAATCTTTAAGAAATCCATTAAAACATTCACTTAATTGAGTGATACAAATACCCAATGATAAAGCATATTTCAAAAAGCAATGCGCCCACTTTTCTTGCAATACGAATACATTATCTAACCACTGCGATTTCTCATGCCCATATTCTTCTCTAAGGGAAGACCACTCCTGATCAAACTGATTTGCATCATGGTATTGAAACATACATTTCTTAAATCTAGTTAAAAAACTAGATCCATCTTTCATCCAATTACCTAAATGTTTAATGTCATTTTGCATGAAATGTCACAAACAAAGGCAATGTTGAGTTCTCACTAAAACTTCAGAAATGGATTTTCTCATTGCTGCATCCTGATCAATAAAAATAGTTTGAGGTCGCTTCATGTGATGCGCCTATAATTTTTTTTGAAACAACCAAGAAAACGAAGTCACAGTTTCATTATATAACAAAGCTGCCCAAAAATGACAATTTCTCGATGATGATTGAACCCCACAAAGACGCATAACAGCCTGTACTCTTTATTAGCACTGAAAGTAGTGTAAAAAACAACATCATCTCTAAACAACTCAAAATCTATCTTCATTTTTGGATCAACCTAAAAAATATTACTAATTTTCCCATTCATGTCAAACTCTATAGTATCGATAAATGATGGATTGTCTTGACTTTGTTTTTTCAGCTACTTTAATATGCAACATGCATCACCATGAAGCAATTCTCTTTCCCATTTAGACCTTAAAATTTTCAACTGATCAACACGTGTGTACCCAATAACATCTCGACCCCCTGCAATAGTTGTCACCAAGTATAAGGAATCATTTGGTTTAATACTTGCTGAAAAATTCACATCTAACTCAACTACATGTGCTTCTGTTTTTGTGGTGGACCTCATCATATGAATTGATTCAGGGCTATGCAAGGGATGATTAAGCTCTTCAACAAAGACAGTACATGTATATTGCTCAGAAGACAATAAACTAACCTCCATTATAGCAAGGCAACCTGTACGTGTCTCAGTCCGAGGAAATTTCGTCATGCTATCACGTTTGTCAACCTTCTCATGACCTTCTTTGCTACATGCAAAAAGACTCGATGTGACAATTGATTTATCCTTTATCATTTTATTAGAGTATTGTCGGTGTACATTGAACTCATTTACTCTCCCAAACGTGACATAAAAACATTGCGCTTCATCAAGTGACTTGAACGTCATCCCTACAACTGGTTTAATAGAAGATGCTACAACATCAACATCAACATCAACATTAACAACATTGCAACGACCTGCAACAAAAAAACTTAAGTTCAAGGAAAGTGCATTAATTTTATAACAGTGGAAGTTTAAGCAAAGTATATTTTCCGGTGAAAGTTTCAGTGGAATTTCCAGTAAAAGTTTCACACTACAACAAAAATGTATATTTCTAAATCTAAGAAATATATTATTGCTAAATAGGATTAAAATAAATATGAATTGCAATTGTTACACATAATTATTATAAAAATGAATTAATTTACCATTTGAAATTGTATAAACAGTTTTAAATTATTTTCCACTACTCAATGGAAGTTCCACACAACAACAAAAATGTATATTTCTAAAATCAATGAATATATTATTATTAAATATAACTAAAATAAATATGAATTGCAATTGTTACATAATTATTATAAAAATGATTTAATTTAGCATTTGAAATTATATAAACAATTTTAAATTGAATTTATTTTCCACTACCCAGTGGGTTCTAGTGGAAGTTCGAGTGAGTCTTCCAGTGGGTCTTCCAGTGGGCATTCTAGTGGGTCTTCTAGTGGAAC
The DNA here is from genome assembly GCA_963277665.1 of Viscum album. Taxonomy (NCBI): domain Eukaryota; kingdom Viridiplantae; phylum Streptophyta; class Magnoliopsida; order Santalales; family Viscaceae; genus Viscum; species Viscum album. The sequence goes on along the minus strand of OY728140.1, from coordinate 1,178,475,287 downwards.
TTCCAATAAAACTTCTGGTGTAATCTCGAACGGAACATCCAGTGGAAGTGGAACTTTCAGGGTCGGAACTTCCACTGTAAAAAACCAATGGAACTTCCACAATGGAGCAAAACTATATATTTAGTTTAGTAAAACAACCACTACAGACTTCAGCAAACGATCTTGGATAGATTTACCACAAAACTAACAGTAAACAAACTTCAAATATAATCTCCAATACCCTTACATGATTCAGTATGCAGTCATGGATAGAAACTTAATCTAGATTTACCAAAAATTGTAAAAACACTTCAAATATAATTTGTAATACCTTCATCGCTATCAATTATAAGGAGAACCAAATTACAAACTTCAAACTACGCCGCGACTCCGACGAATTGCACTACTCTAAACCCCACTAATAATGCCTTAGGGTCCCATAATCACGAATCCACTGAAAATGCCCCAATCCCTTGGACCGCCCGTAGTCATTCAAACCTCGACCGGTGAAACCCAACGAACGAAAATGCCAAACCATGCCACAACGATACCCACTGCGATGAAACCCACTGAAAATGTCAAACCGTTGCGCAATCCCAGTGAAACCCATTGAAAATACCGCAATCCAGCGCATCTTGCCCGCAATACTTCAGAGCATGCCCGCTCGCACCGAACGGAAATACGAAATCACAAGATCACTGTCACGCAATGCGTCATTTCGCATGCGCCTCATTTTCCACAAGACGAAAATGCCCTTCAACAAATCAAAACAACATGATGTCATTTGTAAAAATAAACATGTGTTAAGATCTCCGTACATCATCGCGATGAACCTGAGGCGATAAAAACCTTCCCCCGACAAAAAAAAAAAAAAAAAAAAAAAAATCGGGGAGGCTCTTTTCATCACCCACACCCCCGAAATCTTTTGTCACCACCTCACATCATCGGAACCCCTCATGCCGCCCCATAATCGTCATGGGTTCCACCGTTCGTCGAAGCCCCCTGTTGCAAGCAGCCCTCGGTCGCCGTCCCTATACAAAAGAAAAAATAAAATCCCTAAAATTATTAAATTAAAAGTATAAATAAGAAAACTTATATTTATAATTTTGCGGTAGGGAGGAGATGAGATGATGGGATAAGGCCCGCTCACACAGACTTGTCGCTCAATTTTCTTACGCGGGAGCGCATAATGGACGATAGCGGCGTCCTTCCGGTGCTCGGGATTTTGGGAGCCGCGGTCGTCACCTTCTACGCAGTCAGCTTTGCCGAACTCCGAGAGGTAAATTTTCCTCCCCAATCCCCTTTCCCCATCCGGAGATGTCATCGCTGATGTTTGGAGCCGCCAATTAAACCTTACGCAGAAATCTTTCAAGGATCTGGATGAATCGGAAGATCCAGAGTCCCAGCAGAAAGCGATCCGTGAGGAAGAGCGTACAAGAAGGCAGGTCCGGAAGCGGAAGAACGGTAGGAACCTCTAGGCAGCTGGACTGTTCTCTCGCCATCTGCCATACCTGTAAGCTTCTCATTTGTTTTACTTGAAATTTCACAAGCATTCCCTCCCTCCCAATCACAACGATGACTGGTAGCGTGAGATCTGGTCGGTGTTGAATAGATTTTGGATCGGAGACGAGGATGTACGTACCGTCTGCGTCAATTTCGGTTATCTCTGCAACGTTAGCGATTACCATATTTTGGGAGGTTTTCGAAACCACAATTATGCTGCTATCGTTTAGATCTATCTTACCGAATGGATTTTAGAAGATAAAATTGACTGCAACGGCATCTCCAATCCAACACCAAAATGGCGTTAGAACGCCAAAAAACGTTAAAATCCCTCCCAGCGCCTAAATTGCGCAGTGATTTACCAAATAAGATGGTTGAAATTTCTGAAGGATTGTGTGTTGATTGATTTTCTATATAATGCAGGCTCTTCCCCCAAATAGATCAAGGCTTCGGCCTCAGCTCTAATATGATATGCACTGCACCAAGCAAACAATAATATTGAGAGTTCGTGCGCCAACCAAGCCACCACAAACCCTAACTGTACCTGCTTCGACTCCTTGCCAGAAATTCAACCGAGTGACCATGGAAACGTCATCAGCATAGGAGCTAGCCTCAATGCTGCTCAGTAGACGTACGAGCCTTAGCTCTCCAGGTTAGGCCACGATAGATCATCATTCCCTGTTTCTATCTCTTAGGCCAGGTTACAAGCCATCATGCCCCCTGTTGCCTCACGGGTCAGATCGCATGGACTATCATGCCCTCGTGTTCGGCCACACAAGGCCATCATGCCCCGTCGTCCAACCCATTCCGGTCACCATGTTATATGCAGCGCCATAACATGCTCCCCCTCCAGGGACACTGAGCCATTGCGGGTCCACCTGTCACTTTGGTACTATGCATAGCGGAACAATATGATACATACCAAGTACAAAAACATGACAACATAGCATAACATAATAATGCACACATAACATATGCAATCAAACTCAACATAGTCTAGAGCATATCAACACACAACATATCATGCTAACGATCATATCCACGGCCTCTACGAGGTAAGGAACTTCTTACCTCAAGGTTTTTGACAAAGAATTCCAAGGTTCGTAAGGAATTGAAGACCAAACCACATCGCACACCCACAGAGAACTTGCTCGCATGTCTTGGGTGTCTATTTCGGTTCTAGTTCACCAAGAACGGGGGTTAGAACAAAGTCTCAATAGAATTCGATGTCAAGAAGGTCATTCTAGAATCACATACCTTAAGGAGTCTATGAACATAGTCAATTCTGAGGCATGTCGAAGGAAGGAACACGAAATCACCTGATTTGTTGCTGTTTCAAGAATGAATCATGAATTCCTCACCAATTCTAGAAGAAAGCCTTGGGTCTGACCTAACGATCATTAACCCATCACCAATCCGTCAATGAAAGAGAGATTCAAGATGGTCTCATGATGATCATTTTAGAGAAACTTACACGAAAACGTCCATCGTTCTTGTCAGAAACTATGGATTGAAAGTGATTCTACCACCATTGTCCAGACAATCTGGAATGGTGTGACTCACCTTGCCTGACCTTTGATCAATCTTTGGATGCAATGCCTGGACTCTCTGCATGATATCGACTACATTGCCACACATACTTTTAGAGAGGCTAATGCTGTTGCTGATGCCCTTGCCAACAACGGTGTTCATCAGACCATGACCTGGATGGACACCCTCCCTCCGGATTTACTTCAGCTATTTGATAAAGATTGTAAAAAAATCCCTTCTTTCCGTCTCTTGTAATCTTTTCGACCTTTTTATTCAATAAAATGTGCTTTGGTCTTTGACCAAGGCACCACCTTTTCTATAAAAAAAACGTCCACCGTTCTTGAGAATTCTAACTCCGGTCAAAGGGGTTGTTGTTGACACGTCAAATCCTCCATCAATCTACCACTGAATCGTCAACAGGTTAAGTTTCCATCATCAATCCTCCATGAAGAAGGGGTTTAGGAAGATGATTCATTAACACTTGCCTGAAGAACACCCATTGTTGATGGTAGATCTTGGTTCGACCAAGAAACGCCGTCAATACGCTAGATCTATCATCGATCTACGAAGAAAGGGAGAAAATGTCATTGGATCATTAGGGAAAACACCGATCCAATATAGATACATGTACATCTCTCAAGGAGGAAGAAGGATTTGGCATAGATCTCGAGGAAAAACTCACAGTTTCTGCTTCCCAGATCAGTCAAAGGTTGGAGAGACAAGGGGAGAAGTATTGGAGAGTCGTAAGTGTTATTCTATACTGCCACATATGTTTCACTTAAATTCATTTTATATGTGCATCATGCATTTGTTTATTTGTGCTGTTGTATTATTTTGATCCTGCATGGAATAATCAGTCATGGTTACTATTTGTGCTGTTTTGATTGGTTTCGAATTACCTTTATTTTTCTTTACTCTATATATTTTTTCCTTTTAAGCGGTTTTAATCGTGACTGCAGATCTCTTTGATCCAACAGTCTTGGCTGCTCTCAGGTGTGTTTGTTTGGTGAGATGTGGATCCGCGTCGCGCCTCTCTTGGCCATTCGCGTGCTTCCACTTGTTCTCAATAATTGTGCCGCTTCAGTTAGATGAACCACCTTTGCAATCCGAGCCGTCCACGCGACTTACATACCACTTCACCTGTGCTGCCCGACTCCTCCCTGACATGCCATTATGGCATTGCGCTGCTTCGTTTGGGGGTATTGACTCTCGATTTCATTCTAGGGTTTTTTCATCTGGTCCCCAAGAGAGTTCCGAGAGGCGGTAGACGAGATTTGAGGCCAAGAACTCAGAGAAGAAGAGGAAAATTGAGCTTTCCCGACCACCTGCACTCCCCTTTGTCATGTCCGTGCCGATCCAGGCAACTGGAGCCTTGTTCCAGTGGAGACTTGGCAGAAGATGGATTGATATTTGGTCTGGGACGACTGCACACAATAAGAAAGCATCAAATCTTGACACCATTTCATTGTAACCATGTTTTGTTGTTGAAACCTAGCTCTGTAAGCGATTTATTTTCTTTCCATTCATGCTTGATACGGTATCCTTTATGGGTGTGTATGAATCCGTCCAAGAGTAAGCGATGTTGACTTTACGTGATGAGTTTCATTGCCGTGATTTAGTTCAACATGGTCGACCTCCTCAGATAGCTTCTCTGGTTATCTTCTTTGCTTTCAAGTCTGTATTTGCTTGCATGTTTCGGCAAAGTAATGAAACACATAACCCAGGGTGGTGTTCTCACTGTACACGTAGGAACACCGTGATCCGAAGCACGTCATATCTCTGTGTTATTTCCCGTTTTCTGTTTTTTTCTCTCTTTTTTGTTCTTGTAATCCAGAAGTTCAATATTAAGGTTTTCAAAACTAATTCACATCTTTGATAAACAAGACAAATTTTTCCTATCAATTTGTAACCCAACGATACACTTCAGTGGATCCTCGACTATTCTTGGGGACAACCACAACAACGTTGCCCCCCAACAATTTGTATTAAAGCATACTAAATCATAGAGAATGAGGTCTACAAAGTTTGATATTGATAAATTTGACAGTGAAAATTATTTTAACCTACGACGGATTAAAATGACTGCACTTCTTGATCACAATGAATTGATTGATGCTCTTGTTGGGTCTAAAAAGTAAGTGACTATCATTTTCCCAGTTGAACAGACTACCGTCACCTATGTTGATATTCTTGAAAAGGCCCTTAGGAAAGCTCGAGGTACAATGCTTTTATATTTAGGAGATATGGTGCTTAGAGAGGCTGCATATGAGTTGTGTGCTGCTGGCATATGGTCCAAATTAGAAGACCTTTATATGAATAAGTCTCATGTTGGTAGGTTGTAGAAGAAAATGGGATTGTACACATTCAAAATGTGTCTTAGAACTGCAATAAAGTCTCACATATGAGTTTAATAAAATCTTATTAGACCTTTCTAACATAAATATCAAATTAGATGATGAGGACCAAACCATAGTACAGTTAACATCATTAGACGATTCCTTTAATTTTGTTAAAGAATATATGATGTATGGCAAAGACACTCTTACTCTCGAGGAAGTGAAATTTGTTTCTCTCTCCAAAGACCTTCAAAAGAAGGGTAATATTAAGATTGTGGTTGAGGGTCAGAATATCAGAGGTATAAGTGAGTCCAAAGGTAGGAGGAGAGATATAATTCATTATAAGAAACCTAGATCTAAATCCAAGAACAAAATAATCAAATGTTTTCAATGCAAACAACCTGGTCACATAAATAGAAATTGTTATAATAGGAAGGGTGACTATAAAGACAATAGTAATGACCATTTTTTACTAACTGAAAAGAATTTTGATACTGCTGACGTGTTAAATGTCTTTGATTTTTTATCTTTGAGGAATGTATCCTTGTTTCCGGATGTTCATTCCACATGTTTCCTAGGAGGTAGCATTTCACTGAGTTGAGAGATATTGAATTGGGTGAGGTGTTCTTAGGGAATAACAAGAGTTGTCATATTATGAGAATATGTTCGATTTCTTTAGAACTTCATGATAGGACTGTCAAAACTGTTGAAGAGGTTAGATGAATACTCAGGCTGAAATGAAACCTCATTTCCCTAGGATTCCTTGATAAAAAGGTCACATGTTTAGGTCAGACTTTGGAAGTCTGAGAATTGCCTGAGGATATCTCACTATTATGAAAGGAAACCTTCGTAATGGTATATATGTGTTAGATGGTAAGGTTCATAGAAATCAACTGAATGCCTTTAGTTATCCAGGTCTAGATAATACCACCCTTTGGCATAGAAGGTTAGGGCATGTAAGTGCCAAAGGCTTTGAAGAAATTAGAAAACAAGGGCTCTTGAGTAATGTCACTCCTACCAGTCCGTCATTCTGTGAAGATTGTCTATATGGAAAGTCTAGAAGTGTTAACTTTAGTTGGTCAATGTATAAGGCTAGAGAACCACTTGAGTGTGTTCACTTTGACCTTTGGGATCCTTTTAGGGTCACCTACCATGGTGGATGCTCTACTTTGTATCCTTTATTGATGACTACTCTAGGAAAGTCTAGATTTATATATTGAAACACAAGTCCGATACTTTTTAGACTTTTATGAAATGAAAAGCTAGTGTAGAAAGTGATTTTGGTAAGAAACTCAAAGCACTTAGAATTGATATTAGTTTAGATTACCTATCCACTGAATTCATAAAATTCTGTGAATCTGAAGGTGTTAAGAGGTTCCAGACTATTGCGGAAACCCCACAATAGAAAAAATTAGAAGAAAGAATGAATAAGACTGTCTTAGAAAGGGTTCAGTGCTTGCTTTTCCATTATAATCTTCCCAGGTCCTTATGGGTTGAGGTTGCCTCTACGACCGTCTACTTGATCAATCGTTGCCTGTCTTCTTCTAATGCCTTCAAAACATAGAGGAACTCCAGAATGGTTCTCCCCCTAGTTTTTCACACCTTAGGATATTTGGATCCATAGTTTATGCTCATATGCCGAATAGGGCAGTGAAGTGCATATTTGTGGGATATCCAGTGGGTGTTAAGGGGAACCATTTGTGGATAGATAAACTAGGTTATTAAAAATGCATCATTAGACGTGATGTTGTGTTCCATGAGTCTGGTCTCTCTAAAGATAAAGGAGTGGACTCTTTAGAGTCTTTAGATAAGGATGGTGAGTCTTCTCATAGAACTCTTGCACCCATATGTGTTGAAATTCCTTTAGAATTTGAAGTCCTGCCCCAATCCAAGGCTGATTCCACCCCTCCTCTTCATCAGATTCAAGTTGAATCTGATACTGATTTAGATTATGAACCTGAAACTGAAGAGCAAGATAATCCTAGAGATTATTAGCTTACTCGAGATAGAAAGAGAAGAATAATAAGGCCTCTAGCCCGGTTCATCCAAGTTGATGTGGCTGACTATTCATTTAATGTTGCTCAAGACTTGTTTAGTGAGGTACCTCAAACTTTTAAGCAGGCTGTTAAGTCCAAAGAATCTAGGCAGTGGCTGATTGTTATGCAAGATGAGATGAATTCACTCCTTAACCTGGGTTGTTGTAACCAAACCTAGTAATCAAAAAATTATAGGTTCTATGTGGATATTCAAGAAAAAGAGAACAACGTTGGAGAAACTAAAATCAACTATAAAGCTCGATTGGTAGCTAAAGACTTCCTTCAATGTGAAGACACTGATTATAGCGAAATTTTCTCCCTTGTTGTTAAACATTCATCTATAAGGATTCTTCTTGCTTTTGCTGCCAAATTTGATTTTAATATTGAACAATTGGATGCAAAAACTATTTTTTACATGGTAATTTTGATGAAATAATTTACATGACTCCTCCCGAGGGTTTTTCAAATCTGTTTAAACCCAATCATGTATTCCATTTTGTGAAGTCATTGTATGGGCTTAAATAGTATTTTAGGCAATAATGGTATAAAAGGTTTGATTTCTTTATGATTGAAAATAATTTTTGGAGAAGTAAATTTGATGCATGTGTCTACTTTATATTAAAAATGAGTTTTTTTCCTACTGTTATATGTTGATGATATGCTATTAATGTTGCGGAATCGTCGGGAGACACAACGACAGAAAATGAGAAAATGAAAGAAAGGAAAAAACAACAATGAACACGGCGATTTACGTGGTTCGGGAAAAATCCCTACGTCCACGGGAGAGGCAGAATTTCACTAATCGGGAGCAGCAAATTACAGAGGATTTCAGTCAAAAAACCCTAGCCCGAAAATGGGCTACATATGAAGAAGACAGTCTACTGTTCTGAATAGTAGTCCGCGTTGCAACAGTGATCGGCGACTCACTTTGTCAAAAGTGCTACAGTGTCTGTCGGTTGGAAGTCAAAAGCGCTACAGTACTGTTGACCCCGAAGTCCGCACCGCTACAGTACCTGTCGGTGTCGGTCGGTCAGCTCCGCTACAGTGGTCAGAGATGCTACAGTTCCACAAAAAATGGGCCGGGGGCCGGCCCCCGGAGCTGGGGCGCGTTGCCCCCTGCAACCCCCAACGAGCTCACCGCGGAGCTCGACCCACGAAAGTTGCGGGCTACAAGCATTCGGCCCAACCGGATCGGGCAACACCAATCCAACAATTAATCTGTAAAAATATGATGATTATAAATTCTGTGAAGACCCAATTGGATTCTATCTTTGAGATGAAAGATTTAGGAAATATTAATCAAATTTTGGGTATGGACATAATTATAGATAGAAAGGCCTGGACCTTATACCTATATCAATATTCTTATATTAAGAAAGTTTTGACAAGGTGCCTCTTTGAGCACATTAAACCTATTAGTATTCCTTTAGGATAAAATTTTAAATTGTCCCTAGAACAATCCTCTAAGAATGATGTTGTGGTTGCCTTTATGAATAAGATCCCTTATGCTAGTGTTATAGGTATTCTTATGTATGCAATGGTCTGTTCTAGGTTTATGGGGAAACATGGTAAGCCTCATTGGCACGCTTTGAAGTGTCTTCTCAGGTACATTTCTATGTCTGCTAAGTTGTGCATTCAATATTGCAAAAATGATAGTTTTAATGATGATATTGTTGGCGTTGTTAACTCTGATTATGCTGCAAATATTGATACTCATAAGTCACTCACCGGTTTTGTATTTTTGGCATATGGAGGACCGATCTCTTGGAAATGCAACATGCAATTCGTGGTTGTACTCTCCACCACCGAGGCAGAGTATATAGCCTTGATAGAAGAAATCAAGGAATCTATATGGTTACGAGGTTTGATTTTTGAGTTATTATTATCCGTTGATAACATTGTAGTTCAATGTGATAGTCGATCTGCACTATATTTGTTTAAAAACCATGTATGCCATGGTATATTGAAGAACACTAGCATTAGACTTCATTTTGTTTGAGATATTATAGAATTTGGGACAATGAGTGTCACAAAGATACACATTGAAGACAATCCAATCAATGTCTAAATTCACACATTGTTTAAAATTGATGAATTTAGTCCCAATTCTATAATATAGGTTGTGATAAAATATTTCTTAATTTCATTTAATTACAAGGTGAATATTTTTTATTATATACTGTCACATATGTTGCACTTAAATTCATTTTATATGTGCATCATACATCTATTTATCCATGTTGTATTATTTTGATCCTGTATGGAATTATCATGCATGGTTGATGTTTGTGCGTTTTTGACTAGTTTCAAATTACCTTGCATTTTCTTTACCTGATATATTTGTTTTTCCTTACTTTTATGCAGTTTTAATCGTGACTGTGGATCTCTTTGATCCAACAGTCTTGGATGCCCTTGAGTGTGTTTATTTGGTGAGGCGTGGATACACGTTGTGCCTCTCGTGACCATTCGCGTGCTTCCACATGTCCTCACCAGCTATTCCGCTTCGGTTAGGCAACCCACCTCTACAATTTGGGCCGTCCACGTGGGTTACATCCCGCTACCTTTGCCTGTACTGCCCGACTCCTCGACACGCCATTATGGCGCTTCGCTACTTCGTTTGGGGGGTATTGGCTCTCTCAATCTCATTCCAGAGTTTTTTCTCTCTCGTTTAGTTCCCAAGAGAGTTCCAAGAGGATGCATAAGAGGTTTGAGGGCAAGAACTTAGAGAAGAAGAGGGAAACCAAGGTTTTTTTGACTACCCGTAGTCCCCTTCGTCCTGTCTGTGCCGATCCCTACAACTGGAGCCTTGTTTCAGTGGAGAATTGGCAGAAGACGGTTGGATCTTGGGTCTGGGACGATTGTGCATGAGAAGGAATCATAAAATCTTGACACAATTGTTGGATTGGTGTTGCCCGATCCGGTTGGGCCGAATGCTTGTGGCCCGCAACTTTCGCGGGTCGAGCTCCGCGGTGAGCTCGTTGGGGGTTGCAGGGGGCAACGCGCCCCTGCTCCGGGGGTCCGGGGGCCGAAGGCCCCCTGCCCAATTTTTCGGTACTGTAGCAATGCTGACCACTGTAGCGGAGCTGACCGACCGACAGACACTGTAGCGGTGCGGACTTCGAGGTCAACTTTACTGTAGCGCTTTTGACAAAGCCAGCCGCCGTTCACTGTAGCGACGCGGACCACTTTTTTGAATAGTGATCGTCTTCTCCATCTGTTTTATAGCCCATTTCGGGCTAGGGTTTGGTTGTCGGAAATCCTCTGTAATTTCTGTGCTCCTGAATCATAGTGAAAATCTGCCTCTCCCGTGGACGTAGGGATTTTTCCCGAACCACGTAAATCGTCGTGTTCTTTGTTGCTTTTCTTTCTTTCATTTTCTCGTTTTCTGTCGTTCTGTCTCCCGGTGATTCCGTAACAACAATTTCATTGTGACCAAGTTTTAGTGTTGAAACTTGGCTCTGTAAGCGATTCATTTTCCTTCCAGTCATGCTCGATATTGTATCCTTTATGGGTGTGTGTGTGAGTCCATCCAAAAGTGGACAGTGTTGACTCTACATGATGGGTTTCATCGCTGCCACTTAGTTCAACATGGCTGACCTCATCAGATAGCTTCTTCGACTATCTTCTTTACTTTCGAGTTTGTATTTGATTATCTGTTTCCACTTGGTAATAAAACACATAACCTAGGGTGGTGTTCTCACCATGCATGTAGGATCACCATGATCCGAAGCATGTTCTATCTTGGCATTCTTTCATGCTTTATGTTTTCTTCCCTTTCTGCTCTTTTAATCTATAAGTTCAATCTTAAGGGTTTCAAAACTAATCCACATCTTTGATCAACAAAACAAATTTATCCTATCAATTTGTAACCCAATAATATGCATTAGTGGATCCTCGACTATTCTTAGCGACAACCAAAACAACGTTGCCCCCAACACTAAGGACCAAGGGGGGGGGGGTCTCAAATTTGAAATGGGTTCATGGGGTTCAGATTTGGGAGTTAAAGGGGGTAGGGGGTCAATATGTGTGGCATTAAAATCCCATGGGGTGCATTTATTGCACTCTTGGACTGGGCGCACACCAGTGGGGTCGTTGTAGCTCGCAGACCTACTAGAATCCCATCGATTGGCCGAAGGGTTCCACCGGGTTTTCCAACCACCCCACAACTGAGCCTTTATATCACTTATCAGCTTCGAAACTCGAACCCTTTTCACCAAAAAACCAAACTCTTTAGGACCCGTACAAGAGTGGAACCAAGAGAATGGAGAATTTAGAAACTTTAACATTCCACACATTGAAAACAAGTGCGGATGTTACACGTGGAGGCTGCCTCCTCCTCAGAAGAATGCTCTCTATGTCAAGTAAGCGAGAAAAAAGCATTCACAGGATGATTTACGACATTGGAAGTCATTTTTTTGTAATACAAAACATCTCACAAACTATGGACTGTCACGAGAGATCTAGTTGGATCTTACTATTGGATCATTATCCTCTCCCTTTCCCATTGTCACAATTCCCCCCCTAATTTCCACTTTTTTGGATGTAGACCAACATAACCCATCTTTCATGGATGGACGCCCCTCCTTAGGACCCGTACAAGAGTGGAACCAAGAGAATGGAGAATTTAGAAACTTTAACATTACACACATTGAAAACAAGTACGGATGTTACACGTGGAGGCTGCCTCCTCCTCAGAAGAATGCTCTCTATGTTAAGTAAGCGAGAAAAAAGCATTCACAGGATGATTTACGACATTGGAAGTCATTTTTTTGTAATACAAAACATCTCACAAACTATGGACTGTCACGAGAGATCTGGTTGGATCTTACTATTGGATCACTATCCTCTCCCTTTCCCACTGTCACAATTCCCCCCCTAATTTCCACTTTTTTGGATGTAGACCAACATAACCCATCTTTCACGGATGGACGCCCCTCCTTCCATGTATGTTCTCTCTCTAATCTTCCCATTTTATTTTTGTTTTCCATAAACCTCTATATAGTATATTTTTTTCTACATAACATTGAAATTTCTACATTTCAAGTGCAATAAGATCATGATACCGACACAAACAATTCTAGACCCATATATGATACACTATTCTAAACTTTAATTTTTCCATATATACTAATAGATTTGCACTGCAAATTTACACTGTATTGTTTTGTATATTGTGCATATGCTAATTATGTTTTTTATACCTACATATTGATAAATATATTTAAAAAATATTGAGTATACACATATATACAATAATAATGAATTATATATAATATATTTTTATACGAACATTACGTAAGTACATATAAGTATAAGTATATGCATGCATACATACATACATATGTGTATATATATATATGTGTGTGTGTATAAACAAATATAAATATTTATAAGTATATTTTAATACATGTACATACATACATCTAAATATCATTATACGTACATGCATACACATATATACAAACATACATACATATAAATATAGGTACATACATATACACATGCATGCATATATATATTAATGTAATTATTTATAAATATATATAAATATAACTATATGCAAAAATAAGTATAAACATGAACACATATAAAGAGGTATATACAAAAATATTAATGTAATAATTTACAATTGTACATCTATATAAGTACATATTGAAATAAGTATATACATACGTACATACATATATATAAGTATATACAAATATAAATATTTGTAAGTTCATTTTAATAGAAGTGCATACATACATCTATATATTATTATATCTTAAATTTGCACTTGAAATCTCTAGTGTAAAGTTTGCACTGAACATCTCTAGTGTAAATTTTATACCGGAGATTTCTGGTGTATTTTTTGCACTAGAGATTTAAAATTATACATCTATATAAGTACATAAAAAGATAAGTATATACATGCATAAGTACATATATAGAATTATATATAAATATAAATATTTATAAGTATCCTTTAGTACAGGTACATAAATACATCCATATAAATATTTACAATTATATTTATTACGATCCTTTAGTACAGGTACATAAATACATCCATATAAATATTTACAATTATATTTATTACGATTCTTTAATTTTATTTTTATTAACATTTCATAACACTATTATTATTATTGTTGTTAAAATTAATTTTAAATGTATTTATTATTATTATGCTTTAAAATGTTTTAACTTAAGACCTTATTTTATGTATATACGTATGTATGCGTATGTATGTACATATAATAATATTTAGATGTATGCATGTATTTTGTCAAGCCCTCTTTATTGAAGCAAAAAAGAAAGTCCCTTTTAAACTGGGTTGAAGGGAAACCCAAAACAAGACCCATAGGACCAGTGGCACTTAGGCCTGTGAGAAATAAGGCTCGAGGGAAAAAACATGGTCCAAAGGACCCAAAGACCTGTAAGCTTGAAAAAAGACAATAAAAGGGGGATGATCCGGAGGTCCAAGAGGATGCAAGTCTCATGCCAAGCTTCGGTTAGACGTCTCACCACCCCCTATCAGAGCAATTACACCAGTGCTTCTAGTCCAAAATGCAGCGTCGTCCCTTGCCAAAAACCGCGCCGTTTTGGCGACATAACATGGCAAGACACTCCTCCATCCCACATTGAAGTGTGGGGGAGGACTGAACAATGGGTGCTAGCACATCCATCACTCTTTCGAGCCACCCACCCAACGATGTGTGCATGGATCACATTGCATCATCAATCTGTTGCAACACACCATCAGACTGAAACATGATGTAGGGAGCCACGAGTCTGAGAACCCATCCGTCACTCAAGAAGGATGGTTGAATGATGTGTGTTAGCACTCCCATCCCTCAATCGAGGTCGCCCACCCGTCGACACTTGCACAACGTGTTGTACCACTTGCCAAATGCGCCAAGACATTAGCCTAGTCTCGTCATGTCACTTGCAACCCATAAATGGCCCAGAGGACCAGTGACGTAAAGGCCCAATGATGACTCGAAGGACCAAGTATAAAACAAAGGACCCGAAGACCCAATGGAAAACGAAACCCAACACCGACCGCCCAAAGAAATCCCTAGTCACCAGTAAATTTGACTGTATATATCCAAATCTTTATTATGTTTATTTAATTTTATTTTTAGAAATATGATATTCATATTCATCATAGGTAGAGGACATTGCAAACCGCAAACAACACACACACCCAGGTACCTCAGTGGATCAAGTCTCATCCCTTCTCATAAAGAATGACAAATATCCACTTGACCTATTTTATTACATATTAATGGTCTGAAAGTCCAAGTTCTTGATGACCTAAAGGCTTAGCTGAATGTAGCCCAAATGCCCCTGAAGGGGAAGGCCCGAGGCATAGATGAGCAACATCATCACTCTGAGTCACCGGTCTTTTTATGTCGCGTCACCCCTCTTGCTAGCACCATCACACCGTGTTGCTTCGTCGCATCATAGCAGGTCATCCATCCCTCACACATCAAAAATTTGTGTGGGTAGAAGGCCGATTGATGGGTGTCAACACACCCATTGCTCTTTCGAGCCATCCATTTGGTGACACCTGTATGTCTCACATTGCGCCACCTACTAGTTGCACCTCATCATCAGCTTGGTCACACATCTAGTAATGTCACCAATTAACATGCCATGTCGCTCCCTTCCAGCAATCGTTATGTCGTGCTACCCACCAACGCACCGTGTCAGGGCACCCCTCAGCCCCACATCAGAAATCCGAGTGGGTAGAGGGCCCAATGATAAGTGTTAACACACTTATCGCTCTTTTGATCCGCCCACCTAACACCGTCTATGTGTTATCATGTCGTTCCACCTACCTAGTTGCATCATTTTCCATTCGTACTGTATCGTCTTCCTGGTCATACAGGTAGTAGTGTCACCAGTTAGCGCGCCATGTCACCCCCTTTTCCAATTACCATTACATTGTTCTTCCCATCGTTGCACCATGACAAGGCACCCCTCCACCCCACATCAAAAATCAGAGTGGGTAGAAGGACGAATGATAAGTGTCAACACACTCATTGCTCATTCAACCTGCCCACTCGGTGACGCTTGTGTGTTATCATGTCGTTCCGCTTGCTTAGTCGCGTCGTGCCACCCCACTTGGTTCCATTGTACTACCTAACTGCCTAACATTGGTGGCCCATAGACCCAATGGATTGAATGTCCAATACATGGCTCAAAAGCCCAAATAGAGTGAATAATATCACTGATATAGTATCCACTACAGTACCTACTACAACACCTATATAAATCCTTCTCCCGTTCAGATTTGAACTCAGGTTTTTTCATGCAACATTATAGGGTGCTTACCGCTAAGCCAAACCCCAACAAATATCAATATTTTATAACACTATATATATATATATATATATATTCTTCTTATTATTGAATTTAGTTTTATATGTATTTATTGTTATTATTATTTAAAACATTTTAACTTAAAAAACATTATTTTATAAATATTTGAGAAAACATTATAATTATGTTTGTTTTATTTAATTTTACTAGTGATTTTAATTATATATATATGAACCAAAAGGGTGTGGGGGTATTTTGTTAAAGGAATTTATTTTCATTTAAAAAAACTAGATTGAATAATATGATGCCCCATACTTTTTTGTTCCAAATGTCAAAATCTCAATGGGGAAATTTCACCACCTGTCTTAGGTGGGTAATTGAGATGATGATTTCCACTTACAATTTGTTAGGAATCATGATGATAGCTAAAGGATGCAAGTTGATGTTTGTATAAAATCTGGAATGGCAATTGGATATTATGGAACAGTCTTTTCCACACATTTGACCAATTGGATCATTATTTGTGAATTTTGAACATTTCCCTTTAATGTTCACGATTTTTTTATTTGAAATTTTAAGTGGTTCTTTGGTACCTATGTATAAAAATAAAGGAGATATTTTAAATTGTGTGAATTATAGTGGCATTAAACTTATCAAGTCATACCATGAATCTTTGGGAGAGAGTGATTGAACAGAGGATTTGAAGGGAAACTAAAGTTGTAGATAATCAATTTGGTTTTATGCCCGAACGTTCAATCATGTAAGCTATTTATTTGATTAGAGGCTTGGTGGAGTATTATTGACAAAAAGCCCAAGATTTGCATATGATTTTCATTGATTTGGAAAAGAAATACGATAAAGTTCATGGAGAGGTATTATGGAAAGATCTTGAAAGAAAATGGGTGCATGTACCGTATATCAAACTCATATAAGACATGTATGAAGAGAGTTTTGCTCGAGTTAGAACTCTTGTGGGTGACACTATAGACTTCTCTGTCTTGATAAGACTGCATCAAGATTTGACTGTAAGCCCATGCCTTTTTTGTTATGGTTTTAGAAGAACTTACAAAGCATATTCAAGATTGGATGTCTTACCGCATGTTTTTTTGAATAATATAGTTCTCTTTGCAGAATCTAAAGAGATTATTAATTTAAAGTGAGGTCTTTGGAGAGAGACTTTAGAATCAAAAGGTTTCCACCTTAGTAGGGATAAGGCATAATACATGGAGTGTCATTTTAGAAAAGGATTGCCTAGTAATGTTATGGATGTGAGATTAAGAGATTAAATTATTTCAAAAGTTGTTTGTTTTCGATATTTAAGCTCATTTCTGCAGTGTAATGAGGATACCAATGCAGATGCATATCATATGATTCAAACTAGATGGATAAAATAAAGAGACTTCTGGGGTGCTTTGTAATCTTAAAATTCCTTTGAAATTGAAGGGTAAATTTTATTGGACTGTTATTAAACCAATTATTCTATCTGGTAGTGAGTGTTGACCTTTGGTGGGACATCTTGAACAAAAAAAATAAGGGTAACAAAAATGAAATTGTTAAGATGGACATATTGGCATATTAAGATGGACATGATTAGAAATGAATGTGTTACAGAGGAAATTGGAGTGACTCTGATTGACGAGGAGATGTCTGAGACTAGATTAAGATGATTTTGAAATGTTAGAAGAAATTATAGCGATGTACCTGTTAATAGCATAAGCTTAATAACAAATTCACTTATTTTAAAATAGAGGTGTACCTAAAATGACCCTTAAACAAATCATCCAAGATGATCTTGTTCTAAATGGTATCAATGAAAATATGGTCTTCAATGAAGCTAATTGACGATGCTTCATTGGTTCTAATTTGGAGAATTATTTGGAATGGATTTATTATTTAAATAAATCATTTGGAGTCTTATATGTATACTACAGTGATCATTTGAGTATGGGTATGATGTGATAAGAGTAAGATTTAATAGAATGAGTAAAGATATAGATAATGAATAATTATTAAGTGAAAAATGCCAATGAAAATAAAAATGGATAATACGGGAGGGGGTTCAACATATCTTACGTTCTCTTCTCATTATGTAATTTCTTGTTCTCAATCTTAATTTATGATATGGGTTTGGGGTTCTCCTTAGTTAAATTTCTTGGGACCTTTTGATAGATTTTAAAAGGCTATGATGTTAGATTTCTTATTCCCTTCATTCTTGATGGTTTTCACTCAGCTTTTGTTGAGGATTTAAGGTACCCACATGTGTGTTTAATGCTCATACAATTTAAGAAAAATGATGAGACTCTAATTCCATCTTTGTAAATATTTTAGACTTCAAAAATGTTTGTTTAAATTGATTTATGTGTCAAATATGAATTATTGTGTTGAAAAATAACATTTGTTTGACCGAGTTTATAATTATTGTATTGTTAATTTAATTTAATTAAATAACCGAGTCATTCTCAGTGAATTTGGTTTGAAAACATGTTGATGGATTTATTTGACAGTATTCTGATTTATGTGACTTGAATGTTTGTTAGCATGCCCAAATATAAACGTTTGTTTAATTTTGAATGAGTAAACTTTGTTATCTTGTGAGAATTATTTAGTTTTATTATTGAATTGTAGTGTTAAAAAATTTATAATACTTCATTGATGAATGACCTTGTAAATAATGAAATTGTTATAGGAATGATAATTTGTTTGGCCAGTGTTTGACTTGAATTGTTTTACATGATGTGTTTTTCATGTGTCAAAATTTGAATCGTGATGTCTCGATGATCATTTAGTATTTTGGTGGTGATTTTCATGAAATCATTGTTAGTTTGATTTATTTAATAGTGTATTGTAGTATCAGGATTTTGATAATTTAGCATTATGAACTACATTAGGAACTATAATTAAGGTAGTTGAAGTTAAATGGGATCAAATAATGCCTTTCAGGGTGAGTGCTACTCTCAATATTTGGGAGTATAGTTCTTTGTCAGAGGGATACTCAACATTTTAGGTTAGCTTGTGACAAGGAATTTGGTTAAGATCTTGGTATGTACCCATACATGTTGGTGTTATATTTTAATATGATATTTCTCAAGATCCAAGATATGATTTGTAATGAGGGTTCTTACAAAATAATCAATTTTGAAGATTGAGTACAACTCATGATGATGACTTTATCGAGATCCGAATGTTTATTATATTTGATTTCTACACCATAGCCCCCTTTTCTTTACATTGGTAAAATCTTTATCCATCCTTTGATTTTCAATCACAAGTTGAGATAGGATCGACATATATTTTCATTGGATTATTTTTTTGTTATTTTGTTGCATAATGCATATATCTATTACAAACAAATCACCATTTGTTGTGAGTGGAGTTTTCATGGGAATTATCTTACAAGGCTTTTTGTTCACTCCTTGCATCTCCACTCAATGGTTGTTCTCTTGGGATTATGTAATTGTGTTTGATGATTTATGATAGGTCAACCATATGAGGTTTTCAATAGGTTAATAGGGCTAGAGTTGATATGGTTGCATAACCCTTTATCGTCTTTTCCATTCTTGTGATCTTGTGTTCATTTTTTGTTATCTTGTTTGGCCCAGGTGGTGTTTATAGTACTGTTTAATGACACGACTATACTATATATTTATTTTGATGTTTATTATTATTTATATTTGGGACTATTCATCTAATTTATACACACCCCCTAGAGTAATGATGATGGGTTCATTTTTAATCTTATGGTTGCAAGATTGTTATTAAATTTATTGCTTTTGATGAGATAATCTTATATTTGTGTTTTCACGACCCCCTCCCTCCAAAGTTATCTATCATAGGGAGACAATGAAAGAAGAGATATAATGACCCCCCAAGTCCCACCTTCGAATGCCCCCAGTTGGCGACCAACACCGAGGGTATAAAAATGTCACATATGGATGACATTATCCTCTATGATAGTATTGGATTAGGAGATTGGATAAACAACTACCAAGAAACTCCAACACATAATATAAAAGTAAACTCAAAACCATCCCATGATGCATGAACAATTTCAACAAATGTAAATAAATGTATCCAAGTAAATACCAAAAGAAAAGTCCGATGATAACGACTCAACAACAGCTCCAAAACCCAAGTTATCAACGCCATTCTTGGTCCCCAAAGTCTTCATGGAAACATGAAAAATAGTTTTTATATACGTAGGGTGAGCATACCATGTATACTCAGTAGGATCATACCTAAGGTCTCTAGTGCCCATGTGAAAAGAGCATACTAATGAGCCAATGAATAAACAGTAGGACCAACAAGCACCTAAAACTAGCCAACTAACCAATCTCAGCCTCACCATGGTTTGCTCACCAAATCATGCATCCAATATAGTAACATAGTATCAAGAATATAAACAAAGGCACCTCACAACCGCTTCCCCATTGATTTTTCACTCTCACACCCCAATGTCAAACGTCTTGTGCTCCCATCCCTTCCATACATATCACATCACATATCTAGCCATCACTAATGTGGGTTGGGATGCTTCCCTACTTACCCCACCCTCATAAGGTCTAACATATAGTGCTAGCATCGATCATCATCACATCACACTCTCATCACCTCACAACCTCATCACACCACAATCTCATCACACAACCAGGGCAGTAGTGTATCATGAATGTGAAGGATATCAACCTCATGCCCTCCTCCCACCACACATGACCCCACCACATATCTCATCCTCATCATCATTGTGTAATCTCTAACACAAACCTGTATCATCATCGAGTGATCTCCAACACCTACCCGTATCATCCCTGCTCAAGGAAGAGCGGGTAAGAAGGGGTAGCCAACCACGCGTATCACCAACATCTTGGATTTTGGAGAAAACACTTGGAACCCAAAACCTTTGGGTGTTGGCAAGGCTATCCAACTTGGGTGAGGTGCTTATAAAAATGACATACAATACATGATAGATAGATAGCACACAATACCCAACTTATGAGTTCAAATCAACTGCACTAGCATACACCACATGAACACCACTGCACCATACAATATTCCCCACAACTGTTGACATCACTAAATGCATCACACCACACAACCACCACACAATACCACACAATTTCACTTTTAATTATCGGTTCCACCATTTTCTAAATTTAACGAGTTTCCACTAACTCCCATTTACTAAGTCATTTTATTTCACATTTACACTACCCATTCTTTTATAGTTTAATTCATTTAATCTAATTCCCACACATCAATTCCATCCCATTCTTATTCATTTACTAACCCATGTCATTTCATTTCAACATTGTAGTTTATTCCTTGGTTAACCAAACAACTAACACAACCACACCACACAACATCTCATCCATCTCACATCAACCATCGCCATAAAACCACATCAGCCAAGGCATATCACCACAACAACTACACGTATCAATATCAGCACATTACAACCACAACACAACACAACCACGATACAACACAACCACCACACACCACCACCACCACACATCACAACCGCCGCACATCACCACCACCGCACAACCGCCTACATCGCATCCCATGCCAACCAATCATCTTATCACTGCCCCATATACTTCACAACCCAGTTGGTCACCACTATAACTACACAATTTCCCACATTACACAAGGAAACACAACAAGCACAACCACGCATAACATAACATATCACCTTCCATAAATTAGGTTCAAGGGATCACATTACTTCATTATTTAACATGAGTATTATCACACAAATTCTAGATTTTAATAGGAAACCAATTCATTATCCATATATACATTCTTAGATTTTTATTCATGGTGAAATCAAATAATCAACACAACTAGGGTCTCACATACATATCAACTACAACACAAGCAAAGCTCTTAGCAGCCCCGATTTTTAGCAATGAAAATGAGCATGCATAAAATCATCATAAATATCATCAAAGTAGTAAAACATGCAGTTTCTTCCCATTATCATCAATTTTGGATTAAGAAAATTCATTATCTTCATTAAGCCGACCCTTACTAACAACCCAATGGAAGAAAAATCATGTAATCCCTCCCCACACATAAATGGAGAGAATGAGGATCCCCTACCTTAAAGAAGTTTTTTGATTCTCTGCACACAATAGAGTAAAGGAGGAACAATCAATAAATCACAACCGCCCAGGAAACCCCAGATCAACCTGTATCACATTAAGAGGTCATAAAAAACACAACCCAAACTCTCCCCAAACCAGAATAACATTATCGTTGTGAATACCCAAAAGAAGAATGAAAGAAAATAAGGGAAAAAGGAGGAGAACTTCCTCCGGTTTGCCAGCGACCAACCTCTGGAAGCCATGGATCAAAGTGGGAGGAAAGGGGCTAGATGATCTCCCAAAATCAACTAGGGTTCACCCAAAACCGAGAGGAACAAGAGAGGAATGGGGTAAAACCGAGGGTCCCCAAAATTTATAAGCAAGCTAGACCTCAACACATTCATGGTGTGAAACCCCCATCCACGTCATGATTTTTTGTGGGCCCCCCCAATTTAGGTTGTGAAACAAACTCAAGTCATGATCTCCTTAAACTTCAAACCCGATGAATATTCACCAATTTTCATAGCACCTATTCACATCATGTAACACCCCGAACCTAGATGCTTGGAGTCTGTGTCTTATTTTAATACATTGACATGATTACAAGGAATCAAATCCCGAAGGACCAATCAGTTTACCAGCCTTGGAAAATAGATTACATACATGAACTTTGCATTACAATTCAAAACATAAAATAAAACATTGATAATCCTTTGAGAATGCTATTATTCTCCTAGATTAACCCTGCATATAAATCATAATACATTTCTTATCACCTTGATAAAATAAAATATAATAAACGGGTGAGCTCAGATGCTCAGTAAGGTAAAACAATACAACCGAAACTTTCATAAATAAGCATAAACTTTTAAGGTAAGGTATGAAATTAAAACACAAGCCTTTTAAACATTACCTTCTGTATAATATGGCAAGAATAAATCAAATAACGTCATTGAAACATTCACATGGATATTCTACTCGTCGAATAATCACATGTAATATCAACAACTAATCCCATAATGAGGGAATGTATAATACTGGACATCATAATCATACTGTTAAGGACTCATGCCAAGACCATTCATAAATATACCGTTAAGGATTTGTGCCAAGACACTATTTTGTCTCATAAGACCTACCGATGCATCAAGGGGCTATAGTGGGCCCCACCTGTCAATTACTAAGTCCAATGCATTCCTCTTATGAAAGGGGTAAAACATAACATAAACATTCGTATTAAAACTAGTATATAAAATGTTAATACTTTAACCATAAACCATTAATGGTATAAAAATATCACATCCATGGTCAAACATATCATAAAACCTTTAATAAAATACAAAAGATTGTATCATAATAAATCAACCTCAATCAAGCATAAAATTCAACAAAGGATGTTGACATAGATGAAAATAATCTAATAAATTCATTAAAACTCTTTGAGAGAAATATCTTTTTTTTTTACTTTGAAATTATTTAAGTCACACAATTATAAAAGAAAAAATTTCTTGTAAAAATAACCTTGTAAGAGTGTAAGGAAAGCCTCAAAATGTTAAGACATCTTAACGGCGAAAAATAGCCGCTCACGCCGTATAAGTTAAAAAAACATTCTTTACTTAATTTGTCGAAAAGGTCATAAAGTATCTCATTTGAAAAACAACAGAAGATTCCTTTCAAAACGTTTTATAAAAATTCAAACATGGGTAAAAATGACTTTAAACAATTGTCAATAATATTTTGAAACACATTTTAAGAAACATGGACATGGATGATAAAAATGTCCCAGCAGATACTTACGTATAAACAATCTCATATAATAGAGAATGTGAAATTAACCATTACGTAAAAACCTTAAAAGATTTATTTTTGAAAACATTTAAATAGACATAAAACGTCATTTTTAATCCTTTATATACATATAAATAAATATGTATGATAATATCAAGAATATTGAAATGGAGAAAACATTAATTCTTTAAACATTCAAAGCATCCCATACCACTTTGAATATTTAAATAATAAGCCCAATATCTTAAAATGAATCTTTAAATACCATGAAGATAAATGTATTCGTGATATCAAACATAATAGGGGCATTACGTACATTACACATAAGAAATAGGTGGTGAACATGGATTATATCTCATGAAAATTAAAAGTCAGATGGAATTCCCTTACCTTAAGTCTGATATTCTCTGTATGTGGACGAAACTCCTGTATAATGGTTTTAAAAATATTATTAACTTATATCAGAATCATAATAATATTTATGATATCATATATGGTTCGCTTATGGATTTATATTACCCATTTATTACTAATTTCTAACCTAAATCAACATTTCAGGTAATAATCACTTTCTTTATTGTATGTGTTTTGACTTGTTATTCTTAATCGTATTACTTAGATCATGATTTAATTACTTCCATAATGTATAACATGATTTATATATCATATATATCTAGAATATAAATATATATAAAAGATAGATATATGAAATGGAATACACCGTTCATGGAGACGGTAGGCCGTACGTACGCATGAACGCTGTTTCTGTTTTCTTATTCCATTAGCATTATTATGTCATATATTTCATACTTATTAATAATATATATTTTTATAATCATTCTTGAATGGTGAATGTGGAAGATGAATCTCATCGCATCGTGGAGAGGGTAAACCGCACGTACGCACGAGCGACAATATCATTTCCTTAATGATTAAATGGTATGGAATTGGATGGAATATGAATTGTACAGAAAAATATCATGTTATATTTATTATTTACATACTTTATATTCATCGTTATACCAATACAAATAAAGTGTACATGAAAAATAGTTTACACCACAGCGTGGAGACGGTAAGCCGTACATACTCACACATGGTGATATTTTTTTCATAGGATGAGTAAAAGGAGGAATATGGTTTTCCCATAATAATAAAAACATCTCAGCATATATTAGATGTTAGAGTTATTACTTTAGCATGGAAACAACATAGGAAGAGGAAGTAAGAACTTTGAAAGAGGTGATAAAACAATTACATCTTTTTCAGGTATCTTCTTTTGATTTGCACAAAAGGACTCCTTAGGACGGCTTTTTACCCAAAGTATGGACTCTAGGATGTAGTGAGGGAATTTGGGAGAGAAAATGGTCAGGGTTTGACCGAGACAAAGGGCTTTGGAGGTGTGAATTAAAGAGAAGGAGAAATGCCCTTTTATAAGAGAGGTGAGAGACACTTTGGGAAGATCTTAAAATATTAATTTATTATAAATTGATTTTCAGTTTCAAATAGATCCAAAGTGATCTATTTCTAGGATAAGATGAGGATGGGTCAAAATCCTCTGAACCAATAAATTTTAGATATGTTTAGGTCATAAAATTAACATTTTCTTTTCGATTTAACCCTTAGTTAAACAGTTTAACTCTTACCGTGTCTTCTTGTATTTTTACACTATAGGGTTAATATAATTACTATAAAATTCCAAATGAACCCCAATTGAATCATTTATGACACATTTGACATTATCCAAGTTATTTGACCGAACCTTATATTTTTATGACTTTTATATCATTTAATAAAATAATATTTATTTTAAAATATCATTTATGTCAATTTTAATACTTTTCAATATTTTTATTTTTTAAAAATATCAAGCCAACATGATAACTTCGAGCCAATACCTCTTATATGTCACTAAAATGTCTAAGTTATGTATAAAATTAGTTCATGTCATTAATTAAGTCATATTATATTTATTTTAATATTTTTAATATCATTTATTTGATATCTCAATTAATTAAACAATTACTGTATCATCATTGTGTCACCATTTAATTAATTTATTTAATATCTAAAAATTATAAATAAATTATCATGATGTAGATAAATTTCTTATCTTTCTAAAGACCATTTATAGTCGACCATATAACTTATATAACCTCATATTAAAAATAAAATAGTTATTAAAATTTGAATATGACATTTTTAACTCTTCTTTAAATAAAATATATTAAATGTCCTAATCAAATAAAAGTGGCTAAAAAATGATCATATTTTCGACCTAAGGTTGGTTTTGGTCGAAACATACTTATCCAATGAAATTAGGACAAGTGTTAGGGCAATTTTATATTATTATAATATCATTTTTACCTTTAATTGCTCTATTTAACTTTAACCGTGGTAAATAAAATTCAAAAAGTTAATATTCACCAAAAATTATTTTGATCCTATTAGACTATATTTTTCATACTAATTGCAACCATGTATCTTTTATTTTCAAAATTCAATTCATATAAGTGGTAAAATTACATTTAATGTTAATATGCAAATATGGCTAGAAGATGGGTAAAAAGACGTTAAAAAAGTTAAATGAAATTTTATATCTAATTCTATTATAAAAATGATTCCAATGAACTACATTGATTTAATATATGTATTATTTATCTATTGTGAATTTAAAATCAATTTAAAGTAAAATAATCATTTAAATGAAAAAGTCGGGTTTTTAACAATAATGCAGTGTTTTTTACTATTCATCAAAAATTGAAAGTTTTCAGAAAAATATCAAAAAATCACCCTAAGATAATTTTAATATTATGAATTAAAAAATGAATCCTTTTTTACCAAATTCAATTTCTAAGAGTGTCTAAAATTAATTTTATTATTGTTTACAAAAGGACATAAAAAGTAGTTCCTTTAAGAAAATAGTATTTTCTGAACATATAACTATTTTATTGAAACTTATACATTTCATTATAAATATATTTTATTTATGTGAAAACATTATAAATAAAATTTAAAAATTATTTATTACTATTTATATTAATATATTTTATGGATAAGTTATGAATATATCATTTAAATAATTTGAACACTAAAGTGTTGTTTCAAAGAGACTCAATCTTGCGTGTTACACAAGCTAAGTCGGTGTTGCGTGCAATACAAGTTATTGAAGATAATGTACTGTGAAATATTGGTGTGTAACATGTCATGAAAAATTCCTTCATGCTGTGAGTTCATTAAGAACAAAACTGTCATCTGAACTTCAAATCATGAATCGCCAGCCTCGAAGCTGTGAATATCATCTCACATCGTGTACACATGTTCACATCGTGAACCACCTACTGTAGTGGAATTACATCTCCATACTCTACTGAACTCCCCTCGAGCCTCCCCCGAACACCCATAACTCAAAAAAAAAAAAAACAAAGTAATGGGCCAAGTAGACACAAATCCTTACATTAGATACCTCTCAAATGATCCTCATCCTCAAGAATCAAAACCAAACCCAAAAAGGAAAGGGTAGAGTCCGAACAACCACCTCACGAGATACCCATTGGGGAGATCGTTACACTCCAAATACTACTACCAACCAAACACATTGAGCCAAGCCAAAACATCCGCTAAACACCCCACACAACCGCATCACCATCTCACCATCCAAAACACCACACTGCCTTACTCTAACCACAAGTCACCTATTTTCCACATAAATATCCTCTTCCATTTCAACCTATGCATAACCCAAGACAAAAACCACCTCAACCATCACACAACACTTCCCCAAGAACACAAATCAAGAAAACCTACCTTCCATATCAATATATTTTCTGCTTTGGGAAGGACTAATTTGACTACATGGTTTTAAAGCATGCCGTAATATAACGCGTTTTGATTAGGAATAGGTTTTTCCTTGTTCATACACTTGAAGCCATAAAGCACATCACCAGTAAGGGGAAAATGCACATCTCATAAATCAACAAGGTTCAAACATCACAACATCAAAGAAAAATAGATTTAAGAAAAACTCAAAACAACTCTCGATATTGGGTATGCATATGTGTCTCACGCTTTTGAGTACTCCCCTTCCCACCACCATGCCTCCATAGAACACGAACCAAGGGGATGAGTTTTCTGCGCAACACATTCTCTCGATGATCTTGGATCTCTAATGGTTGCTCCATGAATGTCATGTCATCCTCAATATCCAACTCTCCCTAGTTAATGACATAGGAGTCATAGTGAAGATATCGACAAATCTGGGACATGTGGATGAAGTTGTGGATCCTATCCAACCATGGTAGTAGTTCAAACTGATATTCCACCACACCAATATGCCCAAACACCTCAAAAGGCCCAACAAATTGGGAAGAAAGCTTACTCCCTTTTTCAAACCTCTGCTGCCCCCGATGAGGGGAAACCCTCAAGAACACTTGGTCTCTAACCTCAAACTCGAGGGACCTCTTCCCATGATCAACATAGGCCTTTTGACGGTCATGCTCCGTCCTCATCCTCTCTCAGACCAATTGGATCTTCTCGGTCTTGCTTTGCACCACATTAGGACCAAGAACCACTGACTCCCCAATCTCCATCCAGTGCAATGGAGAATGGCACAACCGCCCATACAATGCCTAAAAAAGAGTCATGCTAATAGATGAATGATAACTATTGTTGTAGGAAAACTCAACCAAAGGCAGGTGTTCTACCCAGAATCCGCCAAAATCCAAGATGCAAGCTCGCAACATATCCTCCAATGACTTGATGGCCTACTCCAACAGTTTATCTGTCTAAGGGTGGAAATTAGTGCTAAGGCACAACTGGGAGCCAAATACATGCTTCAACCTCTCTAAAAATATGAGGTAAAATGAGGATCCCGATCATAGATGGTGTTCCTTGATACGCCGTAAATCCTAACCACATCCTCAACACACAACCTCACCAAGACATCTACAAAACTCAATCCACTGATCGCCAAAAAATGAGGCAACTTCATTAGTTTGTCCACAATCACCCAAACTACATCACAACCTCCTTGAGGCCGGGGTAACTCAGTGATGAAATTCATCAATATGTCCTCCCATTTTTACTCTGGAACATCCATGGGACGTAACAAACATCAAGGAACATAGTGTTCCACTTTCACCTACTGAAAAACTAGACACTTCGCCACAAACTCTTTCACCAACCGTTTCATCCTCAACCACCAGAGTTGTCTTCTCAAGCCATGATACATCTTAGTCATGCTGAGATGTATCACTAAAGGGAAGCTATATAACTCACAGAGAACTCCCTCACACATTTCTAATGGAACAAACAACCTCCTCTGGAATAAAATCCAGTTCTGACCATCCTCTAACTGTCCCTCTAGAGCATCACAATGGAAAACATGATCGCACATCACCTCTACCTATGAGTCTTCTCACTGATACTCCTCTACCTGCCACATCATGGATGAATCCAAATTCATCTGATAAAGGAAAACTCATCCACTGTTCTCCCCCACGGTAAGATGCATCAATGAAATCCCCTCCATTCCTTTCGAAACATGTGTCGACTCTCGGACCATATCTCCCTCGGACTTCCGACTCAACACATCGACAAAAAAATTCCCCTTTCTCGAGGATTAAGAGATCTCAAAATCGCAATCCTATAGTGAATCCATCCAAATCTTCTAACATAGATTCAAATTCTTCCGAGAGAAGACATATTTTAGGCGCTTGTAGTCCGTGAAAACCACTAAGTGCTTGCTGATGAGGTAATGTCGCCACAACTTCATCACAAACATAACTCTTGCCAACTCAAATCATGGGTGGCATAGTTACGCTCATGGGGATGTAACTTCCTAGACCCATAAGTGTTCACCACCCCTACTACATCAAGTCTCATCCCAAACCCAAATGGTACGCGTCACAGAAAACCTCAAACATCACACCCTCCACTGGAAAATGAAGCACTAGGTCACTAATCAACATCTTCTTCAAGTAACCAAACAATGCCTGTCACTGATTTTTCCACATGAAGGTCTGATCCTTCATAGTCAAAGTTGTCGGTGGAGATACTACCTAAGAGAAACTGGGTAAAAATCTCTGATAATAGCCTACAATACCAAGGAAAGTGTGAGCCTCTACCACATTCTTGGGTGTTTCCTAGTAAACAACCTCAATTGTCAAGGAGTCCACAACTACTCCCTTTTGAGACATAACATATCCAAGGAAATACACCCCTCTCATACATACCTTACACTTGGATAGCTTTCCATAGAACTGGTGGTGTCAAAGGACCTACAAGACAACTTTGAGATGATCAACATTCTCCTCCTCTGACTTTGATTATATCAAGATATCATCGGTGAACATGATAATGAAATGGTCCAGGAACTCATAGAACAAGGAGTTCATGAACCCCATAAACACTGCTGGTATGTTCAGGACACTGAATGACATGACCAAGAACTCAAAGTGACTAGACTTTCACCTAAAGACAATCTTCGAGACATCCTCATCTCTCACCCTCATCTGGTGATATCCAGATCGCAAATAGATCTTCGAAATCCAACTGGCTCCCTTTAGTTGGTCGAACAGATCATCAATCCTTGGAAGAGGGTAACATTTATTGACTGTTACCTAATTTAACCTTTGTTAGTCCACACACAACCTCATGCCACCATCCGCCTTGGATAATAACACTGGAGCACCCCAAGGAGACGCATTGGGTCAGATGAAACCCCTCTGCATCAGATCATCAATCTACAGTATCAACCTGCCCAACTCTGTAGGCTTCATTTGACAGGGATCCATTGAAATAAGTGACGTTCCATGTTAAAACTCAATCCCAAACTCAACATCGCATTGATGGGTAGTTTCATAACCTCATCCAGGAATGTAACACCCCGAGTTTTTAAATAAAGAACACTATGTTCGATAAAGTATAGGACACACAACACATAGCCTAAATGAACCATGATTATTTAAATATGACCATTATAACCTAGCCGTTAAACTAGTGGGTATGAATATGATTAAATGATTTATGAAATATATATATATATACATATAATTGTTTTAATCAATGTAAATTTATTGATAAATTCTTAGGAAATAAGCACTCAATTTTTAATAGACTTTATTCTTCAAAAAAAAATATTTTCTTCAAAAATGATTTTTTTTGTTTTTTGTGAGAAAATGTTATAATCAATATTTAATTTTTTTGAAAAGGTATTTAATAAAATTAACTTCATTTCTAAAATTATCATATCAAAATTAACTTAGGCTGAAATTTTTGAATATTTTCTGAAATAATTTATTTTTAGTGAATAATGAAAATTATCGATTTTCAAATACTATCATTTCTTTTCATTAAAAAAGTAATTTAAAAGTACCATTATATTTTGTATTTAAAGTGGCATATGAACCATTTTATTTAGAATAATTTAATTAATTTCATTTGAATCAGTAATTTTTTTATGATTTTGGTATAAGTTTATATTTATGCTTAAAAACATGGTATTCTGTAAACTGTTTTTAAGTACATAAAGATTGTCCATTTAAATTAATTAAAGTAACCACTAGTAAGGAAATATTTTAATGAAATATATATATTATAGATTTATTCATATGAATTAATTCATATAATGATGATTGCTGGTCATAAAGTTAATAAAAGATCACACATTGCTTGAAAAAATGCATCTCTTGAAAAACCATTTTCAACACATTTTGCGGGTTTATTTTTAAATTTAATTCTGCCACTTCCATAAGTTGAATTTGATTAAATGAGTTTCATATTTGGAATCATAATAATTAATATTAGTTAATGAGGTCAACTTATTTTTTGGTCATAATGAATAGTTAAAATAGTAAAAATTAATTACCACAATTAAGGTTAAAATGAGGTTTTTCATTTTACAAGAGTTTGTGTTAAAATTAATTTCCCACACACATAGGATTTTTATTTTATAAATTGAATTTCATATTTAGAATCATCGGGTCCAAATTATCTAATAAGTATCATTTTATTTTTAGGCTTAAAGGATAAATTACCTAGGTAAAAAAATTATTTACCATGATGAAAACTAAAATGGTAAAAGAGAATAATTATAAAGGAAAAGGGAATGAAATATTTAAAAAATGTTTTATTTTTATGGTGGAGTTATTTCTTAACCTTGTCTTCCCTATACTACATCATTTATCAATTTTGGAGGCACTTGGAATGAGAGTGACTTCCCATTATTGAATAGTTTTGAGTATTTTCAAAAATGCAACTCATTCTCACTTATAAAAGGGAACCTCCTCGCATTTTTTTCACACTTAAAAAAACTTTTTTTTGTCCAAGACCCACCCAAATCCCTTTATTTCTTCTCTTACCATAACCTATAGGAATTGGTTTGATTATAAAATCCTTCTAGGAATGATTTTAGTGCAAATATAAAGAGGTTGTTCGAAGAAGATGTATCATTCTTAACTGAGCATTTGCTTTTATTTCTTCTTCAAACTCCTTCATATATTATTCAACCATGCTGATATAAAAATAATAGTATCTACCATATAATGAGATGTTATTATGCTAAAAACACAATCTACATCCATCTCCTCTTCCATCAAATGGGAAACGAAGCCATCATTCATGTGTATGATGGACTACTACCTTGTGAACTGATGTAATTCATTTTCCATCATCGTCTCTCACAGTTGTTTATGATGATACATTTAATTTATATATATATATATATATTATATTCATGAAATATTTATCATTATGAAAAATTAATATAGTATATATTTTCTTACCTTTCAATTCATAGAAAAATGATAATGCCAGTCATGCGTATGTGTGGATTGCCACCTCCACGAAGTGATGTGATTCATTTTTCATTACCAATGGTATATATAAGTGTATTTAAAGAAATAATATTATATTTATTATATAATTAAAATTTTGGAAAGATAAAATAATACCTACCTTCTTTCCATCATGATCGCTGAAAAATGGAAATGTTACTCATGCGTACCTACAACCTACCATCTCTAATATCATAACATAGTTCATTTTTCATAATCTTCTTCATGATTAGTTTTAAAAGTATAATTTATGTAAAAAATTATATTTATTTAATGATTCTTATTTTGTAGATGATTAAATAATAATATTTTTAACCTTAATCAACTTACCAAAGTGATTTTGGACATATAAGCCAAATATCGTCAAAACATTTGATATGAACCTAAATGATAAAGTAATTGAATATAACATGGTAATAAATAAAATAAAAGGAATAATAAAATTGAAAAAATTTATTAAGAAAGTAAATAATTAACATAACTTTATTATTCTAGAAGATAAAGAATGTACGTGACAAGTCGAGCTTGAGGTAAGAGATCTCTCTAAATCGCCCTTTTCTCCGGGTTATGCCTATTCTCTCTCTAAATCACTTTATCTCAATCTTTAAAATGATGGAATGATTATAAATTCTATATATATGTATCTCACATATATAACTATCATATTCTCCCTTTGACAAGGTAATACATGCCTTATGTTCATTTATCAAATGCCTTTATTATGAAATTTCCTTTGATTGTGATAAGAGACAAGATTATACAACCCATTTTCTTTCCATGAGTAATTATTATGATTATATCTTATGATTGATTTCCTTTTTTCGAAACACATAATCATAAACATGTTATGATGGGTGCACCTAGAGAGCGTTACAATGCATTGGGTAAAGATTTTGTCTCATGAGACGTTATGTCCGAGATTAGAGAGTAAACCAAATCCATTATGGAACTTTTTAATCCATGTGATATTTTCTAGATAGTTAGCCTTGGATCATGTTTATGTCATGTTATATGTTGTTGCCACATTTCTCATGTTGCTATGATATTATAATAGAATGTTCTTTATGTTATGCTTTTATGTGATTACCCACAAGCCTTTTCTTTTATGATATCATGTTATACCTTTGACTCACACGCTATGTTTCCTTATCATGTTTATTCCTTTACATGACTTTATAACTAACCTTTTTCTTTTATGTATTCCTCAGGTTATCCTATGCAGTTTTAGGAGTTCAATGGGATTTAAGAGCTCATTAAGGAGTATAAAAATGAAGATGTTATGTTTTAGTTTCATTTTGATGTTTTATGCACCTAGTCTTCAAAAGTCACTAGGCCTCATGATCTTTGGGTTGTAATTGTTGGATGTTTATGGTTAAGATCATGTAATAATATATGTAAAAGGCATGGGTTTCTATTGCTAGTATCAAAGTAAATTCTTGTTATTTTTGGGGATTATAATTAGATAATTTTATTAAAAACCATGAGGATAAGTCTAAGTATAGGATAATGTCCTAATGTTTTTGGTAAGGAAGAGATTATATGGTTTTTCTAGCAATAAATTTCCGTTTGGATACTATAAGTGGACATAGTTTTGATACAGATGAATCTAGGGATAATAACCCTAAAAAGAGTTGGTTGAGTATATCTCAACCATCATTATGATGCATGATGAGTGTGCCCTTACTGTGCACATGGTTTGACACTCCTAGGGGATATGCTTGAGTTAATTCACATTTTCTTTATAGACTATTATGATATAATAAAACCTTTAGAAACCTATGATATGCCATAGTAATATGAGATAAACCTAAAGCGTCTTGTGTTGATAAGTATATGGTTTATAATAAGTTTAAATACATAGATACCCCTTTTAAGGTTTTAAATCATGTAAGTATAAGATGATTAAGAGTATTTTTGAGTGACATTTATGGAAATATAACTATTGGGTTTAGTATGGGTTTTAATAAAAACAATTATTTGAGGAAGAATGACTTTATATTTTGTGGAAATAAGTTAATGATATTGGTAACCTTTGGGATTTATCTTATCTTTTATGTTAAGGTAATAATAGTCAATTAAGATTATTTGATTTTATAAAAAAAATTTGTATAGAAAACCTTAGTGGTTAAGAAGTGATTTGATGATTAATGTTATTTTTGAGAATGTTTGTCATATGTTTTGGGAACATTATAAGAATTATATATATATTGTTTTAGAAAAAGGGAAACTCATGTGCCAGGTGATAACCCGCCACATTCGACAATGCCATGGGGCTTGAACCCTCACATGAAGGGTGACAAGGGTGCAACGCCTACCACTGGCCTATGTGATGTAATGGCCCAGACCCCTATGGTCCATTACTTTGTCAAAATCTAGTTTTTGGGGGTGTTCTAGGAGGCAATGAGGCTCATTTCAAGAGTTTTTTTTTTAAATTTCTAGTTTTTTTTCCATCGGTGACTCAGGGCGTTGGTGTTGGTGACTCAGGGTGTCAGTGTCGGTGACTTAGGATGTCGATGTCAGTGACTCAGGGTTTCGATGTCTGTGACTCAGGGTGTCGGTGTTGGTGAATCAGGGCATTGGTGTCGGTGACTCAGGGCATTGGTGCTGGTGACTTAGGACGTCGGTGAGTTAGGGCATCAGTGAGTCAGGATGTCAGTGAGTCAGGACATTGCTGAGTCAGAGCATCAGTGAGTCATGCATCGGTAGGTCGCGTTGGTGGCTCAGCATCTGTGGATCACTGTTGGCGACTCACTGTCGGTGGCTTGCTGTCGGTGACTCACCAATCGGTGACTCATTTTCTAGTTTTTCCTAGATTTTCTAGTTTCATCCCTTTTACATTTTATTTAATGTAAATCAAGTTTAAAGCCTTGTTTGGGAATTTATAAAGTTGTTTCAAAGGATATTAATTATATCTTTAATATATTAATGCTTTGGGGACTTTGAAATAGTCAAATTGTGTGGTCTTGGCCACGATCCAACGTTAATGACTTTTGAAACTGTTATTCCTTTGATATAGGATCTGGTTTTTCTAAGACGAGACCTTCTCTTCCTACTGTGTTTTTGTTCCCTCTTGGTGTGTCTAGAGCCTTCCCTTCCCAAGGAGTCACATGTTGTGCCATATCCATCGATATGGGTTTCCTTGGAGTTTTCCTGCTACTTGCGCACCCCCTGTTTTGGCGCAAGGAGGAGTTTTGGTCACCTATTGTTCCAATTAGGGATCTTCCTTTATCTCCCTTTTAATTGTGTATCATGTGGGGTGAGTGTACTCATGAATCTTTTTGAATACTGCTAAAACCAATTTAAAGAAGATAATAGGGAGGAATAAATGGGGTTGGGGAAGATGTTGATGATCACTTTCTTTTATTTATTATCCTTGATCTGTAATGTGGATTGTATGTGTTGTATCCCTTTGAAAATCATGGTCATTAGTGGTTTTTTATTGTTCACTCGTAATGATTCATGCTTATTATTGATTCTCTCTGGAAAAAAATGTAAACATGAAATCCAATTAATTATTTATGCTTGATTAAATGAAAAGGAAGCCCCAGGGTAAAACCTGATTTGTGATCACCCATGTTTATCAAAGTGGAATTAAAGAACCTTTGTTGGATAAATCCAAATATACTCAGTTTGTTTTGGTGTGGTTGTGTGCTATGTGGGCCTTGTTGGGATTTTTGCCTTGTGATAGTTATATGGTGGTTGCTGTGGGATTTGTGTATAAGGTGGTGCAGGAGGGGTGATGGAACATTAGGTTGATAGATTGATTGATTGTAGAATGGATGAATTTTTTATGTAGTGGGACTGCATCTGGGTAGTGGATGGACAACGGGGCTTCAGGACTGGTCTGTGTCATGATTTCATGTTTGTGAGTGTCAGAATGGGGTCCCTTACCATTAGCCATTCTTTACTTGTTTGGCTTGGACAATGGTTGGTATGGTTGTTTAATCTTATAATATTTGCAGTGTTTGGTAGTTTCATGGGTAGGTATGGAAATAAATAAATGAATGATTTGATAATGGAGAATGATAATTGGTTAAATGAATCGGCTGGGGGTATGTTTCGAATTAGGGCTTGTAGTGAAGTGGTGTTCAAGTGACCATCGTTCGTGGTGGTACGTGCATATAGGGGCAGCAAAAAAGGTGGTTTTAAGTGGGATGGTCATATGTTTGGAATACCATAGGATGGGATGAACATATTTTTACCTATATGTATAAAATTTTAGTTCCTTATGTTTTCTATATGCACCCCACCCGTGTTGAACACTATGTGATGAACACTCCATTGTTATGGGGGAGGGTGACTTTCCCAACATCCTGGTGGGAGGATGGATGGTTGGTTACCGACTTTACCTTGATCCATCTTATAAGAATTTATCACCCAAGATTCATCAAGAAGGCTGTAATGGATTGAGGTTTAATACCATATTTATAATATTGGTTGTGTGAGAGGTGGTTTGTTTCCCAAGTGTCTTCGGGATGAGGCCAAAGTGTTTTCAGGTGAGACGTGTGGTGGTTGTAGCCCATGTGTCTATGGGCAAGATGTGACGTGGTTGTGGCCTAGGTGTGTGTGGGCAGGTTGTGACAGTGGGGTTTGTGGAAGATTGTGGTGGTGTCAAAATGTTCTCCGTTAGGGATGAACAATTAACTAGTGGGAAGTGGTGCGGGGTACCCAAATATCGATGTGATTATAATTTACTTTACTTGACTTGCATTATTTGGTGAACGTGCCTTAGTGAGGTTGGGGTGGATAGTTTACCTTGTTAGGTTATTTTGAGTTTCTGTTTTTTTCTCACGAGGTCATTAGTATGCTTCTCCCACTTGTGCACGGGTGACTTTGGTTTCTCCCTACCGAGTATACATGTATTCTCACCCTAAGTATATAAATATGTTTTTAGGTTTCCAAGGAGATTATATGGACCATTCCAGACCTTACTAGCTCGGACGTTGGGGACGGTTGTTGTGTTGCTGCTTAGTTTTATTTTGTCACTTACTTTGGAGTTTTCTTTCTATTTTCTAGCAGTTTTACTTAAACATGCATATATGATGAATTTTTTATTCTTTATATACATCTGTCTTGGAGTTATTTGAGGTTGATACATGTTATCTCTTGATCTTGGTTACTATAAAAGGGTAATGCCTCCCACTTTTGTGATATTTCTATTCCCTTGGTGCTGGTCGCCACCCTAGGGCCTATTGGTGGTAAGACTCAGTGGTTATTTTCTCTCCTTCATCTTGAGGAAGGAAGGTCTCAACATCTTGCTATCCCTTCCCTCATCTTGAAGAATGTGGGTCATAATAGAATGGTATCAGAGGCTGATGGTTGAGAGGTAGGATGAAGTTTTGGAGTTAGGCACAGTAAGGATTGCATAGGTTGGTAGGGAAGTAGTGTTAGGTGATCTTGGTGCATGACATAGGCCAGGAAAGACTGTATAGGACACAGGATTTTGGGGCCCCCGTGACACAATGCAAGGACTATAAGCTTACTAAATGACCAAGTGAGGCTACACTGATTATGGGATAGAGACCCTAGGAAAGATACATGCATCATGGTGACTTGTGTTCCTGTTTGTTTTAGGATTTTTTGGAAAATTAAAATAAATAATGAGTTAAAATGAATCCTAAATAAATTCTATACTACATAGGCTTAAGAGTTCCTTGTTTTCCTTTTAGATATGGCTCTCAGACATCACTTGAATGTGGTATGATTAGTGGAGGGTTAGAAGGATGACCTATTTGACTGGAAGAGGGTCAATCCAGTAGAGGAGGATGATCAGTGGTAGAAGATGATTCGTGCTTTCCAGCGGTAGATTTTGGGAAAGTACGAGGGTAGTGTCTCAGACACAGAGATAGAGAATTGGTTCGAGGAGTTGGTGATCAATTTCAGCTTGATTCAGGCTCTGATAGAGTATTGGATCCTAGAAGTGAGCCATATGAGGGGAGCAACACGTCAGTGGTGGGCACTTTACCTTAGGGAGAGGAAGGAGACCGATGTTATGTGGGTCTACTTTGAGAAGGAGTTCCGGGCGAAATTCCTTTCTTCCACGATGAAAGCTGAGAAGAGGCAGGATCTACTCTCCCTCCAGCATGGGAGTATGTTGGTGAGGGAATTGGGGATCGAGTTCAAGGATCTCCTACATTTTTCTTTAGACCTCTTTCCGGATGAGGAGTCTCAAGCGAGGTGCTTAGAGGAGGCACTCTCTCCTTCTCTTCAGTATGCAGTTACTACCTTCACCCTACCGACATACTTAGAGGTTTATAAGAAGGATGAGGTAGTGTAAAGGATGAAATCGTGAGGAGATTTTCTCTGAGAGGGAATTCACCTGAGTTCTTCAAAGGGGAAGTCCATCAGTAGTAAGTCTCTGGCGTCAGGGTCTTCCAGGTTTCAGCTAGTGAGGAGCTAACCACAGTAGTTTCACTTCTAATCTTCTGGTCCTTGCCCTTTTCCCAGAAGCCTGAGGTCGAGGTGTTTTTCTTGCGGAGGCCATGGGAACCTCCAGGGATAGTTCCCGACTTGAGCTCAGTATGGTGGAGGTGGGAAGGTTCAGTGTTCTCTTCAACAATAGTTTCCAGCCAGGCCTTTCTAGCAGTAGGGATAACAGGACCCTGCTCCACTGAGGGCGAATGGTGTAGGAGGAGGCCGACCTCATGGTTATCCTTAGGTGTAACACCCCAAGATTTTGAAAATAAATTTAATATTGAATGTATGAAATAACGAGTTTATAAGAAACACCACTTTGTTATAACTTAACCGATAAACATAATTTTTCTACCTCTGTGATTTGAATTTCAAAAAAATGACATACATGGTTGTGTTCAGTAAGATATTTAGAGTCTCATAAGACAAAATTAATTTTTGGTGAATAGTAACATACCCTTATGAATAGTATTATGAATAGTAATATGACCCATATGAATAGTAATATGACCCAAATGAATAGTAAATAATAATATTATTTTATTTTCTTAAGGTTATAAGGTAATGAGATCTTGATTAAATTTTCAAGGTGATAAAATGAATTATAGTTTTAAAATTTTTATTTTTTGAATAAATTATGATTTAAAAAAAATTAAATTATTAATATTTAGAAAATTATTTTCAAAAATGGAGTTCATATTTTATTTCTACACATCAAAAAATGGTTAGGGTGAATTTTTGGTATTTTTATGAAATACTCAAATTTTTGATGAATAGTAAAATAAAGTAATCTACTGTATATATACATTATCAGT
Organism: Viscum album; assembly: GCA_963277665.1. Classification (NCBI taxonomy): domain Eukaryota; kingdom Viridiplantae; phylum Streptophyta; class Magnoliopsida; order Santalales; family Viscaceae; genus Viscum; species Viscum album. The sequence continues at coordinate 1,178,435,656 of OY728140.1, read as the reverse complement.
TAAATTCAATATTCCTAGAATCATGGATGATGTAAGCACAATTGTTTCAAATTCACATGCATATATTACTATTCTTGGTCAAAATAATCAATACTATTGGTTGTCTTTGTCAAAATAATAAAATAATGAGTAAAATAATGGGAAAACCCTCATCTCCTCCACTATAAACCCCCCCTCACTCCCTCTTATCTTCACTCCTCTAAGACTTGAATCTACTCAAAGTTATACCCAAATAACTTTTCCTAGTCACTCCCCATATCCAAGATCTCTTTGTCTTTCCAAAATACCAAAACCCCTTCCCTTAAAGAATTTTCAAGGAGGTGGATTCAAGAGGTAAATTCACATTCTATTTCTTTCAATTTCATTTCAAGTTCCTTTCTATTGTTATCCTATCCTCAACTCCTCTATCCAAATAACCATGATAACTCCAATATCATCTATATATTGTAATTATATCATGTTAATGGAATAAACATCATAAATATCTTTACTCTCTCACTTTTATTTTATAAACGAAATCATCGTTCGTGAGGTGCCAATTTACAACCTTCATGGATGATGAAGTTTTTTTCTTCAATTTTCCCTTAAATACAGGTAATTAAACCTTTTTATGGTTGAACCAGGATATAATAAATGTATTATAACATATTTAATATCCAAGAACCAGTATATGTACATAATATTAAATCATATGACCAAACTAGTTCCTAATAATCAAAATACCGCTAAAATAATCTAAGTGATTGTCATTAATATTTCATCTAATGATTCATCCTCATTCTATGTAACCAAATGATATAAATGAAAATTAACACTTATGGATGTTCATAAATAATATTTAAACTCAATTCTTGAGATTTACATCAATTCCATATGAACTCTATTACTTAAAAACAAGTGAACCGATTATGAAAATCAAGAAAAAGAACACTCAAGAACGGTGGAATTCAATATTATAACTTATCAATAAGGACATAAATGAACTAAAAAAATTATGATAAACTAAATAAATTTCTAATAGGTTCTTAATTAAGTTATTAATTAGTTTAATTTCATATTCCAGGACCATAAGGTCAAGAGCGGAACATCCAGACTTAAGGTAAGAGTTTTCTACCCGAACCTCCATATTCATTCGGGTTACTCTTATTATCTTCTTACCTCTATCAAATTATTATTTATTCATATTTAATCCTCATGTATTCTGTGTTAATTTTATAAATATGTGTACCAACCATAATACTACCTTCATTTATGGGTATTTACATGTTTTAAAAAGATCTTTAAAAAATCCTTCTTGATAAACAAGCCCGTTTCAAGGGAATTTCTCAAATTCTTACCTATTTTCAAGGGTACTATATAATATATTTCTAGAAAATAGTATCTTTCTAAAATCACTAATTTTATTATGAAAATAATATCTTACTTCACTTCTGTTTTTATACAAATATTTTTCCAAAAGAACTCTTCTTTTCAAAGTAAAAGAGTATTTATCTCAAGAATTACTTGATTATTTTATAAGAGTATCTTCATCTATTTCAACACTCATGTTGATTATTATGTATTATTGGGATTAATATTTATGATATCATATACCAAATTTAATTTAATGGTTTATTATTATTTTGACTGTGAATGTTTTATCTTAAAACCATTCACCAATTTACTCCGAATGGTTAGTGTTTATGCTTAATGTTTGGGGAAAGTTATTTACGTTTCATATGTTAGTTTCAATATGAATGTATATGTTGTTTATGATTATCTCTGTTCATATGAGGGATGAATTGGACTTATTATGTGATGGTTGGGGCCCTCTATTGCCCCTCAATGCATTTGTAGGTCTCATGAGACAAATAAATATGGACTTGGCCGAGGCCTTGCCCATTTTTTGATATGGTTTTGGACGAGGCCTTAATAATTTTTAGATGTATTGGACGAGGCCTTGACGGTATGTTTTAGAATGTCCGGAATATGAATTTTCCTCATTATGAAGCTAGAAATTAAAAGTTCATGAGGTTATTCTACTAGTAGAATACCCATTCTTATGCTTTATTATAGAATTATACATTCAGCTCTTATTCCTGCCATAATGTGTTCAAGTTCATTTTTAAAGGCATGTGTTTTTAGTTATTCACCATACCTAATGTTTATGTTATCTTCCACTGTATTGCTAACTGTTACTGAGCATTTGAGCTCACCTATTTCTTATGTTTCATTTTCTCAGGACATGAATATGTTAATTATGAATGACCTATAAGGATAAACTTATAGTTATGGATGTTCTCAATAAAACTTTTATGTTGTATTTAATTTCAAGCTGCAATGTTGAACTTATGTATGTATCTGGATTTCCAAATATACTAAACTATTCATTCCTTCGGGATAAGACTTTCTTGTAATTATTCCAATTTAATGTAATAAGTCACTGACTCTAGGAAACTATGATCAGGTCTTTACATTAGGGACCTCGACCATGGCATGGTCGGGGAGGCAACCAACAGCCGAGGGGCAGAGGAGATGGGTGTGGCCAGTTTCACGCTGTAGAGACCACAGTTCCAACAAGAATGAAGATTGTTCGAGGTACAATTAGTTTTTTTAGTACGTTTGCTTTCACCTTGTTTGATTCAGGAGCTTCTCACTCCTTTTTTTCACCTAGTCTACCCCATGCCTTGGGAATGGACATAGAGATACTTTCCATTCCCTTGGTGTTGAGTACACCAGTCAGAGGTCAGACCATATTGTTTGATGTTTTTTGGGGATGTAGACTAATGTTGGGGCCGCATCAGTCCAGTGGGGATCTCTATCTTCTACAGATGCAACCATACAATGTTATCCTTAGTATTGTCTGGTTGTACTCTGTGTGTGCTGTTATTGAATGCTTCCAAAAAAGAGTCATGTTTTCAGACACAAAAGGACAACGTGTAGCTTTTGTTGGCAAGCAGAGCTATCAAATAAGGGATTATAGGGGAATATCCCATGAAGAGGCTACTTCGGATGTGTGGGAACAAATTTTTTGGTGAAAGGAGATTCCTACAAGAATGAACTTCTTGGTCTGGCAGATCAGAAATAAGGCTATTCCAATGGAAGAGAACATTCAAAAAATGGAATCTCTATGGATTCCCACTGCTACTACTGTGTGAACCCAAGGGCGGAGTCGACATTTCTTATATTCTTCCATAGCCACTAGGATTCTTACTTGTGGTCCCTGTTCAGCCCCCATCCAGATATGGATAGAGACTCACTATCCTTGCAGGGTTTTTTGTCTGCATGGTTTCACAGAACCGAGAACAGGATCTTGGAGTGCTCTGCTCGGACATTCATTTTTGTGTCAATATGTTGGACCATTTGGGAGGCTCGTAATGTCACGACCCGTCCTCAGGGCCCGTGCCGTGACTACCCCAAGCCCGCCTTCCATAGGCCAGGGGCTGGCGACTAGCACCAAGGCGTAAATCCCAACAAAAAGGGAAGACATTGCCTTTGAAAAGTAAACAAGCACCATAAAGTAAGCAAGCGGAAAAGTAAACACTAAGTAAAAACTGTACAAGCTGTGCTGAAAGTAAAAGGGGCCGGAAATACAAGCCCAACTGTAAAGTACAACTGAAAGGAAAAACAGCAACTGAAAGGAAAAACTGCAGCGTCGAGCCGTCCTCTGGAAGTCCCACCTGAAGGGTGGGTACAGATAGCTCCAATGCTCCTCGGGTCCCGCCGTCCGCTCCGAGCACGTCTCGCTCAGTGGTCCACCTCCAGGTACTGACTCGTCGTGTAGTCCACCTCCGGGTACTGACTCGTCGTGTAGTCCACCTCCGGGTACCGTCCAGTCCTCGAACACTCGGCCTCAATCAGCACTGCCTATCGTCTGCAACCAACACAACGAGGTGCGGGCATAGCCCGTGCAGGGGTGAGTATAACGATACTCAGTAGGGACCCCGAGACCCTCAAGGTCTCTCTAAAACCAACAAGGATAACCACAAAGAAGATCTCAACAGATAACCTCTACTTAGATATATGCCCATACATATACCTAAGTTATCAAGTAACCCATCTCAATCATGAGGCAGACACAAGGTCAAAAGTCTCAGCTCAAACTAGGATTTTCATCATCGAAACCATAACTGCTGAATAGCTCCGTCTCTGGAGTGTACAGTGGTCCTGTCACAACTCCGAGGTATTGCCCACTAACTTAAGATTGCTGTAGTACTCCACCTATCGAGTAATGCGGGCCAGCCGCTACAACCAAGCGCTCCCATGTGCCGCTACAACCAAGCGCACCTCTGTCATGGGTCTGCCGCTACAACCAAGCGCTCCCATGTGCCGCTACAACCAAGCGCACCTCTGTCGTGGGTCTGCCGCTACAACCAAGCGCTCCCATGTGCCGCTACAACCAAGCGCACCTCTGTCGTGGGTCTGCCGCTACAACCAAGCGCTCCCATGTGCCGCTACAACCAAGCGCACCACTGTCGTGGGTCTGCCGCTACAACCAAGCGCTCCCATGTGCCGCTACAACCAAGCGCACCTCTGTCGTGGGTCTGCTGCTACAACCAAGCGCTCCCATGTGCCGCTACAACCAAGCGCACCTCTATCGTGGGTCTGCCGCTACAACCAAGCGCTCCCATGTGCCGCTACAACCAAGCGCACCACTATCGTGGGTCTGCCGCTACAACCAAGCGCTCCCATGTGCCGCTACAACCAAGCGCACCTCTGTCGTGGGTCTGCCGCTACAACCAAGCGCTCCCATGTGCCGCTACAACCAAGCGCACCTCTGTCACACACCGACTCGTTCGATCAGCAGTCGTCGGGTCTCAGTCAGCTACACGGTCTCCGTGCTCCGCCCGCTCGGAGGCCCGTAGCTTAAGATACGGCCATTTGAACGAAAACGTCCGAAGAAGGGGGGTACGGGCCCGGCCTGACCCCCCCTGGGTCGGCCCGGCCGGTCAGACCGGCCTGGCTCGGCTCGGCCGGGCGGCCAAGTGCCAGGCGCCGCGGGCGTTGACTCACGGCCTGAGGAAACCGTGGCCCGCGTGGGCCGCGCTGGTAAACCGCGGACGCGGCAGAGCCGCGTCCCGCGCGGGCAAACCGGACCCGCGCGGCCGCGGGTCCGTTGGCCGCCGCGGCGGGCTCGTCCGGCGGCGCGCCGGGGCGCCGCCGCCTCCGGCCGCCGGCGAGTTCCGCGGGCCACCGGGATCGCTCTGGTGGTCCGATTCTCTTCCCGTCTGTGCCATTGCTCCTCCCGGGATCCGTTCTTTACTACGGAATCGTCAAACATCCGCTGCGGCACGTTCCGTCGTCGCCCGCCAAATCCGCACAAAACGAAGAACGGCGGAGGGTCGTCGGGCCGTGTTCGTTTGGCCCACACCCTCCGCGTTAGAGATAAACAACCGGGAGAATTTTATTCCACATGGGAAAAATAACAATTTTAAGAAGATTAAAATTGTTCACAATTCGGTTCTTTAATTTCTTTAAGAAACATTGACGGGAATAAATTAAAAAGGGATAATTCCCATAATAAATCCCTACCTCGTCGATCGTCGCGCGCGGGCGTTCTTCGCGAAAAAGCTCGTCGCGGAAGAGAGGGATCGTCGCGTCGTCGCGGGGAGGCGTCGCGTCATCGCGGAATCCGGTGTTGAGTCGGCGAACTCAACGCACCATGAAACAGCAGATTTAATTTAATTAATTAAATCCGTGTTTTTGGTTAAGAACCACGAAGGAGATAAAAAGGAAGGTCCGAGATTCTTACCTCAAGAAGCCGATCGAAGATCCGTCGCGGAGGAAGAGACGTCGCAGAAGAACGTTGTCGGCGATTCGGATCAAGGCGTCGCGTCGTCGATTTCCGGGTTCGGCGTTCTTCGCGTTCTTCGCGTTCTTCGCGTTCTTCGCGAGGGAGAAGAAGAAACAAGGATCCTCTCAAATCTTCTCAAAAGATTTTGGGTTGGTCTTATTTTATTAATATGCCAACACACGAAAACAGGTTAAGAAACGATTGAATTAATTCGTTGAATTAATTCAACGAAAGAAACAGGTCATTTAATTCACGAAAGAAACAGCCCATTTAATTCATGAAATAAACCGCCCAATTAAATGGTCTGTTAAGAATTTAGAAAACGCGTCAGTTGACTTTCATTAAGACGGGTTTTCACGGGTGCGTTTCTTAGCGGAAAGAAACGGCGGGGCTCGTGCGGGCCCCACCTCACAAATATCCTACCAAGGGGCCCGCACGAGCCCCGCCGTTTCTTTCCGCTAAGAAACGCACCCGTGAAAACCCGTCTTAATGAAAGTCAACTGACGCGTTTTCTAAATTCTTAACAGACCATTTAATTGGGCGGTTTATTTCGTGAATTAAATGGGCTGTTTCTTTCGTGAATTAAATGGCCTGTTTCTTTCGTTGAATTAATTCAACGAATTAATTCAATCGTTTCTTAACCTGTTTTCGTGTGTTGGCATATTAATAAAATAAGACCAACCCAAAATCATTTGAGAAGATTTGAGATGATCCTTGTTTCTTCTTCTCCCTCGCGAAGAACGCGAAGAACGCGAAGAACGCGAAGAACGCCGAACCCGGAAATCGACGACGCGACGCCTTGATCCGAATCGCCGACAACGTTCTTCTGCGACGTCTCTTCCTCCGCGACGGATCTTCGATCGGCTTCTTGAGGTAAGAATCTCGGACCTTCCTTTTCATCTCCTTCGTGGTTCTTAACCAAAAACATGGATTAAATTAATTAAATTAAATCTGCTGTTTCATGGTGCGTTGAGTTCGCCGACTCAACACCGGATTCCGTGACGACGCGACGCCTCCCCGCGACGACGCGACGATCCCTCTCTTCCGCGACGAGCTTTTCCGCGAAGAACGCCCGCGCGCGACGATCGACGAGGTAGGGATTTATTATGGGAATTACCCCTTTTTAATTTATTCCCGTCAATGTTTCTTAAAGAAATTAAAGAACCGAATTGTGAACAATTTTAATCTTCTTAAAATTGTTATTTTTCCCATGTGGAATAAAATTCTCCCGGTTGTTTATCTCTAACGCGGAGGGTGTGGGCCAAACGAACACGGCCCGACGACCCTCCGCCGTTCTTCGTTTTGTGCGGATTTGGCGGGCGACGACAGAACGTGCCGCAGCGGATGTTTGACGATTCCGCAGTAAAGAACGGATCCCGGGAGGAGCAATGGCGCAGACGGGAAGAGAATCGGACCACCAGAGCGATCCCGGTGGCCCGCGGAACTCGCCGGCGGCCGGAGGCGGCGGCGCCCCGGCGCGCCGCCGGACGAGCCCGCCGCGGCTGAAGCCGCGGCGGCGGCGGCCAACGGACCCGCGGCCGGGCGGGTTCAGTTCGCCCGCGCGGGACACGGCTCTGCCGCGTCCGCGGTTTACCAGCGCGGCCCACGCGGGCCACGGTTTCCTCAGGCCGCGGGTCAACGCCCACGGCGCCTGGCACTTGGCCGCCCGGCCGAGCCGAGCCTGGCCGGTCTGACCGGCCGGGCCGCGCCCCGGCCGGGCCGGACCGGGCCAATCGGGTCGGGTCGGACCCGGGTCGGGTCGACCCGGTTCGGGCCGACCCGGGGGGTGGGGGGGGGGGGGGGGGGGTCGGGCCGGGCCCGTACCCCCCTTCTTCGGACGTTTTCGTTCAAATGGCCGTATCTTGAGCTACGGGCCTCCGAACGACGCGCCGTCAGTGACAACGCGATCCTTGGATTGAGACGGTGGTTTCGGTATACTATACTCAAGGTGCACCTTCCTTTTCGGGAGCCTACGTAGTTAAAACTCCGTAGTTAAGCGTGCTTGGCCTAGAGCAGTGATCAGGATGGGTGACCTCCTGGGAAGTTTCCCAGGATGGGTGTGAGACGGAAAGACCAATAACTAACAGACCGGGCGTCCGATTGACGCGCCGTCTGTTTCGTTGAATTCCTCTAAGTGAGACGGATCTTTTGGCATACTCCGCCCGAGGTTTGGACGCAGGTGGAGTACGGTCGGGTTGGTTTTGCCTTAAAAACCAACCGGGCCCCTGGGACGAAAAAGCCAATAACTCTCAGACCGGGCGTCCGATTGACGCGCCGTCTATTGCGTTGAGTTCCTCTTGATGAGACGGAACTTTTGGCATCCTCCGCCCGAGTTTTGGATGCAGATGGATAGTGGCCGGGTTGGATCGCACTGAAATCCAACCGGGCCCCTGGAACGGAAAAGCTGATATCTTTCAGACCAGACGTCCGTTTGACGAACCGTCAGTTGCATTGGTGATCACGTTGAAAAACGGTCCCTATGAGTATACCCTGTGAGTGTTCGGGGTATAGTTGAGTTACGACCGGATTGGTTCGCTCACGAAACCAACCGGGCCCCTGGGACGAAAAGGCTAATAACTCACAGACCGGGCGTCCGATTGACGCGCCGTCTGTTGCGTTGAGACCGCTATGACGAGGTGGTCCTTCGAGATACTTCCTTGCGGGACTTTGTGATACTTGGAGTATCGACCAGTAGCTCGTGGAGCGGACCCTCCCGGAGACGAGCGGGCGGAGCACGGAGACCGTGTAGCTGACTGAGACCCGACGACTGCTGATCGAACGAGTCGGTGTGCGACAGAGGTGCGCTTGGTTGTAGCGGCACATGGGAGCGCTTGGTTGTAGCGGCAGACCCACGATAGAGGTGCGCTTGGTTGTAGCGGCACATGGGAGCGCTTGGTTGTAGCGGCAGACCCACGACAGTGGTGCGCTTGGTTGTAGCGGCACATGAGAGCGCTTGGTTGTAGCGGCAGACCCACGACAGAGGTGCGCTTGGTTGTAGCGACACATGGGAGCGCTTGGTTGTAGCGGCAGACCCACGACAGAGGTGTGCTTGGTTGTAGCGGCACATGGGAGCGCTTGGTTGTAGCGGCAGACCCACGACATTGGTGCGCTTGGTTGTAGCGGCACATGGGAGCGCTTGGTTGTAGCGGCAGACCCACGACAGAGGTGCGCTTGGTTGTAGCGGCACATGTGAGCGCTTGGTTGTAGCGGCAGACCCACGACAGAGGTGCGCTTGGTTGTAGCGGCACATGGGAGCGCTTGGTTGTAGCGGCAGACCCATGACAGAGGTGCGCTTGGTTGTAGCGGCACATGGGAGCGCTTGGTTGTAGCGGCTGGCCCGCATTACTCGATAGGTGGAGTACTACAGCAGTCTTAAGTTAGTGGGCAGTACCTCGGAGTTGTGACAGGACCACTGTACACTCCAGAGACGGAGCTCTTCAGCAGTTATGGTTTCGATGATGAAAATCCTGGTTTGAGCTGAGACTTTTGACCTTGTGTTTGCCTCATGATTGAGATGGGTTACTTGATAACTTAGGTATATGTATGGGTATATATCTAAGTAGAGGTTATCTGTTGAGATCTTCTTTGTGGTTATCCTTGTTGGTTTTAGAGAGACCTTGAGGGTCTCGGGGTCCCTACTGAGTATCGTTATACTCACCCCTGCACGGGCTATGCCCGCACCTCGTTGTGTTGGTTGCAGACGACAGGCAGTGCTGATGGAGGCTGAGTGTTCGAGGACTGGATGGTACCCGGAGGTGGACTACACGACGAGTCAGTACCCGGAGGTGGACTACACGACGAGTCAGTACCTGGAGGTGGACCACTGAGCGAGACGTGCTCGGAGCGGACGGCGGGACCCGAGGAGCATTGGAGCTATCTGTACCCACCCTTCAGGTGGGACTTCTAGAGGACGGCTCGACGCTGCAGTTTTTCCTTTCAGTTGCTGTTTTTCCTTTCAGTTGTACTTTACAGTTGGACTTGTATTTCCGGCCCCTTTTACTTTCAGCACAGCTTGTACAGTTTTTACTTAGTGTTTACTTTTCCACTTGCTTACTCTGTGGTGCTTGTTTACTTTTCAAAGGCAATGCCTTCCCTTTTTGCTGGGATTTACGCCTTGGTGCTAGTCTCCATCCCCTGGCCTATGGAAGGCGGGCTTGGGGTAGTCACGGCACGGGCCCTGAGGATGGGTCGTGACACGTAATAATGTTCGTATGGGATAAAGATACTCTCTGTTATTCATGAAGATGTAGTTGAGAGCTCTCATCGCTGAGCTGGCCTCGTTAGTGAAGGGAGGGTAGGCGTTGGTGTCAATCTGCAACATTCTCAATTGGCCCTACAATCCAAATAGGGGGAGTGACCATTGGATTAGATGGAAACCTCCAAAAAGTGGGTTGAAGTTTAATGTGGATGGATATTTTATGGAAGGGGCCATGAGGGGCGGTGGGGTTCTACGGGACTCCTGGGGCTCAGTTCATCTTGGTTTCAATGCTTTTTATGGTCTGAGAAACTCATTGGGAGCAGAAGTGTGGGATCTTCTCTCTGGGTTGACGGTTTGTATGAGGCTGGTTTTTTGGGTGTCTAAGATCGAATCTGACTCCAAAGTCCTTGTGAGGTATTTTTAGGGATGTCATGAAATCCATCGGGAGTTGACTTATCTTATTCTTCGATGCCAAAGAGAGACCAATCATGGGTGTATGGTCCATCACAGTTGGAGGGAGGCCAATTTCACGACGGATTCTCTGGCTCAGTTGGTTAGGTAGGATGAGGAGCTTCTAATTTATGATAGTTTGGACTCTCTTCCCATTGAATGAAAGAGTGTAGTCCAAGGGGATGCCTTGGGTCTATATCACTTTCTCCCTCTTTGAAGGGTTGGTGCAATGTACTTTTGTTATCAATAAAAAATAACTTTCAGCAGTAGCTGAACTATCAGTGGGATCGATGGATGGTGAGATAGTGGAGGTTCCGAGAGTTGTCGGAGAATTTCTGGATGTTTTCCTTAAGGAGGTTGTGACTCTACCCCCTCGATGTGACATAGAGTTCAGAATAGACTTACAACTTGGTGATAGTCTGATTTCAATGGATCCTTATCAGATGGTGCCTTATGAGTTGCGAGAGTTGCAGATCCAAATTGAAAACCTGATGAAGAATGGTTTCATCCGACCTAGTGTGTCACCATGGGGTGCTTCAATATTGTTTGAAAAGAAGAAAAATGGTGGTCTGAGGCTGTGCATAGACTACCACAGACTGAATCAAGTAACGGTCAAGAACCGTTACCCTCTCCCAAGGATATATGATCTTTTCTACTAGCTGAGGGGAGTGAGTTGGTTTTCCAAGATTGATCTGCAGTCTGGATATCACCAGTTGAGGGTTAAGGAGAGTGACATCTTGAAGACTGCTTTCAGGTGCAGGTATGAGCACTTTGAGTTCGTAATTATGTTGTTTGGTGTTACGAATGCACCAGCTGTGTTCATGGGGCTTATTAACTCCATCTTTTGTGATTTCTTAGACTGGTTTGTCATCATATTAATCAATGACATCCTAATATACTCGAAGTCATAGGAGGAGCATACCAAGCATCTTAGGATTGTCCTAGAGGTCCTTCGGCACCACCAACTCTATGGAAAGCTGTCCAAGTGAAAGTTTTGAAGATGAGAGGTTCACTTCCTTGGGAATGTTGTGTCTTAGTAGGGAATAATAGTGGACCCTTCGAAGGTCACATTAGTTGTTTCTTGGGCAGCACCCAAGAATGTGGCAAATATTCACAGTTTTCTTAGTCTCACAAGATACTACCAGATATTCATACCAGATTTATCCCGAGTAGCAACTCCGTTGACAGATCTGACCATAAAAGGACAAGTTTTTTGTATGGGATGAGTAGTGCCAGGAAGCATTCGACTATATGAATGAGAATTTGGTAAGTGATCCAGTGCTCAAACTTCCAGAGGAAGGGGTGATGTTCAAAGTGTTTTGCGATTCTTCTCATCTAGGCTTGGGGTGTGTGCTGAAGCAGCAACGGGGAGTGATATCCTATGGGTCTAAGCAGTTACGTCCCCATGATCGTAACTATTCCACCTATGATATGGAACTAGAAATGATCATGTTCACACTAAATCTGTGGTGACATTACCTCATTGGGGATCTCTTTGTGGTTTTCACATATCATAAGGGCTTAAGGTACATCTTTTCCCAATGAGATCTAAACTTGTGGCAACGAAGGTGGATGGAGTTTCTCTAGGATTACTATTTTAAGATCTCCTACACCTCAGGAAAGAGGAATGTTGTGGCTGATTCTTTGAGAAGGAAGTCACAGAAGGAAGTTGTTCAAAAATCTACAAACGCTTGGAGGGCGATTGAGGAGTTGGCTGCCTTGCACTTAGATGCAAGAATAGATGGTGGAAGAGGCCATCTATTTTAGATGACAATAAAGTCATCTCTAAGGAAGAAGGTGGAGGAATCTAAGTTGGGAGAATCATAGGTGGAGGTGATGCATGATCACATTGACTGGGATGATGCTACGGAGGGATGGTCAGAGGATTTCAGAATTGGATGTTGTTCCGTGGGAAGCTATTTTTTCTAGTGGCAATGCACAGGGAAGTTCTCTGTGAGTTTTATAGCTCACCCCTAGCGGTACACTCAGGAATTTCCAAGATGTACCGAGGCTTGAGGGAACTGTTTTGGTGGCCTGATGTGAAGCGGGTAGTGGCGAAGTTTGTGGAAAAGTGCTTGGTGTTCCAGAAAGTGATGGCTGAGAACCGTGTTCTCGATCGTTTGTTGCAGCCCCTAAATGTCCCAGAGTGGAAGTGGGATGACATATTGATGGATTTCATCCCTGGATTACCCAAGGCCTAGGGAGGATGTGATGCTATCTAGGTAGTAGTGGATCGATTGATGAAATCGACTCACTTCTTAGCAATCAAGGAGTCAAGCACAGTGGATGCCTTAACACATAGGTATGTTGATAAGGTTGTGTGACTGCATGAAGTTCCTAAATACGTAATCTCATTTTGGGATACATTTTTATGAATTAACACTACCTTCCAACCTTAGATAGATGGGAAAACAAAGTGGACCATCCAGATGTTGGAGGACATGCTGCGAGCATGCATCTTTAATTTTGGTGGGTATTGGGTAAAACACTTGCCCTTGGTAGAGTTTACTTACAATAATAGCTATCAATCTTCCATTGGCATGAATCCATTTGAATCTTTATATAGAAGACCGTGTCATTCACCCTTGTGTTGGACGGAAGTTGGGGAGACAACTGTTTTTGGTCCCGATGTGGTGTAGAGTAGACAGAGAAGGTGAAGCTTATCCATGAGAGGATGAAGGCATCACATGACTGAAATAAGTTTTATGCCGATCACATAAAAAGGCCCTTGGAATTTGATGTTGGGGACCACGTATTATTGAAGGTTTCCCCTCGATGTGGGAAGTAGAGGTTCGAAAAAGGGAGTGAGATTTCTCCCAGGTTCATCAGACCTTTCTAGGTGTTGGGACGAGTTGGCAAGGTGGCATATTAGTTAGCATTTCCATCGTAGTTGGGGAAGATCCACAATGTCTTTCATGTATCCCAGCTTCGTCGGTATCTTCACTATGACTCCCATGTCATTGATTAGAGGGAGTTGGATATCGAGGATGAAGCAACATTCATGGAGCAACTAATGGAGATCTAGGATCATCAAGAGAAGGTACTGTGTGGATGGAGCATTCCATTGGTTTGTGTGTTTTGGAGGCATGGTGGCCTCGAGGAGAGTACTTGGGAGTGAGAGGCGCAGATGTGTGCCTAGTACACAAAGTTGTTTTAAGTTTTTATCATGTGTTTTTCTTGTGATATAATACTTGAAACTTGTTTTCTATATGATGAGTTGTTTCCTTGTTATGTGATGTACGATAAAATCCTGATTTATGAGGAGGGGGGAACTTGATCTCTAATGAAGACACATTAATGCAGATGCAATTAAACCCATGCAGGTGAGTCAGTGTCGCCCAAAGTGAATAATATCTTGACATGAGAGAGGGAATTCCCTGATTTATATGTTTGGGCAATGTGAACTTTGGTTCTTGTGTGGTATGTATTGTAGTTGTTGGGTTGGAAAATCTCATAGGATGTGTTCTTGGATGTTGATGTTTCACTCTAATGAGGTGGTTTGTCCTTGGAAGGTATTTTACAGGGTGGTTGTTCAGACCCCTCTTTCTTCTGGGTTGGTTTTGAATTCTTGAGGGAGAATAGTCTGAGAGGTATCTGATGTAATGGCCAAGATACCCATGGTCTATTAATCTTTCAAAATATAGTGTTTGGGGTGTTTTGGGAGGCAATGTTGGATCATTTCAAGAGTTTAACAAAATTTTGATTTTTCCATCAGTGACTCTGGGCATCGGTGTTGGTGACTTAGGGCGTCAGTGTTAGTGACTCAGGGCATCGATGTCAGTGACTTAGGAAGTCGACATCGGTGACTCAGGGCATGGGTAAATCAAGGTTTTAGTGTTGGTGGATCAGGGCATCGGTGAGTTCAGGCATTGGTGAGTCAGGGCATCTGTGAGTGAGGGTGTCAGTGAGTCAGGGCATCGGTGAGTCAGGGCCTCAGTGAGTCAGGGCGTCGGTGAGTCAGGAATCAGTAGGTCACATCGATGGATCACATGGGTGGATTGCTGTCTGTGACTTGCTGTCAGTTTCTTGCTGTCAGTGACTCACCCATTGGTGACTCATTTTCTAGTTTTTCCCAGTTTTTCTAGTTTTTTCCATCTTACGTTTTATTTGATGTAAATCGAGTTTCAAGCCTTTTTTGGGAATTTCTAAAGGCGTTTCAAAGGATATTAATTATATATTTAATATCCTAACTCCCTAGGGACTTTGAAATAGTCGAACTACATGGTCTTGGCCACAATCCAATGTTAATGACTTTTGAAACCATTCTTCCATTGATATAGGATTTTAATTTTCTAAGTTGAGACCTTCTCTTCCCAGTGTTTTTCCATTCTCTCTTGGTGATCCTAGAGCCTTCCCTTCCCATGGAGTCACATGGTGTGTCTTAGCCATCAATCCGGTTTTTCTTGGAGTTTTCCTGCTACTCACACACCCCCTATTCTGGTGCAAGGAGTAGTTTTGGTCTCTTTTTGTTCCAAGTAGGGATTTTTCTTCGTCTCTATTTTAATTATGTATCATGTGGAGTGGGTGTACACATGAATCTTTTTGAATACTACTAAAACTTATTTAAAGAAGATAATAGGAAGGAATAAATGAGGATGGGGAAGATGTTGATGATCACTTGATTTTATCTGTTATCCTTAATCTGTAATGTGGATTGTATGGGTTATAGATGTTGATGATCACTTGCTTTTATCTGTTATCCTTAATCTGTAATGTGGATTGTATGGGTTGTATCCCTCTTAAAATCATGGATGTTGGTGGTCTTTGCTTGCGCACCCATGATGCTTCATGCTTATTGTTGATTCTCTATTGAAACGACTGTAAACATGAAATCAGATTAATTACAAATACCCAGTTAAATGAAAAGGATGCCCAAGGATGAAACCTAATTTGTGATCACCTATATTTATCAAAGTTGAATTAAAGAACCTTTATTAGTTAAATACAAATATACTCAGCTTGTTTTTGTGTGGCTGTGTGATTTATGGGCCTTGTTGGGATTTTTTCTTTGTGAGGGTTATATGGTGGTTGCTGTGGGATTTGTGTATGAGGTGGTGCAAGATATGTGATAGAATATTAGGTTGAGATATTTATTGATTGTTGAATGGATGGACTTGTTATGTAGTGGGACTGCATCTGGGTGGTGGCTGGGTAGTGGGGCTTCAAGACTAGGATGTATCATGATTTCATTTTTGTGAGTGTTAGAATGGTTTCCCTTACCATTATACCTTCTTTCCTTGTTTGTCTTAGACAATGGATGGTACGATTGTTTTGTCTTATAATATTTGCAGTGTTTGGTAGTTACCCGGGTAAGGATGGAAATAAATAAATAAATGATTTGATAACACAAAATGATAATTGGTTAAATGAATCAGTTGGGGTATGTTTTGAATTGGGGATTGTAGTGTAGCGGTGTTTAAGTGACTGTTATTCGTGGTGCTACATGCATGTAGGGGCAGCCGCAAAGGTTGTTTTGAGTGGGCTGGTCATTTGTTTGGAATCCCATAGGGTGGGCTGAGAATTTTTTACCTATATGTATAAAATTGTAGTTCCTTATGTTTTCTATACTCACCCACCCATGTTGAGAACTATGTTCTGAACACCCCATTTTTATGGGGGAGGGTGTCTTTCCAAACATCTTGGTGGGAGGATGAATGACCAGTTACTGACTTTACCCTTCTCACACTTCTAGGCATTTATCTCCCAAGATTCATCGAGAAGGCTGTAATGGATTGGGGTTTAATACCATATTTATGGTATTGACTGTGTGATAAGTAATTTTTTTCCAAGTGTCTTTGGGATGAGGCCCATGTGTTTTTGGGTGATACGTGTGGTGGTTGTGGCCTAAGTGTTTGCGGGAAGGATGTGATGTGGTTGTGGAACATGTGTGTGTGGGTAGGTTGTGATTGTGGGTCTTATGGAAGAGCGTGGTAACGTCAGGACGTTCGCTATTAGGGATGAGCAGTTAACCAGTGAGAAGTAGTGCGGGGTACCCAAATATCGATGTGATTATACTTATTTTACTTGAATTGCATTATTTAGTGAGTGTGCATTGGTGAGGTTAGGGTGGATATTTTACCTTGTTAGAAGCTTTTGAGTTTCTTCTGTTTTCTCACGGAGGCATTAATATGATTCTCCCACTTGTGCATGAGTGAATTTGGTTTTTCCCTACTGAGTATACATGTATTCTCATCCTACATATATATAACTATTTTCAGGTTTCCAAGGAGATTACATGGATTGTGCTGGACCTTACTAGCTCAGACATTGGGGATGGTTGCTGTGTCGCTGCTTAGTTTTATTTTGGTACTTTGTAGTTTTCTTTGTATTTTTTAGCAGTTTTACTTAAAAATTCACGTGGGATGGATTTTGGTTTCTTTATATACATCTATCTTAGAGTTTTTTGAGGTTGATACATCTTATCTCCCGATCTTGGTTACTATAAAAAGGGTAATGCCTCCCACTTTCTTGATATTTTTATACCCTTAGTGCTGGTCGCCACCCTAGGGCCTATTAGAGGTAGGACTCGAGGGTCATTATCTATCATTCATCTTGAGGAAGGAAGGTCTCAGCATCTTGCTATCCCTTCCCTCATCTTGAAGAAGTTAGTTCATGGCATGTGATGTCTTGGTTAGTATGACATTGTTTTTACTTAAATGGTTTGATGTATAAATATTAAAATGATTTTGAGAAACATATTATAGGATCATTTTTTTTGATTTTGATATGATTAATGATATTTTAGGTGAGATTTTATTGGGTTGGGGTATATATAACCTCTAGGTTTAATATAAATGATTATTTTGTAAGAATGAAATTATATTTTTGGGATGTAAGTTGAAATGTATGAGATCACCTTTGAGGCTAAAACATTCTTTAATATTGAGTTTATTGATGTAATTTTGGACGTTGGTTTATGGAATGATCTAAGTTGAATCTTTGGAGTTATTGTCGAATATTTAAAGTAAAATATATTATTCAATTTTGATATTGTCTTACCTTGGGCCAACCATTTTGGTTAGTGTTTAAATATAAGAGGAATATATTATTATCCCTTAATATATTTTTTGATATGTTATAAGTTGATTTTAGTGTTCCAAGCATAAAAAAATCATCTGGAATACTCATCATTCATAGACAAAGATTCTATTGTGATGAAAACTGATTAAAGGATGAAATTATAATTTTCAAGTAAGTATATTTCCTTATGTTCTTAATATAGAAGGTAAATGAATTCTTTAACTCTAGGAAAATAATCTTGAAATAAAAATGTCATCATTTTACCTTCATTTCTGACAAATTAATGATATCTTCCCCCTCATTAATTTATGGTTTTTTGGTCATTAAATTTTTCATTACTATGTTCTTTATCACTTTTTGTTAGTCATTCGGCGTTACTTTTCTCCTCCATGTCTATATTTTAACTTCCACCCAATGTTCTCCTTATATGGGAACCCAATTATGTGTTAATTTAAGTGACATTATGTTACCCACTTTCCCTTTTTAAGATAAGTTTTATTATGCCTCAGTATGATGTGGGGTTTCAAAAAAGTTATTTTTAAATATTGAACATTTGATGACCAAGATAAAATTTTGAGGAAACAATTTATTTTAGGGGAGAATAATGCAACACCTCAAGTTTTTAAATAAATAAAATGATGTTTTATAACATATACAATATGCAACACCGAGGTTGAACGAATCATGATTATTTAAATATGATCATTATAACGTAAACATTAAATTGATGAGTATTAATAGGATTAAATTATTTATGAAATATATATATAATGGTCCAAATCAATTTAAATTTATTGATAAAATCTTAGTAAATAAGCACTCAATTTTTAATTGATATCTTATTCTTTTAAAAATATGTTTTACTAAAAAACGATTTTCATTGATTTTTGTGAGAAAATATTATAATTAATTTATAGAAATTTTATAAAAGGTATTTTATAAAATTAATTTCATTTTTTAAATCATCATATCAAAATTATTTTAGGGTAATTTTTTTAGGATTTTTCCAAAATGATTGATTTTTTAGTAAATAGTGAAAATTATCGATTTTTTGAATAACATTATTTCTTTTAATTAAATAAAGTATTTTAAAAGTCCCATTATATTTTATGTTTGTTCTTAAAGTGACTTATGTACCATATTATTTATAATAATATAATTAATTTCATTTTAATCATCAATTTTCATGATTTTTTATAAGTTTATATTTATTCTTAAAAACACGGTTTTCTGTAAACTATTTTTATGTGCATAAAGTTTATCTATTTTAATTAATTAAAATAAGAACTAGTAAGGAAATGTTTAAATGAAATATATAGTTTATATCTCTATTAATATTAATTCAAATTCATATAATTATGATTTCCAGTGATAGAGCTAATATAAGTCAGCCGTTGTTTGAAAAATGCATTTATTTTGAAAAACCATTTTTCGACATGTTTTGTAGGTTTATTTTTAAATTTAATTCTATCAATACTATGAACTAAATTTAATAAAATTAATTCCATATTTGGAATCATAATATTTAATATTAATAAATAAGTTCATCTTAATGTTTGGTCATAGTGAATAATAAAAATAGCAAAAATTAATTATCACGGTTAAGGTTAAAACTGGGTTTTGTGCGTTACATGCGCTTGTGTTAGAATTAATTTTATAAAAAAATATGTTTTTTATTCAATAAAATTTATTTTATATTTAGAATCATTGAGTCTAAATTTTTTAATAAGTCTCATTTTATTTTTAGTCATAAAGGATAAATTACCTATGTAAAAAAACTATTTATCGCGGTGACAACTAATAAGGTAAAAGAGAGTAGCCATAAAGTAAAATGGAATAACATGTTTTATTTTTTTTATTTTTTTATTTTGGAGTTGTGTCTCAACCTTATCTTTCCTCCACTACACCATTTATCAATTTTTGAGTCACTTGTCTTGAGAGTGAATTCCCATTATCGATTTTTTTTGAGTATTTACGAAAATGAAACCGCTTCTCACTTATAAAAGGGAACATAATATAATCTTTTATTAAGATTTAAAACTCCTTGTTTTTAATAAAATCCCTGAAAAAATAACTTCATTACTTAATTTAACACTTCCTAGAGTTCTTACTTTGTTTAGAAAATCCTCTTAGGAAGTATTTTGGTGAAAACATAATGAGGTTGTCCGAAGAAGAGGTATCGTTCTTAACTGAGGGTTTGTTTTTATTTATTATTCCAAATCCTTCAAATATTATTAAAAAATGTTGATATAATAAAATTGTATCTCCAATATAATAATTTTTTTATGTTAACAGAATAAACTACATCCGTCTCTTCTTCTATCAAATGGGAAATGAAACCATCGTTCATGTGTACGGTGGACTACCACCTCGTGAATCGATAAAATTCATTTTCCATTATTACCTATCACAAATATTTATGATGATGGATTTAATTTATATATATTATATTTATGAAATATTTATCATTATGTAAAATTAATATATCATATATTTTCTTACCTATCAATTCATATAAAAATGATAACGTCGTTCATGTATACGTGTGGATTACCACCTCCACAAAGTGATGTGATTCTATTTTCATTACCGAATCACATGGATGATATATATAAGCGTATTTAAATAAATAATATGATATTTATGATATAATTATAATTATTTAATGATAAAATAATACTTACCTTCTTTCTATCATGATCATTGAAAAACAGAAACATTACTTGTAACATCCCAGGTAAATAAAGAATAAAACATATTTCATATTTATTAAATTTTTTGAATTAAATATTAATTTTACTTTAAAGGGGTTTCTATGTTTGATAGCGTACTCGATATGCAACAATGAGTTTCTTTGAAATCTTACGTTGCACACTAACAATATAATATTATTATTTTAAATGGTAGTTAACTCCTAGCCGTTGTATTGGGAGGATTGAACAAAACTAACTACAATATGATTATACATATTTGTTAAATGTATTTACATTTATCCAATAAAAAGTTAGAGGCTAAAAATATGAATGAATCTAATTTTAAGCATAAATACTCTAATATTCAGTAAAAGGTCGATTTACCGCCATTTGACGGAGAACCCTCTTTAAATCTAGTTTTGGTCATTTTTATATGTTCTATTTGAAAAAATAAAATTCTTTTTTAGATTCGGGACATCAAAATTTACTTTGGGTAAATTTTTGGAATTTTTATACTAAAGTTCATTTTTTAATGAATAGTGAAAAATACTGTATTTTAATTCAAAAGTGTGTTTTAATATAATTTATTTATATGGTTATATTATCTTTTTAATTGGTTTTAAAGTGTAATTAGAATATATTTTTCCAATTTAATCCAATGTTGGTAATTTTAATTAATTTCACTTTGAAATTGGACGTAAACAAGTATCAATCTTTTGATAGTTATTGTTTCTTAAAAACATGATATTTGTTTTGATAACGGGAATTGATTTTAAATTAATTAATGAAACTTATATGTTTAGAATTTGGTAAAATAGAAATAATTTTTGAATTCGGAATATCAAATATAGCTTAGGCTAGATTTTTGGTAGTTTTCTGAAAAACATCAATTTTTGTTGAATAGTGAAACCACTTAGTAGTAGTTAAAAAAACTGACTTTTTCATTTAAATGAAATTTTACCACTTTTGTGAATTGAATTTCAAAAATCCGACATACATGGTTGTTATTAGTAAGTAAAATGTGGTTCAATACAATGAAAATAATTTTTGGTGAATAGTACCTTTTGACTTTTATTTACCGCGGTTAAAGGTAAATAGGGTAATTCAAGGTAAAAAGAATATTATAATAACTCAACATTACCTTAACACTTGTAAAAACATTATTAGTTGAGTCATTTACTATCATGGGCATCTTTGAGTTGATTTTGGGATCCCATTGAGCCACTTGGGAGTGATAATGACACTTTAGATTAATTAACTTAAAGTAAAGGCAAAAATGACATTAAAAATATCTTTTAGTAAATTAATTTTTACATGGGGTTATTTAAGTTATATTTTTGACTATAAATATTCATTGGAAAGATAAAAATATTTCCTACATCATGGTATTTTTTTTATAATTTTTAGACATCAAATAAATTAAATTATATATGACACAATAATGATGCAGTATTTACCTCATTAATAAATCATTTAAATAAATAAGATTATAAATATTAAAATAACATCCAAAATCTATCCAATTCTTATTTTATGATTTTATTTAAACTATTCATTATCCTATCTTAGACTTTAATTAGTTTTGTACCTTTAGAAATCGAATATCATTATATAATAAAATAATATTATCACACTTTCCTAAAGAGCCCCTCCTCTCCCTTATAAAAAGCTCTCACTTCTAACCAATTACTCACACCTCTCAAGCCTTTTTATCATAAAAAATCGGCACAATTAAGCTACCTACATCCCTATCCTCCTCATAGAAGCCTTACTTTTTCATAAGGCACTTTAAGAAGTCCTTTTGGTTCAAACCAAAGGAAGTTACCCAAATTAAAGGTAACAGTTTCTCTTAAATTCTTTTCTTTTATTTTACTTCTACAACCCTAAACTCTTTTTATTACTTTATTTTATAACAAAAATAGTATCCTCAATATACTAGGATGTTTTTATGATAAGGATTCAAACTACACTTATACACACCTCCATCTAATGGGTGAAGAACATACTGTTTCTGTGGATGACAAACTAACGCCTCACGAGACGATGATTGTTCGATTATCTCCTACTGCCTATCATGGTGGATATTAAGATGAAACTATATTTATATATAATATATGTTATGTTTATATTTTATTTATGCTTCTGTATTTTTCATTTATAGAATACCTTTATGGTTTCCATTATGGGTAAACGCGATAATTTCATTTGAGGAAGTGCGGACTACCGCCCCATTAAAGTGATATGACTAGTTAATTCCATATGTGGGATGTATAAAGGATAAAGTTAATGATATTATATATGATATTATACTGGAAGTATAATATACCTATGTATCATTATGTTTTAATTTCATTAAAATAATAAATAGAAATGAAAGTAGCGTTCATGCGTATGTACGACTTACCATCTCCATGAACGGTGCATCTAATTTCTTACCTCCAAATGATATGTAATATTATAAATATATATATATATACTAGATATATATAATATATATGATATATAAATAATGAATATCATTCTAGATATAATGGATTATTGACCACATGGACAACTTTTAAATATAAGTTGTTCATTTTTGACTCAAGTACCAAATATCGACAAAACGAACGTTATTAACTTAAATGATGAAATAATGTTTATAACATGGTAATAAGTGATATAAAATGAATAATAAACTCAAAAAAGGTTCTTAAGCAAGTAGAAATTTACTTTAGTTTATTATTCAGGAGATTAAAGAACGAACGGGTCAAGTCAGACATGAGGTAAGAGACTTCATCTCAATCTCCTTTCATTGAGGCATATTTTGTTCTAATACATGACTTTATTTTATATGTTGTGTAAACACCTTTTAATTTTCATTTCATTCTAATGGAATATTTTTATACGAAGCATTTTACTAAATAACAAAAAGGAATGTTTTTTAACGTAAGCGGTGACAACGACCTTTTTCTACCGCCGCAAGTATTATTTGATCTTTGACTTCCTTAACAAGCCGTTGTGTTTTTTTAAAAAGGAAAATAAATACCATATAATTTTTACGTATTTTGGTATTGAAAATGGTTTTTATAATGGATTTGTTATGTCAATATATTTTAAAGATATATTGTGATTGAAATATGGAAATGTTATCTTTCCTTTATGTTTGTTTTATGTGTTATGAATATGTTATGGTTCTTAGGAATTATTTATGTATACGGGTGGTTCCATGATAAACCTAGGGCAGGTGAGCCCGAGATAGCTGTCCAATGCATTGGGTAACGCGACAGAGGTAAATGTGGATGTTTCTCCTAAGAGATTTAGGGAATATACTGTGATGGGTATTCTAAAGTAACTCCCTATGTAGTTGTGATGACTACAATGTAAGTATGTTATGGATGTCACAAGTTACCTTTATGATTTATGATTTCTATGTGTTATTCATAAATCTTATAATTTCATGAGGTAAGTAAGAGTTTATGTTTTGTTTGTATTTTTGAACTAATGATTTCTTTCTTTGTTTTATAACCCTTACTGATCTTTTTATGCTCATCCCAAGTTTTTAAATGTTTTTCACAGGGCTTAAAGATGAATAGGGTCAAAGATGAGATCAAGGAAAAGTCATGCTGTCTAAAACATGAAACTATACATGACTCTTTTTTTCAAGAGTTTTTATTTTATGAAAAAAATAGAAACTGAGTAGAAGTGTCTACTTTTTAATCTTTTGAGATGTAATAGTTATGTCCTAATTCTCTAGAACTCGAAACCTAAAAAGATCCTCAATGTGAATTAATTTGTTTAATTCAATATTATGTAATGTTTGAAGACCGGATCCTTATAGTTGTTATCAGAGGTCAGTTTAGATAACTTTAGGAGTTTGTGTATTGTTAAATTAATATCCATAAAATAATTTATGTTAATATTGAAATCATATAGCATTTACCGATTACCATGTTGCTTCGCCTAAGATATTTCTTTCTTCAGAATGGTTTTCCACAAAGGAAACATGGAAGCTATGTTGGGAAGACATCAGGAGGAAGACAACCTTACAAATCAGCAACTTGAGATGGTCAGAATCAGAACTGAACAGTTTGTTGTAGTGATAACACAGTTGACTCAGGCTATAAATGGTGGTGGTATCCATGCACGAGATTAGACAAATTAACCACAGAGGAACATGTCAGTAGTGGAGCATTTCATGAGGCAACATCCCCCGTCATTCAGAGGATCATCTGACCCAGTGCTAGCAGAAGGGTGGATTAAAGCACTGGAAAATATTTTTGATGTCACGGGTTGTTAAGAACATCAAAAGGTTAGTATCGCTATTTAACGTTTTGAAGGTGAAGATGATCAGTGGTGGTTGATGGTGAAAAATATCAAGGATAGTAAGGAGATTAATGCTCTTGATTGGGAAGAATTCAAAGGTATGTTTCTTGAGAAATATTTTCCTAAGGTGGTTCATCTTAGAATGGAAAAACAATTCCTGTAATTGAGGTAGGAGGATGACTCAGTGGCTGCTTATGAAGCAAAATTCACTCGAGTGGCAAGGTATGCTCCAAATTTCATACAAGATATTGATAGTAAAATCAACCATTTTTACTCAGGATTAAAGAAAAATTATTGAAGGGCTTTAGATTCTCATGAGTTAAAAAGTTATGAAAAACGTATTCGTTGTGTGGAGAAGGTGGAAATGGAGTTTGCTGATGATCAAGTGTTCTTTGAAAAACAACAGAATAAGTGGTCGAGGTGGCAGGCGAAAGGGAAGAACTCTTCAAAAAAGTCTGATGGTAAGAAAGTTAAGTTTACAATTTGTGAAAATTGTGGTAAAAATCATGATGGGGAATGTCTTTTGAATTCTGGTAAGTGCTACCGATGTAGTAAAATGGGACATAAGGCTCGTAATTGCACTAAAAAAGATCAGGG
Organism: Viscum album; assembly: GCA_963277665.1. Taxonomy (NCBI): domain Eukaryota; kingdom Viridiplantae; phylum Streptophyta; class Magnoliopsida; order Santalales; family Viscaceae; genus Viscum; species Viscum album. The sequence continues at coordinate 1,178,410,620 of OY728140.1, read as the reverse complement.
TAATGGTAATACAAAATCTGATTTACAGTATGTAAAATGTTTTAAGTGCAATGAAATGGGTCATTATGAAAATGAGTTTCCAACAAAGAACTCAACTGAGGGAAATCATCCAGACTACAAGCATAAAAGGGGTGGTGAAATCCTTTGCGACTACTTCAGTAGATGTTGGGCCATCAAATGAAGTAGTATCAGGTAAACTGTTTGTTTATTCAGATTATGCCAATGTGTTGTCTGATTCAGGGTCTACACACTCTTTCATTTCTGAGAAGTTTTCTAGTAAATTGGGAATTTCATCTCAAGATATGAATACAAAACTTATGGTAAAAACACCTGGAGAAAATGTTGAGATAAAAAGAAAACATAAGAACATTCCTGTCCTTGTGTGCGGAAAGTATCTACCTGCAAACCTTATTATTTTTCCTCTTGTAGAGTTTGATGTTATTTTGGGCATGGATTGGCTGTCTATTTATCATGCTAAGATTGAATACAGAGCTAAAGAGGTTTCATTTCAGAAAAATTTATAGTTTGTGTACAATAATGAACCCTTTATTTTGATAACATATCAGGAAACTAAGAAACTAGTAAAAGATGAAAATGAATGTTACCTTGCACATATTGTTGAAAATAAAAGAACTGTTTAGATTAATGATGTTCCAGTGGTAAATGAGTATCTTGATGTTTTTCCTAATGAGTTTCCTAGTATTATACCTGATCGAAAATTTGAATTTACTGTTGACTTAGTTCCTGATGCTAAGCCAATTTCAAAACCCCCTTATCGAATGGATAAAATTGAACTTTTAGAGTTAAAGAAGCAATTGCAGGAGTTATTAGATAAAGGTTTCATTCGACCTAGCACATCACCGTGGGGTGATCCTATCTTGTTTGTTAAAAAGAAAGATGGTTCAATGAGACTTTTCATTTATTATAGAGTATTGAATAACATCACTATTAAGAACAAGTATCCTTTGCCTCATATCAATGATTTGTTTGATCAGCTCTAGGGAGCTCAGTATTTTTTGAAGATTGAATTGAGATCGGAGTACCATCAGTTGAAAGTAAAGGAAGAAGACATTCCAAAGACCATGTTTCGTACTAGATATGACCATTATGAATTTGTAGTTATGCCTTTTGGTTTAACCAATTCACCTGCTGTATTCATGGATCTTATGAATATAATCTTTCATGAGTTCTTGGATAAGTTTTTGGTTGTGTTCATTGATGATATTTTGGTTTATTCCAAAAGTAAATAGGAACATGAAATTTATTTAAGGGTTGTCTTGAAAAACTTAAAAGAAAAGAAACTGTATGGGAAATTCAGCAAGTGTGAGTTTTGGTAGAAAAAAATTTCTTTCCTTGGTCACATTGTTTCAAAAAATGGCATAATAGTTGATCCTGCTAAAACAAAAGTTGTTGAAGAATGACCAATACCCACAAATATAACTGAGATTTGTAGTTTTCTTGGTTTGGAAGGTTATTACCCGAGGTTTGTTGAAAATTTTGCATGGTTATCTAGTTCAATGACTAAGTTAACTCGAAAAGGTGTTAAGTTCATCTGGACAAAAGAATGTGATGATTTTTTTCATGAATTGAAAATAAGATTGGTGAATGATCCAGTTTTGGAACTGCCATCCAGAAATGGTGAGTTTGTTATCTACAGTGATGCTTTGTTAAAAGGACTTGGTTGTGTCCTAATACAGAATGATCAGGTAATTTATTATGCTTCACATTAGTTGAAGCCACACGAGTTAAATTACCCTACACATGATTTGGAATTAGTTGCTGTTGTTTTTTCTTTAAAAATTTGGAGGCATCATTTTTTTGGAGTAAACTGTGAAATATATACTGATCACAAAAGTTTAAAGTATATATTCACTCAAAAATAATTGAACATGAGACAAAGGAGATGGTTGGAATTAATCAAGGATTATGATTTCACAATCCATTACCATCTGGGAAAAGAAAATAAAGTGGATTATGCTTTGAGTCGAAAAAGTAATGCTTCATTAACCATGTTACATTTGGAATGAGATCCTTTGGTTTTTGATTTGATGAACTTTGTCATAGAAGTTGTTGGTGCAGGAAATTATTCTATTTTGTTTCAGGTGTCAATGAAATCATCTCTATCAGACAGAATAAAGAAAGCACAGAAAGAAGATAGTGAGTTGCAGAAAAAAGGTAGAGTTGGTTCAGAAGGGTAAGTTACCTGATTTTAACGTTGATAATGATTGTGTTTTTAGGTTTGGGAAGATATTATATGTGACTTGTGATTCACAGTTGAAGAATGAGTTGTTATGTAAATCTCATAGTTCTCCGTTTTCAGTTCATCCTGGTAGTACTAAGATGTACAGAGATCTTCGGGAGTATTACTAGTGGGATGTAATGAAAAGAGATATTGCTGATTTTACTATGAAGTGTTTGACTTGTCAGCAGGTTAAAGAAGAGCGGAAATTACCAAAAGGGGTTCTTCAGTCTTTACCAGTGCCGGAGTGGAAATGAGAAAATATATCCATGGACCTTGTTGTGCGATTACTGAAGACATCTCGAGGTAATAATTCAATCTAGGTTATAGTTGATCGATTGACTAAATCTTCACATTTCCTACCTATTTGAGATACTTTGTCTCTAGATCAACTATATCAGTTGTATGTTAAAGATATAGTTAGGTTTCATGGTGTTCCCCTCTCCATTGTATTTGATCGTGATCCCAGGTTTACTTATAACTTTTGGAAAGGCCTTCAGAAGTTGTCGTGTACTGAATTAAATTTTAGTACATCTTTTCATCCTTAATCAGATGGGAATTCAGAATGAACAATTCAGACCTTGGAGGATATGCTACGTGCTTTTTCACTGGATTACCAGGTAAGTTGGGACCAACATCTTTCTTTGGTTGAATTTTATTATAATTACATTTTTCATTCCAGTAGACAGATGTCTCCATTTGAGGCATTATATGGAAAGCGTTGTTTCACTATAGATTTTTGGGATGAAGTAGGTGAAAGGAAGCTGATGGGACCAGAATTGGTAGAAGAGATGGCAAAGAAAGTTCAGTTGATTCAGAAGCACATGAGAACAACTCAGAGCAGACATAAAAATTATGCAGACAACCGATGGAAGGATCTTTCTTTTGAGGTAGGTGATTATATCTTTCTCAAGGTTTCTCCATGGAAAAGTGTGATGCATTTTGGTAAGAAGGGAAAGTTGAGTCCGTGGTTCATTGGACCTTATGAAATCCTGGAGAAAGTTGGATCATTTGCATACAGAGTGGATTTACCTCCAAGTTTATCCCAGGTACATAATGTTTTTTATGTTTTGATATTGAGAAAGTATATACCAGATCCATCTCATGTTTTGAGCCCAGAGGTAGTTCATTTGGAAGAGAATCTCTCTTATAAGGAACAACCAGTCCAGATTCTTGACCGAAGAGAGAAAGTGTTGCGGAATAAGGTAATCCACCAGGTAAAGGTTTTTTTGAAAATCCATATGGTTGAAGATGCAATGTTGGAATCAAAAAATGCTATGAGGGATAAATACCTCCACTTATTTTGATAAGTAAAGTTGTGAGGATGCAATTCCCAAAAGGGGGGAAGAATGTAACATCCCAGGTAAATAAATAATACCACATATTTCATATTTATTAAAATTTGTGAATTAAATATTAATTTTACTTTCAAGGGGTCGCTATGTTTGATAGCGTACCCGATACGCAACAAAGAGTTTCTTTGAAATCTTACATTGCACACTAATAATATAATATTATTATTTTAAATGGTATTAGATCCTAGCCATTGTATTAGCAGGTTTGAACAAAACTAACTACAATATGATTATACATGTTTGTTAAATATATTTACATTTATCCAATAAAAATTTATAGGCTAAAAATATGAATGAATCTAATTTTAAGCATAAATACTCTAATATTCAGTAAAAGGTCGATTTACCGCCATTTGATGGAGAACCCTCTTTAAATATAGTTTTGGTCATTTTTATATGTTCTATTTAACAAAAAAAATTATTTTTTAGATCCGGGACATCAAAATTTACTTTGGGTAAATTTTTGGTTTTTTTCTGATAAAGTTCATTTTTTAATGAATAGTAAAAAATACTGTATTTTAATTCAAAAGTTCTTTTTAATATAATTTATTTATATGGTTATATTATCTTTTTAATTGGTTTTAAAGTTCAATTATAATATATTTTTACCATTTAATCCAATTTTGGTCATTGTAATTAATTTCACTTTGAAATTGGACATAAACAAGTATCAATCTTTTGATATTTATTATTTCTTAAAAACACGCTATTTGTTTTGATAACATGAATTAATTTTAAATTAATTAATGAAAATTATATGTTTATAATTTGGTAAAATAGATATCATTTTTTAATTCAGAATATCAAATATATCTTAGGCTGAATTTTTGGTAGTTTTCTGAAAAACATCAATTTTTGTTGAATAGTGAAACCACTTAGTAGTAGTTAAAAAAAACAGACTTTTTCATTTAAATGAAAATTTACCACTACTGTGAATTGAATTTTGAAAATCCGACATACATGTTTGTTATTAGTAAGTAAAATGTGGTTCAATTGGATGAAAATAATTTTTGGCGAATAGTACCTTTTGACTTTTATTTACCGCGATTAAAGGTAAATAGGGTAATTTAAGGTAAAAAGAATATTATAATAATTCAAAATTACATTAACACTTGTCAAAACCTTATTGGTTGAGTCATTTATGACCATGAGCATCTTTGGGTCTATTTTGGGACCCCATTAATCCACTTGGGAGTGATAATGACACTTTAGATTAATTAACTTAAAGTAAAGGCAAAAATGAAATTAACAAATATCTTTTAGTAAATTAATTTTTACATGGGGTTATATAATTTATCTTTTCGAATATAAATATTCATTTTAAAGATAAAAATAGTTCCTACATAATTGTATTTTTTTTATAATTTTTAGACATCAAATAAATTAAATTATATATGACACAATAATGATGCAGTATTTACCTCATTAATAAATCATTTAAATAAATAAGATTATAAATATTAAAATAACATCCAAAACCTGTCCAATTCTTATTTGATGATTTTATTTCGACCATGAGTCATCCTATATTTTACTTTAATTAGTTTTTGACCTTTAGAAACTGAATATCATTATATAATAAAATAATATTATCACACTTTCCTAAAGAGACCCTCCCCCCTTATAAAAATCCATCACTTATAACCAATTACTCACAACTCTCAAGCCTTTTTTCTCATCCAAAATTGGCCCAATTAAGCTCCCTAAATCCCTATCCTCCTCCTAGAAGCCTTACCTTAGTAATAAGGAACTTCAAGAAGTCCTTTTGGTTCATACCAAAGGAAGTTACCCAAATTAAAGGTAACCGTTTCTCTTAACTTCTTTTCTTTTCTTTTACTTATCCAAACCCTAAAATCTTTTTATTAATTTATTTTATAAAAACACCAGTATCATAAATATACTAGGATGTTGTTATGAGAATGATTCTAACTACACTTACACATACCTCCATCTAATGGGTGAGGAACATACTGTTTCTGTGGATGGAAAACTAACGCCTCACGATACGACGATTGTTCGATTATCTCCTACTGCCTATAATGGTGGCCATTAAGATGAAACTATATTTTTATATGATATATGTTATTATTATGTTTTATTTATGCTTCTGTATTTTTCTTTTATAGCATACCTTTATGGTTTCCATTATGGGTAAACGTGATAATTTCATTTCAGGAAGTGCGGACTACCGCCCCCTCAAAGTGATATGACTAGTTAATGCCATATATGGGATGTATAAAGGATGGAGTTAATGATATTATATATTATATTATACTGAAAGTATAATATACCTATGTATCATTATTTTTTAATTCCATTAAAATAATAAATAGAAATGAAAGTAGCGTTCATGCGTACGTACGACTTACCATCTCCATGAACGATGCACCTCATTTCTTACCTCCAAATGATATGTAATATTATATATATATATATATACTGGATATATATGATATCTAAATAATGAATATAATTATGGGTATAATGGACTATTGACCGCATGGACAACTTGTAAATATAAGGTGTTTATTTTTGACTCAAGTACCAAATATCGACAAAATGAATGTTATTAACTTAAATGATGAAATAATGTTCATAACATGGTAATAAGTGATATAAAATGAATAATAAACTTGAAAAATGTTCTTAAACAAGTAGAAATTAACTTTATTTTATTTTTCAGGAGATTAAAGAACGAACGGGTCAAGTCAGACATGAGGTAAGAGACTTTGTCTCAATCTCCTTTCATTGAGGCATATTTTGTTCTAATACATGACTTTCTTTTATATGTTGTATAAAAACATTTGAATTTTCATTTCATTCAAAGGGAATATTTTTATACGAAGTGTTTTACTAAACGAAAAAATGGATTTTTTTTAACGTAAGCGGTGACAATGACCTTTTTCCGCCACCACGAGTATTATTTGATCTTTGAATTCCTTAACAAGCCGTAGTGTTTTTTTAAAAAGGAAAATAAATACCATATACTTTTTACGTATTTTGGTATTGAAAATGGTTTTTATAATGGATTTGTTATGTCAATACATTTTAATGATATATTGTGATTCAAATGTGGAAATTCTATCTTTCCTTTTTGTTTGTTTTATGTGTTATGAATATGTTATGGTTCTTGGGCATTGTTTATGTATACGGGTGGTTCCGTGATAAACCTAGGGAGGGTGATCCTGAGATAGCTCTCCAATGTATTGGGTAACGTGACGGAGGTAAATGTGGATTTTCTCCTAAGATATTTAGGGAATATACTGTGATGGGTATTCCGAAGTAACTCCCTATGTAGCTGTCATAGCTACAATGTAAGTATGTTATGGATTCTATAAGTTACCTTTATGATTTCTATGTGTTATTCATAAATCTTATGATTTCATGAGGTAAGTAAGAGTTTATGTTTTGTATGTATTTATGAACTATTGTTTTCTTTATTAGTTTTATAATCCTTACTGAGATTTTTATGCTCATACCAAGTTTTGAAATGTTTTTCACAGGACTTAAAGATGAATAGGGTCAAGGATGGGATCAAGGAAAAGTCATGCTATCTAAAACATGGATCTAGACATGAATCATTTTTTTCAAGAGTTTTTATTTTATGAATAAAATGGAGACTGAGTAGAAGTGTCTACTTTTTAATCTTTTGAGATGTAATAGTTATGTCCTAATTCTCTAAAACTCTAAACCTGAATAGATCCTCAATGTGAATTAATTTATTTAATTCAATATTATGTAATGTTTTAAGGCCGAATCCTTATATTACTCATGCGTACGTATGAATTATCATCTCCATGATCACAACATAGTTCATTTTTCATAACCTTCTTTAATTATTTATTTTAAAAGTAAAATTTATGTATAAAAATCATAATTATCTCATGGTTATTATTCTGGAGATGTTAAAATAATAATATCTTTGGCCTTAGTCAGGTTACCCAACTGATTTTGGGTATATGAGCAGAATATCATCAAAACATCCCACATAAAACTAAATGATTAGTTAATTGAATTTAAAATGAAAATAAATAAAATTAAAGGAATAATAAACTTGAAAAATTATATTAATAAATTAAATAATTAATATAGTTTTATTATTTAATAAGATAAAGAATGCATGTGACAAGTCAGACTTGAAGTATGAGATCTCTCTAAACCTCCTTTTTCTTTAGGTTATGACCATTCTCTCTATAACTCACTTTATCTCCCTCTTTAATGTTATGTAATGATTATAAATTATTTATATATGTCTCTCACATATATACCTAACATATTCTCACTTTCTTTTATGGGATAATACAATCCTTGTGTTCATTTTTCAAATTTCTTCATTATGAAAATTCCTTTGATTATGATAATAAGAAATATTATGTGATAAATTTTCTATCCATGGGTAATTATTATGTTTATGACTTATGATTTATTTACTTTATATGCTATAAATAATCATTAACATGTTATGATGGGTACTCCATGGGTAAACCTTTTTTCTCATGAGACATTTTGTATGGGATTAAAAAGTAAACCTAATCCATTATGAGACTTTGTACACCATGTGATATTGTCTAGGGAGTTATCTTGGACTCATGTTTATGGCAGGTTATATGTTTAAACCACATTTTCTATGTTTTTTTTGATATTATGATACCATGTTCTTTATATTATTCTTCCATGTGATTTCTCATTTATCTTTTCTTTTATGATATCATGCTATACCTTTGACTCACACATTATGTTTCTTTATCATGTTTATTCCCTTACAGAGATTTATAAATCACCAATATATATTATTTATTCCCCAGGTTATGCTATACAATTTTACTAGCTCAAATGGATTTAGGATATCATTGAGGAGAATAAAAATAAATATGTTTAGTTTCTTTTTTTATGTTTTATGTACCTGGTCCTCAAAAGACACTAGGAATCATTATCTATAGGTTAGAATTATTGGATGGTTATGTTAAAAATAATGTAATAAAATATGTAAAAGGCTTGGGTATCTATATGGAAAACATCTAGAAACACCTCCACTACCCCAAGAATATAGTTTGGATATGCTTCCACTAACATCTCCACCAATTGAGACAAAAACAGCTCCACTTACCTACCACACATCTGATAACCCCACATGCTAACGAATTCCCATCACCGTCACTCCAAATTGGAAAACAAAAATCTCCTAGGTAAGAATTCAATGACTGAATGCATGGAATTCAATTTATCTATTATAGGGATAACATTGTATGGTTGTATCTGTAGTAAGAAGAAATCTCCCACTGACTGGTGGAGCCCTATCACCAGTCTATATCCCCTGCACATATCAAACAAAGCGTCTTGACCTCCAACTAGCATAGATAGAACTAGATGAACTAGAATTATTTCTACATATAATCTCAAGGTATGAAACAAAGTTGTATAAATAAAGAAGTTTGAGGCTCCTAAATCAAACAAGGCACAAAAAAGGGTAGACGATAAATTGACCGTATCTCGAACAAACTATGGCCTTGATAAAACCGACTCCTCCAATGCATGAATATTACCAGGAAATGATCCTATGAATATATACTATCAAACTGCATGATCTCACTTTGGCCTGGGTCCCTAAGGACATGGACCATCATGAGGATGGCCTGCACTAAAACCATATTCCCTCAGCTACTAAACAAGCGCCAACAGTCCCTACTTCTGAAACTGCCTTAGAGACAACTATTGGTGCTGCCAAAAAGTGGCCTAAATGATCATTTGAAACTGGCCTCCCTGTGAATTTGGGAATTTATACTAGAGGTTTCTATGTCCCCTTAAAACATAACATGAAAATAGGAATCCCCTAGAAGGTGCTCGGAAGCCAACTTCCCCAGAAGGATGGGAAATGATCTGCCGTAGTCGATTCCCCACCGTTCAAAACCCTAGAAACCTAAATGTATGTAACCAACTTCCTAAATATTTTCTCCTCGAGACACCCCATTTTCCAATATACTAATACTTACCTCCTAAATACATCATCCTCTCTATAACCTTCACCTTATTATACACCTCTATATATGTAAAAAGCATAAATAGGGTGACCTCATACCTAATTGTTGGGCACAACACCTCCTCCAGATGTCAATATTTGGAATCTTAACCTTGAAATAAATCAAAGGAAAAATTAATATGGTTCTTGAACCTGATATCAATCTTCTGTACACTCATACTCCATCGCTAAAGGGAGCTAAACTCATGACTCTTTTCTGTCGTCATCATCGATGATATGAATTATAAACGAAACTCCTTTTGAAATTTTGGAAAAAACACATATGTATCCTTATAGTCACCAAGATACATCATACACTACTGATACAAATCTCCCCACATATCAAAAATAGCCAACGACATCTATAACTCAGCCTAAGCTCGAATTAGATTGAAAGAAATCTCAAGCTCCTCCAACTAGTGCTCCGTCTCCAGATCATAGATTCTCCTCTCATACTTCCCCAAGATCTACCGCTGAAAGGAACATGAATACCTCTTATATGACTTATCCACTTCCATCAGTTCGATCATTCAATGATAAACTAGATCAACATGATGAAACTCTACTGTATGAGCTACCCTGGATGGCGATTATGATCCATTCTTGGAAATAAAGGAGAAATCCTCATCCTGGTAGCATGAAATTTTATCAAATATTATTTAATTAATTAATTTTAATTTCATAAAGTCATCCATTTCTACTATGAATACAATCAATCATGATGCATGTACCTCTCCTAGGTCTCAACCCTACAAACAGGACCACCCCACTTGGTCATTCAATAATCCCAAATTTCTTGCATCGTTTCATGGGGGCCCTAAAATCTCATGTCCTAGCCAGTATCCCTAGCCTATGTCACACACCAAGATATAATAGTACCATTTCCCCACCAACTCTTTCAATCCTCATAGTTCCTAAATATATACATCATCCTACTTCTCAACCAAACCCTCTGTACCACTCTGTTATGACCCCCTCCCTACAGAGGCACCCCTTTTGGGATGACTATAAAGGAAGAGAGATAATGACCCCCCAAGTCCCACCACCAATAGGCCCTAAGTTGGAGAAAAGTACCGAGGGTATAAAAATATCATACATGTAAGATATTACCCTCTATAATAATATAAGATTGAGATATAGGATAAAAAATTACCAAAAAATATAGCACATAATATAAAAGTAAACCCAAAACCATCCCATAATGTATTAACAATGTCAAAAAATAAAAATAAAAGTCTCCAAGTAAATACCAAAAGACGATTACTATGAAAAAAAATTAATAGCAGCTCCAAAACCCAATATAGTAATGTCCAACTTGGTCCCCAAATTCCTTATAGAGATCAAAAAATAGTTTACATATATGTAGGCTGAGCATAACATGTATGCTCCGTAAGATCATACCCAAGGTCTCTAGTGCACATATGAAAAGATCATACTGATGTGATAGTGAATAAAAATCCAAACTAAAAAAGCACCTAAATAGTTAAATTTACTAATCCTGACCTCACCATGACTTTTTTACTAAATCTACATCAAATATAGTAACATAGTATAAAGAATATAAAAAGTCACCCCACAACTACTTCTTCATTGATTTTCTACTCTCACACTCAATATCAAATTACCTATTCTTTTATCCCTTCCATACAAATCAAATCACATATCCATCCATCTCATATGTTGTTAAGGATTTATCCCTACCTAACCCAACCTCAAAAGGTCTAGAAATTGGTGCTAGTATCAGTCATCATCACATCACAACCTCATCACACAAACAAGGCTGTAGGGTATCATGATGTGAAAGACATAAAAATCATGCCCTCCTACCACCATGAATGACCCGCACCATATATCAAATCATTATCACCACTGAGTAATCTCTAACACCAACTCATATCATCACTAGGTGATCTCCAACACAAAACTGTATCATCACTAGGTAATCTCCAACACCAAACCATTTCATTATTACTGAAGGAAGAGTGGTGAAGAGAGGGAGGCCAAAAATCCATATCACCACCATCCTAGATGTTGGGGAAAACACCCAGAACCCAAAACCTTTGGTTATTGTTAAGGTTATCCAACTCGGGTGGGGAGTGTATATGAATAACATAAAATACACGATAGATAGATAACACATAATACCCAACCTATTAGCTCACATCAATTGCACTTGTGTACACCACATCACCACCACTAGACCATACAACATCCACTACAACTGTTACCATCACTAAATGCATCACACCACACAACCACAACACATAGCCACATAATTACACTTTCAATTATAGGTTCCATAGTTTTCTAGATTTAATGAGTTTCCACTAACTCCCATTTACTAATATATTTCATTTTATATTTATACACCACATTATTTTAAAATTTAATTCATTTAATCCAGTTATCACACATCAATTTCATCCCATTATTTTTCATTTACTAACCCATGTCATTTTATTTCAACATTACAATTTATTCCATGGATAACTAGAGAATTAACATAACTACACCACACAAAATATAATCCATATCACATCAACCATCACCAAAACACCACATCATCCAAGACATATCACCACAACATCCAAATATCTCAACCTCCGTACATCAAAACCACCATAAGAAAAAACCACCACACATCACTACCACCACACACAACAAATTCCGCACACTATCACCTTCAAAAAAACCACCTACATAGCATCCCATGAAAACCAACCATATTATCACTTCCCCACACACTTCACAACCCAGTTGGTTACCACCATCACCGCATAATATTCCATATCACACAAGGAAACACAACAAGCATAACCACACATCAAATCACATCCCGACATCAAAAAATTATGTTCAAGGACTTACATTACTTTACTTCATTATTTAGCATGATTACTATCAAAAAAATTCTATATTTCCATGGGAAACCAATTCATTAGCTATATACACGTTTTTAGCCTTTTATTCAGGATGAAATTAAACAATCAACATAGTAAGGGTCTCACATACATATAAATTATGACAAAAGCAATGATATCAAAATCCCCAATTTTCAGTAATGGAAACAAGAATGCATAAACTCACTAGTTATATCATCAAAGCAGTAAAACATATAATTTATCCCTATCCCTATCAATTTCATATTAATCTAATTCCTAATCTTTATTAATATGACCCTTATTATCCACCTAATGGAAGAAAAAAGCATATAATCCCCACAAATGCATATAAATAGAGTGAATGAGGATCCCCTACCTCAAAAATATTTCAGATTATCCACATATAATATGGTGAAGGTATAATAACTCAGAAACAAAAACCACTACTAGGAAACATCAGATCAACCTGGATCATATCAATGGTTCATAAAAAAATGCATCCCAACCCCTCCTTGAACTAGAACAACATTATCATTATGAATTCCTAAAAGAATAATTAAATGAAATAAGGGGAAAATGAGTATAACTCACCTCATATGGACAATGATCAACCTTTAGAATATAAGGATCAAAGAAGGGGTAAAAGAGCTGAAAGATCTCTTAAAATAGCTTAGGATTCACCTAAAACCAAGAGAAACAAGAGGGGAATGGGGTAAAACTGAGGGTCCCTAGAATTTATAAGCAAGATGGACCTTGACACATTTAAATCATGAAACTCCTATTCTTGTTGTGAATTTTCATAAGGCCCACCAATTTTGGTTGTGAAACAAATTCAAGCTGTGAAATCTTTAAACCTCAAACTGAATGACCATCCACTGATTTTCATGGTGTTTATTCATGTCGTAAAAAAGTCCTTCATGTCATGAGTTTATTAAGTACAAAAATCTCATACAAAATACAAGTTGAGAATTTCCTACCTTAAAATCATGAACATAATCTCACATTGTAAGCACATGTTCATATATTGAACTACCTGCTATAGTATAATTACAGCTCTAAACTCTACCAAACCCTTCTTGAGCCTCCTTTGAAAACCTCCAACTCCAAACCCACCAAAATAATGGGACAAGAAGGCACAAATTGTTACATGTTTCATTCCAAATAGAGTTTATTGCAATGAAATTGATTATTAATTAATTTTGGATCATTTCAAGCATGAAATATGTTGGATTGATGTGTAACTTATTATTATAAGTGATAAATTAATAAACAATTATTATTTTTAGATATTTATGATAATATGGACTTTTTTTCTCAATTTTTATCATTTTATTCACACTTGAAACTTATAAAATAATTATAATTATTAAATTAGAGTTTGGGTTATTCTATGCACATTGGATGTCAAATTAGTACATGATTTTATCATGATGGTAATAAATTAATAAATTATTGTTTTGTTAAATTTATACTATAATTTGAGTTTGTTTTCTTAGTTTGGATTGTTAGATATATGTTTGGAACTTATAAAGGAGATATAATTCTACAAAAGTAATTTTTATCATTTTAGCACATCATACGTCAGATTGATTTATGATTTATTTATTCGTATTTTCAAGCTTGTGATTGTAAGATTTTTCCTATGTTTCTTGATTTTTCTAAGGTAATATTTTATTTTTATCATTACTTTTTAGATTTAATGGAGTTAATTACAATGAATCATGATTAATAACTAACTTTGGATCATTCTGATCACATTATGTTGGTTTCACATACAATTTCATAAATTAATAGATGATCAATTTAGATTTTTATGAAAATATGATTTTGTTTTCTTGATATTGATCATTTGAATATAAATTAAATAAAAAGTTATAATTATAAAAATATAGTTTGGTTCATTATAGACACATTACATGTCAAATTGGTGCATGATTTATTTCTATAGGTGTTATGCTGAATTTTCACCAGTATCTGTGTTTATTTTCTCAGTTTTGATCACTCAATGCATGTTAACATAGAAAATATATATAATCTTACAAATTAAATCTTTACCATTTTGATCACATTTTATGTTATGTTTATTTATGATTTGTTTTTGTATGTTTTCAAGTTTTTTACTGTAATATTATTATCAAATTTCTTGATTTTAATGAGATAATATTCTATTTGTGTCATTACTTTTTTGGATTCAACAGAGTTCATTGTTATGTATCTGTTGAGATTTATTGGGATCTAATAACACTTATTAGAGGTAAAATAAATGATTAAGAATCCCAAACTCAAGATCACCATGCTTATAAAAATGAAACTTGTGAAATTGGAAATGAATAAATGAATGTGCACCTTACACCGTAGTATTTTCTTGATGCTGCTATTATCTTTATATTTAAATATGATTAAAGAGAATAATTTAAGGGAATTAAAATTTCTCCACTTGTTATAATGTATCCATGATATGGATCTAAATCACTCCTCATATGAGCAGGACACTGTACCCTCTATGGTGTTCTTGCACCTTATGGCGCAAAGGAGGTAGGAGATAGAGAGCTTTAGGAATAAGGAGTTTTAGCCAAACATTGAGAAAGTATACACACTATCATTGTATGGAAGTGTGATTTATAAAATCTCTAAGTATTCACCTTGTAACACCTCAATATTTTAAAATAACACTATGTTTGATAGTGTATACGACACACAACACTAAGCCTAAACAAAAAAAAATATATTATTATTTAAATATGTTTGTTATAACCTAGATGTTGAATTGGGGGATATGATAATATTAACTGAATCATGAAATATATATAAAGGACCTACTTAATACAAATTAATTGATTAATTCTTAGTAAATAATTAATCAATTTTCTGTAAAGTTATTTTATGCATTATAAATATGTTTTCTTCAAAAATTATTTTTATTGTTTTTTGTGAAAAAATATTATAAGGAATTTCTAAAACTTATATAAATTTTATTTTATAAAAATTATAAATTTTTTGAAACCAACATATCAAAATTATCTTAGGGATAAATATTCATATTTTTCTAAAAAGATTGATTTTCTACTAAATAGTGAAAAATACTGATTTTTATTGAAAACTGTATTTTTTTCCAAGCATTTTAAAAGTTACATTTTGTTTTAAAATGATTTAAAAGTAAAATTATTTATATTATATTATTAATAATTCAATTAAGTTTATTGTAATCAATTTTATGATTGAATTTGGTATAAAAACATTTTTATATATAGAGGAATTTTTATGAAAAACTATTTTTCATTATATTTTAGGTTTTGATTTTAAATTAATTAATTTCAATTAAAGAAATTTAAAAATGAGTAATTTATTCCATATTTTTAATAAGTAGTTAATTTTTTTAAATATTTTCTTTTTATATTTGGTTATTATGAATAGTAATCGTAATAAATAATTGTCACCATGGTAAGAGTAAATGAGGTAATTATGGTTAAAAATGATATGATAAGGACTAAAAAATGACCCTAACAATTGAATTAATTTAATGGAATGAAAATATTTCATCCATAATCATCCAATATTCTATTATATGAGCATTTATTTCTATTTAGATATTTTTACCTTTATATTTTTTTATTTAAAGAATAGTAAAAAATGAAATTCTCATTCTTTGATCATCTTTAAATTTTTGACATCATGATGAATACAGGCTTTTTTAGATTAGAAATATTTATTTGGAAGATAATTTTTTTTATCATGGTAATTTTTTTTAGTGATAAAATAATTACCTTAAATGCTTACAGAACACCAACACAATATTTATTCAATTGATAGAAAAATAAATAAATGATTTTAAAAGTATAAAAGTGATATAATTTGATTGAATTAATGTGTCCCATGAATTATATATATATATATGACATATTAGGGAAATTTTAAGGGATTATACTTGAATTCCTACTTTGTCTTGATGTATTTAAAGTCATATTAAATGAACAGTGTCAAAAATGAAATTAACAATATTTTATAATAAATAATATTTTTTAAAATGATTTAAATATCATAAAAATATTAAATTCATCTAAATGAATGGTATATAGTTGAAAAAATCAATCATGATCCATTTATGGGTCTTTTTTTCCTTTTATAGTAACATTCTCGACCCTTAAAGGGTTGAAAATTTTAATATTGCGGTATTTGTAAAAAGGGTTATCCAAGGGTTAAAACTAAATGATAAAGATGAAAACATAACCAAAAACTTTTTAAATTTTATTTTCTGAGGATATTTAAACTCATAATCATATTATCTTATAATTATATCAAATTTGATCCATTTGGACAAGAAAAATAATTTATATTTATTTAATACTTAAATAAATTTCAAGAATACCCCTCCCCTCACTTATAAAAGGTCACCCCTTCCCTCTTTTCTTTGCACCACGTTGAGCCTTCTATACTAAAAAAACACTATAAAATTATCTTATAAATATCTTTATCCACATTCTATAGGTCCTGGTATTTCCAAAATAATAACCCTAGGATCCTTAATAGGAGATCTAAATGATTTATTTCAAAGAAGAGGTAATCACCTTAGCCGATCACTTTATGTATAATTATTATTTAAAAACTCTAAATATATATTATTTATCATAAAATAGTAACTTAAATATTTTAATTATACTAAAATTTTATTATGATTATGAAATCACCATTACCCACCCTCTTTCCCATAAAATGGAAAGTGAAAGTATCGTTCGTGCAAACGTAAGACTTACCGACTCCAAAAAATGATATAATTATTTCTTCATCACCATATTTTATGGATGATTATTATGTTGATTTTAGTGTTTATAAATTATATTAATAACAAAATTATTCTTCTATAATTATACTATCATATATAACTTCTTACCTTCTAATCCATTGGAAAAGAATAACGTCGCTTGTGCGTACATGTGGACTACCACCTCCACGAAGTGATGCGATTATTTTTTAATTTACTCTTTAAATCGATGGTAATAAGGATGAATTTAATGAATATATATGATATAAAAAACGAAAACAAAGTTCTTGTGTACATATGGCCTACCATCTCAATGAATAATGATATTCATTTTTCAATCTATAACTTTTAGAGATGAATTTAAAATGTATAAAATGAATATATATATTAATTATATAATGATTAAAATTTTGGAGATAATAAAACCATGATCAAAGTATAAGTAACAAAACTATCGAACTGAAATCTACATGGAAGATGAAGCAGTTATCACATGGAACAATAATTTTCATAAAGAATTATTAATAAAAAGGAGATAAAAGGTTATAATTAAGTTATATATGGTATTATATATATGAGTATATTTATGGAATAGTGTATAATAAATCTATATTTATTATACACGAAGTTCAAATATGTACAAAGGAAGTCAGACCCGAGGTAAATGATTTCATCTAAAATTTCCTTTCATTTAGGCATATTTTAAGGTTTTGCACCTAATTTATTTTATATGGTTTATATATTTCCCATTTTACATTTTATGTCATGAATCATTCAAAATTAATGGTATTTTAAGTTTAAATTTAAATTATTTCATCCAAGGGGATTTGAATTTATTGTTACTAAGTGGTAAGTGTTTCATAACTCAATTTATTTCATTGGGTTATATCACTTATTTATTTATTATATTATGTAAATATTATATGTACAATGAAATTTGTTTTATTTATATTGTATTACGATATTTTTGTGTGTGGAATTACATTTTTTACACACAATCAGTTCATTTATTAATTATCACTTCAACTTTATGATCATTATAAGGGTTTTTTATCTCAAATTGTCTTCTTTAAGATATATATTATACACCTATATAATTTTATAAGGTGTATCTATTTCAACTTTTATATGATATATTATTATTAAATTTATGTTCATGGTATTTAAATATTCATTTGAAGTTATTTATTTTATGCGGATTATGATTCAAAATTTATCAAATCGGTAAGAGTTTATTTCACAATCTCATCATTATTCAAGATTGTTTATGTTTAAGTATAAACTGGGGGAATTATATGATATTTCTATCCTAAACCCAATTTATTTTATTTTCCCCTAGTTATTTTTGAAAATTATAATTTTTCCTTTCATTTTACTCTTTTAAGTACTCAAATGATCAAAAAAAATATTTTTTAAAAAATAAACTTTATTTCATCTTTTAGTTATGAATCTTTTTTTTTCAATGTACATGTTTTATAAAAATGTTTTTAAGAATTTTTGGAATATTCCCATATGATTATTTAAATTCAATTTTTCTCAGGATAGAATTTTAATTTTTTAATGAATCTTTTTTTCATTTTCTTAATGATTTACTTATTGACATTTTATAGAAAATGTGAAAGGAAATGGTTATTTTTTTTTAAAATGTTTTCCCTTATTTTCTAGAAATTTCTAGTCTTTAAAAGTGAATTTCAAATTTAAAAGGGTATTAAACCCAAGAATGTTTTAATGACATTTTTAGGGTATTTCTATCCATCAACAAAAATAACACTTTATTTTTATTACACTCCACTAGGGGTATGTTGTAATTATACCATCATTATTCTTCCTTTGGATGGTTTATGATCAATTTGAATAGGTAAATAGTAACATTTTGTATACTTATTTTTAATTAAAAATAATTATATTGATTATATATTGAATTATTATTTTACCCTTTCATATAATGAATGTATTTTATGGTCATAAATGTATGCTAATCACAAGAATTATACCAAGGCATAATTATGTAATCTAGATCTAAAAATGATAAAGAACTTCAAACTTAATGTTATTGTTATCGAAAAGGTTCATTGAGGAATCATCACTCAAACTATGTCCACATGTTTTTCATCTTAAAATGCTCGCCAAGGATTCCTAAAACTGAATCCAACTATTTTATTTCCAAGATAAATAAAATGTCACATGTGATAATCAATTATCTATCTTTGATAATAAAAATCAAACATGATAATTACATGTTATCCTTCTTGATGATTCCATATTATTTATTATAGAATTAATATAATTCCATATATGATGATAACCCCTCTATCTAGGATAATTCAAGATAAACAAAGAATATTTTTTATTTTTATTTTCCATAATTTTGGGTTATTTTCATTTTAATAATCATTTAATATTTTTATACAAAGCATACAAAATATTAAATCAAAAAATCAATATGAGAAGATTATACAAAATTATTACCTGCATTTTATCCATTAAAAAACACAGTACCCAGAATAGAGGAGAAAATGTTATCTTTTTTCCTTTTAGATAATTAGAAGAAGGTTTCAACTTAATTGAATAAGGTTTAAATAATCTTGTTCAAGGGAAACTATGAATTACTTATAATAAAGAGAGTAAACAAAAATGAATCAGTAAAGGTTTTTATATTTTTTATAAAGAAACCGCATACACAGACATAGTGTTAAAGCCACAAATTAAATTTAAAATTTAATTTTTCTTACAACTATTTATTAATAGTGGAGAATTTAAGTCTTATTAAACATTTATATTAAGGGAAAAGGAACCAAAAGACTGAATTTCCTTGATTTTTGGAATTTAAAACCACTGAAACGCATTTTAGGTGTGATCTAGGGATGAATTTATATAAAAGAGGGTTTTTAAAATATTCCTCCCAGAAAGGGTGTTTCATAAGGGTTACATGGTTTTATCCTTATGTAGCACATAAATATCGCCTAAGGGTAATATGTTTTACCCTTACACAATTATAAAACCCACACTTACATTTATGTATCCTTGGAGTACCCTTATGCAGCCTTTAAAAAGTCTATCTTACCTTTATGAAATTCTAGAATTACCCTTTGATAATAATGTGCTACCCTTATGCAAAGGTTATACTACCCTTACAAAACCTTTGGAAAATAGAATTTACTTTTACATATGGGACATTATACCATTATTTAGCTCTGTTTACCCTTATGTAACACTAGAAATAGCCTTACATAGTGCAAGGATGAACCTTAAACATCATTGTTTACCCTTATACAGTGCTGGGATGACCCTTATGTAGTGTATATAATCAGGGAATTTCCATTATATAGTGTATATATTTAAGAATCTACCTTTACAAAGCCTATGGAAAAGAATATAAAAACCTTACACAACTCAGGGAAATAATAATTTACACTTACATAAAGGCTTAGACAACCCACATACCCTTACACAAGTCTTAAAAAGTCACCTTACCCTTATTCAAACTATATAAATCCATGTATACCTTTAAAAAACCTTATAAAAATATTACTAAGGGTGATTTTGATTTAGAAAATAGTTTTTTCACATAAATAATACTTATAAATATAAATAAAAGAGGGTTCAAGGATAAATTAAAAAATTAAGAATATTATAATCATCCACCTCTAAGGAATTCTCATCCCTAAGAAGTATCTTCAGAGATATTGATTGAAAAACTCAAGCCACTGAGCTTGAACATTATGCTCCCACTATCATGTCTCTTCATGGATCCATCCATACTGCTAAAGAATTCAGACAAGTAGCACCATCTTCCCCCACAATACCTTCCCACTCTGGTCTATAATCTACACTAAATGCTCCTCATAATATGCATCTATATCCAACACAATGTTCTTATAGTCTATAACATGTGTAGAATCGGGCATGTGCCTCTGGATATTAGACACATGAAACACGTCATTCATTACTTAATAATGAGAAGGATAATCCAGATGTTATTCCACTATCCCATCACCCTCATTAATCTCTAATACCCAAAAAATAACGACATTAGTTTCCCCTTGTTTCTACAAATTATGATTCTCCAACTGAGGTGATAATCATTAGAAAACCCAGTCACTAATAGATAAATCCAAAGGTCATCTGCTATGGTATGCATATTATCACTACCTTCTCTGAGTGGTCACCAACCACTTCTTGATCAACTACACCCTCTCAGAGGTCTCCTATACTAGACTAGTACCAGCGACTATTACCTAACCTGCCTCATGCCAATATAGTGGTGAGTAACATGACCATCCATAGAGAGCCTCAAATGGTGCCAAATTTATATAATCCTAGAAACTGTTATTGTAAAATAACTTCAAAAAGGCTAGGTGATTATTTTAATATCTACTAAATTCTAGAACAAAAGTTCAGAGAACAACCTCTTATATCTAAATCGTTCTCTCCAACTGTCCATCTATCTGTGGATGATACATTTTTCTCAATCTCAGTTGATTTCCTATGGATCTCTTTAATCCCCACCAAAAGAATTATATGAAATGTTCGTATATATTATAAATAATTCTCAAGGTAACTCCATGTAATTTTACAATCTCATGGATATACATCTTTCCCATCCTATCTATAAAGTAAGTTTCTTGGATCGGTAAGACATGGAAAAACTTCATCAACTGATAGAAAATCACACAGATAGTATCACAACTCCTCAGGGCCCTGGGTAACCCCATCACAAAGTCCATCATGATATCATCCAAATTCCACATGGGAAATGGGAGTGGTTAAAAAAACTACCAGGATGTTGGTGCATGTGATTTACCCTCTGGAAGGTAAGGCATCAGGAAACGAATCCTAAAATGTCCCTCTTCATCTCTATATACTAGAACTATCACCTAAAGTCATGGAACATATTTTTTATACTGTTTTTTACCACAAATCTAGAGGTATGGAAGTCCCTCATTAGATCCTATCTGTTGGAATTAGTGGATAATACTCTCAAATTCATAAGGACCACATCATCGTCATCCAACGACCACCTAGACATCAGGCTATCTTCAGTGATTTTTTCTTGCATCACAACACACTCTAGTTTAGTGTTGTATCTTTCCAATACTCAGTCTACTAGAGAATATGTGACTACTAAGGTAGAATAAGTCATAAATCTCTAATCCTTTGAATCATCCAACCTTTAGTCATTCAATAATATCATTAAGTGCTAATAATCTCTAGAAGGCTACTCACCAAGCTCCTAATATACCCATATCTTATAGATAAGAGCATATAATATGATTTTAACTTTCCTTGGTGAATATATCATCTCTAAGAAAAATTTATGTAGATAATCCACCTAGAACCTATGCCCCAAGTTTATGTCTTGATATGTAAAGATGAAAACAAGGCTCTTGTGGTTAGTGTAAAAAAACCTATCATTAAAGATATAGTGTAACCCACACTTTAAATCATATAACATAAATTTCAGCTCTAAGTTATGATTAGGGTGGTTCCAATCAAGTGGTTTCAACTAATGTGACCATAAGATACTAACTTCTCCCAATGCATCAATACTTCTCCAAAACCTATGGTTGATGCATCACAATAAATGGTGTATCTGATCCCTCACCTGGGGATAATCACCATTGGAGTTGTCTTCAACCTCCTCTTTAGCTCAACAAACTCCTCCTCACAATAGTCTAACCACTAGGACTTTAAAACCTTCTTCATCAGCATAGTCATGGGTTTTGATAGATGGGGAAATTCATGGATAAAACATTAGTAGTATCCTTATAAACCCTAGAATATCCTAATCTTGAACATATTCCATGGATGTGTCCAGGAAATCACTACCTCCACTTTTTATAGGTCTGCAGATATACATAACTCAAACACCACATGACCCATAAACATAAACTCCTGAATGCATAAGTTACACTTCAATATCTTGGCATAAATATAATGTTATCAAAGTGTAATCAAGAGTATCTCAAGACGTTTGTGATGATGCTTTGGTGTCGGTGAGTAGATAATGATATCATCAAAGAACTCCATGATGAAAAATTCTAGATTTGGGTGGAAGATCTTATTCATGAGATCCATGAATATTTTTGGATCATTTTTCAAACCAAATGGAATCACCAGATACCCATTGATCCCATACCTAATCTGAAATTTTATTTTCGGGATGTCCTCTATAACCCAAAGTCGGTGGTTACCTGATTGAATTTTAATCTTAGAGAACCACTAAGATCCCCACAACTGATCGAAAATATTATTGATCCTAGGAAAATGATATTTTTCTTCACCATTACATGATTTAACTTTTAGTAATTAACACAAAGTCAAATACTACCACCCACATTCTTGGAGAACAAAATAGGTGCACCTAGTGGTGAAGTACTCAACCTGATAAAGCCATTCCACTCTAAGTACTTTAGCTGTATTTTGATCTCCTTCAAATTGGATGTCTCTATATGATACATGAGTTTTGAAATGGGATGTGCACCTAACATGAGCTCTGCAGAAACTTAAATTTATGATATTTCATATTATCTAATAGTTTATAGATTCCCACAATTATTTCAACCCATTACTCAACATACATAGGTCATTTGATTCCCTTGAAGGATAAAGAATTATAGAGTTAAAAGCCACAACACATTCGACCATAGTTCTGAACTCCAATGCTTATGACATGCACTAAGAAAAAGACTTCTGGCTGAAGCATCCCTACTTCCTAAAACACAGAGTAAGTGTTGGAGGATGCCTGACTCCATACTCTTATATTTCTATTGGTATAGAAGGAAAATCCTACATCATAGAAGCATTATAGCTTCCTTTTACAAGTAGTATCATAAGATTACATTGAGGTGTTATCTTATGTAATGTGAAGGACACACTTTTAAAAAACCAAATCCATTAAGACTGATCCTAAGTAGTCTATGGAATCACACAAAGGTTATCCTAGGAGTCTACCCACAAGATAAGTTATATCCTACCTACCAAAAAACCAATGTATCCATCCTTGTGCATTAGTCACAATCATATATAAACAAACACAACATCATTCACAAGTTCTACTTATTAAATTCAGCATAGATATATCATAATAATATGAAAATAGATACATCACACAATAAAAAATAAAATCATATCCCAAACATATATCATAATTCAATGCATTAAATTAAAGAAATAACACGTAACATAATAGAAGGTATATATATGGAATGTGATCTTATGAACCTTGTCATAATGCATGAATGCACTTGAAAATATCATAAAAAATAGTAACAACAATCCAGTCAATGGTAACTTGGAGGTCCGTTAAATATGTGCGGTCCAGAAACATAGAAAATTCCTTACCTGAGTCCCATATAGCTAACTCCTATCCACCCCTTCTGAAATCGATGAAAAGAAGAGTAACATATGAAAAATAAAATATGACTTATTTTATACAATAAATATAAAAATAATACCCCAAGGTGGTAAGACAAATAAGAGTACATGTATAATAGATAAATATATAAATATAAACTATGGTGTCCCATAGAGTCCATCCCATTCTACTACCAGCTCCATGCTATAGTGCTCAACTATCAGCCATAGGATTCTTGCCCTTACTTGGATCCCTAAACATGAAGTCTGTACATG
The DNA here is from genome assembly GCA_963277665.1 of Viscum album. Taxonomy (NCBI): domain Eukaryota; kingdom Viridiplantae; phylum Streptophyta; class Magnoliopsida; order Santalales; family Viscaceae; genus Viscum; species Viscum album. The sequence goes on along the minus strand of OY728140.1, from coordinate 1,178,385,737 downwards.
CATTGGGATGCCTGTGTAGGGTGTGAGTAACAAAACCCAGTAGAATACCACCCATGCATCCTTATAAAAGGTTCACATGTATAAATAGGTTATGAAATGATAATAATAAATGCATAAATATACATATCAATAAATAATCACATTGTAAGAAGTTGTGCACTAACTAATTCAGTACAGATCCTCAATCATACCTACTATGGATCCATGGTGGAAAGACAATAAGGATATGTCATAAGTAACCAAAACTATCCATGGGGAAAGTGAATCCATTGCTCAAAAAACTCATTTTATCATGCATACAGGAAACCCAGTTTCTCGAGGCCTCATGTATGGTATGCTACTCACAAATCACTAGGCATTAAGTGTTACTCACAAATCACTAGGAATCGAGAAACCTGATACTTAGAAACCATGAATCAAGTGCATCCTTAATAAAATATTCCATGAAATCATCATATCTCAACCCTATGCTTAGGTTCATCATCACCATCATCACAAATCATGTTCAATCCCCTTATAAGGGACAATCATGTCACACCGATCCACCTATTTCAAGCAACATGAATGATACCTCTAAAGGAAAGGTATCACATATTAAAAGTTAGAGTATACATAAAAATCATAGACGCTTTAGAATAAATTAGCAACACATATACATGTTTTCATCATCATACATGAAAAAACAATCTATAAAAATACTCTTGGTATCAAGCATCATAAACAGGTCACATGGACACACACACACCCATATGCGATCTCAATAAAGTAAAGTCATCAAGGAATGATAATCACACGAATTATACCAAGGAATAAATGTGTATTTGAGATCCCCAAATGGTAAGGAACATCTTACTCCAAATTTGATGTTATCACCAAGGTTTGTTAATGAATCATAACTTGAACCACGTCTACATGTTTTTTAGCTCAAAATTCTCGCTAAGGATTCCTAGATCATAATCCAAATACTTTATTTCCAACTGAAATAAAATATCACATGTGATAATCAATTATCTCTCCTAGATTATCCAGAATAAACATGATTATTCCATGTTATCCTTTTTGATAATTCTAGATTATTTCTTAGAGAATAAATAAAATTCAAAATGTGATGATTACCCATCTCTCTAGGATAATCTAAGATAAACCAAGAATAATAATAATTATTCTTTTCCATAATTTAGGGTTATTATTATTTTATGAATCCTTTATTTTTTTATAGAAATATTCCAGAATATTAAATAAAAAACTCTTTATAAGAATATTATAAGAAATTATTACCTGGGTTTTACCCTTTGAAAATAACAAAACCTATAAAAGAGGAGAGAAGGTGAGGTTCTGCCATTATGGGAACCCAAATAAGGGTTCAAATTGACCGAAGAAGGATTAAATAATCTTGTATAAGGGAAACCCTAGACTTCCCAGAATCAAGATAATAACAAAAAAATGAAGCAGAAAAGGTTCACATATTTTTAATAAAGCAACCACATATAGAGTCATAGTATAAAATCCAAAAATTAAATTATAAATTTATTTTTTTTCCAAATGTTTCATTATAGAGGAGCATTTAAGCCTTCATAAAAATTTAAATTTAAGGAAAAATGAATAAAAATGAATTAATTCCATGATTTGTGTCATTTAAACTATTGAAACACATTGCATGTCCGATCTAGGGAAGAAGGATCATAAAAGAGGGTTTTAGAAAAATTCATCCCAAAAAGGGAATTGTGTAAGGGTAACATGGTTTTAATCTTATGATGATCATGGCAATCATATAGTGGGTAATATGTTTTACCATTATATTGGTCTCAAACCCATGCATACCTTTATACAACATTTGGAAAGTATAATATAACTTTATGCATGGGCCATGTAACCCTTACATAGCTCTGTTTACCCTTACATGACACTAGAGATACCCTTATGTAGTGCATGAATGAACCTTAGATATAAATTTTTTCCCATATACAGTGCTGGGATAACCCTTATGCAATAAAAATAATCAAGGCCTTACTCTTACGTAGTGTATATATTTAAATAGTTTCCCTTATGCAACCTATGGAAAAGTAAATATACCCTTATGAAACTAAGGTAAGTACCACTTTACCCTTATGTAGATCCTTCAAGAACCCACTTACGCTTATGAAAGTATTAAAAATTCAGATTAAACTTACGAAAATCCCTGATCACCTTTACACAACCTCATAAAAATATGAGTACTAGTGATTTTTATTGAAAAAATAGATTTTCACATAAAAAAATACATATAAATATAAACAAAAGAGTGTTAAGGGATAAATTAAAAAATTAATAATATTACACCAAAAACATAACAAGTTCATGAATTCATGAATTCAATCTCATAAATATGAAACATATTTCATGGAGTGGTGAATGATGAATTTATGGGGTGTATTTGATTCTATGAATGAATAAAATAATCCATGAATACATCACTATTTCATGCATATATTGGTGTATTAATTGTGATATTAAATAGACACATATAAATCATGGAGAGTTGAAGGATAAGTAAATAAATGAGGACAAAGAGAGTGAGTGGTTTTTACTGCAAATGAAGAAGGTTCCATGACTATATTTACTAGAAATGAACACATGATAAAGGAGTTGTTTTGAAGAATGATGAATCTGTCTCAGTTATTTCATATTAACATAATGTTATTATGTGTGGTTATTATAAGAGAAGTTGTGAGATAATTTATATTATACTGGGAATCTTTAATGTCAAGTCTTTAATCATTTTATAGGAGAAAAAGTTTAAGGATGAATATTTTGTATCTAGTTGAAGACCATGAAGGTTGAGATCCAAGGGTTTAAAATTACCGATGATCTTGGTAATTCAAAATATTTAATTCATGTGTTATTTTAAATTTAGATAGAAGAGAAGAATGTGGGAATAATTAACTGATGTTGTAGATTTTTATTATTATATATATTCATGTAGCTCATTATAAAGGAAAGTGTTGTATGACACTATTATTCAAGATAGAAATATTTTTTGTGTTCTAAGAGAAAGAAGTGAGATCCAACATAATTTTATTCTTCATACATGCTATGAGTGAAAATCAAGAAGGAATAACTAGTGTATATTGTTTACATTAAAAAATAATAGGTTTAAATAAGAGGTTAAATAGATCTAGTTAAGGCTATTTTAGTGGAATAAATAAAAAAGAATAAGAAACATAATAGAAGAGAGTGTTGTTGTAACATCCCAGGTAAATACAGAATATGAAATTTCCATATTTATTAATATTTGTGAATTAAATATTAATTTTAATTTAAAGGGGATGCTATCTTTGATAGTGTACTCAACTCACAACAATGAGTTTTTTTGAAATCTTATGTTGCACACAACGTTGAGTTATACCGAAAAATAAAATAATAATAATATTATTTTAAATGGTAGTTAACACCTAGCCATTGTATTTGCGGGAATGAACACAACTAACTAAAATATGATTATACAGGTTTTTTAAATGACTTTACATTTATCTAATAAATTTTAGAGTCTTAAAATAAGAATGAATCATATTTTAAGCACGAAATACTCTAATATTCTTTAAAAGGTCGTTTTACCACCTTTTGATGGCGAACCCTTTTTAAATCTAGTTTTTTTTCACTTTTATATGTTATATTTGACAAAATAAAGTTTTTATTTAGAATCGGGACATCAAAATTTACTTTGTATGAAATTTTGGTATTTTTCTGATAAAGTTCATTTTTAATGAATAGTGAAAAATGCTGTATTTTAATTCAAAACGGCCTTTTAATCTAATTTATTTATTTGGTTAGATTATATTTTTAATTGGTTTTAAAGTTTAATTAGATTATTTTTTTACCATTTAATCCAATTTTGGTCATTAGAAGTAATTTCACTTTAAAATTGGACATAAACAAGTGTCAATCTTTTGATAATTATTATTTCTTAAAAACATGCTTTTTGTTTTGACATCGGGAATTAATTTTAAATTAATTTATGCCACTTATGTGTTTTGAATTTGAAAAAATGTATTCCATATTTAGAATCAGGATGTACAAATTGTGTAAATAGGTAACTTTTATTTTTAGACATTATGAATATTTACTTCGGTAAATATTTTATTTACCGTGGTTAAAAGGTAAATCTGGTAAATAACGATAAAAAATAATATTAAAATAATATTAAATTACCCTAAAATGTGTCCTAATCCTATTGGTTGATAAATTTACGACCATGGGAATCCTTGGGTCGATTTTGGGACCCCATGGAGCCGCTTAAGAGTGATAATGACACTTTATATTAATTAATTTAAAGTAAAGACAAAAATGACATAAAAATATATATTTTAGTAAAAAAATTTTTACATTGGGTTATATAAGTTATAACTTAGACTATAAATATTCATTATAAATATAAAAATATTTCCTACATCATGGTATTTTATTTATAATATTTAGACATCGAATAAATAAAATTATTTATGACACAATGACGATGTAGTGTTTACCTCATTAATGAATGATTTAAATAAATAAGATTATAAAAATTAAAAAAATATTAAAAACCTATCCAATTATTATTTGATGATTTTATTTAGAACACGAGTCATCTTATATTTGACTTTAATTATTTTTGGACCTTTTGAAATGGAAGAGAAGTTTATAATAAAATAATATTTTCAAACCTCCCTAAAGAGCCCCTCCTCCCCCTTATAAAAATCTATAACCTCTAACCCATTACTCACACCTCTTAAGCCCCTTGTCTCATCAAAAATCTGCCCAATTAAGCTCCCTACATCCCTCTCCTCCTCCTATCATCCTTACTTTAGGTAGAAGTAACTTCAAGTAAACAGTTTGGTTCAAATCAAAGAAAATTACCCGATTTAAAGGTAATGTCTTCACTTAAGTTCTTTTATTTTATTTTACTTCTCCAACCCACTAAACTCTTTTTATTACTTTATTTTATAAAAAAACAATTATCCTCAATATTCTAGGTTGTTTTTATGATAAGTATTATAACTACACTTACACACACCTCCATCTAATGGGTAAAGAACATACTGTTTTTATGGACGACGAACTACTGCCTCACGAAACGATGATTGTTCAATTATCTCCTACCACCTCTCATGGTGGAAATTATGATGGAACTGTATTTATATGTTATATATATTATATTTATTTTGTTTTTATGTTTCTATATTTTCTATATATATCATACCTTTATGGTTTTCATAATGGGTAAACGCGACAATTTCATTTGAGGAAGTGCGGACTACCACCCCCTCAAGGTGATACGACTAGTTCATGCCATACATGGAACATATAAAGGATGGATATAATTAAATTATATATGATATTATTATATAATTATAATATACCTATTTATCATTATGTTTTCATTCCATTAAATATGAAATAGAAATGAAAGTAGCGTTTATGCGTACGTACGACTTACCGTCTCCATGAACAGTGCATTTCATTTCTTATCTTCAAATGTCATGTACTATTATAAATACATATATAATGGATATATATGATATCCAAATCATGAATATTATTTTGGAGATAATTTAATTTTTACCACATGGACAATTTGTAATTATAACAAGTTCATTTTTGACTCAAGTTCCGAACATCGACAAAATGTCGAATATGAACTCAAATAATTGACTAATTGTTATAGCAAGGTAATAAGTAATATAAAAGGAATAATAAAATTGAAAAAGGTTCTTAATTAAGTATAAATTAACTTAATTTTATTATTCAGGAAGAAAAAGGAACAAACAGGTCAAGTCGGACACGAGGTAAGAGGTTTCTTATCTCATTTTTAATTCCATGAGATTTCCATTGTTCGCCACTTATTTATTGCATGTGGTGTATTGTGTACTGACATTTAATATATATTATAATGATTATATTTATATTCATGGTATTTATTGATTCATTTGGTGGTTATTAACTTTTTTTCATATGACTTGATTGATTACAACGTGGTAAGGGGTTTTCATCTCACTTTTTATTCCTGTGAGATTCATGCTATATTTGACACTATTTCCTTTTGTGTGGTGTATGTACTTACCATGATTGTATTAATTGTGTAATATAATTTAATTTATTGGTATTTACATCTTCATTGTACGATTCTTCTTTCACGGGGTGTATGTTTTGTAAGTTACCAAATCGGTGAGGGAATATTTCACCCTCCTCTTTTTAAAAGACTTCATTTTTGTTATGTTTTTCAATTTCCACTTTCTTATGTCAAGATATGTTATTATATATCCTTATTGATATAAATTTTGTGTCCAAGTGATTATATAACCTTTTCTCTATCATCAACTCATTTTCTTAATTTTTAAGTGGTGCCGTTAGGCTGTCGAATTTTGGTAAGAAATCTTCTTAACCCAATTTCAATTCTTTGGGTTAAACTTATACTTCTTGATTATGTAGTGCTATGAATATGTGTGAATGAAATATGATTGTTTTACACTTAATATCAACTTATATTGGTTGTATTATTATTTTTCACACACAATTATTTCATTGATTTATCCTTAATCCAAGGATACAATCTTCGTAAGGGACTTTGTCTCAATTTATATTCCATTGAGACTTATTTGTTGCTATAAACCAATTCACTTTTTATATGGTGTATATAATACCCTTTGACATATTATATCACGAATCTACTTATTCTCATGATATTATAATGTTTTTATTAAATTTTATTCCTCAATTATTTATATTCAAGAATATCTTATTTAGTTAATAACTCCTTAACTAAAATATAATTTTAATGATTTATTCTTCTAAATATTTCTCATTAATGTCCATGTTTTTGAAATAGTTTTAAGGATTTATTTATATGAACATCAATGTTTTAAAATGTTTATTCCTTTAAAATTTTCAAAGTGGTATGGGACACTTTGATTCAAAAATCATCTTATTAAATGTTTTAAATGGTTTTGAAAATGGTTTGACAAAGCATTGATTATGTCAATATCTTGAAATGATATATTGTGATTGGAATCTAGAAAGGTCATCTTTCCTTTATGATTGTGTTCTGTGTTATGATTATGTTATGGTTCTTGGGAATTGTTACGTATATGGGTGGTTCTGTGATAAAACTAGGGCGGGTGAGACCAAGATAGCTCTCCAATGCATTGGGTAATATGACGAAGGTAAACGCTAATGTTTCTCCTAAGATATTTAGGGAATATACTATGATGAGTATTCCAACGTAACTCCCTATGTAGTTGTGATAGCTACAATTTAAGTATGTTATGTATGCCACAATTTACCTTTATGATTTATGATTTATGTGTGTTTTTTGTAAATATTATGAGTTCATGAAGTATGCTATGATTGAAAATTATGGTTTCATTGATTTGTATTTATTGATGGGATAATGTTTTATTTCCTTATTTTATAACCCTTACTGAGATTTTTTATGCTCATACCAAGTTTTTGAAATGTTTTCCACATGACTTAAATATGAATAGGTTTAAGGATGGGATAAAGGAAAAGTCATGCTATCTAAAACATGGAACTAGAAATATTTCTTTTTAAGTGTTTTTATTTTATGAAAAGAATGGATAATGAGTAGTAGTGTCTACATGTAATTTTCAAGTTGATATGTAATAGTTATTTCCTAATTCTCTAAAACTCTAAACCTAAAAAGATCATCAATGTGAATTATTCATTTAATTCAAGATTATGAAATTTTTTAAGGCCGACTCCTTATAATTGATATCAGAGGTCGGTTTAGATAACTTTAGAGGTTAGAGTGTTATTAACACATAAGTGACATAACCATAATGGTTATCATATTGGAAAGAGTCATAGTTTTTTTAGATAAATTGAATGAGTTTAAGATAACATGAAAAAGTTTGTTTTAGTGTTTACCCTCCTCATAAGATAGTATATGATGGTTTTACTGATATACTCACATTGACCTTTTTGGTTTTAGTAAATGGATGGATCTGTCATGAACCAAAGTAACGATGGATGTGAAGAAAACTATGATGGTTTTTTGAATGAGCAACTGAATGAAATGGGATCTTTAATGATAACTCTTGTGGTTATTCTCAACCAACTATCTGGATTCATGATCGACCACCTAAACCTTGGATATTTTTATAAGGAATCATATATGAATGAAACAAATCCCTATGGAAGTTCAGGTAATGATTATAAAGGTAAGTATATTAAAAAACCTATGTGTCAAGGATGTGGAAAGAAACACTTAGGAAAATGCTTCAGAGGGACGGGAAGATGTTTCAGATGTGGTAATGAAGGTTATGAAGCAAGAACCTATCATGGAAAAAGGAAGCGTCTAGTTAACTCCAGGAAAGGGAAAGAAGTTCTTTCCAAGGGGTCAATTGAATGTTTTAAATGTGATTTGAATGCTCACTATGCAAATAGATGTCCTGTGAAGAAGTTTCGGGAAAGGGATCGGCAGGATCATTCAAATATACGTTTACCAATTCCTAATTCCATTCCAATTGAAGATGAAGAAAATGAAAATGACCTATGAAAGGTATGGATTATTTCTTAGCTCATGTTTTAAAATTACTAAAATATCATGAAATTATGCATGATTTTATTTGTAGGAAATAAGTATAAAAGAATAAGATGAAAAAACATGGATAAAGGATTAGGAAGGATGTTTGATGATTAAGATGTCTACATTTTAGGAATTGAAGAGTTATGGATAATGATATGTTTGAATGTATTAATGATGGGATTACTTTGGAAACTTTTTCTAGTATGTGTAACCCTGATGTTTGATATGTGAAACTATTATTCAAAGAATAATTATCTTTTCTTTTTTAGATATAGTTATAAAGAACCATTTGGGTTTATATGATCCTTGAATTTGAGGCAATTTCAAGTTTTTACATTTTGGGATGTAAAATGAAAGTTATTAGATAACCTTTGTGGTTAAAATATGTTATGGTTATTTTTGATGAATTTATCTCATTTTGAGAATGTCATAAAAATATATAATTTTTGAAAAAGGACAACACATAGACCGTGTAACAACCCATTGCATTGGACAAAGATGCGGGAATTGAACCAACAACCAAAGTGCGATTGGGATTTATTGCCTACCACTGGACTATATAAAGTATCTGGTTAGTATGACTAATTATTTTTAGTTATATGATTTTATGAATCAAGAATAAGTTGATTTTGGGTTATCTATGGAAATTATTAACCTATCATGGAGAATACGTGATTAGGTTAATTACTTTTCAGTATGAGACATTAAGAGTAACTGATGTTATTTAGAGATAAATGTTAAGATTTATCTTGGAAGACTATGTGGTTAAATCCTTTTAAGATTTGGGTTTCAATATTAGTTTGAGTTACTTTGAAGAATTTTATATACATTTGTTTATTGAATGGTCTTTGTTGAACTTTGGGTATTGTTTGACAAATTTTGGAGATTAAGAGTAGTTTATATTTTTGTAAAAGATTGTACTTTTTGGGGATTATCTGATCTTGTACTAACCATTTTGGTGTTGGTTAATGTCTAAATACATGGGAAATATATAGTTCATATTTTTTAGATTATGTGATTCTCTAGAAGTTGATTATAGAGTTCTTAATGTGAAAAAGTCATCTTGAATACTCATCGTTTGGAGAAAAGATGAGTTTGTGGTAGAAATCTAGTGAAGGACGAAAGTATACATGAAAATTAAGTATGTTTCCTTATGTTATAATTCAATCTATTAAATAAATTCCTCAACATTATAAAAAGTAACTTAAAACAAAAACATTTTCCATTTACTTTTCTTACTGGGGAATTAGAGACCTTTTAACCCATCAAAGTTTGTGATTTTATGGTGGTTAAATTTCTCCTAATCATGTTTTCTATCACTCTCCATCAGAACTTGATGGTTTTTTTTCTCCTCCATATCCACGTTTTCATGTAATCCTATTATCTTTTGTCTCGGGTGGCCTTTTTTCTTTTATTTCTTTCTTTTAAAAGTGATAGTTTTATTGGAACTTTTTCAATGTGAGACTTTTAATGAAGTTTCCGAGCCCAATTTTAAAATTGTGAGGATGCGATTCCCAAAAGGGGGGAAGGATTTAACATCCTAGGTAAATAAAGAATATGAAATTTTCATATTTATTAATATTTTTGAATTAAATATTAATTTTACTTTAAAGGGGATGCTATGTTTGATAGTGTACTCAATTCGCAACAACGAGTTTCTTTGAAATCTTATGTTGCACACAATGTTGAGTTATACCAAAAAATAATATAATAATATTATTATTTTAAATGGTAGTTAATGCCTAGATATTGTATTGGCGGGAATGAATAGAACTAACTAAAATATGATTATGCATGTTTTTTAAATGAATTCACATTTATCCAATAAATTTTAAAGTCTTAAAATAATAATGAATCCTATTTTAAGCATGAAATACTCTAATATTATTTAAAAGGTCGTTTACCGCATTTTGATGGTGAACCATTTTTAAATCTAGTTTTTGTCACTTTTATATTTTCTATTTGACAAAATAAAATCCTTCTTTAGAATCAAGACATTAAAATTTACTTTGGATTAAATTTTGGTATTTTTTTGATAAATTTCATTTTTTTGTGAATAGTGAAAAATACTGTATTTTATTTCAAAACCGCCTTTTAATCAAATTTATTTATATGGTTATATTATATTTTTAATTTTTTTAAAGTGTAATTAGGTTATGTTTTTACAATTTAATCCAATTTTGGTCATTGGAAGTAAATTTAGTTTGAAATTGGACATAAACAAGTGTCAATCTTTGGATAGTTATTATTTCTTAAAAACACGCTTTTTGTTTTGACAACGGGAAATAATTTTAAATTAATTTATACCAATTATGTGTTTTTAATTTGAAAAAATATATTCCATATTTGTAATAAAGAGGTCCAAATTGTGTAAATAGGTAACTTTTATTTTTATACATTAGGAATATTTACTTCGGTAAATATTTTTTTTACCATGGTTAAAGGGTAAATCTAGTAAATAAGGGTAAAAAATAATATTAAATTACCCTAACATGTTTTCTAATCCTATTGGTTGATACATTTCTGACCATGGGCATCCTTGGGCCGATTTTGGGACCCCATGGAGCCACTTAAGAGTGATAATGACACTTTATATTAATTAATTTAAAGTAAAGGCAAAAATGACATAAAAATATATCTTTTAGTAAAACAAATTTTACATGGGGTTATATAAGTTATATATTAGACTATAAATATTCATTAGAAATATAAAAAGATTTCCCACATAATTATATTTTATTTACAATTTTTAGACATAAAATAAATAAAATTATTTAGGACACAATATTGATGTAGTGTTTACCTCATTAATGAATGATTTAAATAAATAAGACTATAAAAATTAAAAAAATATCCAAAACCTGTCAAACTTATTGGATGATTTTATTTAGAACATGAGTCATATTATATTTTACTTTAATGTGTTTTGGACCTTTTTAAACTGATGATAAGTTTACAATAAAATAATATTTTCAAACTTTCCTAAAGAGCCCCTCCTCACCCTTATAAAAAGCCATCAGATCTGACCCGTTACTCACACCTCTCAAGCAAATTGGCTCATCCATCCTCTGACCAATTAAGCTCCCTACATCCAACTACTCCTCCTATAAGCCTTAATTTAGGCATAAGGGACTTCAAGTAAACTGTTTAGTTCAAACCAAATGGAGTTACCCAATTTAAAGGTAACATCTTCTCTTAAGTTATTTTCTTTTATTTTACTTCTCCAAACCCCTAAACTCTTTTTATTCATTTATTTTATAACAACAACAGTATCCTCAATATACTAGGTTGTTGTTATGAGAATTATTCAAACTAAACTTACACACACCTCAATCTAATAGGTAAAGAACATACTGTTTATGTGGACGACGAACTACTGCCTCACGAAACGATGATCGTTCAATTATCTCATACCACCTCTCATGGTGGCCATTATGATGAAACTATATTTATATATGATATATATTATATTTATATTGTTTCTATGCTTCTGTATTTTCCATTTATATCATACCTTTATGGTTTCCATAATGGGTAAATGCAATAATTTCATTTGAGGAAGTGCGGACTACCGCCCCCTCAAAGTGATATGACTCGTTCATGACATACGTTGAACATATAAAGTATGGAGATAATTAAATTATATATTATATTATACTGGAATTATAATATACATATTTATCATTACGTTTTATTCCATTAAATATTAAATATAAATGAAAGTTGCGTTCATGCGTACGTACGACTTATCGTCTCCATGAATGGTACATTTCATTTCTTATCTCAAAATGTTATGTACTATTATAAATACATATATTCTAGATATATATGATATATATGATATCTAAATCATGAATATTATTCTAGATATAATGTAATTTTTACCGCATGGAAAATTTGTAATTATAACAAGTTCATTTTTTACTCAAGTTCCGAACATCGACAAAATGTCCAATATGAACTCAAATAATTTAATAATTGTTATAGAAAGGTAATAAGTGATATTAAAGGAATAATAAACTTTAAAAATTTTCTTAATCAAGTATAAATTAATTTAAGTTTATTATTCAGGAAGAACAAGGAACAAATGAGTCAAGTCAGACACGTGGTAGGGGGTTTCTTATCTCACTTTTAATTCTGTGAGATTTCCATTATTCGCCACTTATTTATTGCATGTGATGTATTGTGTACTTCCATTTGATATATATTATCATGATTATATTTATATTCATGGTATTATGTGATTAATTTGGTGGTTATTAACTTTTGGTCATACGACTCGATTAATTACAACGTGGTAAGAGGTTTTCATCTCACTTTTTATTCCTATGAGATTCATGCTATATTTGCCACTATTTCCTTTTGTGTGGTGTATGTACTGCCCATGATTGTATTAATTGTGTAATATAATTTAATTTATTGGTATTTACATCTTCATTGTATGATCCTTCTTTTATGGGGTTTATGTTTTGTAAATTACCAAACCGGTGAGGGAATCTTTCACCCTTCTCTTTTTAAAAGACTTCATTTATATTATGTCTTTTAATTTACACTTTATTATGTCGAGATATGTTATTATATATCTTTATTGCTGTAAATTTTGTGTCCAAGTGATGATATAACCTTTTCTCTCTCATCAACGCATTTTCTTTATTTTTAAGTGACGTCATTAGGCTGTCAAATTTTGGTAAGAAAACTTCTTAACCCAATTTCAATTCTTTGCGTTAAACTTATACTTCTTGATTATGAAATTCTATGAATATGTGTGAATGAACTATGATTGTTTTACACTTAATATCCACTTATATTGTGTGTATTCTTATTTTTCATACATAATTATGTCATTGATTTATACTTAATCTAAGGATACGATCTTTGTAAGGAAATTTGTCTCAATTTACATTCCATTGAGACTTATTTGTTGTTATACACCAACTCACTTTTATATGGTGTATATACTACCCTTTGACATATTACATCATGAATCTAATTATTCTCATGATATTAAAATGTTTTTATTAAATGTTATTCCTCAATTATTTATATTCAAGCACATCTCATTTGGTTAAGAACTCCTTAACTAAAATATTATTTTAAAGATTTATTCTTATAAATATTTCTCATTAATGTCCATGTTTTCAAAATAGTTTTAAGGATTTATTTATATGGAATTTAATGTTTTAAAATGTTAATTCCTTTAAAATCTTAAAAGTGGTATGGTTCACTTTGATTCAAAAATATCCTTATTAAATGTTTTAAATGGTTTTGAAATTGGTTTTGACAAAGCATTGATTATGTCAATATCTTGAAATTATATATTGTGATTGGAATGTGGAAAGGTTATATTTCCTTTATGCATGTATTATGTGTTATGATTATGTTATGGTTCTTGGGAATTGTTACATATACGGATGGTTCCGTGATAAACCTAGGGCAGGTGAGCCTAAGATAGCTCTCCAATGCATTGAGTAACATGACAGAGGTAAAAGTTAATGTTTATCCTAAGAGATTTAGGTAATATACTGTGATGGGTATTCCAACTTAACTCCCTATATAGATATGATAACTTCAATGTAAGTATGTTCTGTATTTCACAAGTTACCTATATGATTTTTTATTTCTATGTGTTATTCATAAATATTATGAGTTCATGAGGTATGTTATGATTGAAAATTATAGTTTCATTGATTTGTATTTATTGATGGGATAATGTTTTCTTTCCTTATTTTAAAATCCTTAGTGATATTTTTATTCTCATATCAAGTTTTTGAAATGTTTTCCATAGGAATTAAAGATGAATAGGGTCAAGGATGGGATCAAGGAAAAGTCATGTTGTCTAAAACTTGGAACTAGACATGTTTCTTTTTAAGACTTTTTATTTTATGAAAAAATGGATACTGAGTAGTATCATCTACATGTAATTTTCAAGTTTATATATAATATTTATGGCCAAATTCTATAAAAATCTAAACCTGAAAAGATTCTCAATGTGTATTATTCATTTAATTCAAGATTATGTAATGTTTTAAGGCCGAGTCCTTATAGTTGTGCATATATATTTTCATAGGAAGAAGAATAAAATGAAGGTAGGAGTAGGGAAAAGTGTTGTGTATTCCTATTTCACATAAAGGATATAAGGGAGTAACACTAGAACTTACTGCTATGAAGAGTGTGTGCACTATTATGTATACAAAATAAGGAGTTTCTTGAACATTTCTATGAAAGTAAGAGAAGAAGAGTAGAAGACAATTTTAGTATCGTGACAATCAATAGAAGTTACATATGTTGGAGGACTTTATTGATGTTTCAAATATCTTGAAGAAGTTGAAGACTTTCTAAACATAAAGTATAAAGATCTAGTGGTATGTTTTATGTTGGAATAGTCCATCACCAGTCTAGGGACTCATGATCAATGTTTACCCCTAATTAGTGTAGGTTGCCACAATTAAGATTCATGATTGTTTTCTAACTACCCCACTCTAACAGGTGTCTCATTTTAGTTTCATGTGTGATCTAGGATTATTTCCTGGTTGCACAAAGGACTTTCCTTTGTTATTGAAAGGGAAACCTTGTAAATATCATGTCCACTTTATGCATGTGATAATGAATAAAGGGAAGGTAAGATATTGAGATAATCAAGATCTTAAATGGTCTATGAGTTAAATGGATAAAAATAATAATTTGGATAAAAAATAACTCCAAACACTAATTCAACCCCCCTCAGTGTTGATTATATCCAATGTGGTCATAAAAATTGGTATTAGAGTGCATGTTCACCTCTATTGAATTCTATACATTGAAAGTTGTTCTTTTTTTTTATGATTTTCATTTCTTTCCTATTTTATAATAAAGTGTAGTTTTGGTGAAGAATTATCTTTATCATATTAGAATTAATTTTCTTCCAAGACTATGTTAAAAGTGATTAAGAAGGGGAACATTTTGAAAAAGTTTTCAATCTTGTCCATATGAGAGGAAATTTCAATTTCTCTATGTCATGATAACAAGGAAGACATAGTTGACATGTAAATAGAAGAATAAGTGGTTCAATATAACACAAATAATTTAGACTATCCATCTAACTCAATTAGATCAAGACACTCAATTGATCAAGATGTATGTGTCAATTACTTTCAGAAATGTCCTAGAGAAGGGCCAAGCATCAGCAGAAGTGATCATATGTTAATGTATTTATCTATTGATGCATGGAAGTATTTTCTATATCTTATTTCAAAATAAATAGTTTCTTTGGTATATGGATTTTTTGAATTAAATCAAGAAGAAATCACCCAAATTGATGGTGAGACATAGAATATGGATACGTCTTTTCAAGAAAGGGTTTTAACTTTATATGAATCACTACAAAAAAAAAAGAAAAGGAAGAAAAGAATATGGATCTTGAAGAAAGGTGATATTTGTTTTATTAGGAGTTTCTCAATGTGATATGAGATAAGGATTATGCCACTAATGAATTTGATAAAAAGTTCCCTAATATTGAATAAAATATTGCTATAAAGATTTCTAAAATTGGTGTTATGGATAATAGAATAAAGGAGGTCAACACAATGTTGAAATAAATACTCAAATTTCATGATGAGGATATTAAAATAATTAAGGAGGAAAGTAAAGAAATATTGAAGGTGTTAGAGTTGGTGTACTATAACCAAATAGTTTATACATTAGATTACCATTTATATTCAAAGTAGTGAATATTAAATATATCATGTCACATATTGATAATTATTCTACATGAATTTAATGTGTTAATTATCTAGGGTATCTTTCACCTCAAAATAGGGTATATTAGTTCCCCACTATGATGATATCTCTTCAATATTTTTTTCCTATGGTCAGGATGACAAACTATAATGGGGAACATAGTTTTTTGAATTTAGGTGAGAGTGCTTTTAAGAGGATGAGGATTCATCTCATAAAGTTATCACTTAGTAATCTTCAAGATGGGATATTATGAGAATTAACACACTAATAAAAATTCCACATGTTTTCATGTTTTTATAATTCCAATTCATGAGCATGTGTAATTTTCCTTAGACTTTTAGTTTATTATTAATACACAATTTGAATCATGTATTTAGATTTATTAACAAAACTTAGGATGCAATATGTTCAAAATCAGTAGGATACATTGGGTACATAACAATTGGAATATTATTAATAAATATATCATGGAAGGTTTTATCCCTTCTATTTATACATGTTGATATATCTGTAGGTTATAAGTGCAGTGAAAGTGTCAGATGGGGCATTCATAACTTTTATTTTTCTCATGATTGATGATTAATCAGAAATTTACATGATGATAAATTCTGTGATCAATGGAATTGAATTAAATAATATATATAATGGATAAACACCATAACCAAAGAACATTATCATCACATATTATTTATAATTAATTTAAGAAATTAAAGAATTACATTGCAATAAATTATTTCTTCATTGATGGATCTGAAATAGTATCAATGTAATACTATAATTTCATTATAGGAATAAATAATAGATTCCCTCTAGTGGTGATCCACATGTGTTCCATGATCCTACGAACATCTCCATAGGAATATCCAGCTACTAGAACAAATGATCCTAATGCTTGCGTCATTTTCCTTTGATTTCCCCAAGAACCACTTAGAGGAAGGGTTCTTTTCAATCACTCTTGACTTGAGAGTGGTGGTGGGGTAGGATCGATCTCCATTATTAAGATCATTATTATAGAGGGAGATCTCTAAGACTTTGAGTTGATTCTCTCTGAATCTCATTATGCACACCCCAAATGAATTGGATTTATTAAAAAAATAATATAACTAGGTTTATATACTATGAGGGTTAGAAAATAATAATTTCACATGTTCCCTTTATTATTTATATAGTCTTTATAGAACCCCATTTCTATAATAATAATAATAATAATAATAATAATAATAATATTTTTTTGACATGTGATAAACTTGAAAATTAAATTAAATATTATTTATTAAAATGATAATAAATATATATTATTTCTCATCAGACCATTAAAATCAGTCTGTCATTCATACATAATATTTATCCTGCAAATCATTTTTTTCATTTTATAAAAGCCGGTTTATGGGTATCCGGTACCCCAAATTACAACCATGGACACAAACACCTGAAACACAAACATCATACAACACAAAAACAACAAAGGATTACACATCATAATAACCTGATTCATCTCCATATCCCATGAAAGAGTCATCTTCTCCAGTAGCCGATTCCCATTCTGGATGCCTCCAGAAGCTTCCACTTTGAACCCGACTCCTAAGCTAATCAAGAACAAATTGCTCTGGAGAAGCCTTCTTGCTCATGCTACCCTTTTTAAAAGACACAGTCACCTCACTATTCCGCTTTGAGGCAGATCTAGTTCACATCGGTCTCAGAAGAAAGGAGTAATCCTTCCTTGGTCTTCTTCTTGGTGTAGCAGACAACGGTCTGTCACCCATGTTTATGATCTGCTTCCCACTTTGAACAACATTGCTGAATGAGCGGCCAACTGAATAGCTCTCATTATTTCCCTCCCCCAATACTCTCCCTTCTGGTTCCCACTTGGTTCCTCAAAACAGCATCATTACACCCATATTTGTTCCCCGGCCTCTGATCAGGAGTGTTACACTCCATCAAAGGGGGGAGCCTCTCCTCAGTAGTAGTTTTTACAATAGGTTCAGATTTATCCCCTGGCCTCTCATCCATGATGTCTACCAAAGAACAACACCTGACCTCACTGGTGTTGTCTTCCACAGTCATGGTACCTGTTTCATGCCCCAAGAAATCAACCTGCTGGTCCTCCAAGACCTCCTATCCAACTGCAGTTGATTCACACCCCCTACATTCAACCTGCTGGCCCTCAAAAAACTCCGCACCACCCTTACCTCCTACAATAGTATCCTCCTCCAAGCCCACTGCTAACATGTCTACAGAGAATGCTTCAAACCTGTTACTCAAGGATATAAAAGGTTTATCCAGTGGATACAGACATTGAGAATCCTTAGCGCTGGCCATGGTGACCTCCTCCATAGTGTTGGACTCCCTACCTTCCTCAATCTGCACCGAACCCAGACCATCCAAGGAAGAAGCGGGTAATCCTAAGTCCTGCTGTATCCTTTGCAGAACCCCAAACACCTTCGGATTAGCCACACTAGAAGCCCCAGGATCCTGGCCTCCCTCAATAGACACCTTACGAGACCCAGAATAAATGCCGTTCACTGCTATTCCAGACAAAAGGGAACCCTGACCTTCGTCAACTGGAAACACAACTCTCGAATCCAGATTCGCCTTCACAACATTCCCTACACCATCATCAGTGATCACAGAAGTAGGTTGCTCGTTACAATGGACCTTCCTCAACTGTGACACATATCCACCTCGAAAAACCTCAACCGAATGCCCCAATCTCTTGCAAGAGCCACATAATTCAGTCCAATTTTCATAAACAACCCTTTGTTTACATTGGTATTCCTCACTGATCATGATCCAAAAGAAATCGAAAGGGGTGCGAGAGGCATCCATTTCCACACACACCCAGGGATTCACAGGATGGAAGACCGTCTTAGTACGAATATCAGAACATAGTTATCTCCCAACTAGATTTCCCAACATGCAAATAACTGAAGGATTTTTAAATGAAAGAGTCAGAGAAGGAAAACTTACCCAAACTGCAATGGAAGGCGGGTCACGATTCATATGAAGATCTAAGGACCAGTGAAGCAGAAGAAATCGGGATCCATTGTAGCTGTGAGGATCCCTCAACCAAGCTTGTATGAGATCATCCTCAGATTCAAACCTAATCATGATTTTCTTGTTGTCGAGTAATCCAACCACCGCTCTTTCACAGAGATCCCAAGCTCCGAAGACAAATCGGTCGAAGTCATCAACTGAAGGCCTCCTGTGCTTGAACCAGGCCACCATAGTGAGATTCAACAAGGCAGAGGCACCTGTAAACTCAGATGAGGAGAGTTGAAGGTTCGACAGTCTGTCAATAAGATCTGGGACTTTAGGGTTTAAGGAGGTTTTCAGAAAAGGAGGAAGGAACTATGGATTGGAGAAAGGTCGGAATGACCTAGATTTCCCATGAGATGGCAATTCCCCCTCCCCCACCAAGGGGGGAGGAGCCGGCACAAAGGCCGCCGCCATCACCGTACTGGGGAGTCCATCGCAGGAGCGAGAGCCCGATCCTGCTCTCTCCAAATGTTGGATACGTTTGAATCATAATATTTATCATACCTAGAATAATTTCTATTTATTTAAAAAATAAATATCACTGCATTATTCACCAATAAATAAATAAATATTATCTTCACAAAGTAAAAAATAATTATTTATTAAATATTCCACTCACATAATATTCTATTAAATAACTAGTGATGAAATATATGTGGTCAATAAAACATGAATAATTATTAAACCACATGTGAGAATAATATTTATTCAACATTTTAAATAATAAATAATAATTTATTATTTAAAATAGATTCTGGATACACTTAGTGTGAAAACCTTTAGGCTTCTTTATCAGTATCATTAGGCGAAGAATCCTAAAGTCCAAGGTTAGAATCTAGCAATGCATCAAGGAACCCATATAGAAGGAAGTTAATATTGTAATGGAATAATATCTCATACATACACTTATTATTTAATATAATCCATTTATTGTGATATCTCTAATCAAACAGATTGCATGTCGGTGCCATCAACCTATGTGCTCGATGTCTCTTTATTTGATTTTTTAGAAATCAAACTTGCCTATAGAATACCATGACCATGGATTTATTAATTCTCTATAATTTATATAAAGGTAATGAGATATCAACTTTCATTAAATAACATAAGGGATGAATCCTTTCATGAATTATTCATTAATTAAATCTTACTCATGACACAACCAATGTATCCTACCTCAGTGTGAACATATTTCATCATGATTTTAATCAATACATCAACATAAAAACTTATAATACTCATTAATAATAATATTAAATTCTAAGGATCAATACACATGTCCGTATATAGGAATATCTAATAACACATATAAATGTGGATTTCCTACCGATGGATATTTTTCCCATAATATCCTACACTAGATGTTATCAAGGTAATACACCATGAGAAGATTCCTAAAATTCCAATGAGTATCCACCCATTATAGTGTATGTTATTTTTGTCCCTAAAATGATTTCATCTATCTATATAAAATATATTTAAGAATACTATCTCGTCACTTCTAGGTTCTCATCATAGTTGGGAACTAATATGACCTTTTAGTGCCACAATTACTCTTGGGACATTATCACATACTATGTTACACATAATATCAATCAATATGTGATAATGAGTTTATTAATATTCAAATCAATGAATAAATATTATCATAAAGTACATATATTTTTTTTCTAGGGAACCAACTCCAATAGAATCCCACTTTCACTAGAGACAAATGCTAACAAACTTCAGTCCAATAACTCTCTCATGATACTCCCGATTCTACTGAGAAAAGACATTAGTCAAGTGGTCCACTATGTTTTATTCTATAGGAACTCTTCTTACTACAACTTCACCACAATGTGAAAAATCCCACAAGAGGTGATACTTCCAAATTATGTTATTTTTCCATTGGTGTGACCTTGACTCTTTTGTAAGAGCCACCACTACAGTATTATCACAATATAATGTGATAAAGTATTTACTACTAGGTACCATATAAATCTCTTAGATTTGTTTGAATCCAAACAACTTTCTTGGATACATTAGAATATACTATATACTCAAACTTCTCTAGGATCAATGAAAGTTGGATTATTTTAACTCTTACATCTCACAACTCCTATTTTGAGAAAGAAAACATATCCTTACTATGAATTCAGTTCATTATAATATTTTTAAAAACTAGCATTAGTATAACCCCTAATGACTTGATCTTCATCTTATCCATACAAAAGGAACATATCCATAATTCTTCTTAGATAATTAATGATAGCCTTAATATTATAATAATGTCATTCTACTAGATTATCTTGATATCTTTGTAGCATTATCAATGTATAGGAAACATCAAGTTTAGTACATATCATGACATAAATGATTGATCCTATCATTGAAGTGGATGATATCTTACTCATTTTCTCTTTATCCTATTATGTCAGAGGACACATTTTCTTTGAAATATGTATACTATATGACACTGGAATCAATCCCCTCTTGGATTTATCTATATTAAATCTATATAGTATTTGGTCAATGTATGTACTTTGATTTATTCCAAGAAACCTTTTCTATCTATCACGAATGATCATGATCCCTAGAATTTAGGCTTATTTACCTAATTCCTTTATAGAGAAATTCTTGTTTAACTAGTCCTTAATAGTCTGTAAGACTGGTATTTCATTTCCAATAAGTAATATGTCATCAACATATACTACTAGGATAAAGATTCTATTCTCACTAAACTTCTTGTAAACACATGAATCACATTCATTCTTAAATAAAAAAAATTATTTTATAGCTTCATCGAATCGAATGTTCTATGATTTGGATGATTACTTAAATCCATAAATGGATCTATGCAACTTGAAAATATTTTTTGCATCACTTGGAGTCACAAAACCTCCTGGTTGTGTCATGTAGAAATATTCATAAAGATTCCCCTTAAGGAAATTTGTTTTGACATCCATCTACCAAATTTCATAGTCATTTGTAAGTTTCTATAGCAAGTAGAATTCTGATGGATTTAAACATGGAAACTGGGGAAAAGGTTCCATCATAGTCAATTCCATGACACTATTTAAACCCTTTAACCACTAGCATTAATTTATAGTTATTTACATTACCTTCCATGTTTGGTTTTCTCTTAAATACTCATGTTCACACTATGGTCTTTACATCAACTAGCACATCGACCCGAACCCGAAATTTGTTCTGATAAATGGAATCCATTTTAGAATTCATGGATTATTGACATCTTGAAACTTCTAAGATCTCTTATTCTTATTTTTAAGATAGAGGTTCATCATTTTCAACCAATAATGATTCACCATATTCAGTGACTAGAAAACCATATATCCTTATTTCTCTTACCTATGTAGTGCTCTTATGTAGTACTTTTGTTTTAGGAACTACTTCTTCCATGAGGACCTATGGAATCAGTTCCTATATCAACTCTTGTTTATCTTGAACATCAACTTCATCAACTTCAATCTTACTCCCACTATCTATTTGGAGTATGTGCTCCCTCTCAAGAAAGATGGATTGTCCGGAAACAATAACTTTATTGTCTGAGGGGTTGTATAGGTGGTATCCCTTTGTTTCCTTAGGATACCCTATAAGTATACACTTCATTTCCTAGGGTGCTAGTTTTTTTCCTGAGAAGGCTTTAAAAAATTCCTCACAACCTCATACACATTTATGTGAAAAAACAAGTTTCTTTTCACTCCATAAATTGAATATAATTATGTTTTCCATTTTAGTTGGTACCCAGTTTAATGTATATATCATAGTATGTAATGAATATCCCCAAAAGGATAATGGAATATCTTCATGACTTCTTATTGACCTTAACATGTTTAACAAGGTACAATTCATCCTTTCACTACACCATTCCAATGTGGTGTGTAAGATGGAGTGAGATGAGATTGAATCCCAAAATACCATAGAAATTTGATGAACTATTAGTTAATATATTCACCAGCTTGATATAATTGAAGATTCTTTATCTTCATTCCAAGTTGATTCTATAATTAATTCTTGAATTATTTTAATTTTTCAAATGAACTGTACTCATACCTTATCAAGTAGATATATCCATATCTACTCAATTCATTAGTAAAAGTTATGAAGTAATAATATCCACCTCTATCTTTTACTGGAAATGGTCCACGCACATCAGTGTGTAACAATCCTAAAATATATGTTCCCCATTCACCCTATCCACCAAATGGTTGTTTGGGTATTTTTCATTGTAAACAAGAATGAAATATTTCAAGTGGTTTTAGATCAAAAGAGTCTAAATAACCATCTTGATAGAGATTTTACAAAAGTTTCTCATTTACATGTCCAAGATGGTGATTCTATGACTGGGTATTATATGATTCGTGTGAACATGATTCATTATCTATTTCCATTACTTGGTTTTTCTAATTTAATACATAAAGGCCATTATTTCAATGTGCCATACTATAAAATATGTTGTATTCATAAAATAAAAAACATTTATTTTCAAATTTAAAAATAAAACCATCTTCATCTAAGAATGATACATAAATTATATTCTTAGTAACATTTTATACATAATAATAATCTCTTAAAACCAATATCATTACTATTAGAAATGAAAGTTGGTGTAATCCAATGGCTAGGGCATCCAACCTCACACCATTTCCAACTCACAAATCCACCTTTATTCTAGAAATATTTTAGAATCTACTTGGTCCTTGACTTTTGATACAAATGTGAGAACCACAATATCTATATAATACCCAACATGTAGATATTGAAAGATTACACTTGATAATAAACACACCTTTATCTTCCCCTTGCTTCAAGGTAAAGTTCTTCTTCCAGTGTCCTTTACTGCCACATAAAAAACATACGCCCTCCTTTTTTCTTATCACGCCTCTAGATATTCTTCTTCTTGGAAGGATGGTGCTTGGGAGCCTTAGACTATTTATGAGTCTTGGTTCTCTTATCCTTGTTCTTCCTTTTCTTATTCATCATAAATACCATGAATTTTTCACACCCCACATCATTATTAACATGGATAATCAAAGTAAGAAGTTTCGAAAGTCTCTTCTCATTATTTCTCATGTTATAATTTACAATAAATCTAGAGAAGGACTTGGGTGATGAAAGTATGAGATTTTTTCACAACTCATATGGGAATTTAATCCCTAAGATGTCCAAGAGTTTAATATATCCAATAATATTGACTACATGAGTCCCGTATGGCATAGAATCTCCAAAAATAGTTATTAACAGACCATTGGAGATCTCCTTTCTCTCTTCTCTTTCCTTTTCTTGATACAGATCTCTAAGGTGATACATCATTCTATACACATCCATGCCCTCATTTAGCTTCATAATCTCATTATTAATAGATGATAGCTTGAGATATTGAACATATGTGGAATCATTAAAAATGTGTCTCATAGAGAGATAACTCTTTCTTACTAGACTCTTTATGAGGAACATCATAAATAAGTTCTTCCAACACGTACAATTTCCTTTCATGGCATAGGATAACATGTAAGCACCTTTTCCACTCTTGTAAATTTGTATTGGTGAAATGGTTATCCTTATCAAGTATGGATTGTTTTGATATGTTTAAAGTCATTTTATTTCTATTTTTACAAATAATATGAGAAGAGTTTTAATACTTTCTCTGATAAAATATAGAAAAATAAATAAATATTATATTTATTAATCACCCACTATTTTATTCAAATCCAACATCCCTCACCATTGGCTTCAGAATATATATTTTCTTGGAAATTCAAGTGGAAAGAATCCATATTCCCCTTCTCATCACCCAAAATTAGTACAATCAAGAAATTTAAAGGATTTTAGGTAGTTATTTCAAAATCCAACTGCATTATCTCAGAGTTCCTTGATCTGTTGAGTAGACTCCCCAATCATAAAATCCTTAAATTGGATTTCCTTAACCTTTTCCTCCTAGTTACACCATGTCCTACTTTGGAAGTTAACCCTTGATGTGAATTAAGTTAATTAAACTAAAAAATTCAATTTATAATTCCATGATAATTGAAATTACCCCAACTTTGGACGGTCAATAACTTTGAACTATGGTTTATTTTAACTATAGTAGTGAAAGGATATACCAAATTAATATATATAATTGATCAATTTTATATTTTATGTGTAAATTTAAAATTATTATCTTTATTACATGCTTGTTAATATTAAGTGGATTTACTTAAGTGATTAACAATATTTCAGATAATATTTATGCATAAGTCAATTTATTTTAGTTCAATATTTCATGCTTGTTAATTAATTAATTCTCACGATCATAGGAAAAAATCCATAATGAAATAACCATGAAACTTAATAAAAATAAAATAATAAAGTGTTATGATCATGATATCTTACTAATGGTTATTTTATCTAGTAGATGATAAACTGACTATTGACCTTGGGGAAAACAGCTTGAACCATTTATGGTTCATGTTGTATTATTCCATTTTTTCACCTATGTATCTATCTTGGATTGGTTTCCTCTCAAATACAAACTTGAACAACCTCCAATATTTTATGAGCTCCATCTATTACATATTATTTTACTCACATGAAGGTTAGGTAACCAAATGATTGGTTAAGGGGTTTTCACAAGGGAACCATGGGCACACATACCCTTACATAATAAGAGGAGAGATGACATGAAGACAAAAAATTTAATTTAATAATAACTTAAATTAAACCAATTAAATACAAAGGTATGGTATATTCTCAAAATCATCCACATGAATCCAACATATTACGCATTTAATAAAATTATCATTCAATTATAATCATTTTTATTTAAGATAAATCATGCTCGAATCAATTAATTATATTCTTTAATTAATCGATTCTTTTATCTTAATTCAAATCCTAATTTTCTTGAGATTCACATCCATCATAATTTTAAAAAAATTAAATAAATTTATTTAAAATTAACCATGTATAAAAATGAACCTTAGAGGAAATATTATGAGTACTCGTCCAAACTAACCAATATGTATTACACTCATATATTTTTTACTCTTGCGACATGTGTAATACATTACTAATCACATAATTTCATGGTATGTACTATCAAATTAATGACCATATGAAACAAATGGAATTTATGTTTCATATTATGCTTAAATGTGTGTAGAGTAATAACTATAATACTACTTATACAAAATATTTATATCCAAACATTACACAGAAATTAATTAGAAATATATATATATATATATATATATATATAAAACTCATCCCATGGAATGTACTATCAACTTAATGACCACATGTAGCGATGCAAAGAGAGATCACGGCCCATGGGCTTTGCAGGTATGGGGCGGATGTGGGCCGGGGAGAGCCTAAAATTTTTGACTGTTTAGAGTGCGGGCCAATGCGGGTTGAGCTCGTGCGGGTGCAGGCTTGCCTGCAGGCCTGATTTAAAAAATATATATTATTTTTATGGTATATGTTTCTTTAACATTTTAGTTTTTTTAATAAAAAATCATGGTTAAATGGTGACATATGATTTCTCATCGTAATGGTCATATTAATTTACCATTTATTCCCATGTGAATTTTAAATAGGCCTATATTTATTGTTTTAATATGATATTATATTATTTATATAGTAATTATTAACCATATTCACATGGTGTGTTAACCTATCTCTCGAAAAATGGAACTCATCACCCCTACGCATGGTTTAATTTCTATAAGAGTTATTATAATCATAATATTTTTTAGGTCGATTTAATTTTTTTATTATTTAATTTTATTTTGTTATTAAGAGAATTGGATAGAACCTCATGAAAAAACTAATAGATTCCTCTGAAACTGATCATTACCTGGAGAGACTTCATTCATTCACAGGTTTAGTTGTTCACATCACCACACAACCAACATTATCATTCATCGCCCATCACCGATCACTCACCTACTTTCTATCGTGACAATTTTCCACTACATCGGAGTTATCGTATTCCACCATTAACACACAAGAAATGTTCCATCGCATCCTTTAAAACTCTAGTTATTGTTAATTCATACTTCTATCCACAAATACCTTTAAGAATAATAAAAAATAAAGTATTTAAATGATTATAAATAGTATTTTTTTTTTGTAAATGTGGGTAAGACCGCGGGAAAATCGCGGTCAACCCGCGGGTTTATGCGGGGTGGGGTGGGCTTGAAATTTTTTGTTCGCATTATACGCGGGATTTTGCGGACAAACCCACACGGGCTCAAACCCGTGCAGGCTTGGCCCACCCCACCTCGGCTCGCCCGTTTCGTATTACTAACCACATGAAACAAATGTTGATGAGGTTTGAATAGTATAATAAATTAATTTCAATTATGTTTAATTTGGTAACAGTACACGATGTGTATAATTAAGCAACATAGCATGTATTATTCTCACCATCTATCTACAACACATGCCTATTGACTCTGTGTGTAACTATGCCATAGAAAATATTAGAGCACATGGTGTGTACATGGGCTACACAACATGTGTTGTCTGAGTTACATGGTCACCAACCATATAGGCCATGTAAGAGGATGCATGACCAATCTATGACTAAAGGAATACACATCATGTACGGAATTTACAACAACGTATACTTTGGATGACCATGTGTCTGGATGAGATGGTCAATACATGGTGTATAATTAAATTCACCATGTGTAATAAATGCATGCACCTTGAAAAAATTCTCAATTAATTCATGGTTTATAAAACACTAGTACATAGAATGTACCTTCGGGTTACATGGTGTGTACCTTTGAGTTACACGGTGTGTACTCCTATGTTATTCATCCAGAATTATCGGCACCTATGTATGATATCTTTGAATTAATTTCATTCATAAAATTAATTTATTTGATTATATTTTTAAAAAATGAAGAAGAAGAAAGTAGATACCTCAATTCAGATTAAAGAATGATTAAACTAAAATTTAAACCTAATAATAAATGCCTAAATTAATCAATAATATTTAAATAATTATAAATAATTATGTGACCCCTTTTATACCAATTTAAGGTTTCAAGCACAATAGAAGTGTTGGATGGGACAAGCCCAAATTTTCTTTTTATCACGATCAATGATAAATCCAAGATTTACATGACAATAAATTTTTCGATCAAAAGAATTGAATCAAAGAATATAGATAATGGATAAACATCAAAACCAAAACACAATATCATCACAAATTATTTATAATTAATTTAATAAATTAAAGAATTACCTAGTGATAAATTCTTTCTTCGTTGATGGATCTAACAATATCACAATGTGGTACCATCATTATGTTGTAGGAATCAAAAATATAGACCCTAGAATGATGATGCACATATGTTCCATGAACCTCTGAACATTTCCTTAATAATATTCATGTGATCGCATGAAATATCATAAATATTTCATCATTCACCTTTGATCACTCTGAGAACCGTCATAAGGCATGCATCATTCACCTTTGATTGCCCTGAGAACCACTTCAAGGAAGGGTTCTCTTTGATCTCTCTTGACTTGAGAGTGGTGGTGGAGGATAGATCTCTGTTCTTGAGAGTGTTTTTGGAGAGGGAGCTCTCTAAGTCTTTGAGAGGATTCTCTCCAGATACCATTGTACAAAACACAAATTAATTGGATTTATTATGAAAATAATACAAATGGGTTTATATACTGCTATAGTTATAAAATAATAATTACGCATATACCCTTTATTATTTCTATAATCTTTTTAGAACCCCATGGATATAATAATAATAATATTATAACTATTTCTTGACATGTGATAAAATCACAAATTAAATTAAATATTATTTCTCACAAGAACATTAAACTCAGTCCGACATTCCTCCACCAAATTTATCAGGCCTTGAATAATTACCATTTATTTAATAAATAAATATCACTGTATTATTCTCCAATATATAAATAAATATTATATTCACCAAATAAAAAATTAATATTTATTAAATATTCTAATCACTTAATATTCTATCAAATAAATGATGATGAACTATATATGATAAAAAAAACATGAATAATTATTAAACCACATGTGGGAATTGTAACATCCCTCCTTCTCCTCACTAGCTTGAGAAGGTGGGAGGATGCTATGTAAGGACCCGTCCCCAGTTATCTGGAGCTAGTGCCTTAATGGTTACATTGGCATACAAACAAGGAATAAGCATCCTGAAGGACCGAGTAGTTTAGTATTATTGGAAACAAGATACATACATAAGTTCATCATTACAACTTGAAATAAAAACAACATAGAAACTCCTTAGACAACTTCCATAACTCCTAGTTTATTTCAGAATGTCATTCATAATAGAATTATTCTTGCCCTATGGAAATGAAACATAATAAAGGGGAAATATCAAACACTCAGTAAGGGTAAGCAATACAGTGGAAGATAACATAAACATTAGACATGGTGAATAATTGAAAACACATGCCTTTAGAAATAAACTTGAACATAATATGTTAGAAATATGATCTGAGTAAATATTTCCATAACATAACATAATAATGGGTATTATACTAGTAGAATAACCACATTAACCATCAATACTATATTAATAATTATGGAATTCATAATGTGGGACAACATATCTATACCATCAAGGCCTCATGCCAAGACCATAAATAATCATTTTTTCAAGGCCTTGTGCCAAGACTGTAGTTTGTCTCATGAGACCTACTGATGCACCGAGGGGATATAGCGGGCCCCACCCAACACTTAATATGTCCAATGAATTCCTCATATGAACAGGGATAAACATAAACAACATACACATTAATATATTGAATGTAATAGCTTTCCCAGAACATTAAGCCAAAACACTAACCATTCGAAGTAAACTGATGAATGGTTTAAGGATAACACATCAATAGACAAAATAATCATAAAAAATTAAATTGAATATGTTAGATGATAATATGAAATACTAATCCCAATAATACATAAGAATCAACAAGTGTGTTGAAATAGTATAAGATACACTTATAAAATCTTCGAGTAATTCTTGAAATAAATACTCTTTTACTTAAGAGTTCTTTTGGAAAAATATTTGTATAACACCAGAAGTGAAGTGAGATATTATTTTCATAAAAAATGAGTTATTTTATAGATATAATGGTTTCCAAAAATATATTTTAGATTTACCTTGGAAATAGGTAAGAAATTGAGATATTCCCTTGAAAATAGGTAAGAAATTGAGATATTCCCTTGAATCAGGCTTGTATTTCGGAAACAATTTGAATGATCCTTTTAAAGAATGTAAATAACCATAAAATAAAGAAGGATTATAGTTTTTGTACATAAATATAACACTCACACAAAATTTATGATGAGTATATAATAATACATAATAATTTCATTGAGGTAATTTAGACAATGAAAATAACCCGAATGGAAATGGAAGTTCAGGTGGAAAAACCCTTATCTTAAATCTGAATGTGTTCCCATATTGAACTTAAGGTCCTAGAATATGAAATTATACATATCAATAAATTATTTCATAACCTAATATACATGTATTTAGTTTATCATAATAATGTTTAGTTCATTTATGTTATTATTTATAAGTTATTATATTGAATTTCATCGTTCCAGAGTGTTTGTTTTCTTGATTTTCATAATCGGTTCACTTGTTTTTAAGTAATGAAGTTCACGTGGAATGGTTATAAATCTCTAGAATTAAAGTTAAATATTATTTATGAACATCCATAATTGTTAATGGTCATTTTCATCATTTTTTACATGGAATGATGATGAGTCATTAGATGACAACCACTTCGGTTATTTTTTGGCATTTGGATTATTATGAACTAGTTTTTTCATATGATTTAATAATATGTACATATACTAGTTCCTGAATATTAATTAGGTTATGATACATGTATTATAGTTTGGTTAAACAATTAAAATGGTTTCATGACCAGTAATGAAGTAGAAATTGAAGAACGAAACTTCGTTGTCCACGAAGGTTATAAATTGGAACCTCATGGACGTTGATTTCGTTTATAAAAATAAAAGAGAGGGAGTAAGAATATTGATGATGGTTATTCCATTAACATGATATTATTACAGTATATAGATGATAATGGAGTTTATCATTGTCATTTGGATAGAGGATGTGAGGAGAGAAAAAGAAAAGAGATGATCTTGAAAATAAGAGAAAAGGTGAGAGATCCCTTATGAAAATTCGGCAGCCTAACGACGTCGCTTAATATTTCATAAAATGAAATAATGAGAGAAAAAGGGTACCCCATCATATTGAAATAAAAATGACTTTAATAAGAATACATAAAATCAAAACCCAACATATTAGAATGGAAATTAAAAGAGATAACATAAAATAAGTGTTGACTAAAAGAGGAGGGTGAAGGATTCCCTTACCTTATAGAGTAACTCCTAGAACTTGAAGGTCAGGACCTTGGGGGCTTAAGGACACCTTGGGAGGACTCTTATAGAGGTAAAACCACCAGATATTTTAGGATTAGGGATTTGGAATGAAAGAAAACGAATGTATGAGTGGGTATTTATAGAAAAAGAGAGGGAGTTTTTTAATAATTTCAAAGGGACACCTCATTAGTGGTTTTTGACAAAACATGGGATTGCCCATGGTATTTACCCATGGTTTTAGCCAATTGGGACACCTCATGTCATATGTTACTTTAAAAAAGTCGACCAGCCCTTTTATTTTAATTATTATGTCATTATGATGTCATTAAACTACTGAATACTCAAAACTGTATTTTTCACTATTCACGAAAAATTCAAGTATTTTCGAAAAATCCCAAAAATTCACCCCTTCCATTTTTCGACGTGTATAATTAAAAATTGAACTCCATTTTTCAAAATTAATTTTCTAAATATTATTAATTTAATTTTTAAATAAATTCATAGTTACTTTGAAAAATAATAATTTTAAAGGTGCAATTAGTTTTATATCACATTGAAAAATTAATTAAGACCTAATTATATTATTGCCTTAATAAAATAAAATAAAAATATTATTTACTATTCATAAGGGCCATATTACTATTCATATTACTATTCATAAGGGTATCTTACTATTCACCAAAAAACCATGTTTGTTCTATCAGACTCCAAATGACTTACTGATCACAACTCTAGATGACCGTTTCTCAAAATTCCAAACACAGTAGAGGCAAAGTTGTGTTTAATGGTTAGATTATAAAATTAATTCAATATTTATTTTCAAAATCTTGGGGTGTTACATGATACTTGGGCTTAAGTGACATCCCCAAGATTCCAAATGTTGGAAATAAATGCTGAAGGGTTTAAAATACAAGTGGGGGACAATTTACCCTTTAAAAACTAAAACGATTAACCCAACAAACCAAAACCAAACAACTCACTATATGATGCATAAATAAATGAAATAAAACTCAAAAACTTCATTTATATCATAACTAAACAAAAGTGTACTACAATAGAAGACAAGAAACTATCAAAGGAAACAACCGAAAAACAACTAAAGAATCCAAGATGACCAAGACTCCATGCTTCACAAGCTCCATGCTCCAACATCACCAAAAAACCCAAGTATCACGAGGTGGTTCCAAATACATGTGATACTTTACCTTTTCCCATGTCTCAGAAGATATAATTTGCAAAAACACCAAAGCTCAAAAAGTAGGGGTGAGTATAAAACTCAGCAGACTTTCCACAATGACTTCCCTACTCACGCCACTAAGATAGATGAGTTAGCCAAATTTATATAAAAAAATTTAGATAAAACAATTTCCAAAATAGTTTAACTAAAGATAAAAAAATTCTATATCAAAAATTTTCCAACCAAAACCCTTTTACAAAGTAGGCAACCAAACATAGCCTTAGACCATTTCATAACCCCCCTTTGGCATAACCCATCAATTCCAAAAATCCACACTACCAACCATACATGCTTCGTTGTGACAGTTCCATACTCATGAGAAGTTTCTCATCGATCTACCATGTTGTCACAAGGTAATTATATCCCATGTTTCATTACACCTTTGGAAGTAAGCACAAGTTCATATTTCAACCAAGCCTTGTAAATGAAATACGAACACACACACCAATTATTCCCATAAACCATGCCAAACCATTTCAATAAAATCACCTTTTTTCTTGATAACCCTTTTCCATCGATCCATTTCAATAAAACAACATCTTTATTGATTTTTTTTTAAAAATAATTTCAATATTTCCAAAAAAACCATATTTTGAAATAACCATTTTAAAATCAAGAAGCTAAACCACTTTGCATAACAACTCACCAAAAGTACAAAATTTCATCAAAACCATAAATAATCACTAAATAAGATTTATTCCATGATTTTCACACTAATTTAATAATACAATTTATGAAATAAAATCATTTTAAAAATATTCCAATCAATTATAAAAAAGGATTTGAGAGTCAAGCCACCTACTTCGAAGGTTTTGATCAAAACTGAAATGGATGATGAACGCTCATGCAACTGGGTAAGAATTTCACAAACCATCTTAGATATCTTTTCCTATCATAATAAAGACCAAATATAATCATATTTTGAATCCAAGATCTTAGATATATCTCTAACAGGTGTAGATCTAAGAAACCGAGAGGATAGTAGATTTATATCTAAGAAAACATTACAAGAACAAAGAAGAACGTCCACATACCTTAAGAACCTAGCTTTGAATTACCAAGGGAAGACTTTCGATCACCTTAGGTTTGATGGAAGAATATTATTTGAACTTTGGAGAAGAAAAATACTGAGTTAGAGTTTTTTTGGAAGAAAAAGTGGATTAATGGAAAATTCAACCTAGATCCACTTTTTAAGGAGGTGGTTTATAACCCGTGCATGGTTTAGTCGCATGTTTAGGAAAACCGTGCGCTAACTGTGCTCCTGCTAATTTCTTGAGAAAGACTTCACATGACCTCCTCACACAACTTCTAAACCATAAACTAACCATGCCAAATATCTCTATCTAGAAATTTCACATTTTCACGATTTCTACTAGGCTTCTACATGGTTTGGAAAAACCATTCACAACTCATTTGCTTTCCATTTAGACCCAAAAATTCTCAACAAGTTCTCCAAGATCTCCCAAAATTCACACCTATAATTTATATACAAGAAAATCATAAAGAAAGGGTTACATAATAGAAATAAAGGGTACTAAATTCTCCCCACTATTTTTCTTTCCATCCCTAAAAATTAGAAAACCATTGTTGCTCTAAAATATTTCCAGCCATTGCTCTTTCATTTCCTTCTCACATTCCCAAGTATCTTACGAAATCTGAGCACGTTTCCATAAAACCTACACTAGAACTATTCTTTTTCCCCACAAGAATTTCTCCAGCCTATCCAAAATACACACCGAGAAATGTACCAATTAAGCATCCGTATCTAGGTCAACGTGATCCCATCTGGTCACATGGTCAAGATCAGGCTAATACTCTTTCAGCTAAGATACGTGGAACACATTATGTACCAAACTGAATCGTAGTGGCAATGCCAATAGATACGAAACCTATCCAACTCATTCTAGTATCTTGAAATGCCCAATGTATCGATAAGATAACTTTCCATGCTTTCTAAAATGACTATGTCCAAGCCTAGGAGAAATCTGCAAGAATACGTGATTACTCACCATGAACAACAACAATCTTTGATGATGATCGACATAAAATTTATAATGACTCTGAGCCATATCTATCTATTTCCTGATCAAATGAATATTATCCATTGTTTCTCGGATAATTCTGATCCCAAATAACAAATTATCACTAGTCTCTACCCAACAAAGTGGAGTACGACAGGGATGCCCATATAGTGCTTCAAAATAAGCCATCTGTATCAAGGCTTGATAACTATTATTATAAGAGAACTCCACTAAGGGTATATGCTCATCCCATGAGCCACCAAAATCCATTACACAAGCCTACAACATGTCTTCCAACTTCTATATCATCATTTTAGATTGTTCATCCGTCTGAGGGTGATACGACACACTCATAGTCAATCGAGTCCCCAGGGATTTTTGTAAGGATTTCTAGAAATGAGATGTGAACCTCATATCTCTATCTGAGGCTATTGAAATCAAAACACCATGTCTCTTTACCACATCTTGGATATATATTTTTGATAGATCTTCAAATGTATGAGTTTCATGAATAAGGATGAAATGGGATGACTTTATAAGTAGATCCACTATCACCCATATGGAATCATGTTTACAAACCGTTCTTTGGAGACCTATAACAAAATCCATCTCTATCTGTTCCCATTTCCATATAGGAATAGGTAAATATTGAAATATACATACTGGTCCTTGATGATTTTCATTAACTTCCTGTCAATTTATGCACTTTGAAACAAACTTTTCCACTTTCCATTTTATGATTCTCCACCAAAACTGTGCCTTTAATGCCGTATACATATTCTATGTTCCCGGATGTATAGCCTATCTGGAATGGTGGTAAGCATGAAGAATTTGTTCTTGACAAGAAACAGGTACAAAAATACAATCTCTAAACCAAAAAACCGAACTCCCATCAAGTTTTTGGCCCTCAATGGTCTCCCCACCATTGAGTTTTGAACACATAACCAAACATTATGCATCCGATGTTTGTGATTCTTTGACTATATTTACCAAATCAGGAATCATAAAAAATGAAATAAAAACTACAAAATCACCTTATACTTCACATTCCATGTGCATATTAGCATGGACCAACATCAATTGCCACTCATCTGAAGATTGTTTTACCAACTGAGTATATGAACTTCTACTTAATGTGTCGGCCACCAAATTACCCTTTCCTAGTGTATACATTAAGTCAAATTAGAACATCTGTAGATACTCCATCCATATCCTTTTCCTCATATTCAAATAAAATTGTGAGAAAACGCGTTTCAAGATCTTATGATCTATAAATAGAGTAAATTTCTCACCAAATAGATAATGATGCCAAGTATTCAAGGCATGAACAAATGTAGCTAACTCCAAATAATGTTTTGGATAATTCTTCTCATACACTCTCAACTTCCTTGAACTATAAACAGCCACATGGTCTCCTTTTATGAGAAAACATCCCAACCTAGATCCAAAAGCATCAAAGTAAACCACATAACCCTATATTTAATCTATAAAAATCAAGATAGGTGCTGATGTAAGATGAAATTTCAACTCTAGAAAAAACTTCTAGCATTATTCAGTCCATTGAATTGGGGATTTTTTTCATCAGTTCCATAAAGACTGCTGGTTCATTCGTAAGACCAAAAGGAATTACTATATATTTATAGTGTCCATATCTACTTCTAAAAGTTTTTTTAGAATATCTTCATTCTGAACTCTCAATTGATGATATCCTAATCACAAGTCAATTTTTGAGAACCATTGGGATCCCCTCAATTGATCAAACATATCATCAATGCATGGAAGAAGATATTTATTCTTTATCATAACTTGTTTAAGCTTACTATAATCAATACACAACCTTAGAGTTACATATGATTTCTTTATGAACAAAACTTGTGCTACCCATGGAGATGTACTTGGCCAAATGAACCCTTTGATCTACAACACTTCTAATTAAACTTTTATATACCTTATCTCTATTGGTTCCATCATATAAGACAAAAAGTAAATAGGTCTAGTCCCCAATAAGAGATCAATCATAAACTCCACTTCCCTCATAGGTGGTAACCCTGATAAGTTCTTGGGAAAGACATCTAGAAATTGATCCACAACTGCTGGAAAACTATTTTTCTCGATCTCTTCCATTAATAAAAAAGTCAATGACTCCAAATGGTGAAAGATTATTCCCACTACTAGTGTCAACAAGCCTGTTGCACCTACCTTTACAACCCTTTTGACTTTAAAGAGATACTCGACACCATCCTCAATCGAAAAAGTAACTATCCTTCTATAATAGTTGATGTGAGCCTTGAATGTTGTAAACTAATCCATACCCAGGATTACATCATAGAAATACATATCTAACACCGATAAGTCCCATTTTATCTCAACTCCATCAATAGTTATAGAACATTCTCTACATAGGAAGACTCTACATTCTCTTTCCCCAAGAGGAGTTTGATGTTTTAACACGTAGGGAATCACATTGATTTTTAAACTTATCAAATCAACAAAATGAGAAGAAATGATGGAATGTGATGCACAAATATCAAATAACACTTGAATAAGAGTATAATTCAAAAGAATCATACCTCTCACCGTAGATGGTCCGACTTGATCATCCACAATCACCTACTTAGCTCCATACAAATACTTCGTTGCTGCACTCTGCTCCTTGTTTCCTTACTGAGATTTCCCTTGTTGAGGATTCATGGTATTCTTATAATAACCATGGATAGATATGCTCTATTGATGATACTGATCCCATTTTCATCACCTGGTCGAAGCATATGATTCCTGCGACACATGAGAAGCGTCTTGACCACCTGACCTTGGAGTACTATGAAGATAGCGCTTAAGATGTCACATATTGTTGAAATTATGGCATGATCTTGGTGGTGTTGTACAATATCTCTTCATGTGGTCAAAAGATCCACATTGAAATCATCCTTCTTGGATCTTTAGTCATGGAGGAAGTTTTACGAATCTAGATGTCTGGTTGTGATTTCCTCTCCTACCCTAGAAATAGGTGTCCCTCTTCCACTTACTCATAGTATTAGAGCTCCCACAAATTCTCATGGGTATCAACATACTTACTCCTCTCATAGATCCTGAGATATCTCATTCAACCATTATCACTATATTCACCATCTCTATATAATATTTAATAAAGAGTACTGAAAGTTTTGATCGAATCTCCCTCCTTAGCCCTGATTCGAAGATACATGCCTTCAAGACCGCACTCGCCACAAATTATTATGAAAATAAAACTAAATGAACGATTCTAGACACATACTCTGTGAAAGATATATTTTCCTAATTTAGGATGAAAAAAACTCTATTGTTCTATGGATCTTAAACATGTGAGGATATAATTTTTTATTTAGAAATTCCTCAAAATATTCCCAACTAAGGCCTTGATCGACTTTGGCATGTAACACTATTTCCCACCACTAGCATGAAAGGTCCTAGAACATACATGTCACCAGCTTAACCTTGAGTTCTGATGGTGTGTCGATGAATTAAAAGATATGATTCATCGTGTTCAGCCATTCCTATGCTCTTTCTAGTTAAAAATCACCCCTGAAGATGGGTGGATTCTGTTTCTAGAACAGGAAGGAATAGTCCTCTTGTCTTGGCTCATACTTCCGGTTCCCCATGCCCATAGCTTGGAATTCCTATATTAAACTGTGTACCATCTATTGGTTCACTTGTGGTTTAAGTGAAACCACATTCTCTATAGATTCTTTTAGCTAGTTTTTATGAATCCTACCAAGATCCATTTTATAAACAAACACAAAATCTGCAAGTCTCACACTCTAGAAATTGAAGGCTTAGCATTTAAAATTATATCAAATTAACTATCATAATATTAATTTCAAAAATAAACCATATACATGTTCAAATATTTTTGAAACTTTCAACTTGTGTTTTGATAATCAACCCATTTTCAAAAATACCTCAACCAAATTCCTTTTCAATATCTTTCATTTGAAAAAAAATTCATTTTTCAAGAAATCAACACCTTTACACAAACTCATAGATAATTACTCAAAATTATCTATGCACTTATAGTGGGAATTCATTAATTTAATGCATTTCATGCTCATCTTATTGGATAAACCCATGACAATGAGATTCAAGATCCTAGAAGTGTATCCAAAACACTTATGTACCAACTCCTTGATAACTTGAAGTTCAACATAAATGGGTTAGATACATCCTTTTATGCTATAAATTTCAATTTTTGACAACCCTATTACTTTCTAAGATTCCAACCCAAGGAATAGATAAGAATGAATTAAACTCCAAGAACCAGAAAACTGAAGACCACTTGTTTCATAAAGGAAGGACCAAACTGATACCACTTGTAACATCCCTCCTTCTCCTCATTAGCTTGAGAAGGTGGGAGGATTCTACTTGGCCTTGAGTGATATCCCTAAGACTCCAAAGGATGACAATAAATGATGAAGGGTTTTAAATGAAAGTGGGGGATGATTTACCCTTTAAAAACTAAAATGATTAACCCAGCAAACCAAAACCAAACAAATCACTATATAATGCATGAATAAATGAAATACAACTTATCCACATAATTTATATCAAAACCACAACAAATATTACTACAGTGGAAGATAAGAAACTATCAAAGTAAACAACGTAAAAAAAAAACTAAAGACTCCAAGATGAACAAGAATTTATGCTCCACAAGATCCATACTACAACATCACCAAACAACCCAAGTATCATGAAGTGGTGAAAAATACGTGTGATACTTTACCTTTTCCCATGTCTCAGAAGATAGCATCTACAAAATCACCAAAGTACCAAATAAGGGGTGAGTATAAAACTCAGTAGGCTTTCCCTAATGACTTTCATTCTCATTCCACTAGGATAGAAGAGTTATCCACATTTATATAAAAAATTTTATATAAAAAAATATCCAAAAAAATTTAATGAAAGATAAAAATGTTATATCAAAAATTTTCCATCCAAAACCCTTTGTCAAAGAACATAACCAAACACAGACTTATCCTATTTCACAAGTTCCCTTTAGCAAAACCCACCCATTCCAGAAATTCACACTACCAACCATGCATGCTTTGTTATGATAGTTCCATAATCTTGATCAATTTCTCATCAATCTACCATGTCTTCATAAGGTAATTATATCCCATGTGCCATTACACCTTTGGCACAGATCACAAGGTAATATTTCAACCAATCCTCATAAATGAAACATGAACACACACACATCAAGTATTCCCAAAAACCATGTCAAACCATTTCAATAAAATTACCCTTTTTCTTGAAAAATCCTTTTCTATCAATCCATTTCAATAAAATGACATATTTATTGATTTTTTTCCAATAATCAATTAAATATTTTCAGAAAAAACATATTTTAAAATAACCATTTAAAAATCAAGAAGCTAAACCACTTTGCACAACAACTCAGCAAAAGTACACAATTCCATCAAAACCATATACCATCACTAAAGAAGATTTATTCCATACTCTACACACCAATTTCATAATCCAACTTATGCAATTAAATCAATTTAAAACTAATCCAATCAATTATAGCAAAAGGATTTGAGTGTGAAACCACCTACTTTGAAGGTTTTGATGAAAAATGAAATGGATAAAGAACGCTCATGCAACCGGGTAATAATTTCATGAAACTATCTTATATATCTTCTCCTATCTGGATAAAGAACAAATATCATCATATTTGGAATCCACAATCTTATTTCTATCCCTAACATGTGTAGATATGAGAAACCATGAGGATATAAGAATTAGATCTAAGAAAACGTTACAAGAATGGAGAAGAAAAATCACATACCTTAAGAAACTAGCTTCAAATCACTAAGGGAAGCCTTCATATCACTTTCAGATCAATGGGAGAACCTTATTTAACCTTTAGAGAAGAAAAAGCTCGAGTTAGAGGCGTTTTGGAAAAATGAGTGGATTAATGGAAAGGTCAACCTAGACCCACATTTTAAGGAAGTGGTTTTTAACCAGCGCACAGTTTAGTCGCACGGTTAGGAAAAATTTCACACCCCGACCTTTAAAATTATTTTAATTTATCATTTCTTGGATTCAGTTAGCCTCATCAAGGTGTGGGTTGAGAATTGGGTTAATTTTTTTTGATGTTTGACGAGTTTGGTGGGTTTCAGACCGGTGCACAGGCACCACACGGTTGGCAGTAACTATACGACCAACCTAGGTGACCATGCGTTTGCCTGATATTTAAAATAAATAAATTTTGTTCTTATTATTACTATTATTAAAATAATTATTAATATTATTATAAATGTTTTTGTTAAAATGTTGTTATTATTTTAAATATTAAAATGGTTATTGATAATATTATAAAAAATAATAATAATAATAATAATTTTTATAAAAAAAGAAAAAAACCCTAGCACTACCCGTACCTTGTTCGCGATGCACCACCCCCATCCCCTTGGGTGGAGGCCTATTGTGCACCCCCTAAGTTACCCACCTCCAACCTCTCTCCCTCCCTCACTAGACCACCCCCTTGAGGCACCTCCAACAGCCTACTTCGGTGCCATACATCCCTGAAGACTGCTTCTTCTCCGGCGCCACACATCCTCGACGACCTCATCTACTTCAGCACAAACTGCTTCTCATGACCCCTTCTGCTTCATCCTACTATGACGTGATCCCACTTCTATCCAGTGATCCATTCTAGTCGCGAACCCCCTTTTCCAGCAACCCTTTACTCCTCCAGTATTTTTTCTCTTTCAATTTTGGGGTTTTTTCTTCATCTTGGACAGACGAAAATCATTGGGGTTTTTATTTTTGTGTTTTTATCATTGTTTAGGGTGTGTGGTTGGTCCGTGAGGTCTCTCGCTTACTTCCATTGAAGTTCTGTTGTGTCCGCACATGTTTATGTAGGTTCTTACATTTATTTATTTCCTAAGGAACTTCCTTTGATGCTTGGAATTTTAAATAAATTTACAAAGTTGATTCACACCTCTATGGAACCCTTTCTAAACTTATTATAGCATTTTGGAGTTGATTTGGTTTTCTAAAAATAGGTTTTAAAAGAGATTTGTGTGAATTATCTAGATTTATGGAAACTAGGGTGTTTATTATAAATTCCATTGTTCTTTTAAAATGAAGTTATGGTTTTTTTATGAAATTTATATCCCTTATTATGTGGTGATTATAATTTCTTGTTTGTGAACTTGGTTTGGCATGGATGTTTTAGTAGTGTTATATCTTTTTAAATGTGTTAAAAATGTTTTAGAGATGGCTTTATGGTTTTAAGGGGATTGTTTTATATTCTCTAAATAATGTGGGTGGTTGGATATGGTTGTAAAGCAATTGGTGTTTTTTTGGAAATGGGTTTTGAGTGTTTATTTGGAGGTTTTATGTGCCATTGGATGTTGGCACATCCATGGATGCACTAGGTGCACACATGGACGTTCCCTCAAATGAAGATAGTGCTTTGAAATGGTATTTTTCTCGAAACCTTGGATTTATAAGTGTTTATTGTTTTCTAAATTTTGTTAGTCTCTTTGTGTGGATTTTTAAAATAGTTTGAAATAAAATCCCTAAGAATATGCCCATTTAGATTTTGGTGTATGTTTTGTTAAATGTGTGGCTTAAGGGGCTGTTTGGTTTGTTTTTACAAAATTGTACATTACTCTAGTGTTGCAAAAGTATTTTATGGTAATACTTTGAAAACACAGAACCTAAAGGACCATTTGGAACTTAAAACATAAAATAGCTATTTAGTGTTATGTTGGATAGAGTTTGGGGAATGTTTTTGGAAATTCTTTTCGATGTGTAAGCATAGAGGCCCATTTGTAAATTTTCTTATTTTAAAGAAAAATGTTTGAGTTTATAAATGTTATGAAGGCCTATTTGGCATCGCATTCTCAAAATTGATTACTTGGGTTGAGTTTGGAAATGGTTGGGGAATGTTTCAAAAGTGTGTTTAGGGACTAAGGGACTGTTTAGATTTTCAAATTTAAAATTAGTTTTGATAATGTCTTAGAAGTAGTTGTAAAATTTTTACATAAAATCATTTGATTATGTAAAACTAAAGGCATGTTTGGTATATTGAAATGTTTTTAATAAATGTTTTATGAGTGTATGTGAAGTGATAACCCAGTTGGAACTTTTGATAAAATGGTGTATATGCATGTGCATAGATATAGTGGGCACACCTATCTAGGATTTCCCTCTATGGGTTTTTCTATAGGCAGAATCTGTGTTTGGGGTATGCAAGTGTGGTAGGGTAGGTAAGGTGGGTCATGCATGTGGGGTCTCCTACTTACACAGTATTACTACCACCAAGGGTTCCTAGGCATATTTTAGATGACCGAGTGATGGTTTCTTACTAGACCTGATTAGATGGGTTAGTACCCTCATAGAGATGTAGACAGACCAAGAGGGATGTTCCACTAGTGAGACCAAGTTAGGGTAGTTATTTGGTTATTGACTTAGGGGATTCACCATACACTGATAGGTGGTTCCAAACTTAGTACATCCATGGGTGTTCTAGGGATGTTTAAGATCTCCCATGGTTATTATTTATGTTTCTTGGTTACTTTATTTTCTTGTTAGTAATTTTCTGCACCTACTTTTCTTCTTATAGTTCCTGTTTATTTTCTTCACAACCATAATATCCTTTGGTTTGGGTTTTATTTATAAAATAGTAGTTTCTTTTGGAAATTGAAGGTGGTGTGGTTGTTTGAAAATAAAATCTATGTTGTTTATTAAAGAGTAAAAAACTATTTTTATAACTTCTTTTCAAACTAATATTAATGGACTATACTAGGAAAGGAAACACTTGGATCCTATGGTTTATCTTGGCAATCCTACTAAGAATTTCGTTTCTCATGCCTATTTTATCATTTTAGTTATAGGTTCCTTTTTCTCAGGTTCTCCTGGTTTAATTTCTCATTATTAGAGAAAGGTTGGTCTTATGGTTAGTGGTGACCCATAGGTCACATGGAGATCATGTGGAAATGATTTATTCTTACTTATTTTGATTTTTAGTCTTTTTGGTTGTATCCTGTAACTGAATCAGTTGTTCATTTATTTGAGATTCAGTTGTTAGTCCTGCTGCATTTTTAATTTATACCATTTATTTATCTGGTCCT
This sequence comes from Viscum album, assembly GCA_963277665.1. NCBI lineage: Eukaryota > Viridiplantae > Streptophyta > Magnoliopsida > Santalales > Viscaceae > Viscum > Viscum album. Next base: position 1,178,341,627 of record OY728140.1, on the reverse strand, counting down.
GGTTATTTATTTTAGGCTTAAATAATTACCACATGTATGTTTTGATGCTCGACACTAGTTTCTAACCCCTAAGGATTGGGAACGCCCTTTGATATATTTTGTGTACCGGCTCAAGTGACCGGTTTAGGGTCAACTTGGGTTGGTTCATGAAAAAATGACATCAGAGTAGGATATTGTTATTTGGGGTGTCTATTAGATGGATATTAGGACTAATGAGACTCGAGAGGTAGGTGTGGGAAGAGTGTCGTGAACTCTTTCTCATAATGATCCTCGGTTTACCAGGGGTAGTCCATGATTCAAGTATTTTCTTCTTGTTTTGGATTGAGCAATGAAAACAGAGTAGAGACATTGTCATGTTATGACCCCACATATAGTGGTTACCCATGTGATATCTAAGTGCATGGTTCAAGTTACTCTTAGAATTATGACCTACTTGGGGCATGAACTACTACCATGTCGCTGAGTTAGGCATAGACTCTAGTCCCTCCTTCTGGTAATTTGTTGTAAGTTGTTCCTTATCTTGGATTTGATTGGTGTAAGTGCGCTTTTGAAGATGAAAATAGTTTTGAAATAGAAATGATTCTTCCTAATGGTTTTAAATTTGTAAAGTGGGTCTTAAAAATTAAAATGAAAAGGGTTTTTTAAATGAAGATACTCTCTTTTAAATGGATTTACATTGGTAAAATGGGTTCAAAAATTGAGATTGTTTTGGTTTTGAAAATTTGATGCCAGTTTGGAATTAGTAAGTAAATGATTTGGTGAGACCCATGGTGTTTCATATGAATGTTTTCACATGTGGGGGGTATGTGTATGGAATGTGCATGTTGTAACATATGAATGGAAGCAGATGAAAACATGTGTAATGGTTCCTAAGATTTCTTGGGTGTGTATTTGACATTAAAGGATTGACCTTGATTTATAAAGGTGGTTTTTAAATGGATGTTTTTGGATGTGTTTATATATATTGGGTTTTTGAGCCTGTTTTTTTTTGGATGAAGGTGATTTTATTGATGCTTCTTTGGATTGATATCAGTTTTGGATTTTTGTTTTATATGTTGTTCAAAAAATTCCACCCAGAAAGGTATCCAAAGTTGCCAATGAGTAATGATCAGTTTTTGGAACTTCTAAGAAGTTTACTATTATTCATAGTGATCGAGGTCCTTTAGAGGTGTTGGAGTGGCTTGAAGAGGTTGAGCGTGTTTTAGGGTATTAGTAACTCCTAAAGCTGTTAGAGTGCGTACTGTATTTGGTCTGTTCGAAGGTCTGACTTTGGATGAATGGGAGCTGTTTTTCCCACCATCAATGAAAGATGAGATGATGTGGGTTGTATTTATGTATGTCATCATACGATGTTTCATACAAGAAGAGGTGAATATGAAGAAAAGGGAATAGATCATGTGTATTCAACAAGTCCAATAGATGGTGAAGGCACATGTTGACCATTTCAAGGAATTGGTTTCCTTTTCTATGGAGGTAGGGTCGCATGATTTGATAAAGACTTCTATCTTCATCAGGGGTCTTAGTCCATATATCAAGAAGAAGATCCTCCCTTCTAAGGGCCATCATTTCAAGAAGTTGGTAGATAAATAATTCCTAAATGAGTTGGTCTCCAGAGTGTAGGTGGTTGGAAATACTACGTCTATTGCTTCTCATGATGGTTCTCCATCTGATGATTAGGGTGTTCCATAGGGACCAATTTCTGAAAAATCTCTTCCATTGGTCCCACCTTCTAGTTATCTGGATCATCCTAGTGTGTGCTACCAGTGTTTCCGGTTTGGGAACTCGAATCCATCATGTCAAATCCCTCTTAAGACCTGTCATCATTGCAGATGTCTTGGTCATCTTGAGAAGTTTTGCAGGAAGCATTGCCTAAGGAAGATGTCATGATCAGAGGATTATAATTCCTGACTGTGAGGCAGAAGATGATTCATCCAATAGATCCTCAGCCACATGTCTCAGGGTAAAGCTCGCACATAGTCAGAAGTTTCCGGGGGTGTGAAGCCGTGGTCTGAGTTTTGTGTTCCATGTTATGATTGGAACATTTAAAGAATTTTCATTTTTGTTTTTTTCTTTTAATGTTTTTCTTCCATTGTAATTCCATATTTTCCTTGGGAGATTGTGGTGAACTTGTTATTTTGTAATCTAAACAGCTCTATTTATCAGGATATTATTTTTTGAATCATGTGTTTTCCTTAAAGTGTGTTTCGACCTTGTGTGGGATGGTTTCAGTTTAGTGGTTCTTGTTTGGGGATGATTGAGTTTTGTGATATAAGTGAAAGGTTTTTACGATTTGTTATTTAGTTAGAGTTTCCTTTCATGAGTTTTCCCCTAATATTGGGGTTATTTTTGGTGTGAGAAAAGATCCTAGTTCTAATAGTGAAATTATTTCGCTCGTGCTATAGAAGTTGGTTTGGATTGGTTGGGAGTTCCCATGTGGTCCCCCTCCCCGGGGTCGAATGTTTGGGTTTTAATTTCTGTTTTATTAGAATAATTGTGGTGGAGAGAACCCCCTTGTGTTCTTCCCTTGTTTTTGTTGTGTTTTTTTTCTAGATCTGTTGGGTGTGAATTGGAGAATAAATAGTCACCCCAAAAATTCCTTGTTTCGGGTGGTTCTGTTCGAGCATAGACTCAATTCTTGACTAACTTTTGGCTTGGTGACTTTCTGGGGAAAGAAAGTTTTTTGGTGGGGAGAATTATCACACCCTAAACTTTAAAATCATTTTAATTTATTATTTAATGGTTTCGGTTAGCCTTTTCAAGGTGTGGGTTTAGTTCCAGTTTAAATGTTTTTGATGTTTGATAATTTAGGTGGGTTTAGGACCGGTGCACATGCACTGCACAGTTGGAGGTAACCGTACGGTCGACCCAGGTGACCATGCAGTTTCCCGATATTTAAAATAAATAAATTTTGTTCTTATTATTACTATTATTAAAATAGTTATTAATATTATTATAAATGTTATTAATTTATTATTATTATTATCAATATTAAAATGGTTATTGATAATATTATAATTTTTTTAATAATAATAATAATATAATTTTTTTTATTTTTATTATAATAATAATAATTACTATTATAAAAATTTAAAAAATAAAAATAAAAAAACCATAGTGCTACCCTCTACCCCGTTCGCGGTGCACCACCCCCATCCCCTTGGGCGGCGACCTGCTATGCACCCCATATGAGACCCACCTCAAACCCCTCTCCCCCCTCACTGGACCACCCCCCTTACACCACCTTCAGAAGCCTGCTCTAGGGCCATGCATCCCTGGAAACCACCTCTACTTTGGTGTCACACATCCCTAACGACCCCCTATGCTTCAGCGTGAACCACTACTCACAACCCCCCCCCTCTGCTTTGGCCTACAATCGGCGTGACCCCTCTCCTGTCTGGTGACTGGTTCCGGATGTGACCCCCTTGCCGACAACCATATCCCCCAAGTATTTTTTTCTCTTTCAATTTTAGGGTTTTTCCTTATTCTTGGAAAAACCCAAATTGTTGGGGTTTTTATTTGTGAATTTTTCTTATTGTTTAGGGTGTGCGGTTGGTCTGCGAGGCATCACTCTTCCTTCTCTTTAAATTCCATTGCGTCTGCACATGTTGAGGTAGGTGTTTCCATGTAATTATTTCCTAAGTCACTTCCTTTGATTATTGACATTTTAAATAAATTGAGAAATTTAATTCTCACCTCTATTTCACCCTTTCTAAACTTATTATATCATTTTAGAGTTGATTTAGTTTCCTAAAAATAGGTTTTAAAAGAGATTTGTATGAAATTTATAGCTATATAGCACCTAGGGTGTTTATTATAAATGCCATTTGTTCTTTTTAAAATGGATTTGGGGGTTTCTTATGAAATGTATAACCCTTATAATGTGGTTATAGTAATTTCTTGTATGTGAAATTATTTTGGAATGTACAGTTTGATAGTGTTATATCTTGTTAAATGTGTTAAAAATGTTTTGGAGACGGCTCTATGATTTTAAGGGGATGGTTTTATGTTCTCTAAATAATATGGGTTGTTGGATATGGTTGTAAATAAATTGATGTTTTTGTGTAAAGGGTTTTGAGTGTCTCTTTGGAGGTTTGATGTACCATTGAATGTTGGAACATCCATGGGTGTACTAGGTGCAGACATGGATGTGCCCTTAAATGAAGATGACACTTTTAATTGGTATTTTTTTTCAAATCCTTGATTTTCTAAGTGGTCATTTTTTTAAATGTTGTTAGTATCTTCATGTGAATTTTTAAAATAGTTTGAAATGAAATCCCTGAGAATATTTTTTTTTCATTTTGATGTATGTTTTGTTGAATGTGAGGCTTAAGTGGTTATTTGGTCTATTTTTACATAATTTTACATTACTCTAGTGTTACTAAATAATTTTATGGTAAAATTTTGGAAACTTGGAAACTAAAGGCTGGTTTGGAACTTCAAACATAAAAGTGGTATTCAGTGTTATGTTGGCTAGATTTTGGGGAATGTTTTGGAAATACTTTTGGATGTGTAAGCATAGAGGCCCGCTTGGAAATTTGGTTGTTTTAAAGAAAAATGGTTGAGTTTATAAATCTTATGAATACCCATTTGGAATCGATTTCTTGAAGGTGATTAATTGTTTTGAGTTCGGGAATGGTTGGGGAATGTTTTGAAAGTGTGTTTAGGGCCTAAGGGCCTATTTGGTTTTGCAAATTTAAAAGTAGTTTTGATAATGTATTGGAAGTAGTTTTAATTTTTTTTGTAAAATAATTTGTTTATGTAAAAATAAAGGCCTATTTGGTATATTGAAATGTTTTTAAGAAATGATTTATGAGTATATGTGAAGTGATATCCCAGTTGGAACTTTCTATAAAATGGTGCATATGTATGTATATGGATACAGTGGGCACAACTATCTACGTTTTCCCTTTAAGGGTTATTGTATAGGTGGCGTCCATGTCTGGTGTAGGCCAGTGTGGTGACAATAGGTAAGGTGAGTCACGTGTGCGGGGGACTTTTACTTATATATTATTACTACCACCATGGGTTCATGGGAGAATTTTAGATGATCGAGTAATATTTTCTTTCTAGCCCTGATTAGATGGGTTATTACCCTCCTGGAGCTGTAGACAGGCCAGGAGGGATGTGCCACTAGTGAGGCTAGGTTATGGTAGCTAGTTGGTTATTGAATTAGGAGCTTCACCATACACTAATAGGTGGTTTTGAACCAAGTAAATCTAGGGGTCTTCTAGGGATTTTTAGGATCACCCATGGTTATTATTTATGTTGTTTGTTTACTTTATTTATTTTCTTTTTAGTATTTTTCTACACCTAGTTTTCTACTTACCCTACCTATTTATTTTCATCACATCTCTAATATATTTTGGTTTGGGTTTTATTTATAAAATGGTAGTTTATTTTAGAAATGGAAGGTGGTGTAGTTGTTTTAAAAGAAAATATGTATTGTTTATTAAAGTGTGAAAACCTATTTTTATAACTAATTTTCAAACTAGTGTTAATGGACTGTGCTGGGAAAGGAAACACTTGGATCCTGTGGTTTATCTTGGAAATACTACTGATCATTTCGGTGCTCACGCATGTTTTATATTTTCAGTTGCAGGTTCCTTTTTCTCAGGTTCTTCTGGTTTAGTTTCTCATTATTAGAGAAAGGTTTTTCTTATGGTTATAGGTAACCAAGAGGTCACATGGAGATTTCATGGAAATAATTTAGTCTTACTTATTTTTATTTTCAGACTTTTTGGTTATATCCTGTAACCGAATCAGTTGTTCATTTATTTGAGATTTAGTTGTTATTCTTGCTGTGTTTTTAATTTATATTATTTATTTATCTGGTCTTGGTTATTTATTTTGGGATTAAATAGTTCCCACATGTATTTTTTGATGCCTGACATTAGTTTCCAGCCTATGGGGATCAGGAACACCCTTAGAGCTATGCTGTAGACTGAATTGGGTGACCAGTTTAGGGTCAGCCCGGGTTGGTTCATGACACAAACCATGCGCTAACCGTGCTCCTACTACAATCTTGAGAATGGCTTTACATGGCCTCCTCACACGACTTCCAAACAGTGCACTGAAAATGTCAAAGATCTATATCCAACCATTTCAAATTTTGACAATTTCTACTGGGCTTTTGCATGTTCTGGAAAAACCGTGCCCAGCCCATGCACTTTCCCTTTAGCGCCAAAACTCTCAACAAGTTTTCGAAGCTCTCCCAACTTTCACCCTTATACTTTATATACAAGAAAATCATAAATAAAGGGTTACATACCAGAAACCAAGGGTGATATAGGAATAATTTTTATTCATCTTGTTCAATAATAAATAATAATATATCATTTATCTGAGATTTTGGATACATTGAGTTTGTGACCCTCTAGGCCCCTTTCTCAACAACATTAGGCAAAGTAGCCTAAAGTCCAATGTTAACATCTAAAAAAATTCCAAGGAACCCATAGAGAAAGTATTTTATTTCAAAATGAAATAATACCTCATACTGAGGCTTACTATGTAATATAATCCATTTATTGTTATATCTCTAATCAAGAAGGGTTCATGCTGGTTCCATCAACCTATATGCTCGATGTCTATTTCTTTGAATTTAGGGAAATTGAAATTACCTATAAAAAACCATGGACATGGATTTATTTAGGCTATATCAATCCTATCAGAGGACCTAAGATATGAACTTCCATTAAATAACAGAAGAGACACATCCTTTTTCACATTATTCATTAATTAAATATTATTCGTGATGCACCTAACATATCCTACCTTACTGAAAACACATTTCATCACAATTTTCATCAATACATAAAATTACATAACTTATAATACTCATTAAAAATAATCTTAAATTCTAAGGATTGATACAAATTTCTACAGATAGGAACATTCAATAACACAAATAATTGTGGATTTCTGATAGGTGGGTCTCATTCTCATAATATCCTACACTTGATATTATCAAGTCCCTACACCATGAGAAGGTTCCTCAAAGTCCTATGAGTCTCCCCCTCTGATATATTGTATCATTTTTGTCCCACAAATGATTTCATTCGTCTATAGAACATATATTTAAGAATACTATCATGGAACTTCTGGGTTCTCACCATAGAAGGGAACTTCTATGACATTTCAGTGTGACAACTACACTTAGGTCATTATCACATACTATGTTATGTAGAATAAAAAACCTAATGTGATAAGGAGTTTATTAATATTCAAAAAATTAACACAAGTTATCATAAAGAACACAAAAGTTGGTTTCTAGGGAACCAACTACAACAAAATAAACCCTTTGATTTGAATAGAAACATCAAAATAATTTCCATGGAAATGGTGATGTAGATAAGTTCATTCTGGATTATCAAAAAAATATATGTCAAGAATTAAGGTTGATGACATAATTATAAAACCTTATTGATGTGATTTCAAGAAAAAGGGATTATATTACACTTTGAACACTTGTATGCAGTTTTTGATGTTGCGACATTAAAATCTTTCTCTTGGGTGTCTTGACTTATTGCTAATAATATTGGATTTTTGGAATGCCCACCTAATTCTAATGAGGAAGAATTATAAAGAGTCACAATATTAGTATTTCCATTAATACTAATTAAATTAAATTTGAATTTAATTATTTGAATAAATTTTATTCTCAATTCTGAAGAATAATTTTATTTGGGATTTATTTATTTCATAAATTAAATAAATATTTATTTTCAAGGTAATTATTTAATTACATAGATATATAATATTTTATTTATCTATCTATTTATTTAATGAATAAATATATAATAATATTATTTATTTTGGTATTTAATAAATGAAATGGAGGAAGAGAAGATTGAGATGAGTTCCGATGATAAATATTAATTTGTAAGAAGGTAAAATAATATTTATTATTACGTCAATTAATAAACGCCATGAGAAAATATTACTATTATTATTATAAAATGGAATGGAGTCATTTAAAGTTATAATATATTATTATGGGACTTTATGAAATTAAATAATATATAAAACTTAACCCTAACTCTATAAATAGACGAATTTTTACATTTTATAATGGTTAATTGATTATTAGATAGCCGTTATATAAATAAATCTAAATCCCTCTCTCAATACTAATGAATTTTCTTGATTTTCATCTCTCAATACTGATAGATTATCCCTCCTCATCTACATTCTAGAAAATGAGAGTGTAGGGAAGATTATTCAAGACAAACGTAATTGATGTAATAATCAAGGATAACACCACAAGATGATTAATCTACCATGCTAGCACCTAAAAATCCATTGACATTGTTTAGAGATCAAATTAGCACATGTAAATCACTACCAGATGAATTCTACACTTGGATCCTATAAGCATAATTATGGTAGATTGAAAGGATATCAGACAATAAATATATTATTTGAATAATGTTCTCAAGATTCATTCTTTATTCAGTTCTATTTTAATTGATAATAAAATTAACATGAAATATATTCTTGGTTCTAGCATGTCTATCAAGTTTCATCTAAATTTTTTTTGTTGGTCATGGATTCCACATCATTTACATCACAGAATATCCATTGAATCTGATAATTGATGAGTTAATCCAAGCCATGAAAACCACTTATACTTCACTGAAACCTCTATGTGGTATTAAAGCAATCATTTTCAATTTTACAAAATTTTAATTAATTTTGATCATTTATATATATAATTTTTTTATTTCATTTCATGTTTTAATTTTTTCTTGACCCATTTTTGAGATCACTTCTTCTTATTCTTCAATTCTCACTCAATTAACCATGATTAATTAATAATTAATAATTAAATCATCCAAATAAACAATCCATAGGTTCTAAGAACTATGTCCAGATAAAATTAGATTACACGACATGTAATCCTTTGTCACATGCCTTGTATCTATATTCATTACACCAGGAAACAAACTTATACTCTGGGTCACCATGTAATGTCTACATGCCATATGTATTAAATTCACACCATATGTAGACCTACCAGGGTTCTACACAGTTCTTCCAGACAGCTTATCATGTATCTTGAATACACACTATATAGTCCCCTTGTTTTATTTTATAAAACATGGAGTTAAGATGTGTTGTATAATTAATAAAACATGTGTATTTAATGAATGAAATATATAGGATGATAGATGTGTTACTATGTGGTAACAATACATGTAGCCTTTATAAATTTCATGTACCTCATAAATGTCTATTGAAATTACATGCTGAGTCCCTAGGCCTGTATTATAGACATTTAATAAAGCATTGTACATATCATATAGCCAACTTGCACACACCATGTACATTACCTATTTACATGGAAATATTAAAATTAATTAATTACACCATTAAAAATATTCAACATGAGTTCCACGAGTCATTTAATTGATAGTACATGCCAACCGTTAGGTTTTATATTATAGTAAATGTCAAATAAATTCCATGTGATATTCGAAACTACAATTCATTTTTGTTCATTTCATAATAAAGAATCAATGTGTATCAAATCATATAGGAAAAATAATTTTAATGTGTTTTATGTCTCATTAAAATGACAGTACATTCCATGAATTTACAATAAATACCATGTATGCAATATGTTTTGTGAGTGAATTATATATTACAAGGACCATACTGAGTAGTTCAGATAGGTACTCTCTAAGTTGCTTCCAAGTACAAAGATTTGTAATTATTTATTAATTTTTAATACAATTAAATAGTTTATTTAATTTAAGATCACAAGAGTTGAGAATCTCTATGATGATTGGATGGAATAAGATAACCTCAATTAATTGATTTATAAGATACTTAATAAGATTAATTCATGTATGTTTTATCTTATCTAAGAATGGATTGAAATGAATTCTAGCTAATTATTTTAAATCCTTTATCATTGAATGTGTATGGATAATAATGAGCTTTTACTAGACCTATGTATGTATTGGTTTATATAATTTCATTTTATTTCATGGGTTTACAATTATTTATTAATAAATTAAATGTGATTGTCTTTGTGTCATCCCTCCCTTCTTTATTATGTAAGTCCTTCGTGTCTAGAATTTTTTTATATAACCCCCCTTAACTAATTATTTAGTTTCCATCACCCATGTGTGAGTTAAAAAAACATATTTAATAAAGGGAGTATGTGAAGCCACAAGGATCTGGTTCAAGGAAGAGTTAAAGTGGAGTCAGTTCAGGAGGAAATCAAGGCAAAACCAACCCGGTTAGAACATAAGTGGATAAGATGGGTGCTACAACTCATTCCAAGATCAGCGCAAGGATTTTTACCTTAGGGACATGGGTTGATTTATTATATACTCAATAAATCAACCACTATAGAAGCTCATTATTAGGTCATTTATTTATTTATTTTATTTCAATCTTATACATGGTTTATTTTACGGATGTAAGATCATGATCACATATATAAATAGATTTATATGAAAATATAGAATTAAAATAAATGGATTATGCATAGATATTTTATTAGAATAATGTTAATACCTTAAGTAAAATCGACAAAATATTTACATGAAATGTAAATAGATAAAATAAGAAAATTTATGAAAATTAAACAAAACCCATCAACTAAATATTAATTAAGATCGACCCTTCCATTACATGATTAAGAATGAAGCAATATAACTAATTGTTTGTCCAACCCTCATGGGGCCACTTAATTTTATTGAGGAGTACTTATAAAAGTTTTAGATCAACTTAACCAAGTAGAAATCAAGATAAGTAGACCTCGTTAGACATGATGTTATTTGGATTCAAGTGTTAAAGAATCCAAAGTGAGCATTTTAGTATTGGGGAGACCACTCAATGGATCAAGGATCTTGAAGCCCACAATCTTTACATTTTTTCATACCTAAATACCATTGATTAGTTTACCATACACTCTTTTGTGATATGAGAAGGGGAATATGAATGATTTCCTATATAATGTCCATGGAACTAGAAATTATAATTCCAATGGTGAGGGATTTTAGGACTTGATAAAAGATCAGGAGACATATAATGAAATTTATTTTATCTCACTTTTGTAATCAAATAAAGTACTCATAATTTTCTCTAAATTATTGTATAATAAAATTAAAAGTTCAATGACCACAACTCTATCTCCATGAACCATGTCAGATAAAGATAATATCATTAATAGTATAAACTTATAAGAATGGAACACGTGCTTTCACAATGTACTATGCCAAGAATGGAATTAATAGCTGTGGGAGTCCCCATTTCCTAATCCTCCCAATATAGAGGTCATTGAGGGAGAGTTACTTGTCTATGTTTAACACTATTATAATATTCTAGATGTCCAGTGAACTAAAAAAATCACACAAGACTATGGAGAAATTTGTGTTTCTCAGTTATATTTGTTGAGAGAGAAAGATAAAAACATTTTGATATCTCTAAGGTACTCTTCATGTGAAATCTTGGAGAAGGTTCTGCAGTTGGAATTAACACAGTCAAAATGATCAGCAACATTGAGCATATTGAAATTATAGGGTTTAAACTACTCGATAAATTATGTAACAATCTCATTCTCACCTCACTCCTATATATATTCTCTAACATTATTGTGAATTTACACATGGAAAATATAAAAAATTCACTCCCAGATCTCAATATCTTAATTCACCAGACTAATAAGGAAATGAATCTTGAAAAGTATGCAATCATTATGTTGAATAAGAGAAAGGAACGAAAAATATAACAAATGATAAGTGAAAGTCTAATGATTATATGCAATACCATTCTATGAAGAGAAATATCAAAGGGGAAGTGAAGGAGCATGATGATGTCTATTTATGATGTGGCAAGAAGGGCCATAAGAATAAAAACTGTATAATAGGAATGAAGTAATGTGATGATTTAGTTATTTTTTCATTGAGTATAACCTTTAAATTTATAAAAAGTGGGAATTGGATACTATATGAGGTTCTCACATTTTTATACAAATGTAGGAGGATAGTATATTTTGAAAGGTTGTGTGGGGTGAGGTGGATTTTTGGGCAGAAAATCGACCTAAGTTGGAAACACTATCCATTGGTTACTAAAACCTCACATTACTTATGGGTATGATATTGGTTATTTATTATTGTTACTACATACTAGGAATTTCAAAAAAACATTATTTCTATATCTAAACAAAATATTTAAGGTTTTATTTTCAAGAGTAGAAATGGAATGTTTTTCTTTTATAAATAAAGCATATGTTAAACTAAGACACATTTTCATAATAGTATTTATGTATTGGATTATGAGAACTAATTATTGGAAATATATAATGAATTTTTTTTACATGAATCATACCAAACACAGTTATGGAATCACCTTTTAGGTCACATAAATAATAAAAAATTGAATAAATTGCATAAAGATGGTTATTTATATGAAGTTGAACTAAAACCATTTGATATTTTTCAAGAATTATTATAAGATAATATAAATAAATCTCTATTTATTGGAAAAGGTTAAAGGGCCATAGAGCCTCTAGAGTGAGTTCACACTGATGTTTCTAGACTATTCCGAGTTGAAGAAATGGGAGGGTACTCATACTACATAACTTTTACTGACAATTTTAGTTGGTATGGATATATTTACTTAATTATGTAGAATTAAAAATCCTTTTTATAAAGTCTAGGAATTAAATAATGAGGTTTGGAATCATCTTGGTAAGAAGAAAAAGAAACACTAGTCAGATTGTGGTATATAATATCTTAATAAAGACTCCATTAACTATTTATGGGAGTATTGGATTTTATCCCAACACGATCATCATTATACACCCTAGTGGAATAGTATGAGTTAAAGGATAAATTAAACCATTTTGTATATGGTGGGATCAATGATTATCTGTGGAAGCCTACCACTTTAATTTTAGGGATATAAATTATAGATAATATCATACACACTAAAACAAGTTCCAACTAAAGAGGAAGATGGTATTCCATACCAATTATGGAGTCTAAAGAAACCCATAATACTAAACCTACATGTGTAGGGAAGAAAATAGTTTTTTAATGTAACACCCTGAAATTTTAAAAGGCGAACATTATGCTAGATAACTTGTGTCACATGTGACAATGAATTTAAACGAGTCGTGATACACTATTGAAATATTTGTATTTAAATGTGACCATTAAAGTTGGTGATATGAATAGGAATATCCATATTATGAAAAATATTTTTAAAGGTTTTATATAATCTAAATTTATTGATTAATTCATAATAAATAAGTACTCAATTTTTAGTAAATTCATTTTATGCTTGAAAAATATGTTTTCTTCAAATAAAATTTTCAGTGTTTTTTATGATTGGGTAATAAAATTAATTTCCACCACTTTTAGCAATGGTATTTTATAAAAAGGGTATAATTTTTTAAATTATAATATATAAATTTTATTCGGCTTAAATTTTTGGATTTTTCTAAAAGGATTGGTTTTTCAGTGAATTGTGAAAAATATCAATTTTGTAAAGCTGTCATTTATTTTTTTTAAATAAAGTAATTTAAAGTAAAATTATATTTTGGATTTATTACTAAAGTGTTATATGATCCATTTTATTTGGAATTATTTAATTTATTTAATTTTAATTATTATTTTTCAATATTTTTTTATAAGTCTATTTTTATTCTTAAAACATATTTTTTTATAAAAACTGTTTTAAAATGAATATTTTTTTCCATTTTAATTAATTAAAATAACCTATAATGAAGAATTATTTAAATTAAATATATATATTATATATCTATCTATATGAATTTAAATTTATATAATGAGGATTACTATTCATAGGGTTAATGTAAAATCATTTTTTCCTTGAAAAATTCATTTTCTTGAAAACACACTTTTTAACACACTTTTTGGGATACTTATAAAATGAATTTATATTACCTATAGAGATTGAATTTGGTAAAATTAATTCCATATTTTTAATCATCATAATTAATAATATTTCATATGGTCAAATTTATTTTTGGTCATAATGAATAGTAAAAATAGTAAGAATTCATAACCATGTTAAAAGGGTAAATCGTGTTAAACTTGATTAAAACCAAGTGATAAGACCACCATTTTTCATATTAATTCTTATTAGATAAATTTATTTCTACCCTAATCACCTTAGGATCAATATTTAATTGTTTATGGATCACTTTTCCATGAAGATGACTTGTATAATAATTTAAGTAAAGAAAAAGAAAAAATTCCAGTCAATTGATTTTAAATATTTTGTATGTTTTCACATAGGGGTAAAATATGATTGTGGAAAAATCTTAATGAATATATTGAGAGTAAAAAAATTATTTTCATGATTTTAATTTATTTTTAATTTTTAAGGATGAAATTATTACCTTAAATTCTTACACAACACCAACACAATATTTATCCAGTTAATAGAAAATTAAAATAAATGATTTTGAAAATGTTAAAAGTAATATAATTTGAATTAATTATTCTATTCCATGATTTTTAAGAAAAAAATAACATTTTAGGGATTTTTAATAGATTAAATTTAAATTATATTATTTTCATGTTGTTTTTAAAGACAAATTAAATGAATAGTGTTACAAATGAAATTATTGTTATTTTATGATAAAAAATATTTTATTAAATGATTTAAAATTAAAAAAATAATATATTCTAAAATGTTATTGTAATATGTTTAAAAATATCATATATGTTCCATTTATGGTGAAATTTTCTTTTTATAGTAAATATCAAGACCCATGAAATGTTGAAACATTGTTAACGCGATAATTTTCAAAAAGGAGTAATGTTGGTTAAAATAAAGAAATAAGGATAAAAAGCAAATATACACTTGTAAAAATTTTATTGGATGATTTTATTTCTATCCAGACTCATACTATCTTATAATTATATCATCTTGGATCTTTTTTTCTATGAAAATTAATTTATATTAATTTAATATTTTAAAAAAATTCTTAAATTTCCCCTCCCCTCAATTATAAAAAGGAACCTCATATCCTATTTTGTTCACACTTAAAAATCCTTTTATTTTGGCCATTCCATTCCAAAAATAACTTCCATAATATTCTTAGCATTTCTTAGAGTCCTCAGTTTTATTATAAAATCCTCATAGGAAGGCTTTTGGTGTAAACTTAAAACATTGTCCGAAGAATATGTATCATTTATAACTAAGAGTTTTTGTTTTATTTCTTCTTCAACCTCCTTAAAATATTATCCAACCATTATAATATAATAAAATCAATATATATAATATAATAAGGTATTTTTATGTTAATTTAATACCCTATATTCATATCCTATTCCACAAAATGGGAAACAAAATCGTCGTTCATGTATACGACGACCTACTGCCTCGTGAATTGATGCAATTATTTTTTCCATTACTACCACTCATAGATGGGTTTACTAATGGATTTAATATATATATATATTATATTCATGAAATAATTATAATTATTTATATATAATATATTTTATAATTTATTACCTTTTAATTCATTTAAAAATGATAACATCATTCATGTGTACGTGTGGATTACCACCTCCACGAACTGATGTGATGCATTTTTCTTAACCAATTTTCATGGATTATATATATAATTTTATTTAAATAAATAATATGATATATATTTTATAATTATTATTCTATAATTTTAAAATAATACTTGTTTTTTCCATCATGATCATTAAAAAATGGGAATATTACTCATGCATATGTTCGACTTACCGTCTCCCTGATTGTAAAATAGTTAATTTTTCATAACCAAATTTCATGGTTGGTTTTAAAAGTAAAAATGATATATATATATATTATAATTAATTCATCATTTTTATTATGTATATGATATAATAATGACCTATTTTACCATTTTCAAACTACCAAATTCATTTAGGAAATATGAACTGAATATCGCTAAAACATTCTATATGAACTTAATTGATTAGATAATTAAATATAAAATGGTATTAAATAAAATAAAAGGAATAATAAACATTAAAATTGTTATTAATAAAGTAAATAATTATCAAAAGTTAATTATTTTGGAATATAAATAATGTACATGATGAGTCGGACTTGGGGTAAGAAATTTCATCTCAATTTCCTTTCATTGAGGAATATTTTAATTTTATGCACAAATTTAATTAATATTTTGTATATACTAACCAATTTATATGTTAAATTAGGTATGTTTCATAATTAATTATATTTTACATTTCAATTAAAATTATTTTATCCAAGGATATTTCAATTGAAAGTTACCAAGTGGTAAGGGATTTTATAACTCAACTTCTTTTCATTGGGTTAATTACTTATTTATTGTATTTGATATTATAAGATTATGTTTTTATTGTATTTTTATTATTTTATTTTTTATTTCCATTTTTATGTTGATTTACATTTTATACACACAATCAATTCATTGATTAATCCTTACTTCAATGGTATGATCTTTGTAAGAGATTTCATCTCAATTTCCACTCCATTGAGACATATTTGGTATTATAAACCTATTTATTTTTATGAGGTGTATCTACTACCAATTTGAGATATTTTATCATAAATATCTTTATATTCATGGAGTCTAATGTTTCATTTGAATTTATTTCTTTCATGTTTGTTACGATTCAAAAGTTACCAAAGTGGTATAAGTTTATTTCATAATCTCATCATTATTCTGGATTATTTATGTTTAAGTATCTAATGGGGGGATTATTTTATATTTATATCTTAAGAAGAATATATTTTATTCTACTATAGTTATTTCTAGAAACTATAATATTTCTTCTGATTTTCCACTTTTTAAGTACTCAAGATACATAAATCATGTATTTAAAGAAGCTTAACTTTGTTTTTCTAATCGATCAGGAATATTTTTCTTCCATATCCATATTTTAATTATAATTTTTAAAATAATATTTTTAATATCATTTAATGATTTATTAAAGGAATTTTACCCATGTTTTTCTTTAAAAAAATGGTTTAAAAGGAATCTTTTTTCATATTCTGAACATGGTACTTTTTAAATTTTTACAAAAAATGAGAAAGGAACCATTATTTTAACATACTTGTAATGAATATAATTTCCTGACATCATGAAATATCATTTCTTTGAAGCTTCCTTTACATGTTTCCATGATTATTTTTAGAGAAAATATTTTCCCTAATATTCTGGAAATTTTTAGTTTTTAAAATTTTATTCTAAAATGAAAAGGGTATTTTCCTTAAGAATTTTTTAATGATATTTTTATGGTATTTATATTCATAAATAATAACAAAACATTTGTTATATTCTAGGTATGTCTTATAATAATACCATCCTTATTCTTTTTTTGTATGGTTTATGATCAACTTGACTGGGGAAAGTATTGAAATTTTATATTCTAGTTCTTTCTATACAAGCATCTTGATTAAGATGTATTATTTATTCATATGATGAATAAATTGTAATTATTATGTATTCACATTTTTTATTTCAATTTTTTCATATGTGTCCATTGAAAGTTTTATGGGATTTTTGGGGCCCATAATTACATAGCTTCTCAATGAATCAATAGGTCTCATGAGATACACCAGTTGGCCAACCTTATTTAAATGATTTTTTCATTTATATCTACCCATAGATTAAACTATCTTGGAAGAAGGAATCAATGGTAAGTTTCAAATGTACAAAGTTATGTATTCCATCATTATGAAATCAATTATTGATATCCTTATGATTATTTGATTTTTTGTGGTAAGCATGGATTAGATTCAAGATCATGTGTTTATTTATATGGAATTATTTGATCATCATTTATTACTTCCATATTATTCTTCTTACTCAAGTTATTGATTAAATGTAATGTATTTTTAGTTATTTACCTTTCCATATTGATTATGCCTTATTTACTCATGATATACTTCCTTATACTTAAACCTTAATGAGCATCTGATCTTATCATTTATTTTTTTCCTTTCCCCATGATATGAAGAAGGAATTATTAAATGAGTTCATGAATGTATAATTTTTTAATTTCACTATTTTGTAATTTATGTTTTAAAATATAATGTGAGACTCGAGTATGTATCTAGTTTATTGATACTTTTAAACTATTCAACACTTTAGGATTCAATCACTCTTATCTTATACGAATATAATATAATAACCCCCGATTTTAGGCAAGTGGAGTCGAGTTATTTATAGTTAAGAACTCTTTAATAAATAAACATTTATCTCGAGGCATAAAGTGTATCTTTATGGGATACCCTAAGGAAAAAGGAGATATTTCCTGTATGAACTCTCAGATAAAAGGGTAATAGTGGGAAGATATTCCATGATCCTTTAAAGGGTTCACATATCTAAAATTGATAGTAGAAGTGACTTTGATACAATTCAATCTGAGGATACATAGGGATTGGTATAGGAACAAGTTCCATAAAGCCTTGTGTAGGTAACTATTCTAGAGACACAAGTATTCCAATTATGTACAATATATGTTATAGAACGTATATGATATATTTTTTCTAGTTACAGAGGATGACGATTCATTATTAGTAGTTAATAATTATTCTTTAACCTATAAGAAAGTAGTAAGTGGAATAGATGTATCCAAATTCCAAGAATTAGTGAATTATGAAATAGACTCCATATACTAAAACCAAGTCTTGATTTTAGTGGATCATCTAGTTTATGTAAATCATGTCAGTTCTAAATGGGTATTCAAGAATAAACTAGATATGGATGGTCAATTCAATACCTATAAAGCATGGAAAGTTGTAAAAGGGTATAAACAATATCAAGGAATTGAATATAAAGATACCTTTTTACTAGTCACCATACTTAAATATAATATAATTATACTTTCCATTGCAAGATACCATGACTATTATATTTGGAAGATGGATATCAAAAAAACCATCCTTTCTTGGAACCTTCAGAAATATGTCTATATGACTCAACCAAAAGGGTTTGTGACTTCAGGTAATGATAATAAAGTATAAAATGTGTAAAGATCCATTTATGTTTTAAAAGAGAAATGCAGGTCATAGAAATTTTTTTAGATTTTTCCATAACACAATTTGTTTTGGTATGAAATTAATTTGAGTGTTATGTATATAAACAGTTTAGTGGGAGTTGGATCATTTCTCTAATAGTATATATCGATGAATATTTACATAGTGGAAATGAGAAAACACTATTATAGGATATTAAGATGTAGTTAAATACATTCTTATCCATGAAATACTTAGATGAAGCAACATATGTTATAAGGATCACAATCCATCATCATAAATTGAAGTGACTACTCCATCTAAGTTAGGTTACATATATTGATAAGATAATGAGGAAGTTTAGTATTAACTACCACAAAACTGGGTTTTTGCAGCGCCACCCCGTTAAAATCTCTAAAAAAGCCCTAATAAAGGGGGTTCCTTTAACAATGCTAAAAAAATAATTGTTAAAAGTGGAACTTTATCAGCGCTTTTTTAGTGTGGATAAAAGCATACCCTTTATCAGCACTTTTTTAGCACTGTTAAAGGGCCCCCTTTATTAGTGCTTTTTTAGTAGTGCTGATAAAGAGGGGGATTTATCAACACTTTTTTCCCTAGCACTGATAAAGGGTATATTTCAAAAAAATTATATTCCATAAAAAATAATATATTGATATATAAATATATAAGTATATTTATATTGATATAAATATAATATACATTTTTTTAAATATGTTTTAGATAAGTATAAATAAACATTTACGCTTAATATATAAGATATGTAGTGAAAATGAATTATAAATATCCTAAAAAATTTATTAAT
Organism: Viscum album; assembly: GCA_963277665.1. Classification (NCBI taxonomy): domain Eukaryota; kingdom Viridiplantae; phylum Streptophyta; class Magnoliopsida; order Santalales; family Viscaceae; genus Viscum; species Viscum album. The sequence continues at coordinate 1,178,321,814 of OY728140.1, read as the reverse complement.
TAATAATTTTCTAATTATAATAGACTAATAATAATTTAATTACAAATTGAAGACACAAAAAATCAAAAAATTAATAAAAGATCTAAAATAAGTTGAAAACATAACTCAAACTTAAAATGACCATAAATTTTGATCCGGGTGTCCATTTGAGCTTTACAGCATATCAAATCAAAGAATACGAAGATATCTACACTTTGAAGACATAAGTAAACCTTTTGTCTCATTTTTTGTGGCCAAAAAAGTCCTAGAAGGCCTCTAAAATCGAGTTTTTAGTCTGGATACCCAATTTGTTTTAACATTTTATGAAATTTCAGCCTCATTTAAGGGGATATTTTTGCCCTTTTTTAGTGGGGAATGGATTTATTCTAAGGTATTACATTCATATTCAAATCATGAATTTGAAATTTTATCATTTTTCATAATTTACTGTTATTTATAATCAAATATATAACAATATATACATATTTTTTTATATATTTGCACATAAAAATTTAAATTTATAAATAAATAATTAAAAATATTTACATTTAAAATATATTTCTCAATATATAAGACTTATATAAATAAAAAAATAATATCAATTTTATTTAAAATACAAATATATGAATATTTATATACCTATATAATGTGTATGGGTATATATATATATATATATTTGTGTGCGTATGAATTGACAAACTGATATATATTATCTATATATTCTAAACATATATATATATACATATTAATATATAATATTTGTAAATATATATAAATATGTATAATTATACTTACAAATACACATATAATATATATATATATATATATGTGTGTGTGTATGTTGTATATATGTATTTATTTATTTATAAACACAAACAAAAAAGCATATTTTATAAATGTATTTAAAACTAATCTTATAAATATATATTAATATAAAAATAAATATATGGATAAAAAATATAAACATATATAAATAAATAGATATAAATATATATTATTATACTAATAAATATATAAATATATAAATATAACTATATATGTATATATCTGTATATTAATATACAGATATATATATATATATATTAATGTAACTAAATATATATATTGAAATAAATAAATATATTTTAATATTAATATATATTAATATAAGAGTAAATATAACTAAATATATATATAAATAAATAGGTATATTATTAAATGGAGAGAAAAGCAATATGGTAGAGTAGTAAAGGCTTAAGCACCTAAGCAAGAGGTCTGGGGGTCGAATCTAGGAGAGGCAGGTCGCGTGCGCGGGTGAAATTGCTGCTAGAACTGTTAAAGGGGGTGCGGTGGTGGCTGGGGCGTGCAGGCTGGGGGGTGGCTGGGGCGTGAAAACTGGGGGTGGGGGTGCTGTTAAAGGGGGATTCAAGCACTATTGAAGCCCCTCTCCGATATGCATAAATATATATTTTTTATATTTTTTACATTTTTAAACTTTTATCAGTGCTTTTTTTAGCACTGATAAATGAGATCTTTATCATCACTTTTTTAGTGCTGTTAAAGGGGACCTCCCTTTATCTTCTCTTTTATTATTATTTCTTTTTTAGTGCTGTTAGTGTGATTTTCTAGCACTGATAAAGGCCATATTTGTAGTAGTGATTGAAAAATATAAGAGGGATTATTTCCTATGTCACATGGTATTTATATTTCCAAGAAATTTTTTCCTTAGACATGTGAGGAGATATATATAATGACAATGATTTCATATTTATCACTAGTTGGGTCAATCATGTATTCCATGTTGTGTACTAGGATAGATGTCACTTACACCTTAAGTGCAGTATGTTGTCATTAGGTCGATCCAAGAGACCACTATTGAAGGATATCAAATCCATCCTTAAGAATCTAAGGAAAATTAAGGATATTTTATATGTATATAGAGGAGATGAGAAGATAGTAATCAGATTATATACAAATGTTAGTTTCCAAAGAGATCAAGATAATCTGAAGTCATGGTCAGGACATGTCTTCACTATCAATGGAGGTGTTGTGAGTTAGAAAATATCAAATAAAGTCATGTTTTTTTATTCTACAGTGGAGTTTTTGTACATTTTGTCTTCTCATGTATCTAAAGAATCATTTTGGATACACAATTTCATCTAATATATAGATATGATACCAAATAGCAAAGACTCTATCACAATATACTATGATAATACAACAATGGTGGTTCTCAATAAAGAACCAATGTCACATCAATGGATGAAGAACATACTCTAAAAATATTATTCTTGATTTATTTTTATCAAACATGTGAAGCTTTTATGAGAAGAATTTCTATGGAAGACAACATGGTAGATCCATTAACAAAACCTATATTTCAATAGAAACATGATTTTCATGTGAGAGTTAGCGGAATAAAAATCATTGGTAGTTGGATCTAGTCCAAGTGGGAGTTTTTTAGAGTTGTTTTCCTAGAACCAACTATATTTTACATTATATAACTATTTATATTAAAAAAAGTGAATATTTGATATATCTTATCACATATTGATCATTATTCTACATGAAATTAATGCGATAATGCTCTAGGGTATCCATCATAACAAAATAGGCCATAACAGTTCCCCTATATGATGAGAACTTTGAGATAATATGGTGATGTTGCTTAAATATTTTTATCTTATAGTGAGTATGATGAACTATGAAAGGGCACAACGTTTTTTGACTATTAGTTTCATGTCCTTGTAACAGGATAAATCTTTACCTCCTGAAGTTCATACTTAGTAATTTATAAGAAAAATTTTATGAGGATAGATCCACTAATAGGATTTCCACATGTTTGTATGTCATTACAATTCCTATCCACAATCATGTGTAATTGTCCCATAAAGCCTCATTTTTTTCTAATATGTTAATCCTTATTTTTATCCACTCTATTTTTTTGTTTGATCTATGCATGATTTAAACCTTATGATATTTTGAGTATCTATTCAGTGTTTTGGAGGCTTTTTTGTTCAATAAGGGCTACACGATGGATATTTTACAAACTGTGTTGCTCCATGGTGAACCCCTATGTAAAACAAGCAATGAAGAATGGTTGGGAAATGGAATGGTCTTGGGAGTATGTAACTATGGGTCCTTCTATTAGTCATGACTAGAGAGATTTCACCACGCCTGTGTTGGAGGTTGTGGTGTGAAAAAATTCCAAATGTTTGGAAACACAGCGTAGAGTGTGTCTATATTGGGTGGCTGAGCTTGGTGTGTTCAAGGAAACCATGTCCATGGTGGATGTTCTGGTGACAGTTACATAGATATTTGAAATATCCAAAATGGACATCAGATGTTTTGGATCTCAAGCATTCAAAGTGAAAAATGAATGAAATGTTTATTAAGGGTATTAAATGTGATTTTAATTCTATTATTACCTCTATTAATTTATTTACACTCATACCTTGATTATTTCTTCAATCCAAATGATTTCTAGAGGCTCCCGATGAACCTTGAGTGAACTTGGGTTGGTTTTATTATGTCAAGGATTTCTATCATGGTGAACCTAAATCTTCTCAACCAACTTTACTAAACCATAAGGGGAGATCATACCTTGAGATATTCACTTTTTATTCCTTCCAAGACAAACTCATGGATTCCTCACCATTCTTATCTAGTAATATTTTTAGAGAAACCATTTATTCTCTTCCTTCGACCAGACCTATATATTCTATTGATGGTGGTGGTTTTCTTTAGGAGTTCTTAGTTCACAAGATTGCGCTAGTTGGAGTGTGAAAATGTTTCATGTGATAAATATCTTAGATAATATTGAAATTTATGATGAAAATATTGAGGTAGAACATTCCTTACCATTTAATGTTTCTGTGGACAATTTTTACCAAGATATGATGTTGTGTGCTTATATGCTTAGACTATACTATCGTTTGAACACATGTGTGTGTGTAACCTGTGAGACCATGTTTTATGTTTGATCACATGTGTGTGTGTGTATATCCTATGAGACCCATTTTTTAGATTGACCAGATGTGTGTGTATTTTGATACTATTTCTTAGTCTTGAAATTCCATGTTGTGCCTAATTTTTTTATGCCTTGTTATGTGTGATATAAGGACTTTGGAGGATTCCTTTTGGCAGAAAATGATAAGTGGATTTTTATGGCTTGGTTATCCGTTAGAGTGGGAGCATGAAAACATTTGATTATGATGTCAATGGATTGGGACATAGATCATGGGTATAACAACCTTAAGGATTGACCCAAGTTAGTATAAGGATACAATGACTATGTGACTTGACGCAAGGTAGAAATGTGGTATGATGACCTTATGGTTTGACCCATGAAAGTGATGGGGCTTGATGATATTGTGGCACGATCAATACTCATTATCCTTGTGGATGATGAGATCCATTATCCTTATGATCATTGAGAGATACATGATGACCTTACAGTTGAACCTAATTCACAACTTCTATTATTGATATATTTTTATCATAGTGATAAAGAAAGTTCGACTGGGGGTTTATGGTGGCTTAGTCAGTACATGACTGCTCGATACATGATTATATGTTGTTTGATTGGTTTCTTATTTATTATCATGGCACACACTCTTCTGCATGTTCACTCATATTAAGGGCACATTGGTGGTGCCTTACTGGGTTTATACTCACACCCTACATGGGAATATCGATTCATGTGTAGAATTCATGATAAGGGATATTAGAAAGGGAAAGTCCCCAGCAATAAGAAGCTAGTAGATGGATCATGTTGTTCAGAGGAGGAATTAGGATGGACTCCAGAGTGATTTCCTAGTGTTATTTATTTTTCTTGATCATACTCTTGTTTGTACTGCTATATTAGGGGTCCTTGGTTTATTATTCTGTTTGACTTTAGGTAATTTCTAGGATATTTTCTATTGAATTTATTATTTTTTACACTGAGTTATTATATGTTATTATTTATATTTTCCTTATTGATTATAAGGGTATAGTCTCCCAACTGATAGCATTCAGATCCTCACTACTAGTTGACAACCTCTTGTGTATGAGGATCCATGCATGAGTCCATGTGGCACTTTGAATCGGATCTGATGATTTTATATAGGGAATTACAAAATGGTATTATAGGTAAGGGTTAATATTTCCTTTCTTTTATTTTAGGGTTATGGTATAAAATAGATAGGATGTGTGGAACTCATGTAGGGAATTTTCTATGTTCCTAGATTTTTTTTATAATGGAACTATGATTTCTAGTAATGGGATTGCTATTATAGTTTTATGGGATTTGGGTGCATTCATACATCCAATGTTGGAATTTGGGATCGTATTCCATATATATACCTATTGAGTATTATATAGTAGTTCTTTAGTTAAATTCCTTGATATGTGCTATCTATTTGGTGATATATTTTTTTCCTATTATTGTGATATATTTATTATAGAATTTTTTAGTTAAATGTGAGCATTCTATTATACTTATATAAATTTATATTATGAATAATGTGTAGGTATTAAGAACTGGGCTTGATCCTTCAATAGCTCTAAGATGGATGTGCCTTCTTTTTATGGCCTCTTAGGATAGGTTTCCATAGAAATCCCTTATGCGTGATTGAGTTTTTATATATTTGTTATCTTATGTAAGTTGATACAATTTTTTTAAGAATAAGTTTGGCATTTCATACAATGTCACCTTGATGTCATCTTATGGTGTAACATCTGGGCCCGACTAACTATGAAACCAGTAGTAGAACTGATCACCACATGGCCTCAAGCACACTTCCCCATACACTAAAGGCTGCTGACTAGCAGTGAGGTCTAAAGGTGATACGGTGGGGATACTATACCCTCATGTTCAAAGTGAAACAATGGTATATCATAAGAAACAACACCAGACATGGTATAAATAAATGACAGAGCAGTGGAAGATTAATATAATAATTGAACAACATGTCTAGTGCCCAATTTATTCATATACATGCATGTATGTACGAGGATACTTAAGTAAATAGTATGTAAAACAATAAAATATAAAAAAAAAGAATAAAATACGAATGGGATAACTCCATGAGCATCCTGAGATCCGACTCAATCATGTGATCCCAATATCCCATGTACAATTCACAACAGAAGAAATGATCCATGGACCAATAAAAAATGAGGTTTTCTCAAGTACCCTATTTAAATAGAGGCCCGAGTAGGGTGTGAGATGTACTTATTAGGACACCACCATCAATGTATAAATCTAATCCAGTCCATGAATTTAATGTACAATAATGTGCAGGTATAATATAAAGATGGAAAAAATAAATAAATAAACATATTAAGTCGGGTCAAGTTCCTCGAGGACACCTGAATGACTATACATGCTTCAGACCAAGACGGAATGTATCTGACTGAGGTGAACCTATAAAAATAGGATATAATGTAATAAAAAGTCATTATAATTTAAATAGTAAGAAAGGATCATGTTGAGGAATGTGATTTGGATTGGAAGATATTTCCTTTAACTTAATTTATTAGAAAATCTTATTTAATTAAAATAGGCATCTATTATATTCAATTAAATGACATCTTGGGCCCATCCAAGTAGAACCTTACGAAGGAACCCAAATATTTCACCAAGAGCATAAAAATTATCCCAATATGGAAGGAGTCTATCCATGGTGATCCATAAATGGAATCCCAAGTATTAATCTTGGCATAAAGTAAAATATTTCTCCTTTGATCCCATCTTTGATATCTCACCAATGGGTTCATGTACCACTCATGGCTTGGTGTAACCGTCTTTCAACTGATCCCATCTATGGTTTATCCCTTAGAAATTAGTCTTAATCATATAGAGGTAAGAAACATGCATGGTGAGACCATCCATGATATAACATGTATCATTCTCAGTGTAAAAATTCACAAAAACTCTTGTTATCACCCTTGGAATTCCATAAAAAGGATACCTAGTACCACTCAAGGTGAACAAAATACATTCATTCACCTTAAATTTTTAAATACTAAATAGGCCTTTAGTAGGACTATATCATCTTACCAATTGATAGGTTCTAATGAGGGTCATCCCATTCACCATTTCATTTTAAAGAATAATAAAAACATCCCCATAACATGATATTTGATTAATTAAATGATCCATTCCATTATCAAGGAATACTATGTAGTGATTTAATTTATCAAGGCCAAGTGGTCTGCCTATGGAAGATGATTTCATACATGCAATTGTATAAGGTAGGCCATGTTAACATGCATGGAATACATAATTATCTAGTTTTCTCTAAAAGAGTAAGTAACTAACCATTGGGGAGAGGGTTTGATCATAATAAGATGACATGGAATAGTGTCATATCCTCCCACATTGCATTTAACAACACATTTATGCTTATAAAGATAACGCATTAAAATGAGAGGTTTTATTAGAAAAACCATTAATTAATTTAATACATTCAAGATCACACCCTTAAGGGTAGTTCAAATATTGAGTTTCATCACAAAAAAAAATCAATGTTTTATATGCAAGGGATACTAGTATTAAGGTATCAGGTTCTATAATTTGATTATAACCTTTGAGTGGCTTCGTATGGAAATTATAGCATGTGGAAAAATGACACAATTTATAAATGGTGAGACTTTATGGGGAGAAGATATAAACCACCTACCTTGTTCTTGAGATGACCCACATGTCCAATATCGAGGCTTGATTCAGCCTGGCTCGAGGGAAATGGAAGAAATAGATGAATTATCTTAAAATAGGGAGAATTAGCTCGCATGAAGATAACATAATATGTGAGAAGATGAACAAAGAAAAGAGGAAGGGAAAATAATAGACTTACCAAGTGCTATCCAATGCACTTGAAAGTGCTTGAATCAGAGGATGGATAAGGGAGATCTTTTTATACCTAGAGGAATAGGGGGATATGATCATGTTAGGTTGCTTCATGAAAAGGATGAGAAGTAAAATAGAGAGAGAAAATAAATAAGGATAGAGGGGGAAAATGGAAATTTATAGACCCTTTAACCAGTCGCACAATTTGGATACATGGTTAGAAAAATTGTGCCCCAATAGCACTCAAGCCTCTTCCTAAGGAGGGAGGTTACAGAGTTTATGTGCATAATTTTGGAAACCGTGTTCAAATCATGTGTTTCTCCTCTATCAAGAAACATTTAGAAAATTCATGTTCACGTGGTTCCTTCTGCATGGCTAGAAAAAACTATGAAGAACCTCTATCTCCACTGTTTCAACCACAAAATTTCACCTGGTGGGCTAAACTATTTTATAAAAACCATGCTCCCTTACCAATCCTTCTCAAAATTGGGTTTTTGGATCCCAACACTCCTGAATCTCAATGAACACCCAAGGGACCCCTTGAGCCTTAAAATAAGTCTAAAAACTACACATTTAAGTGTTCAAACTCTCACAATTTCATTCAAAATCTCTGATTAAATAATAGACCATCCACCAAATGATAAAATTAAAAATACATTAGAATTTAATCTGGTCCAAAAAAACATGATGCTACAACCTCCCCACCTTAAAAATTCTCATCCTTGATAAGTCTTGGGGAAATAATTAAAGTAAAACCCAACCTACTCGGGTTATGAAGTTTCACCCATAGGTCATGTTGCATTTCTAAATGTTTGACGCACTTCCAAGAATCAATTAAGAATATGGTACAAGTGCCATAAAAACCTAAAACAATGCTCATTTTCTAAACTAAAACATCGAGACGACACTTAACCAAGCCCGTAAAACCATAGACATGATAACATCATCATATTTTTAAAACTCCAACCTATGGATCTCACCACCATAGGTTCTAACATCTATAACCAATTATGATCCATATATCCCCACCATATGAACAGTCTATTTAAGTATGCCTATAGAATTCTAACAACACTCATGACATGTTCCCTAATTCAATCAAAGGGTTGATTTCCAATTGACCTCACTTAGCTTAGTCAAGATGACCTTTACATGAAAATCATTATTCGAAATTTACATAACACCCATCTTAACCTGACGACATGCCTGATATGGTTTCTTAATGAATACATTGACTGGAACTAGAGGATAACCAGTTGATCAATTATGAGTGACTGTTCCCAAAACAATCGGCTTAGACGGAGGATGTAGAACAACCAGAAACAAGATGACTTTGTCCAAGGAACCTCACATTTTCTTCGAACATGTTCACTAAATCCCATAACCATATTCCAGTGACATCTCAAGACAAATGTTCCCTTAAAGATAGCGTTCCTTGACATGAATAGGGGTACAAACATGACACACAAAACTTTTATCTGAACCATTAAAATATCCCTGACTAAGCTCGGTTGATTTTTTTGGGTAACCTCATGATCATAAACTAAAGTCCAAGGTATTAAATACTCTATCATTTAAAAAATAGATTTTGGTATAAAACCATACGTCCACATATTAATAGAACTGAATGAGTCCACAATTGTATCTGTTGGGTAGTCAGGAAAAATCACCAGCTTGTGTTAGTGAGTCCATCTAAGGCATTACTACTCAGGAACCCAAGTATCACTCAGGACTAAAAATGCCTTCATAGGTGATGCACATCTTTGAAATAAAACTACCCATGTGTTGATTTACCAAGCCCAACAACATTTAAAATTTAGTGTGGTGTATAACTGACACTCTCTTAGTATACCCGGATGATGTAAATATAGGGAACCTAATCATAATTAATCCTAGAGAATACTAAGAGGGTTTGAATGATTTCCAAAAGTACTTGAGACACTCCTACTACATCAAGGATGATGTGATCGACATGGATTCAAACCAACCATACCCAACCATCGGAAGGAAGAGCAGTCAAACCACTACCGGTTGACTTCTTTTAAACTATCATGGATGAAACTTTTGATGCATCACCAATCCAACCAAAAAGCCTTTACCACCGAGTTATCCTATGATCACTCAATCATAACAACTGAAGTCCATACTAAAAATCGATGTTTTCAAAGTTTGCATAAATAGAAAACCATATTATCATCGTTCCACCACACAAGCATCAACTTAAATCAAAACTTTTCGAACATAAGGTAATTTATAAATAGTACTTACTATATCAAAATGTTCACCCTTGGTTGTGTTCCTTCTAGTAGGAAAGATACATTTTTCCTCGAATTGATGTGATTCTCCCCACCTTAGGAGTTTCCATATCATTAGATTTATAGAAAAAGGAAACCTATTCTGAGGCACATGCCCCCTTGATCACTAACTGCTGGTCCTAGAGGGGAAAACATGATTTAGAAAATGTTTAACCAAGAGAGGGAAATAATATCTACATAAAAGAACACTAGTTTCATATTCACTTTAGATGTATGTGAGACACTCCTCTAGAGATACTTCCACATGCGCTATAACACTAAGAGTAAAATACAAAACAACCGACCAAGTATCAAAGCCTGGATCCTCTTAAAATATCATCCCTACCATTGGGATGAGTTTAATTCCTTTAACTCCTAGGTCACTTTACCTAGATATGACATGATAATAAAGCATAACAACTCAAATCTTAACAATTATCACCAAACTCAAACAGTTATTAGTACATTTTTATTAACTCAACAGGTACCACATGTATCAATGCATAATACCATGAGGTTTCACAAAAAATGGCAAATCCTCTATACTATAAATATGCTTACCAACCTATGCCTCTCAGTATCTAATGCCCCGTACAAGTGTTTTTAACTCCGATTCATGTTTCCCAGTACGACTACTTTCTTGGATGAATATGTACCGAGTCATCCATCACTAAAAAAGGATAAGGGTGTTACAAAAACCACTAGACGACCAACCATTCCCTAGGAATTTTTAACCTATTAATATCGATCATTACATGATGATCTATCCCACAGAAAGTGGTTAAACTAATGCACGACTACCAGTCCAGACAGTACCACAAAAATGGGTTTCCACAGCGCCACCCTTTATTAGTGCTAAAAAAGCGCTAATAAATGGGGTGCCTTTATCAGCGCTAAAAAAATCACTGATAAAGGGAACTTTTAATAGTTCTAAAAAAAGCGATGTTAAAATTCACCCTTTATCATCACTTTTTTTAGCACTGATAAAGGCCCCCCTTTATTAGCTCTTTTTTAAACACTGTTAAAGGGGACCCCTTTATCAACACTTTTTTTAGTACTGCTGATAAAGATGGGAGTTATCAACACTTTTTACTAGCGCTGATAAAGATTATATTAAAAAAAATCATGAAAAATAATATATTGTTGTATAAGTATATTTATATTGATATAAATATAATATATATTTTTTAAATATGTTTTAGATTAGTATAAGTAGACTATTACATTTAATATATAAGAAATTTATTGAAAATTGCTTTAAAATATTTTAAAAAATATTATTAATTAATAATTTTCTAATTATCATCAATTAATAATTATTTAATAACATTTTGAAGACATAAAAAATCAAAAAAATTAATAATGGATCTAAAATAAGTTGAAAATGTATCTCAAAATTCAAACAACCATAACTTTTGATCTGAGTGTCCTTTTTATCTCTACATCATATCAAATCGAATCTTACGATGATCTCTACACGCTAGTGACTGAAGGGAACCTTGTGTCACATTTTTTGATGCTAAAAAAATCCCAGAAGGCCTCCAAAACTAAGTTTTTAGTCGGGATACCCCAATTTTTTAACATTCAAATAGGTATAACTTCTGATCCGGATGTCCTCTAGGCCCATACTACATATCACATTGAATATTGTTTCATTTTCTTCGATTTTACTGGTTGTGGAGTTGAAACTGACTTCTTTATTAGAAGCTATGGTCATTTTTAACATTCTATGGCTTTTCAAATACACATATATATGTATTTATTCATATATATATATATATATATATATATATCTATGTATGTGTTGTATATATGTATTCATGTATTTATTTATTTATAAACACACATAAAAAATATTTTATAAATGTATTTAAAACTAATATTATAAACATATATTAATATACAAATAAATATACAAATAAAAAATTATAAGTAAATAAATATAAATAAATAAATATAAATATAAATTAATATACGAATAAATATATATACTAATATATGAATAAATATATATGAATTAATATAACTAAATTTATTTATATTAATATGAATCTATATTAATATACGAATAAATATAACTATATATATAAATAAATATAAATAAATATTAATACACAAATATATATATATATATATGAATAAATATGTATGTATTAATATAACTAAATATATTTATATTAATATGAATCTATATTAATATATGAATAAATATAACTATATATATATATATAAATAAATAGATATATCATTAAATAGAGAAAAAAACTAAATAGCTTAGTGGTAAAGGTGCAGGCGTGCAAGGGGGAGGTCTCAGGTTCGAGTTCGGGTGAAAGCAAGGAGGGGCGCGCGGGCCAGTGCGGGATGCGCGGGAAAGTGCAACATGCGAGAGTGGGAGGGTGTACGCCTAGTGTTGATAAATGGGGGTTCAAGCACTGTTAAAATCTCTCTGAACATTTTTTTTAATTTTTTGTGACTTTTACCAGTGCTAAAAAAACACTGAAAAATGGGTCTTTTATCAGTGCTAAAAAAAGTGCTGATAAAAGGGGCCTTTATCAGTACTTTTCTGAACACTAATAAAAGGGACCCCCTTTATCTTTTCCTCGATTAATAATGCTTTTTAGTGTTGTTAATTCCATTTTCTAGTGCAGATAAAGGCCATATTTGTAGTAGTGAGCCAAAGGTTTTGTTTTAGATTTAAGAGTCCAACTTGGAACTATAGAACCCGAATAGAACCACAATACTAAAAAGATTCAAAATCATTTAGCAATGTACTTAAGGTTTTAAGGGCACTACCTACCTTAGGATATCCACTTACCAAAGTAGAAGGTGTAGAACCTATAGTTGTGTCATGTAAAAAAGGTCACTAGGCTCTAAAAGCTATAGAAGAAGAGGCCTAGGATTAACGCTCATGTTCTCACTTCAAGGCAACTACTCAAGGAAACATCTAAACTACCTTTACATGAGGGTTAAATCTAAGAACACCTCTTCAGGTTTCATTTTAAGTCATTAAACAAATTTATATTTATCTCTTTAAACATTTAAATATCTATATTTTAAATAACATATATTACTAGTCATAATGAAAAAGTAATTGGTTATTTATTTAGGTGAGGACACTAGGCATAGAGGAAAGTTTTATCAAAATTTTCCCGACCGTTGATCCTCTTGTCATTACTACTCCCATCTTCCTCTCCCAGGCTAGGGTTTAGGCACCATCACCCTTTGATCTGGGCCCTTTCGACACTCTTGAGGCTCCCCATTCTCCCCTGGTGTCTCCCAGTTCTCCCCCTGGGCATCGTCGCACTATCCCATCCTTTAAGGATGCTCATTGCAGCTCATTCGATGGTCTTCTTCAGCCGTGCTTCCTAAAGGTTCATCTGGTAGCCCCGTTCATTTTAAGGGATGGTCCCCGTCTATCAGTGGAAATCCCAGAAGATGCCAATGATGATGCATTTAGTTTTCTCAAATGGACCCTCTCATGTGTTTTGGGTCTGTGAAGCCACCTCTCATATCCATAGAGTAGTTTGTGGATTTCTGGGGTCTTGCTACCTGACCTAGATTTAGGTGGTGTATCGAAACTCATTTTTCTTGATTCCTACGTTGAAGGAGGACTTCATCCATTCCTAGTGCAAAGCCCCTCATATCATGGGCTAGTGGTGGTTCAATCTAGACAAGTGGTCGCTGGAGGTTCACAATGGTAGGTAAAGCTCCCATGCTTCCATGTGGATCAACCTTCCATGCTTTCCCCTACCATTTCACAATGGTGCTCTCCACAGTGCCATAAGGGAATCTCTTGGGGATTTTCTATGGAAGAATGACAGTACTCGGTGCTGTGTGGACGAATCAGTAGCCTTTATCTATATGGACCTAGATCTCTCTCTACTTATACTTGAAAATATCTCCTTGAAGGTGTAGGAGGTGATTGAAAGGAGTTAGGATATAGTCTACCCCATGCTTCCCTGGTTTTACTCCTAATTCTCCCTCTAGGGTCATTCTGTGCAGGTGTGAAGGAAGTGTCATCGAGGCAAACATCACCAGCCTCCCCTTACTCCTAGATCCCCTTCCAATAGGAGTGAGGCCCAACCCCCACCTGAATATGTTCTTCCTAAACCTAAATAGGAACCCCCTCGGGCCATCCTATCTACCTATAATGGTGTACCTATTCCTACTTTGAGTGAGCCTACCTCTTTAAGGGTAGAATACTCCTGAATGGACTTGGTGTTAGTTCCCCCACGATTCTCTCCCCCTCCCCTTCATTCCCTTTTTGGCTGTGGCTTCAACTACTAGGCCCTCAAGGTTTGCTGGGCAGGGAATACCTAGAGCTTACTACCCTCAACACCTAGTCCAATACCTTTGATTCTTTCTCAGCCAGATCACCTCTCCTGCACAGATGGATCTTTGGTTGAATGCATTGAAGAAGGTACTTATACAGGTTACCCAAGTCTAACAGTGTGTAGCCTTCAACTATTAATGAAGGTCCTCTACTCTGCTCACCTTCGATGCCATTAGCCTATCCCCAGAAGGAGTCTGAGGATGGTATGATTGGTGGTCTGGGTACCCCATATTTTAAGGAACATGGTAAAAAATATTCCCCAATAAAAGTGAGAGGTAAATCCCTACGGGTATGCTCATTTTAGACCCCTTCAATATTTCCTTCTTTGTCCTCGGATACTGAAGCATACACAAGGGAAAAACTGATATCGACTCAGGAGAGCTTACCATCCCACTTAAATGATACCAAGTCACATGGTGTCAGAATCAAGCCATCATTATGTTAATAATTCCGATCCTCATTTGAAAAACCTGTGGAATCAGTGCTCAGGTAAATAAGAACTTCTTAGCTATAGAAATTAAGAAGCATAAGGCTTGAATTATTGCTATCCTAGAACACAAACAGAATCCTATGAAAATCAGTGAGTTAACCCATAAAGTTAGAATGCATGTGTCCATGAATACAAACCTAAATAATCTCCATATATGGATTTTATGGAAGAAGGAGATCTATATTGATATAGTTAAGGCTAGAGATAAATATATTACTCTAAAAGTGGATACCAGTGTAGAGTCACTGTTTATTTATTTTGTGTATGGGAGCTATGATGGACAAAGGAGAAAAGTATTGTGGTAGGAACTCAATGGATTTGATCAAGAGGAATCACCATGGATCATTGGCAGGGACTTCAATTTCATAACCGATCTAGATGATAATAAAGGTAGGTGTCTTTTCTTTTCATGACCAGTATGAGTTTTTTTTCAGTTCATGGAAAGAAAAGGTCTCCTTAACATGGGATACTCTGGTGACTTCTACACTTGGTGCAATAATCAACAAGGTAGAAAATGATGTTGGAGTTGGCTAAATCGGTGCCTAACCAACCGTCACACCTTATCCATGTTTTCTAATGCTTAGATGGATCACCTAGTCTAGGGTATCTTAGATAATTCCCCCTACCGGTTTCTCTATCCCCTATATAGGATGGGTGTGAACCGTCACGATTCTATGCTCATTGGGTTTTCTCTCCTAGATATCAATAGATTTTTAGTGAGAATTGGAGGGAGCCTACTCAAGGAAACTATTGGGTTTCCATCCACAATAAGATGAGGAGGCTTAAAAACAGGTTAAAAACCTAGGCAAAGGGCCTTCCTGCCATTGATCAAGACTTGGATGATCTCAAGAAGAAGGTGGATCGACTAGAACTCATCCTGGAGGGTGAATATGATGACTTGGTTTTTTATTAACTCTCTAATAAGAAGAACATCACGAAATATTTAATCTTAAAACTTGAGCACATGGCTTGGGAGAACTTGAGAGTGAAATGGCTTCATGAAGGGGAAAAAAACCCAACCTACTTCCATGCATGCATTAAATAAATAATGTGGCTAATGAAACCAAATATTATGCTGGAAGATGGATCACACTCGGATGATAGGGATGTGGTTGGGAGTATGTAATTTTCGTTCTTCAAAAATCTACTTGAAGGTACAAATTAGAACATGCCAAAAGGATATCCATGTGGGAATGTGGAGCTGTTGGAGGGGATTCCCAACCTGGTATCCAACCAGGACAATGGATTCCTTGAGGTAATTCCAGAGGAGAAGGGGATTCATAGAGCTACATTGAAACTTAACCCATAGAGTTCTCTAGTCCCTAATGGCTTTCTAGGACCATTCTATAGGGGGTTAAGGGATGTGATCAAGGAGGATATTACTATGCCCATCCATGACCTTTTTTGGGGTGAATCAATCCCATGGGTGGAAGGTGCTACGACTCTTATCCTTTTACCAAAGATCAAAGATATGTAATCCATTCTTGACTATAGACCAATAAATATGTTTAATTTCCCCTATAATATCTTTTCATGCATCATCAACTCTCTCTTGTCCATGTACATTCCTCGATGGATTTCTTTAGAGCATCATGAATTCATGAAGTGATAGTCTATATAGGGATCTATTTCATTAGCTCAAGAAATGATTCACGATATCAACATCAAAACCCATAGATCAAACATGGATTTAAAGCTGGATATGAATAATGCCTATGACAGAATGGAATGGGGTTTCATTAATAGGGTACTCACAACTATGGGTATTTCTTCCTGGGCTACAAATCCTATTTTTAGATGCTTTAGCTCATCTTGGATTGATGTATCCTTCATGATAAAGACTCATGGTATTTTCAAGACATGTCGTGGGCTTAGGAAAGGAGATCCCATATATCCAACCATATTTATACTTATGAAATACACCCTTAGTAGGCTTATTAACAGAATACTATCCACAAGGGACTTACTTCCTTACCATAGAAAAATGAATCAGCCTTCAATTTCTCATCTGATGTTTTCTGATGATTCTATTATCTTCTTCAATGCAAGTATAAGATTAGTTGGTGGTCTCAACAAAATCCAAGAAGAATATTTCCACTAGAGTGGCCATGCTATCAACCGATCCAAGATTATCCCCTATATTTCTAGAAGATGTGGCAATAGGCAGGTCACCTCCCTATGTAATGATTTGGACATGCAGGGAGGTATGTTTCCGATGGAATACCTAAGTACCCCTCTATCCTTGGTCCAAACTCATATATGGGACTTTGACTGCCTAGTGAACAAGATCATGAGTCGCATGCTCAATTGGAAAAACTACTACTTATACTTTTTGGGATGGATATCCTTAGTTAACAGTGTCCTTTCAGCTATTCCAATTCATTCACTCTCAGCAATCAATATGCCCAAGGAGTTCATCACCTTCATTGATAAAATTTTAGCTAACTTCATATGGGATTCTCTCTCTGAAGGAAAATAAAACCAGAATTCATTGGGTTGGTTGGAGAGGCCCATACATGAAGGCATGATCAACATGAGGAGCTTAACAGATACTATTCACTGCAGACATGTGAAGCTGGTGTGGGAGGTCATGAAAGAGTGAGCTCTTTTGGGAAAATTAATATCTTATAAATGCGGTGAGAATGAGGGGGATGTGAGTTCCTATACACCCCCTTCTGATCTTTTATCCTCCATATTCTCCCAACCCTTCATCAACAACACCAATGGATTGTAGGAAAGGGTGATATCCTCTTTTGGAATCACAATTGGATGGGCTCTGTGATCATGCTTCCTAGGGTGTCCTGCTCCTCTAGTTTCTTTTATAGAGGCTATATCGCATCCTCTCTTTATCAAATCTGTTCTAGATGAGGAACAAAGAGATGTGTTTGAACTCATTTCTTTATATTCTGAAGTAGAAAAATGCATGTTAACTTATTCTAATGTAGATATCTTCTCCTCAATGGACTTTCGATGGATATTGATATTTTAGGGATAGGGGGATAGAAGTAACAAAATAATATGGTGCAATAGAGTCCCAACAAAGTTTAATTTTATTACCTAGAAGATAAGGAACCATGTTGTTCGCACAGATGGAAACGTGAAAAAGATGGGGGTTAACCTAGTATCCAGATGTCACTGCTGGATTACTCACCAGGAGGAGAACTCGAATCATCTCTTATTTGAGGGTGACTGGGCCAAAGTGGTTTGTATGTTCTTTGGAAAGTTCACTACCCTCCTCTCTCCGGATAATATTGGCACCTCATTTTTGGAGATATGGTTTCATGGATCGAATGCTGTTGGCCCAGAAAAAATGGAAAGTTATATTATTCCGAGTGCGGGATGTTGGTGTATTTGGAAGGCTAGGAATAAGTTCAGGTTTGAAGGGATTGTATCCACAGGAAGATCCATTATCACAAGATTAAGACATCTCCTCATTGATTTGGTTAGCAGTATAAAAAACTAGTGTGATGCACCCTCTCTGAGGTCTCTACAGGTGAGTGTATTTCTGGTGCAGCCCTCTATATCTGGGTCAAGGGGACACTAGGTGTGGTGGAAACCACCAACCATGGGTTTCAAACTAAAGTTTTATGGTTTGTGCATCTCGAGGGGTCATTCGTGGTAGAGGGGTGGTTTATAACTACAAGGGGAGTGTGGTTTTTTGATTTTACTATATACTATAGGTAGGGGAGCTCTATCTAGGTGAAGGAAAAGGCAATGTACACTGGACTGAGCTTATGTGAACAGAATAATATCACTCTTAACCAGGTGGAAACCAACTCTATGATCATTCATGATTCAATGCATGACAAAGGATCCACTCCCTAGTCGATTGGCTACATCATCAGAAAATATAGAGCTATCATCAACAACAATAACATCCATGTGGTTCATACATGGCATGAAAGAAATAGGGTAACATATTATCTTGCTTCCATGGTAGTGGTGGATCAGGTTTCCAACACCACATGCTTCTCAAACACTCACCTCTTGAAACTAGAAGGGGTCAAATTGATCTAATGGGATCATCTTGGGTTGTAATACTTTCGGCCTCCCTAGGCTCTTATGTTTTTTTCTTTCTTTGGGGTTAACTCTTTTTCTCAATAAATATATAATGACATGATGATGATTAATTTCAATATATAGAGGAAGACACCCTTTAGGTTATAATTTTAATTTTAATTAACTAATGCATTGTGTAGGTATAGGTCAAGGAAGATAAAGTTATTTTATTAATTTAATAGGTACTAGTCAAGTAGGATCCCACCAAAATATTATATCTAAACCATATAAATGGATATAGACACTTTAAACACCCATCTCTATATATCATAAACATACCCCCATGGGTTAAACACTAAGGCATAAAATATAAGGGCGACCTATGAGGGTCCCGTTAAGTTATCCTAGATTCATCTAATGCAACCCCTTTTTGTTTAAAACATTAAGACTTTTAAAACACCATTAGGGGGTTTATCTCATATGCACAAAGCACCATGAATGACCTACTTGGGGTCAAATTAAGTTTATCACATAAAAACATTCCCCAACTGACCTACTTTGGTATAGTTTTGCATTTAAGAATTTAGTAATATGGGTCACCATGCCCAAGTCATGGAGGTAAAGTTTTAAATAAAGGCAACCAAAAAAATTTCAATCAAAATTTAAAAGCCTTGATATGCATACAAAAGTCTCTAAGTATATAAATTTCTTAAAAAATGGTTCAATTATATGGGTCATGATTTCCCAATTTATAAAGCATCTATACACTTTATTAATTGTAAATTAGATCCCATTTAATCAAAAATAGCATATTTTAGCCCATGCAACCAATGGTTCATGGCTCAAACATGTCATTATTGGTTAGTAAAATAGAATAAAACCATCAATATATATAGGAAAACATCACTTAGATTGATGCTGATGTTTTATTTAACCAGACTTTACATCGTAATTATAATATGTCATGATGATCATAAAAATAAGTGTAGGTAAACACGGAAATAAAGGAAAAGCAAGATAAATAAATCACAGAAGCATGCTATATAAGAAAATGAACTAAATAAACCCTACACAATTTTATACAAATACGAGTTATAATAAATTACATAAGAAATTATAAAACTTAGAATATTACAAAAGTACCTAACATGGAATATAAAATCATGCTAATAATAATAAAAGGCACATAAATAAATCTAAAATATCCTAGAAATGAAATCTATATGTCATGGAATGTGAATCCTTATATTCCTACGATGATGCATGTAATGATTTTTTCCTTTCTAGATTGAGCCAAGGGTAAATAATGTAATCTCATAAATTAGTAAGTAGCGGAAAGTACACCAATCACTTGAGGTGAATTTAGAATAAACTATAATATCAAACAACATGAACAACAATCCCATCCTTGGGCACTAGGAATTTTCACCATTCATGGGTTGATCAATCCCAAACACGACTATTTACCAAGCACTGAAACATTCATAGTCTCTTGTCTACTAGCCCCAAACAGTAATATAATAGAAAAAATAAAGGCTCTGATACCACTTTGTAATGTCCCAACCTGCTTGACTATGAAACCAATAGCTGGAATGATCAACACATGGAACCAAGGACGCCGCCTCATATGCCAAAGGCTTACAACAAGTAGTAAGGGTCTAAAGGTGGTACAGTGGGGAGACTATACCATCATGGTAAAAGTGGAACAACGGTATATCATAATAAATAAAATAAAAAGTGTTTTAAATTAATGGAAGAGAAGTAGAAGATAAATATAATAACTAAACAATATGTCCAACACTAAATGTACATCAATATATGCATGTATGGATAACGATACTTAATTAAAAATTAAGCAGAACATTATAGTACAGTAAAAAAAATGAATAAAATTCCAATGGAGTTACTCCATGAGCATCCTAAGCCATGGCTTAGTCCTGTGCTCCTAATCTCCCATGTAAAATGCACAACACAAGCAATGATCCATGGACCTATAACCAATGAGGTATTATTAGGTACCCCAGTGCAATGGAGGCCCGAACATGGTGTGATATATACTTCATAGGCCACCACCAATAATGTTTAAAGTTAATTTAGTCCATTAATATAAAGTACAATAGTGTTCAGGTATAATGTAAAGATGGAAATAAATAAATGAATAAAAAAAACAAGTCAGTATAAGTTCATCAAGGACACCTGGAAAACCATAAGTGCTTCATCCCAAGACAATTTTTTAACTTAGGTGAACCTATACAGATAGGATATAATATAATAATGGGTCATTATAATTTAAGTATAAATAAATGACCGTGTCTAGGAATGCAATTTTTCCTTGAAGATGCATCCTTTAACTTAATTTATTATTAAATTTTATTTAATTAAAATAGGCATCTCCTGTATTCAATTAAACGGAATCTTGGGACCATCCAAGGAAAACCTTACAAAAGAATCCAAGTATCATACCAGTAGTGTAACAATTGTCCCAAGGTTGAAAGAGTTTGTACATGGTGATCCATAAATGGAATCCCAAGTATCACTCTCAGCATGAAGTTAAACATGTACCCTCTGATCCATTCCCTGGTATCATGAAAAGGGTTTAGGGTATCACTCATAAAAAATTGTAACCATATTTCCATAGAACCTATCCATGGGTTCTCCCTTGGGAACCGATCTCGCTCATATAGAAGTAAGTAACCCACATAGTCAGCCAGTCTAAGATACATCATGTATCACTCCCAACGTATAAAGTATCAAAAACTCTTGAACCAATCCATATAATTTTGTAATAAGGAACCTTAGTATATCTCAAGGTGAAAAAAAATGCATTCATTCACCTTAATTTTTTTAAATATTAAAGAGGCCATGCATAAGACTATTTCATCCTACCAATTGAGATGTTTTAATTAGGGTCACTCCCATTCAACATTTCATTTTAAAGAATAATAAAACTATTCCCATATCATTTCATTTGATTAATTAAAAGGACCATTCCATTTCCAAGTAATACTTAGCATTGATTTAATATATCAAGTACAGGTGGCCTGTCTATGGAAGATGAAACCATTCATGCAATTATATAAGGTAGGTTGTGATAAAATTCATGGAATAAATATTTCTCTAGTTTGTTATAAAATAGTCAAGAAACAGATGATGGGGAGAGGGTTTGGTTACAAAATGATGTCATAGAAGGGTGTCACATCCGCCCACATTTCATTTAATAACACATTTATGTTTTTGAAAAAAAAAACACCTCTATAAGGGTTTTATTAGAAAAACCATTAATTAATTTAATAAATTCAAGAGAACACCCCTAATGGAGGTTCAAATACTAAGTTTAATCACCAAAAACAAATATAAGTTGTATATAAAAGGGATACTATTCTTAAGGAATTAGGTTCTATAATTTGATTACCACCTTTGAGAGGTGTCACAGGGAAATTTTGACATGCAACACTATGGTGAAATTTATAAATGGTATGACTTTAGGGAGAAAAGATACGTAGCACCTACCTCATGCTTATGATGACTCACATGTCCAATATCAAGTATTGATTCAATCTAGTTTTAGAGAAATCAAAGAAATAGATGAATTCCCTAAAAATATGATGAATTAGATCACATAAATATAGTGAAATAGGTGAGAATATGAATGAAGAAAAGGGGAATGGGGAGTTGTATTCATACTAAGGTCTATCCAATGAACTTTATGGTGTTCAAATTGGAGATTATATAAGGGAGATATCCTCATACCTATAGGAGGAGGAGGAGAGGATCTTGGAAGGATATTGCATGTGGAGGAAGATAAGGAAAAGAGATGGATAAAAGAATTATTATGGAGGTGAAAAACTATAATTTTCATCCCCTTTAATGAGGTACATAATTGTCCAAACCATGTTCCAACCATGACCAAGCTACTTCTTAAGAAGGGAGGTTACAAGGTTCATGCACATAGTTTGGGAAATCATGTGCAAACCATATATTTATCCATTTTCAAGAAACCTATAGAAAATACATGATAATAAAAACCCTTTCATATAGTTAGAAAAAACTATGCTGTATATCTAGCTCCACTGGATCAACAGTACAGTTTCACCTGGTGAGACACATAGTTTTAGAAAAACCGTGTGCCCTTACCAGTCCTTCCCAGTTTTGGGTTTTTGGAGACCGATGCTTCTGAATCTCAATGGAACACCTGAGGAAATCCTCAAGACTTAAACTAAGTCTAAAGATAACATATTTAAGTGTTGAAACTCTCATAATTCCATTTTAAATTATAGTTTAAATAATTTCCCTTCCACCAAATGATAAAATTAAAAATCTCTTTTAATTTCTTCTATTCTAAAATCCCAGGACACTACAACCTCCCGACCTTAAAAATTATCATCCCTAAGAATCCTTAGGGGAAAAAAAGTAACACCCAACCTACTCATGTCATGAGGTTTCACCCCAACAACTACATTGTGTTTCCAAATTCCTAGCACACATCCAAGAATCACTTAATATTATAGTACAAGATCCATAAAAACCCAATCCAATTCTCATTTTCCGAACTACAACATATGGATGACGATTACCCGATCCCGTCAAACCATAGACTCAATAAAATCATCATCCTTTTAAACCTCAAGACTATAGTGTTCCCCACCCTAGGTTCTATCATCTCTAACCAATTCTGAGCCTTGGTATCCCCACTATTAGAACTATCTATTTAATCATGCTTGTAGCATTCTAACAACACTCATAAAACATTCCCCGATTTGATCAGAGGGTCAATTACAAATTGAACTCACTTAGACTAGTCAATCCCACCTTTCCATGAAAATATTTGGATTAAATTTACATTGCACCCATATTAAACCAATGGCATGCCTGAGATGGTTCCTCACTGACTGCATTAAAAAAAACTAGAGAATAACCAGTCGATCCATTCCGACCAACTATTTTCAAAATGTTTGGTTTAGATGGCTGACATAGATCAACTAGAAACATGATTACTTTCTCCAAGACACCTCTAGTTTACTTCAAACACATTCACTAAATCCCATAACCATATTCTAGTGAGATCTCAATCCAAATGTTCACCTAAAGATGTCATGCCTTGAGATGAACGTGGGTAAAAAAATAAACAAAAAAAATTTGATCATAACCTTAAAAACATCCCTGATTGAGCCTGACTGAAGTTTGGTTTAACCATAGGATCATAAAATGGTTTCCAAGGAGCTCATCCAATGTAGTCCACAATCTAGATTTTACAAGTGATACATCTGTACAAAACCGTACATCCACATATCAAGAACACTGATTGAGTCCAAAGCGGTATCCACTAGGTGGTTAGGTCAAAACATTGGTTGGTGTCTGTGAGTCCGTATAAGGCATTCCTACTCAAAAACCCAAGTATCACTCAAGACAAAACATGAATTCATAAGAGATTCATGTTTCTAGAATGCAATTACCCACGAGTTGTTTTACCAAGCCCAAAAATATTTAAAATTTAACATGACATATAACTGATGCTCTATCAGTGTGCCCAGATGATGTCAAGATAGGGAACCTGATCATTGTTAAGTAGAGAGTACACTAAGAGGTTTTGAATGATTTCCAAAGTACCTGAGACACTCCCACTACTTCAAGGATGAAGTGCTCAGTATGTCTTCAAACCAACCATACCCAACCACTGGAAGGAAGAGCAGTCAAACCACTACCAGAAAACTTCTTTTAAAAGAGCATGTATGCACCTATATATGAATCACCAACCTTATCACAAATAATTTACCACCTAGTTATCATAACTCAATCATAATTACCAAATTCCATCCCAACCATCAACGTTTTCAAAGGTTTCCTAAATAGTCGACCATATTATCATCATTCCACTACACAAGAACCAACTTAATTAAAAATTTTCCAACCTCAAGGTCATTTAGAAGTAGTAATAACCATTTACAAATGGTCACCCTTGGTTGTGTTTTATGTTCCCAACCTTATGAGTGTCCTTATGGTCATATTTACTAGAAAGGGAAACCCATTTTTAGGCACATGATTTTTTGACCACTAACTACTAGTCCTAGAGTGGATGACATGTTTTATAAATAATTTAACCAAGAAAGGGGATAGAATAGCTACTTACAAGTGCACTAGGTTCAAATTCACTTTAGACGTATACGTGGCACTCCTCCTGAGTTGTGTCCACATATTCCATAACATTAGGTGTAAAAGACAAAATAAGTGACTAGCATTTCAAGAAGTTTTTTCCTATTATAACATCATCCCAAGAATTAGGATTACTTGAATTACTTTAGTTCCTAGAATACTTTACCTAAATATTACTCGAGAATGTAACGTAACATCTCAAAGCTTAACAATTACCACTGAACTCAAACGGTTTGTAGTACCATTTTAGCAACTCGATGGGTATTACATATTTCAATGCATACTACCCCAAGGTTTTATAGAAAAACAAAATATTCTTGATACTATCCATAGGCTGACCAATTTATAAATACCTATATCCAATGGCCCATAAATTATTTTTTAACCCAGATTCATATTTCCTTACACAACTATTATCCTGGATGACGACATACTTAGTTCTCCATCACTGAGAAAGAAGAGGGAGTGGGGGGGGGGGGGTAAAAAAACCCCTAGATGGTAAAATATTCCATATGAATGTATAACCCACTAAAACTAAGAATTATATGATACTCTGGCTCACATAAAGGGGTTAAACTACCACATAACCATCAGTCTAGACCAAGGTGTTGTTTTAGAACTAAGAGTCCTACACAGAACTATGGAACCCAAACAACACCACACACATGAAAGGACTAAAAATAATTTAGTAAGTTACCTAGGGTTTTAAGGGAACTAATTGACTTGGGTTAGATCCTTACTAAAGTAGAAGGTGTCTATCCTATAGATGGGTCATTCTGAAAAGATCACTAGGCTCCACAACCTATCTTTTAGATTTAAGTTATAGAAGATGAGGCCTACGATAAACTATTAAATTGATACTTAATGGAAGATATACATGGAAACATCTAAACTACCCTTATATAAGGGTTAAATCTAATAAAACCTCCTTAGGTTTCATTTTAAGTCATTACACAAATTTATGTTAAGCTCTTGAAATATTTCAAGGTTCAACATTTAAAGAACATCTATTATCAGTCATAAGGAAAAAGTAATTTGTCCTTTATTTAGCTAAGGCCACTAGGCACATAGGAAAGTTTTATCAAACTTAATCTTAAACATTAGTTATTTAACTGACATCCTGTTATTGTTAGGAATTTTATCACATAAATTAATTTTTAATAAAATTTTTTATCCACAAATATTTTCACAGTTGGTCTTAGTTAAATAAAACATATGTTGAAATCTATAGGCCCTTTAGGTTGTAATTGGAATTTTAATTAGCTAATGCCTCCTATAGGTATAACTCAAGGAAGAAAAGTTCTTTTGTTAATTTAAGAGGTACTCGTCATGTAGGGTACCACCATATGCTTATATTTAAAACCATATAAACAGATACAGATACTTTAAACAACCATCCCTACATAGCATAAACATACCACCATGGGCTAAACCCTAAGGAATAAAATGATAAAGGATACCTAATAGGGTCATATTAATTTATTATGAGTTTATATAATTCAACCCATTTTTGTTTAAAACATTTATACTTGTAAAACAACCTTAGTGGGTTTATCTCATATGCACAAAGTACCATGACTGACCTACTTGGGGCCATTTCAAGTATAACTCATAAGAAAATTCCTCAACTGACCTACTTGGTAATAGTTGTGCATTTAATAATTTAGTCATACAAGTCACCATGCCCATGTCATAGAGGTAAAAGTTTCAGTAAAAGTAACCTAAAAGACTTCAATCAAAATTTAACATCCTTCATATACATACAAAAGTCTTAAGGTATATAAAGTTCTTAAAAAATGGTTCAATTATATAGATCACCATTTCCCAATTTATAAAACACCCATACACTTTATAAATTATAAAATAACCATGCAATTTATATGGTTCAATTATATAGGAAAAACATTATATTATATCCAATAAAACCAATTTTCATGGATAAAACATTTCATGATTGGTTATTCAAATAGAATTCCACCATAAATATATAGAGAAAAACATCCCTTAGATTGGTTCTGGAATTTTATTTAACCACAATTTACATCACAATTATAACAGGGCATTATAAACATAGAAATAAGTATAGGTAAACATGGAAATAGTGGAAAAGCATGATAAATAAATCATTGAATCATGTTTTAGAGAAAAATGTACTAAATAAACCCTACATCATGTTATACAAATACACATGATTATAAATTACCTAATAAATAATAAAACTAATAATGTTTCTAAAGTACCTAACATGGAATATAAAATCATACTAATAAACACACAAGGCACATTAATAAATATCAAACATCCTAGAAATGAAATCTACATGTCATGGCATGTGATTCTCTATGTTCCTAGGATGATGAATGTAATACTTCTTCCATGACATACCAGAAAAATGTTAAATACTATAACTTCATCAATCATTAAGCATCATAATGTACACCAATCACTGATGGTGAAATCAAAATCAAATTTAACATCAATAACATGATCAACAATCCCTTCCCTGGCCACTTGGACTTTTAACCACGCATGGGTTGATCACTCCCAGAAAAAACAATTTACCAAGACGACGCATTCCTAGTCTCTTATCTACCAGCCCAAAATAGTTAAATAATAGGAAAAATAAAGGCTCTGATACCATTTTGAAACATCCTGACCCGATTGACTATGAAACCGGTAGCTAGACTGATTTCCACATGACCTTAAGTTCACCTCCCTGTATTCTATAGGCTGTCGAATAGCAGTGAGGGTCTAAAGGTGGTATGGTGGGGAGACTATACCCTCATGGTCAAATAGAAACAATGGTACATCATAAGAAATAATAGAATAAGTGGTATAAATAAATGAAATAGCAGTGAAAGATAAATATAATAACTGAACAACATGGCCAATGAAAAATGAACATCTATACATGCATGTATAGATAAGGCTACGTAACTAAATTGTATCCAAAAAAATATAGTACAATACAAAAAATGAATAAATTCCCCATGAGATAACTCTATAAGTAAATTGAGATTTGGATCAGTCTTGTTCTCCTAAGCTCCCATGTACAATTCACAACAAAAGATATGATCAATGTACCTGCAAACAATGAGTACTTCTTGGGTAACCCTATGCAATGGTGGCCTGAGAAGGGGTGATATATACTTAGTAGGCCTCCACCAATGGTTTCTAAATCTATTATAGTCCATGAATATAAAGTATAGTAGATTTTAGATATAATACAAATATGGAAACAAATAAACACAACAAGTTGGCTCAGGTTCCTTGAGGAAACTTGAATGACCATATCTTCTATAATCCAAGTTGAAATTTCTCTAAAAAAGTTAAACATATACAGATAGGATATAATGTAATAACGGGAAAAAATAATTTAATTTTCAATAAAGGACCTTTCCTAGGCATGTTATTTGGCCCGGAAGATGAGTCATTTAAATTAATTTATTATAAAATTGCATTTAATTAAAATAGGAATATCTTGTATTCTATTAAACTATATCTTGGGACCTTATGAGGAAAACCTTACAAAGGATCCCAAGTAACACACCTAGGGTGTAACAATTATCCCATGTATGAAGGAGTCTATCCATGGTGATCCATAAATGGAATCCAAAGTATCACTCTTAGTATAAATTAAAATATGTCCCCTCTAAGTACGTCCCTCACAAAGGGGTACAAGTATCACTGATGGCATGGTGTAACCATCTTGACATTGAGCTTTTCCACAAGTTCTCCCTTGAGAACCAATCTCTCTCATATGAAGGTAAGTAACCTGCACATTGAGTCCTTCCAAGATATAGCATTTATCGCTCCCAACATATAAATTCTCAACAAATCTTGATCCCATCCTTGGAGTTTCGTAAAAATAACCCTAGTAATATCTCAAGGTTAAAACAATACATTTATTCACCTTAAATTTTTTAAATACTAAAGTGGTCATTTGTAGGACTATTCAATCTTAATTATCGATAGGTTTTAACAAGGTCCAGGCACATTAACTATTTCATTTTAAATAATAATAAAATCATTCCCATAACATGTCATTTGATTAATTAAAATGTCCATTTCATTATCAAGGAATATTAAGCATTGATTTAATATGTCAAGACTAGGTGGTCTTCACATGAAATATGGAATCATACATGAAATTGTATAAGTTAGTCCATGATAAGATTCATGGCATAAATATATCAATAGGTTGTTCTAAAAGAGTTAGGAATTAACCATTGGACAAAGGGTTTGGTCATAATACGATTACATAGAAGGGTGTCTCCTCCCAAATTACATTTAACAACATGTTTATGTTTTTGAAGACAATGTACTTCAATGTGGGGGTTTATTAGAAAAACCGTTAATTTATTTAAGACATTTAATAGCACACCACTAAGGGTAGTTCAAGTCTTGAGGTTCATCACAAAAAATAAGGAAATGTTTTATATACAATGGATACTAGTCTTAAGGTATTAGTTTTTATAATTTTATTATCACCTTTGAGAGGTGTCACATGAAAATTCTAGCACGTAGCATAATAGCTTAATTTTTAAATGGAGAGACTTTAGGGAAAAAAAATATACCACCTAACTTATTCTTAGTATGACTTACAAACCCAATATCGAGACTTTATTCAACTTGGTTCAAGATATATTGAATAAACAAATGAATGTCCTAAAAATAGGGTGAATTATCTCACATGAAGATAACACAAGAGGTGATAATATGAATGAAGAAAAGAGGAAGAGGGAATCTTATACTTACCAATGGTTATACAACACACTTGGAGATGTTTGAATTGAATGTTAGATAAGGGAGATATCCTTATATATAGAGGATGAAGAGAAGAGGATCTTGGTGGGATGTTGAGCCTGGAAGAGGAGAATGAAAAGTGAGGGAGAAAAGAAATAAGACTGGAGGGGAAAATGGTAATTTCCATCCCATTTAATGAGGTACATGGTTTGGCTGCATAGTTTTCCAAACTGTACACCTAACATAATCAAGTTTCTTCCTAATGAGGGAGGTCACATGGTTCATGCACCTAGTTTGAAAAAATTTGAACAATCTATGAATTTCTCCCCTATCAAGACACCTATAATAAACAAATAGTTGTGTGGATCCTTCTTCATGGTTATAAAAAACTATATGGGGCCTCTAGATCACATGTTTCTCCTCTATCAAGACACCTATAACAAAAACATATCCATATGTATCCTTCTTTATGGTTAGAAAAAACCATATGGGACCTCCAACTCTAATAAATCAACCGCATTGTTTCACCTTGTGGGATGCACGGTTTCAGAAAAACCATGCACCCTTAACAGTCCTTCTCAATTTTGGGTTTTCTGAGCCAGACAATCCCAAATCTCAATGGAACACCCAAGGTATCCCTTGTACCTTATACCAAGTCTAAAAAAACACATTTAAGTGTTCTAACTCTCATAATTTCATTCTGAATATTGGTTTAAAGAATGTTCTGTCCACTAAATGATAAAATTCAAAATCCCTTGTAATTTCATCTTTTCAAAAAACACAGGACACTACATATGATACCACCTAGAGAATAATTCTAGGACACTAAAAAATGGAGGACATCCTATCCCAACCAAAATATGTGCTGTAGAATGATCCTTTACCTACTCTCATGGTTTAGGAAGAAGGGCCACTTTAATTAGGAGTCTTTTTCTTAGTGGATGTTCAAGGTAGAGGAGTTTCCAAGACCATGGTTAATTATGATCAGGAAATTTAGCTCAAAAAACCTCCATAATTCTTGGTAATTGGATTCCCTTAGGATGTTGGGGGTTAGATTTACATCATTGAGGGGATATTTAATCTTATGTAGACTCCATAGGGTCGACGAGTGAAGCTTTCCACCTTTATGCTTCAGGGGCCTACTAGGAGGTGTTGGGGTATTATAAACCAATAAGGGAGATGTAAAGGTTTGATATGTATTAAATTCAAATACCTTTTCTTCTAGGAGTTATTTTTGAGTATAGTGAAGTTGTACCATACTAAGAAGTTCATAGAGCTTCAACAGGGATCAATAACAATGTCTACTTAATCAAAATGTTTCATAGAGTTTCTACACTTTGATCCTATCTTATGTAGGAATGGGGCATGGAAATAGATTGGAATCTCATCGAAGTTGAGGCATCTATTATGGATCTTTGACCTAATGAAATATACTGTGGTGATTCTTAAGGCCCTAATTATCTAGAATGATCTAGAGGAGGATAGATACGTGGTTCTTCTTTCAGTCTTCAATAGAATTCCTAGTGATACTTATTGTAGTAGGAAGATGAAGGTAGAGGATTTAAACCATAGTGTAGGTAGGAATTAAAAGTAGAGTAGGGTTTCTTCAACAATTTTTATGGGTGGAGTTCCTTACTATTTCAATTTTATATAGAGTAGGAATTATCATAAATGTTTCCCAAGAACTCATATCAAGTGTTTTCACTGAAAAAATATGGGGTATCTTCA
This sequence comes from Viscum album, assembly GCA_963277665.1. NCBI lineage: Eukaryota > Viridiplantae > Streptophyta > Magnoliopsida > Santalales > Viscaceae > Viscum > Viscum album. Next base: position 1,178,290,282 of record OY728140.1, on the reverse strand, counting down.
GTAGTTATATTCAAGGTCATTATAGAAAAGTTATCATAGGAGCATAGAACATACATATATTGTGACCCAGGGGTTGGTTAGGGTCCTTATCATTAGAATCATATCCCAAAAACATCAATAACTCAAGTGGTTTATGCACCATAAGGGAAGTCTTATAGAGTTAAGGCTGGAAGAGTGTTTGCTGTGGACTAAGTTCTAGCTAGAAGTTAAGAGGGATCATTAAATGTTCAAGGTATGGTATTGATCACATCTATTCTATATTATTCCTTATTTTATACAATAGATTACCATTCATTTATATATTCCCAATTTTTTTTGTGAATGAATTACATATCAAGTTACACTCCAATTTTCATTCCTTTGACGAACCCTTGGGGATGAAAGTTGATTATCTCCAGAGATGTATAGAGTTTTCTATGGTTGTTCACTATTTTTTACATCTATGATATTTCATGATACTTGAGATGAATAGATTCAATGTGATATTCAATATGGACTAGTTGACTTGTTATCAGGAACACATCGAAAACTATAAGATATGTGTTGTTGGTAATGAGGTGCACAACGAAAGCAGATGGCCTGTGAATTTACAATTTTATCACCAGATCAATATAAAAACATCATATCTATTGAAAAAAACCTTGTTAAAAGTATGAGGATCTCATGTAAATTTATTTAAGACAAAAAATTAAAATAAAAAATTACTGTGTACGACATTAAGGAGTATTCAAAAATCACTCATCATCAGTGATCATTACTTGATGGAACTGTGGTTATATCCCTCTATATCATCCAAAAACACATTAAAAGTATGTGGGAAATACTAATTATTTATATTTGGGTGGTATCAAGTATATCCAATGAAGCCTTTTATGTCCCAATGATTACCACTATACTATTCCTTCGATCAGTGAAGGAGATATTAGATTGAATTCTTGGAATGGGAACTTCTCCCTCTGGGATGTAGGATAGAGGAAAAAGGAGCTCTAAAATTATAGTGAATAAATAGTATCTCAAAAAATAGCTCTAACTACCTAATATTGTGGAGATTAAGCTTCTTAAAAGGCCTCCCTACCCCCTGTATAAGTAATTCCCACTAAATAATCCATAAATGACACATTATAACCATCTAACTATGTCATAAAAATTATATATATTTTTTTCACTTGTAATATAATAAAATATATTATGTTATAAAGTAGAGACATTAACTTGACTCATTATTCTCACAAATATTAAATGAAAATTGAATATTAAAATAATATTTTTTTCATTAAAAAATTTCACATGTATTTACTTAAAAACTGGTAAATAAATTAAATAAATAAATTTGACTCCAATTATTCTATAATTTAATAATATTGAATTTATTTATTCATTGGTTATCTCTTATACTCGAATATTACCCATACCTCATGGTGGGGCCCACCATGTCCTATGCTCCTATTCATTAGAGTTGGAAAATATTTTGAATACACTTAACGTGTGGCCCTATAGGCCTTCATCTTGATTGTAGTGAATACTATTCATAGACTAGGATTAGAGTCTACCAACCCATCAGGGCCCTTAAAGAGATAAGGAATAGTCATAACAATGATAACCTCTCCTATGAACAAATTTCATGTAATATAATCTCTTTGTCATGAAATATATCATAAAGTAAGACACACACTTCATGTCATTATCCTTTTTTACTTTATTATTCATTGGACTTACTATATGGACTTACCTTATTCTATTATGGCCATGGATTTAGTGAAGGTACTACCATTCTAATCAACTAGGCTCAAGATATAACTTCCTTTCATAAGTGATAAATTTTGTCTTGATTAATAAATCAATGTTATACCACTAATGGAGCATCCAACACAAGTTACCTTTCCATGATATAAATTTCATGGTTTTCTCCTTGCATCAGTGTATGTAATAAAATACTATACACTGATAAAAATCACAATTTAAGATACCATGAAACATGTTTTCAAATTGGAACTACCAATAACACCTGAAACATGTGGTGTTCCTATTAGTGGGCCAGTCCTCATGATCTCATCAACTCAATATAACCAAGTGAGAACTTAATGAGAAGAAGTGTCAATTCTTATGAGCCCCCATCACCTGATGGAAACACATCATCTATATACAGTCAATATGATGTATCTGGACTATAGGAAATAACTTTAAGGTTATTATCAGGGTGTCTCTAGTTTCTCATTATAGTATGGAAAAAATTTCAACCTTTTGATGTAACAAGTAATATAAGGAAATTACCATATAAATTATGGACATCAACATATCAACACTATTATGTTAAGAATATATCATGAATAATTCACTCTATAAATGATATAGTAATTAAAAAGTACTTTTCAATTTTTATCTAGGGAACCCACTTTTAAAAAACTCCCACTTGTACTCAATCAAACCTTCAAACAATCCTTCTTAGATCTCACATGATAATACCATTCTTCTGCTAAGTTATAGATTTTGTAGTTGGGCCTACCATGTCTTCACATCATGGCTACTCCACTATCTGCAACTTCACCACTATGTGTATGACTCCTCAAGAGATAATATCCTTGAGTATATTCCTTTTTTTACTCTATATAAACACGACATATTGTCTAGGACCATTATAGTAATATATCATAATTTATATAATGATAATACCTCACTTACTAGGTGTGATTACAAGAACTGTAACTAATCATTATGTATTTTACAAACATTCTTCAACTACATCAGAAGCCAAAAAATATATGGAATTTATAGATATAGATACCACTGGCTTGAATGATCTTGTCATTCTCATTATCATATCCTAAAAATTATTTTAGATCATATTGAACTAAATTAATAGTATATTTCTTATCCTTTTAACTAGTGTTCCTTCCTCTACATGTATAAGGAACATATCCCTCATACTCTCTCAAGTATAATTGGATAGTTCAAATTAATTCCTATACAGTTCTCCTAGATTCAATTGATATTTGACTAACATAAAATAAATGTTTTCAATACCTGTTGATGATCCTTTTCATCACATTGTCTAAACGAATGGAAAGGGAAATGCCTGAGCTCAAAATTGATTCATCCTTTGAAAAAACATCAAAAATTGACAAAGGCATGAACAAAGATTCAAATGCACTTGGGTTTCGCAAGTTCCACCAAGGTTGCACAAGTATACTTGTGCGCTTCCCATTGGTCGCATAGGTGACTTGCACGTCTTCTTTGAAATTCACCCAGGGTCTTCTCCAGCCTATAAATACCCCTGGTGGGCCCCCCATTTCAGGAACGAAAAAAATTCCAGAAACTCAGATTTGAGCTCCCAGTGCCCTAGTCTCTTCTCAAAGATTTCTAACACTTCTAAGTTAATTTCTCACCTAGAACGGAAGATCTAAAGAGAAGGAGTAAGGCTTAAGTGTTGAAACTCATCAACACTTGCACACCTAGGTGGCCAGCCCTTAAGGGAAATGGCCACACTTGCGTGCCGCCTTACCCATTCAACATAACTTGCACGCCTCTCTTCTGGAAGTCTCTAAGGGTAGTATTAAAGGCTTGATCCAAGCCTCTCCCAAATTCTACCCTAAGGATTGAAATTCGTGCAAGTACCCAGGAGCCGTGTAGGTATACCTGCGCGATCAGGACTTGCGCGCCCACGCAGTACTTGCACGACCACAAGGACTTGCGTGCCCCTCCTGCCTATTTTACCTCTCTTATGCCTATTTACCTATCCTCTTCAAGATTAAGCCTTCATAACTCTCTCCAAAGCCATTCATGGCATGATTTCCTTATTGGCTTCCTTATCTGAAAGGAATTCGGTGGAACACCTATTATAACCTAGTGATTTACATATCTTTATGTCACTAAGGTCAGAGATTTCATTCATTCAACCTCATCTTTTAAATATGAGAGAATCCTTAACATGGGACTCCTTTTTCAGAAGTAAGTCCCAGTCCAAGTCCCATAACCTGGGCATCCTCCTTAGGAGTAAGACCCAACCTTAATTCCCTTAACCTGGGTTTCCTTTTCAGGAGTAAGCCCCAGTCTCAAATATGGGCATCCTTCTCAGGAGTAAGCCCCAACCTTAATTCCCTTAACCTGGGTTTCCTTTTCAGGAGTAAGCCCCAGTCTCAAATATGGGAATCCTCCTTAGGAGTAAGCCCAAAGTCCCTTAATTTTCAAATCCCTTAATTTTCAAATCCCTTTAACCTGGGCCTCCTCCTTAGGAATAAGCCCCAGTCTTAATTTCTCTTAACCAGTCATAATATACTTTCTGATCTGGGCTTCCTTCTCAGGAGTAAAACCCAATCACAAGTCCCCTCCTAATTCGGGAATATTCCTCAGGAGTAAGCCCCAAGTTAGAGTATCCGAATCTCCATAAAGTACATATACCTTTATGGACCTTATTCATGGATTTCTTCCCTGAAGTAAATCTTAATCTTAATCTATTTTGGGAAGTCATACATACATAATCCCCACATCATTTCTTATGATTGCATTTTTCATGGAATAATTGTCTAGTTTTACCAATACCTCTTGTTTCTCACACCGAGCATGACTCACGTGACCTTAGAGGGTAAAAGTAATTATGAAATATTTCTTTGATCCATCAATCATACCTAAACATCATACTCCCTTACTCGAACTATGTGGGTTCTAATTCCTTTTCTAAATAAAGGATACGTAGGTAGCCCATTTGCGGGTACGATCCCAACTCTGAAATAATCCATGTCGTTCTGAATGACAGTAAACTTCAAGTTCCCCACTGAGTGGCTTTAAAACTAGTATGGTCATCATAATGACCAAGATACTTTTATATAATGTATTAAAGGATACCATTGACTAAGAATCTCAAACAAATAAAGATGATTCTCTATCGATGAAGAACCTTGAATACATATAAAAGATTCTCTAAATTTCCTACATATCAATCATTGATTGTCAGATCTAAAGAAAAGCTCATTTTATACTTGGTAATTTAATAAGGATTCATGAACATAACTTAAATCTATAAAGAGAGTCCTGAAGTAGACAATAATTTCCCTAAAAAAGGTGTGATGAGTCCGACCTCCCATCCTCTCGACCAATGAAAATTCCTAAGACTCATCGGTCCACAACTAATGAGTGCCTACCTTTGGAAAGTAAGTCCAAATGGATATGGAATCATTGGATGTTTTCGGTTCTACGAACAAACCCATTAGAAACCGATTGGAATGTTTGAACCTTAAATCAACGAGGTCATCTCCAATTCCAGAGGAAACAAAAAATGGTGAACCCAACATGAATCCTTAACCAAGTTAAAGTGATGTTTTACCTATTTGTTAGGCCCCTATTCAAGCTCAATGAGAGGGCCAACAAAACAATAAATAACATATGTGCTCATCCAAAAGATGTAGTGGCTGAATTTATCCTGATTATGTCTATTATATCAAAAAGGGACTCTTTTCCAAGATCTTTTTCTTTATAGAAATGGATTCTCTCAAGTTCACACCCATGAATACTTCTACTGTGAATGCCTATGCTGCTACTTCTGCTGGATCATCGTCCGCTCTGAGGACGACATCACCTACTCAGCATCTTCAATGCTGGGTATCAAATGCACTGGTTAAGGAGTACCATCAAAACGGTACTATTCCGACTCTGGAGGCCGCTCGACAAGCCCTCCAAGTCAATAATTCATCCTGGTCATCCGGACAGCGATTACCAGCGATCAAGAAGCAGGTGGTGCCAACCACCATCTTCAACCGTTTTGGGTCGTTATCCCTGGAACACAGTCACCATTCACTCCCATATTCTGGGGAGGTGAATGAGCAGGTCCCTCAGGGCCTTAATTCAAGGCGATAGGAGTCCTTCCTGAGGGCTCCCATCAACAATCACCACCAGACTCATGCGGCAGTGCACCCTCAACATGATGAGGGTATCGTTTCCAGGCATTCGGCTCAGGTTCCTCGAACCCGAACAGGCAAGATGAACTACCAGAGGAAAAATCCGGTAAACAGTGAGTAGGTTCTCATCTCTTCCATCTCCGGAGAATTCCACTAACCTAACTTGGTGGCAAGCAACGAGCGAGAGCACACACCCGTCCATTTTAATTCCGTTGTCCAGCAGACTTGTCTGGCAGCAGCACGCCAATCCTGCCAGGAAATTCCGGTAGAGTACTATAGACAGGAACATACACCTGTTTATAGATCATCAGCTAGTCATCAGGCTCGTCTGACTACATATGATGGATCCCTCCAACCCAATGTGTTGATAACTGGTAAACAGGCACATACACCTGCTTAAACTCATCAATCCTGCCAGCAGCCTCGTCTGTCAGTATTGAAGGAAGATCGTCAACCACATTCGGCGGAGTGCAATCAGCAGGCACATACACCTGCTAGTATTAATCAAGCCTACCAACAGTCTCATTTGGTAGCACTCAGAGAAGTCAGTTGGAAAGCTCCGATGACAAACAGGAGGCAGACTCAACTCTCTGCCCCCACACTTGAGTACTGCCAGGATTCACTGATAGGAAAAGGAGGATAGGAGCAGGCACATACACCTACTCCAAGCACGGAATGGACGTATATTCCCGTTCCGGAAGCTGAAGTCACCAAGCACATTCTTTCAATGGTGAAAGAGCAGAAGAAAATCCCTGCTCATATCCTGGATGCTAGTCAGGATATCATAACAACTTCAGCAACATCTCAGGGAAAGACACATAAATCTTTCCCTACCAGTGGAGTGACACATCAACAGTTCACTTCGGAATAGACACACACCTCTATTCCAGTCCAAGAGGGTTGTGGGGCGTACTCCCCCATATCATACATAAAACCAAGTCAGGCACATACACTTGGTTTGAGCAGAGATAATCAGCCTAACCTGATCATTTCTCCTGAGTTGGCACTTACACCTTCCAAATTGAGTAATAAGGCGTCTAAGAAGAAGACCCTCCCAACACAGTCAAGAAATCAAAGGCCCATCTGTGATAAGGCCTTACTCGATGCTAGAGTTCTTGAAGCCCTTAGACAATTATCTGTTGGAATTCACGATTCTACTCTCTCAATTCCCAATAGTGGGAGCATTAATTCCGAAGGTCTTCATTAGACACCTCCTCATGAAGGCTTGCTTCATGACAGTTCAATCGATCTCAAAGTTTCATCTTCAAATGAGAGCTACAATAACCCTCTATGTGGCTAGAAGATCAAGGAGCAAGATATTTCATCTTTTGCTATAACCCATCATGGTGGTCCTCCCCATGATGATGGATTTAGCTGCAAAATCCCTCTTCGTAGTAGTAATTCGCGTTGCCTAGAAAATTCTTCAGAGGACAATATAGTGATGATAAATCCCTCTTATCTTGAGGCACTTTCAAATGTGAAGCCCGTCATGTCTGATGCTTTACCATCAACAAGCGAAATAATTTCTCAATCAGAAGATAGCCCGAGGTTTAGGCCATTCTACGAACCACCCCTGGGTCATTCATCTTCTAGTTTGATTAGTGAATTCTCTACCAGTCTTGTTGAATATAATGAAGCAACAAAGAATCATCATCTATGGTCTAAACAGGTAGAAGAATATTCATTGAATGATAAAGAATAAATTCTGAACATGATAAAACAACTGGCAAAAGGTGAAGTGACAGTTATGTTTTGGCCTTTGACTGACTCTCAGTATGACATTCTAGAGATGTTGACAGAAGATGGGATTCATGATATTCATCTTAACATATGGAAAACTCTTTGTTAGTTTAAAAATAAAGTATTATCTTATGATGAATATGAAAATCATGTTAATATAATAGAAGGGTTACAATGCCAAATTGACTTGGCATCTCTATCAGTCTCTTGATATCCGAAGGCTGAAAAGCAGCAGAGATCCCTTCAGCATTCATGCCTTGGCGCACTAAGAATATTACGCCAGTTAATTTCCAATTCTCCATCTGGTATTCATATCAAATGATGGGGTGTTCATGGAGCTCTACATTTCACTGTACTCTCCAATCAACAAAGCCCACCAAAGGTGGTTTCATGCAATGTTATCTCCCAGAATTGGCCACATCTGGCTGGTTTTGTGCGAAATCAAAGTATTTCCCAAGAACAGGCCCCAACTAGTTCTTCTGAAAGTCAAGAATACAGAGAACAAGTTGTTGAACTACTCCTGCATAAAGCAAACGAGAATATTGAACAGGCCTCTCGTATGGAGCAATCACATCATCAAGTGACAGAAGTGTTAGAAATCATCCAACGGTCTTTTGAGCTGGGTGATAAGAGTGGATTTCGGTTGATGCATCCAGCTAATTTCTAGACTAAAGTCCTCAAGACCAGAAGATCTTACAAAAAGGTCTCAGATATAGCATGTCAAGAACCACCCCATCTTCCCATATTGGGGACTCTTTTAACCCAACCCTCAGAATCAACAAATAGGATTCGAGGAGTTGAGCAGGAACAGCAGGAATAGCCCCAGTCCACCGGACTGGGGACCTTTTCAGATCCTCAATTCCTCCCTCAGAGAAAGTTGGTATTCTCTAGATTAGGGAAGAAGCCCCAATAGTAATGAAGAGCCAAATTATCAGGAGATTCTCTCCAAATTATAGTTCATCAAGAAGTTCCCGAGGGATCGAATCAACATAAGGCGATGTCTCGTCAGGGGCATGGAAGAAGACAATATCATAGAAATGCTAATAGAAAATATGCGACGCGTTATGCATCAATTAATGTCATCAATGATGTTATTGTTGATCCACCAGTTGAGGCTCACTCAGAGGGATCAGATGAAGAGGTTCCTGCCCAAGAAGTTTTACACATAGACACAAATGAAGAAGGTGTGCGTACATGAAATCAAAGGCTTACCCAAAATCTGGGTGTTCCTTCAAGTAACCCACTTCCCCTCTTCGAAAGGGATAAAAAAAGGGGAAAGGAAAGAATCAGGTTACATACCCTTCCTCTGAAGAAGGCCAATCGCTCTCATTAGAGAAAATATTTTCACAACAAGTGGAAGAAATGAAGGAATTGAGGAGGATGAATGCAGAACTACTTCAGGGTAGTCTTCCTTCTAGGCGTGCTGGAGCTAGTCAGCCAAGGGAATTTGTTGCGGCTACTGAGATGGATCAAGAGTATCCTCCTCTATCAGTACACCCTCACAGGTCTTATCCTACGGGTCAGGTGCAACAACAATCAGTGGTGCTACCATCAGTTGCAGTACCAGCCGCCATAACTGTCCAAGCTCCAGTCAGCGCACCTCTTCAGGTTCAAGCTCAACCAGATGTTACTCAAAAGTTAATAACTACTATTGAGTCATTAACAGCTCGGTTGGAAGCTATGAAGGGAAAGCGTGCTCAAATTCAACCAGAAAAGAGATCTTACCCTGAATGGGTTGATGATATTCCTCCCCCATCAAATTTTGCAAGTACCATATTCCCAATCTTTAATGGTTCAAGAGACCCCGATCAACACTTAACACATTTTGTTTCTCGTTGCAATCCTATGATGGGAACCTCTTAGCAACAGGAAGTAGTTAATCTTAGGTGTTTTTTAAAGTCATTACAAGGACCTGCCTTTGTCTGGTATACAAGCTTGCAATCCCGGTCAATTACCAGATGGGAAGATCTCCATCAGCAATTTCTTCTTCAATTCAGCTCAACTTTGCCAAAGAAAACAGTTTTCTATCTTACAAAATGTAAGCAAAGGGAGAATGAAAGAGTCTCACATTTCATTGCTCGCTGGAAGGGATTAACATATTCCCTAAGCTTAGAACTCCCTCAAGAAGAGTTGTTGCCAATCTATGTGGAAAATTTTCATGATGAATTACGCACGCCGTTGATCCCTGTGAAATACACATGAGGGTTTTGAGACCTTACTTCAATCAATGAGTAGATTGAAGACTCTCTTACAAAGACTAAGGATAGAACTCATGTAATTCCATCAGCTCTAGGAAGGAGAATGGGTAGAGCAGAGACTACTACAATCATGCTTAAACAGGCACCTGTACCTGCTTCTACTTCAAAGCCTTCATTTTCTCGAAGGGATCCACATCATGAGCGTCAGCAACAGAGGCCGTTTCGTCAGGATGATCAAATAGATCAAAGACGGAAATAGTTTGATGAGTTAAAGAGCAAAGTTTATTCTTTCCGAAATAAACAAGTTCCTGATTACTTCATTTCAGCTTTAGAGAATAATTTGGTTCAGCTGCCAAGGACCAAAAGGACAAACAACGAAAGAGATGAATACCATCCCAATTATTTCCCATTTCATCAAATGTTGGGGCATACCATCCAGGAGTGTTTTGTTTTCAAATACCTCTTGAAGAAAATGGTTGACTCAGGAAAAGTCAAATTGAAGGGTTCTTCAGCTCAGGTAGCATGTGTTACTACTACAGATCCGGAGGAAGGAGGCGAGTGGTAAGAAGTCAAAAGCAAAAATACACAGAAATATGATTATTAGATGGTCAGAAAAACGATCAACCAAACTCATTCCATTTTGCGAACACAATTGAAGAAACCAATTGTGTCTTCTGCTGTAAATGCCACAGTGAAACCTCTATCAAAATAAAATTCCTCAAAAGGGCAGCATGATTTAAAGAAAGAATAAGAATTAGAAGAAGATGAGTATGTGTTAAATCCCAATTTGTCTTTGACTCTGGAAGATTTTATGCCATCTACTTCGAAGCAACAGGCACCGCCCCACCAAACGGAACAACCTAAATTGTCTAGTCAGGCAGAGTCTTCATCGGATGAAGAGGTGACCTTCGGTTTTGTTAATATGATTCACTTAATAGATCCTTATGCCAGTCGAAATTTAGATTTTGATGAGCCTGAATTCCCTATATCAAACAGAGGAATTAGAGGAAGTTCTAGGGGTTTGGGATAGAAAGGAAGACGTGGATATCCCAGAAGACACTATTCCAATTCTACCCCTTCTAGAACTGTGTATGCAATAGAAACTTGTGGCAGAGCCCTTTAGAGAGATCAACAAGAACAAGCAAGTTCTTCCACCAATAGCAGATTCAATCCTAGCACAGTTATTCTAGAGGATCGGTTGGAGGTTCCACCTTCTTCCTCTCAACAAGTGAATAGACCTATTCGGTCTAATATTCCAAATCCAGAAATATTTCCAAATCCTATCCCGATACAAGATTCATCTACTTCCAAAGAATCAACTTCCAAGGTACCTCCTAAACCACAAGTTCTTGTTGGGAAACACAGACCTTTGGATCAAAATTATGATGTATTAAAACACCTGGCCCAAGTACCGGCCAAGTTATCAATTCTGGATGCTTTTAATCTGTCAAAGGATCTTCAGGAGGCACTCATCGAGGATTTGTCAAGTCCTGAGGAGTTTGAAATTGAAATTGCTGCATCTGAAGCCTAACATGTAGAGAATAATCCTACAGAATTCCATGCATTGATATCTTTCACATATGGAGATGAAGATGATGTCATTCAAGGGAATATTAGACCTTTATACTTATCTGGAAAGGTCAATGGTGTAGACATTCGAAGAGCATTTATTGATAATGGTTCAGGAGTCAACCTCATCCCCATTCATAAACTTTGTCGATTGGGACTCACCGAATCTGATTTATCTTCTTATACTTTGATGTTGAAAGGGTATGATAAAAATGAACAAGAACCACTGGGCAAGATTACACTCAGAACTCAGTTTGGTGACCTTGTATCCAATTCAGATTTCATGGTTGTTGATCATGATACAACTTTCAATATTTTTCTTGGAAGACCCTGGCTACATCAACATGCGGCTATCCCTTTATCATACCATCAATGTCTTAAATATTGTTTCGATGGTCAAATTGAGACATTGTATGGTGATAAATCCCCATTCAAGACATGTGAATCTCAATATATTGAGGCAGAATTCTATCACATGAAGGGAGAGGAGAAATCCACAACAAAGGAGGTTACCAAGGTTAATGCTTCATTTGGTTTGGAAAAAATTACAGTAAATCCATTTACACATGTGAGTTCAGATTATGTGTTTCCAATCAGTCAAATTGACAAGGTAGACCCAAATCAAAATACTCTTATGGAAAGATCCATAATGTCAATTATGGAAGTTGAGCCAGACAGCTTGGGAGAAATTGGTGATTCACCAAGCAATGGTGAAAATACAAATGGGGATGTCTTCATTTCATCTACTGAAATCCAAAAAGTCTATACTTCACCAATCATGCCAGAAGAAGTTATAGCAACATCAGAGGTGAAAAATGATGTTGATTCTCAATCCATCAACTCCTCTTTATTTCCCAGGGAAGACCCTTCATCATCAACCGGGTCAGAAATGGAAGCTTCTTCTTCAAGATATTCAAATTTTAGCATCTCTTCTGATAATGGAAATTCTACTTCATCATCTACTATGCAAGTATAAATAGAGGAGATAACCCATGTTGAAGAAGAATAGGAAGATCTTAGAGATTCTACTCAAGTGTTTGAAGAGGGTATCTCTACCACCGTGGATGAACTCAGAGAAATAAATCTAGGTACAAAAGAAGATCCACACCCCACTTTAATCAGTGCGGCCATGACTCTTGAAGAACAAGAGATGTATATTTCATTTTTAAAGAAAAATCAAGACATATTTTCTTGGAACTATACAGAGATGCCCGAGCTTGATCCTGATGTTGCTACTCATCATTTGGGTTTTCCAGAAGAACATTGAGGATTTAAGCAAGCTGCGAGAGGAACACACCCAACTTATGCTTCCAAAATTGAAGCTGAAGTGTATAAACTTATCAAAGATAACTTCATTATAGAATTTCAATATCCCAAGTGGTTGACTAATATTGTCCCTGTGAAGAAGAAGAACGGACAAATTAGAGTTTGCATTGATTTCAGGGATCTTAATCGGCATTATCCTAAGGATTATTTTCCAGTTCTGATTACAGAACTCCTGATTGATGAAACAGCTGGCTATGAAGTACCTTCCTTCATGGATGGATATTCCCGATATAATCAAATCCGAATGGCTCCAGAAGATGAAGAATCTACAGCCTTCAGAGCCCCTCAGGGTGTGTTTTTCTATCAGGTAATGCCCTTTGGCCTAAAGAATGCTGGCGCAACATATCAGCGTGCCATGCATCATATCTTCAAACCCTTTTTAGGGAAGTTTGTTGAATGTTATGTGGACGATTTGATGGTCAAATACAAACAAAGTTCTAATCACTTGGCTGATTTGGAAGTCATATTCCGTAAGCTTCGACAACATAATTTGAAGATGAACCCCTTAAAATGTGATTTTGGGGTAACCTCGGGAAAATTTCTTAGCTTTTTTATATGCCATCTTGGTATTGAAGTCGATCCTAAGAAGACCAAGTCAATCATTGGTATGTCACCTCCTCGAAATTCGAAAGAGTTGAGAGGACTTCAAGGACACTTAGCCTATATTCGGTGTTTCATCGCCAATTTGGCAGGAAAAAGTTTACCCTTCACCAAATTGATGAAGAAGGGAGTCAATTATTAGTGGACTAAAGAATGTAAAGAAGTATTTGATATTCTCAAGAAATACCTCTTGAGTCCACCGGTACTTATGCCACCTGTTGAAGGAAGACCACTTATCCTTTATGTGACAGCTTTGGAGCGATCACTGGGTGCCTTTCTTGCTCAGAAGAATGATGCTGGGAATGAAAACAACCTCTACTATCTTAGTCGGACTATGCTTAAAGCAGAAACCCAATATTCAAGTATTGAGAAGTGCTACCTAGCATTAATATTTGCAGTTCAGAAGTTGAGACACTACCTGCAACATCATGAGGTCTAGTTGGTATCTCGCAATAACCCGCTCAAATTAATCCTTAGTCGTCCAATGCTTACAGGACGTCTGGAAAGGTGAGAGGTTATTTTACAGTAGTTCGACATCCAATATGTGTCTCAAAAGGCAATAAAGGGCCATGCTTTGGATGATTTCCTTGCTGAACATCCTTCAGCAGAAGATACATCTTCAGATATTGAACTCCCTGATGAGGAAGTCTTCTCTATTCAAGATAATCCTCAAGTATGGGAAATGTATTTTGATGGTGCTTCCAGAAGTCCAACAAGAAGGAAAATGGAAAATCCTAAATTCAACAAAGTTGGCTTAGGAATTTTTCTCATTTCTCTAGAAAAGGCAGTGTTACCCTATTCCTTTTCATTTTTGGGAGGAGGTACAAATAATGAAGCATAATACCAAGCTCTCATCGCAGGTTTGGAGTTGGCGCTTCAGGCACAAGTAAATCACTTAAGGGTGAAAGGTGATTCAGACCTGGTAATCAAACAAGTCAATGGGGATTATGCAATCAGAAAAGAAGAATTGATCCCTTTGTATGATTACGTCAGAGAGTTAATGGCTGAATTTCCTACGGAACCGACATTTTCTTATGTCCCGCGATCACAAAATGCTCAAGATGATGCATTGGATAATATAACCACAACTTTGGCAGATCCAAATTGGGACGAGACAACCATCAGTATTGCCCTCTGTTGTACAATTTCACCTTATGTTCAAACCAGAACAGAGCAAATCAATGAAATTAGTCCCATTCCTGAACCATATGGTCATACTATAGGATGAATGACACCTATCAGATAATACCTTCAAAATGGAGTACTTCCACCTGATAGAGCTGGGAAAGAAAAAATCTGATGGCGTGTGGTAAATTTTACTCTTTATGATGGCCTAGATCACCTAGAGAAAGTTCTCTACAAGCATGGTTTTGATGGAGTTCTCTTCAGATGCATTGATGGTGAAGAGACAATGGCTGTCATGAAAGAAGTGCATGCAGGAGTCTGTGGTGCCCACCCGTCTGGACATAGACTATCTGATCAAATTCAAAGGCTTGGGTACTTTTGGCCTTCAATGATACAAGATTGTGTTGATTTCACAAAGAAGTGTCATTCATGCCAAGTACATGCCAACTTCATTCATCAGCCCCTAGAGTTTCTTCATACAGCTAAATACTCATGGCCGTTTTCCACATGGTGAATGGATGTGGTGGGACCTTACCCTTCAGCTACAACTAAGCAGTTTAAGTACATTATCACTACTACCAACTTCTTTTCCAAATGGGCAGAGGCAACACCTCTCAAGGAAGTTAGTTCTAAAAGCATTGTTAGCTTCATCAAGTCTAACACCATTACCAGATTTGGTGTCCCTCATACCATATTGACGGACAATGTCACCAACTTCTGTTCATCCGAGGTGAGGAAGTTGTATCAAGAATAAAACATCAAATCCAATCATTCATTTTGGTATCATGTAGCGGCCAATGGCCAGATAGAAGCCTTCAATAATACTCTTTCAAATATACTGCAAAATATGGTGGATAAAGATAAGAAGTCATGTCCTGCCAAACTCTTTCATGTTTTATGGGCTTATCGGACCACCACCCGCACTGCAATGCAGTCAACTCAATATTCACTAGTATATGGAACTAAAGCAGTATTTCCCCTTGAAGTTCAATTACCTTATCTCAGAGTTGCCATTTTTGATCAGTCATCTACAGATGAACAATATCAAAATCTATTGGATGAATTGGAACGATTAGACGAGAAAAGATTGTGCACCTTGCACCACTTGGAAGTCTATCAGAATAAAATAGCACAAGATTTCAACAAAAAAGTTCATCTTCATTCATTCATTCAAGGAGAATTGGTATTGGTTCTCAGAACTCCAATGATACCAGGAAAGAAACCTCCCAAGCTTGAGCCAAAATGGGAAGGACCTTATTCAATACATAAGGTCTACTCCAATGGAGCTTATTCTTTAATCTCAATGGATGGAGAACTCATCACTACTCCAACCAATGCCATATTTCTGAAGAAATAATTTGTACAAACACAAAATACAAAACCATTATGGTCCATGCATATGACCATAAACTATTTGCACTTTCGTCCAACACGACGTTAAACCGTGTCATCCTAGCTACATGATGCTAAACTGTACAGAAGCCCCTTACGTCCAGCAAGACGTTAAACTGAACCATTATGGTCCATGCATATGACCTTAAACTATTTGCACTTTCGTCCAACACAATGCTAAACTGTATCATCCCTAATACGTCCAACATGATGTTAAATCGTGTCCTCTTTTGTCTTTACTACATGACATTAAACTCCACAGTCCCCCTTTCATCCAACATGACGTTAAACATTATTGTCCCCATCATCCTAGCTACATGATGCTAAACTATACAAAAGTCCTTTAATACATCCTACATGATGTTAAACTGTATTTTGTCCCTACTACATGACACTAAACTATGCAGCACCAATAGTCCTAACTGTAAGACTTTAAACTGTATAGTCCCTTCATATGTCCTTCACGACATTAAACTGTGCATCGTTAAGATTTTTTCTACCTCTTGTTTCTCACACCGAGTATGACTCACGTGATCTTAGAGCAAACTTTAACCATAACACCCTCTCTGGGCCGCTAACCACGCGTAAGTCCCAACACTATTTTTTAGGTCGTTGTCCCCAAGAACAACTTGATCACTAATTCATCCTTTAATTGAACTACCCAGACTTTGATCCTTGCCTTCTAGGCTGGGTACGTAGGCAACCTCCTGAGGTTCAAGCCCAAAACCAATATTTTCACATCGGTTCACTTCCATCTCATACAATGTTGACTTGTGAAGCCGCCCTCAGAACCAATATCTTCACATTGGTTTACCATTGTCCTTTCTATATGACATTAAACTGTACAACACTTTTTTTCCAGTATGACATAAACTATAACATTCTTTGATACCCTCACTTGAGAGGGAATCGTTACATACATTTATTTCTAATAATGTTATACTCCAAAGATTACATGCATACATGGCAATACCCGAACCTTTTATCTTGGGTCAAACCATTATTGCACTAAAGTTCCCTTTTCACCCTTCACTTGTATGAATCAAATCTGTATAGAGGGTATTTCCAGAACTACGTGGGATTGATTCCCATCCTTATGGGATATGTAGGAATGTTCGAGTGTCCCTCGAATCCAGCCCCAAGTCTTTTGGGACTAACCCCAAATTCCACTTTCAGTCCCTTGACTGAAAAGCCCCTGTGAAAACACACACTGTGTATTCATTATTTTGGTCCAAGTTCTATGAACTTAAACTAAGATCTCCCATGCTCTCATCCCACACGACGTTAAACTGTATTTTAATAACTATGTATGGCTTGATTACCATCCTCGCAGGATACGTAGTGAATTCCATCATCTCAATTCAGGACCCATCTACAACATGATTATGGTTAGTATTGGTTTGTGTATCTTTACATACATTAGACAATACCCATTTTATGTGTCATAATCCTAACCTTAAATATTTTCAGATCTTCATAACCCTTTTCTTGACTTCTAATCACAAAAGGCTTGATACCTGAGAGTTATTTTTCCTGACTATGCAGCACGTGCCCTTAGGCATCCTTGCATAAGTAGTCTACATAACAGACCTGTCATCCAAAATATGCTATTATTTGACTATGCAGCCAATGCCCTTAGGCGGACCTATATAATTCAACCCCCTAACGGGTTTGTTAAATAGTGGTAACTTCATTCTTGGGAGGAAAACCTCTTTTGTCCTTATTTGTCTTAATAACAATATGTATGGATCTGTAAAAATAGCCATCCTTAACATATTTGTCCCATATTAATTTTCATGATCTGAAATTATTCGAGTCTATGGTTTATATTTTCCTTCCCTACATTTGGGTCAGACCTTCGTAGGAGTAACGTTCATCCAATTCTTAGACAATCTTGATTGGAAATATCCTCTCCATACTCAAGTACCTCTTTCCATACAACAAAATCTATACTTTAGAAAAGTTGAATCCCCATAAACTTTCACTGGATTTTTTTAGCAGTAGAAAAGAAAATTTCTAAGAGTTCTTTTTCCTAACTATGTAGTACATGCCCTTAGGTGTCCTTGCATAAGTATTCTAAATAACAAACCTCTTAGCCAAAAGATGTTATTATTTGACTATGCAGCCAATGCCCTTAGGTGGCCTTACATAATTCAACCCCCGAACGGGTTTATTAAATAATGGTAACTTCATTATTGGGAACTAATTCTTCTAATGCCTTTTAGTCTTTTTTCATATCATTCCTCAGATTCAAAATTTCTTAAGTCATAGTTTACAGATTTTCCCTCATACTTGAGTATGGTAATATGTTTTCAGATAAATTATCAAGGAATTGAGTCAATTTTAATCCATTAGGTCAAAGATATTTCGACCTTAAACATTAGCCTTTTTATGTCCGACGTGCATGACTTTAAACTACCCAAAAAAGACAAGGGAACTATGAATAAAAGTCAAGTCCCAGCTCACTAAACATACATTTTGTATGATTTAGGTAATATTGAGCAATTAAAAGATTCAAAGTTTGCAGGATTATTTATAATAATCTTATTAAAAATCAAAATATGCTTACTAAGCCCATTGGCTTAGGTAAAATTTAAAAGTAGGTAGCAAAAGAATGCAGACATAAATGATTAAAGATGAAAGTGTTCTTCATTGATGCACAAAAAAATTAGAAGGATGTCCACAAATTGGAGTCTCTTCTCTTTTCCAAGAAATTATAAGAGGCAGTAAACATAAGTCTTCACTTGATGTACATCATCCCGAGCTTCATCAATAGATACTTGAAGCTCATGCACTCGACCAAATTCATTCTTTTCAGCTTGATGGAGTTCTTTCTTGGCATCTGCGATGGCTTTCATACCATTCGTTTGAGCTCTCTCCAGTGAATTATTGAGTTGGTCAAGTTCCCCAGTAACAGCATCTAACTGTTGCTAAAGGTGCATCTGCTGGATGACTTTATCTTTGATCTTATGCTTCATCTCCTTCATCTTGACAGCATAGTTATCCTTAGCTCGGGATACCACAACCTCAAATTCACTGATGTTGGCTGACAGCTTCACCCTAGTCAGATCTTCATGGCACTTTTTCTCCTGCTCCCTCCTTAAGATGACTTGTTTTACCGCGGTATGGATCTTTTGATATCCAAAACTGCCAAGTCCTAGCATGATAAACATGGATGATAGTCATGGGATCTTCGATGACAACTCTTCTAAAGGCACTTCGGATATGATATCCCATATATTTTTCCATGCCTTGCATCGTGAAAATTGGAGTGCCTTTTGTACTTATGGATCTGACTCAGCATCACTGTCGGAGGGGGGAATATAATCCGGGATTAATGCACTTAGGGAAGTTCCCTGTTCTACTCCTTCCCCGCTGACCTGTGCTTCTTCGCTTTCAATTCCTGTTGGGGAAGAGGCTGAGGCCTCACCTCAAGATCTAGCCACTGAAATTGATGGTCCTGCATAATCAATTGAAAGATTTGGTTAGTTTCAAAGGATAACAAAAGTTAATTGACTGTATTGCAAATTAAGTATAGTCGCAAATATTGTTATCCCTTACCCAACGGTAGATCAGTAACTTAAGAAGGCTCCTCCCCATCTTTCCTAGCTTCAACAGGATTTTCAGGGTTAGTTTGAGGAAGATCTACAGGGTTCAGCTCCACCTGGGCTAATGTCTCTGTAATATTAGGGTTTTCTGTACCCCCTTCAGGCATTGGTAGTTCAGCAGCTTGCTCAGACAAAACTGAAAATTTCAACCGATCATGATCAGAGATGTAATAAGAAGTTGTTTTTAACAGGACGAAGGATAACACTCACGTCCATAATCTTCTAAATTACATGGTAATTTAACATGATCTAAAATATCTTCAAAAGATGTGCCAAGTCCCATCATTTAATCCAATGTAATCTCAGAATCTTAGTGAATCTCACCAGTGGAAGCATTTGGTATGTCTTTTTGGCGACCTTCATCCTGTGGTCCCTGACCCTAGATAGCGTCTTCAGATAAAGTGTCAGCGTCAGTTGCAATGGCCAACAAAAGATCTAATGCAGGGGTTGAACCTAAAGTATCACAGAATGGAAGTTAGTTGATGTTTAATTCAACATTTTATGAAGCATTGTTAACTTACCAAAAGAGGGTTCTTCTCGTCTTGCAACAGCAGCAGGAGGGATACTGGGAACAGACGCTGGCTCTTCTCCAGGAGCAGCCAAGTCAGTCTGAATTTGCGATCGTTCCACAACACCCTCCATGGTCTTCAAAGGAGGGTCAGTCCTCTCCCTCAGAGGAGAAATTGAAGAAGCCCCTGCAATCCTAAGGAAAAGTAGCAATATTTTTCATGGTTTAAGACTCATGATTACTCAAATTACTTACCACTACTAATGAAGTGTTTAGCTATGGACTTCCTCCTTCATTGCTTTTGCTTACTTGTCTTTTTGGGAGTGTCGAAAGTATCCCTTTTAGGTACTTGAATTAGAGAATGGAAGGCCATGTACAACTTATCATCCATGGCCTGCTAGCCTGGAGATATCTCGCCTAAATCAGGAGGAGATTCAGCAGCAGCCCCGATGGTAGTACCACCAGGGCTATACTGTGGCGAAGGAACCTCATTAGTTCCTTTATTTTCAAGCTGCAAGATGAAAAAAATAATTTCCTTGAGTAACAAAGCTTTTACTAAAATCTAGTTGCAAGGAAAATAAGGAAAGAAAACTTACATCTTCAGGAGCCACGTAATCGTTCCACTCCTCATCTCCGGAAGCATTAATCCCCTCAACGGCACCACGATCAATCATTTCCTTTACCTGTTTGGTGACAGGAATAGAATCGTCAGTGGCATATATGATCATTTCTAGCTCTCTGATATAAGCCCACACTTCATCGGGGTTATTCTCAAAATAGATATCTGTAGAATCTAGAAGATTCCCTATTCCAGGGAGGTGTAGCCCCTCGCACAAATCCAGCCAGGCAGTTTCAGTACCACAGTATAAACTCTGCCAGGTCTGGACAACCTCTGGTCATAGATATTCAGTATGTGTATTAGAAGGCTACGAGGAAGGTCCTACAATATTTGACTTTAGCTTCTTCCCAGCTCCTGCAACTACAGATAGAGAATAAGAAAGTAATACTTATTGCTCTATAAAGTAATGATGATTAAATTGCCACAATGAAGTAACTCACTAGGAGTTGATGGAGTGGGTCTTTTGATTCTGATTGGAGGATTATATTGGGTACGAGGACACTTTTTCGTTTGTTGTGC
Source organism: Viscum album (assembly GCA_963277665.1). Classification (NCBI taxonomy): domain Eukaryota; kingdom Viridiplantae; phylum Streptophyta; class Magnoliopsida; order Santalales; family Viscaceae; genus Viscum; species Viscum album. The sequence goes on along the minus strand of OY728140.1, from coordinate 1,178,269,190 downwards.
CACATCATCCCCATCTTGGGAATCTGGTGAGCCAGTCCTAGATGAGGAATCCGGCGAATCAACTTCAGGTGGGGAAGAATCACCTTCCTGAGGAAGGGTTTCTTTCTCTACAGTTCTCTTCCTTTTCCCCACCTGATAAATTGGATGATTCAGCACCCCTCTAGGGTATGATGCTATCCAGTGTTCGGCATACCATGTAGTCAAGTTATATGCCGCTTTTTCAACTGGAAGATCAAACACTACCCCAGTCCTATCCCTAGATGTCAGCAACCATAGTTGCCGGGCAACCATCGGGTGTTGCTCTAACCTGACATGTACAGGGGGAGATACAATAGTCTGTTGTTGACACATGAATTGACGTGAAAATATATATATAGCATAGGCCTCACATATATTCTCTCCTTCAATACTGGTGACCAGCACACCATCTCTGCAGGCCAGCATGTATGCCCTCAAATCCAGGCTGGCTGTTCCATCATCAAAAAACCGCCCGGTTGGCAGATTTCCATAAGGAAAGAAGTTGAATTCCTTATACATGCTCAACCTCACCTTCATTTCATAATCATTGAGAACTAATGGATCAATTCCAAAGAATACTTCACTGATGGCTTGAAATAACTTCCAGGAATCTGTACTCCATTCTGTATATTATACGTACTGAAGTGAGTAGCGATCCATCCCCACAAAACTTGGAATGGTACCATTATTCTCAAAGAATAATTACCCATGAAGACATGGAGTAAACTCCTGTGAATATTTTCCAAAATGGGGGTAGCCAACCCAACCATTTTCCCTTCATCCAACTTGGATGCAATAACGAAGGTCCCTGTCCTGACACCACCCTTCGATTCCCTGACTGGCAGAAGATAAACACTAAGCCAAAAGGCCAAAAATCCCTCCAAACAAGTCTTCTTTGGGATTCTCTAATTCACTTCATATACCCACTTCTCAAATTCTTCTGCTTCTAGGGTCATCCAGAATGTGCCAGGAGCACCCCTCTTCTCTATTTTGGGGCAGGTGGTAGGACGAGTGGACCTCTTCTCCTTGGGCCCCTTCTTATTGGATCCCTTCTCCTTCAATCCCTTCTCCTTCGGATCCTTCTCCTGCTTCTTGATAAGAAACATATTCATCCAGTCCTCTGGATGAATATCCTTTCTAGAATGAGTTAAGGAGGTCTCTGAACACTTGAGCTTGTGGAAGATTTTAAATAATTCCCGAGCTAAAGCCGGAGTCTTCTCCAAATCATTCCATGTCACCTTTGGAGGGATGAATTCATCATACATATCACCCAAAATTGGATCCCCTGAGATCTTATGGACATCCCACAGATTGATGCCTACTTCTCCATGAGTCAGATGGAAAGAATTGGTTTCTGGGCTCCAATGGCTGAGTATCTCTGACACGAAGTTATCATGTCCGTAAACATATGTTTTCCCATCCCAGACGACTTCATATATCGCAACTCCTTTCAAATCCTCTACAAACTATGCACAGGTTTTTCGCACCTACTATGCCCACATCCAATTTGGATTCACACCTCCTCCAGGATGGAAGTCCCAGCTCTTCTTCCAGACTTTGGATTGATCCATCTGAGAATTTCAGAAGATCGAAGGGTAACAATGTGGTTTCAGCTCGGGCTTGTGATGTTTCAAATCTGGCATACAAGGGCTATGATGCATCATATGGGCCTTATCCACTATTCCAGCATTTATAAATGCTCCTCCACATGAAATATTTGCTGAAGCAAAGTTGGTGTAATTCTGAAACCAAGAAAGTGGGAGATAGTTCTTTGTCTCTGGAATGGTAACTTCTTGCAGATGAACATAGCCATACAAAGGCAGATAAATGCTCTGGGGGAAGTCATGATGATACTTCTTCAAATACTTATCCAAATTCGGGAGAGTGCTATCACAGACGGTATAATAATCATGGCCAATGATGCTCATCATATCATCAAGTTTCTTGCTTTCCAATTCATTAGCCGTTCCGATTCTCTTGGGAGCCATTGAATCTGCACAAAAGTTGAATAATTAACTCTTAAGTAAGATGATTTTTTCATAAAATTTGTGAAGGAATTCGAAAAAAATGGATAAGGCATTAAGGCATGCAAGTCTAATTTTGGCGCGCAAGTATGGATGTGTCCCACAAGTGTGGATGCATCACACAAGTTTTTCACGTGCAAGTATCACCGCGCAAGTCCTATTACCTCTATAACAGCGCAACAATAGTGAATCAGTAGAAAACAGAGCAAATTGCGTGGCGAGAGCTCGAAAATTCTAAATCTGGGTGCTTTGCGTGAGAATGTCCACCTATATATAGGCCAGACCGCACACCTGCACACCTAAAGCTAGCACGCCTAAAGCCAGCGCGCCGCCCTCTACACGCTCAACACTTGTGCGCCGCATGTCCCTTGGTTTTCTTCTTTTCCTCTGAGTAACATCCTCGTTTCTTTTAGATCCAACTCTAGGGGGGGGGGGACTTTTGTTGACGCTTCTTTTCGTCACATTGTCTAAAGGAATGGAAAGGGAAACGCCTGAGCACAAAATTGATTCATCCTTTGAAGAAACATGAAAAATTGACAAAGGCATGAACAAAGATTCAAATGCACTTGGGTCATGAAAGTTCCACCAAGGTCATGCAAGTATACTTGCACGCTGCCCAGTGGTCGCGCAGGTGACTTGCGCACCATCTTTGAAATTAACCCAGGGTCTTCTCCAGCATATAAATACCCATGGTGGTCCCCCCATTTTAGGAATGAAAAAAATTCCAGAAACTCATATTTGAGCTCCTGGGGCCCTAGTCTCTTCTCAAAGATTCCGAACACTTCTAAGGAAATTTATTACCTAGAACGGAAGATCTAAAGAGAAGGAGTAAGGATTAAGTGTTGAAACTCATCAACACTTGCGCGCCTAGGTGTCCATCCCTTAAGGGAAATGGCCACACTTGTGCGCCGCCTTACCCCTTCAACATAACTTGAGCGCCTCTCTTCTGAAAGTCTCTAGGGGTAATATTAAAGGCTTGAACCAAGCCTCACCCAAATTATACCCTATGGATTGAAAGTCACGCAAGTACCTAGGTGCTGCGCAGGTATACCTGCGCGACCAGGACTTGCGCGCCCACGCAGTACTTGTGCGCCCACAAGGACTTGCGCTCCGCTCTCTTTTTGGGTGCCCCTCCTACCTATTTTACCTCTCTTATGCCTATTCACCTATCCTATTCAAGTTTAAGACTTTAGAACTCTCTCCAAAGCCATTCATGGCATGATTTCCTTATTAGCATCCTTATCTGAAAGGAATTCTATGGTACATATCTTAGAACCTAGTGATTTACATATATTTATGTCACTAAGGTCAGATATTTCATTCATTCAACCTCATCTTTTAAAGATGAGAGAATCATTAACATGGGACTCCTTTTTTAGGAGTATGTCCCAGTCCAAGTACCCTAACCTGGGCATCCTCCTTAGGAGTAAGCCCTAGTCATAATTTCCCAAATTTGGGCATCCTCCTCAGGAGTAAGCCCCAACCTTAATTCCCTTAACCCGTGTTTCCTTTTCAGGAGTAAGCCCCGGTCTCAAATATGGGCATCCTCCTCAGTAGTAAGCCCCAAACTTAATTCCCTTAACCTAGGTTTCCTTTTCAGAAGTAATCCCTAGTCTCAAATATGGGCATCCTCTTTAGGAGTAATCCCCAAGTCCCTTAATTTTCAAATCCCTTTAAACTGGTCCTCCTCCTTAGGAGTAATCCCCAGTCTTAATTTCTCTTAACCAGTATTAATATACTTTTTGATCTGGGCTTCCTTCTCTGGAGTAAAACCCAATCATAAGTCCCCTCCTAATTCAGGCATCTTCCTCAGGAGTAAGCCCCAAGTTAGAGTATCCAAATATCCATAAAGTACATATACCTTTATGGACCTTATTCATGGATTTCTTCCCTGAAGTAAATCTTAATCTTAATCTATTTTGGGTAGTCATACATACATAATCCCCACATCATTTCTTATGATTGCATCTTTCATGGCACAATTGTCTGGTTTTACCAATACCTCTTGTTTCTCACACCTAGCATGGATCACGTGAGCTTAGAGTGTAAAAGTAATTATGACATCTTTCTTTGAGCCATCAATCATACATAAAAATCATACTCCCTTACTCGAACTACGTGGGTTCTGATTCTTTTTCTAAATAAAGGATACATAGGTAGCCCATCTGCAGGTACGATCCCAACTCGGAAATAATCCATGTCCTTCTAAATGACAATAAAATTCAAGTTCCCCACTGAGTGGCTTTAAAACCAGTATGGTAATCATAATGACCAAGATACTTTTATATAATGTATTAAAGGATACCATTGACTAAGAATCTCTAACCAATACAGATGATTCTCTATCGATGAAGAACCTCGAATATATATAAAATATTCTCTAAATTTCCTACATATCAATCATTGATTGTTAGATCTAAAGGAAATATCATTTTATACTTGGTAATTTAATAAGGATTCACGAATATAACTTAAATCTATAAAGAGAGTCCTGGTGTAGACAATAATTCCCCTAAAAAATGTGTGATGTGTCCGACCTCCCATCTTCTCGACCAATGAAAATTCCTAAGCCTCATAGGTCCACAACTAATGAGTGCCTACCTTTGAAAAGTAGGTCCAAATGGATATGGAATCATTGGATATTTCCAGTTCTACGAAAAAACCCGTTAGAAACTGATTGGAATGTTTGAACCTTAAATCAACGAGGTCATCCCCAATTCCAGAGGAAACAATACCACATATTATACATATCATGGAATATGTGATTGATCCATTTCAAAATCATATGAGATTATACTCACAACATTAATCTCCTCTTATGTCTCATACATATATTCTTGGAGAGATTTTTTCCATGTGACATTGGTAATAATTATCTCTCAAATTTTTCCAGCTTGTATTTTTCAATACCTTGTCAGCATATTTACTTTGTCTTAGTCTCATAAACCCATTATATCTCATTTTCTATAACTTAGGTTTTTAATTTAATTCAATAATTGGATATTTACTTTCATTCTATTCTTAACTAACTATAAGAAAAAATAATTGTTTTCCATAAGTTATCAAAATATTTTACATGGAAAATAATAGTTCTCTAGCTAACCTCTTATAAACACCTGAAAAAAATAATTTCAAATGAATACTCAATTATTTTATTTCTTACATCAATCTAAAACAATATTTCAGTAAATTTTACCCCTTATTTTCATTATATAGTGTCACCAAGTCTTTCTGGTTGTATCATAGAGATACTTTCCAAGAATGGCGGTCTTGACATCCAGCTCTAAATAAAATGATCCTAAAAAGTAGTTATGAAAAGTAAAATTATTATGAATTTAGGTATGACGACTTGGTATAACCAATTGAGCCTTATTGGTAAATAATTTTTACAACCCATGTATAGTGTCTCTTCAATACCCACCAATGGATTTACATCAATTTAAGAAACTTCCAAAATACAGACATGATTTTGGTATGTGGAATATATTTCCTGAATTCATATAAACATGTCAATCATAGCTAGTTTCCATTTCCTGCTTCCTTTTAGGATCCATTTTTCTCTATTAATAATGTACCACCAATCACAATGAATGTAAAACCACCACTATATATTTATCCATCCTACACAGTATGTGTCTCTAGAATACGACATTTCCATAAGCTCATGTGGAACATGTTCTTATGCCAACCACTTGTACATATATAGCATTTTCTAAATCCAAGTAAATAATTCTATCATTATCTCAAATACATATTCACACCCTTTTATAGAAATTTAGTCTATAACTTAACCATAATTTTTCTATCATAGGGATTTATATAATATCCAATATGATACTAACATACATGAGTGTTTCACTTTTCTTGATTCATGTTTATTTATATCCTTAAAAAAACTTTTAATATAAACACATTTTATTATGGAATGATGGATTTATTTTATATTATAACTCATAAAATATCTATTTTTAAAAATAGTTGGCATACGATTATGGGATAACACTGCTATTTGTGAGGCATGTCTCAAAAAATAATGAATGTTTCAGCAATGAATATGAGACTCAACATTAATACTCCTTTTACTTACATCATGAATTTTATTTGTATATGTAAATTTGTGTTTAGGAATGAATCCATGCTACAATTTAATGATCATTATTTTTATATATGACCCATCATCAATCCTCCTAACCAATATCATATCTTTTATGTGTACAAGGAAATGTGCATTTAGGAATTAATCCATGCTATATTTTAATTATTTATGAATGCTTGGTCAAGATTTTTTTTGGCACATAGGATCATACCAACTCATATAATCCAACCATTATTATTATATACATTAATTTTATATTCCTTAAAACTATTAAAGGAATATTATGAAGTTTATGAATTTACCTCTAGTTTAACCTTGTAATAGTTCATGATTTCTAGCTGAACTAATTCTGAAAGATCTGTGGATTAGATTTTTTTCTAATGGTATTATTTTCTATGACTAGATAAGTAAATGTGTCTATGATGCCTATTCTCTTTATATCAAAATATTATAAAAACCATACTAGTTATATCATTGAAATTTACTTAGTCTTACTATACAAAGAATTTTCTTTCCATATCTAGGAATAACCGAGTCTCACATTTTATATTCATTATGTATTGTCAATGAATCGTCCATTACTTAACTATTGGTAGTGTATGAAACACCACAAACAAAATTCATTCTATAAATATTCTATTAGAAATAAATATACAATTTTAGTTTTACAAGAACCATTCACTTGGAAATAAAATATCGTTCTTCTCACCATTAATGTCTAAATCATCCTTTAACAACCACTTTGAGAACATACATTAACTTTTAGTAATGTTTCCTAGCTTACTTGGTTCCTATATTTTGAAACAAATATGTAAGGGACTATTATATATAATACCCAAAGGGGTATAAACTAAATATTAAATTTAATGATTAATATACCTGAAGTAGAAGCTTTGGTTTTCTTCTTCTTAAATTTATTTAAATTTATCATTCAATTAACTATATTTACAAATGTGAAGCAAATAACTTCTCATTTATTTTTATCCCTATTTATATTTGGGTTCTTAGAAAGACTTTGTGAAGGTGACTTTGGTGGTGTACTTGTAATTGGGATTTTTGACTAGTATTTATTATTTTTTACCTTAACAATTAATTATTTAAATTTAATTAAATCCTCATCTTCTTAGAAATAATTTCCTAAAATATATTGAAGTGGTTTCTACAAATTAATCATTTGATAACTCTCAATAAAATTAAAAAAATAAGGTGGTAAGGATGAGATAATGAGATGAATTGAACGTGCATGATTTGACTTGAATGAAAATTCTTATAATAATTTAATGTACTTTATCATACTGAGTATATGAGAATCAAATTGAGTTCCATCTATCAATCTTTACATGATCATTTTGATCATAATCTCATTTATTTCTTGATTCACTTTATCCTTAAACACTTCTCAAAGATGAGATAACATGGTATAACCATCCATGTCCTCATGTTGCATTGGAAACACATTAGGAATTGATGATTAAATTATGATATAAACATAAAATGTTCCATACATGTGTCCCTATAATATTCTTTTCACCATAACACCCTGAGGTAGAACAATAGGTAGTGGAGACTCCAATACATAGAATTTTTTATATCATAGTACTCTATGAAAGTGCTTGTGCTACACTTCTAAATTCAAGATGGATATGAAATTTTCTTTTTCCAATATGGATAATAGTTTATATATGGTATTACATAAAATTTTCTACAAAAATAAACACTAGAATATTAGTACTTTATTTGGATTACTTATTAGACATTACTGATTAATTATATCATTATATGTCTCCCAGTATTTTATCAAACCCCAGTTTCCCTCACTAATAGTTTAAGAATACCCAATCATTTGAGTATTCTAGTTAAAAGGATACTTTAAAACTCTTATAATATTGAAAGATATGTCTACACCAATTCCCAAAGTGTTTTAAGGTATGAATTTAACTATCCAACCACATTAACTCCCACATCCTTGAACTGTTGATTAAATTCCCAACTTCTAGAAATCGTAACCTTGATTTACTCAAAACTTTCCATATAAAGATGAAACAAGCTAGCTATAGATATTTATTTGATACCATACTTATTTAAATTACCCCATATCTTTAATAGGGACTCCCTAGTAGTAGGAGGAACCATCAACTAGGGTTTATAAGCACATTGTACACCTAGTTTTGTTCAAATTAATATGATTTAAGGCGTTTTAACATAAAATATATTTATGTGTTTTTATTATTTCTTGATGAATGAAATCATTTTCTATTATATTTGAACATACTATGTGATCTCACTCAAAACATGTCTATTTATTAAGAAATAAAACATTCACCGTGTCTTAATTTCTTTTAATCTTTTAATTTTACTTTATTATTTTATATGATCACATAAAGTTTTAAATTCAAAAAAATAATAAACCATGTATAGATTAAATTAAAAACATGAATAATCTTGAGAATTTACTATTTATTGATTTATTGAATGTAAATGGACCAACCATGACCATATGGGCCAATTACCTTAGTCATATATGATTGGTATCATAGTTCACACCTCTGTCCATTATAATAATGTCTTTTCAGAAATTTCATCTCATCTCAGTATAGACCACTTCTTATAATGTCCTTGATATAATACTTAAACACCCATGAAGTGAAAATATATTATGAATAATATTTACTAATGCAGAAGGCCTTATACATATTAAGTAGGGAAAGATGATGAGTAGACCGTAAATAAAAAATTAATTATTATATACAATGCACGTATTACAATAATTAAATTAAATAAATATAATCCAAAACATAAATTGGATGTTCAATTATTAATATCAATTATAAGGTAATATACACATGATAGACTATCAGGTCAGTCGATGGTAGGTTCCCTATGTGGGTTGGGTGTCAAGAGGAAAGGTGGAAGGGAAAAAGAGTGGTAAAACTGCCCCATTTATTATAAAAAATATTGTTTAAAATATTACTCACGTCGCACTGGAACGGGTTTGTGTAGACACTCCCAACAACTCAATTTCAAAGGGGGTGACGCATCCTTCCCCACATTTACATTTTTTTCCTTATAGGTCAATTACACCCCATAGGTTTTTTTTTGTATTTTTTGTTTCACCTTTCTAGAAAGGTACCACCACCCAATTTTTATTGTTTTTTTGGTTCTATAAAAGAAACCCAAAGCCCAATATTATGATTTTTGGAAAATACAAAATCATTTTTTGTTGAAATTTCTATACAGATATTGAATATTTTACCCGGCCAGAAAGCACTATTCTAGCCAATAGAAACTAGATGAAAAATGGGTGTTTACTAGATATCACCGCTTACCATATCCTATGGATAAAACTAACATACATAGATATATATAGTAATGCAATGAAATTTTATGATTTTTTTTCAAATAAATTTATTTTCTTTGATTTCTTTCATAACACATAATACCGAGGTTTACCAAACTATGATATACTATTAATATTAGTATCAAAATATGACCATTATAACCTAGAAATTAAACATGGAAGTATGAATAGTAACAACCAAAATTTAAAAATTAATTATAATGGGTTTAGATAAATAAAATTTATTAATAAATAAGCACTTAAATCTTTATAAATATCTTATATGCTTCGAAAATACATTTTTATCAAAAAATGATATTTATTGCTTTTCATAAAAAAATAATAAAATTAATTTTTTACACTTTTAGAATATTTATTTATATAAATTAAAAATATTTTTGGAATCAATGTGAAAAAATTATCTCAGTGTTACTTTTTGGTATTTTTACGAAATGTTTAATTTTTATTGAATAGTGAAAAATACCGGTTTTCCTTAAAGGATTCTTTTTGTTTAAATCATTTACAACATTATTTTTTGTTTTAAAATGTTTTAAAAGTAATATTAGTTCAATTATTTTATAATTAATCCAATTTATTTCATTATAATCAATTTGGTATTTAATTTCTATATTAAAACTTTTTATACTTATGGAAATTTTCTCTTTGGAATTTTTTTTTCTTCGCATCTGTGGGTTAAATTTCAAATTAAATTCTTCCATTTATGTGAATTGAATTTGGAAAAATATATTCCATATTTTTAATTATCATAATTAATATTATGTAATAATTTCAACTTCTTTTTTGGTTACAATGAATAGTAATAATAGTAAAACTTAATTATCACAGCTGAGGTTAAAATGGGTTGAGTGGGGGTTAAACTAATAATTTAATAATTAAAATGAATAAAAAACTTGTAAAAATAATATTTGGTGTACATGTTTCCAAATTATCTCATATAAGTTTTTAGAATGGTCAATTTTGTATCCTTGTGGAATGCGTAAAACGTTGGTATAAGTTTTTCATTTAAAAAATTCCAAGTGTGTCCTCCCCCCACTTATAAAAGGGAACCCCATCTCATATCCTATTCACACTTACAAAGCCTTTTGGTTTAGAAAATAATTGAAAAATATGTATTCTCTAATTCCCTCCCCATATCCTATAGTTAGTATTTTTATTAGAGAACCCTTTTAAGAAGACATTAGGTGTAAACCTAAAGAGGTTATCCAAAGAATAGGTATAGTCATTAACCATTTGTTTTCATTTTATTTCTTACTATACCTACTTAAAGTATTATAAAACTATTATGATATAATAATATCAATATATAATGTATAATTATATGATATTTTGTTAATTTCATAACCTATATCCATCTCTTCCTCCATCAAATGTGGACTAAAATTGTCAATCGTGTGTATGATGGACTACCACCTCACAGACCGATGTAATTTGGTTTCTATAATATCCTATTAAAGATGAATATAATGTTGGATTTAATGTTTATATATTATATTTATGACATATTTATAATTTTTTAATTATAATATCACATCTACCTTCTTACCTTTTAATCTACTGGAAAATGATAATGTCGCTCATGCGTATGTGTGGTCTATCACCTCCACGAAGTGATGCGATTCATTTTTAATTTAATTTTGAAATGGATGGTAATAATGATATATTTAATTAATATGTATGATATATATTACATAAAAATGATTCTTTAAAGGTGATATATTATTAACCTTTCTTTCATCCCATCCATTGAGAAAATGGAAACAACGTTCATGCGTACTTACAACCTACCATCTCTAGGTTTAATTCATTTTCTATATATATAACTTATATGGATTAATATAAATACATATACAATGAAAATAAATTATATTTATTTCATGGTTAAATTTTTTTAGATTATGGAACCTTGATAAAAGTAAAAGGACTAAAAATACCAAACCAAAACATACATGAAAAACAAAGTTGTTGTTACCCAAAATGTAATTTTAATAAGGAATTATTAATAAACATGTAATAAAAGGTCATAATTAAATAATATATAGAATTATATATATTAATATGGTAATTTAATAGTTTTATAATAAACCTATATTTATTATAAAGTAGTTTCAAATGTGTATGATGAATTTTGAGACTTGTGGTTAGTGATTTTTGTCTCACTTTTATTTCCGTGAGACACATGACATATTAACCACTTGTATATTTTTTGTAGTGTATATATTTTCCATGAATTACTCATATTATTATTATAATTAATATTATAGGATATACAAATCAATATAAGGTTCTTTATTTCATGGTGATTATGATTCAAAAGTTACTAAAGTGGTAAAGGTTTTATTCTAAAATGTCATTATTTTTTTTTTCAGTTTGTGATTATGATTGTAATGATGAAATATTTTGATATATATCTCAAGAAACTCATGTATTTTTTTTATTATATGATTATTTATGTATAATACATTTTTTCTTTTTATTTTTCTCTCTCTAAGTACTCAAGAGACCAAAAGAATGTTTTTAATAAAAATCAACTTTATTTATCTTTTCGGTTAAAAATACTTTTTCTTATATGTCCATGTTTTCTAAAATTATTTTAAGAAAGTTTTTATAATTATCCGATGATTGTTTAAATACATTTATACCCATGTATGAAGTTTTTAAAAATATTTTAAAATTAATCTTCTTATCCTTTTCCCAATAAGGATCATTTGACTTTTTACCAAAAATGTGAAAGGAATCATCATTTTAACATGTATGGAATGAACAAAATTTCCCACCGTAATGAGTTGTAAATGATTTAAAGATTACCTTATAAGTTTAAAGGGTTATTTTCAAAGAATTGTTTTTTTTAATATATGAGAAATTTTTATATTTTAAATAAGTTATTTCAAAATGTAAATGATATTTTCCTCAAGAAATGTTCTAAGTGACCATTGAAAATAATTTTTCCTCTAAGAAGACAACATTTGATGTTACTTAAAAATTATTGGGGATATGATATATTGATACCATACTTATTATTTCTCTAGATTATTTATGTTTATGATGACAAGATGTTTATGATACTTTTTCCTTTTCTATGGGTTATGTTATTATGAAATGTTTATGAAACCATTTTTATTTTCAAGGATTATGATATGATGAATGTTTTATGATCTTATGGAAAAATATATGGATTATGTGACATTTGGGACCTATATCTATCTCAAATTGATTGGGTAATGATTAATTTTCTATGAGCTTAAAGGGTACACAGGTGGTTATCCCAAGCCTCAAAAAAAGGTGCATGAGAGGTTATCCTAAGCCTAAAACAAGAGGGTATATGGAAGGTTATCCCAAGACCAAATTAGGTATATAGGTGTTTATCATAAGCCTAACATGTTGTAAATTTATTGGTGGATATCCTTGACATAATATTTTTTATGATTATGTGTATGCCACAAATCCATGTCTTTGGCCAATATTATGCTCTCTTGGATTATGTTCTTTGATTCCTTCACGATTCATGTCTTATGAAATACCATGTTTTATTCCATAACTCAAGTTTATAATATATGATATGTAGGGTATATTTTTCAAATATTTTTCTCATGTTCTCATAACCTTGTGCTCATATTATGTTTATATCACCCTTTTTTACCCTTACTGAGAATATGATCTCACCCTATCTTATGTTTCCTTTCCCTAGGTTATAAATAAATTTATTGTATATTTATTCCTAATAAGGGTTATAGTTATGAAGAACTTAGTGGGATATGATGCGTTTCACTTATGAAATAGTCATTTATGTATCCATATTTCTAAAGTAACTAGAACTAAATAATTCTAGTGTGGATTATTATGTTATATAATGGATATTTATCTACTAAGATGTCATATCTATGTATAATAAGTGTGGTTCACTATAGTTGGTATCAGAGTATAGTTTAATTAATCTTTAGAAACTAGGATGAGGTAATTTTAGTAAGATCCCTGGGAATATGTCTAAGTATAGGTCTAAGGACAAGTCCAAGTATAGGAAAATTTCATCGAATTTTGGTAAAAGATAGATTGAGTGGTTTCTATGTAATTACATCCCTCTATGGATATTACAAGTGGATTTGGATCTAACATATTTGTACCTAGGTTTGATTACTATAAAAAGGGATCATTGGGATTTGACTCGATCATCACCTGGTGAGTGACAACGAACCTTTCTGCACACCTAGTTTGAAACTCCTTGGAGATATGTTTTGTAAACTCACAAACTATTTAGGAACCATCATTAAGGATTTGAATTATAACTTCGATAACCATGGTTAGACTAAGGTTTCATATATTAAAAAGAATGAATCATGATTTAGACATCTTATATGTGATTTTTTCATGAATATGTGGTTCCCCACTATGATTATTATTTCTTACACTAGTATTTTTTATTTAAGAAAATGGATGGACCATGAAGGAACCATGTTAATAATGAATTTTATAGACAATGAAATGATTTTTCTCATAATAAACCAAAAGTTTTTGAAGATGGGATGAAAAATATTATTGTTATGTTCACAAAAATTAATCAAGCTATGAATCTTTCTAAACATCTAAATGAGAGAATAAAGAAACAATATTATATTGATTCCTTTTTGAGTCAACATTTGTAACATCCCTCCCTCTTCTCATTAACTTGAAAAGGTGTGAGGATACTACTTTTCCTTAAGTGAGATCCCCAAGGTGCCAAAGGCTAGCAATAAATTATGAAGGTATTCAATACACTTGAGGGATGATTTTACCTTTAAGAATAAAAGAAATAAAAAAATTACAAAAAAAATACACTAAATTATGCATGATAAACATGTAAGAAAACCCAACATTTCATTCATCAAAATCAAACTAGAAACCAAGCACCATAACGAAAGACTAGAAAAGAAAAGTAAACAGTAGAAGACAAACTAATAAAACTACAAGACAACAACATGACTCCAAGCTACACATGATCCATGATACAAATTCACCAAAAAACCCATGTATCATGAGATAATTCTAAATACATGGGATACTTTACCTTTTCCCATGTCCCAATAGATGACATGACCAAATCACCAAAGTTCCGAAGCACGGGTGAGTACTAAAACTCAATAGGTTTTACCCAATGATTTCCTTACTCACACCACTAGGATAGAAGAGTTAGAAATAGTGCATATAAATTTTTTTCCAAAAATAGTTTATAAATAAATATAAATAAGTTCAATAAAATTTATAACCAAATATAAACAACTTCAAAAATTGTTTGTAACTAAATATAAATGATTTTTAAAATAGTTTATAACAAAATATAAACAACTTCAAAAATAGTTTATAACTAAATATAAATAAGTACCATATTAACCAATTTTCCAATGACAACCATTGTTTAAAGAAAGAAAACAAACAATGCTTAAAATCCACTCCAAAAGTTCCATTTGGCATAACCATTCCATTCCACATTACCACACCACTAACCATGCTTGCTTCATTATGATAGTTCCATACTCATGAGCGATCTCTCGTCGATATACCATGTTGTCATAAGGTAACCATTTCCCATGTTCCATGAAACTTTGGTACTGAGAACAAGGTCATATTTTAACTAAGACTCATAAATTCAAGAAGAACACACACCCAAGTATACCCAAAAACTATTCCAATATTCCACAAGACAAAACCATTTCAAGAAAATAATCATTCTATTGAAAACCATTCTTCAAAAATTCTTTTCAAAAATCCAGAAAAGAAATATTTTAAAATTTCCAGTTTAAAATCAAGAATCTACATCACTTTTTCACAATAATTCACCAAAATTCAAAAATTTCACCAAAAACCATAAATCATCACTAAATAGGATTTATATCATGATTTTCACCACGATTTCACAATCAGTCTCAATCAAATAAACTAATTTTAAACTAATAAAATCAATTCTAGAAAGAGGGGTAGAGAGTGAATCCACCTACCTTGAGATTTTTGGTTAAAATGATAAACAACATGAAACACAAAACAAAAATGGGTTCAATCTACATGAACCCACCTTAGATCTCTTCACTTATCAATAACCAAGACAAATAAAAACTTATTTGGAATCTACTACCTTATATCTTCCCACTATAGGTGTAGATCTATAAAACTAAGAGAAGAAAAGAAGTATATCTAAGAAACACATTAAGAACGATGAATAAATAAGACTTACCACAATAAATTGGATTATAATTTCCAAGGGAAGTATTTGGATCACCTACGGATTGATGGGAGAATCTTCTTTGACCTTTAGGGAAGAAAAATACTGAGTAAGAGCCATTTTGGAGAAAAAACGAGTGGTTAAAACCTTAATCCAAACTAGATCCACTTGTTAAGGATCTATGTTTGACCTTGCACATGATTAAGTTACATAGTTAGGCAAACTGTGTGCTAACCATGTGTTAGACACTACCTTGAGGATGACCTTTGCATGATCTCCTCGCATGGTATCTAAAACAATGTGACAACTGTGATGAAGCCACTACCTCATTTTTTCCAAATCCCTTTTTAAAGTGCATGGTTTCTCTATGGATTCTGCATGGTTTGGAAAAACTGTGTATAGACCATGCACATAACCTTTATCCCCTGTCTCACTATGCATGGTTTCCTACAAGTTTTTCATGTTTTAAACAAAATTTGAACCACCTGTTCACCTATAAGAAATCCCAAAAAACATTCCAAAATGTCCTCAATCCTTCCAAAACATAACCCATATACTTTACATACATAAAAATCATTAAGAAAAGGTTATTTACCAGAAACTAGGGGCGATACATTATCCCCACCATTAGTCTTTCCATCCCTAGAAAGTATAAAACCATAGTTTCCTTGAAATAGTTCTGACCATTACTCTTTTAATTGATTTTCACATTCCCAAGTCTCTTCTTGAATCTGACCATGTTCCCACAAAACCCACACTAGTCCAATGCTTTTTACCCATAATACTTTATCTTTCGTATCCAAAATCCGCACCGAGATATGTACTAACGAATCATCTAACTCTAGGTCAATGTGATTCCATCTGATCACATAGTTAGGATCAGGGTGATACTTTTTATATTGAGATACGTGGAACACATTGTGCACCGTAATAAACTGTGGTGGAAAATCCAACAAATATGCCACCTCTCCAACCCATTATAGTATCTCAAAATGGCCTATGTATATAGGAGATAACTTGAACTTCTTCCCAAAACAACAATGTACAATCCATGGAGAAATTCACAAGAACATATGATCAATCAATGAAAATAATAACGACCATCAACAATGATCTGTATACAATTTCTAATGACTTTGGGTCATCTCTATTCACTTCCTAATCAATTGAATCTTCTCCATTGTTTATTGAAAAAGGCTCGTAACAACTAGTGAAGTTTCACCTGTTTCCACCCAACAAAGTGGAGAACAACAAGGATTCCCATACAATTATTCAAAATTATCCATATATATCAACACATGATAGTTGTTATTATAAGAGAAGTCCACCAATGACACATGATCCTCCCATGATATGATCGAAACTAGTATGCCATGTCTCTTTACCACTTATTGGATATATATTTTATATAGATCCTCCACTGTGTATGTTTCACGGATAGGGATAAAATGGGATGAATTTGTGAGCCTATCCACTATCACCCATATGAAATCATGTTTTCGAACTATTCTTGGGATACCTATGACAAAATCCATCACTATTTCCTCCCATTTTCACACTAGGATAGGTAAAGACTACAACATACCTTCTGGTCATTGATGCACTTCCTCAACTTACTAACAAGTTAAGAACATTGAAATAAACTCATTCACCTTCCATTTCATATAATTTCACAAGAACTGTGCTTTAAAAGCCTTATATATCTTCTATATTCTTGGATAAACATCCCATATCGAATGGTGGTAGTCATGAAGAAGTTGTTCCTCACAAGCCATAGGTACAACCATCTGATTCTTAAACAACAACACTGAACTCCCATCTAGACTCCATCTCCCAATGGTCTCCCCACCATTGAGTTTTGAACTCATTTTAATACATTCAATATTAGATGTCTATGCTTCCTTTACTATCTTCATCAAATCAGGAACCACCGAAACTTAGAAGAAAACCACAAAATTTCCTTAGTATTCAAATTCCACATGCATGTCTATTAGGACCGACATCAACTAACACTAATCTAAAGATTCTTTTTCCAACTGATCATATGACTTTCTGTTTAATGCATTTTCCAATATATTGCCTTTTCTAGGTGGATACATCAAGTCAAAGTCAAAAATATAAAGATACTCCATCCATCTATTTTTTCTTAGATTCAAATATCATTGTGAGAAAATATATTTCAATCTATTATGATATTTTAACACAATAAATTTCTTACTGAATAGATAATGATGCCAAGTCTTCAAGGTATGTACAACTACAACTATCTCTAAATCATTTTTGGGTAATTATTCTCATGAACTCATAACTGCGTTGATCCATATGAAACAAAATGGTCTCCTTTCATGAGAACAAAACCAAAATTAGATCCCAAAGAATCATAGTAAACCACATACCCTTGTCCTGATTCTGGTAGTATCAGGATAGGTGCTGATGTAAGGAGAAATTTTAGCTCTTTAAAAGATTTCTAGAATTCCTCAGTCCATTGGAATGTAACATTATTTTTTATAAAAGGTTTCATTGATGAGGTTATCTGTAAAAAGTCATGAAAAAAGTGTTGGTAATCACCAACTAAACCAAGAAAGATTCATATGTCAAAGACATTCTTTGGATATTTCCAAGATATGACAGCTTTTATCTTCTTCGGATCCAATGAAACACCTATTTTAGAAATTACATGGCCAAGAAAGTGTACCTCTTGTATCCAAAAATAACACTTCAATAGTTTTTCATACAAATGATGGTCTCTCAAGATTCACAACAATATCTCCAAGTGTTTATCATGTTCAGACCTTTTCCTTGAATACACTAATATTTCATTCACAAACACCACAACAAAAGAATCTAGATATCTCTAAAATATCCAATTCATCAATTCCATAAATACTTCTGGTGAATTAATAATTCCAAAAGGCATTACCACATATTCATAATGGCTATATCTGATTCTGAAAGTTATTTTCAGAATATCCTCCTTTCGAACTCACAATTGGTGATATCCTGATCACATGTAAATATTAGAGAAACCTTGAGCTCCCCTCAATTTTTCAAACAGATCACCATTGTGTGGAATTGGATATCTGTTCTTTATCATATCTTGGTTAAGATTATGATGATCAACATAAATACTTAGGGTTCCATCTGATTTCTTCACGAACACGACTGGTGCTGCCCAAAGAGATGTGCTCAGTTGAATGAAACATTTGCTTTCCAACTCTTCCAACTGCACTTTCAACTCCCTTAATTATATTAGGTCTATCCTATAAGATGGAATGTAAATAGGACTGGTCCCAAGAATAAGATAAATTGTAAACTCTACTTCCCTTATAGATGGTAACCTTGAGAGGTTCTTGGAAAAAACATCTAGAAATTGATCCATGACTACTGAAAAACTGTTACCCTCAATATCTTCCATCGATGTTAAAGTCAACGCCACCAACTAGTAAGAGATCATTCCCACAGTTGGTGCCAAAAATCCTGTTGCACCTATCTTCATAACCCTTTCTCCTCTTAAAAGATGCTTGGTGCCATCCTCAGTCATGAAACTAACTATTCTACTATAACAGTCGATGTGATCCATGAACATTATCAACCAATCCATACTTAGAATTATATCATAAACATACATCTCCAACATAAATAAATCCCATTTCTTCTCATCTCCATCAACAGTTATAGAACATTCTCTACAAACAATGGCTTGACATTCTCTTTGACCAAGAGGAGTTTGAAGTTTTATTAAAAATTGAATAATCTGAAGTTTTAAACTTAGAAAATAAACAACACGAGAATTAATAATGGAATGTGATTCACTAGTATAAAATAACACTTGCGTAAGGGTATAATTCAAAAAGAATTATACCTTTCACCATAGATGGTCCAACCTAATCATCCAAAATCACCTACTCATCTTCGCATAATTTCTTAGTTGATACACTATGCTCTTTATTGCCTTGATGAGATTTACCTTGTTGAGGATTCATGGTATTCCTAGAATCACCATGGCTAGATCTGCTCTACTGCTGAGATTGATTCTACTATCATCGTCTCGTCGAATCATACGACACCCATGACACTTGAGGAGTGTCTTGAGAACATGACCTCAAAGCACCACAACAATAAATCTTAATATATCCCATGTTATTTCAATTATGGCAAGATCTTAGTTGTGTTATACACTCTTGCTTCATGTGGTTGAAGGAACCACATTGGAAACATCCATCTTTTGTCTTGGGTCTCAGAGAAATATTCACTTATCTATTTGTCTGATTATGATTCCCGCTCCCACCCTAAAAGTTGGTGTCCCTCTTCCACTTTCTCTTAGAACTATAGTTCCCACTGGTTCCCATGGGTATCAACATACTTCCTCCTCCCATAGCTATTGATATGTCTCATTCATCCATTGTCACTCTATTGACCATATCTGTATAATCAGTAATACATAGTATAGTAATCTTTAATAAAATATATGGTCTAATACTTAATTAAAATATAAGTTCTCCAATGATGCAGTAGCAGAAAATTTAGGTGTAAAGTGGATTAAATTCATGAATTGATCCACATACTCGGTGACAGAGAGATTTTCCTACTTCAGGCTGAAGAAGTCTGTCTTCCTTTGAATCTTGAACATGTGAGGATAGAATTATTTATTGAAAAATTCCTCAAAATCCACCCAAATATGGCCTTACTCCACTCTAGCATGCACTGCAAGATCCCACCACTAGAATGCAATATCCTTCAATATATACGTCTCCATCATGACATTTAGCTCTACTAGTGTGCCGATGAAATCGAAGATATGGTTTATCATTTTCAGCCACACCACTACCTTTTCTAGTTCAGAATCATATATGAATATTAGTGGATTATGTTTCTAGAATTCTACAGAATGATATAATAGTCTTATCTCATCCCTATGGTTCCCTATGTCTATAGCTTGAAATGCTTGGATGAAAATCTGAACTAGTTGTCAATTCACCTAAAGCTTCTGTGCAACCAAATTATATGAAGCTTCTTCCAGTTGGTTTATATGATGCCTATTGAGTTCCATTTTCTATACAGACAAGAAATTCCATAAGAATCACTCTCTAGAAACTGAAGGATTAACATTTCAAATTCTATCACTTGTACTATCTTAACATTACTTTACAAATTAACATTTTCCATGTTCTTCCATTTTTTTTGAAAACATTCAACTTGCTTTTTGAAAATAAAACCATTTTAAGAATACCACTACAATGCTCTTTTTCAAAATATTTAATTTGAAAATAGTTTCAAAATTTTCAAAAAAAAAAAACTTTGCAAAAAATAAAAAATCATTATTTTAAATGATGTATGCACTTCTAGTGGGAATTAATTTATTCTAGATGCGTGTCATTCTCATCTCATTAGCTAAAACCCATGACAATGAGATTTAAAACCTATAAGTGTCTTCAAAACACTTATGTTCCCAACTCCCTGGTAACTTTATGTTTAGTATAAAAAGGTTAGCTACCTATTTTTATGCTCTACATTTCTAGTCCCGATAATCCTACTCCTTTATAAGATCACCATCCATGGAATAGAAAAGAAAGAATTCAACTCCAAACTGATGACTACTTTTTCCACAAGGAAAGGAACAAGCTAATACCATTTATGTTAGAAATGATTTTGGACCGAAAAAAACTGATGCCATTTGTAACATTCCACCTTCTACTCATTGGATTGAGAAGGTGGGAGGATTCTACTTGGCCTTAAGAGACATCCCCAAGGCACCAAAGGCAAGAAATAATTTCCGAAGGGATTCAATACATGTGGGTGGCAATTTTACATTAAAGAATAAACCAACTAACCAAACCAATTACAAACAAAAAAATTACAACCAAACAATCCTCTAAATAATTCATGATAACCATTAAAGACAACCCAACATTTCATTTATCAAAATCAAACTTGAAACCCAATACCATAGTGGAAGAATATAAAAGAAAAGTAAATAGAAGAAGACAAACTAATAAAACTCCAAGGAAACCAAAAGACTCCAAGCTCCACATGCTTTATGATCTAACTTCCTCAAACAACCAATGTATCATGAGGTAGTGCTAAAGACCTATGATACTTTACCTTTTCCCATGTCTTGGTAGATGACATTTTCAAAAGCACCAAAGTTCCAAAGAAGGGGTGAGTACTAAAACTCAGTAGGTTTTCCCCAATGTCTTCCCTGCTCATGCCTCTAGGATAGAAGAGTTAGAAATAGTGTATATAAATTTTTTTCCAAAAACAGCTTATAAATAAATATAAAAAAGTTCTAAAACTGTTTATAACCAAATATAAACAACTTAAAAAACCGTTTATAATTAAATATAAACATGTTCTAAAACATTTCATAAAAAAATATAAACAACTTCAAAAATAGTTTATAACTAAATATAAACAAGTACCATATTAACCAGTTTTTCAACAATAACCATTATTCATATAAAGAAACCAAACAATGCTTAAAAATCATTCCACAAGTTCCATTTTGCATAACCATTACATTCCACATAACCACACCACTAACCGTGCATGATTTATTATGACAGTTCCATACTCATGAGCGATCTCTCATCAATATACCATGTCATTACAAGGTAATTATTTCCAATGTTCCATTACAACTTTGGCACTGAGCACAAGGTTATATTTCAACCAGGCCTTGTAAATGAAATATGAACACACACCCAAGTATTCCCAAAAAACTATTTCGATATTCCACAAGCCAAAACCATTTTAAGAAAACAATCATTTTCTTAAAAACCTTTCTCTAAAAAACCATTTCAAAAACCCAGAAAAGAAATATTTTAAAATTTCCATTTTAAAATCAGGAAACAAAATCACTTTTCACAACAATTCACTAAAATTACATAATTTCACAAAAAATAAATAAATCGCCACTAAAGAGGATTTATATCATGATTTTCACCAATATTAAACAATAAATATCAATAAAATAAGCGAATTTGAAACTAAGCCAATCAATTCTTCCAAGAGGAGTTGATATTGAAGCCACCTTGGGGAAAATGAAAAATGACATGAAAAACGGCACAAAAATGGGTTGAATATCCATGATCCCACTTGAGATCTCTTACCATATAAAGAACTGAGCTAAATCTAAACTTATTTGGCATCCAATACCTTTGATATACCCAAAATGGGTGTATATATAATGAACCAAGATAAGAAAAGAAGTATATCTAATAAATGCATCTAAAACAATGAAGAACGAGGCCCTATCCTAAGAAATTAGCTTCTAATCACCAAGGGAAACCTTCAGATCACCTCCGAATCAATAGGAGAAGCTTCTTTGACCTTTAGGGAAGATTTGTTTTTGAGTTAGAGCCTTTTTAAAAAAAATATGAGTGGTTAAAACCTTAATACGACCTAGATCCACTTTTAAGGATCCATGTTTGACCCGACACATGGTTAAGTCGTACGGTTAGACAAACCGCGTGCTAACCGTACGTTAGCCACTGCCTTGAGGATAACCTTGACAAAATCTATAAAAATACGTGACAACTATGCCGAATACACTACCTCATTTTCCCCAAATCTATTTTTTAAATTATACAGTTTCTCCTTGGATTTTTCATGATTCGGATAAACCGTGCACAGCTCAAGTTCATCCTCTTTAGCTCCTATCTCACTATGAACGGGTTCCTAAATTTTTTGAATGATTTCCAAAAACCATTCACCACCCATTAAACTATATAAAATCCACAAAACATTCCAAAATGTCCTCAAAACTTCCTAAACTTAACCCAAATACTTTACATACATAAAAATCATAATGAAAGGGTTATTAACCAGAAACCAGGGCTGATACAATGTCCACCTTCTTTTAGTAATTTTGATGACCCAATAGTTTTTGAAAAATGGATCAATACCATTGAAAAGATATTTTCCATTCTCCAGTTTTTATAGAATGAAAAATTAATTTTGGATGCCTATCATTTTGAAGGAGAAGAAGATCTATGGTGGAATCTTATCAAGAATACAAGGAAAAAAGATGAAATCGACTCCATGAAGTGGAATGAGTTTAAGGGATTATTTATTAATAATTACTTTCCTCATATTATTCATATGAAAATTAAAAAGTAATTACTTGAGGTAAATCATAAGGATGATTAATCAATTGGAACCTACGAGGTGAATTTTACAAGACTTGTGAGGTATGCTTTTGGTATTATCACCCAACCTGAAATTAATGTTGATCGATTTTTTAGTGTCTTAAAACCAACTATTCAAAGGGATTTATCCATAAGGAACATAATTATATATGAATAAATCATATAATGTGTTATATAGGTTGAAATAGATATCAGGGTTACCCATTAATATCATGGTTTTGATAAGAAAAGAAAGGTAGAATTCAAAGGAAACTCTAAAAACCATGGGGAGAAGAAGATGATATTTCCTTAATGCTCAATGTGTGGAAGGAAACAAGACTGAAATAGAATTATGGGAAAAAATAAATGTTTTAAGCTTGTAAAAGAGTTTTATAGAGTTGATTAATGCTGAAGTAATGGGAATATGTTAGATAATGACGTGAATAAAGAGAACGCTCCATATAATTCCCCACAAAGACTCCGTTGTATTAAATTAAAGGTTTATGGGAATTATGACAACCAATGATCAAATATAAAGAATAATGATGATGCTCAATTTCAGAAACCTCTTAAGCTAAGAGACAAAGGGAAATATCAAGGGATAAATATTTTTGATGAGGGGTATGATAATAACATGGTAAAAGGTACAACTACCATCCACTCTAGAATTGCTTATGTCTTATTTAATTATGGACCCACCCACTTGTTTATAACTAAATAATTTGATAAGGGTATCATAATAACACATAAATTATTAGATGTTTAATTATCTATGGAATCCCCAAATGGTATGATGATCGCACCTCAAGTCTATGATTCTTCCCTAGTTGATGTTTATGGGGATGTGCTTCTTAAAAATCTTATTATCCCCCCTCTAGTAGAATTTGATATTATCTTAGGCATGGATTGGATTTCTCCATATAAATATTATGTGGTTGTTTTTAACACACTTTTCCATATCTTATTTTGTATTTCAATTGTATTTTTATTATTAAAATAATGTATTTTGTTTAATAATTATCAGTTGTTGTCTTTTTTTGCATATAATTAATAAGACATTGATTTTTTGTTTTAATTTTATTTGAATTGATTGTTTTAGATATTTTTGAACAATTTAAAGTTTAATAGTTTATTTTTTATTAACTTTTATCGTTTGTATTCCTGGTTTTTTGTTTTAATTATCACCATTCATTTTCATTCTTTTTTTTATTTCATTTTTATTTCATTTTTTTGTGTTTTCAAAATAATTATTCCATTAATTATTTTATATGATTAATTATTTGTTTAATTAATAATTCTTCATTTTTCGTTAATATTTTTATTTAATTTTTGTTTTTATTTTCAGTATTTTAGTATTTAATTTAATTTTTTCTTATGTTTTCATTAATTTAATATAATTCGATTGATTTATTCATTATTTTAATTTGAAAATAAATAATTTTAATTTTCTTTGTTTCTTAATTTTTTTGCCCTCATTATTTTTTTGTAATTAAATTTCATTTTTTTAGAAAAATTTAATCTTTTAGATTTTATAAATGTTAAATGTTTTATTTATTTGTTTGAAACATTAAATAAAATAATTTATTCGTTCAATTTTGTAAGCAATTATTTTTTTAATATGTAATTTTATTTTTTCTTTTGTTTTATTTTTTTCTGTATTTTAAGAGTTTTTTTTCAACCAAATGTTGCTACCACCTTCCCCTATTATCTCTAGTGAGCCACCGCCATTACCTCTTTAGTAGTGCTTCCACTAGCTTCTCTTCAGCAGTACTTTGACATATCATTTCCCACTACTAGTCCCCCTAGATCCACTGCCAGAAATAGAGAACTCCAACCCAACATTAGCCTCAACCACCACCAGAAACAGAGTACTCCAACCCACTATCAGCCTCACCTACCACTATAAATAGAGCACTTCAACCCACCATTGGCCTCACCCACCGCCAGACCCTCTTGAGCCACTGCTAGAAACATAGCACTCTAACCCACCATTAGCCTCACCCACCACTGAAATACCCACAATCACTATCCCACACCCACCACCAACAACACCCACCACCATCACCTCTTTAATGATGCTTCCATAAATATTAACCACATCCATCCAATCCACTGGAAGCACCACAGATCCATCGTTGCAACCTAGTCACCACCGTAGATTGAATCAACCTGAAGAAATCCAAGCTGAAAGTTCACACCAGATGAAGCCAAACCCCAATACCTTAATACTGACCTTGATCCAAGCTTACCTAAAGACCCACACTGTTCCTAGATCTGTATCCATCACCAACATTACTAGATAAGTTTTAACCACCGAACATCGCCGCTACTCTAGATCCTAAAACCCGAGCTCTAGAAACCATCAAACCCTCATTGGATCTGCTGAAGAAGAATAAAGATGAAGGGGATGATTCAAAACCTTTACACAAATTTTCTTGTTCGAATGAACCAATTTCCATGGATGAATGAAGTTGGAACTGCAAGGCGAAGATGAATGCAAGCCCCATAATTTATGCACCGACTATGTTGCACCTCCTCGCCACTCGAGCTCACACCTGTTGAACCAAAACCCTTCTACTGAGTCTCCCCCTTAGAACTCCTCATGAAGTTGTTAGAAGCCCTTCCCCCCCCTTGGAGAAGATCTGCATGTGGTAACTAAGTAAATAAGAAATAAAAAAACAAAAAAACAAAAAACAAAAAAAAAAACAAAAAAAAAAACAAAAAAAAAACAAAAGAAAACTGTTAATATAATTAATATAATTGTAATTATAACAATTATAATAATAAAATAAATATAAATAATTAATAATATTAAGTATATTTATTTATAAATACATATATTTATGTACATATTTTATAATTATATAATTAAATTAAGTAATATATATATATATAATTTTAAATATAAATAAATAAATATTATAATATGTAGAGACCCGAAGCTTATCGTACATGGACATTACATTACTTTTGCGGAATACTTAGTACATAACAAAAACACACACACAAGGATCGTAATAGTTTAGTGTCTTTGGAAACTCGGAATATAATCTTCTAATCGTGGTGAAAGATCTTCAAAATCTCCCATAAAGATCTTCCTTTTTTTTACCTAAAACCTTTCTTTATATCCTGGGGAAAAGAAAACATAAAAGGGTGAGCTCAAATGCCCAGTAAGGGTAAACAAAATAAATATCAATCACATCATATACATAAGCACATAACTTTTGGAAATCTTAACCTGCAAAAGAGATCATAATTTCATAACATGGGGTAAATCATGGCAGTGAAATGTAATCACAATAATCATAACTTAAAACATGAAACTTTGTGGCATTCACACATAATCATAGAGAATCATTTCTTGTTAGTCAAGACTCATTGCCAAGTCTATCTTAGTGGACAAAGTCCCTTTCTGAATCGAGTAACCCTCGTTTCAGTCCTGTTTCACTGAACCGGTATAACCTACCATTCCAGCCATGTCTATCTCATGAGATATAAAATCTTTACCCAATGCATTGGAGGGAGATATAGGTCCCACCCATCTCATAATGATACCATTCTTATGTGTGCCACAAAATCATAAATCATACATCATTTCATAACCCATGTAACAAAAATGGGATTCTTAAACAACATGACATCATAAAACCATTCATATAAGATAAAGGAATTCATAAACATAATTCCATTACAAAATAGTCAAATCAATGTAAAAATATGGATAAAAAACAGAACCCTTTATTATCTTAGATGGAAAATAATTTTGATAAAACACTTGAAATGAATTCTTGAGGAAAATATCCTTTCTTCTTCAAAATCAATTTCTTTTCACAAAACATCATGGAATTTTAAAAGAAAGAGATTTTATTAAAAATAGTCATGAAATCTTTTGGAGGAAGCTTCATAAAAATAAGGCTTTATAAAACCGTAAAAATCCATTCGTGCCGTTTAAGATAAAAAAAACATTCTTCGTACTTTTGTCGGAAAAGTCAAAAAGTACCTCGTACGAAAAACGACAAAAGATTCCTTTCATATCTTTTAAAAAAAAACTTACCGAAGGGTAAAATTGGATATAAACTATTGTAGAAGGATGGAAATAATATTACATATTGAAGGAACATGGATGTGGATGATAAAATACACCCCAGTAATTACCAAAGTAAAAACAATCTCGGATAAAAGTGAGATTGTGATATTTCCCTTACCTTATGTCCGACTTGCTTTGTAAGTGTCCGAACCTCCTCTTCTTTGAAGCGCCTCTTTGAGACCTCCTCTTAGGGCACTAAAATTGGTCTTTGAGGAAGACCAGAACCTCTAGGATGTTTCTAGGGAAGTGGAGAAGAGATTTTGGCAGGGGTTGGCCGAGCTTGAGTGCTCAAATTGGTGTGAGGAGGAGGGGGAGGAGGTGTCCTTTTATAAGGGAGGAGAGGGGCACCTTAGGAATACCTCAAAATATTATTTTATATTAATGTCAAAATCGGTTTATAATGGTTCCAAATGGTCTTATTTCAAAGCTAAAGTGGGGATGTGTCGAACTCCTATCAACCAATAGGATTTAGACAAGTTTAGGGTATTATTTTAACCTTATCAATTAGATTTAACTCTAAGTTAATTAATTTAACTTTTACCGTGTCTTTTTGTTTTCTTTCACTATATGGTTAATACACTTACTATAACATGCCAAACGAACCCCAAATTGTTTATTATTAATATATATATCCTTATCTAAGTCATTTGGCCGAACCTTAGATTTTTAGGAATAAAATAACAATTAGTAATATAATATTTGATTTAAAAACTATTTTGTGTCAATTTTGACACTATTTGATATATGATTTTTGTGAAAGTCATAACAGAATTATATGTTCGAACCAAGTTGATTAAATCAACACTAATATATCATAGTAACCTATAAAATTAGTGGAATTCATAAAAAGTCTCAAATTACATTTATTTTGGTGTTTATAACATCAATTATGTCAATATTTCATTAATAAGATAATTTCTGCATCATCTTTGTGTCATAAATAAATTAAATTATTTGATGTCTAAAAATTACAAATAAAATGTCATCATTTAGGAAATATTTTTAGATTTCTAATGAATATTTACAATTGAATTTATCTTATGTATAACCCCATATTAAAAATGATTTACTTATTAAACTTTGATTTTAACTATTTTAACCCTTCTTTAAATAAATTAATAATAATTGTCCTAATCTAATCCAAGTGGGCCTAAATGGTCATATTTTATTCCTAATTTTGTTTTTGGTCGAATTAAACTTGTCCAATAGAATTAGGACATGTGTTAGGGTAATATTAATATCATATTTACCCTTAGTTACCCTATTTACTATTAACCGCAGTAAAAAAAGTAAAAAGTTACTATTCACCAAAAAATTATTTTTATCTCATTGAACCACATTTTTACTTACTGATATCAACCGTGTCTGTCGGATTTTCAAAATTCCATTCACAGAAGCGGTAAAATTAAGTTTTATGCAAAATTCAGTTTTTAACCTACCACTTAGTGGTTTCACTATTCATCAAAAATTGAAAGTTTTCAGAAAAAAACCAAAATTTCATCCTAAGCTATATTTCATATTCCGAATTCAAAAATGAAATCTATTTTACCAAATTCATAACATTGAAGTTGCATTAATTAATTTTATAATTAAATTCCGCTGTTAAAATAAATAGCGTGTTTTTAGGAAACAAAATATATCAAAAGATTCACACTTGATTATGTCTGGTTTAAATGTGAAATTACAACCAATGACCAACATTGTATTAAATTGTAAAAATATATTCTAAATATACTTTAAAACCACTCAAATTAATAATTTATCTCTATTAATTATTTTGATTAAAAAAGTTGTTTTTAATTATAATTTAGTAATTTTCACTATTCATCAGAATATGGAAGTTATCCGAAATGTACCAAAATTTCACCTTAGGCTAAATTCGATACTTCGAATCCAAAAATGAAGTCCATTTTGAGAGATAAAATTTCTAAAATTTAAAAAGTGGTTATTACTATTCATAACGGCTAGTTTTAATAATATCTTAATAGCATATCGTTGTTTAGTGAAACTTGGTGTTGCGTACAACACACGCTATCGTGGAAGGTCGCGATTGCGTGTAATGGAAGGAAAGTCAAGGGTGCGTGTTGTGAAAGCTCCTTTTGGTGTAGCGTACAACACAATACATTAATAAAATTAAAAAGAATATTTTTCATAAAATCTCGGGCTGTTACATAATAAATATATTTATTTATAATAATATTAGTAATAATGAATAGGTTTTTAGCACACATATATATATATTTAATAACTAGTTATGTTGCAAATAGATGTATAGTTATGAATAATATTTATAAGTATTTTTTTATTAATATTAATAAGTTTATCAAATACATGTACGTATATATATTTATGTGTTAGGTAATATATATATATATATATATATATATATAATTGTAAATTTATCGCATTAGAATTGCTTGATTCATGATTTTATTTTTGTTTGCTAGAATCGAGTAAGAGGAGATCATGGGGGCTTTAGCGTAATCACTGGGCGATCATGGCCATTAAGCATCTCACTTAGAAAGGATCTAGGAGTGGGATCATAAATTATTGCATAGATCGAGGCTATAAAGGGGTTGATCGTTTTGTTTTGAGGGGATTGTGCTATGGTCACCAATGAGGAGGAAGTGGCACCGTGAATGTGCCATGAAAAAGTTAGGGAGATTATCCTAGAGTGGTGATAGGAGCTAGAAATGAGAATCAGAATACTCCCGAAGCAACAGGAGTGGGGAATCAACATTGGGGACCAGGAGACTCACATGACCCCGGGGGATCCATTCCACAACTTCATTCCACTTCATCATAATAGACCACCATATAGGAGTGGGACATTAGAGACTATAGACCACAAGTCACCACTTTCATCAGGAATTATGAAAACGACACAGATTAGATATTTGGAGTTTCTAGAGATCGATATTCAGGAGGGAGAAGACTCTTTTATCTTAAATTCTATTTTCTTTATTTTTTATCATCAGTAACTTCTATATTTTTAATTCTTTTAATGTGTTAAATTCAACCATTATTTTCAACTAATATAATTTGGGGGAATAGGCTTATCCAGTTGATCAATTTTATTCTTTTTCGGTATTTTTATTTTATTGAATGCTTCTCTCTCTACTTCTCTCTTCAGACAAACATTTTTTTACAAAACCTCAAGAATCAGTGAAAACTAATCTTGATCAGGCTTTAAATCAATCTATCTTTAATTGGATGATTTTATTCAAAAAGTGAATAAATATCAAGAGATAAGTATACTGATTTCAATTAATATTTTGAACTCCGTGATTAACTGATTGGTTATCACTTGGTGATTGAATGATTTGTATAGTTAATAAATTGTAGGGTCCATTTAATCATAGGTTGACCTGATGAAATATATGGTCAACCTCTTTCAATCAGATCTAGATGTTTAAATTTAAATGCATGAAGAAAGGAAAATTATTATAAAACCGGCCATCCAATTTCCCCTATTCATCAATTAATTGTTCTCACAATTTTTTCTATTATTCTATCTCTCCTACCCATCTGCACACACAGTCAATATCAAACTCACACATAAATATTCATTCTCTTCATTATTTATTAATCATACTCCACTGTTTATTTAGTTATTTGTTTTAATTATTCCCTTGTTTTTTGTCTCTAGCATAAATCAGTCGTTCCCTATAGTTCGATCATCTTACCAAAGTACTAGTTGTAGGTATTAAGTATGCTTATAAATATTAAATTCACCCACGTTTGACGATGAACATGTCATAATCCCACATCAATGTTATGGAAATGAAGTCACATTTTATATTCAAAACCAACCTATGATCATCTATCAGTGTAATGATAAATATGAACTTCCAATGGAAATAGAACCCACTGTATGGGTCTTTATTGCTTTTCAAAAGGGGTGTTTATCTAATATAGTTAGGGAGTAACTCAACATCGATGATGTTTTAGGTTGATACTATTGATTTTTGGTCTCATTTATGGATAGAATATTGTGATCATGTTGATTTATTATTGGGGAACACATAATTATGTGGAAATAATGCACAATGTTGATTTATTTCTTATAAATGATTGATGTTACATATAAAAAATATTATAAATAGAAAAATTTAGTATTTTTATAGTTATATGGATGATCAATATTTATCCACTAAAAAATATGGAACTATTTAATGATCATATATAGATTTTGAGGATGTGTGAAATGCCTTTATCATGTTATATTACATAAGGATATTGGGTTTTCTATATGTTTTATAGATGTGTTTAAAGTTACTTTCTCTTTAAAAAGGGTTTTTTGATACTTAAACATCCCTATGTATCTATTTTGGTTGTGGTTAGTCCATGACAATTAACTTCTAATCATTTTAATGTTAATTTATAATTATAATTTAATTTTTATAGTTTTCTTTTCTAGTGGATTTTGTGGTATTTGAAAACTATGTTTTTCTTCTCATGTGAATGGATATTTCTAAAGTGGAATGTTTTTGTTTCTAAATAATATGGTGGGTGGAAGATATGATTTGTTACTTCTATTTATTTTTGATCTATTTTGATGTTTTTTAGAAACTATAGGTTCTTAAGACAAAATAACATTATGGTGGACCTATTTTAATGATTATAGGAATCTAAAAACTATTTGATTCAAATGTGGGTTCATCTTAGAGTCATTTTTTAGTCATTGGATCCCTTTATTTAATATTCTTGATGGAAATAATTTATTTACTAGGATTTTTAAATCATAGATGGAATGTTTCTTGTAAATTCTCTATATATTTATAACATATGATCCCAACCTCATCAATTATAGATATTAATTCATTCATAGAAAGTGGTGAATCATTATTTGTAGAGTTTGAGTGACTATTTTAAACAATTTATATGTGAGATCTCTTTTTTAAATTTAAAATTTGTATTGTCCATGTATGGGGAGTTATTCTTTATCATGTTATCCCATGTAACCCTTTCTATTCTCCTTATTTTAAATAAAATTTTATGGGGTCACTACTAGAAAATTGGGAAAATGGATTGTAGGACTTGGGTGATGGGTTCTGGAAGTCACTTATACTATGTAATACTTTCCTATATTGGTTATCCTCATTTCTAATTTAAAAAACCAAACACATCCCTCCCTCACTTCCCCACTCCTTATCCCCCTCCTGACATAAACCCTAACCCTCTCTATACACACTCTGATTCAAACACCCCATTGTTCTCAGGCCCCATTTCCATTGATCATCAATTTGTCAACTCCAACATAAAGTTTCTCCACAACCCCAACCCTATCTACCATCCCACTTTAAAACTGTTGCACATATTTTAGAGTTCTACGACTTTAAATTTTCATCTTTGTTTCCTCATACCTCTACATATCCTTCTCCAACATCATCCAAACACCTCTCCTCTTCTATTACCATGCCCTCTATTCCTTGCCTCTAACCGCATAAATCCACTACCCCCCTTGGGTGCTATACTGCCACCAAAAATAAATTTAATTTGTAAGTTCTATTTTTTCATTAATTATCCATTTATATTATAAAGTTATACTCTAAATTAGTAGATTTTTCGTGTTTTATATGAAATGGTTATGTTAAATATTTTTATAAAAATAAAATTAATATATTCCCTACTTTATTTATAGAAACATTGATGTTTAATATTTGAAAATTATTGTATCACAGATTGAACATGAATATGATAATGAAATATTACCTATTTTCAGAAATTATTGGCTATCAATTGATCAAAAAAGTTATGTTCATTTTTCCTTCATGACTTTTATGTGTCTATTTTATATTTATATTGAATAAATATTTTGAATCACAATATTTTCTCTTGAGTTTAAATTTTTAGTGCTTATAAATTATTTATTCTGAACATATTTATTATTCATTGTGAACTAAATTTTCTTTAACTCAATTTAATTCAAATTCCATTATAGAAGAAAAATATATGTCTCTTTAACTATTAATTTAATTAGTGCAAATAGCCAACCCTAGTTTCCTAGATTTTTTGACTTATTTCATTACATTAGCACGGTTACAAGAAAGTTGTATCATAAAGGAACAAATTAGTTTAGTAGTTTTAAAAACCAAATACATACATGAGTTTAATATTACAACTTGAAATGAAATACATAATAGAAAATCCATATGACTCATATATTATCCATGCAAGTCATTCATAATATTCATCGGCACAACCTAGGGAAAATATAACATAAGAAAGGGGTGAACTCAAATGCTAAGTAAGGGTAAGTAATAAAGCAGAAGTTAGCATAAAAATAAACACTAAGCATGATGAAAAACTAAAAATAAATGCCTTTAAAAATATTCTTGACAATAACATGTAAGGAATGAAAGTTGATTAAATATGGCCATATAAATGATCATAAGAGATTGAAAAATATCCATTGATATTATACTAGTTTAATAATTACATATTTT
Organism: Viscum album; assembly: GCA_963277665.1. Taxonomy (NCBI): domain Eukaryota; kingdom Viridiplantae; phylum Streptophyta; class Magnoliopsida; order Santalales; family Viscaceae; genus Viscum; species Viscum album. The sequence goes on along the minus strand of OY728140.1, from coordinate 1,178,234,845 downwards.
ATCAATTTCTAGTACCATAATGAGGGAATTCATAATTCCGTACATCTAAAACATATTATCAAGGCCTCATCCAAATGTATGAAAATACTAGGGTAAGGCCTTAGCCAAAACCCAATTCTGTTTTGTCTCATGAGACATACTGATGCATCAAGGGGATATAGTGGTCCCCACCCATCAATTTATAATTCCAATGAATTCCTCATATGAAAGAGTCTAAATATAAACAACATGAACATATGAAATAACTTTCCCCCAATCTATACACATAAACACTAACCATTATGAGTATTATGGTGAATCGTATCAAGATAACACATCCACAGTCAAACTGATCATAAACCATTTAATACAATATTATAGATTATAAACATAATATATTAACCTTAATAAGACATAAATTTGAATAGAGGTGTTGAAATAGACAAAAACACACTAAAAAATCATAAGGAATTTTGGAGAGAAATACACTTTTATTTTGAAAAAAATAGTTTTTTTGGAAAAATATTTGCATAAAACCAGAAATAAACTAAGGTAGTTTTTACATGATGAAATTATTGGTTTTATAAAAATAATTTTTGCTTAAAAAATATTATATAGTTCCCTTTAAAATAGGTATTAATTTGAGATGTTCCCTTGAATCTAGCTTGTTTATTGGGAAGAATTGAGAAAGATCTTTATAAAACATTTAACTCCCCATAAAATAAAGAAATATTATGATTGGTAAACTTATATAGAAAATTAAAACATAATTTATAATGAGTTAATTAGAATAATTAAGAATTTAATTATTATTAATAGAGATAAAGAGCAACCCAAAAGAAAATGGAGGTTCAGGTAGAAAACCCTTACCTTGTGTCTGAATGTGTTCTGCACTCAAGATTAATGCCTTGGATACCAAAATTAAATCCATAAATTATTTAATTCATAACAATATTTACATGTTTTTTATTCTGAATAATTTTATTAAGTTCATTTATTGAATTTTTATTAGTTATAAGATACAAATTTATCACTCAGGAGCATTCCTTTCATTGGTTTTTCATGATCGGTATAATTGTATATGATAATGATAGTTCATGTGGAATGAGTATAATTATATAGAATTGAATTTAAATGATATTTATGAACATAAATTAGTGTAAATTTATATACATATCATTTGGTTATATAGTATGAGTATGAATAATTAGATAAAACATTAAGTGATAATCATTTATATTTTTACGGTAGTTTCTCGATCACAATGAACTAGTTTTGTTCTATTATTTAATGTCATGTATAAATTATGGTTGAAGAATAATTACATAATATATAATACATATTTTAGAATTTGTTTCAACCATTAAAATGGTTTCATGACCATCCTTTAAGAATAAATTAACGAATAAATTTTCGTCGTCAATGAAGTTTGTAAATCGGCACCTACCGAACAATGATTTTGTTTTTAAAATAAGAGAGAGGGAGAGTAGTTTTAGGAAGAATATTTCATTAAAATGATATCATTACATTATATATATGATACTAGAGTTATCATGATATTTTTAAGAGAGGAGGTGAGTAGAAGATAAGAAAATAAAATAAATTGAAAATGAAATGAAAAGAAAAAGGAAGAGGGTTTAGATCTTGAAATGTCCTCCTTGAGAACCTCATTAAGGGAAGGGGTTTTGGTATTTTGGAAAGACCAATATCTCCTAGACACGGGGAGGTACTAGAATAGATTATTTGAGCAAAACACTGAGAACCTTCAAGGCTTATAGGAGTGAAGAGAAGAGGGAGTGAGGGGTGGTTTTTATAGTTGAGAAGAGGAGGGTTTTTCCATTATTTTAATCATTATTTTATTATTTTGGGTCAAGACTATGAATAGTATTGATTCTTGTGTCTCAAAACAGTAAAATGTGCATTTTAGTCTGAACTAATGGCCATTTACATCATCCATGACTAAAAAATGATGTAGAAATTCATTTATTTAGCATGTTTTGTAAATTATGGAATTTCATTATTCACCAAAAATTCAAATATTTCTAAAAGATACGAAAAATTCACCCCAACCATTTGTTGATGTGTAAAATTAAAAAATGAAATCCTTTTTATCAAAATAATTTTCTAAATAATAGAAATTTAATTTTTAAACAAAATCATTATTTACTTGAAAAATACAGATTTTAAATTTAAAAATAATTTTATAATACTTTCAAATATTAACCAAGGTCTCATTAAATTAGAATAAAATCTTAGGGAAAAAATATTTATTTAGGAATAAATTTTATGAAAATGAATTTATTAATTTATTAATTTGAAAGTGAAATTTAATATTTATTACTCACAAAAATACCAACACTTAATTATTAATTTTCAAAAATACTCTATTTTATTTATAAGGTGCTTAATTTTTATTTATAATTACATGTGTGAGGTTAATATTAATATGGGCACATTACTATTGATAAGGGTATGTTACTATTCATACGGGTAAGTTAGTCTTCACCAAAAAATGTAAGTTGATCCTATCAGACTGGAAATATTTTACTTATCATAACCGTGTATGCCAGATTTTTGAAATTCAAATCACAGGACTAGAAAAATCATTTCTAATGGCTAGGTTATAACTATATCTTATAAATTTACAAGTGTTTTTTCTCATAGAATCGGTGTTCAATTAATTATATAATAAATATATTTTTAAATCCTTTGGGTGTTAAATTCTTCCCCCTCATATAAAAATTTCATACTCAAAATTTCTAGATTGTTACCTCATAAAAATATTTGGTTAGTTCTTCATCATAATATCATCAGGATCCCACGTCACCTCTTCCATTTTATGATTTTTCAAAATAATCTTTACTAGTTGAGTCATACTATTCTTAAACACCTGTTCTTTAGTGTCCATAATATGGATAGGCTCTTCACAGAAAGATAATTCAGGTTCCAATTCTATACCTTCATTTGTGAGTACATATATTGGGTATGGAATGTACTTTCTCAACAATGAGACATGGAACATATTTTTTACCTTCGAAATGATAGGTGGTATTGCCAAATGATAAGACACATATCTAATTCTCTCTATAATTTCAAAATGATCAATGTACCTGGGGCTTAGTTTACCTTTCTTCCCAATTCCTATAACACCCTTCCATGGAGATACTTTTAAGAAAAAATGATCTCCCACTTAAAATTCCTAATCCTTCCTTTGATTATTAGCATAGCTATTTTTCCTACTTTGAGTTTCTTTGATATGGGTTTGAATAGTCTTTACCTTCACTATTGTTTCCTCCATAATATCTTGGCCCCAAAGATTCCTTTCACCAACTTTATCCCAACAAGTTACTATACAACACATCTTTCTATACAATGATTCATATGGTTCCATTTGAATTATATAATGTAAACTATTAGTGTAGAAAAACTCCACCAAAGGTAAATACTGATCCCACATACCTTGAAACTCATGTTATCATAGTCTCAACATGATTTGTAAAGTTTGGATTGTCCTTTTTGACTGCCCATCAGTTTGGGGGTGATAAGAAATACTCAAACAAAGCTCAGTGTCCAAATATTTCTGAAGACTTTTCCAAAATTTCGATGTAAATAGAGGATCACGATTAGTCACTATTAAAATAGGGTATTCATGAAGTCTTAAAACTTCATTGATATAGAGTCATGCAAGGAGTTTTAGTTGAAAATCATCCCTTATAGTGAGGAAATGTGTAGATTTCGTAAGTCTATCAACAATTACCCATATTGCATCATTCTTTGTTGCAGTTTTGGGTAATCTATTGACAAAATAAATGGTGATTTCATCACATTTATGTGTAGGAATAGTTATAGGTTCCATGAATCCTCTAAGATGTTGTCATTCAGCTTTCACTTGTTGATAGAATAAATATCTTGATACATAATTAGAAATTTCCCGCTTCATGTTGTCCCAACAGAAATATTCTTTTTAAATATCTATACATTTTAGTGATACTGGGGTGTATAAGGAAATTAGAGCTATGTACATCATCAAAAAACTCCCTTTTCAGCTTGGGTATATAGGGAATACATAGCCTCTTCCCAAATTTTAAAATTTTATCATCACACACAAAGTCTTCCAACTTCCCATCATTCACTCCATTAATTTTCTTTTAAATATTCTCATCATCAAAATAAGAAGATTTAATCCTTTATAATAAATATTGTTGGGAAACCAATTAAAAAAGTAATGATGTTTCACCTTCTTTGATAATTTCCATATCCATCCTCACTAGATCCATGTATATAAGATCCTTTTCAATCCTAAATTTGTTTAGGACTCCATGATCATTTCTTCTTAATGCATCAACTACCTTATTTTCCTTTCCTTGGTGGTAGTGTATGGAATAATCATAATTATTGAGTAGTTCAATCCATTTTATTTGCATCATTTTGAGTTCTTTCTATGAGAAGATATATCTCAAGATCTTATGATCTGTATATATCTCACATATTTCTCCACATAGATAATTTCTCCATATCTTTAGATCCCATATTACAACTGCTAACTCAAGATCATGAGTTAGAAAGTTCTGTTCATGAATTTTCAACTACCTTGATGCATAGGCAATAACTCTATCATTCTGCATAAGGATACAACCTTGTCTTTTATTTGACGCATCACTATAGACCACAAATCTAGCATTCCTATATGGTAGAGTAAGGAACATAGCATTCACTAATACCCTCTTCAATTATTCAAAACATTTTTCACATTATTTTTTCTATATGAACTTAACCCCTTTACGAGTAAGCTTGGTTAACAGGTTGGCTATTCTAGAGGAGTTATAAATGAAACACCGATAATAACCTTCCAAACCAATAAAACTATGTTCCTCGGTTATGTTCGTTGGAGTAGGCCATTTCTGAACTATCTTTTTCTTTGTAGGATCAACTAATATTTCATCCTTAGAGACAATATGGCCAAGAAAAGAAACTTCTTGAAGCCTGAATTCACACTTTCTAAACTTCCCATATAACTTGTTTCTTATAAGAGTTTTTAGAATAATGTGCAATGATTCTCATGATCTTCGTAGCTTTTGTAGTATACCAGGATATCATTAATAAATACAACAAAAAATCCGTCAAGATATTCCTTGAAAACTTTATTCATTAGATACATGAAAACAGAGGGTGCATTAGTCAGTTCAAAAGGCATTACTGTAAACTCGTAATTCCCATACCTGTTTTGAAATGCTATCTTTGGAATATATTCCTTCCCCACATGAAACTGATGATATCTATATATAAGGTTAATCTTTGAAAAATATTAGGCTCCATGAAGTTGATTAAATAAAACATCAATGTGAGATAGGGGATACTTTTTCTTTATTGTAATAGCATTTATCTCCCTGTAGTCAATGCACAACCTCATAGATCCATCTTTCTTCTTAATAAAAAGAATAGGGGATCCCCATAGAGAAACACTAGGGAAAATAAATCCTTTATCACTCAATTCATCTTGTTTTTTTATTCATTTCTACAAATTCCACAGTGTCCATTCTATAAGGAGTCTTTAATATAAGCCTTAAAATAGGAATTAAATCAATAGAGAACTCAAATTACCACTCTGGAGGATGTCCAGGTAAATCCTCTAAAAAAATCAATATATTCTTGCACAACAGGTACATTATCAATTTGAATATTTATTTACTCACCCATAGATATTGTGTTCACATCCTCACTAAGAATTAAATTAAGTAGAGATATCGGGGGTGGATCTAGATAAGAATGAGATGGTGGTGTTTCTAATCTAAAGATAATAGATTCTACACCTTCCTCACAAATCATAATTTCCTTCTTCTTACAATACATTTTCACATCATATTTTGAAATCCAATCCATTCCAAGGATTATGTCAAATTTGACCATAGTTATGATGATAAAATTAGCAGATAAAGCATATTTATAGGCTACAATGGGAAATTCTTGACACATATTTTTTGCAATGAGACTCCCCTTAGGGGTTTTGACAAAAAACTCCCTTATTAAGGAGAATTTGAAATATCTAATTTTTAAAGAAAATTGGGAATATATAAAGGAATACAATGATCCAAAATCTAATAAATTATTTTCTAAGTTAGATTAAATGATTATAGTACCTACCATCACATCTTTAGGAAATTCATCTTCAGTAGTTGTAATCACATAAGCTTGGCCTTTCTCCCCTGGCCTTCTCTAGGGAATGTTTACTTGATGCTTAGGAAAATAATTAGCATAATGTCCCATCTATTTAAAATTATAAAATTGAATATTGGTAGCTTATTTCTTTCCCTTGAAATCTCAATATTGGTGGCCTCTTTCTCCATATTCATAACAGACTTTTTTCCTTTTAAGTAGGATCTAGGGTGTTTCTTTCCACAAGTATCACATTTTGGAAAAATCCCCTTTCTATTCTTCCCTTTATACATTCTTTCTTATTCCACCCCTTCTTCTCTTTCATTCCTTTAAAGTCATAAGACTTGGATAATTATATACTTGTATTGATTGAACATGAGACTATATATTTTTATGATGAGAATGTTTGGAAAACCAATTCCCTTCAGAAGAATGGTTTTAAACTATCAAATAATTGATAAATATTTCTCCTTGAATTAAATATGCAGTCTTTGACATGCCTTGATAGCCTTGTAAAATTGACTTCATACTTCGCAACATTTTTGTCCTCTTTTTGTCTCAAACTCAAGAATTTACTCTCCATATCTGCTCACTATTCTCTAGGAAAACATTTTTATAATAATATTTCCTTAAATACCCTCCATTACATTTATTCTATTTATTCTTTCTCATTTTTGTTTTGAATTAACGACCACCACTGATCCACATCTCCTAATAGATGATAAACTTCCCTGACAACCTTCTTCCTTTCGTTACATCCGAAAGCATGAAATATATTCTCTAAGGAAATTATCCACTACTCCGCTATTAATGGGTTTGTAGTCCCATTGAATGATAGAGGTTGTTTTCGCATAAAGCGGTCTAACATTTCTCCTCTATGTTGTGGTTCAGGATGCTCCAAATGGGTAATGTAATTATTCATAACCTAAGTTATCTATCCCAGTATAGTTATAAGTTTCTCAACACCAATCATATCTACAGTACCAATATCATTATCTTTAATATGAGGGTAATCCCTACATGGGATATATGTATTTATATTGTTTCCATTCCTTAAACTAGGAACCATTTATAAATAATAGATCACACTAGATTCGGTTATGAGTCATAATTTATAGTATCAACTTGAAAAATACTTAACAGAATTTAAATCCTAGGAATAGATAATCTCACAATCCTAAACATCATTTCTTTGAGGAAAAAATACCTTTTAAATCCTTCATAATGAATTATAAATAAAATACAAATTATCCTAAGAATATCCTTGAGAGTTTCAAACTAGGTGCACAGTAAGGCCCATTATCGTGTACTAGGTTACCCTAGGTCAAGCCCGAAACACCTTTTATGAGTTGTTACTCCCTACCACATTTTTGCCAAAACCACATCCAATTGTATTATCTTGAAAGTTATGTATTTTCTAGGAAGATACATATAATCTCTTCCTTACCAAAATTCTAGGATGTTCTTGTATGTTTATCCTCAAAGTCCATTTTAGGGTTTTGTTCCCTAATCTATGTTTTCTAAATATAGTTTCCAAGGATTCTAATAAACTTCATCTAATACCAAATGTAAAGACCCATACCCAGTTTCTTGGAGCTGGTAACTTATTTCATTACATTATCATGATTACAAGAAAGTCATATCCTAAAGGAACGAATTAGTTTAGTAATTTTGGAAAACCAGATACAAACATAAGTTTAATATTACAACTCTAAATAAAATACATAATATCGAATCCATATGACTTTTTTATTATCCTTATAAGTCATTCATAATATTCATCTTCACAACCTAGAAAAAATAGAACATAAGAAAGGGGTGAGATCAGGTGCTCAACAAGTGTAAGTAATATAGTGGAAGTAATCATAAAAATAAACACTAGGCATGATGAACAACTAAAAACACAAGCCTTTATAAATATACTTGAGCATAATATGACAAGAATGAAAGATGATTAAATATAGACATATAAATGATAATAAGAGAATGAAACATAACTATTGATATTATTCAAGTAAAATTATAACATGTTTTATCAATTTATAATACCACAATGAGGGAATTAATAATTATAGACATCTGAAACATATTGTCAAGGCCTCGTCCAAGACGTTTAAAAATACTAGGGTAAGGACTCAGCCAAAACCCAATTCCGTTTTGTCTCATGAGACCTACTGATTCATATAGGGAATATAGTGGGCCCCAAACATCACTTTATAAGTCCAATTCATTTCTCATATGAAAGGGCTAAACATAAACAACATGAACATATGAAATTACTTTCCCCCAATCTGTATACATAAACACTTACCATTTTGAGTATTATGGTGAATGGTATCAAGATATCACATCCACAGTCAAAATAATAATAAAACATTTAAGAAAATATTTTAGATGATAAAAAAAATATATTAACCTCAATAAGACATAAATTTCAATAGAGGTTTTGAAATAGACAAAAAAAACTCTAATACAATCATAGAGGAATTTTTGAGAGAAATACACTTTTACTTTGAAAAGAAGAGTTATTTTGGAAAAATAACTAAGTTAGTTTTTACATGATTAAATTATTGGTTTTATAAAAATAATTTTGGCTTAAAAAATATTATATAGTGCCTTTGAAAATAGGTACAGATTTGAGAAGTTCCCTTGAATCAGGCTTGTTTATCGAGAAGAATTGAGAATGATCTTTATGAAAAATTTAAATACCCATAAAATAAAGAATTATTAATATTGGTAAAACTATATTTAAAATTAAAATATAATTTAAGAGGATTTAATTAGAATAATTAATAACTTAGTTCGTATTAATAGATTTAAAGACCAACTCGAAAGAAAATGGAGGTTCGGGTAGAAAACCATTACCTTGGGTCCTAATGTGTATTGCACTTGAGATTAACATCCTGGATAACCAAATTAAATCAATCATTTTCTTAATTAACAACCTTATTTACATGTTTTTGATTCTACATAATTTTATTATGTTCATTTATGTCCTTTTGATGAGTTATAAGATACAAATTTATCGCTCTAGAGCGTTTGTTTCCTTGGTTTTTCACGATCGATATAATTGTATATGATAATGGAAGTTCGTGTGGAATGAGTATAATTATTCAGAATTGAACTTATATGATATTTATGAACATATAGTATTGAAAATGGTTATAAATATCATTTTTTATATAGTATGAGTATGAATAATTAGATAAAACATTTAGTGATAATCGTTATATTTTTACGGTGGTTTCTCGTTCACAATGAACTAGTTTTGTTCTATTATTTAATATGATGTATAAATTATGTTTCTATAATAATTAAATAAGATATAATAAATATTTTAGAATCTATTTCAACCATAATTTTTTTTCATGACCAACCTTGAAGAATAAATTTAAGAACAAAAGTTTGTCGTCTACGAAGGTTGTAAATCGGCACCTCCCGGATGATGCTTTTGTTTTTAAAATAAAAGAGAGAGAGAATAGTTTGAGGAAGATATTCCATTAACATGATATAATTATAGTATATATATGATACTGAATTTATCATGATAATTTTGACATAGGAGGTGAGGATAAGATAAGAAAAAAAATTGAAAATGAAAAGAAAAAAAAAAGGAAGAGGGTTTAACTCTTGAAATGTCCTCCTTGATAACCTCCTTAAGGGAAGGGGTTTTGGTATTTTATAAATACCATGAGTTTCTGGATGTGGGTAGGGAATAAAAAAGATTATTTGGGAAGAAATTTGAGAATCTTCAAGGCTTATTGGAGTGAAGAGAAGAGGGAGTGCGGGGTGGTTTTGATAATGGAGGAGAGGAGGGTTTTTTCATTATTTTAATCGTTATTTTATTATTTTGGATGAAAACTACAAATAGTCTTGATTATTATGAATCCAAATAGTAATAAGTAAATTTGAGTCTAAAAAAATTTCCATTTATATCATCCATGACTCATTCATGCTGCAGAATTCATTTATTTAGCATATTTTGTGAATTATCAAATTTTACTGACCACCAAAAATTCAAGTTTTTCAGAAAAATAACAAAAAATCACCCAATTTTTTTTCCATATGTATAATTAAAAATAGAACTCCATTTTATCAGAATAATGTTTTAAATAAGAGAAATTTAATTTTTTAATAAAATCATTATTTACTTGAAAAATACAAATTTTAAATTTAAAACTGATTTTATAATACTTTCATAAATTTACTGAGGTCTCATAAAATTATCCTAAAATCATTGGATAGAAAAATATTTATTTATGAATAAATTTTATGAAAAATGATTTTTTAATTTAAAATTTTAATTAAATATTTATTTCTTTGAAAAATACCAATACTTAATTATTAATTTTTAAAATATTTGATTTCATTTATAAGGTGCCTAAATTTTATTTATACTTACATGGGTGAGGTAAATATTTATAAGGTTATATTACTATTAATAATGTTATGTTACTATTCATAAGGTTAAGTTACTATTCACCAAAAAATGTAAGTTGATCCTATCAAACTCAAAATATATTACAGATGACAACCGTGTATTCCAGTTTTTTGAAATTAAAATCATATAAGTGAAAAAATTATGTCTAACAACTAGGTTATAACTACTCCTTTAAATTTCAAAGTGTTTTTTTCACATAGAATCAGCGTTGGATGCATTCCATAATAAATCTATTTGTAAATCCTTGGTGTGTTATAATTAGTGTTTGTTTTCAACATGTACTAATATTCTAGTATAAGGTGTATACTTATATATTTTACTTGATTGGAATAAATTATCTTTAGATTTTATCCTTTATTTCTTTCATGATCGAGACAATTTCAAAATATTTATGAGTTTGGGTTGAAAATTAATGTTCGGAAAAAATAGTTTCAGTTTTGTTTTTTTTTGTTTCTCATTCCATGGTTTAAAGGGTATTATTTTATTATGTTTATGATTTATGATTATTAATTAATATTAACATTGTTTTTCTAAATCAAGGATTTTGATATAAAATATTAAGGTTCCTCAAGATTTCATTTCACTATGGTATTGAGCATACTACCAAGTTATATAATTTATTTCTAAATTTTCTTATTAATTCATATTATAAATATATATATATTTAAAAATAGTTTAATGATTTATAAGAAGATGTGTTTTAAGTGAATACCTACTTGAATTTTTCTTATTTAATACATGGAATATGTGTTTTTGGTGTATGTTATTACTTGGGTTATATTGGATTTATAAAGGCATGGTTAATCATGATCTTGAAAATTCTATCATGAATTTTATTTTGCAATAAATATGATTTGAAATATATTATTTGTTAATTATGATACATATATGATAGAATATTGAATTTGATATGAATATTATCTTGAATATATATATATATATATATATATAATGGAGTCTTTTTAATTTGATTAAAATATTCTATGTTGTGTATTAAAATGGCTAGATGAAGTTTAAAATTATCATGTTATTTAATTTTTAAATTTGTTAAGAATTTTGTAAATGTTTTTTATTTTATATATCTTGAACCTATTATAAAAATCTGGTGCATGTTTATATATAAACTTTTATAGATATTTTAAAATTCAAATGTTTTCATTCTATTTTTTTGTATATTTAATTTTCAATAATTTTTATCAAACATAACCTTAATAGTTGATTAGAAATAACACCGATGTTGTTGTGAACTTATCATAGGTTTTCATTGAAACAAACACATCTAATGGTATTCCTGCTATAATTTTCCATTCGAATAAATTATATCTTATAGATAATTTAATGATTTCATTTATTTTTATTTATAATCAAGAATAATTTTCTATCACTATAAATAATGTTCTATTTATGTTCTCTATATTATATTTCATATATTTTTATCATTTATTTGTTTTTTAATTACTCAAATAGTGAAAATATATTATCAAAATCAGTTCTTTAAAGGTGTATGATATAAAATCATCCATGTCACTCTCCATGTATGATATTTTGAGAGGTCACTCCTCATCCAGTCACATTGCTAGAAATATGTTTTTTCAAAAATGATACATGTTCCATGAATCACTCACTTATTCATTTTTGAGTCACTATAACTATAAAAAAGGCTCAAAATATGATTAGTAAGTACAAAAATATAGGTATCATATTATTATTACCTAAATATATTGTTATCCTACATAAAATCATGTGTTTCACTTCATTCTAGTAGTTTCACATATTAAGATATGTAATATGACCATTATTCTACATTATAGTCACACCATCAATATATCGATGTTTCTTTAATATTTTTTAATATAACCATTAATCTCCTCCACATAGTAATTTTTATATCATTACTCATCTTAAATGTTTTAAATATCCAATGTGTTATTCATTATTATAAATAATAAAGGATTCATCTATATAGATTGACCATCATGAATTGCATCAATGTATAATAGAGTATTCTTGAATAATTATTCTCTATCTCATCTCATTTATTAAAATTCCACTAGTTATAATTAGTTAGTATAATTTTTCTCTCTCTCTTCATGTATATAACCCAATTGTGCATCAATGTTAAGATGAATTAAACTATACTAAATTATTATGATGCTAATTATAATCATTAGGTAAAAATGTACATTGGTTTCATTGGTTTCCCAAGTTTATTTGATTTTCCATAAAAAATGAGCTTATTTTATTGAGTTAAATAATTTAAAAGACTATATCAAAATTATTTTATTATATTAAATAAACATTAATATTCTAGTAACTTTTAATTTAAGTTTATCTTCCTATAATCCATTTAACATCTCTAATATTTTATATTGAACGATACCACAATTGATCTATTGATGTATCATTGTCAAATAATAGGTTGCAAGACAAACCCTACTATATAATATCCCTCTATTTCACCCTATAATACTGAAAAAACACATCATTATTAGAAGAATCATCAAAATTTGTCATTAAAAGTCACATGATTCTACTTGGACACCTTTTAAAATTTTTATGCCACCAAATCTCATTGTTGTTATTCTTGAATTTTTAATCCACTTCATTGTCCAACATTTGTAGTGTCGATGATATATAAAAATAATTAAATAATCATATAAACATCATTGATTTATAATAAGAGGAGAATATTCAATATAAAGTTATGTGTGCTAGATATATGAATGGTATTACATCGATCCAGGTTATTTGTATATATAGCAATAATGGGTTTTTTGTATATGGGGATTTACCATAAAATATTATTGGTATACTAATTCTGATTTTTTTAATACACTGTAATTCCCTGGCCCTAGAAGCCCAGAGCTGGTGCATTATTTTAATACAATGTAATGATTACAAGGAATCATGCCATGAAGGACTGATCTATTTAGGATTCTTGGAAAATAGATTACCTACATGAACTTTACATCACAATTTATAACATAAAACACAACATATATAATCCTTTTAGAACACCATTATTCCCCTAGATTAACCCTACATATCAATTATAAAACACTTCCTGGAATCTTTGGAAAATAAAAAATAATAAAGGGGTGAGCTTGGATGCTCAGTAAGGATAAAAAATATAGCGGGAGCTATCACAAATAAGCATAAACCTTTAAACCAATGTACAAAACTAAAACACAAGCCTTTTAAAACATTATCTTCAGTATAATATGGAAATAATAAATCAAATAATTCTATTTAAACATTCACATGGATATTCTAATAGTCGATTAATCACATGTAAAATAAATAACTAATCTCATAACAAGAGAATGCAAAATGATGGACATCATAACCACTACGTCAAGGCCCTGTGCGAAGACCATAGAAAAATATTCTGTCAAGGCCTTATGCCAAGACACTAGTTTATCTCATGATACCTATCGATGTATCAAGGTTTTATGGCGGTCCCCACCCATCACTTACTAAGTTAAATACATTACTCATATGAAAAGAGTGAAACAAAACACAAACATTTGTATTAAAACTAGCATACAGAATTATAATAATTTAACCATAAAATATGAATGGTATTAAAATATCACATCCATAGTCAAACATATCATAAAACATTCAATACAATATGGAAGATTGTATCATAGTAAATCAATCTCAATTAAGCATAAAATCCAACATAGGATGTTGACATAGGTGAAAATAATCTAATGAAATCATCAAAACTGTTTTAGATAAATATACTTTTTTTACTTTGAAAACATTAAAATTCACACAATTTATAAAAGAAGAAATCTAAAAGACATTTTTGAATCAAAGTGTCCCATACCACTTTGAAACTTTTGAATGTAATTAACATTTTAAAACATTTATGTCCATATATATAAATCGTTAAGACTATTTTGAAAACACAGACATTAATGAGAACTTTTTAGAAGTATAAATATTTAATACATTTATAAATTTTTTTTAGGTAAATATTACCTTAAATAAAACCTTAAAAATAATACTTTTGAAAATATTTTTAAGAAACATGGACCTGAATGATAAATATGTCCCAGTAAACACTTATGCACAAATAATCCCAGATAGTAACGAGATTTCAAAATTTACCATTACCTTGTAATTTACATTATTTAAGGGTGTGTTAACCTCGTATATAATTATTGAATTATGTTATTAAATTATAAAATAACCATATCCACATTTTTGATATCATATATTATCCTTTTATATCGTTTTGTTAATAATATTTCAGTATTACCATTGTTTCGGGTGTTAACTGATTCTTTTTCCTATCCATGTTTTGTCATGTAAGTCATGTTTATTATGAATATGATGTATTTTATTCTTATATATAATGATATTATGTTCATAATTATTATTTTTACACATTATATAAATTTTATAATCATTCTTGAATGGTTAATGTGGAAAATGAATCTCACCGCGTCGTGGAGATGGTAGACCGTACGTACGCACGGGCGATGATATCATTCCTTTGATAGTTAAATGGTATATAATTGGATGGTATATTAATTATAAATAATAATTATAATGTTATATTTATTATTTACAACCATTATATTCATCATTATACCCATACAAATAATGTAGTGTTGAATAACAAATTACACCACAGTGTGAAGACGGTAAGCCATACTTACTAAGACTTAAAGATATTGTTATTTATAGGATTGATTAAATAAAGAATATGGTTATAACATAATTATAATAAAATCTCATTATATTAATTATACTGAAGATAAAATTTTTATATGTAAACAATATAGAAATTGTAAATAGAAGAAGAAAAGAACTTTGAAAGCGGTGATAAAATGATTACCTCTTCTTCGGGGTGTCTTCTTTTGATTTGCACAAAAGGACTCCTTAAGTTGGTTTTATGAACAAAATGTGGAATCTAAAATGAATTTAGGTAATTTTGGAAAATATTTTGGTTGGGTTTGGCTGGTGCAAAGTTCTTTGGAGGTGTGAATAAAAGATAAGGAGAAGTTCCCTTTTATAGGAGAGGTGAGGGGCACTTTAGGAAAGTCATGAAATATTAATTTATTATAAATTTATTTTCGGTTTATAATGCCTTAAATGTGATTTATTTATAGGATAAGATAAGTATGGGTCTAAATCCTCTCAACCAATAAGTTTTATAGATGTTTAGGTCATAAAATTTAACCTTATCATTTAGATTTAACCCTTAGTAAAATAAGTTAACTCTTACCATGTCTTCTTGTATTTTTACATTATATAGTTAATATATTTACTATAAAATGCCAAAAGAACCTCAAGTGAATAATTAATGTCATTTTTAACATTATCTAAGTCACTTGGCCGAATCTTATATTTTTATGACTGTTATATCATTTAATAAAATAGTGTTTGTTGTAAAAACTCATTTAGGTCAATTTAACACCATTTAGTAATTGATTTCTGTTAAAGTCATAAAAAATTTATTCCTTAGAAAAAAAGCTTTATATCATCCCTAACATGTCATATTAATCTATAAAATTCATTGATGGTATTAAATATTTCAAATAATATTTATTTTTATATTTATAATATCATTTATTTGATTTTTTATTAATAAGTTAATCACTACATCATCATTATGTCATAAATAAATTTATTTATTTAATGTATGAAAATTATAAATAAAATACCATGATGTCTAATTTTTTTTATATTTCTAATTACTACTTATAGTCAAATAGATCAGTAATATAACCCTACATTAAAATTATTTTAGTAAAAAGATACATGTTTATGTTATATTTCTCTTTACTTTGAATTATTATTATAACATGCCATTATCAAACCCAAGTGGCTCCCAAATTCCAAAATTATGAATAAGTATTTTTTTGGTCGCCCATGAATCATCCAATAATATTAGGACACATGTTAGGGTAGTTTAATATTATTATAATATTATTTTTACCATTATTTACATGATTTACCCTTTAGCCATGGTAAATAAAATTAATCATTGAAGTTACTATTCATAATGTCCAAAAATAAAAGGTACCTATTTAGAAAATTTGAACCTTATGATTCCAAATATTGAATCCATTTTCCTAAATTCAAGACATATAATTGGAAGAAATTAATTTAAAACAAATTCCTGATGTCAAAACGAGAAAGCAGGTTTTTAAGAAGTAAAAACTATCAAAAGATTGAAATGTGTTTAAGTCTAATTTCGATGTGAAATTACTTTAAATGACCAAAGTTAGATTAAATGATAAAAACATAATCTAATTAAACTTTAAAACAAATTAACAGGACAATATAACTATATAAATAAATTAGATGAAAAGACAGTTTTGCGTTAAAATGCAGTACTTTTCACTATTCCTTAAAATATAAAAGTTATCAGAAAAATACTAAAAATTTATACAAACTAAATTGTTATTCCTGTATTCTAAATAATAATTTTATTTTTACAAATTTAATATATAAAAGTGTCAAATATTGGATTTAAAAAATGTCCACTATTAAAATTCCGAAAAAAATGCATTTAAAAAAAAATACTTCTTTTGTCTGAAAAATTGAATTTATCCTTATATTATGTCTAAATAACACATAATATGAATTTTAAAATTATATGGAATATATAAAATTCAAAATCAGTTTAATACTATTCATAACCACTTTTTAAATTACAAGTTTGATAGGTCATGGTGTGCTCGAACTTAGTGTTGCGTGTAGCGCAAAATATTGAATTATTAAGAAGAAGCATACCATGGAAGCTTAGAGTGATACATTATCCCCTCCTTAAATAAATCATGACCATGTAATTTAAACTCAGAATCAAAAGCTATGGGTTGGAATTTTGAAAACATATTTATTGAAATCCCTCATCTAAAATTGATTAATGAGACCTCCATTTTAAAATAAAGAAAGGGATGTATGAAGGTCACTAGAAATAACATATACTAGGATTACATGTAAAAAAATATGGATATGTAAGAAAGAACTAATGATCATGTTCTGATGGAGAGTGACAGAGAACATAATTAGAAAAATGTTAATAAACATAGAGGTATAAATTTGTGATGATCTAAGGGGCCATTTGATTCATCTCAAAAGAATGTGCTAGGATTTTTTTTTGGTTTTATGATATTTTCCCTAGAGTTAAAGAATTAATTTACTTAATAGATTAAGAACACAAGGAATAATACTTAATTTACATGTAGATTTCCATCTATTTACTAATTCCTAGCACAAACTCATCTTTCTCTTCAAACGATAATAAAACTCAAAAAATATTCTATTTATCTTAATCGCATAGGGTTCCAAAAATAAAATAATACCATTTAAATAAATAAGACTATATTATAATAACTAGATACTTCCTATAGGCCAATGGTATGTGATAAATCCTTGTCATACATCATTTGTAGGTTTGATTCCCATAACCTTGTCCGATGTGATGGGTTGTTACCCGATCCATGGGTTGTCATTTTTCTCAAACTATATTATTATAAGATTCCAGAAATAACCATAAGAAATGTTTTAACATTAACAAATACTACCCAATGTTCAACTTAACCCATTCTTACCTTTAGAGTTATCCAAAATATTTCTATCTAAACTCTTTCTAAAAGATCTCTAAATTTCTAAAATCAATTGTAACATCAAATTCCAAATACAATGTAATAATAACCTTGATCCATTTACTTATTCTAAGATATATTTCTTTAATTATTTGGATAATAATTTTCATAATGTCCTATATCTTTACAATTATATAATTTCACAGCTTCTTCCTTTCCCTTACAATCACAATCCTAGTGACCTTTTTCTCCACATTTGTAACAAACTCCCACTCCTTTAAAGAAAGTACCAGGGTATTTCTTCCCACAATTATTGCATAAGAGAAACTCCTTCATTGTTTTTTTCCCTTTATCTACATCTTTCTCCACTATTCTCTTCTTCTCTTGCTTTACTTTAATGTCGTAAGACTTATAGAATCACTTTTATGTCTTTATAGCACATAAGAATATATCTTCGTACTATGAGAAAGATTTTGAGACTAGTGCCCGTCAGAGGAATGGTTTTAACCCATAAAAAAATCTATTAATCTTACTTCTTGGGTTACGTATGTTGTCACAACCAATCCCTTGGGGCACATGCCGTGAATACCCCAAGACCGCCATCCATAGGCCAGGGGTTTGCAACTATCACAGAAAGGCATATCCCTGAAAAACTAGAAGACATTTCCTTTAAACCAGCAAACACATAATCCAAGAGTACAATGAGCACAACCCACATAGTAAAACTGCAGTAGTAAAAAGGTGTGTACTGAAAGTAAAAAGGGTGACTACTATAAGTAAAGGGGGCCAGAATACATGCCCAATAGAAAAGTATAGCAACAATAGAAAAACAGCTCTCGGAATCATCTTCCAAGGTTCCTACCTGAAGAGTAGGTATAGCTCACAGTCGGTCGTCACTACAGTACGTCATGTCTAAAGGTCCACCTACGAGCACCGTCCAGTCCTAGATCCCAAGAATCGGTCAAAGATATCCATCGTCTGCACATGACACAATAAGGTATGGGTGAAGATCTTGTAAGGGTGAGTATAACAATAATCAGTAGGGACCCCAAGACCCCCGAAGGTCTCCTAGAGTTCCATAAAGGAAAAACCACAAAGCAAGACCTCAATCACAAAGCACGAAGAAATAGTCTGCTCACACCAGGTATATGACTCATAGATCAAGAATATAGATTATTAGTCTTAAGATATATCATTTTATTCCATTTAGAAGTTCCACAAATTATCCACAAAGAAGTTTTTCTATTATCAATCAACTCTTGGACGTAAGTCGCTATTCCATGATGGGCCACTATAAGGTTGGTCCTCGTCGGGTCACAATAATGTTGATCCACACAGGGTCACTAGAATTTTGAGCCACACATGGTTGCTGAAATGCTGATCCACACAGGGTCGCTGAAATGCTGATCCACACAGGGTTGCTTGAATGCTGATCCACACAGGGTCGCTCGATACTGATCCACACAGGGTCGCTGGAATGCTGATCCACACAAGGTCGGTCGATGCTTATCCACACAGGGACGCTATATGATAATCCTCGATGGGCTGCTCTAAAACCGGTCCTCATCGGGTAGCTACGATGCTGATCCACGTAGGGTCAGCTACGTCAAAGACAACCAACCAAAGGGTTCCGCGCACCCGATGCACTTGAGTTCCATAGAATCTGCTCCTTGAGATATCAATCATACCTCAACCTCTACTGATATCCACAAAGGATTAACACAATGTACCTTTATGTTTTAAGGGTCCCAATTCGACATACGACGTGTCAATCAGACGCCCGATTTTTGTGTTATAAGCGTTTTAGTACCGATGCCCCAGTTGGATTCGGATTCGATCCAAACCGACCATACTCCAACTTTCCCCAAAATTTGAGTAGAGTATACCAAAAGGAACATCTCACTCCAATGATCCCAGTGTCATAGATGGTTATTCAAATGGATGTTTCGATTTCAAGTAATGTCATTTTAAGCGAAGCTGGGCCTGAATGGGTCCGGGTCCATTCCGACCTGGTCAGCTGACCCGACCCGACTCGGTTTGGGTTGACCTGACCCAGTTTGGGATGACCTGACCCATCCTAGGTCCAACTTGGCCCAACTCGACCCGGCCCGACTCGACTTGGCTTGGGTCTGACCAGGCCAGAACCGTCCTGGGTCTGACCCGGCTAGACCCGAACCGGCCTGGGCCGACCCGATTGGGCTGGGTCGCGGCGGGCTCGGCCTGACCTGCTGGGGTGGTGGGGCGAGCCGGCCTGTAGGGGGAGTAGCCCAGCCCACAGGAGGGCACGACTCAACCTGTAGGGGGGGGGGGGGGTGTGGCCCATAGCGGGGCACAACCCAACCCATAGGGGGGCACGACCCATCCCCCAAGAGGGCACAACCCAGCCCATAGTGGGGCACAACTTAGCCCGCTGGAGGGTATGTGGCTCACCCTAGCTGGCACGGGGGGGGGGGATTTTCCCCTATTTTGTGATTGCTTGTTCCATTCAGAATTGAAGCAGATGTGCCACATGGCGCCACCAGGTCACCACGAGACCTGTAGGGAGTGGGTCTATCCTCCTTCGCGGCTTCGAGCCGCGACCACCTCCAGCAGTGCGCGATGGCGCGCCACTCCACCTCCACGACCAGCCAGTGCCAGCCGCCCTGCTCAATTGCCGCAGGTAAAAAGCCACGGCCTTCTCCTATTGCGGCATGTGATGGTGCACCCCCATCTCCATGGCCGGCCGGTACCGGCTGTCACCATCGCCTTCCAGTGCCGGTCGCTGGTGTCGTCGTGCCAGCGGTCTTCCGTGGGCCACCAGGTGAGCTTTAGTGGGTTTTTTTCCCATTTTATCGCACCTACGAACTTCCCGAGTCATCTCTTTTTCTTCTTGACCCTTAGATTTGGGTTATGTCCAACCCAAAAATTCAGCTGCGAAGAACGCAATGATAAACAAGATGCGGAGGGACCGAGCTTTGTTCGTTTGGCCCGTACCCTCTGCGTTAGCATCTTATTAAGGGAGAAGATATATGATTCCACAACACTTGAAAATTTAAACAAGGAAAAAACCCTACCTTGTGAGTCATTGGAGAGCATCCCGCATTTGAAGATGGGTTGGTGTTCATCGATCCCGAAGCAATCCTCCAACAATGCTGCTCCAACGACATTCTTCAGTTCTTTCTTGATGGATCCCTTCTTCATCAAGGGGATCCTCCAAAATCCTCCTCTCCTTTTCCAACTAAAAAAAACTCAAAAGAGAGAGAGGATAGGGGAGTTATATTCACAACACATAATTAAGAAAGGTTCATTAATTAGTGCAATTAATGAACCTCCTTAGTTTCATGTAGAATCGTTTCACATTTTTGTGTAACCTGGCATTTAATGTTCTGCATTAAATGCCCAACCACCCCTTGTGGTCCCCACCACCAAAACCTAAAAGGAGGTGGAGGATATTTAAAATAAATTAGATTTATTTTATTAATCCTCCACCAAAACTGAAAAAACCAACTTCCTCTCTCAACCCCCTACAGTCGTGCTTAAGGCTCCCTTACAAAAATCCCTGCGCTACGAACAAAGATGGGTCTTTACATTCTCCCCACCATAGGGATTTTTGTCCATAAAAGCCAAAACATGGACTAGGGAAACAAATGGGGGTACTGAGCATGAATATCAGCCTCCCGCTCCCATGTGCTCTCCTGAAGGTCCCTGTGCTACTAGAAAACGTGCACCAGAGGTATCGATTGTCCACAAAGGACCCGCTCCTATCGATCCTCAATCTCCACTGGAACCTCTGTAAATGTAACCCCATTATAAATGTCTAGCTCACCCCAGTCAATAATGTGCAATGAATCATATAAAAACTTCCTCAGCTGCGACACATGGAAGACATCATGCACCCGATGCATCTGTGGGGGAAGATCTAGGGGATACACCACCTCGCCAACTCTGCTAAGAACCTAAAAGGGTCCAATAAACCTCAAAGATAGCTTACCACCCCAGTCAAATCTCTATAAACCACATCAATGTGTGACCTGTAGGAAGACATGGTATCCATCCTAAAACTTCAAAGGTCTCTGTCTCCTATCCGCATAAGAATTATGTCTGATCTGTGCACTCTTCATCTACTCCTAGATGATCTTCACCTTCTCAGTGGTAGCTCATACCAACTCAGAACCCATAAGTGCTGACTTCCCTGGGTCTGTCTAGCATAGAGGTGATCTTCATGGTCGACCGTACAAGGCCTCAAATGGTGCCATACCAATGGTATAGTGATAACTGTTGTTGTACGCGAACTCCACGAAGGGAAAGTGATCCTCCCAATTGTGACCAAAATCTAGGACGCAAGCATGAATCATGTCCTCCAGTGTATGAATGGTCCACTTCATTTGACCATATATCTGAGGATGAAAGGAGGTGATCAAACGTAGTTGAGTCCCAAATGCCTCCTACGATCCCTTCCACAACTGGGATGTAAAACGTACTTCACGATCAGAGATGATCACCGATGGAACCCCATGTAGCCATACAATATCCTATATGTAAAGGAATCTCAATCCCTCTACTGATCCCGACTCTCAAATGGGTAGGAAGTGGGATGACTTGGTGAGTCGGTCAATGATCATCCAAATAGAATCATGACCCCTAGACGTACGTGGTAGCCCTGTCACAAAATCCCTGGAAATACCATCCCACTTCCACTCCGGTACCTCTAATGGATGCACTAAGCCTACTAAAACCTAATGCTTTACCTTCACTTACTGACAAGTGAGGCATTGTGAAACAAACTCTGCCACTGCTTTCTTCATCCCTTGCCAATAGTGCTGACGCCAGAGGTCCTGGTACATCTTTTCCACACGAGTATGTACTGCGAGAGGGGACGTATGGAACTTCCTAGACACCTCCTCCTGTAGTGCCACCAATACCATGGTGCATCCTCTGAATAAGATTAAATGCTTCCCACATTCAGAAAATCTATCAAGTGCCTGTTTTGGGGATGTCTGATCATGTCGAGCCTCGCAATTAATGTCCCCAAGTTGCACCTCCCTAACTCCCACTGAGTGCATCTGCTACCACGTTCCCCTCCCTAGGAGTATAGACTATCTAAAAGTCATAGTCTTGGAGGAACTCTATCCAACACCGTTGTCTCAGGTTTAGGTCCTTCTATGATAATATATACCTAAGACTCTTGTGATCAGAGTAGACTGTAAACCGTTCTCCCATAAAGTAGTGCCATAACATATTCAGTGCAAAAAACACTGCTTCTAACTCTTGGTCATGGGTAGTGTAGTTCTTCTCATGTTTTTTCAGATGTCCTGAATCATAGTCACTCACTTATCTCTAATGCATCAGGATACACCCAAGTCCGTCCTCGAGGCATTAGAGTAGACTGCATACCCAACAACCTCTTCTGGTAGCCTCAAGATAGGGGCACTCGTCATTATTTTCCTTAACTCCTGAAAACTCTGCTGGCATATGTTCGTCCACACGAAGGGTTGTCCCTTCTTTTTCAATGTTGAAAAGGGTGTCGAAACTATGGAAAAGTCAGGTACAAATCTCCAGTAGTACCCAGCCAACCCCAGGAATGTATGAACCTCAGTCACACTCTTGGGTGGATCCTAAGAAAGCACAACCTCTCTCTTTACCGGATCCACTGCAACTCCAGCCTCCAAGATAACGTGTCCCAGAAGATGGACCTCCCATATCCAGAACTGGAACTTTGAGATATTACCATAAAGCTGGTGTTCTCAGAGTTTATCTAGAACTATCTATAGATGATAAACATACTCCTCCTATGATGCCGAGTATATCAAGATGTCATCAATGAAGACCATCAAAAAGTGATCGAGGTATGGCTGGAAGATCCTGTTCATGAGTCCCATGAACACTGCATGGGTGTTGGTCACATTGAATGGCATAGACAAGAACTCATAGGGGCCAAAACAACATCTGAAGGTCATCTTTGGCACATCCTCATCTCGTACCCTGAGTGAATGATATCCTGATCTGAGGTCTATCTTTGAAAACCAACGAGTTCCCTTCAGCTGATCAAAGAGATAATCATTCCTTGGAAGTGGATACTTGTTATTCACGGTCACCTGGTTCAGGCGCCAATAATCCACACATAGCCTCCAAATCTCATCCTCCTTCTTGGGAAACAAGATTGGTGATGCCCATGGAGAAACACTAGGCCTTATGAACCCCTTCTTCTACAAGTAATCCAAATATACCTGTAACTCAAAAATCTCTATGGGAGCCATATAATATGATGGGGTAGATATCGGTGCTATATCAGGGTAGAAATCAATGTAGAAGTCCACCTCTCTGTGATGAGGTAGTCCCAAAACATCATCAGGGAGGAAATCAGCATACCGGTCCACCACTACATGATAACCCAGACTCTCAACATCAATTGCTCAAAGGGTAAGGCTATCCAACTGATGTGTGATCAGCTTCACCCTCCTTTGGGTATATCCATCATGTGCTACAAAGGTTTACTTCTCACTGGTGAAGGAAAACATGGTCCCATCCTCTCGGACACACCGCACTTTGTGCCTAATACAGTAAATATGAGCATGGATTGTGGATTACCTATCCATACCCAAGATGATATTGTAAGGCCTCAACGCCGCTACTAGAAGATCCCAGCCAAAACTCTTGCCTCCTATAGTAAGCTCACACTACCCGAACTAGTGTGTAATCATCGAATCTTCTATCATAGGAGTCATTAATCACAAGAATTGAGCCAACAGCTCCAACGGAAACTCTGTGCTCCGAATAAGGGTTGTAGAAATGAAAGAGTGACTGGAACCTGTATCTATAAGCACTGTAACTAAGGTTTGTTAGACATAGATCGTACCTCGAATCATATCTAGAGCACCGTGGTCATAGGACTTAGCTTCCTCGAGTTGAGCTCGTACCTATCCACCTACTCCCTATGGTCGGGATGAACCACCTGGAGGTGGTGGTGATAGAACCTCAAATCACCACCCATCACCTATTGCACAACCTTCTCCTCTACCATGTCTGCCTACTGCCTGTGGACCTACCCACTCAAATATCTGCCTCTGCCTCGATGGTCGCTCGATTGTCTGCTGGTCGTCAGTGCGGCTGGTCGGGAAATCGCGAGCCATGTGACCCTGTACGCCGCACGTGAAGCACAATATGCTCCTCTACTGGCCTGCTCTACCTCATGAGACCTACACCTCCGACCCTACATGCCAGGTTCGTCCACTAGAAGGTCTGGCCCACTTGGACCTCTGTGTCATCAGCCTACTACAAGCCATAGATGAATCTACTATAGGTCACCCAGTGGTGGGTCTCACTGTCGGTGTCTGCTCAGCAAAGAAGATCGCCACTAAGAGTGCTCTCTCTAGCACTCCAGCATGCATTGGGATGATTAGAGATACCGTTGAAGCTATGATATCCCATTTAAGTCCCTGATCGAAGGTTCGGGCCCTAAAGAAAGGGTCCCACACCAAGTCGGTAGAGTTGCATGAGAGGTCAGTGAACCTCACAGAGAACTGGGCCACAGTCAGGCTGCCCTGCTGTAAGTTTAGCAGCTCCTGTATACGCACAGAGTGTAGAGTCGCTGGAATGAACTCTTCCCTGAAGAGGCCCTCGAAATCTGATCAGGTGAGGGTCGCCTCATCTTGTATCTAAAGAATCAGGCTCCACCATCTCCCTGCTGCTCCTTGGAAAAGAATGGAAACCAGGATCACCATCTGGTTGGATGGTGTCTCAACCAGGTGAAAAACTCTGGCCACAACCTCCAACCAATCCTCTGCCGCCTGCAGATCCATCTCGTCTTGGAACCTCGGAGGCCTCTTCCGCTGAAACTCGTGAAATGCGCTCAGTCAATGTGCATCATCTCTTGGTGGGGATGGTGGTAACGACTACCCAATGGGTAGTGGTGGTGCTGGTACACCACCCGAATGTGCTAACACAGTAAGAGGGCCCTACACCAAAGACTAGTCGCTCGGTGGACCATCATCGTGTACTCTCTCGGGAATCTTGGATGGCTGTCTACCTAGAGGCATCCTGAAAGGAAACAAGTGCACCATGGTCAAAAGTTAAACCTGGTGAAATGACTCAAAAGATATCAAAGCAAAAAAAATTCCTAAACACATACAATTAGTGTTTTCGTGCACCGAGTTGGAAATTAGAATTTAGGGTCTTAGTGTATGGATATATCGGCTGTCACACCAACACTAGACTCCCCAAACTGGAAACCACACTCAAAACACTTAACACTATTTCTCCATTAGAAAGATCAAAGTCCTAGTTCTTTGGTAGAACTGACCCCTCTAATACCAGTTTGTCACAACCTGTCTCCGAAGGCCCATGCTGTGAATACCCCAAGCCCACCTTCCATAGGCCAGGGGTTGGCGGCTAGCACTAAAAGGCATATCCCTCAAAAACGGGTAGGCATTGACCTTAAACATGTAAACACATAGTCCAAGAGTACAATGAGCACAACCAACATAGTAAAAATGTAGTAGTAAAAAGGTGTGTACTAAAAGTAAAAAGGGTGATTACTATAAGTAAAGGGGGACGAAATACAAGCTCAACTGAAAAGTACAACAACAATAGAAAAATAGCTTTCGAAATCATCCTCCAAGGTTCCTACTTGAGGGTAGGTACAACTCATGGTCGGTCATCACTGCGGTATGTCACGTCTAAAGGTACACCTCCGAGCATCGTCCAGTCCTAGCTCCCAAGACTCGGTCAAATATATCCATCATCTACACAAGACGCAAGAAGGTGCAGGAAAATACCATGAATGGGTGATTATAAAAATACTTGTTAGGGACTCCGAGACCCCCGAAGGTCTCTTAGAGTTCCAAAAAGGAAAAACCACAAAGAAAGACCCCAATCACAAAGCACGAAGCAATAGTCAGCTCAAAACCAGTATACAAATTAAAGATCAGGAATACAGATGACTAGTCTTAAGCTATATTATATTATTCCATCTAGAAGTTCCAAAAATTATCCACAAAGAAGTTGTTATATTATCGATCCACTCTTGGACGTAAGTCACTTTTACACGATGGGCCACTATAAGGATGGTCCTCGCCAGGTCATGTGACTGTTGATCCACACAGGGTCGCTAGAATGTTGATCCACACTGGGTCGCTGAAATGATGATCCACACAGAGTCGCTGGAATGCTGATCCACACAGGGTCGCTGGAATGCTGATATACACAGGGTCGTTGGAATTCTGATCCACACATGGTCGCTGGAATGCTGATCCACACAGGGTCGCTGGAATGCTGATCCACACAGGGTCGCTGGAATGCTGATCCACATAGGGTCGCTCGATGCTGATCCACCCAGGGTCTCTAGATGCTGATACTCGATGGGCCACTCTAAAACTATACCTCTTCGTGTAGCTATGATGCTAATCCACACAGGGTCAGCTACTTCAATGATAGCCAGCCACATGGTTCCCCACACCCGGTACGCTCGAGTTCCGTAGAATTTGCTCCTTGAGATATCGGTCGTACCTCGACCACCACTGAGCTCCCTAATGGAGTAACCCAAAGGACCATAATGTCATAAGGGTCCCAGCGTGATAGATGCAGCGTCAATCGGATGCCCAGTCTGTGAGTTATAAGTGTTTTAGTACCGAGGGCCCAGTTGGATTTGGGTTCGATCCAACCCAGACGTACTCTAACATTCCCCAAAATTTGAGTGGAGTATACCAAAAGGACCATCTCACTCCAAATATCCCAACTCCATAAACGTTTCATCAAATGAACATATAGATTTCAAGTTAAAGCATTTTAAGCAAAACTGAGCCTGAATAGGTTTGAGTCCGTTCTGACCTGGTTGGCCGACCCAGTCTAGGTCGACTTGACTCGGACTGGGTCTGACTCAGCCCGTCCTGAACTGGCCTGGGCCGACCCGGTTGGGATGGTCCATGGCGGGTGCGACCAGGCCTGCATGAGGGGGGGCGACTCGGCCCGTAGGGGGGCATGACCTGACCCGCAGGGGGGTGCGGCCCGACCCACAGGGGGCACGACTTGAACCACAGGGGGCGCGGCCCGACCCGTAAGAGGGAGAAGTCTGGCCCACATGGGTTCACGGCCCAACCTAAAGGGGGTGCAGCCTGGCCCGCAGGGGGGCACAGCTCAGCCTGCTGGAGGGCACAAGACCCAACCTAGCTAGCATAGGGGGAGGTATTTCCCCCTATTTTCCAAATGACTGTTTCATTCGAAAATGAAGCAGTGGCGCCATGTGGCACCATCAGGTCATCGAGGGACCCATAGGGAGCAGATACCTCCTATTTCGTGACTTTGAGTCATGGCCACCTCCAGCATCATGCGACAGCGCACTGCTCTGCCTCCACGGCTAGCCAGTGTCAGCCACCCTGCTCAATCGCTGAAGATAAAAAACCATGGCCTCCTCCTCCTACGGTGTGTGATGGTGTGCCTCCATCTTCGCGGTCGGCCTGTGTCAGCCACCACCATCGCCTGCCAGCGTGGGTCACCGGTGCCGCCGCACCAGTGTCGCACTGACGGTCTTCTACAGGCCACTAGGTGAGCTCTGGTGGTCCATTTTTTCATCCAATCTCACCTACGGACTTCCCGAGTTGTCTTCTTTTCTTCTTGACCCTCAGATTTGGGTTCCGTGCAACCCAAAAATTCACCCATGAAGAACGTAACGATAAACAAGAGGCAGAGGGACCGAGCCTTGTTCGTTTGAACCATGCCCTCCACGTTAGCATCTAATCAATGGTGAAGATATATGACTCAACAACTCTTGAAAATTTAAACAAGGAAAAAACCCTACCTCATGAGTCATTATAGAGCATCCCGTGTTTGAATATGGGTCTGTGTTAGTCAATCTTGAAGCAAGCCTCCAACGATGCCGCTCCAATGACGTTCTTCAGTTCTTGCTTCATAGATCCCTTCTTCATCAAGGGGCTGCTCAAAAATCCTCCTCTCTTTTTCCAATGAAAACAAAAACTCAAAAGAGAGAGCTAGGAGAGGGGAGTTATATTCACAACACATAATTTTGAGAGGTTCATTAATTGGTGCAATTAATGAAACTCCTTAATTTCATGTAGAATGGTTACACATTTTTGTGTAACCAGGCATTTAATGTTCTGTATTAAATGCCCAACCACCCCTTGTGGTCCCCACCACCAAAACCTAAAAGGAGGTGGAGGATATTTCAAATAAATTAGATTTATTTTATTAATCCTCCACAAAAACTGAAAAAACCAACATCCTCTCTCAGCCCACTGTAGTCGAGGTTAGGGATCCCGTAAGCGAATCCTGATTCTATGAATTCAACGATGCCATCATATTTCAATTCCGAGCACTCGTTAAAAAGTTAGGATTTCCCACTTTCGTGTTTACTGAACGTACTTAAAAAAAGTTCAGAAATTCATTCTGGGTACACCGGGCCTCAAAATCACACGCCGTCTAATTTCATGTACTCGTAATAATTACATAATTAAAAAAATTACATGGAAAATCCAAGTCTTTACATATGTAGTATGTATAATTCCTTGATAACCTTGTGAATTTAGTCTCAACTATGCAACATTCTCATCCTCCTTTTGCCTTAGACTTAGAAATTTCCTTTCCATATCAGCTCACTGTTCACGAAGAAAATATTTCTCTAGGAAAATTTATTTAAACTCCCTCCATTCCATATTTTCTACTTATTCATCCTCCTTTGTGTTTTGAATTAACTACCACCACTAATTTTTATCTCATGAGATGCGATAAACTTCCATGAAAAAATTCTCCCTTTCTTTACTTCCCAAAGAAAGAAATATTTTCTCTATGGAACTTATCCATTACTCAGCCAAAAATTAATTTGTAGTCCCATTGAATTTTGGAGGTTGTCATCTCATGAAGCGGTCTAACATTCATCATTTTTATTGTGTATTACGGTTCTCCATATGGGTAATGTTGTTATTCATAACTTGAGTCAGCTATCTCAGTATGGTTATAAGCTGTTCCACACCAATTGCATCACCAGATCCACTATAATTATCTTTCATATGAGGGAAATACCTACACGGATTACATGCATTGATATGATTTCCATTCCTTTCATTAGGTTACATTTATAAACAATGGAATACATGAGATTAGGTTATGAATCATAATGCATAATTCCAAACTTGTAAAATACTTAACATAAATTGAAAAATTTATGCATATCTAATCCTTAATAATAATTATGTTTCCTTTGAGGACATATTTACTCATAAATCCTTCATAATGGTTTGTAAATAAAATATGAATTATCCTAAGCATATCCCCTAGTAGTGTCAAACCAGGTGTGCAGTAAGGCCAGTTGTTGTGTACCGGGTTACCCCGAGTCAAGCCTGGAACACCTTGTCAGAGTTTTCATCCCTAGGTACATTTATTCTAGAACCACATCCACTTTTAGTATCCATGTAGGGATGTATTTCTTGGGATATCGACATAATCCCTACTTTACCAAAATTCTAGCTAGTTCTTCTATACTTATCCTCAAAGTATATATTAGGGTTATGATCCCTAATCTATGTTTGTTAAATCTATTTTCAAGGCGGTTTCTAAACTTCCTTTGATACAAACTATAATTCCCCAAGACCAGAATCCTAAATCCAGTGCATTATTTTAATACATTGGCAAGATTACAAGGAATCATGTCTTGAAGGACCAATCAATTTAATAGTCACTACTATAAACACGACCTTTATCAACGCTAAAAATGGACATTATCAGCGCTAGAAAAGCGCTGATAAAGCCAGCGTAGATAAAGGGGGGTCCCCTTTATCAGCGCTCCGAAAAGCACTGATATAGGACCCCTTTATCAGCGCTAAAAAAAAGCGCTGATAAAAGTACCCCTTTATCAGCGCTTTTTTTAGCGCTGATAAAGGGGTCCTATATCAGCGCTTCCTTTATCAGCGCTTTCATTTTAGCGCTGATAAAGGACCCTTTTATCAGCGCTTTTAAAAAAGCGCTGATAAAAGTTAAAAAAATTTAAAAAAATTTAAAAAAATTTAAAAAAACTGCCAATCGGGGGGGGGGGGGGGGATTTTATAGCGCTTGAACCCCCCCCCCTTTTACAGTGCTTTTCGGCCCCTATACAACACCCCACACACCCCACGCACCCCCTCCACCCTTTAACAGTGCTTGCTCCAATATTCCCCATGCGCGCGCACCCCTGCCTCCACCAGGATTTGAACTCGAGACCCCCCCCTGTGCGCCTAAGCCCTTACCACTACTCTATTTTGATTTGGTTTCCAATTCATGATATCTCTATATATATATATTTATATATTTAGTTATATTTATTCGTATAGTAATATATATTTATATTAATATATATATATAGTTATATTATAATATATAGTTATATAGTTATATTATAATATTTATAGTAATATTAATATATATATAGTGGTATTAATATATATCTATATCTATATATATATATATAGTTATATTTATTCGTATAGTAATATATATTTATATTAACATATATATATATATTAACATATATATAGTTATATTAACATATATATAGTTATATTATCATATATATAGTTATATGAATATATATGAATATATATTTATATAGTTATATTAATATATATAGTTATATTAATATATATATTTATGGTGATATTAATATATATATTTATAGTAATACTAATATATATATATATGTAGTTATATTAATATATATATAGTTATTAGATTAATATATATATAGTTAGATTAATATATATATAGTTAGATTAATATATATATAGTTAGATTAATATATAGGTATATAAATATTCATATATTGGTATTTTAAATAAAATGGATGTTAGTTATTATTTAGATAAAGCTAATATATTTTATATGTAAATATATTTTATTATTTATATTTATAATTAAATTTTTAGGTGTGAATACTTAAAAAATATGAATATATTGTTATATATTTGATTATAAATAGCAGTGAATTATAATAAATGATGAAATTTCAAAGACATTATATCAATATGAATGTAATACCTTGGAATAAATTCATACCCCACCAAAAAAATCCAATAATACCCCCTTAAACGAGGGTGAAAATCCACAAAATGTTAAAACATCGGGGTACCCCGACTAAAAACTCACTTTTGGAGGCCTTCTAGGCCTCTTTTGGCCTCGAAAATCTCTTAACTAGGGTTTCCCCAGTCACAATGACGTAGGGCTCGTCGCAGGCTTCGATTTGATATGTGGTAGAGCTCAAACGGACACCCGGATCAAAAGTTATGGCCGTTTGAAGTTTGAGTTGCGTTTTCAACGTATTTTGGATCTTTTTTTAATTTTTTTAATTTTTTTAGTCCTCAAATTGTTATTAAATAACTATTACTCCATAATGATTATCAAAATATTAATTAAAAATATTTTTTTAATTTTTTAAGAAGTCATTTTCACTAAATATCTTATATATTAAGTATAATAAGTGTAAATGTACATTTATACTTATCTAAAATATATTTAAAAATTATATATTATATTTATATAACAATATAACTATATTTATATATTAATATATTAATATATGTTAATTTTTTTTGAATCCGACCCTTTATCAGCGCTAAAAAAAGCGCTGATAAAGGACCCCTTTATCAGCGCTACTAAGCAAGCGCTGATAAAGGGGGGCCCTTTATCAGCGCTTTTTCGTTAGCGCTGATAAAGGGGGGCGCTGCGAAAAACTGTTTTTGTGGTAGTGAGTATTGGAAAATAGATTACATACATGAAATTTACATCAAAATTTCTAACATAAAACAAAGAATACATAACCATTTGATAACTCCATTATTCCCCTAGCATAACCCTATATGTCATTTATAAAACACTTCTTGGCATCTTGGGAAAATAAAACATAAGAAAAGGGTGAGCTCAGATGATCAGTAAGGATAAACAATATTTTGGAAGCTATCAAAAATAAGCATAAAATTTTAAGGCATGGTACAACACTAAAACCAAGGTCTTTTAAAAAATTATCTTTAGAATAATATGGAAAGAATAAATCAAATAATTCCATTTAAACATTCACATAGATATTCTACTAGTCGAATAATCACATGTAAAATCAATAACTAATATCATACAGAGGGAATGAATAATTCCAGTCATCATAACCACTACTTCAAGTCCTTATTCCATGACCATACAAAAATATTCTATCAAGACCTTATTCCAAGACAATATTTTTCCGCATGATACCAAAATATGCATCTAGGGGCTATAGTAGGCCCCTCCTATCACTTACTAAGTCCAATAAATTCCTCATATGAAAAGGGTGGTACATAACATAAACATTCATATTAAAACTATAATACAAAATGTTAAGACTTTAACCATAAATCAGGAATTATATTAAAATAGCACATCCATAGTTAAACATATCATAAACCCTTCAATACAATATTTAAGATTTATCATAATAAATCAATCTCAATTAAGCATATAATCCAATAAAGGATTTTGAGATATATGAAAATAATCTAATAAAATCATAAAAAATATTTTAGATAAATGTCCGTTTTTTACTTTGAAAACATTAAAATTTGAGAAATTTATAAAAGAAGACAATTAAAATATCTTTTTGAATCAAAGTTTCCCATGACAATTTTAATATTTTTAAAGGAATTGACATTTTAAAACATTTATTTCCATATAAATAAATCATTAAAACCATTTTGAAAACATGGAAATTAATGAGAAAGGTTTATAAGTATAAATATTTAAAACATATATAACGATGTTTTAGTTAAAAAGTCACTTAAATAAAACCTTAAAAATATTTCTTTTGAAAACATTTTCAAAAAACATGGACATTAATGAAAAATATATCTTAGTAAACACTTATGCATAAACAATATTGGATAATAATGTGATTTCCAAATTAACCCTTACCTTGTACTTTATGTTAGTTGAGGCTATGTTAACCTCCTGTATAATGATTAAATTATGTTATTAAATTATAAAATAACCATATCCATATTTATGATATCATATATAATCCTCTTATATCGTTTTCTTAATAATATTTCAGTATTACCATTGTTTCGGGTGTTATCTGCTTCATTTTCCTATGCATGTTACACCATGTAAGTCTTGTATCTTATGAATAGGATGTATTTTATTATTATCCATAATGATATTATTTTCATAATTATTTGTTTTACTCATCATATAATTTTTATAATCATTCATGAATGGTTAACGTGGAGAATGAATTACACCATGTCGTGGAGACGGTATGCCGCACACACACACGAGCGACGATATTATTCATTTGATGGTTAAATGGTATGTAATTGGATGGCATATTAATTATAAAAATAATTATAATGTTATAATGATGATTTACAATCATTATATTCATAATTATACCCATCCAAATAATTTATTGTTGAATAACAAATTTCACCACGACGTGGAGACGGTTAGCCATATGTACACACGCATGGTGATATTGTTATTCAGTAGATTGATTAAATATAGAATATGGTTGTACCATAATTATAATTACATCTAATTTTATGAATGATACAAGAGTTATTATTTTGATATGGAAACAACATATAAAGATTAATTAGAAGAAGAAAAGAACTTTAAAGAGGTGATAAAACAATTACCTCTTCTTCGGGTGTCTCCTTTTGATTTGAACAAAAGGACTCCTCAAGTTGGTTTTACAACCAAAGCGTGGAATATAGGATAAATTTAGGGATGTTTGGAGGAAATTTGGGTTGGGTTTGACCATGACAAATGTATTTGGATGTTTTAATAAAAGAGAAGTAGAATTTCCATTTTATAGGAGAGGTGAGGAGCACTGTAGGATAGTCTTGAAAGATAAATTTATTAAAAATTTATTTTTGGTTTATAATGTCTCCAATGTGATTTATTTAGGGGATAATATGATTATGGGTAGAAATCCTCCCAAAAAATAGGTTTTAGACATATTTAGGTTATAAGATTAACCTTATCTTTTATATTTAACCCTTAGTAAAATAAGTTAACTCTTACCATGTCTTCTTGTATTTTTATACTATATGGTTAATATAGTTACTATAAAATGAAAATAGAACCTAAAGTGGATCATTAATAAAATTTTTAACACTATATAAGTAATTTATACGAATATTATTTTTTTATTACTGTTATATCATTTAATAAAATAGTGTTTGTTTTAAAAACTCATTTATGTCAATTGAAACCATTTAGTAATTGAATTTTGTTAAAGCCATAATAATTTGATTCCTTTGAAAGAAAGAATTAAATCATCCATAAACTTTAATATTAATCCATAAAAATAGTTGATGGTATGAAATATTTCAAATAATATTTATTTTAATATTTATAATATCATTTATTTGTTTCTTTTATTAATAAGGTAATCACTACATCATCATTGTGTCATAAATAAATATATTTATTTAATGTCTCAAAATTATAATTAAAATACCATGATTTAAGAAATATTATTAGATTTATAATGAATATTCATAGTCAAAGATATTAATTATATAACCCTATGTTATCTTTTTTAAAGATACATGTTTATGTTATATTACTCTTTAATTTAAATTATTATCATAACATGTCATTATCACACCCAAGTGAAACCAAAATGCCAAAAAGTATTCCTAATAATTTTGTTGGTCACCCATGATTGATAAAATAATATTAGGACACGTGTTATGGCAGTTTTATATTATTATAATATTATTTTTACCTTTATTTACCTGATTTACCCTTTAAGCATGGTAAATAAAAATATTTACTAAAGTTACTATTCATAATGTCCAAAAATAAAAGGCACCTATTTAAAAAATTTCTAACTCATGATTCCAAGTATGTAATAAATTTTTATAAATTCAAAATAGAGAATTGGCAGGAATTAATTTAAAACTAATTCCTTTTTTCAAAACCAGAAAGAGAGGTTTTAATAAGTAAAAACTATCAAAAGATTAGCATGTGTTTATGTCCAATTTCGTTGTGAAATTATTCTAAATGAACAAATTTGGATTAAATCATAAAAAAATAATCTAATTACAATTTAAAAACAATTAAAAGGAAAATCTAACTTTATAAATAAATTTGATAAAAAGATAGTTTTGAGTTAAAATGCAGTATTTTTCACTATTCATTAAAATAAAAATGTCATTAGAAAAACACTAAAAATTTATCCTTACTAAATTTTTATATCCCAATTATAAAGAATAATTTATATTTTTTAAATTGAATTTATAACATTTTCAAAAATTGTATTTAAAAATGGTTCTCCATTAAAAGATGAAAAAACTTCATTTTTTGAGAAATACTTCTTTTATGTGAAAAATTGAATTTGTCCATATATTATATCTAATAAACACATAATATGAATGTTAAAATTATATGGAATATATAAAATTAAAACTTTGGTTAATACTATTCATAAATTCTTTTTAAATGGCTAGTTTAATAGTTTATGGTGTGCATGAACTCAGCGTTTCGTATAGCGCGAGTTATTGAATTATTAAGAAGAAACATATTGTGGAAGCTTGGGATGTTACATACATTGCATTGAACACACTCACCAAAGATTCATCACACTATAGTGATTGAACAAAAGTTAGGAGTTGATCAATTCTTTGCATATATGATTTTAGAATAGGTTTTAGTGTTATTGTTACATCATTTATTCACTTGATTGGTTTTTTATGTAATATAGGGTTCTATAATTATTATGATTAATTTCATGTATCAATAAAAGAGATATCAGTGGAATTTGTACCCATTTTCAACTGTATATTAATACATGGGTTTGGATAAGCTATTGAGTGAACCAAGTTGTACTGTATAATTTATAGTATGGTCATAACTGCTTTTCATAAGTTCTTAAAAATTCCTTAAATGTATATCACATGAAAATACTTTTTAAAAATTTATATTCATATTAATACCAAATTTTAATTATCATTTATTATAGCTCATTTTACATCAAACGTGTTTATATATTTCTTATTGAGAACTATTAATAACACATATCTCTTATAAATAATTCTTTTTTTATTTTATTATTCTATGGGATGTCTAGGAATTGGACCTTTACTACCCCTTTTCATTAATAGATTCTATTGGGGTATGTGGTTTGGCCATCCCTGATGCCTTTCCCCTTACCCATGTTCCTTAACTAACACCCATAGATCTCATCCTCACCACAAAGGACTATTTTAGATAGCCCCCTACCCTCCTCCCTACCCCTATCATTGTCATATTGTTATGATGATGGTGACATTTCTTAGAAATATTCTAAACTCTCTTCTCACTAACATTCTTTTGGTTTTATTACTTTCAGTATTATATTCTTTTTATCTACTTCATGTTCTATTGTGATTAAATCTATATAATAAAATTGTTTTTCTCAACATTATGGCCTAATTTTAATTTTTTTCTTTTTTGGATGTAATATCCATGTAGATAAATTGGTGGAGAACTAAATAAGGATTAAATATCCTAGATTATGAAGACATAAGATGTAAGTTAATTTAATTTTATTTCTTTTATTATATCATCTATTTCCCAACCATTTTTTCTTGATAACTATTCTCTACTTATGAATTTTTTTTATAGTTCTTATCACTTATGATATTAACTTATGCACAAGTGTATACATATTTCTCATTAAAAAGTGTTTTTTTTCACTTGTTTAAGTGGATTTATTATGAAATTTATTTCCTTGTTTATTGAAAACTATTTAGAGAATAAATAATTATAAATTATTTTATATAATCATTTATAAATTAATTATTGAATACATGTTTCTATTCTATGTATTCAACTAGTTTTCTCCTTGAATTTGAGTCAAGTATTTTTCAAAAATAGAACAAGTACCACATATGTTAGAGGGTCCAGAATATTAAATAGTTGAACTCTTGTTTAAATCCTTACATATTTATTCAATACTATTAAATTACATTCTATAAGTTTTTTCAATCATTATTTAATAAAATATTTTTCATCATGATATAATGGAATAATTTCCAAGACTTGTGCATGAAATAAATCTTTTTTTCATCAAAATATAATTTTTCTTTATGATTGTGATATGAGGGGTTTACTCTTAGTAGCAAAACCTAATTTTTTTAGTTTATATTTCTTATTTTTTATATTTCATGCATTATTTATGTATTTAATATATTTTAGAGGCCAACACATTTATTTTTCTTTTCAGATTGTAAGCTATTGATATTTTATTAAAGCAAAGTTTCAAGGGAATGTGCCTTGTAATGACCAAAGGTTTAATGTTTTAGATAATAAAATTAAATGTAAATCATGTTCTGATGGAGTTTCATGGGAATATTCATATTCATTAATTTGTTTTGAATGATTGTGATATGAATTTGATATATGACTGAGGAATATTATGTTAACTTGGGAAGGTATGACCAATGACTTTTTTGCTTGATAGATCACTTGAATTAGTTTTTATTAAGAAACTCAATTGGAATGTGTTTTGATGCCTCCTATTTGGGTTCATAAAAAATATCTCTTGAAAGGTTTATATTTTTTTTACATGTTTAAAGAGAAAATGCATAATTTTTCAGTATGTGCATTTTTTTATGAATTTTGATTATAAATGTTATAAATGGTTGTGTCATGGGATATTTGTATAATTTGGAATTTAGTTCAAGTAATTTAGTTTGAATGATGATTTTAATGGTATTATTAGTGTTATTTTGAAATATTTTTTTTAACGAGAATAGTCATGGAAGACCAACATTGGATGCCACCAATGATCATTATGTTTTAAAATGAAAACTATTTTAGCAACTAATTATAATTTCTATAAAAGGCGTTGACCACTATAGGTGGTTGCAAATAACCCTTTTAAAATCCAACATACATCAATGGAATGAAGATCGTCAAAAGTGGTCTCTAATTATACTATAAGGGATTTTTTCAGCCACTAAGTCATGATTTTCCACTACTGGGTCATAAGTTATATTTTACAAAACTCATTATTCATACACTTTTTATTTAATCAATAATATATGTATTCAAAATTAAAAATAAGAAATTAATTTGATAATTATTATTATTACCCTTATTTTTTATTGTGAGGATCAAGATGTGACTGAGTGGTCCACC
Source organism: Viscum album (assembly GCA_963277665.1). Lineage (NCBI taxonomy): Eukaryota > Viridiplantae > Streptophyta > Magnoliopsida > Santalales > Viscaceae > Viscum > Viscum album. The sequence continues at coordinate 1,178,195,587 of OY728140.1, read as the reverse complement.
CTACTTTCTAGTATTGTATTATAATATAAATTTTCAGTTTGAAATGACCTCTTTATGATAATGATCAAAGTGGTGGAAAATGTTAAAAAAGTAGATAGATGTAGTAAAATTTGTTGACACTAAAGTTGTTAGATCATTTTGACATGTGGAATAAGATGGTGAACATTTTAGTCCCATGTCCTGGAATGCAGGACCAGGTTGTAAAATTTTGGTTTATAAGACTCTTATATGGAGCGATTTCATGGGTATGGTGCAATTAATTCATGGGAATATGTGAAAGATAAATCAGAGTGGCATATAGTAAATCTAATGTGCCCAGCTTGTTGATGGTATCCTTTGCATAGTTGAAAAAAATATTGAAAGAAAAAATAATGTTTGTTTAATGGGAATTTCTAAAAAAATAGTAGTCATTTAAAATTAATTTTTATATTATGTAATTTATAGTTATAATGTCTAAATAAGGGTTTATTTTGTGTGTAGATCAATATTCAAGGGTGGTTGTAGTTTGAACCAATTTGTATCCATTGGGTTTTTGTTGTTTTGTTGGTTTGTAATTCCTCTATACCCACTGGTGATTATCAATGGTTGGGACTATGGATGTCATCCTAAAATTTAAGGATTCAATTATTAGATTATGGGAATGAAACATTGTGTAAATTCCCATGAATTTTACTTATAATGTGACTTTTGTGGACTGTTTATGGTGTGAAAATGATGGAGCTAGGAGCGACTAAATGAAGGACAAGAGAGTTGGTTTAGAGCATGCTGCGAAGTGAAAACATTTCATGTTTTTTACCAAATCCAGGGAGTGATAAATGTGTTAAATGGTTTCATGCATTTATTGTTTTTATTAAACCAAAAGTATAAAATCATTTCATGATTTTAGTACTATTTTTTTTAAAAAAGTTATTTTTATTTTGTTATATATATATAAATATGTATATATATATTATAATTTTAAATATTATTTTTAAAAGGTTGTTTTATTTGAAAATTATAACACTAAAATAATACCAATATATAACTAAAAACATCACCAAAGGATCTATTTTATAGGGAAAGGGTCACTGAAATTTCCTATGGATTTCTCAAGTGACATTCAATTTTTATTGAGATTTATGCACAAAATCACTGACCATGATGTGATAGATGTCACCACAATGTGGTATATGGTTTTATGTGGTATTTGATACCATTAAATGTGAATAAGAAGAATGATATTTGATATCATTTAAAAAATACTCCCTTGATGATTATCACAATTATTTTATCCCATTGTCACATCATATGATGATGTCTCAATAAAAAATTTATTGTTAAAAGAGTTTAATAATCATATTATTAAATGTAATACCTTGATATTTAAAGTATATTTATTTTAAATAAATTTAATCTAGTTGATATCTTTCATACATGAAATATATATATGTTAAAATAATAACATTGTGTTCAATAGTGTGTATAACACACAATACCGAGCTTAAATGGCCCTCAAAATATATTATTTAAATATGACTGTTATAACCTAATAATTGAATTGAATGGTATAAATAGTATTAACTAAATTATTATAGATATATATATATCTTAAAAAATACAAATTTATTGATAATTTATTACTAAATAATCACTCAATTTTTTTGTAAAGTCATTTTATGCTTCCAAATACATCTTCTTCAAAAATGGTTTTATTTTTAATTTTATGTTTGGGAATTATAATTAATTTATAACACATTTTAAAAAAAGTATTTTATAAAAATAATAATATTTTTAAATAATTATATTAGTATTAACTTAGGGTGAAATTTTGGGAATTTTCTGAAAAAAATTATTTTTCTGTGAATAGTGAAAATATCGATTTTTCTAATACTATTATTTCTTTTCAGTAAATGAAACAATTTTAAAGTTCCATTATGTTTCTAATTTTATTTAAAAAGTATATAATTATTCTATAGTTATATTTAATCTAATTAATGAAATTTTAATCAATTTTATGGCGTAGTTTGATATAAGTTGATCTTTTGGCTTAAAACGTATTTTTTCTAAAAACTATTTTTAAATACATAATGTTACTTCACATTAATAAATTAAAATAAAACCTAATAAGGTAATATTTAAATTAATTTTTTATATTATATATATAAATATATTAATTTTAATCCATATAAATATGATCACTAGTCATATAGTTAACGCAAGATAAGCTTATACTTAAAAAATGCTTTTCTTGAAAAACATTCTTTGACCCGATTTTCAAGATTATTTTTAAATTAAATTATACAAATTATGTGAATTTAATTTTATAAAATTTATTACATAATTTTGATAAGAATAATTTTTATTATATAATAATTTAAAATTAATTTTCTATCATAATGATTAATAAAGACAGTAAAATTTATTTACCACAATTATGGTTAAAATGGGGTTTTTTCATTTTACATGAACTTGTCTTAAAATTAATTTCCCACACATATAGAATTTTTATTTTATGAATTGGATTTAATATTAATAATTTTTGGGTCAAAATTATCTAATAAGTCTCAATTCAGTTTAGGTTTAAAGGATTAATTACCTAGGTTAGAAAAACTAATTACCATGGTCGAAACTAGAATGGTAAAAGTAAATAAACATAGAGGATAAGGGAATAATATGTTTAAAACATGTTTATTTTTATATTTTGAAAGTTAGGATTGACCTTAACTTACCTCCAATCCATTATTTTTCAATTTTGGTGTTACTTGGGGTCATAGTGACTTCACATTATTTAATAGTTTTGGGTATTTATAAAAAATGTACTCTTCCACAATTATAAAAGGAAAATACCTCCCATCACTAATTAACACCTATAAAGAAAATTTTCTTAAAATAACCTTGGAAAAATCTGTCCCAAAAACCCTTATCCTAATTTTATATCATTTGGTATTCTAAAAAGACTAACCCTAGTGTCTTTAAGATGAGATATAAAGGAGGTTTCTCGAAGTAAAGGAAACTCTTCCTTTGTCTTTATTATATTACAATATTCAATAATTTATTAAAAATTAAAATATAATAAAAAAATTATATCCCATATACTTATATTTTATTATTTTTATTTCATAATATCTTTTTATCTCCTCCTCTATTAAATGGGAAAAAAAGTCATCACTTGTGAGTACGATGGACTACCGCCCTACGAACCGATGTAATTTTGTTTCCATCACCGAGTCACCTGGGAAGTCATAATGATGGAAATAATGAGTAAATATAATACATATGACATTATATTAATTATTTAAAATTAATACACCATCCACTTACCATTTCACCCATTAGGGTAACGATATCTTCGCTCGTGCATACGTATGACCTACCACATCCACAAAGAAGTGAGGCTCATTTTCCATGTCCAAATTTCAATAATGGATTTAAAAATGAATAAAATATGTAAATATGATATTTATAAAATTAATATCATTCTGTATATTATGGAACTATGTCATATACACAAGAACTAGAACTTTGATGACAAACATGTATGAGAAAACAAGATAATTAACACATAAAACAATAGTATTAATAAATTATTGTTAACAAACCGGTGGTAAAATATTATAATAGGGTAATATATGAAGTTATAAAAATGAATATGGTTAATTTATAAATTAATAAAATTCTTAAAACCATTATACATGAGGTTAAAGCGTGTTCAACCAAAAGGGAATCATGAGGTAATGGATTTTGTCTCAATTTCCTTTTATTAAGGCATATTGTAATGTTTTTCACCTAATTTAATTATATGTTGTATATACTACCCCTTTTATATGTAATGTCATGAATTATTCAAAAGTCGTGGTATTTTATATTTTAAGTTAAATTATTTCATCCATGGATATCTGACTTGAAAATTACTAAGTTGTAACGAATATTATAAGTGGATTTCTACTTATTAGGTTATATTACCTATTCATTGTATTTAATATTATAAGATTGTGTGTGTAATTATTTTTTATTTTATTATATTTAATTTAAAATTGTTTTATGTTTATTCACATTTGATTCACATAATCGATTCATTGATTAATTCTCACCTCAATGTTCTGGTTGTTGTAAGGTTTTTTGATCTCAAGTTATCTTCTTTGGGACTTATGTCATGTTATACACCTATATTTTTTTTATGAGGTGTATATAATAAACATTTGATATTTTATATCATGAATATATTTATATTCATGGTATTTAATATTTTATTAGATGTTATTCCTTTCACGAGGCTTATTATTGAAAAGTTACCAAAGTGGTAAGAGATTATTTTTCAATCTCATTTTAATTGGGATTTTCTATTCTTGAATTTCCATTGAGGAAATTATTTGACCATTTTCTAATAAAAAATTTAATTTTATTCTCATATGGTTATTCATGAAGTTTTAAATTAATTGTACTATTTTTTTCTCTTTGGTACTTAAAATTATTGATTTTTTAATAAAATCTAACATCATTTCTCTATTTGGTTGAAAATAATTTTCTCCCAAATCCATGTTTTCTAAAAATGTTTTCAAAAATGTTTTACTATGATTTTTTAAACTAATATTTAGCCATAATTGGATTCTTAAAAAATGTTTTAATAGAAATATTCTTTTCTTTTTCCAAATAAGTCATTTTTGACTTTTATTAAAGAAATGTGAAAGGAATATTTGTTTTAATATTTTTTTTATCATGAATGAAACTTTCCCACTGACAAGACAACTCATATATTTGAAGTTTCCTTTACAATTTTAAAAGGTTATATTTTAAGAGATTTTTTTTCCTAATATTATGGATATTTATAGTTTTTTTAAATTTATTTTAAAAGTTAAAAGGATATTTTCCTCAATTTTTTTAATGATATTTTTATGGTATTTTTATTCATGAATGACAATACCACTTTATTTTACATATACTCCACTAGAGATATGTTGTAATGATACCATCCTTTTATTTTATCTGGATGGTTTATGGTTAGTTTGACTAGGGAATGTATTGATATTCCCTTTATTGATTAATTTTTTTAAACATTAACTTTCCCTTGAAATATTAACTTTCTTATGATCATTAGACATTAAATTTCCCCTAAACATCAATATTTTTTTAATCATGAATATGATTATTACTTAAACCGCACATCATTTATAAATACTATGTTTTACTTTGAAAGTCATATGATTTATAGGGGAAATAATGGTATTCCATATTCTTTATTCAATATATAAATTTATTGATAAGACATATTATTCATAAATTAAATCGATCATTTGATATATGAGGAATGCATTGGACATGAAGTCATGTGTGGGGACCAAAATTATATAGCCTCTCAATGCATTGATAGTATCATGATGTGAATTAATAAGCTTGCTTTAAATAAGGTTTACCCATAATTTTAAACCATCCTGGGTAATGTGTTGAAAATATTAATACAATGATATATGGGATGAGGAAGTCCAATATTAAGAATTTATTTCATTAAGAATATAGTTATTATTATCCATGATATTATTACATTGATACTGTCAATGGAATAATTTTGTTCTTAAGTTAATGATTAGATGGCATGCATTTTTAGTTATTTACCTTTCCATATTGATTACAACTTATCTAATCGTGATAGTTAAGTTATTTATTAAATGAAATGTGTGTTCAAATATTTACCATTTCGTATTTATTATGAGTTATTAATTATGAATTTTTTATTTATGATAGTTTTTTATTTATACAACTCTTACTAGGCATCTGAACTTACCCTTATTTTGTTTCCTATCACCAAGATATGAAGAAGGAATCATTGAATGAGTTTAATGATGTGGAATTTTTTACTTTCAATATATTGTATTCATGTTTTCATATGTAATGTGATATTCAAGTATATATCTAGTTTACCAATACTTCTAAACTATTTTTTACTTTGGGATGTGATTGCCTATATCTTATGCCAATGTAATAAAGGAACCAAAAAATATAGGCTACATGGGTTGAGGTCTTTATATTTAGTATCATAGTAAGTTCAGTATAAATCTTGGGAACTAGATCTAGGAAAAAATATATTAGGGAACATAATCCTATGATATACTTTGAGGATAAGTATTTAAGAAAAACCAAAAGTTTTGGTGAGGAAGATATTATGTGGTTTTCCTAATAATGTATCCCTATCTGGATACTAAAAGTGGACATGGTTCTAGAATAATTGTACCAAGGGGTAATAACTTCAAAAAGGGTTCATTTTGATCTCAATTTATCATCCCCTAGTGCATGCTAAGGGCACTTATTGTAAACCATGTTTGATAATCTTTTGGGATATTCTCTAGATAATTTATATGTTCCATGAGAAGAATAATGAATGATTTCAACACATTATTAAAATGAATAACGTTGGTTAAAAATAATGTGTATTATATTGAAAATAAGGTTTCATTATTTTTACATCCTATAAATTATTATATAGTTTTACCACTACAATTATTTCTTCCCAAACTACGCCTTTTAGTTTTAGTCGAAGGTTGAAACCGAATGGGATTGCGTTAACATTTAATACGATGGAAAATGTAGTAATTATGAGTAACCAAATAGGATAATGACTATAGTATTGATTATTTCAAATCAGTTATCATGATAAATGACTAATAATATATAACTTATTGAACTCTGGGAGTCACCAAAGAAGATAATAATTGAGTCCTCTAAGATCTTGGGTAGTGGAGACCATGGAGGAAAAATGGATTGATTTCCTTCATGTAAGAAATGAATAAAGGGACACACAAGATAATGTCTAAAAGGAATAAAAAATGTTTTATGTGTTGAAAAATGGAATAGAGGGACAAATTTATGAGGGAAAGTGAGGAGATGATTGGAGAGAAATAAATTTTGTCCTATGAGTAAATTTATAGTTCATTGTCTTGAAGGTGGGGAATCTATGAATTATATGAGTAAATTAAATCTTTTAAAGGTTAAATCCTAGACCAAGGAAGAACCTATATTTAATTATTTATGTATTGGGATTCAAGAATTTAATTTTATAAGTATTTTTATCAATGGAATTTTGGTTATAAGAATCATGATATAGCTAAGTATTGTGTTAATTTTTAGAAACATATATGTATTTATCTAATATTCAATATAAAATTATGGATTCCATCATGGTTTTATAAGTTTAAAGTTGATCATAAGTTAAATTTCTTCAAAAATATTTTTTTATGTTTTATGTGATAGGAATTTATCAAGAATAAGGATATTTTCAAAGACATTTATGTCAATACAACCCATTAGTTTAGTATATGAAATTGTTATTTAAGGAATAATTCCTTTAAATTTTGTGGAAATAATATTAAAGGTATTGGTAATGTTTAAGGTTTATCTTATCTTTAATATTGTAGTAATTATAGGTCATTATAATTTAGGAACATTATAGGTATTATATTAATATAGTTTTGGAAAAAGGACAACCCACATACTGGATGGAAACCCGTCACATTCATAGAGGCCATGGGGCTTCAACTCACAACCGAAGGGAGGTAAGAGTGAATCACCTACCACTAGCCTACATGATTTTATATTTAGTATGATATTGTTTTTTAAAATAAACTATTTAATGGATGAATATTAAGTTGATTTTGGGAAGCATATTATAAGATCAAATATTTTTGATTTTGAGGTGATTAATTATATTTTAAGAGAAATTTTATTAAGTTGAGATGTAAATAATATATATTTTTAATATAAATGATTATTTGGGAAGAATAAAATTAAATTTTTGAGCATTGTAAGTTAAAAGGTATGAAATTACCTTTGAGGTGAAAACATTCTTTAATATTTGAGAATACTAAGGATAATTGGAATGCAGGGTTGTTTATTTATAATATAAGATGAACCTTTGGTGGAAATTCTGAATTAAAATTTATTATTTCTTCATAAGAAGTATTATATATTTTTTAATTGTCTTACCTTGTGGTGTCCATTTCAGTTTTAGTTAATATTTAAAGACAAGATGAATGGATTATTATTCTTGTATAGACCTTATGATCCATTAAAAGTTAATTTTAGTGCTTTAGGAATAAAAATTAATATTGGATATTCATTTATTGGAATAATAGTCGAAGTGGTAATTGATCAAAACATAACCAAAGGATTAAATTTTTCTGATGAAAATAGAAAGATATCTACTAAGTATATTTTCTTGGGTTCTCTATCTTGATGGTAACAAAATTCCTCAACTCTATGAAAATTATCTTGAAATAAAAATGTTATCCTATTACATTAGAATCTGATGAATCGATGGACTTTTAACTTATCAAATATTTATATTATTTTATCTTAAAATTTCTCAATATCATTCACTTTTTTTGTGATCAATGATCTCTATCACTCTCTATAATTATTTACACTTTTCTTCAATGTCAATATTTTTACTTCAAAATAATGTCCCATTTATGGAAACCTAGCTATGTTTTATTCTAAATGATATTCATATTTTCCTTTACCTATTTTAATATTAAGTTCTATTAACTTATTTTATGATGTGGTTTTTCAATAAATGAATTTTCAAATCTAAAACTCTTGATTTCCAAGTACAAGTTCAAATTATGAAGACACAATTTATTAAAGGTGGGGAGAATGTAACACCCCAAGATTTTAATGTTTATTTATTAAAAAAAAAATTATCGCTATCATACCTTGTGGCACACATAAACATGAAATTTCAAAATAATAACATTGCATTTGATAACATATACGACACACAACACTGAGCTTACACAACCCACAAAATAAATTATTTAAATATGATTGTTATAACCTAACCGTTGAATTTTCTGGTATGAATAGAATTAAAGTAATATATATATATGCATGTATTAATAAATAAAAATTTATTGATAAATTATTAGTAAACAATCACTCAAATTTTTAGTAAATCCATTTTATGATTCAAAATACATTTTCTTCAAAAATCATTTTATTTTGTATTTTAAATTTGGGAATTATAATTAATTTATACTCATTATTTAAATTTTATTTTATAAAAATAATATCATTTTTTAAATCATCGTATCAAATTTATCTTAGGGTGATGTTTTGGTATTTTTCTAAAAAGAGTGATTTTTCAGTGAATAGTAAAAAATACCGATTTTTTAATGTTGTTATTTATTTTAATTGAATTAATTAATTTTAAATTACGATTATGATTTGAATTTTATTTTAGAATTAAATAAGTATTATATATTTATATTTAAATAAATTAATTACATTTTAATCATTTTTATATCATATTTTGGTAAAAGTTTATTCTTAAGCTTAAGAATGCATTTTTTCTGAAAACAATTTTTAAATACATAACATTCATCCGTTTTAATAAATTAAAAAGAACCAATAATAATGGAATATTAAAATTAAATTTATAGATTATATATCTAAATATATCAATTTAAATCTATATAATTATTATCATGAGTCATATAGTTCATGTAAGATCATCTAATACTTAAAAATGCACCTCTTGAAAAATAATTGTTCGACCTGATTTGTAAGTTTATTTTTAAATTAAATTATACATATTTTGTGAATTTTATTTCATAAAATGGGTTCATTATTTGGAATTATAGTAATTAAAATTATATAATAAGGTCAACTTAATGTTTGATCATAATTATTAGTAAATCCAGTAAAATTTATTTATCACTAATAATGTTAAAACGGGGTTTTGCATGTTACATGTGTTTTGGTTAAAATTAAATTTTCCCACAAATGGAATTTTTATTTTATAAATTCTATTAATTATTAATAATCGTTAGGTACAAATTATCTAATATTTTTTATTTATTTTTGGTTTAAATGATTAGTTACTTGGGTTAACAATACTAGTTACTGGGGTGAAAACAAATATGGTAAAAGTAAATAAAATTTGAGGATAAGGGAATAACATGATTAAAAAGGTTTATTTTTATGTTTTGAAGGTGAAAATTATCCTTAACTTCCCTCCACTCCATTATTTATTAATTTTTGTGGAACTTTGTTCAATAACCCGAACCCCGGTATCCCAGTGCCAGTGTCTTACTACAATACATTGAAAAAAGATACAAGGGATCACATCCCGATGGACTGAATAGTTTAGTATTCTTGGTAAACTAGATACATACTTGAGTACTAAATTACATTTTAATACAATAAATTAAAAATATATTTATTTATAATAACACTATTCCATCTAGAATATCCTTGCTTATCAATCATATTACACTTCATGGATTCTTGAGAAAGGAAACAAATTAAGGGTGAGGTAAAATGTTCAGTAAGTTTTATTCACAATAGAATTTATCATGAATCAATAAGAATAATAAATAAGTAAATTCAAACAACTAAACAAAAATTTCATTTAAATAACTTTAATTCATAATTTTAAGGTATAATCAATAAGGAAAGGTAAATAACTGAACACAAATTTCATATAATCAATAAACTAAAAATGAAATGTATCCAGATATGATATCATAGAGAAAATATCACGGATAATAATAATAACTAAAATGAATGAAGTTATTAATTATTTGAATTTATATATCCTAGGAACATGATACCTTTAACATCAATACCATTAAAAGATAGTTTAGAATATACTGGGTGCAAATGGATTTGGTTTGGAAAACTATATCACTACTTTCAATACTTATCACAAGACAATTTAAAACTATTGGTTACAAACTCAAAGGGTTTGACCAACTGATTTTATATCATTAGACTATCGATGCATTGAGGGTATTTCTATAAATGGCCCCCAATATGTTTCACTCATGTATGGAGCATTCCTTATATATCGAATAATAAATTTATTTCATAAATAATATGCCTTATCAATAAATATACATATTGATTAGAGGATACAAATTTATCAATATTTACCATGTTAATAAAATAACTATCCAAGTATACAATTTATGTAAAAAATTGTATATGTTATAGAAAATAAACAAATCCATTATAAATAATATTTAAAATTCGGGGAAACTTAATTTCCATAAGAAAGTGAATAATTCAAGGAAAAATTAATGACTACAACAATGAATCAATGAAGTTAACATTAATACTTTCCTTAGTCAAATTGATCATAAACCATTCAGAGGAAAATTAAGTATATTATCAATAAAATAAAAATCCATTTTTGTAAGAATAAATTTTTTTTGTCCTTTATGAATAGAAATACCATAAAAATATTTTAAAAAAATTCTTGAGGAAAATATCTTCTTCATTTTGAAAAAACATTTTGGAAATAGTTTTCTTTGAAAATCAAATTTTTAAAAAATATTTTAAAATATCCTCATAAACATGAAAAGGAAGATTCAATGAAATGATGTTAATAATGGTGAGTAATTTCTAAAATTATATAAAATTAAAAAATAACAATTTTTTCACACTATAAAAATTCTAGTAAATTTATCGTTCAGAAAATGATATGAATATTCCTTTTACATTTTAGTGAAATCCAAACAGGAATTGTTTAAAAAAAAATAAGTTTCCTTTGATTTTTTTTGAAAATATTAAAAAATGTTTGGAATTAATTTATAAAACATTTTTAAAATGTTAAAAACATTTTTGAAAACATATTTATAAAACATGATTTTGGAAGAAAGTAGATTTCTAACCGAAGAAAGAAATGAAGTCAGATTTTCTTAAAAACATTTTCTCAATTAATTTAAATACCAATGAGTAGAAAAAATGGAACTATTTATTGAAAATACCTTGAATAAAAACAGTATAATAAAATTAAATGTCTTTTTATGAAATTTTTAAATAATTTCCTTCAATTGAAATTCAAGGGTGAACAATCTTGATTAGAATGAGATTGTGAAATAAACCTTTACAGTGAACATAATATTGATGTGATAATTAATCAATGAATTGATTTTGTGTTAAAAATATATATCCAAATAATATAATTGGAAATAAAACATAATGTAATAAAAATTAATTATACACATAATTTTATAATGGTATAATAAATGAAGTAGAATATTAACCCAATGGACAGAAATTGAGTTAAGAAATCCCTTAATTCATGCTTCTTTTTTATTGAAATTTGATTAACCTATTTTAAAATGGTTTTTAAAATGTTATTAACCTATAAAAGATCCATATTAATATTTATAATATCATATATGATACTTCAAAATATTATTACCCATTCATTAATAATATTTCATTCTTTTCATTGTTTTGGGTGTTAATTGCATTGTTTTCTCATGTGTGTTTCAACATGAAAGATCTGATTATTGTGCTTATTATATAGTTATATAATATCTAGAATAATAATAATTATATAATTATAATATTTTTATATCAATTTTACTTTTAAAACCAAGAATTAATTATGGTTATAAAAAAGGAAGTATGTTACGATCATGGAGATGGTAGGTAGTACGTACACATGAGTAACATTTCAATTTTTCACTGATTAGTATCTAAAGGTGGAAAGTAATATTTTAACTTTAAATATTGATAATAATATAATTAATACCATATTATATACTTATATATATTATCCATGTGGTTTGGTGAGGAAATGTGAGTAACATCACTTCATGAAGGTGGTGGTCCACTCGTACACGAACGATGTTATCATCTTTATGTGAGTGAAAATGAAAGAAATAAATGGATATATATTATCTTTACAGAGTGATAATAAATTAATTAATATCATAATTATTTTATTTATATCACATAGAATCATTAAATTTATCTTAATCACCTTTCATGTGAAGCGTTAGTGAAAGACGAATCACATCGCTTTGTGAGGTGGTAGTCCGCTGTACACAAAAGTGATGTTATCATATCTAATATAGAATGTTAAAAATAATATATATGATATAATGAATCCATAGTAATACATATGTTATGATTATAATATATTTAGTTTTTAAACATCATCATACACAACCATAAGAGGTGGAAATCGACAAAAGAACGACATTGGTTTGTTAGGCGGTGGACCACCGTACACACAAACGATGATATTGTAATCCATTTGATGGGAGTATAGATGGTTGTTTGTAATTTAATAATTTTAAAAACATCCAAATATATGGAATAAATATAGTTTATTATATATTAATGGTTTAATAAAAATTAAAGGTGGTGGAGAAATAAATAAAATAAAGATGTTCATTGAAGAACATTACCTCTTCTTCAGGTATCCTTCTTAAGTTTTCCCTAAAGACTTACTAGGTTATCTTTATCACAAAAATAATGCTTTGAGGATGAGGCTAGGGAATTTTATAAGTTATTTGGTTAATTATTTTCTAAACCAAATAGGTGAAATGGTTTGAATAATTGTGGATAGGGGTGGCCTTTTATAAGTGTGGGAGAAGACACACTTGGTATTATTGAAAATAATTGAGTGCTCCCAAGTTTTTAATTTGTAAAAAAGGTTCAAAATGAGACATTACTAAACATTATACGTGTAATGGTCCAAATAAGGTCATTAAATATTTTTTAGACAAGCTTATAGGTCGTTTATACCCTTATCGTTTTAGTCTAACCCCCAGTAAACCCATTTTTACCTTAGTTGTGATAAATAATTTTTAGTGCATTCACTATTAATTTTGTTAAAAAATTAAGTTGTAATTTTTATAAATTATAAATTATTATGATTAAAAATATGGAATCCATTTTTTAAAATTCAATTCACATAATTGGAAAATTTTTATTTAAAATTAATCTTGTAGACGTGATAAAAAAGTGGTTTTAAAATAAAAATGTTCAATGTTTTGTTGAGTTATTATATATAAATTCAATATGAAAATTATTCCAATGAACTAAATTGGATTAATTGATTTAAAATTGAAATAATTTTACTTTAAACCGAATTCAAAATATAATTTAACATCATGAATTATTTAAATGAAACGGAATTTTTCAATTAAAATTCAGTATTTTCCATTATTCATCAAAAAATGAAACTTTTTAGAAAATTCCCTAAAATCCACCCTAAGATAATTTTAGTAATAAAATTTAAAAAACTATGTTTATTTTTTCAAATATATTTTATAAAATTTTTAAAAATTATTTTTAAATTATGTGTGCAAAGCATGACTAAATCGACTTTTAGAAAAAAATTATGTTTTTCATAAAATATTTCTTTTTATTTTAAACGATACTAATTTTATTACTAATAAACCAATAACTTATAAATGTTTTTAAACTATATATTTTCATAAGTTATTTAATCGTATTTATACTTTCCAATTTAATGGATTGGTTATAACTATTATTTAAAATAATAACATTTTAATAATATATTGTTGTTTGGTAAAACATGGTCTTGCGTGTAAAAAAAGCTATCCATGAAACTCATTATTGCATGTAATACAAGATAATGAAGAGATTGAATTTATTTTAAAATAAATATATTATAAGGTCTCGAGGTTTTATATTCCCTTATATGCTTAGTGTTGTGTTTTATATACCCTATCAAATACAATGTCCTTATTTTAGAATTTTGGGGTGTTACATTCTCCCCATCTTAAATCAGTTACATGATCATAATTTAAAAATGATCGTGGTAATTAAGGTTTTGATATTTTTAAATATCATTATTAAGAAAACCAAATCATAAAAATATTTGATAAAATATAATCTAAAAAGAGAGAAAGAGAAGTTCCAAGGTCATATGGACTAACATAGAACTATGTTTCCAAGTATGAGAAAATTTTGGAAAGTGAAGATATATAAATAGATGAAAAGATAACATAATTATAGAGAGTGATTGACTTCATTTATCAAAGGTAATTGATAGAACAAATATTTTCAATTAATTTATATTGAATATCACTGTTTTAAACCCACAAAAGTGTTCCTCTAAGTTGAATTGTTTCATTTTTATGATTTTGGTGTTATTTTGAGCTGAATAGTAAAAATTGGCCATTTTGGATTTTTAACTGTTTTAACTTTTTTCTGTAGTTTGGCCATAACATTATCTACATTGATTCGAATTGCAAACTTCTTTCTATTCCAGATTCTACACATCCAGGGATTCATTTACTATTTTTGGACTAAAAGCTGAATCGGCCATATGGAAGCTCAAAAGAAGCTCACAATTTGGCTCAAGAAAACTGTTTCCAGTTCTGCCTAGTTTTGGTGTGGGATCCATAACTCATCCATTGTGGCCCCAATGCTTGCAAAATTCGGTGGGTGGACGCTCAAGGAGTTTTGGAGTATCTATTATGAAGGAAGTACCGAGGGATTAGTCCGTTTGGGGGTCCATTAAAGCTTCCTAATCAGGGGTTTGACGTTTTGGAGATTCTGACTGGACAGAATAAATGATCAGAGTAAAAGGGCCCTAACTCTCGGAATACCTGTCAAAATCCGATGAGAGTTTGAGGGGACACAGAAAAGAAAAGTATGAACAACATTGATGAAGGGCTCAATGCGTGAAGAGGTCATTTATTGGGTCCAAAATGCGACAACATTCGCAGGACAAAAATCTGGCTATAAAAGGAGGAGAGCCCCCCCTCCTCAACACATCCCATTCTCCATCCCATTCCTTCTGGGACACCCAGGAGAAGAACTTCTCAGCTTTTTCATTTATTTAATTTATTTTAAAATGTCTCTCCTCTCCGGCATTATCTCACTTACCCCATACATGGAGGGGTAATTTCATTTGAGTGATCGGAAAGAGGGGAGGCTGGACCTATGTGTTGTGCTTGAGTTTTTGTGCTTGAAATGAATAAAATTTGTTCTTCTTTCTTCTTCCGGTTCCAATTCATAATTCAGTATTAAATTCCGAATGCAGTTGTGTTAAGGTTTTTATTCTGAAATTATAAATTGCTTTGTTCGATGATCACATCTCCCTCCACAAAATTCTAATCTGTATACGGTGGAACATGATTAGGGCTGGGTGGTGATTGCTCAACGGTTGTCAAGCACGTGTGTAGGATTGTATTTTGAAATCTTGGTTTATTAGGGAACAACAATTACAGGTCTGGGATTACTCTAATTAATCAAGAGACCTTATACAACCCTAAACACATTGGAAGGAGTATAGACCAATCTAATGTTTTAGAAAGGAAAATTCTCATCACATCTCTCTTACCAGTTTAAGGAAGAAAAAGAGATAAAAATTTGAAACCATGATGGCACAACACTAAGTCTAGCCGAACCCAATCCAATCACTGCCTTTATCATTTGTTAAAATCAATCAATTTCTGTTGTTTGTTTCTCTCATAGTCATTAAAATTAGTTAAAACCAATATTTTTACGAAAACCAACAAAAAGTGACAACCTTGTTTTGTCTGCACTCCTCTTCGGGAGACTACCTAGGATCGACTGCTATACTATACTTAGGTAAATAAAATATTGTTTTGCCACGCCCCACGACAGGTGTGCATCAAACTTGGCGCCATTGCCAGGGAGGCAGTGCCTCAAAGCATTTTAAAAAAAAAATCTCTTTTGAATGACCCGTAGTTCAAATAGAAATTTATTTGAATTCGATCCAGAAATTGAGCGCACAATAACCAAATTGGGAAATCAAAATCTTCCAAAAGATTTAGAAGAGATCAATCTCACTGATTCAAGTGATACCTTGAGTAGAGACTTTGAACCTTTAATAATGGCTGTAAATCCCAACCAAACCCTACGTGACATCTGTGCACCTCAATTTGTCAATCAAAATTATCAACTTGCAATTCCTGCCATAGAAAATGATTTTGAATTGTGAATTAACATGATCCAAGTGCTTCCTAAATTTCATGGTCTTTCAGGTGAAGACCCGAACCGACATATTCAAGAATTTACCTATGTCTTCTCCAGCTTCAAACCTCGAGTAGTCGCGGAAGAGCATGTGAAGTGGAGGGCTTTCCCCTTCTCACTAGAGGGAGCAACAAAGGAATGGTTGTACAATCTACAACCGGGGGAGATCAGTGACTGGGAAGATCTAAAAAAATGCTTTCTACAAATATTCTTCCCAACATCTAGGAGCACTGCAATAAAGAAGGAGATTTATGTCATCCATCAATCAACCGGAGAAACACTCTACGAATACTGGGAACGTTTCAAGAAGCTTTGTGCAAGTTGTCCACACCAAGAAATAGAAGAGGACCAATTCCTTGTGTGCTTCTACCAAGGATTGCTTGACAATGACAGGAATCTACTAGATGCCTCGTCGGGAGGATCCCTCATTGATAAATCACCTGCAGATATACGAATTCTGATTGAAAAGATTGCACAAAATTCACAGCAGTTTGGCACTCGAGGTATGATCACCAGAGGAATCCATGAGGTAAGAACATCTAATTCGGTAGATTTAATTAGGAATGAAATGGGTGAACTCACCAGGTTGGTGCGACAAACAGCTGTGAACCATGTGAAGGAACAACAAGGACCGAATCAGGTATGTGGTTTATGATCTTCTAATTCTCATTACACTGATCAATGTCCAGAAGTGCAGGGGACAGAAAGTTGTGCTGCAACCTATCAACAAAGGCAATACCAACTGCAAACCCAACCAGGGTATGGGTTTCAACAGAACCAAGCCAGAGCACCGTTTCAGCAACAATATCAGAACCCAATAGCATTCCAACAACCTTATCAGAAGCCCTTCCAACAACAACAAAATTTTCAACCACCACCTTTCCAGTGGAAGAATTATGAGCAACCATCCACAAGTGCACCGACAAATGAAGACCAACAACTGAAGACAAGAGTTGCAGGAATAGAAGATAAGATGGACAAGCTAACTGATCAATTTTCAAGCATTATGGATGCTTTCACCAAGAACCAAGGTAAGCTTCCTGCACAAACAATTCCCAATCCAAAGGAGAATGTTAGTGCAATCACAACCCGAAGCGGGAAGGAGCTCAAACCACCAGAACAATATGAGGAGGATGAATCTAGGGAACCTGCTGAAGCTCGTCCTGTCCAACCAAAAGATGGAGTCAACAACAAAGTAGAAAGAACAAGGTTTAAGAAATAAAGACTAGAAACACCATTGCAGAAACAACAAAGGGAGAAAAAGGATATTCCAGCACCATTCTCATCAGCATTGGTTGAGTCAAAGAAGGGAAAAGAATAACAAATTCAACGGGAAATTCAGGAAACATTCCGAAATGTTGAGATTAACATTCCACTACAGGATGTAATCAGGCAAATCCCTAAATATGCAAAATTTCTGAAGGAGCTATGTACTAAAAGAAAGAGGCTGGATGGAAATGAAAGAATCAACTTAGGAAGAAGTGTCTCAGCATTGATCACACCACCGATACCGCAAAAATGTCAAGATCCAGGGACTTTCTATATTCCCTGCACTATCGGTTCATTAAATTTTATTGATGCACTATGTGATCTTGGAGCTTCGATAAATGTGATGCCTCACTCTGTGTTTTGATCTTTGCAGATCGGAGAACTAAAATCAACTCTGGTGGTGGTACAATTATCAAATAGATCCACCGTTTTCCCAGCTGGAGTCGTTGAAGATGTACTTGTAGGAGTGAGAGGATTAATCTTTCCAGCAGACTTTTATGTCCTTACCATGGAAAAAGACCGAGCACCATCCCAATCTCCCATCATCCTAGGGAGACCATTCCAGAAAACAGCAAGGAAAATCATCAACGTGCATGAAGGAACACTCACCATGGAGCTCGGAGATAGTTGGTACACTTCAATATTCTTGATACGATGAAACACCCGTCCAGCAATCACTCACTTTATGAAATCTCCCACGATGAAGGTATAGAACCAATTAAAGACTCAGGTATGCTTCATGACTTGTTATCTGTGGGATAACACTCTTCATTTGAATTTTATAACTCCCATGAACCTGAAAATTCTGATATCATGTTGGAGGATGAGGTAAAATCTGATTTTTTTGATGATTTGTTAAGAGGAAGTAAGATTATTCCAGAGAATTCAACATTAGAAGTAGGAAACATAAATGAAATATCATCCCTTGAACAACCCCCATGTTTAGAACTGAAGCCTTTTCCATGTGACTTGAAGTATGCTTACCTAATGGAAGGAGAGAAATTGCCAGTAATCATTCCCAATAACCTATCCCATTCACAAGAACAAACATTGGTTGACCTTCTCAAAAGGAATGTAAAAGCTGTAGGATGGAGTTTAGGTGATATTCCTAGAATCAACCCTAAGGTATGCTCTCACAGGATATTTTTAGAAAGTGAATCTCGGCCAGTTAGACAACCTCAAAGAAGACTCAATCCCACAATCATGGAGGTCGTTAAGAAAGAGATTGAGAAATTGTTAGCAGCTGATATCATTTACCCAATCTCTGATTCTCAATGGGTTAGCCCAATTCATGTAGTCCCCAAGAAAACTGGCCTGACCACTGTTACAAATGAAAGAAATGAACTGATCCCCATGAGAATACAAAACAGCTTGAGAGTGTGTATAGATTACAGGAAGCTAAATCAAGTTACCAGAAAAGATCACTTTCCTATTCCATTCATTGATCAGATGCTTTAAAGGTTAGCTGGAAATACTCATTAATATTTTTTAGATGGATTCTCAGGTTATTTTCAGGTACCAATTGCAACAGAAGACTAGGAGAAGACAACCTTCACCTGCCCTTTTGGAACATTCTCCTACAAAAGGATGCCTTTCGGGCTATGCAATTACCCAGGTACATTTCAACGGTGTATGGTGAGTATTTTCTCAGACCACATTGAGGATTACTTGGAGGTGTTTCTTGATGATTTCACAGTTTTTGAAAATTCATTTGACCATTGCTTGGGAAATTTGGAAAAAGTTTTGAAAACATGCATTGAAAAGAACCTTGTCTTAAATTTTGAAAAATTTCATTTCATGGTTGAAAAAGGGATAGTTTTGGGGCACATAATTTCACAAAATGGGATTGAGGTTGATAAATCAAAAGTTGATGTAATAAATTCCTTACCATATCCAACATGTGTCAAACATGTTAGATCCTTTTTAGGGCATGCAGGATTTTACAGAAGATTCATCAAGGATTTCAGTAAGATTTATCTCCCTCTCTCAAGATTACTTTTAAAGGATGATAACTTTAATTTTGATTGTGCATGTAGGGAATCATTTGATGAATTAAAGGAAAGGCTGATAACAGGACCAATAATGCAGCCACCCAATTGGGATTACCCTTTCGAGATACTTTGTGATGCATCCAACCAAGCAGTGGGAGCCGCTCTATCACAGATAATTGACAGCAAGCCTCAAGTCATCTCCTACGCATCAAGGACCTTGGATGCAACACAAATAAATTACACTACCAAAGAGAAGGAGTTCCTTGTAGTCATTTTTGCACTAGATAAATTCCTATCATATCTTCTGGGCACTAAAGTTGTTGTTTTTTCTGATCATGCAGCTCTTAGGTACTTAATGAAAAAGGGGGATGCAAAACCACAGTTGGTGAGATTGATGCTACTCTTACAAGAGTTCAATTTGGAAATCAAAGATAATAAGGGGACTGAAAATCAAGTGGCTGATCATCTGAGTCGACTACCCCACACCACTGAAATAGAAATACCAAAGCAGAACCCACTTAATGATGAGCTTCCTGGAGAACAACTCTACATCATCAACAGTGAAGTACCATGGTATGCCAACATTGTCAACTATTTGGTAACATCTCAGGTACCCTCTCATCTAAGTTCTCATAAACAACATAAGCTTAAATCTGAATCAAGATTTTACATTTGGGAAGATCTGTTTCTGTGGAAAATTTGTAATGATCAAATCATAAAAAGATGCCTTCCAAGAAGTGAAATTGAATCAGTGTTTGAATTTTTTCATAAATTATCTTGTGGAGGCCACTTTGGACCTCAGAGGACTGCCCGAAAAGTTTTAGAATCTGGACTCTACTGGCCCACCTTATTCAAGTATGCATATGAATTTTGTAAAAGATGTGAAAAATGCCAATTTTCTGGTAACATATCCAAACGACATGAAATTCCACAAAAACCAATAAACTTTTGTGAAATTTTTGAAGTTTGGGGCATAGATTTCATGGGACCATTCCCAATTTCATTTGGAAATTCATATATTCTTTTGGCTGTAGACTATGTTTCAAAATGGGTGGAAGCAAAAGCAACCAGATCTGATGATGCAAAAGTTGTTTGTGATTTTGTTAGGGCTAACATTTTCTGTAGGTTTGGCGTGCCACAAGCAATCATCAGTGATCAGGGAACTCATTTCTGCAACAGGAAAATGGAAGCATTGTTGAAGAAGTATGGGGTGCATCATAGAACATCTACCCCATACCATCCCCAAACAAATGGCCAAGCAGAAGTCTCTAATAGAGAAATCAAAGCCATTCTGGAGAAGACCGTTAAACCCAAACGGAAGGACTGGAGCCAAAAGTTAGATGATACATTATGGGCATACAGAACGGCCTACAAAACACCGATAGGGATGAGTCCCTATAGATTGATCTATGGAAAGAGTTTCCACCTTCCTGTGGAGTTAGAGCATAGAGCCTACTGGGCGGTCAGAGAGATGAATCTGGACCTTGAGAAAGCTAGGAAAGAAAGAAGATTGCAGTTGCAGGAGTTAGAAGAAATTAGAAGGGAATCTTTTGAAAACTCAATGATCTATAAAGAGAGAACAAGGATGGCCCATGACAAGATAATTCAACCAAGAACCTTCAACCCTGGAGATCACGTGTTACTCTTCAAATCCAGACTTAAGCTTATGCCAGGTAAACTTCGTTCCAGATGGGAAGGCCCCTTTACTGTTATTCATGTATATCCCTTTGGTGCTGTGCAGATTCAAAAAGAAGGAGGAGGAAACCCATTCACTATAAATGGGCAGAGGCTGAAGAAGTTCCATGGGACTGTACCTCAAGAACCAGTGGAGGAGATCACACTCCTTCATCCTGAATACAAATGAACACCTACCGGGTTGCATCATTCCTTTACACTTGATTAAATGCAGTAACTCCATATTTTTGAAACATAAATAAAATATTCCATTTACATGCATTGAGGACACTGCATCAATTAAGTGTGGGGGAGGAAATCTTGTAGTCCAGGAGATTTTTCAAAAAAAAAAAATTTTGTTTTGTTTGTGTTGTCGAGCCAACGACATTAAAAAAAGGCGCTACTAGGATGCAACCTGCATTTTCCCCCATTTTCCACTTGTCTTCTTAGTCATTTACCATCATGATTGAACGGGCCTGCACTATCAATTGTTTTCATTTTTTTCAGGTCCATTAATGAAGAGGGTGTCGTGGGATTATACATCGTGAAGAAAAGGATCCATTTGACAGGGGAGTATGAGTTTCAATTCTATATTATCCAACTTTATTCCCTACATATTTTTATTCTTTTAAAGAATTAATCAAAAAAACGCATGCCAACGCTTGAATTAATGTTTTACTAAACATATCTAGGAGACATGAGTTTCTTAGGAATCTTGTGATGCCATGTTTTAGATTTCAATGTTAATGAGATTGAATGATTAAAATGGATAATTGGATGATTAAAGTGAAGCAAGGATATTGAAATAAGGAATCATGATTTAAGGGAATTAATTGATTCATGTAAATGAAATTTCCCGTCCATTTTTCATTCTTTGAATTTATGAAATTCATGTGAATTAATTTGTTATTATAAATCATGCCATGAGTGATTGTCCAATATCATATTCTCATTCCTGAGAGGATTTCTAGACCAAATGTTTCCTATTTTATCTTGAGCATATTTCTTGAGTGATCTTGGGACGTGCCACCTGCTAGAACTTGTATTGAAACTTGTCAAAGCTATGACTATACAAAACCACATTTAAAATGATTGAGGCATATCTTTGGCTAGCCACATTTTATCCTAAGACCCACCTTTACATTTATCCTTCGTAAGCCCTTAGATGCCATGAATTTCCTTATAGGTTTAAGCCACATTACAATCCAATTTTTCTTTACCTACCCGCACTTTTAGTATTTTTGCATGGTTATTTCAAGTTTGAGTGTGGGGGAAGGGCCTTTCGTGTGCATTCCTTGGGATATGTATCATTTTTGGGTGGTGTAATGTGTGCGTCATCATTTTGGGCAATGTATTATTAGAAAATTGGGCATGAGTCATCATTTCATTATACTTCTTTCATTTCATCCGGTTATCCATAAAAAAAGAAAAAAAAAGTGAAAAAAAATTCAAAATAAAGTTGTGCCTTTCTGGAGCTTTACAAAAAAAAAGAAAATAAAGCTGTGCCTTTCTGGAGCTTTACAAAAAAATAGGGAGAACTTGGATGATATCATTCTCTGTAATCATTTATTGACTCATGACCCATGTCATTGAAAGGGGAGTGGTGTTGTGATTCACATTTCAAGGGGATTTGAGTGAGGTTCATCTTGTGTTTTCACTTGATTAATCATGCATTGTACTTAAGAGTCAAACCTCCTACTTCTGGCCTTAAATTATTTCAATAATTTACTCACCAACCCTAAGCCACAGAGTCTTTTGAACCTTTATTGCAAGTCCTCATGATTTTATGTGTGTTTTGTCTTTACAAAGTGGAGAAAGTAGTTACATTACAAGCCTATGGATAAGGAGCATGTTCTCATGATATGAGCATAACTCCACTATTAATTATATCATGAGTGATGATAGAAAATATTCAAAAGTGAGGTAGGTCATGATTTGGCATGTTTAATAATAATAAATTGAGAAGCTTGAATGAATGAAAGGAGAAGCTTCATTATTTTTCAAAGGGGAAAAGTAAAATGCATGAATTGATTGTTTCTTTGAAAAATGGGAAATTAAATTGGTATTTTTGTGGAACTGGAAAATTTGATTGGACATTGATAATCATTTGATTTTATTCCATTTGAAATTTAAATATTGGTGACATTGGTGTCCTTTGAATTCCATGTTGAGATTTTATGCTTGAGGACAAGCATAGTTTAAGTGTGGGGGAATTGATAGAACAAATATTTTCAATTAATTTATATTGAATATCACTGTTTTAAACTCACAAAACTGTTCCTCTAAGTTTAATTGTTTCATTTTTATGATTTTGGTGTTATTTTGAGCTGAATAGTAAAAATTGGCCATTTTGGATTTTTAACTGTTTTAACTTTTTTCTGTAGTTTGGCCATAACATTATATACATTGATCCTAATTGCAAAATTCTTTCTATTCCAGATTCTAAACATCTAGGGATTCATTTACTATTTTTGGACTAAAAGCTGAATCGGCCATATGGAAGCTCAAAAGAAGCTCACAATTTGGCTCAAGAAAACTGTTTCCAGTTCTTCCTAGTTTTGGTGTGGGATCCATACCTCATCCATTGTGAGCCCAATGCTTGCAAAATTCGGTGGGTGGACGCGCAAGGAGTTTTGGAGCATCTTTTATGAAGGAAGCACCGCGAGATTCGTCCGTTTGGGGGTCCATTAAAGCTGCATAATCCGGGGTTTGACGTTTTGGAGATTCTGACTGGACAGAATAAATGATCAGAGTAAAAGGGCCATAACTATCGGAAGACCTGTCCAAATCCGCTGAGATTTTGAGGGGACACGGAAAAGAAAATTATGAACAACATTTATGAAGGTATAAATGCATGAAGAGGTCATTTATTGGGTCCAAAACGCGAAAAAATTCATAGGACAGAAATATGGCTATAAAAGGAGGAGAGCTCCCCCTCCTCAACACATCCCATTCTCCATCCCATTCCTTCGGGGACACCCAGGAGAAGAAATTCTCAGCTTTTTAATTTATTTCATTTATTTTAAAATGTCTCTCCTCTCCCGCATTATCTCGCTTACCCCATCCATGGAGGGGTAATTTCATTTGAGTGATCGGAAAGAGGGGAGGCTGGACCTATGTGTTGTGCTTGAGTTTTTATGCTTGAAATGAATAAAATTTGTTCTTCTTTATTCTTCCGGTTCCAATTCATAATTCAGTATTAAATTCCGAATGCGGTTGTGTTAAGATTTTTATTCTGAAATTATAAATTGCTATGGTCGATGATCACATCTCCCTCCACACAATTCTGATCTGTATACGGTGGAACATGATTAGGGTTGGGTGGTGATTGCTCGACGGTTGTCAAACACGTGTGTAGGATTGTATGTTGAAATCTTGGTTTATTAGGGAACAACAATTCCAGGTCTATAATTACTCTAATTAATCAAGAGAAATTCTACAACCCTAAACACATTGGAAGGAGGATAGACCAATCTAAGGTTTTAGAAAGGAAAATTCTCATCACATCTCTCTTACCAGTTTAAGGAAGAAAAAGAGATAAAAATTGGAAACCATGATGGCACAACACTAAGTCTAGCCAAACCCAATCCAATCACTGCCTTTATCATTTGTTAAAATCAATCAATTTCTGTTGTTTTTTTCTCTCATAGTCATTCAAATTAGTTAAAACCAATCTTTTTACGAAAACCAACAAAAAGTGACAACCTTGTTTTGTGTGCACTCCTATTCGGAAGACTACCTAGGATCAACTGCTATACTATACTTAGGTAAATAAAATATTATTTTTCCATGCCCCACGACAGGCGTGCGTCAAACTTGGCGTCGTTGCCGGGGAGGCAGTGCCTCAAAGCATTAAAAAAAATCTCTTTTGAATGACCCGTAGTTCAAATAGAAATTTATTAGAATTCGATCCAGAAATTGAGCGCACAATAACCAAATTGAGAAATCAAAATCTTCCAAAAGATTTCGAAGAAATCAATCTCACTGATTCAAGTGATACCTTGAGTAGAGACTTTGAACCTTTAATAATGGCTGTAAATCCCAACGGAACCCTACGTGACATCTGTGCACCTCAATTTGTCAATCAAAATTATCAACTTGCAATTCCTGCCATAGAAAATGATTCTGAATTGCGAATTAACATGATCCAAGTGCTTCCTAAATTTCATGGTCTTGCAGGTGAAGACCCGAACCGATATATTCAAGAATTTACCTATGTCTGCTCCAGCTTCAAACCTCGAGCAGTCGCGGAAGAGCATGTGAAGTGGAGGGCTTTCCCCTTCTCACTAGAGGGAGCAGCAAAGGAATGGTTGTACAATCTACAACCGGGGGAGATCAGTGACTGGGAAGATCTAAAAAAATTCTTTCTACAAAGATTCTTCCCAACATCTAGGAGCACTATAATAAAGAAGGAGATTTATGTCATCCATCAATCAACTGGAGAAACACTCTATGAATACTGGGAACGTTTCAAGAAGATTTGTGCAAGTTGTCCACACCAAGAAATAGAAGAGGACCAATTCCTTGTGTGCTTCTACCAAGGATTGCTTGACAATGACAGGAATCTACTAGATGCCTCGTCGGGAGGATCCCTCATTGATAAATCACCTGCAGATATACGAATTCTGATTGAAAAGATTGCACAAAATTCAGAGCAGTTTGGCACTCGAGGTATGATCACCAGAGGAATCCATGAGGTAAGAACATCTGATTCGGTAGATTTAATTAGGAATGAAATGGGTGAACTCACCAGGTTGGTGCGACAAATAGCTGTGAACCATGTGAAGGAACAACAAGGACCGAATCAGGTATGTGGTTTATGTTCTTCTAATTCTCATTACACTGATCAATGTCCAGAAGTGCATGGGACAGAAAGTTGTGCTGCAGCCTATCAACATAGGAAATACCAACTGCAAACCCAACCAGGGTATGGGTTTCAACAGAACCAAGCCAGAGCACCGTTTCAGCAACAATATCAGAACCCAATAGCATTCCAACAACCTTATCAGAATCCCTTCCAACAACAACAAAATTTTCAACCACCACCTTTCCAGCAGAAGAATTATGAGCAACCATCCACAAGTGCACCGACAAATGAAGACCAACAATTGAAGACAAGAGTTGCAGGAATAGAAGATAATATTGACAAGCTAGCTGATCAATTTGCAAGCATTATGGATGCTTTCACCAAGAACCAAGGTAAGCTTCCTGCACAAACAATTCCCAATCCAAAGGAGAATGTTAGTGCAATCACAACCTGAAGCGGGAAGGAGCTCAAACCACCAGAACAATATGAGGAGGATGAATCTAGGGAACCTGCTGAAGCTCGTCCTGTCCAACCAAAAGATGGAGTCAACAACAAAGTAGAATGAACAAGGTTCAAGAAAGAAAGACTAGAAACACCATTGCAGAAACAACAAAGGGAGAAAAAGGATATTCCAGCACCATTCCCATCAGCATTGGTTGAGTCAAAGAAGGGAGAAGAAGAACGAATTAAACGGGAAATTCAGGAAACATTCCGAAAAGTTGAGATTAACATTACACTACTGGATGCAATCAGGAAAATCCCTAAATATGAAAAATTTCTGAAGGAGCTATGTACTAAAAGAAAGAGGCTGGATGGAAATGAAAGAATCAACTTAGGAAGAATTGTCTCAGCATTGATCACACCACCGATACCACAAAAATGTCAAGATCCAGGGACTTTCTCTATTCCCTGCACTATCGGTTCATTAAATTTTACTGATGCACTATGTGATCTTGGAGCTTCGATAAATGTGATGCCTCAATCTGTGTTTTCATCTTTGCAGATCGGAGAACTAAAATCAACTCGGGTGGTGGTACAATTAGCAAATAGATCCACCGTTTTCCCAGCTGGAGTCGTTGAATATGTACTTGTAGGAGTGAGAGGATTAATCTTTCCAGCAGACTTTTATGTCCTTACCATGGAGGAAGACCGATCACCATCCCAATCTCCCATCATCCTAGGGAGACCATTCCTGAAAACAGCAAGGACAATCATCAACGTGCATGAAGGAACACTCACCATGGAGCTCGGAGATAGTACGGTACACTTCAATATTCTTGATACGATGAAACACCCGTCCAACAATCACTCACTTTATGAAATATCCCATGATGAAGGTATAGAACCAATTGAAGACTCAGGTATGCTTCATGACTTGTTATCTGTGGGATAACACTCTTCATTTGAATTTTATAACTCCCATGAACCTGAAAATTCTGATATCATGTTGGAGGATGAGGTAAAATCTGATTTTTTCGATGATTTGTTAAGAGGAAGTAAGATTATTCCAGAGAATTCAACATTAGAAGTAGGAAACATAAATGAAATATCATCCCTTGAACAACCCCCATGTTTAGAAATGAAGCCTTTTCCATGTGACTTGAAGTATGCTTACCTAATGGAAGGAGAGAAATTGCCAGTAATCATTGCCAATAACTTATCCCATTCACAAGAACAAACATTGGTTGACCTTATCAAAAGGAATGTAAAAGATGTAGGATGGAGTTTAGGTGATATTCTTGGAATCAACCCTAAGGTATGCTCTCACAGGATATTTTTAGAAAGTGAATCTCGGCCAGTTAGACAACCTCAAAGAAGACTCAATCCCACAATCATGGAGGTCGTTAAGAAAGAGATTGAGAAATTGTTAGCAGCTGATATCATTTACCCAATCTCTGATTCTCAATGGGTCATCCCAATTCATGTAGTCCCCAAGAAAACTGGCCTGACCACTGTTACAAATGAAAGAAATGAACTGATCCCCATGAGAATACAAAACAACTGGAGAGTGTGTATAGATTACAGGAAGCTAAATCAAGTTACCAGAAAAGAACACTTTCCTATTCCATTCATTGATCAGATGCTTGAAAGGTTAGCTGGAAATACTCATTACTGTTTTTTAGATGGATTCTCAGGTTATTTTCAGGTACCAATTGCACCAGAAGACCAAGAGAAGACAACCTTCACCTTCCCTTTTGGAACATTTTCCTACAAAAGGATTCCTTTCGGGCTATGCAATGCCCCAGGTACATTTCAACGGTGTATGGTGAGTATTTTCTCAGACCACATTGAGGATTTCTTGGAGGTGTTTCTTGATGATTTCACAGTTTTTGGAAATTCATTTGACCATTGCTTGGGAAATTTGGAAAAAGTTTTGAAAACATGCATTGAAAAGAACCTTGTCTTAAATTTTGAAAAATGTCATTTCATGGTTGAAAAAGGGATAGTGTTGGGGCACATAATTTCACAAAATGGGATTGAGGTTGATAAATCAAAAGTTGATGTAATAAATTCCTTACCATATCCAACATGTGTCAAACATGTTAGATCCTTTTTAGGGCATGTAGGATTTTACAGAAGATTCATCAAGGATTTCAGTAAGATTTCTCTCCCTCTCTCAAGATTACTTTTAAAGGATGCTAACTTTAATTTTGATTGTGCATGTAGGGAATAATTTGATGAATTAAAGGAAAGGCTGATAACAGCACCAATAATGCAGCCACCCAATTGGGATTACCCTTTCGAGATACTTTGTGTTGCATCCAACCAAGCAGTGGGAGCCGCTCTATCACAGATAATTGACAGTAAGCCTCAAGTCATCTCCTACACATCAAGGACCTTGGATGCAACACAAATAAATTACGCTACCATAGAGAAGGAGTTCCTTGCAGTCGTTTTTGCACTAGATAAATTCCGATCAAATCTTCTGGGCACTAAAGTTGTTGTTTTTTCTGATCATGCAGCTCTTAGGTACTTATTGAAAAAGGCGGATGCAAAAACACGGTTGGTGAGATGGATGCTACTCTTACAAGAGTTCAATTTGGAAATCAAAGATAAGAAGGGGACTGAAAATCAAGTGGCTGATCATCTGAGTCGACTACCCCACACCGCTGAAATAGAAATACCAAAGAAGAACCCACTTAATGATGAGCTTCCTTGAGAACAACTCTACATCGTCAACAGTGAAGTACCATGGTATGCCAACATTGTCAACTATTTGGTAACATCTCAGGTACCCTCTCATCTAAGCTCTCATCAACAACATAAGCTTAAATCTGAATCAAGATTTTACATTTGGGAAGATCCGTTTCTGTGGAAAATTTGTAATGATCAAATCATAAGAAGATGCCTGCCAAGAAGTGAAATTGAATCAGTGTTTGAATTTTTTCATAAATTATCTTGTGGAAGCCACTTTGGACCTCAGAGGACTGCCCGAAAAGTTTTAGAATCTGGACTCTAATGGCCCACCTTATTCAAGGATGCATATGAATTTTGTAAAAGATGTGAAAAATTCCAATTTTCTGGTAACATATCCAAACGACATGAAATGCCACAAAAACCAATAACCTTTTGTGAAATTTTTGAAGTTTGGGGCATAGATTTCATGGGACCATTCCCAATGTCATTTGGAAATTCATATATTCTTTTGGCTGTAGACTATGTTTGAAAATGGGTGGAAGCAAATGCAACCAGATCTGATGATGCAAAAGTTGTTTGTGATTTTGTTAGGGCTAACATTTTCTGTAGGTTTGGCGTGCCACAAGCAGTCATCAGTGATCAGGGAACTCATTTATGCAACAGGAAAATGGAAGCATTGTTGAAGAAGTATGGGGTGCATCATAGAACATCTACCCCATA
The DNA here is from genome assembly GCA_963277665.1 of Viscum album. Lineage (NCBI taxonomy): Eukaryota > Viridiplantae > Streptophyta > Magnoliopsida > Santalales > Viscaceae > Viscum > Viscum album. The sequence goes on along the minus strand of OY728140.1, from coordinate 1,178,165,245 downwards.
CCATCCCCAAACAAATGGACAAGCAGAAGTCTCTAATAGAGAAATCAAAGCCATTCTGGAGAAGACTGTTAAACCCAACCGGAAGGACTGGAGCCAAAAGTTAGATGATACATTATGGGCATATAGAACGGCCTACAAAACACCGATAGGGATGAGTCCCTATAGATTATGGAAAGAGTTGCCACCTTCCTGTGGAGTTGGAGCATAGAGCCTACTGGGCGGTCAAAGAGATGAATCTGGACCATGAGAAAGCTGGGAAAGAAAGAAGATTGCAGTTGCAAGAGTTAGAAGAAATTAGAAGGGAATCTTTTGAAAACTCAATGATCTATAAAGAGAGAACAAGTATGGCCCATGATAAGATAATTCAACCAAGAACCTTCAACCCTGGAGATCACGTGTTACTCTTCAAATCCAGACTTAAGCTTATGCCAGGTAAACTTCGTTCCAGATGGGAAGGCCCCTTTACTGTTATTCATGTGTATCCCTTTGGTGCTGTGCAGATTCAAAAGGAAGGAGGAGGAAACCCATTCACTATAAATGGGCAGAGGCTGAAGAAGTTCCATGGGACTGTACCTCAAGAACCAGTAAAGGAGATCACACTCCTTCATCCTGAATACAAATGAACACCTACCAGGTTGCATCATTCCTTTACACTTGATTAAATGCAGTAACTCCATCTTTTTGAAACATAAATAAAAAATTCCATTTACATGCATTGAGGACACTGCATCAATTAAGTGTGGGGGAGGAAATCTTGTAGTCCAGGAGATTTTTCAAAAAAAAAAATTTTTTGTTTTGTTTGTGTTGTCGAGCCAACGACATTAAAAAAAGGCGCTACCAGGAGGCAACCCGCATTTTCCCCCATTTTCCACTTGTCTTCTTAGTCATTTACCATCATGATTGAACGGGCCTGCACTATCAATTGTTTTAATTTTTTTCAGGTCCATTAATGAAGAGGGTGTCGTGGGATTATACGTCGTGAAGAAAAGGATCCATTTGACAGGGGAGTATGAGTTTCAATTCTATATTATCAAACTTTATTCCCTAAAAATTTTTATTCTTTTAAAGAATTAATCAAAAAAAGGCAGGCCAACGCTTGAATTAATGTTTTACTCAACATATCTAGGAGACATGAGTTTCTTAGGAATCTTGTGATGCCATGTTTTAGATTTCAATGTTAATGAGATTGAATGATTAAAATGGATAATTGGATGATTAAAGTGAAGCAAGGATATTGAAATAAGGAATCATGATTTAAGGGAATTAATTGATTCATGTAAATGAAATTTCCCTTCCATTTTTCATTCTTTGAATTTCTGAAATTCATGTGAATTAATTTGTTATTATTAATCATGCCATGAGTGATTGTCCAATATCATATTCTCATTCCTGAGAGGATTTCTAGACCAAATGTTTCCTATTTTATCTTGAGCATATTTCTTGAGTGATCTTGGGACGTGCCACCTGCTAGAACTTGTATTGAAACTTGTCAAAGCTATGACTATACAAAACCACATTTAAAATGATTGAGGCATATCTTTGGCTAGCCACATTTTATCCTAAGACCCACCTTTACATTTATCCTTCGTAAGCCCTTAGATTCCATGAATTTCCTTATAGGTTTAAGCCACATTACAATCCAATTTTCCTTACCTACCCACACTTTTAGTATTTTTTCATGGTTATTTCAAGTTTGAGTGTGGGGGAAGGGCCTTTCGTGTGCGTTCCTTGGGATATGTATCATTTTTGGGTGGTGTAATGTGTGCGTCATCATTTTGGGCAATGTATTATTAGAAAATTGGGCATAAGTCATCATTTCGTTATGCTTCTTTCATTTCATCCGGTTCTCCATAAAAAAAAGAAAAAAAAAGTGAAAAAAAATTCAAAATAAAGCTGTGACTTTCTGGAGCTTTACAAAAAAACAGGGAGAAATTGGATGATATCATTCTCTGTAATCATTTATTGACTCATGACCCATGTCATTGAAAGGGGAGTGGTGTTGTGATTCACATTTCAAGGGGATTTGAGTGAGGTTAATCTTGTGTTTTAACTTGATTAATCATGCATTGTACTTAAGAGTCAAACCTCCTACTTCTGGCCTTAAATTATTTCAATACTTTACCCACCAACCCTAAGCCACAGAGTCTTTTGAACCTTTATTGCAAGTCCTCATGATTTTATGTGTGTTTTGTCTTTACAAAGTGGAGAAAGTAGTTACATTACAAGCCTATGGATAAGAAGCATGTTCTCATGATATGAGCATAACTCCACTATTAATTTTATCGTGAGTGATGAGAGAAAATATTCAAAAGTGAGGTAGGTCATGATTTGGCATGTTTAATAATAATAAATTGAGAAGCTTGAATGAATGAAAGAAGAAGCTTCATTATTTTTCAAAGGGGAAAAGTAAAATGCATGAATTGATTGTTTCTTTGAAAAATGGGAAATTAAATTGGTATTTTTGTGGAACTGGAAAATTTTATTGGACATTGATAATCATTTGATTTTATTCCATTCGAAATTTAAATATTGGTGACATTGGTGTCCTTTGAATTCCATGTTGAGATTTTATGCTTGAGGACAAGCATAGTTTAAGTGTGGGGGAATTGATAGAACAAATATTTTCAATTAATTTATATTGAATATTAATTTTTTAAACTCACAAAAGTGTTCCTATAAGTTGAATTGTTTCATTTTTATGATTTTGGTGTTATTTTGAGCTGAATAGTAAAAATTGGCCATTTTGGATTTTTAACTATTTTAACTTTTTTCTGTAGTTTGGCCATTACATTATCTACATTGATTCGAATTGCAAAATTCTTTCTATTACAGATTCTACACATCCAGGGATTCATTTACTATTTTTGGACTAAAAGCTGAATCGGCCATATGGAAGCTCAAAAGAAGCTTACAAGTTGGCTCAAGAAAACTGTTTCCAGTTCTGCCTAGTTTTGGTGTGGGATCCATAACTCATCCATTGTAGGCCCAGTGATTGTAATATTCGGTGGGTGGACGATCAAGGAGTTTTGGAGCATCTTTTATGAAGGCAGCACCGCCGGATTAGTCAGTTTGTGGGTCTATTAAAGCTGCCTAATCCGGGGTTTGACGTTTTGGAGATTCTGACTGGACAGAATAAATGATCAGAGTAAAAGGGCCATAACCCTCGGAATACCTGTCCAAATCCGCTGAGATTTTGAAGAGACACGGAAAGGAAAATTATGAACAACATTGATGAAGGGCTCAATGCGTGAAGAGGTCATTTATTGGGTCCAAAACGCGACAACATTCGGAGGACAGAAATCTGGCTATAAAAGGAGGAGAGATCCCCCTCCTCAACACATCCCATTCTCCACCCCATTCCTTCTGGGACACCCAGGAGAAGAACTTATCAGATTTTTTATTTATTTAATTTATTTTAAAATGTCTCTCCTCTCCCGCATTATCTCGCTTACCCCATCCATGGAGGGGTAATTTCATTTGAGTGATCAGAAAGAGGGGAGGCTGGACCTATGTGTTGTGCTTGAGTTTTTGTGCTTGAAATGAATAAAATTTGTTCTTCTTTATTCTTCCGGTTCCAATTCATAATTCAGTATTAAATTCCAAATGCGGTTGTGTTAAGGTTTTTATTCTTAAATTATAAATTGCTTTGGTCGATGATCACATCTCCCTCCACACAATTCTAATCTGTATACGGTGGTACATGATTAGGGTTGGGTGGTGATTGCTCGACGTTTGTCAGGCACGTGTGTATGATTGTATGTTGAAATCTTGGTTTATTAGGGAACAACAATTCCAGGTCTGGGATTACTCTAATTAATCAAGAGACCTTCTACAACCCTAAACACATTGGAAGGAGGATAGACCAATCTAAGGTTTTAGAAAGGAAAATTCTCATCACATCTCTCTTACCAGTTTAAGGAAGAAAAAGAGATAAAAATTGGAAACCATGATGGCACAACACTAAGTCTAGCCGAACCCAATCCAATCACTGACTTTATCATTTGTTAAAATCAATCAATTTCTATTGTTTGTTTCTCTCATAGTCATTCAAATTAGTTAAAACCAATCTTTTTACAAAAACCAACAAAAAGTGACAACTTTGTTTTGTGTGCACTCCTCTTCGGGAGACTACCTAGGATCAACTGATATACTATACTTAGGTAAATAAAATATTGTTTTGCCACGCCCCACGACAGGCGTGCGTCAGTAATTTAATAGTCAATGGAAATTTAAGGGATGAAAAAAATAATTCTGTGATGATTTAAAATACCATATGATTTATTGGATATGAATGTAATATGATTAATTTTTTGTTTCAATATCCTTTTTCTAGAGTTGAGGAATTATTTAACTATCTATGAATATAAGGAAATATACTTGATAAATTTTTATTTTATGATAACAATTTAATCCTTTGGTTGCACATCAATCAATTTCTAATCCATCACTTACTCCAAGAAATGAATATTCAAGAATGATTTTTTATGCCCGAATCACTAAAATTAACTTTTAATAGATCATAAGATCCATAAAGAGTGAAAAGTTTTTACATATTTCTATAAATATTTTTAAAAATAAATATGGTTGTCACAATTTATCCAAAATAATAAATTAATCTCTAAACCTAAAAAGTGATATGATTGGTTCATCATTAATATTTATTCGTCAAATTGTTTAACCAAATACAATGATGAGTTAATAAGGACATCATGTAGGCTAGTGGAAGGTGTTAAACACATATTGTCCTTTAGTCATGGGTTCAAGCCCCACAACCTTTTAGGATGCATTAAGTTATCCCCCATCATTCAGGTTATCCTTTTTTTCTTAAAATTATATTTATATAATTCATGTAACATTCTGAAAAAATATAATAGACATCCTAGAAATAAAATTAATCATTAAATAACCTTTTTACTAAGGTTTTCAATTCAACATTTTTTTATAAAGTATACTAATCTTATTTGATTATAATAACAATGTAATTAATGATCATATTAACACTAAATGTTATCAATAACTTTGAACTTATGTCTATGAAATTTAAAGGTATTATTCCTAAAATAATTTTTTCCCTAAAATATATACATTCCATAAAGTTCTATAAAATTTAATTAATCTTAGTAGACTCTCATTACATAAAACCTAAAAAGAGTGTTTTAAATATTTTAACTTATTTTTATACTTAAACTCATAACCCATTATTGTATACATAAATCTTAAGGTAATGAAGAAATATATGTTTCTTAAATTTAACACAATCCTTATATTTTTCATAATTCATAATACAAAATACCATTAGTAAAATACTTCTACAAAAATACATCATTAATTTTATTTCAACATAGGTTCTTATATGGTCTAAGGGTTAACCCTTATAAGAGCTAATTTATTTAGATAATACCCAATTCCTAAAAATTTAAGATAACAAACTATAAATGGATCCCTAGGATTTATTCATTTCCTTCTGTTGTACTCTTCATTTTCCATTAAAAATTCAATGTTTTATGCCCTATTTATTCATAAATCATTTCTAGTTCCTGTGATATATATTTCTTTCAATTGAATACAAATTATATTTAAACTATGTCATTAAATATCATATTCTATTCAAATAATTCATAATGGTTTGTAAAAAATGTGATTTATCCTAAGCATATCCCCCAGTAGTGTCAAACAAGGTACACAATAAGGCCTATTTTCATGCACTAAGTTATTTTTTCTCATGATACTTCTGATGAATTGAGGGTATTTCTATAAATGGAACCCAACCCATGTAATTACTTTACTAATAATTCCTCATATATTGAATAATCTATTTAATTTATAAACAATTTGCCATATCATTAAGTATCTCTATTGAGTAAAGGTTACAAATTTATTAATATTCCCCTGCTAATAAAAAAAATAAAAGTAGACACCATATGTAAAAATGGTATATGTCTTAGAAAATAAACATATCTATTATAAATAATATTTATATTTAGTGTAAATTAAATTTCCATAGGAAAGTAAATAATTCAAGGCAGAGTTAATGACGACAAAAATGAATCAAGGATGTAAATGTCAATACTTTCCTTAGTAAAAATGCTTATAAACTAATGAGAAGAAAATTAAGGATGGTATCAATACAATATTTACCTTTTAGAGTAAGAATAAAGAGTTTTTGTAACTTATGTATATAAACACCATAAAAATATATTTGAAAAAATTCTTGAGGAAAATATCCTTTTCATTTTGAAAATCATTCTGAAAATCATTTTCTTTGAAAATCAATTTTAAAAAAATTTCATTAAAAATATCCTTATAAACATGAAAATAAATATTAAAATAAATGATAGTCATGATGTTGGGTTATTATGTAAATTTTTAAAATTAGAAAAATAAATCCTTTTGCACTGTAAAAAGGATAGGAAAGTGCTTTGTTCAAAAAATGACAAGAAGATTTCTTTCACATTTTCTGTAAAAGAAAAGTAGGAACTACTTTGAAAAAAACATAATATTTCTTTAAAAACATCTTTTAATGATTAAAAATGTGTGTAAATTATGTTTATAAATTTTTAAATGGTTGGAAACATTTTTAAGACATTTTTAGAAAACATGGTTTTGGAAAAAATAGATTTCTGACTGAAGAAATAACTGAAGTCATATTTTCTTAAAAACATTTTATTAATTAATTTAAATAAAAAATGGTGTAAAAATCAAAATATTACCTAAAAATATATTTTATAACTATATTATAATAAAATTGAATTTATTTTTGTGGAAATTTTCAAATAATTTCCTTCAACTAAAATTCAAGAGTAAACAATATTGATTAGAATGATATTATGAAATAAACCTTAACAATGATCATAACATTGAAGTGAGAATTAATCAATGAATCAATTATGTGTTTCATATATAAATACACATAAAATAAGAGTAAATAAAATATAATTTAATGTAAATTAATTATACACATAATCTTATAACAACATAATCAATGAAGTAAAAGATTAACCCAATGAACAAAAATTGAGTTAAGAAATCCCTTACATCACACATCCTTTTAATTGAATGTTATTTAAACTCCTATATATTTGTTTTAAAAATTTTATTAACTTATAAAATAACCATAATTATATTTATCAAATCATATATGATCATTCTATAACATCTTATTACCCATTCATTAATAATCTTTCATTATTTTCATTGTTTCAGGTGTTAATTGCCTTGTTTTTTCATGAGTGTTTCATCATGAAATATCTAGTTATGGAACAAATTATATAGTTATATAATCTCCATAATAATAATAATGACATAAATATGATATTTTTTACATCAATTTTACTTTTAAAACCAATCAGGAATGATGGTTATGAAAAATGATGAATGTTACAATCTTGGAGATAGTGGGTCGTACAGATGCATGAGTAACATTTCCATTTTCCACCGATAATTATGGAATGGAGGTGATTAATATTTTACCTTTCCAAATTGATCATAATATAATTAATACCATATTATATAATTTTAAATATATATCATCAATGTGGCGTGGTGATGAAAAAGATTCACATCTCTTTATGAAGGTGACAATCTACTCACACATAAAGGATGTTATCATATTTATGTGAGTGAGAAGGAAAGAAATAAAATTATATAAATTATTCTTAAATAATGATAAATATTTCATTAATATCATAATTATGTCATTTATATTACATATAATCATTAACTTTATCTTTATCTCCTTCAATTTGATGTGTTAGTGAATGATGAATCACATCACTTCATGAGGCGGTGGTCTACTGTACACACGAGCAGCGTTATCATATCTCTTACAGAATGGAAAGTATATATATATATATGATATAATGATTATATAGGTATAAATATTTTATAAATATAATATATATACTTTAGATACATCATCATATCCAACCCCAAGAGGTGGAAATGGAAAAACGAATGACATCGGTTTGTGAGGTGGTATTCTGTCATACACATGAATAATGATTTCAAAACCCATTTGATGGAAGTTTAGATGAATGTAAGTAATACTTTATTATAAAAAATACTAGTATATGGAATATAATTAGGTTATTATGTAATAATTTTTTAATAATAGTTGAAGGAGGTGGAGATATAAAAAAATAAAGATGCTTGTTGAAGAACATTACCCCTTCTTTGGGTATACTCTATAGGTTTACACTAAAACATTTATAGGCAAGATTTATTATCACAAACCAACCTAGTTCTCTCCTGAACCAGTCACCTGATATGATCTATGGCATGGCTTGGAGGACGTTCCCGATCCCCATAAGCTAAAAAATAGTGCCGAGCATCAAGAGAGTACAACAAGGGAATGATTTCGGCCAATAAATAATAAAGAAACTAAATAGTGGGAAGATAAATACAATATTTCAATATAAATAGACTTAACTAAACATATTTTATACATTAAACTTAGTGGTATAATAACTATATAAATAAACCAATCGAACTAGATGACCACACTAACTCTATGTGACCCCTCGGGTCACACTCCGACACATGATCAACCATCACCCGAGGTGACCAAAATCACGATGAAACCTAAAAAAGGGATTAAAATAGAATAGAACTTTAGGTGTGAGTATTAAAACATAGTAAGCTAGCCCAATTATCTATCCCCAATGAAAATATTTTAAAATAAAATAAACTTCAATTTCATGTTTGAAATAAAATCTATAAATGTATTCTTTTCTACATATTTTACTTAAAAACAAAGTACACACCATTTCCCTAATTTATTTCAAAAAATCAAGTTCATTCCATTAGTGTGAAGTTCACATTTAAAAAAGGGGGTGATACTTTAATTTTCAACTGTCACAAAAGATGGAAAACACTTTTATTTAAAAAATCTTTTCATAATAATTTTTAAAACCAACACATCACTTACAAGAAAATACTACACAAAAAGGAACCACAATATTCACATAACAAGGGAAATGAAAATATACATAAAAGTATCACATTCATCACGATAAGAAACTAAGATCCAATAGACAAAGGTGAACCTAGGAGATCAATAATAATCAAGAACATACTAATAATTGAGACCCCATCCCTGGTAGCATGTCACACATGATGAAATCACAATGCCTAAATTCCCGACCACCCTAAATCAGGAAAGACTGAGGGGACCAATCCCATAGCAATACACCCATATATATCCACCTACTATGGGTCACTTGTCACTACGTCAACTACCAGTGTAACAATTTTTCTCAGAAAATTATCCCAATATACAAGGTTCCCATGTCTCATGTATATAATGGTAGTGAGCCAATCGATGTTAGACGAGCATCCAACCCATGTATATGTAATAAAAAATCAACAACATGCATCACCCCGAGCCACTCAAAGGACCGATATCATTCCATAGAATAAATAGAACATAAAGAGTCCAATTAAAGGCACTATGATAATAGATTGTAAGGATTCCACAATTAGGACATCCCATCCATTACATACACATAAAAGGAATGAGAAACATCCAAAGGAGGTTTTCCTAATAAACACTTTCATCATTTTAACAAAGTTGTCAAATAGGCCTTCAAGTATTTTAACAAACCAACGTTTATCAACAATACAAAATACACTTTTCATAAAGAGGTGTAAACACACCATTTTCCATATCAAAACATTTATAAACTCCTTTAAAACATTTAGGTTACACATTCAAGGCAGAAACCACTTTGTTAAAAATACCAAATGGTCCATTCATCGACAACACATTCCAAAACACCTTAAAAACAAATTCTCATTTCTTTATAAAAACCAAAACTACCTGGGAAACCATATAAGGTCCCTAAAATAACACTTTGAACACTGAAAACATATTTATAAATCCAAAGTAATCATTTTATATCACACTTAACCCAGAAAAACCAACTGATCAATTAATCAAACACTAGGCATGTAATATTTAAAAAAACAATTTATATTTAACACCTAACAAGATATAAAACTACAATTTTCAGGAAATAAATTCATTTAAATTTTAAAAATATATTTTAAATGTCATAAACCCTAGGTGAAATCTAACATAACATTTTATCAAATACTTAGTGTGCACATTTTTAACAAAACAACACTATTTATCATAAAACGATGCATAAACCCCTAATTTACACACCCAATAATTTATATAAGGTTCATATAACGATATATATGAATCTATATAGGTGAGAAAAAAATGAAACAGACAAATCTTAAATAAAAATTTCAAGTGTAATTTGAAATCTACCTTGAATCTATTGCACAATAATATTGCACCACCGAAACCACTCCATGGGGGTTCTAAAACCCAAGATCTATGAAGAGAAACCCATCATGAGAAATTCCCCCATCATAATCAAAGGAAAATAAAAAACCTAGTTCAAAATGACCATGGTAGAAAGGAAAAAAAATAATGAATGAGAGGGGAATGAAGAGGGAAGAGATAAGAAGAGGAAATAGAAGGATTTGATGAATAAATCATGAAGAATCACTAACCATTGGTGAGAAATCGCCCAAAAAGTTGCCCAAAATAAAGGATAAATAGGAGGAACCCTATGTTGATACCCAATAATTATGGCTTAAAATGGGAGGTGGAATCACATAAATTGGTTTTTTAAATTGAAATACATTTAGCCTATAATGGGATGTATGGTTTTGCTGTACGATTTTGTAAACCGTATGTAAACCATGCGAATGCTATTGGAAAAATTATACAAATTTGCAGGTTTAAGTTTCACAGTTTGGGAAAACTATGATAAAATTGTGTGGCCTAAAATATTGGCAAAAAACCCTCAAATAATACCCCAAAAACAAGGTAATCCCACTAAATGATCCACGAATGATTTAAACATAATATAGTGACACCATAGGTGTCACAAACTCTCCACCATGAAACTTTATCCCAACACAAACAAAGGTCAAAACATGAGACAAAAAATACAAAAGGGAACACTTCAAATATTAAGACCCATCACACCCAAAACCCAATAAAAAGACTGATATTTCCATCCAACTAGATCATAATCCAAAAATTGAAGAACCGGGTGTGACAATTCTCCCCACCATTAACACTTTCTTTCCCTAGAAAGCGACACTGCTTTCTAGTTAATTGATCAAATCCTAAGGATTCCAAATCAAAACAATCCCACCTCTTAAGCCAAGAACATTTCACCCACCATTAATAGAGCTCACACCCATTACCCAAAATGTAACAACAACCCACAACTACCTTCCCAGAACCAAGGAAAAATCAAGCCACCACATCCACAACCGACCCAAAATAGGACTGTTGGGCCTTCTCCCAAGAATCCAAATTCCCACCCAAACTAAAGAAGAAACAGTAAAATCAACAACTTTAAAACAATACACTTAAATTGAATCAAACCAAAACCAAACCATAAATAGATCACTAGTTTAGGGGAGGACCGGATGGACTCCCACCATTAGAAATCAACTAGCACATGATGAATTAATAAGAGAAAATTCAATGAGACCTGTAGTGGGTCTCACCACCATTAAAGACCAACTAAGAATGAACAAATGAAAATTCAACTTGAACTATAACTGAGCCTTTACCACACTATCCAACCAAAACTCTTCCAACAAAACCTACCCAAGCTTATAAGGACACAAGTTAAGAAGAACACATCAAGAACATTTAAACTACCCACTTCTGAATAGAGGGGATAGAAACTGAGCTAAAACTTTATGCATGGAACACAAACCCCCACCACATGGTGAGGGGAGGTAAGGGGCCCAATTGTTTGACCACTGAAACCACAACTGAAAACCACCCACCACTCTTCACCCAGGGATGAATAAAATTCATGATCGCACCTGATTCACATGGCGGTCCACACAAGAACACTGACTAGAAACTTGAATCCAAGAAGGTATAACCACATACACTATGTGAGGGGTAAGTCCACCACACTATTTTTGATAAGAGGAAATTACCAATGGTAAGAAACCATAATAAAAACACTATAACTACCTCACCACAATGGTTAAGGCCCAAACATTTCCAAACACCTTAAATACTTGGGATTCATGACTACATACCAACCTTACACCGAGACCTGTGGTTGGAGATTTTATGTATGAAGCATATACTACCTAGAAGTCAAGAGTTGATAATACCTAATTGGCACCCCTTCTTCTAGTACCACATGAAGCAACATAACACTCCCAAGAAGAAACAAAGGATTATGAAACACCATGAAACTCACCTTCTCAAACAACACACTTTTTCCCAATCAAGGACTTGAGGATACACGTCACCATTCTCTATCATTCCGAACGGGGAGAAAAATGAACAAATAATATGACAAAACACACCAAACATCACCGAAAACCACTGGTATAACTAGAAGAATTTTCATAATGAGAAATAATTTTAGATTGAGCCCAAATAGTTCTTTTTTCCAATAAACTGGATAGGGAATCCTTTAAAGAGGTGGATTTAACATTTTAAATATGAAAATGAAATCCTTATGTTGATAAATTGGAAATAATTCCAACAGAAAACCATTTATAGCCATACCACAATATCCATCACATCTCTATGGGGGTGAACACAAGGCAACAAGAAAACCACAAGATCTTTCAAAACCAACTCATGAACCCAATACATCACATAGAACAAACACCAACTTAGAGGGAAAACAGCTTAAATACTTCCCAATAACTTTTGTAAAACCCCTCTAAGACGCCACTTTAAGACCAAGCTACCAAAAAAATATCAATGAAATATACAACAAGATTATCACTTCTAGATCATGAGAAAGAGAATACCAAATAAACAACACTTCTAAGAAACATAAAAACTTTCCATAAAACCATTGGACTATAAAAAGACCACAATTTTTAGCTTAAAACACTTTTAAAAATAAAACAACTTTTTGGATTTTTTCACACTCACCAATGGGTTTCCATCGAGTCTTACTCACATGCATATTTTTGTACCACATCAGGCATCTATCCACCCTACCATACTAGACATCATCCACATTTCCAAAAACCACCACACATTTGATCACCCATGAGAACACCAAAGGATAAAATAAAAAAACCCTATATTCCAATCCAATTCATTTAACCCATTTTAAAAAAATCATGATTCTTAAAAAGAATCAATAACCACCAAGTTAAATATTCATTTTTTTAAATTCCATACAACAAACCATTTTATCATACTTGAAAATTAAATCCCATATATTTCTATAAAAAATTATTTTCGTTTCATTTGGAACATTTTAAAAAATTTAACAAATCTTATTTCATCAATACCATTTTATCAAATCCCATTTCCTTTTCATTCAAAAAAATTTTCAAATCATACACCCCTTTCAAACAACCATTTTCAATTTTTAAAAATTCACCAAATCCACTTTTCATAGCCCACTTTATCAAATTTTTTTACAAAAACCCAAATTTCTAAAATATTTGTTAAATTAAATTTTAAAAATCCATTTCTACTTTTCAAAATACAACCATTCCATGAAAACCCATTTCTACAATTCTCACACAAGTAATTTCAAAACAATTTTTCAAAACTCAAGAAGATTCAAGAAGACCCACAAGAGAGAACTAGTTTCGGTGGGTGACTTGACCATATGGTTGGTGAGCATATGCCAAATAAACCACCAAGATAGAGATCCTTCTAGGACCATGCCCCTAGACCCACATGTATTTCTAGGCCCTGCAAGCAAATGGAGACCACTAGCCTAACTCCCCTTTCATATCCCTATCACAAAAAAATCCCTAAATACCAAGAAACTAATAAAACCAAACATCCCATGGAAACCTGAGGATCAAAATGAGAAAGAGTTTGAGATTCTCTTCCCACACCTACTTCTTGAGTCCCAAAAATCCTACTCTATATTCCTTGAAATCCATAAGTAACAAAGGGTGGTCTAAAAATAAATATCCACTAAGATCCAACCTGCTCTGATACCATTTTTTCACGAACTAACCTGGGTCAACCCTGAACCGGTCACCCGAGCTGATCTGTGGCATGGCCCGAAGGGTGTTCCCGATCACCATGAGCCGAAACATAGTTCAAAGAATCAATAGACTACAAAAAAGAACAATTTATCCCAATAAATAATAAAGAAACTAAACATATGAAATATGAATTAAATAGTTCAATATAAATAATAATGAACTAAAAATCTTTTTATAAATCAAACTAAATGGTACAAAAACTATAAAAATAAAACAACTAAACCATATGACCACACTAACTCCATGTGACCCCTCGGGACACTCTCTAACACATGATAAACCATCACCTAAGGTGACCAAACTCTTGCTGAAACCTGTACAAGGGATAAAAACAAAAAAAAACTATAGATGTGAGTATTAAAACTTAGTAGGTTAGATCAATTATCTATTCACAATGAAATTTAGTTAAAATAAAAAAAACATCAATTTCAAGTTTGAACTACAATCTATAAAAGTATGATTTTCGACACATTTTACTTAAAAACAAAGTATAACCCATTTCCCTTATTCAATTTAAAAAACAAAGTTCATTCCATTAGTGTGGATTTCACATTTTAAAAATGGAAGTGATTCTTTAATTTTAAACTTTCACAAAGGAGGGAAAAAACTTTTCTTTAAAAATACTTTTCATAATAATTTTTAAAACCAACACATCACTTCTAAGAAAATACTACACAAGAAGGATACACAATATTCACATAACAAGGGCAATGAAAATATGCATACAATTATCACATTCATTACTACAAGGAACTAAGATTCAATGGAAAAAAGGTGAACCCAGGAGATCGAGAATAATCCAGAACATATTAATACATGAGACACCATCCTTGATAGCATGACACACACAATGAAATAAAAACACCCAAATGCCTGACCACCCTAACTTAGGACAGACCAAGGGTCCCAATCCCAGAACAATAAACCAAAATATATCCACCTACTATGGGACATTGGTCAGTACATCAACTACCAATGCAGAAATAATTCTCAAAAAAATTCTCTCAATATTCCAGGTTCTAATGTATCATGTATATAATGGGGTTGATCCAACTGATGTCATTCGAGCATACAACCACATGTATATATAATAATAAATCAACAATAGGCATCACCCTGAGCCACTCCAAGGACCGATCTCAAGCCATAAAATAAACAAAACACAAAGAGTCCAACCCAAGAACTCTGATAATGGATCAAAAGGATTCCATAGTGAGTAAATCCAATCCATTATATCCATAGACAAGGCATAAGAGACACCCAAATGAGGTTTTTATAATAAACACTTTCATCATTTTTAAAAAAATTCCAAACATGCCTTTAATAATTTTACTAAACTAATGTTTATCAAAGATATAGAATCCACTTTTCATAAATATTTGTAAACACCCCATTTTCCACATAAAAAAATTTATAAACTCTTTTAAAACCTTTAGGTTACATATTCAAGGCATGAACCACTTTTATAAAAATTCCAAATGGTACATTCATCGGCAACACATGCTAAAAAACCTTAAAAACCAGTACTCATTTCCTTATAAAAACCAAAAACACCTTTGAAACCTTATAAAGTCCCCAAAATATCACTTCTAAAGCTAGAAAAATATTTTTAAATCCAAAAACAATCATTTTATATCCCACTTAATGCATAAAATACAATCGGGTAATTAATCAAACACCAAACATGCAATATTTAACAAAAAAAATTCTATTTAACACCCAAAAAGACATAAAAAACCAATTTTTATTCCATAAATGAATTTAAATTTCTAAAACATGTTTTATATATCACAAAACCAATACAAAATCTAATAGAACATTTTATAAAACACTTGGTGCACACATATTTTTAATAAAATAACATTATTTATCATAAAATGAGGAATAAAAACATACTTTGCACACCCAATAATTTATACAGGGCTCATATAACAATATATATGAATAAATATAGGTGATGAAAAAATGTAATAGATGAATCTTAAATAAAAAGGGCAAGTGCAATGAGAAACCTACCTCGAATCCATGGCGCAACAATAACGCACCATCGAAACCACTCCATGAGTGTTCTAAAACCCTAGATCTATGAAGAGAAATCCTTCATGAAAAAACCCCCAACATAATTTAAGGTAAATCAAAACCCTAGGTCAAAACGACCATGGGAGAAGAGACAACCAATAAGGAATGAGGGGTGAAGGAAGAGGGAACATAAGATAAGAGGAAAGAGAAGGATTTGATGAAAAAATCATGAATAATCAATAATGGTTGGTGATAAATCACCCAAAAAGTGGACCAAAATAAAGGATAATGAAGGGGTGGGGTAGACAATGGTTGATAATGAATAGGTAGGGCTTTAAATGGGAGATGGAATCACTTAAAATGTATTTTTAAATTAAAATATATTTAGCCCATAATGGGATATACAGTTTTGTAAACTATGAAAAAACTATGTGAATGATACTATGAAATTCTTCAACATTTTTTATTTAAGTTTCACGGTTTGAGGGAACCTTTCTCAAACTGGGTGACCTGAATTTTTTTCCAAAAGCATGAAATGACACCCCAAACACTAGGAAAGTCCAACCAATGATCCTTGAATTATTTAAGCACAATTTAGTGACACCGTGGGTTTCACAAACTCTCCACCATGAAACTTCCTCCCAACATGAACCAAGGTCCAAACATGGGACTAACAATAGGTAAGGGAAAACTTAAAAACTCAATACCAATCACACACAAAACCAAAAAAAAAGTTTGGGATTCCCATCGAACTGGATCATAAGCCAAAACTTGAAAAGTCACGTGTGATATTTCTTCCCAAAATAATGCTTCTAGGATGAGGGGAGGGAAGTTGACATGTTATTTTGGTAGGTATTTTTTGAACCAAATAGGTTTTAAGCTATGAAGAATACAGGAGAGGGGGTGGCCTTTTATAAGTGGGTGAGAGGAGACACTTGGTATTTTTGAAAAGAATTGAGTGCTCCCATAATTTTCATACGTCGAAAGGGTCCAAAATGGGACATTATAGAACCTTATATGTGTAATATTATAAATATTTCCATAAAATATTCATTATTCAATTTTATAGGTCATTTATACCATTATCTTTTTATTTTGACCCCCACCCCCTAGTAAACCCATTTTTCCCTTAACCGTGGAAATTAATTTTTAATTCCATTCCAAATTCATTTTTTCAAAAATTAATTTGAACTTATTAGAAATTATAAATTATGATAACTTAAAATATGTAATCCACATTTAAAATTCAATTAAAAAAATAATTTAAAATTAACCCTATAGATGTGACGAGAAAGAAGGTTTTTAAAGTTAAAATGTTCAAAAGTTTACAATGTTTTTATATGTAAATTCAATATCTAAAAGACTCCAATGACCAAAATTGGATTAATAGATATAAAATTGAACTAATTTTACTTTAAAATGAATTAAAAATATAATTTAAGATTATAGATTATTTAAACTATAAGAAAACTTTTATTTAAAATTTAGTATTTTTTCATTATTCGTCAAAAAATAAAACTATTTAGAAAAATAAAAAAAATTAATCCTAAGATAATTTTAAAATTTTGATTTCAAAAATTAATTTTATTTTTTCAAATAAATTTTCTAAAAGGTGAAAAAATTAATTTTAAATTATGTGTGCAAATCATAACTAAACCATCTTTTTGAAAAAAATAATGTTTTCAAAAAATATTTCTTTTTTATAAATGATTGTAATTTTAATAATAATCAATAGATAATTAGTAATTTTTTTGTAAAATATATATTTTATTGAGTAAGTTAATACTTTTAATACACTCTAATTTAATGGCTAGGTTATATATATTATATCAAATAATAATATTTTAATAATATATTATTGTTCGGTGAAACTTTCTCTGGTGTATATCAGAAGCTATTTAAGAAACTCATTGTTGCTTGTTATGAAAGTTAGTGAAGAGATTTAATTTATTTAAAAATAAATATATCATAATTTCTCAGGTTGTTATATTCTCATCTAAGCTTGGTGTTGTGTGTCCTGAATAGTATCAAATACAATGAACATATTTTATAATTTCAGATTGTTACACTTCAGATGAGTGAATTCCCATTATTTAATAGTTTTAGGTATTTACAATTTTTTTTTCACCTTCAATTATAAATGGTAACTCCCTCTCCCTCACTTATTAACACCTATCAATCAATTTTTATCATATAAACCCTACCAAAATATCCCCCAACCCCCATATCCACATTATAGTGATGTTATTATTCCAAAAATACCAACCCTAGTGTCCTTAAAAGGAGATCTATAGGTGGTTTCTCTAAGAGAAGGTAATTGTCTCAACAAATATCTTTCATTTTCTTTCTTATTTTAAAAAATTCAATAATTTATTAACAATTAAAAAATAAAAACACTAGTATATACCATATAATAAGATGTTATTATATTGTTATCATAATATCTATCTATCTCCTCCATCAAATGGGTAATAAATCCATTGCTCGTGTGTATGGTGAAGTACCACCTCACGAACCGATGTAATATATCTTCCATCACCAAATCACATGGTAAATCAGAATAATAGAAATAATGAATACATATAATAAATATGACATGATATAAATTCTTTAAAATTAATATACAATCAAATTTCTTATTATTTCACCCATTAAGGGAATGATATCGTCGCTTATGTGTACGTTTGTCCTACCATCTTCACAAAGTGATGCAACTCATTTTACATGTCCAAAATTTAAGAATCGTTTTAAAACTTCATCCAATAAGTAAATATTATATTTATGGCATAAGTATAATTATGTATATTATGGAACTATTTCATATATACAATAAATGGAACTTTCATGACAAAAAACGTATGATAAAACAATGTAATTAGCACCTGAAAAAATAGTAATAATAAAATATTCTTAAGGAAGGGGTGTTAAAATATTATAAGAGAATCATATATTATATTATAAACATGAATATGGTTCTATTTTAAATTAATAATATGATTAAAATAATTAAATAATAGTTTAAAGTGTGTTCAACCAAAAGGAAAGCATAAGGTACGAGAGTTTGTCTCAATTTCCTTTCATTGAGGTATATTATAATGTTATGCAAAACATTTATCTATATGGTGTACATAATATCCATTTTACATGTAATATCATAAATAATTAATGATTCATAGTATTTTATGTTTTAATTTTAATTATTTCATATAAGGGTATTTAACAAGAATATTACTAAGTGGTAAATAATTTCATAACTCGATTTCTTTTCTTTAGGTTATATTACTTATTAATTTTCATTGATATTATAATATTATGTCTATAATGAATTTTTTATATTATGTTTTATTTAAACTTTTTTATATGTATTTATATTTGATACACATAATTTATTAATTGATTAATTCTCACTTCAACGTTATCATCATTTTAAGCGTTACTCATCTCAAATTGTTTTCTATTGGACATACACCTATCTTATTTTATGAGGTGTATTTATTGAACATTTAATATGTTATGAAATGAATCTATTTATGTCCATGGTATTTAATGTTTTATTTTATATTATTCGTTTCATGGGGCATATAATTCAAAAGTTACCAAATAGGTTGGATAATTATGTTTCAATCTCATTTTAATCTAGATTGTTTATGCTTGAATTTCCATTGAAGGAGATTATTTGATAACTATATAATAAAAAGATTTAATTTTCTTCTAATCTATCTATTAATGAAATTTTAAATTAATAGTTCCATTTTACCCTCTTTGGAACTTAAAATTATTGATAAAATGTTTTTAATAAAATCGGAATTTATTTCTCTCTTCACTCACAAATGATTTTCTATGAAATATATGTTTCTTAAAAACGTTTTAAAAAATGTTTTACTATGTTTGTTTATAGTCATTTTACACATAATTAGTTTTTTAAAGAAATTAAAAGGAATCTTCCAGTTGTTTTCCAAAACAGTTATTTTTGACTTTTCTTACAAAAATGTGAATGAAATATTTGTTTTATCATACTTGGCTTGAACAGAACTTTATTGATGCCACAAACACTCATTTATTTGAAGCTTCCTTTAAAATTTTAAAATTTTATTTTTTTAAATAAAAAATTTCCCCTAATATTCCAGATACTTATATTTTTTAAGGTATTTTTAAATTTAAAATGATACTTTTCTAAATAATATTTTAAATATATTTTTATGGTATATCTGTTCATAAACAGCAACAAACCTTTATTTCACATATACTCCACTAGAGATATATTATAATGATACCATCCTTATTCTTTATTTGAATGGTTTACATCTATTTTGACTAGGGAAAGTATTGAATTTCTTGTTCTTGATTAATTTTCATAATCATTAATTTTTACTTGTAATATTCACTTCTTTATGATCATTGGATATTACATTTACCCTAAATATTCATATTATTTATTAAGGATATTCTTATTAATTAAATTATATATAATTTATATATATGTTGTTTAATTTGAATGATATATGATTTAATCAAGAAATATTGATATTCCATATTCATTATTCCACACAGAAATTTATTGATAAGGCATTTTTTTCATAAATTAAATCTATAATTTGATATATAAAGAATGTGTTGAACATGCAGGGATGGGTAGAGCCCAAAATTATATAGGCTCTTGATGAATCTATAGTCTCATGAGGTGACAAAAAAAGATATAAATAAATAGGGGTTTACCCATAATGTTTAATCATAGTGTGATAGGTCTTGATGGTATAGGTATCTTGATATCTGATATCATGAAATCCAATATTAAAGATTTCCTTCATTACGAATTTAGTTAATATTATCTATGAGATTATTGTATTGATATTATACATAGATACATTTTGTGCTGAAGTTATTAATTAAATGGAATGTTTGTTTAGTTATTTACATTTTCATATTGATTATGCATTTTCTAATAATGATAGTAAAGTTATTGATTAAATAGGATGTGTTTTTAGATAGTTACCTTTACATATTGATTATAGCTTATCGATTATGATTTTTTTATTCTTGATAACTTTTAATTTATGTAAAACTTATTATT
The DNA here is from genome assembly GCA_963277665.1 of Viscum album. Lineage (NCBI taxonomy): Eukaryota > Viridiplantae > Streptophyta > Magnoliopsida > Santalales > Viscaceae > Viscum > Viscum album. The sequence continues at coordinate 1,178,144,121 of OY728140.1, read as the reverse complement.
CATTTTATATCACCCTTATTTTGATTCATTTCCTCGAGATATGAAGAAGGTAACTTTGATTGATTTCAAGGATGTGGATTTTTTTAATTTCACTATATTACATTTCATGTTTTAAAATATAATGAGAGTGTAGATGCCGAAAAACGCTCAAGTGTCGAAGAAGGTTTCGAAACGACAAAGCGACGTCATATTTGTATCCGGCAACCCAGTCTGGGGGACCCAAAGGGGGTGCACGAAATAAATTCATTGGTGCGTGAAAAAATTAAGACCCGCGTGAAATGTTCTAGGATTCGCGAATGTTCTTCAGCGAGGGTGTGAAATATTTTGCGCCCCGCCCCGGGCGGCCGAAATTTCACGCTGCCACCTCCGTCGCGCAATTATTTCACGCCAAACTAGTTTTCGCGCCCCCAAACACCTATAAATAGAGGGTGACCCCCTTCCACTTCAGGGCTGAAGAATCTGAACTGACTCTCATGCATGAAATTCGCCTTCCACGGGCACAAAGATGGCCTTCAGGTATGGTTCATTTCGTGCCAGGTTGCCCTGGGGTCCACTTTTGCACGGTATTCCCTTGGTTTAGGACTGAATTCCAATCCCTTTGGGGTCTGCCCCTTTCCCACAATCCCTTACACTTGCGCGTAGGCCGAACAATTGCGTGTAACACCTTCTGCTGCACGCATCCCAACCAATTGCATGCAATACCTTAAATTGTGCACACCCCAGTCATTGCTCTCCATTTCTCCCACTTACGCGCATTTCCACCCCTTGGGCGGATTTTCGCCCCTTGCACGCAATACTTCTAGTTGTGCGCAAAGCCTCATCTCCAATTATGCGCAATGATCACCGATTTTTCCCCACCCTGGTGTTTTTCGCACAGGACTACGGATTTTGCGTGCAAGCCTCAAAGGTTGCATGCAATTCCTTGGGACCCCTCACCTCGGTGCTCCCCGGGAATCCCCTTATGCGAGTGCCCAATGATCTTCTCATGGAAGCCATTCACATGTGTCTCTCATACCCGAGCATCTACATCATGCACCGTTTTCTCGTGCGACCTTCTAGGATCATATGAAGTAACTTAAAAGTCCCCTGGACGATACCGCCCATTGCATGGCTTTTCCTCATTCTTCTTCACATAGGCACGCTAACGTCTATTTGTTCTTTGTATAGCCAAGATAACGTGGTCCCCTCAATGGTTCTCTCCATGAAACCCCCTCTCTATGGAGTTGTCGATGCCTTCCCTCCCACAAGGAGCATAGGGTACCGGTTATGTAAGTCCTAGGGGTGCGGACCAAACCCACCTTATCCGAGCCACATGACGTTAAACTGCCAAACGCCATCGTCCTCAGCACATGACGTTAAACTGTGACCTAGACCTGTGCCTCGCACGCAGACTCCCCCCGCCTTGGACATTCTCCATGCCCACTTGTCTCCACAGGGATGGGATCACCCCTCACAGGGGATGATATCTTCCTTACCGGAGTGGCGTTTGTCTATGGGGCAAGGAAACCACCTTGGTGTAAGCCCCTATCCTTTCTTGAAGGAGGCAAAATCCCTGATCCTCCTTTCATCTACAGTCCCCTAGGCTAACAGAGGGTGTGACAGGGAATGTAGCTCCTCCTTTTTTCGGTCCCAAATCCCTCTCCCACTGCGCTTTGTCACCTCGGGCCTCCATCCTGGAGTAAGTCCCGACTTCTTGGGCCGCTCTGCACGTAATCCCCTCTTCACTTCCCATGGACGCACATTTCGTGACGTGATCGTCAGGTCTTTGATATCTCTTGTTTCTCACACCGAGCATGACCCACGTGGGCTTAGAGTGATCACCGACCATGACAAACACCTTGGGCCACCTCAGAGTGTAAGCCCCAATCCATCCTGAACTACGGGGACTTTGATCCATGTCAAGGCAAGGTACGTAGAAAGCCTCCACAAGGTTCAAGCCCTAACACCTTGGGCCACCTCAGAGTGTAAGCCCCAATCCATCCCGAACTATAGGGACTTTGATCCATGTCAAGGCATGGTACGTAGGAAGCCTCCACAAGGTTCAAGCCCCAACACTTTGGGCGGCCTCATAGTGTAATCCTCAATCCATCCCAAACTACGGGGACTCTGATTCATGTCAAGGCATGGTACGTAGGAAGCCTCCACGAGATTCAAGCCCCAAAACTTTGGGCCGCCTCAGAGTGTAAGACCCAATCCATTCCAAACTATTGGGAAATTGATCCATGTCAAGGAATGGTACATAGGAAGCCTCCATGAGGTTCAAGTCCCAACACCATGGTCCACCTTAGAGTGTAATCCCCAATACTTCCTAAACTATGGGGACTTTGATCCATGTAAAGGCATGGTACGTAAGAAGCCTCCACGAGGTTCAATCCCCAACACCTTGGGCTGCCTCAGAGTGTAATCCCCAATCTATACCGAACTATGGGGACTTTGATCCATGTCAAGGCATGGTACGTAGGAAGCCTCCACGAGGTTCAAGCCCCAACACCTTAGGCCGCCTCATAGTTTAAGCCCCAACCCATTTGGATCTACGAGGACTTTGATCCATGTCAAGGCATGGTACGTAGGAAGATTCCATGAGGTTCAATCCCAAACACTTTGGGCCTCCTCAGAGTGTAAGCCCCAATCCATCCCGAACTATGAGGACTTTGATCCATGTCAAGGCATGGTACGTAGGAAGCCTCCATGAGGTTCTAGCCCCAACACCTTGGGCCACCTTAGAGTGTAAGCCCAAATCCATCCCAAACTACGGGGACTTTGATCCATGTCAATTCATGGTACGTAGGAAGACTCCATGAGGTTCAAGCCCCAACACCTTGAGTCACCTCAGAGTGTAAGCCCCAACCCATCCTGAACTACGGGGACTTTGATCCATGTCAAGGCATAGTACATAGGAAGCCTCCATGAGGTTCAATCCCAACATCCACCTAGACCCCAGGTCCCTATTCACGTCGGTTCACCGACTCCAACACCTTGGGAAACCTCAGAGTATAATCATAAATCCATCCCAAACATTGGGGACTTTGATCCATGTCAAGGCATGGTACGTAGGAAGCCTCCACGAGGTTCAATCCCACCACCAGGACATTCCGACCCCTTTCACGTTGGTTCACCCCCATCCTGCATGATGTTAAACTGTATTTTCCATCTGAACTATGTGTTCCTTGATATTTTCCAAGGTAAGGTACGTATGAAGCCTCCATGAGGTTCAAGCCCCATCACTCATGTCTCATCCTGAGCTTTCCCTCGAGCCTATGTGTCTCAGGAAGCTCATGCCCTAACCCGGAGGTTTCACGTCCTCCAGGTCCCATCCATGCATCCCTTCTCACGAGTTTCCTCCTCAGGTGTCCCATCGTTTCATCAATCTATGCAGAATTTGATTCCCTACCACGAGGATACGCAGGAAGTCTCTTAGAGGCTCAAGACCAAAGACATCATCCATCCCGATTCTCACCCGGACCGCCACATCCCGGTGAGATCATGCCACCCCATTCCCCGTTCCCACTAACAACATTCGGGAAGCCGCCCACATGTTGGCCCCAATATCAGTGTTCCCTCCTGGGGGTTACTTAATCTGATCTACTCTAATCAGTGTTCTGATCAGTCCGATCCATCTTTGCTGGATGTTAAACTTGCGGCATACCCTGTGTTAAACATGCGAAGCTAAGGAAAACCTTAGATACATGGCCATGGAATATGATTCCCCGCGTTCGATGTGGGATGCCTCGGGCTTCCGCGCCATCGAGAAGCCTTATAATATGGGAGAGAAGAAATACATGACAATCCCCCAGCATCCAGACATGCCAGTGATGTCCAACGTGACTACTCTCTTAACCGAAGGTTTTTTCCCTGACCGGACCCCTTGGAATGTCATGACAGAAGCAGTGTAATTAACTGGTCTCCATGAAGATAAGGCACCGAGAAGGGTTTCACGAACAATGTATTAAGTCTATGATGGAGACCCAAACTAGGTAACAAGCTCCAAGGAGGAATCCATGGAAGGATGAACTGACATCCCATCATCCCATTTCGATCAAGGAGGAGACGTACCTGAATAAGGAACAGATGCCGCCTGCCTTTGGAAAGCGGGAATGCAGGGTAACAGCTGCGCGTCCTCTACATGACGAATGCGTGCGCCCCGGTGAAAGCGTCAGAAATAGAAATGGTGAACCTGACGTGAATCTCTTCTCCTCAGCATATAGACTAGTAGAATTTGAGGCATCAGTGATTTAGTATGTCACCTGACCCCGTCATCCAGTACCAGGTCCCACCAGGAAGGCCTAACGTGAAACTCTCCAGAAGTCGGGATAGTCAGGATGTTGAGCATTCCGTTCTGTGACATTGTCAGCATGGATCCCTCTTACTAGCCATGAAAGACGGAATGGCGCTGGGGCACTGGTTTTTGATTTCTTTTCCGATCAGTATTAATGAGTTCATCTCTCTACTTTTAGGAACCATATTGTTGCATCCAGAGCTCGATCACCTACCCACCGACGTAGGGGCAGGGGCAATATCGACGCGGCTACCTCCCACGGTTCTACCTCTTCCATGAAGACCTCAATCACAATGAATGTTGGGAGCCCACACCCCCTCTCCCCATCAGAAATTATCCAGCGAATGGTAATTAATGACCTTTTACGCATGTACGAGGAGGAGGGGATCATCCCCAACAAGGATATGGCCCGCCTAGACCTCGAGGCAGCTGCGCCTCTCTATCAATGCCACCCCCGAGAGCCACAAAGGAAGCCGCTGCTCCCCACCCCAATATTGAATCGTTGTGGGAGGTTTTCCCCAGAATTCTTTAACAACTCCCTCCCCTACGCTGACAAGGTAGGGGATACCCGGGTTGGCCTGATCGGAGTCCCCCTTCACGGGCTCCCGGTGAGGGCCCCCACCAGGCTGCGTTAGTGCCGCTACCCGGTTCCACGAGCCAAGGAGAAGGTAAGGCACACACCTGCACCACCAGCTCCAATTCATATAACCTGGCTCCAGCGTCGGGCGCAAATGGAAGAGGACGCCCGCCGCGGGGCGTCAACGTCAACGACTACTGTGGCCCGAGCCACTAATGACTCATACCCCCAACTTTCTGTATACGTCGAGAAAAGACAGTTATATTCTCAACCTAGATCGAGGCCCCAACCAACCCACGAGCTGGCTGGGTCGACTCTCTCGGTTGTCGGCACAAGCAATGGCCGATGTGGACCAATGAAAAGCAATTCCACCCTGCGCGGAGGCTCACTCCATGCCGCGGCTATGGAAGGTGAGAGTCATCCCTGCTTCTAACCTCAGCTTGGAGGTCTACCTCGTGCCACCTTAAACCCAAGCGAGGGTCTTCCCTGTGATAGCAACACTTCGTATGGGGGTCTCTCTCGTGCTCACTACACTGGGTATGGGGTCACTCCCCCTGCCGCAGATTGCAGGTTTGGAGACCTTGCATTTATGGTCACCCGCCAACATGGAGGTCCTCCGTGTGTCCCTTTCAACATTTGTCCCGGTGCTCCTTGTACCCCGGCTTTCTTAGGTTGAAGCCCTCTCTGCCCTGGCACCAGTGCGGCTGGAGGACCCCATGTCGGAAATCAGCCCTGTCCCGAGGATCCACCCAGGGGTAGGAAGTCAGGTCGTCACCGACGCAAGAGGAATTCTGGGGAAGGCCGAATAGGGGTAAAATCGGTCCACTTCTCAGACTTCGAGGCGGAGTACGACTTGGTGCTGGAGCCCTCTCCTCGTCCTTCGAGTCAAGGGTTGGGGCGGGAACGAGGAACATCAGCCTCGTACTCCTGGAATGCAAGGTCCATAGGATCCCTGTCTCCCTTATAAGGTATATCCAGGAGGAAGAGAATTTGGCATGTACCCAAGGACCGGCCACGTAGTCGCCACTGTAATCTCTGGGAGCGCCCTTTGTCTTGGCTAGAGACTACAGAGAGCTGTTTTGAGGGTCAATGGAGGAAGAGCCATGACATAGCCCACCCTTGGCAGACACTGATGATGTGTCTGGATATTTGGTCACTGGACCATCCTATCGTGATATGGTGGTCAGGTTGCTACAATCCTTATAGGACAACCCGAGAATCAGCGGCCAGTCAGCCTGCTCGCTGTATTCTCCGCCGGCCAGCCTGTTGTCCCAGCGGTCTGCCTCGGTGCTGCTGCTAGTTCCTCAGCCACCCCCAGTTGACGAGTGGGGAAATCAAGGTCCAGACCCTGAATCTAAGATAAGGAGGTTCTGGACCATCCACGCAGTGGACCACTTCCCTGATAAGTTTGGGCCGGTCGTAAGACCAAATTTTTGTGCGCCAGAATCACTCACCCTAGAAGAGTTTGAATGTTTCCGCCAGACCCTCTAGGCGACTCACTTCTATCTCCACCACTAGTGAGTGTCTTATCCCAGGATCCAAGTTCACCTTGATGACATTGGCGAATAATGCCTTCTGTTTGACCTGAACATACTCCCCGTGGTCCAGCATTCTGAGTCACCTAGTCACCGCAGGGCCCTCCAACAACAATGCATTCAGAGTTTCCAAGTACTCCACAAGGTTATTAGGAAGGTTACCCCCCACGTGCAAGTCCATGGCTGGGGACAGTATGCTGCCCTCCTCTTCATTGCAATTCACAGGTAGCCCGGCTCGCTAGGTGACATTGAGGACATGCCCCCGAGAAGAGTTGCGGTCAACATGACGAATTTATCGGGAGGGTAAAACAAGCTGAAACTTCTTGATGAGAACGTCCTCCTTGAGGACCTTCCACCACTACTGGACCCATCAGGGAGGGTTAATCGTTAGTAGAGGAACCTCCTTGGTCTCCCTCCGCCCATCGAGGCACTATTTCTGAGCCAGAATCTCGATAATGGCAAAGAGCACGTCGGAGCTGTCAAGCACTCCGACCCATCTTCTTTGGTGTAGAAGACGGAAGAGGACCCTGAGAAGGACACATTGCATCAGCAACTTGCTGAGCAGAAAATATTGGTCAACAAACTATTGGCTGAATGCATTGTAGAGCGACGACCTGACTACGGTGATCCAAGGCTGGGGCAGCAGGGGCAGGAACAACTTCCCCTTGGCGAGCAGCCCCCAGCCCACCCTGATCATGCCGCTCTCATTAACAGGGTAGAATCTGAAACTCATGGAAAAAGGGTGTTGTATGTCTCGCCAAACCCTCCTGAACGGCACAACGATCCAAGGAACCCCGTTTGGGCTCCCCCGGCTGCCCTAAGGGTCGCTCCACCTGTCGCTCCACGAGACGCTGAGCTTGTCTACCACATTGAAGAGCCCAATAACACACTCATGGTTAGGGATCCCCATCAGGACAGGGACCCCCACTTGGATGATCCAATGGAAGCACTCATCTCCCACAAAGAGGCATTGGAAACGTGATGGGTGGCCATCCCACATGATGGAAAGCCATACCCAGCATGAGTAGATGATGTGCCCGCACCCCTGAGATTCAGTAATCCCACCTTCTCTCCCTTTAACGGGATGGGGGACCCGCCACAGCACCTGTCCCACTTCAACTCGAGGTGTGGGCTTTTTCTAGGGACCCTAGCACAGTAAGAGGCCGCCAAGCTCCACTGTTTTGTTCATACACTGGAGGGTCCGACATTTGTCTGGTACAACCAGCTCCCTGTCAGATCTGTGTCTAGTTGGGAGGACCTTCACAAGCAGTTCCTCTACCATTTCAGCTCTACCACCTGGAAAATGAGTATCAAAGACCTCTTCAAGTGCAAGAAAAGGACTGATGAGTGAGTCACAGACTTTATCGCCCAGTGGAAGGGGCTCACGTAATCCCTTGACAAGCCACTGGCTCAAGAAAAATTACTGAAGATGTGCGTGGCGAATTTCAAGATGGATCTAGTTCCCTCCCTGATCACTTAGAATTATCCCAGAGGGTTCCAAGACTTCTCTGATAAGGCCCAGTGCCTGGAGGAAGCCCTGCAACAGGCCAGCCAGGTATGTACGTTGCCCCCTATAATCCCACTGAGGAGGGATGCTAGAACCGAGCCCGCCGCGGTGGCCCAAATAAAAGCCCCCAGTCAAATAGAATTGCTACCGGTATCACTGGCCCCGTAGCCTTGCAGAGGCCCTCCACCTCAGGCACAACCTCCGGTTCAGTAGTGTCCTCAGAATTAGTAGGTGCCCCTAAAAATGCGCCGCCACCACCTAGGAGAGACAATTAGGGTCCACCTCCTCAGCAGGCTCCTCCGGCCCCTCATCTGGGATAGGATCCTAGATCCCCCTTTCTGGATATAAGAAATCGGACCTACTCATTAAACGAGTCTCAGTTCCCCGGTTACTTCCGCAGCGCCTTGGAGTAGGGAATTGTGCACTTTCCTGAGTGTAGAAAGCCAGAGGAGGCACATCTCACTGATCACCCCAACTACTGCTTTTATTACTGGATCCTAGGGCACACCCTCAGGAAATACTATGTGTTCAATGACTAGATCCAAGACTAGTTTGACAATAACATAGTCAGGTTGGGCCTGTCCCCAGTGCAAGTGGTGGGTGTCTTTGTAGTTCTAGATAGCAGTAATGATAACGAAGGCGAGTGGCAGCAGGTTTCTGACCACGGGTCTTAGAAGTATAATGACTAGATGTCCAGAAAAATGGTCGCCTATTCCCATGACATCATCCGTGCACGCCTGAATCGGACAGAGCCTTTGGAAGCTGCAACCACCACTTTTTCATCGTCATATCAGCCGACCTCTTTCCAGAAGAGCAAGCATAAGTGGCGCAAGAAGAAGCAACGTGCCCCGCCAATGCCATCTCCATCCCGCACTCTCGGTGACTTCATGCCCCCTGAGATGGGGATCCCTCTCAGAATCCGCCTAGTGGTGGACGATTCTTCAAGTGACAGTCAAGGGTATGCTTCAGTTAACACTGTTAAGTTGGAAAACCCCTATATGACTCCCGACGAGGGGGGGGCGCTAGGGAAACCCACCCAGTGTCCCCCGCCGATGCCAACGTCAGTAGAGCCGCGACCATATGGGTCATCAGGGCACATCAGTTGGAACCTCCAGCCAGACCATGCATTCCACCGAGACCAAGCAATAGACCAAGCGCAAAGCTCAGCACTCGCAACCTCTTCATCCAGTTTCATTAGGATTGCCTCCACCAATGTTTGTGCTACTGGATCAGGCGTAACCATATCGGTCATGCCATGAAAAAATTCGCCCTACCACATGCCGATCTCAACTGTTCGGTCCTCACCCGAAAACTACTGTCCGGGCTTCGACTAGTGAGCAGTGGGATATTCCCAGCACCAGTTAGTCGTCGGTCCAGCCGACATGGATTTCCATGCCTCCAATCGCAGAGCGGCCTCCTGTAAGCATAATTTCACACCTGGAATAGATGTATTATGTTCTTAAGCACCTCGACGTCATCCCAGAAAGGCTTTCCATCCTTTAATCCTTTTGCCTGTCACGAGATATGCGCGAGGCCCTCATTGAGGATTTACGGAGCCCCCTCCAGTTTGAGACAGAGGTTGCAGCTGCAGAAGCTTTCCATGCTAAAACAGTTGAGGATACCAAATGCTAGGCCATCATTTCATTCTATGGAGAGGATGAAGGATCTCCCATATAGGGGAACATCCGCCCGCTGTATATCACCGGCCGATTCAACGGCGTGGATGTTTGCTGCTGTCTTGTTGACACCGGCTCCGGGATCAACCTTATCCTGACACGGACACTATAGAAGCAGGGGTTATCTGAAGATGACATGACTCCCTCCAATTTAAGAATCCAGGGATACGACAGGACAGAGCAGAACCTAGTCGGGAAGATCCGTTTGAAGTCCCTATTCGGTGGCCTAGTTTCCAGTACTGAGTTTATGGTTGTCTCCCAGGACACCGTGTACAATGCATTGATGGGTAGGCCATGGCTCCACCTGCACATGATGGTCCTCTCATTGTATCACCAATGCCTCAAGTACTCCATTCATGGTCAAGTAGGCGTAATCCAAGGTGATTCATCTCCTTTCACCTCTTGTAAATCCCGTTATTTGGACACTGACTATTACAAGAGTAAGGATAAACAAGTAAATGCAAGTGAAGTTGAGCCTGTCACCACTCCAACTGACCCCTGGGTAGGATTGAATGACGCTTATGTCGTCCCAATCCATCAGTTGGAGGCCACAACCCCCAATATGGGGCAATGTTTTTTCATTTTCGGGACAAGAGGGAACAATATTACCAAATACAGGTGGAGTCGAAAGATCACTTCATATTCTTATATGAATCAGGCCTTAGTGATCCCTGAGCCTCCCACTCCCATCAGGTATTGGGACGCCCGACTCATGGAAACAACAATACGTCATACTTGTCTATTTCGCCGGGCTGGAGTAAGCCGACTTCGGCCGATGCGCCACTACTGCTTTGATATTATCAATAATGGACCCTTGGGCTGGAGACCAGATGGGATTGGGTCGACAGCCTTCATAGCCATGGTCTCGGCAGTGCCGAAGTTCCCTGATGCAATAACCACTACCACTCAAGTTGGTACCAGCCTCCCATCAGGTTTTGGTAACTCTAGAGAAACTTCCCCTACATAAGATCCTTCCATAAGTGGAGAAGAGGATATAGAGGATGCCCCCTACTTTTGTGGAAGGCGTCTCCGCCATGGTTGATGAACTGGTACAGGTGAACCTTGGAAGCGAGGCAGACCCGAGACTGACATTGATCAATGCTGCTATATCCCCTGAGGAGAAGCAGTTGTATGTAGGCTTCCTTAAATAGAATCGTGATGTGTTCTCCTGGAGTTACGATGAGATTCCAGGACTAGATCCTTAGTTTGATGTCCACCTCCTCGGTCTTCTGGGAAATCATTGCGGGTTCAAACAACCTCCCAGAAAGATACATCCATCTCACGGTGCCATGGTCGGGGCCGAAGTTGACAAGATCATTAGGGAAAACTTCATTAAGGAGGTCCAGTACCCCAAATGGCTGACCAACATTGTACCAGTCAGGAAGAAGAATAGATAGATCAGAGTCTGTATCGACTTCCGAGATCTCAACCAGCATTGTCCGAAAGATGATTTTCCCCTTCCAGTGACAGAATTGTTGATCGAAGCTATGATTGGGTTACAAGTCCTCTCCTTTATGGATGGTTACTTTGGATATAATCAGATCCGGATGGCCCCCGAGGATTAATATTCCACTACTTTCAGGGCACCCCAAGGTACTTTCTGTTACCAGGTGATGCCCTTTGCCTAAAGAATGTTGGTGCCACCTATCAGCGGTCCATGCATCACATATTCAATCCAATCCTTAGGACATTGGTGGAATGCTATGTAGACGATCTGTTGGTCAAATCTCTCCAGTGCCAGGACCATATCAAGGATCTTGAGAAAGTGTTCGGCTTCCTCCGTTCCTACCAAATAAAGATAAACCCGTTGAAGTGTGCCTTTGGGGTCACCTTCGGGAAGTTTATTGGCTTTGTTGTCAGGTACCGGGGCATCGAGATCGACCCAGAGAAGATCAGGGCCATCAGCCAGATGCCTCCCCGAGTAATATTCGGGAGCTTCGAGGTCTCTAAGGCCATCTAGACCACATACGCCAATTCATCACGAATTTGGCTGGCAAGTGTATGCCTTTTTCTTAGCCTATTAAAAAGGGCACCGCTTATGAGTGGGACGAGGAGTGCCGGACTGCCTTTGAGAAAATCAAGCAGTATTTTCTCCAACCTCCAGTCTTGATGCCACCCATCTCCAGGAAGCCGCTAATCCTATACGTGACCACCCAGGAATGGTCCCTTAGCGCCCTTATCTCCCAGAAGAAAAATGAGGGGACAGAGAATAGCCTCCACTACCTCAGCCGCATGATCCTCCATACAGAGACCAGATACTCCCCCATCGAGAAGAGCTGCCTTGCGCTCATGTTTTCCATACAAAAATTGCAACATTACCTACAACACCTCAAGGTACAACTAGTGTCTCGAGTAGACCCGTTGAAGTACATCCTAGGTTGTCCCATTTTGTCTGGACGAATAGAGCAGTGGGTGGTAATCCTCCACCAGTTCGACATCAAGTTCATCCCTCATAAGTCTGTCAAAGGGAAAGCATTGGCCAATTTCCTAGCTGCCCATACAACCTCCACGGACCAGTACATGGACTTGGATTTTCCCAACGATGAAATCCTATCGGTCGATCAAGCCATCCCATGTTTGCAAATACACTTTGATGGTGCCTCCTGGAGCCCCACCGGTAGGAGACTTAATGATCCTCGACTCAACAGAGTAGGCCTAGGTATCGTTTTCATTACCCCAACACGAGCCGTTATGCTATATTCATTCCTACTGTCAAAAGGCTGAACCAATAATGAGGCGGAGTATCAGGCCCTAATTACTGGCCTCAAGCTGTCCCGTGAGATTGACGCGCCCCATTTGCATGTGAAAGGGGAATCCGAGATAGTCATTAAGCAGGTCAACGTCGACTATGTAGTCAGGAAGCCAGATCTCGTACCATTGTTGGAGCGCACCCTCTAGCTAATGGCCTAGTTCCCTTCTCGGCCAAAGGTTACCCATGTCCCTCAGTCACAGAATGGTTGAGCAAATTCTTTGTCCAGCTTAGCTGCATCACTTGCAGAGCCTGAATAGGATGATCGGATCATCCACATGGCACATCAGAGAGTCATAGCTCTTGTTACCCCAGATGGAGATGACGGCCCATAGGTAATCCATCTTACCGTCGGTGCCTCCGCGTCAGGACCCCCGGTTCATCCAAATGCAATGATCGAAATGATTGATGATTGGAGTATACCCTTGGTCAAATACCTCCAACACGGTAATCTCCTGGCTGATCGGGCCGAGCGTGAGTGAATTCGATGTCGCGCGCTGCAGTTTACCCTCCAGAGTGGTCCTAGTTTTTAGAAGATCCTCTATAAGCGCGGGTTTGATGGTGTTATCCTCCATTGCATTCAGGGGGTTGAGATTCCACAGGTCATGCCAAAGGTTCACGCCGGTTCCTGCGGTGCCCATCATGCTGGGCCAAAACTGTCCCACCAGATCCGGAGATTAGGGTATTTTTGGCCCTCCACGATCCTCGACTGCATCGAGTTTTCCAAGAGTTTCCATGTGTGACAAGTTCATGATAACATTGTGCGTCGGCCACCAGAGCCTCTCCACACTACCAAGTACTCTTGGACCTTTGCAGTCTAGGGATTAGATGTGGTAGGACCATATCCGCTGGAAATGGCTCACCAATGCTGATTCATTTTGACCACTAAGGATTTCTTTTCCAAATGGGCCGAGTCAGTTCCACTCAAGGAATTCAAGGACCATTTTATCATGGACAATGTCAGTTCCAATATCATCCATTGGTTTGGAGTTCCTCACACTATTCTCACTGATAACAGCACCAACTTCCAGGAATTCGAGTTGAAAAAGTTGTACGCCAAGTACAACATCTGCTCTAACCATACCTCCTGCTATCACGCACAAGAAAATGGATAGGTGACCCCTTATTCCATGGTATATAGAACTGAGTCCTTCCTACCCATCAAGATTCAGTTGACCTCATTGCGCATAGTGGTCTATGACCAGCAAGCACCGTATAGGGTGGCTGAAATCCATCTAGCTGAATTGGAAGCACTTGACGAGAATAGGGTTCGTGCCCTGCACAACCTAAAAAGGCATCAGAGCAGGATGGCTCGAGCCTTCAACAAGAAGGTTCTCCTATGACCTTTTCTACAAGGCGACTTGGTGCTGGCTCTGAGAACACCAATGATACCTGGTAGAAAACCACCCAAGTTGGAGCCCAAATGGGAAGGACCTTTAATTGTTCATAAGGTTTACCCCAATGGATCATACTCCCTGGTGACCATGAATGGAGAGCGTATACCTCCTCCCAACAATTCCAAGTTCCTCAAGAAATACTTTTACTAAGCCTTATGGTCCTGCATGACCTTAAAATTCTGGTCCTACATGACCTTAAACTACATTTGGTCCCACATGACCCTAAACTACACGCTAGTCCATCATGACTTTAAACTGTACCATCCTGCACGATGTTAATCTGCACACAGTCCTACATGACATTAAACTGCACCTTCAAGAACTATTTGTGGCTTGATTTCCATCCTTATTGGATACGTAGGACCTCCCGAACATTTAGATTTCAGGTATAGCCACATCTCTTAGAGATCTCCTGGTCACCTAGGCCCCTTGGCCTGTTCTTTTCCATGAGATGTATGTGTAGGTGTGGAATAGGGTTATGCCCTCCTTCACATTGGGTTTTGGGCACCATGGCCTCCCTTCTCCTGGGAATCTGCCATCTCTTGGATGCTCTCAAGATGATCCCCTCGACCCTTTGCAGTGGTTCGCCGATGTGTCCAAGAGTACTCTGGTCTAGGACCTGGAGTGTTAGGTTCAACTTGGGCAAGTACTTTCCACTTTTCAAGCTTCATGTCCCCCTTCATTTGGGCCCCCTTTATCTTTCACACCTGAAGGGACCCCGAAAATGGCATGGATTCTAGGACTAAGGGTTATCCTACCATTATAGGCCAACACCCCTGAGGGTTTCAGACAAGAAATTGATACAAACCCCGTGTTGCGAACATGGTCAGCGGTCGATGCTCATTTGTTTGTCCCCATTTAAGGCTAACACAATAATATGCTGTGTTGAAAACATGGTCAAAAGTAATCCTCCTTCATCATGCTAGTCCCTTCTCGACTTGAATTTTGGTTACATGATTCACATAACGTTCCACCCCATCTTGTCTAGGTGGAATCTCAAGACTCTTGGCACTATCCCTCAGTGCACCTTTGCACGTCAGGGGAACAAAGCTATAATATGGCATCCTCTGGGGCTCCCGTGATCTGAGCGCTAAGACCATAAACTGGGATCTCCTCTAAGAGTTATGTGCAGCTTGATCCTCATCCTCATGGAATATGTGGGATCACCTGGACATTGCATTTCCAGGTCCATCTCAACTAGAAGCTAGCTTCTCCTGCCCCTTATCCTCTGACCCTCACTGGTCTCTTAGACAGAGGCTCCTCCCTCAGAATTGCACATGGTGATTATGTGTACCTCGTCCTCATTAACGTCAGGTATGCTTTATCGTGTCATACGCATTCCTTCATGTCAAATCCATATGACTTTAAACTATGCTATCATGTCCAATCACATGACCCTAAACTGTGATAATATCATCCCGGCCGCACAATAAAAAACGGAACTACATTGTGATGACCTCATCATAGAGGAAATCACATTGGGTATCAGTCATCCACCATACCATTTTTCAATGCCTTTATACAGATTGATTCTTGTGGAAATTCCAGGAATTTCTACCCTAGGCCTGTCGCTTCACAAAAGAAAAACCATTCACCTTAAAGGAAAAACAAGATACATCAAATACCGCTTCTTTTTGTGCAAGGGCCAGACCCGCACACCCCTTTCATCCTTTTCACTGGTAACTTACCATGATACCACCCATAAATACATATATCTTGATTATAATTCTCATGAGATATGTAGGAATGCCTATACACCCCACTCCCAGGCCCAACCTAACTTTTGTGTTCGGTCCCTTGACCTAAACGCTTCCCCAAGGAACACATGGTAATCTAGAATTATGTCCTCATTCACGTCAGGTTTCATAATAACATTACCATGTGCCCCTTCATTCATTACCATTCCATGGTCTGAGTTCTAAGACCTTAAACTAAGACCCTTTCAAGAACTACGTATGGCTTGATTCCCATCATTATGGGATACGTAAGAGCGCCCAGACATGTCGTTTCAGGTCTAGCCTCGGGAATCACAAATCCCATCCTTTCCCACCATCAACCCCTTGGACTAACCCTTCGGGGAGTTGTGTAACTACATCATTTTCCCTGAACAAGTTTAGGATGCCCCATAATGACATTGGGAAGCGACAGTTCCGTCACCAGAGAGGTCATGTCTAAAAGAAGGGATGATCCATGATCAGATTAATGTGCATGCCTAATGTGCTTCCACCACGGTGGCATAATTTCGGAAGTGTTGGATTTTGTTTGAACAAACCACCACTTAACTTTCCATGATTTTTGTGCCCCTTTATTCAAAACCTCATCCTCTTTCACGTCTGAAGGTACCCCCTAACAGTATGGATGCTCGACCTATGGTCTGCCTGCTGTCCTGGACCAACGTTCTTCAAGACTGATGGACGATATTTGAGTTAGGTCCTGTGTTGCGAACATGGTCAGCGGTCAACCCTCATTTTTTGTCCCCATTTTAGGCTAATGAAATATGTATTCTATGTTTCAAACATGGTCAACAGTTGTCCTTTATTGCCATTCCCCTCCCATAGTGTTCCAAATTTGGGTAACGTGACTCAAATTTTTCATTCCCTTATGTTCGAACTGATTTCAATCCCCCTGGAATTGCCCCGCTTGTGTGCTAGAGCACATTGAGAAGATAGTACATTGATTGGTCTGAGGTCCTCTTACTTTTATTGAGCCTACCTCTTCTACTCGAAAATCCTAATTCGAATCTCGAATGCCCGAAGCTTGGTTGGCGCTCCCGCGATCAAACGAAGTGATAGTACGAGCATCCCTTATTTTTCACATCGGGTATGGCCCACGTGAGCTTAAGAATGGATTGCTATTTATTTCAGGATTATGGTTAAGCACGTTAAACCATGGGACAAGTAAATAAATTTGTCCATATATACAGTTCAAAATAAGAAGCAGTAAGGAGAAATAAGTTTATGGGTTCGGACAAAACAAGGCCCTTAAGGGTCAGCTTCTTGGATGGATCTTTCCAACGCCGGTACCTTTTGGATGGTAGCCTCTAGGACTGCTTCCCTCCACCTGAGGACTCTCTCTTCATCAGGGGACATGCAACATAGTTCACTGACCCTAGCCCGTGCCTGTACCTATTCAGTTTGGAGCTCAGTCATCTGGTGACTCGCTTCCACTAGTTGTTCTTGAGCATCTGCCAGCTGGGCCCTCAACTAATCAACTAGCTCAGAACATTTTGTGATCAATATCTAATATTCTTTCTCATGTTCTTCAAGGCGTTGAACCTCCTGCTCTGCCTTCAAAAATGCTCGGGTACTCCCCGAATCCTCCCGACACTAGGTGACATCGGAGCGCCGAATGCTCTTGCGCACCTTCTCGGCCATGTAATCATGGTCCGTCAAGTAAAGGCATTGAGAATATGCCCCTACAGCGCATAGGAAACGAAGCTAGTTGTGGAGTGATCCCATCCGCTTCATCCATTCCATCTAAGGCTGATTGAGAAAATGCTTGATGAACTTCCACCCTTTGGGTCACGTCATTCGGCTCTATTCAACCGCTTTCGAGTCCGAATCATCAATTTCCTCGGGATCAGTGGGCCGATAGACAGGAAAGACAACTAACAGGATGGAAACATGGTCTTCCTCAGATATTCCTCCTAGGGGGATAAGCTCTTCTGCATCTGAGCGACCTTCCTCTCTCGCCTTGACCCTGGGAGCACCTTCGTCAACTACCGGCCCTGCCCCGACGACAACGCCACTGATGTACACTACCCCCTGCACACCAATTTATAGGGTCGACTTGGTTTGGGAGGCATGTCCTGGATAGGGCGGTATGTTTTCTATCGACTAGCTCACGGACGGTTCGGGCTCAGCAGCCTGACAAGCCTCAAATGCTGTGATCACTGTATAGACAAGGAGCACCCTCGTTAATTGTTTACTATGACGGTAAGTACCAGTATCGATGCAAAGAACTTATAGGAACCCAAGGCGCTAGCCTCCAGTTCCATGGCCGCTACAGGGGCTATCATGGTGGGGGATCCTTCGGCGCTCGTCAGTTCGATAATGGGCGTCGGTGCCCCACCTTTTTCCATGGGCGTTTCCCCCCCTCCTTCGACTGGTGACTCTTGATTAGCACCAATATGATCCTGAGTAAGATAAGGAGGGTGGATTAAGGATTGCAAAGGAGAGCGGATAAAAGGAGAAGGATAGATAAGGGTTGAAGCATACCTCAAGTAGTTCAGTCACATCCATATTGGAGCCGACAATCTCACCACTCTCTTAGAGACTCCCTTGGTGGGACGCCCCCTGAGACCCTTCACCTTAGGGATCCTCTTCTCCTTCACCTTCCCCTTCACCTTCTCCTTCTACCTCTTCCTCTTCTATCTCGCTTCCCTCTGACTCATCATTGCTGTCATCATCCCCCGACGACATCATTTATGGATCATTCTCCTGGCCGAGCATCAATTTCACCAAGAAAGGTGTCTCCACGTACCAACCCTATTGGAGTGCATACATGTCCATGGATGTCAGATATTCATGCCGATGATGGAAGTTAACTCTATTGACAATCCGGACAAGCCCGACTTCTGGCAGTTGGATTCCGTCTCATACTACCTTCTGCCAGAGGGCTTCAGTACTTACAGACTACCGCAGGGTTAGCCAGAATGACCATAGTATAGAGAAGATTGCATCATGAGAAGGTTGAAGAAAATATCTTATTTTCTTCCGAGGAAGTTCTCTGGCCACTCCTTGGGACCCTCCTCTAGGTGAAGAGGGTGTGGCCACACCATGTGATGTCCCTGCTACTGAGGTCCTGGCCTGTGTGGGCCCTGTTGTCTGACGCGCTTCTGATATTCCCCCTCTAGAGGCACTCTTCCTGCTCTCTCGCCATCTGGGTTCCACATTGGCGAACTTGAGTTGTCGAACTCACTTCCGAAAAATCCCCTCAAGGTATGCTATGGACCAATGGTCGGCATACTTGGTTGAGAGGCTAACATCAACACCGGTGGGAGGAAAGGTGATGATGTCACCGGAGCCATGGGTTGTGAATATCATCCACATTTTTCAAATAACACATGGATTCCTTTCTTCCTGGACATCTGCGTATACTTTTTTCAGCATCCGATGGAGGCACCCAAACTACCTAGAGAACTTGGACGGCACATAAGGCTCGCAGAAGATCTTCCCATCAATATGAGCCACAAGCACCCCGCCTATAATGCTCTGTAAATACTCCTTCTACTCCAATGAGCCTTTCCCATTGTCTATCATCTGGCCATTCAGGGTGGGGAATGGGCTGAAGGTGAAGTTGGCATGATTACCAATTCTGATCCTTACCCCCTCCTCATTGAGCGTCAGTAGAATGACCCCAGAAATGTTTAGCAGGGAAAGTTGTAGGCCATTTCCTAGAGGAAGGATGGCATTCGGGAAGGTATATCCACCACAATGAGCTGCAACCTAGTTGTAGAAGATCTGGAAGGGGCCACAGATTCTCTTAGGTGACCCCCCTCTCGAGATGTGTCCCAAAATGGCGTACAGACGAGCCAATATGGGGATCCCCAGGTTGAATATTTTGTTGGTAGCCATGATGCCAGCCATTACCACGGTCGCTAAATGGATTCCCATCCTTGCGTCCCTCACCGACAAGAGCCACCCGCTCAGGAATGTGGTGAGGAATCCAGCGTACCGAACATTCGGGTCCTGACTCTCGTTTATGTTGTAGCCCCATGACTGGTAGTGCCCTACCTCCAGGATCCTCCATTTTGATACGCTCTTTCACCTCTGTGCCACGGTTGGACACCGTCTACCTCGCCCTGGCATCCTGACTGTCGGATCCCTCTCCAGGAACAGGCTAAACCAGTCCTTGTAGGCGATGTACTTCAAGAAATCCTTGACCCCCCATCCTCTCCTTGGCTAGCTCCAGCAGGTGCCACGTCAGTATGGGGGTTCATGATCTGTCACCCCAGGTTCTCATCGGAGGAAGGAATTCATCATATTGATGGCCCTCCAAAGGGATACCCTCGATGTAGTGAATGTACCAAATACTGATAAAAACTTCCCCATGATGAAGGTGGAAGGTACTGGTATCGGGGGACCACCGAGTGAGCAGCTCTGACCCGAGCTCGTGTTGGCGGTAGAAGTGAAATTGCGATGTCCATACCGCCTCAAATAAGCCAATATGCAGTAGATCGACCCCAAATTGGTAGCATGTATAGTGAACCCAGTACTTCCTAGCCCATTCGCTGGTGAAATTGCCTCCGGACTGTAGGTCCCCGTCTTACAGCCGACCTTTAGCCTTGTCAGTGACGCTCTGATGGAAGGTGCTTGCATAGAGGGCCGGGGAGCTCTCCGCAATAGGGTCACTCCCTGAAATGGTCCTAGTCCTGGGATTCATGAAATAAACTTCCATATGCCTACTTGTTTCCCTGGAAGGATGACCGTTGTTGGTGATGTTGTATCGAGGGAGATCGTCCTCACGGGTCACCCATGACCGCAATGTATCCACCTCAAAACCTAGCAAAGGAACCTCCTCCAGGATGTCAAAGTCCAATAGTGGTAGGTTATTGGATAGGGCGTACTCCTTTTGGACATGGGTTATCATTTGAAAAGGGTATGATTATTGGAGACAACCCTTTTTTCACCATAAACCTCTGGGTTTGCAACCATTTCATCCCTTCGAGCAGTGACTTCTCCCTCACCAGCCTTGTTTGAGGCCATCTTCTTCCGGCATGTGTTTGAGGGGTTGGCACAGAATAAGAGAGGGTGGCGCGTAAAATCAGTGGGCATTGAGAAATATCATACTGTGGCATGAACAACCCCAGTTTTGTGTGTAAAATGACGCCTGATCTCAGTGGAATTACACACAGATGGAGCAGTTTTTTAGGCAGGGCCGGAGAAATTTTCGCACACGAGAGCATGCAGCTTGTCGCGCGAGAAAATTCGTACGGAGCTTGGGACCCACGAAGGATTTTATAGGTAAAGCCCAGTTTTTGCGCCCGCGTGAAAAGAGGATTCCACGCCTTCTTGAGTTTTGCGCACCGCTTCAGATTTTTGCGCACATGGAACCCACAGAGCCCTCCATTTCAGCGTTTCCCTCAGAATCTGACCACTGAAACCCCTCGCCGATCCAATTCCGAGGGGGGGGGGGGGGGAATTTGTAGATGCCAAAAAATGCTCAAGTGCTGAAGAAGGTTTTGAAATGACAAACGAAGTCATATTCAGATCTGGCAACCCAGTCTGAGGGGCCCAGAGGGGGCATGTGAAATAAATTCATAGGTGCATGAAAAAATTAAGACCCAGGCATAATGTTTTGGGATTCACAAAAGTTCTTCGGTGAGGGCGCGAAATATTTCGCGCCCCGCCCCGCGCGACCGAAATCTCACGCCGCCGCCTCCGTCGCGCAATTATTTCACGCCAAACTAGTTTTCACACCCCTGAATTCCTATAAATAGAGGGAGACCCCCTTCCACTTCAGGGATGAAGAATCTAAACTAGCTCTCATGTGAAAAATTCGCCTTATGCATGTGCAAAGATGGCCTTCAGGTACAGTTTTTTTCATGCCAAGTCGCCCCGATATCCACTTTCGCGCGAGATTTCCTTGGTTTAAGACTAAATTACAATCCCTTCAGGGTCCTCTCCTTGCATGAAATCCCTTCCACTTGCACGTAGGCCGACTGATTGTGTGCAACCCCTTCCATTGCGTGCACCCCAGCCAATTGCACGCAATCCCTTCAATTTCATGAACCCCATTCATTGAGCGCAGTTTCTCCCAATTGCACATATTTCCTCCCCTTGCACACACTAATTCTAGTTGTGCACAAAGCCTCGGATCCGATTACGCATAATCATCACCAATTTCGCGTCGGCTCGGTGTTTTTCGCGTAGAACTACAGATTTTTCACGCAAGCCTCAAAGGTTGCGCGCAATTCCTCGGGACCCATCACCTCGGTGCTCCCCGGGCATCCCCTTGTGTGAGTGCCTAATGATCTTCTCATGGATTCCATTCGTGGGTGTCTCTCATGCCTTGGGAATCCACATCATGCACCATTTTCCCATGTGACTTTCTAGGCTTGTACGAAGTAACTTCAAAGTCCCCTGGACGATACTGCCCATTTCATTGCTTTGCCTCATGATTCTTCACATAGGCATGCTAAAGGATATTACTTTTTCACATAGCCATGCTAATGTGGACACCTCGATGGTTCGCTCCACGAAACCCCCTTGCTACAACATTGCCGATACCTTCCCTCCCACAAGGAGTAGAGGGTACCGGTTATATAAGTCCTAGGGGTGCGGAGAAAACCCACCTCGTCCGAGATGCAGGACGTTAAACTTCCAAGCACCATCATCCTCAGCCCATGATGTTAAACTGTGATCTAGCCCCATGCCTCGCATGTAGGGTCTCCCTGCGTTGGACATTCCCCATGCCCACTCGTCTCCACGGAAATGGGATCACCCCTCACAGGGGATGATATCCTCCTTACTAGAGTAGCATTTGTCCGTGGGGAAGGGAAACCACCTTTGTGTAATCCACTATCCTTTTTTAAGGAGGATTCATCCCTAATCCTCCTTTAATATTCGGTCCCCAAGGCCAGCGGAGGGCGTGATAGGGAATGGGGCTCCTCCTTTATTCAGTCCCAAATCCCTCTCCTGCTGTAATTTGCCACCTCGGGCCTCCATCCTGGAGTAAGTTCCAACTTCTTGGGTTGCTCCACCTGTAAGCCCCTCTTCACTTCCCACAGACGCACCTTTCACGAGGTGATCGTCAGGTCTCTGCTATCTCTTGTTTCTCACACTGAGAATGAATCACATGGGATTAGAGTGAGCACTGACCATGATAAACACCTTGGTCCGCCTCAGAGTGTAAGCCCAAATTCATCCTAAACTATGGGGACTTTGATCCATGTCAAGGAATGGTACGTAGGAAGACTCCATGAGGTTCAAGCCCCAAAAACTTGGTCCGCCTCAGAGTGTAAGCCCCAATCCATCCCGAACTACAGGGACTTTGATCCATGTCAAGGCATGGTATGTAGAAATCCTCCATGAAGTTCAAGCACCAACACCTTGGGAAGCCTCAGAGTGTAATACCCAATCCATCCCGAACTAAAGGGACTTTGATCCATGTCAAGGCATGGTACGTAGGAAGCCTCTACGAGGTTCAAGCCCCAACACCTTAGGCTACCTCAAAGTGTAATCCCTAATCCATCTCAAACTATGGGGACTTTGATCCATGTCAAGTCATGGTACGTAGGAAGCCTCCACAAGGTTCAAGCCCTAACACCTTGGGCCACCTCAGAGTGTAAGCCCCAACCCATCCCAAACTATGGGGACTTTGATCCCTGTCAAGGCATGGTACGTAGGAAGCCTCCACGAGGTTCAAGCCCAAACACCTTGGGCCGCCTCAGAGTGTAAGCCCCAATCCATCCTGAACTACGGGGACTTTGATCCATGTCAAGGCATGGTACGTAGGAAGCCTCCATGAGGTTCCAGCCTCAACACCTTGGGCTGCCTCAGAGTGTACACCCCAATCCATCCTGAACTACAGAGACTTTGATCCGTGTCAATGAATGGTATGTAGGAAGCCTCCACGAGGTTCAAGTCCCAACACCTTGTGCCACCTCAGAGTGTAAGCCCTAACCCATCCCGATCTACAGGGACTTTGATCCATGTCAAGGCATGGTACATAGGAAGCCTCCATGAGGTTCAAACCCAACATCCACCTGGACCATAGGTCCCTATTCACGTTGGTTCACTGACTCTAATACCTTGGGACACCTTAGAGTGTAATCCCCAATCTATCCCAAACTACAATGACTTTGATCCATGTCAAGGCATGGTATGTAGGAAGCCTCCAAGAGGTTTAAACCCACCACCCGGCCATTCTAACCCCTTTCATGTCAGTTCTCCCCCATCCCACATGACGTTAAACTGCATTCTCCATATGAACTACGTGGTATTTGATCCTTTCCAAGGTATGGTACATAGGAAGCCTCCATAAGGTTAAATCCCCATCACTCATGTCTCATCCTAACCTTTCCCTCGACCCTATGTGTCTCAGGAAGCTCATTCCCTAACTTGAAGGTTCCACTTCTTCTGGGTCCCATTCATGCATCCATTCTCACGGGTCGCCTCCTCAGGTGTCCCATTGTTTCATCGAACTACACATAAATTGATTCCCTACCACGGGGATATGTAGGAAGTCTCTTCGAGGCTCAAGCCCAAAGCCATCATCCATCCTAATTCTCACCCGGGCCACCACATTATGGTGAGATCATGCCACCCCATTCCCCATTCCCACTGACAGCATTCGGGAAGCCGCCCACGTGTTGGACCTAATATCAGTGTTCCCTCTAGGGGGTTCCTCAATCTGATCCACTCTAATCAGGGTTCCGATCAGTCCGATCCATCTGCACTGGATGTTAAAATTTCTGCATACCCTGTTTTAAACATGGGAAGCTGAGGAAAACCTCAGATACATGCCCATGACATACGATTCCCCGCATTCGATGTGGGATGCCTCAGGCTTCTGCGCCCTCGAGAAGCCCTATAATAAGGGACAGAAGACAAACATTCCAATCCCCTAGTGTCCAGACATGCCAATGATGCCCAACGTGACTACTCTCCTAACCAAAGGTTGCTTCCCTGACCGGACCCCTTGGAATGTCCTGATAGAAGCAGTGTAATTAACTAGTGTCCATGAAGATATGGCGCTGGGAAGGGTTTCACGAACAATGTCATAAGTCTATGAGGGAGACCCGGACTAGGCGACGAGCTCTAAGGAGGAATCCATGGAAGGAAGAACTGACATCCCATCATCCCATTTCGATCAAGGAGTAGACTTCCCGGAATAAGGAGCGGATGCCACCCGCCTTTGGAAAGCGGGGATGTGGGGTAACTGCCGCGTGTCCTCTATGTGACAGATGTGCATGCCCTAGAGAAAGCGTCAGAAACAGTGAGATTCAAATGTGTACATAGTTCACCAAGACTAATAAACTATTCATTCATTTGGGATGCGATCAATTATGTCTTACGCCAATGTAATAATGTAACCACTGACTCTTGGATATTGGGGCCAGGTTCATTTCATTAAATATAGAAAATTCCAATAATTGATCATTTAAAAATATTTTAAATAAAATAACTTATAAATAACCCTTAAATTAGTGAAGGAGAACTATATAAAGGATATTATAAACCTTATTTGGTACATTAAAGATTATTATTGCATTTCTGAAAGACTATTAATCTTTATTCACTCTATTTTATTTCAAGTAAAATATTTTAGAAAAAAAATTTATATAAAAAAGGTCTCATAAAAGTTATTAGTGATTCTAGTGGCTGGTGGATACCATCAGAGATAAGATCACATTTGTTGTTGCTCATGAAACTCATTAAAATACACTAAATGGAAATCAAAAGCTTGTACAATGAGGTGTGTATAGTTTTTTATTTTATCATTGTATTGTATTATTTTATCTTAGTTATATCTCTAGTATGGAATTCATTTTTAATTACAAAACAAATGGGAATAGTTTTTTCCCATCAATCCCATAAATGATATTCAAGTAACTAATGATGATAGTTTAATATAATGAAAATCCTTCAAGAGAGCATTAATTTTCATTTACCCAGCAGCATAACGTTTTCCCTTCAAAATGAATATTTTTTCTTGGCCTTACTGACCATGAAGCGGCCTTTATAAAAATAGGAAATTTAGTTCACATTTTTACTTGATCAGGAAATAATGAACCATAAACAACTATTTCGGGAATTGTTCCAAAATCATGGAAAATGGTGCATCATGGGATGATTCTCTATGTCATGGTTAGTAATATATGTGTTGTGGCTGAGCTTCACCATGAAGACCATCATTCCATGGTAAAAAATTACAAGTCATTTTACAAAATGGATTAGATTTTTGAAACACTAACCAAAATAGTTTCTAAAATATACATAATCCATAGTGTATTCATAGGGACAAAATGGAATGAACAATCTCATGGTGAAATATATTTTGAAGCAAATTTTAATGAAAATTATATTTTGTTAAAATTATAAAAAAACTTCATTGATGTAGTCTTGAAGGGGCCATGTTGGATCCATGTGGCTTTAGACCATTTAAAAAATAGACTCGATAAAATTGAATATATATAGTTGTTATTTTATAAAATTAACATCTTGTCCAAAGGAAAATCCCCCAAGATTAAGTACAAAATAAAATTACATCAGACTAAAATAGGGGATTTTACATTTATCTCTTTTAAGAATAGGCATCATCTCACTAGGAAGGGTGAAAGGAAAAATGGTGTCATCATAGAAAAATTATTTTTTTGTAAGACCATAATCAAGATAATTAGCTTCATGATAAACATGTGTGATGATGTAGTTAAAAGTGGATAATATATCCAAGAATTTGGTCCATATGGAATTCATCCCCTAAGAGAGGTGAATGTTCCCAACTTTGGCATCTTGAAAAATCATGGTGGAATCACATTCAATCCATAGATTATTCTAGTTACATTTATATTTTATGTCCATATCATTAATCAGGTCAATCATTTCAGCTTATAAAGAAAATTCAATCCCATAAGGTCCATAAAACCATTCCAGTACATCACCATTATGATACATGTAAATAGTTTGAAAGCTTATATGGCCAAGATTACCTCTAGAGGCTCTATCTAAGTAATATTTACTATATCCATTGAATAGTGAGTTCTAAATAAATTCAAAAGTACACAAAGGAGGAAGAAATTTATCAAAAATATGAAGATGTATCAGGATTGAAAAATCATCTACATAATTTCCATAAAGGCTACATTGAAGAGAATTTTCATTCTGTACAGAAATAATTATTTTGGAAATGGAATATTGAATGATAAAGGTGGCCTATTTATTAATATTTTTATTCATGTCATGAAAAATAACATGTATAAGTTTTCACTAGAAACCTTAAATATATTCATCAACTGTTGGGAGACAAGGAGCATAAAGCACTACTTGAGGTGATCAAGGATTGAGTCTGTGTTCAGAGGGTGAATCTAGAAGATGTCAAAGATTTCATTCCAAAGCATAGAGGTTGTGTGGGATCTCAATAATAGGTGATTAATATCTTATTTGTGCTGAAAATATAATATAAATCTTAAATAGAGGGATATTCCCATGGTTTTTAGATTAGATTCTACTAGAATTTTAGGAAATTAAGCCTTTAAAATAGTGTAAATATGGATGGTAATATCTAGTTTTTGTGAATCTCATTGATGCAATAGATGATGAAATGAATTTAATTTCTATATAATGTATTGGAGTTCAAAATTCCATTCATTATCAGCTTCCAAATCAGAAGGTCATCATAGATGAAAATAATATTTTTTAACTGATGATCTGGTTACATCTAGTAGATAATCCAAACTATGAATTTGATCACTGATTATAATGTTAGGATTCACTATTGGATCAGGGGGTCTAACATATCATCCATGGGAATAATTGTCCAATTATAAAACAAAAAACTATGAGAATAATTTTTTTATCCAACCAGTGAGATTATTGTAAAATTCAAGTAAAAATGTTCTTAAAAGGAGGACAGATGGAAGATTCAACATATTTAATGTTTCTAGATTTCATTATGACCAAAAATAGTAAACTTAGGAAGCCCAAAGAATTGTATTTCTCATTTACCAACCTCCATATAAATTGATCTTTATGGTTTTGATTAAAAATAAATATATTTTTAATGCCAAGAACTCTATGATCATGTGTCTTGTAACATTGTTTCTAAGGAACCCTAATATCCTTTTTTTTCAAGAGTGATTCCACTCCAAAAAATGATTAGTGATGGAAATATTTTTGAGAAGAAAATTTGGACACTTATACACCATAAAGCTATACAAAAATTTTCTAACAATGAAATGATTCAAAAGAAATGTTCTTCCTATCAGTAAAAGATACTTTCTTTTCCATGAGGCCAAGAGTTTTCAAATATGGATTAAAATATGATTAAAATTGATAGCATGAGGTCTTCCCCAAAACATGGGAACTCCAAGGAAGATGAGAGGAAGATATCATTCCTTAATTCCCAAGTCACAAATAATTCTCAATTTTATGTGTGAAATAATGTTTTTCCAAATTAGAAAAAATATTTACACCATTCTATTTCTTAATTCAACACTTTTTCATATTTTAGAGGATCTTATTTTATGTTCTTGATATTTATTTTTTCACCTTGGGTGAAAAAGATAATGTCATCTACATAAAATAAATGGGATAGAGTAGGTAAACCACTGGTGGCTTGGATGGTTTTCAGGTTACCTTTATCAACCATATTGAGAAGAAAACTACTAAGATAATCATCATCAATTGAAAAAAATGAAAGAGAGTAGGTCACATTTCATATAACCTCTTGAGAAAGTGAAATAACCTTATATAGATCCATTAATAAGAATTGATATGTGAGAAAATCCAAGCAGGTCATTGATCCATTGAAAAAATCTTTCATCAAAACCAAAGAAAGTAAATACCTTAATAATAAACCCCAATCCGTAGTTTCAAAGGTATTTTTCACATTAATATTAAGTGTAATGTTACCTTCTTTTGTAGGTTTTTTGATAAAACTACTGGAAATGGGTTCTAAGCCAACAGATCTATACCCATAGTTTAGAGAAACTATGGGTATAGAGCATATGATCGAAGCTATATCCATGGTTTTTAAAAAAACCATGGGTATATCCCTATATCCATCCTCACTCAGTATCATCCTCCCACTAACACTTCGAAGAGCCCTAATCATCCCCTCCTACGAGCTCCAACCTCCTCAGCCTCCCCGCCCCTCTCCGCCTCCACATCGACCTCGACCTCCCGACCTTCACCTTGACCTCCCAACTTCCGACTCCACATCAACCTCCCTACCTCCACCTCCCAGCCTATGCCTCCTGACCTCTGCCTCTACCTCAACCACCCAACCTCTACATCTGTATCAACCTTCCAGCCTCCACCTCCACCTCGACCTCTCAGCCTCTACATTCATCTCGATCTTTTGGCCTCCACCTTCGCCTTGACCTATCAGCTTCCACCTCTATCTCGATCTCCCGACCTCCACTTCCCAGAACCCACCTCCATCCCTCTACCTTCCTGCCTCTATTTCCACATCTTCTTCTGTTTCCCTACCTCCTCCTCCCTACGTCCTCCTTCCATCATTCGCCTCCACCTACCACAAATTTCTCATTTGAAGGTTGTTCTTCAATTTAATTTTCATAATTATGTAGTACTACATATTCATAAATTTAATATTCTATATTAATAATCACATATTTTTTATGATAATTTTCATTTATTTTCATAGATTATGGTGCAATGACACACTACCAATTACCTGATCCAAGTATTTTACTATAGTAGCGAACCATGTAGAAACCAGTGTGTCTTGTGTAATTTCATGTTTATATTATGCAAAAAAATAGATAATGTTGGTAAGTGATCTATTGATTATATCAGGTGTAAACTATAAATTAAAATATTAATATGATAAACATCTAAAAGTTGATAAAAACATTTATCCTTTTATAAATTATTATAATAAAATTTAGGGATGTGAGAGGATTAAGGGATATAGTTTAATTAAAATGCATATCATACCCTGATTCACCACCTCTTTGGGTATATATCTTATTTGAAACTCTAAATGGACCTAAGAATTAATATTAAAAATAGTATAGTTTTTAATAAATAAGTTTTTCTATGATTTAATCACATTTGTTTATGGTGTTGTATTTCATTCCACTATTAATATGGAATGAGTTATAAATTTAAAGAAGAAAAATCAATAGAATTCTATATTATGGATCATTTTTTGGAAAATGTGAAATAGGGTTAAGGAGATTAGTAGCCAAAAAGATGTATGGTATTGATGAATTAGTATGTGGATATATTTATTCTTAAAATGATGTAGCAGTAATGGATTAGGATCATGTCATAATAGGAGAAGATAAAACCCTTAGTAGGGGAGATCCCAAGGAGGCTATAAGTGGATGTTTTCCACATTTCATAGGAGATGGTTTAACTATTAAAATTAAAAAATATTGACTTAAATGAAGAGAATAATTTCCAAGAGATATGTAATAAAATGTTGGGTAATGAATATTGCAAGTTAATATACTTGAACAAAATAATTTTTAACGTAAAAATATAAAAAATGAAATCTAATTATTACCTTAAATAGTAATTCAATACATTTTATTATATAATAAAGATTTTTTATGAATACTCATAGATGAATGATCATGACTCAACGTAATTTTTGAAATTTAAGGTTTAGATATTAGAGAATGTTAAACAAATATCATAATTGGTTGAGGGGAACCAAAGGCCGTAAAATGGAAAGGTATGTCTTAATGATTCAATTTTAAATTTCAAATATGTGACGATGGGTTAGAGTGATCAATAAAAACCTATCCAATGAATTTGATGATGATATTTCTTATCTAATGGCACTCCATGATAATATAAATTCTTATCTTGGAGGAAATTGTTAAAAGGATATAGTTTTTAGAATAAGAATTAGACTCATCAAAGAAGTAGTTCGATGCCATGGGAAATACTAAATTCAAGTATGATTATTATTTATTTTTTAATTAAACATCGATAGTTGATAGTGAAAATAAAGAGATGATTTCCATCTCAATATGTAATCATGAGAGGATAATCATATCATAAGGGAATACTATATACTAAAACCATACCTAAAAATGATGCAACTCATTCAATTCTTGTTTAAAATAACTCTATGGGAATTCAGAAGATAAATAAAAGTATTATAGATGTTTTAAGCTAGTGTAAAATTTTCACATAATGAGATAATTACAATTATTATAATCTACTAAATATTTAAGATACATTTTTTATTTTTGTGGAATTCAGTGACACACCATTAGTTTTGGTTATGTAGAATTTGAATACATTAACTATCGTGAAGCTGAGGGAAAATATAATTTATTAGATATAAAAATTGATATAAAATGTATATTGATAAATCATATTATATTTATCATTATAATTTTGACTCTAATGTAAATTTACGAAGAGGTTGAAAATTAATGAATGATAAAATTTATATTCCTATAAATAAAAATATATTTGATAAGGAAATAGATTAAAAATTATATATGAAGAATATTAATATGATGAAGGTGATATGAAAAGAATATCCAAAACTACTACAAAACTTCTAAAATTGTAGAATAACATGAAAATGTTTTTGAAGTAGGGTAATATTTCATATGTTTAAGAAACTAAAAAGGATAAAGTTATAGATTTTTTCTAAAGAAAGTTTCATAATATATGATCAAATAATTCTTGATTAAATAAGTTGAAGTTCCAAATACAGTAGGAAAAATCTATAATGTTTCAATAATTCCTTGATGGTATATAAACCAAAAGAAGAAGAGTATTTTTTTCTTTTAGGTTTTCATGAAAATAAAAATACCAAGGAATTTTAAATGTGATTGCATTATATAAAATCAATTTTAAATCTAAAAATGGAATCTGATATAAAGGATAAAATGAAAACATTTATCTATACTAACTTACTATCCTCCTGGACTTGAGAAAAAAAGAAGGTTCCCCTAACCCATTTTATTAAATACTAATATTTTTTTTTGTTTCAGGATTTTTTGGAGGTATGTTACCAAGAAAATTATTATTGGAAGATTAAAGATATATTGTGGAATGATCTGTGGTTCAAACATGATTTTTTAAGCAGTATAATAGATAACTTGTTGTAGTTGGGATATAAAATAGGAATAATCAAAGTAATAACAATAGGGATTAGAAAATTAAATCTATTATTGGTTAAAATATTTTTTTAAAGTGCATTTTTTTTTATAAAATCATTCCACGAAGACTTGATAAGATACCTAGGACAAAAAAATGTAAAAAAGTGTTTTTCATGCATAATTTTCTAAAAGTAAAAATTCATTTTTATGTTGAATAACACGATTGTTTTTAGGATATAAAAATGATATAATATATGTATTATTCTTATTATGGAATTTAATTTCTTATTTGGTGATCAAGATAAGAGTCTAGGGGAGTTATGTGGTGGTGATCCTGTTGATATCCCCATGAACCAAGGAAAGAAACCCAATAAAACCAATCCAGAAATATATCCTAAAAATTGGTATCAATTTAAACTATTTGTATAAATCATGGTTTACATATATGATATGAAAAGATTAAATATAGAATGACTCAAAAACTATTTAGTTTATGTTTATACCCTAACAGTTTGTTAAGAAGGTTTTTGAGTTTATAAGAACAATTCATTGGTGAAAAATAAAAAAATGACTTTATGAAATAAAAATCACCTGAGTGAAAGAGATAAAAGTTATATGTTTAGATAAATATATATATTTTTACAATGATCTCAATATTATAAATATTATATGTTTTTTATGTATTATTAATTTTTGGGTAATAAACTCACCATAGTGTGATCAATATGAAACCACAATTAAAGTATAATTTTTGGATCCATAAAGTCAAATAAAATATTGGATTTGAAAATTAGTATCATTTAACATTAGTAAATGATATACATACCACTGCTATCTATTACTGATAATTGGTGATTATATTATGAATTCCATAAATATACCATGATCCTTGAATTATATTTCAAGTGGGGGAGTATATACTATTTATATTTGATGCATGGAATATTTTGAGTATGAGTGTAAAGAAGTGGTATAAAATAAAGAACCCACTTGGAAATATAATTACATGAATTTCCATAATTTTTATTTAATATAAAATAATATTTTTATATTTTAGATCAATAATACACGGGGAGTATGAAGTAGTAATTGAATTAGAAGACCCTTGATTCCAATTTATACGCCTTTTAAAGATCCTACATTAATTATTAATAGTTTGATACATTTCTTTGTATTTGATTTCAATGGGGGTGGGGGGAAGAAGCATCTTTAATAAACGATGAATCCTCAAAGGGAGATTAATTATTCCAATATCATTATAAGGGGATACAAATGAATTATATTTATATGATTAGATATTATATTATTAATTGATTTTTTACATAAAATCCAATATGGGAGATTGTTAGCATCCAATTAAGGATTAATGATTTAATTATGATTTTTTTTAAACATGTGTTATTATTTTTGTGAAATATTTTTTAATCTAAAAATATTTGTTTTTGGAGTTGGATGTGTAAGTAAAAATGGTAAAAAATCAAGAAATAATATAAAAAATGGTCGTTGTGGAGATGTATTTTAAATTTTCCTTTGGGATTTTGTCAATGAAAAATGAGGAATCCCAACATGGGAAAAGTGGATCTCATGGGGACCATAATGTATTTCTTGGATAAGTGAAATGAAATAAATAGATTTTTATTTATAAATAATAATCTCTTCAATAATAACAAGGATCACCATGTAATTTTAGAGATGAATCCTTTTTTACCATGGGTAAGTAAAATATATCTGTTTCAAGGGGTCATGAAATGCCACAAAGGAAATCACATGATTTATTTTAGGTAATAAAATATTATATCAGTATGTGTAATATTTTGGGCCAAAAATACCATATCACCAAAAATAGCCACTAAATTCGAATATTCTATTAAATCTTTAATTATATCAAAAACATTACATTCTAGATTCTTTCCTCTAATATTTAAATATTATTTTATATTTCTTATTATTCACGGTGGTTTTATTTTCATGTATTCTCATTTCTTCACCGCTTGTTTAGGAGGTTTTCTCATCATTTTTTCTACCCCATAAATGTCTAGATTTTATATTAAGTCCTAAATTTTAAGGAAAAAAGATTATAGTTTTTGAATAATTTGAAGTATATGATTAACTAAACTCTATGTGCTAGAAATATTATATGTGGTAGATAATTAATCCTTCACTTAAAAAGTTTTTTTAAAGTTTTATTTCACACTTTTTCATATTAATTCACTTATAAGAAGTTTTCTTTCAAAAAAAGTTTTCTTCCATGATCCACATTGATCTTTTCAGGATCAATAACCTTCATATTGAATTTCTTGAGTACATAAAAGGTTTTACTCTCTATATTGTGAGATTCCTCACTTGGTTCAACACTCTTCCCATTATATTTCTTTAAAGTTATAACTTCACTATTTAACTTGGTATTCAATTCCATTTGGGTCTCTAACTTAGACATGATAATGTATTTTGTATTCTATTCTTCCCCAAAATTTTATTCAATACTTAAGTTTTTTTGTTGACATTCCACATATTCAATGAAATTGGTGATTTTATCTGGTGATTTATCCACAAATTGGTTGCTAGAGGAAGTATATTCCTCTTCTTATTTACCCACAAAATGTTTTCTATTCCTTATAGGGAATTTGTTCTTGATGCAGCTAGAAATGTACACTATTCTACAGGAGGATGTCTAAAATCTCATGGTAGTGGTACGATGTGAATTTTCTTCTTCTAAATAGTCCTTCCAATATAATATATTTCCTCCTTGATTTGAAGAACATATTTTCACCCATAGGGCATTTTGGTTCTTCTATTAGGGAAGTGACTTTTATAGTCACAAGATATAGGTATGTTCTAGTTTAGTTTTTATTTTATTTTCTTTATCACATCAGCCACTTAGGCCTTTTACTCATTTCCATGGACAGAGGGTAGTTATATTCTCTGAAGGGGGATAGAAAGGAACTAGAGGTGGCTACATGGTTTTCTTTATAGGGGAGGGAGATCGGGGAAGTGGATCGATTAATTAGCGTGTTTCATTTTTTTCTACATTTTTACTGTGCTATTTTTTGTTTATTTTATTTTTCATTTGATGTGGAAATCCTACAGATGGACGAGTCATACTGAAATTTTATTTATTTTCTACTATTATTTTTATTAATTGTTTGTGGCTGAAATTGTTCCCGAGAGGTGATTTCTTGATACCCAGACACTTGTGCCAACTTATGGGATTATCCCATCCACCTTAGTCTATCCTAGTATTCCTATATTAGAGTCCATTTCTAAACCATAGGGGGGACTAAGAATCATTAATAAATTCTCTTACTTATAGTCTTCCACATCAACCTCTTCAATTTCTACTTCACATTTTGGAATTTATTTTTATTATGTTATGATCCAAGAGAATCCTTAACATCTATTGATTTAATTTATAGATTCACATTCCAAACTCTTTATCCCTCATTTTTTTTGCTTCATGTTTTAGACTCAGAACATTTAGATACTTCTCCATCAATCATAGATAAAATCCACCTTCTATAGTTAGCATGAATCATGAATTTCTTTTCAAACATTTATGATGATTGTTACATTAAATGATCAGTATAGAATTATATTAAGTAACTTATAGAATATCATTCAAGAAACCTCAAATTATTCCAAATAGATAAACCTAATGTATCACTTTGATTTTATCACATATATATTATCTTCCTAGATATTATGTAAGAAACTGTTAATCATATGTATCATTATGAGAAGTTTCTTTATTCCATGTTCTTAAGATCTTTTATCTTCTAGTAAAGTCTTATGAACCTTTTCAATTTTGCCTCGTTTATCTTCCATTTATGCCTCCACTTACAATGATTGGTAATTTATCTTTTGGATAACTAATAGATTTTTTCTAGGAATCATCTTTTGGAAATGTATCTACATTATTTATTTAATTCTACATATCTTCCAAATGTGCCCATTTCTTCATCTATCATATTCTAGATTCACTTCATATTAGAATCAATAACTCATCTTGTAACTTTGGGACAATATATTATATAATTCTTCATATTCTATGTAATGTTAATATTTTAGAAATAATACTTCTAGAAACCCAGTTCAGGTCACTGTCGCAACCCAGTGTAGGAAAATAGATGATCCTTATGTTGATGTAAGGAATCCTATTTGAATTATATCAATCTTATATCTATCCTTGGTAGATGTAATCAATAATATTCCACTATTCAGCTGTATGAATATTATGTCAGCTCAACCCTTGTTATATTTTGGCTCAACTTACACTTCATAAAGATAGATGATCCTTAGGGTCATGAAAATTTTACAAAAACCCAAATCTTCCTTAACAGTTTTTCCGTCAGTTCTTCCGCTGGTCATTTCATAGCTGGAAAATCAACCTTACACACACAAGGAGGGTTCATGCCTTTTCCATATTTCTGATCTCTCTATTAAATTATTCTTACATTGATCCAAATGACTCTTACGTTGATCTGAATGAATCATACATATTTCCGTGTATGAGTCCTTTGTGAATTTTCAACTCCAACATAGAAATTTTGGCTTTGATCAATCTCATATCATTTCATCTAAGAGACTTATCAAACACCTCAAATCAACTCAAAATCACTTCAAGTCATTCTCAGATTCTTCAAAATATCATATGAAGGATTTTTCTTCAATAGATGGATTCTCCAACAATCAACCAACTTCATGAGTGATTGTTGATTGTGTACAAGTCATTTGGCAGACTGTATATGATTCATTGGGGGGGGGGGTTTCTATGAGTCATATGAGACATTTTATATGGGTAATTCCCTTAATCAAATTTACTAGTATCAGTAGAAAAAATTACAATATATTTTATTAATCATAAAAAATGGGCCCCTAGGGTGCATATTAGTGGTAGTTTCCCCTGGGAGTCTCGGAGGTGTCTTGAGTTTGAGTCTCACCGAGTAAATCCCTAAATTGTATTTTTCCTATTTTTCTTTTAAATGTATCCCTTTTACACAAGTAAATTGAGGCTTCGGCCTAACCTTTTAAAAAATGGTTAATTTTGTGGCAAGTTTTGAGTGGAGATAATCAAGCGAAAGTTTTCCCACTTCACTTCTGATATGTTGTGGACAAAACCAGAACCATTTCATCAGCACTTTCCATATCTCCATACAATATGGATACACATGAATCATAGTTGATTATTAAGAATACCTTCACAAAGATAAACTGATCAACATTATCCACACTCTATGGGTCAAAACCCCTCTATTAAATCAAATTGGTTACCACAAATTCTGCACATTAACTCTAAGAAATTTTTTCATCCAACTTTTTCATATGATTGATCTTAGATATTCCAATGGAAGATATTCATTTCATTTATAAAAAATTGATCTCATCTATTTCAATGGAAAAACTTAATTTCATTTCTCTGTCATGTAAACAATGGTGTCACCTACCCATATCCAATATTTAAGATGCATCACCAATCCTCATTCATTTTTTAGAGCTCAACACATTTTTGTATCAATACTTCAGAACTCTACTTCATCTTATCAACCAACCTAGAGACACCAACTTCCTTATAATAATCTTGTCTTCATCACATATTTACATCATGCATATTTCCTCCTTCATTAAAAACTAATAAAAATTAAAGACAAAGTGGCATCAATAGATATTCATGTTTGGATTCATCTGGAAATGTTTTTATATAATGACATGTTGTATTTGATGAATCATGGTCTCCTTTTCAAAATTGGATCTCAAATTTATCATCATCAAATTTATCTTCAACTAGTTACAAATATTGTTGTTTTCCTCTTTTAGTGTATTATTTGTGTCCCATAACTAAATCTTCTAATCGACAATGTTATTTAATTTAAATTTATGGTTCACTACCTGATGGTTTCTCCTCTTCTTCTCAGCCTAGTTCAACTCTTGCTTCTTCAATTTACCTTGATGAGTCTCTTGTTTCTCATAACACCTCAGCATAGTTTTCTAGATATCATCTTGGTGATAGTTCTTCAAGACAATCTCTTGCTGATGCTCCTTACCAAGAGTAGTCTTCTGGCCAGTGAAATCATTACATTCCTCATAATTCTCATCCTATGACCACATGTTCCAAGGATTGTATTTTCAAATACAATGTTTATACTGCTTCTATGGAACCTATATCTTTTAAGGATGTTTCGTTTCAACCTTATTATCATCTAGTGATTCCTGAAGATTTTTCATCTTTACTCAAATATCATATTTGGTATTACGGAAATATACATGGATATAACTACAGTTTCTATAAAATCATGGGTATAACTCTATACCGATGTCTTGATATCCCACATTTTATGGAACCATTGATATATCCTATACCCACAGTTTTAGGGTCTATACCCATGGTTCCAAACTGTGAGTATATGTGATTTTTCTAGCAGTGATTCCCATAATATGATGCTTTAATGAGGCAAACTTTAACAGTTATTCCTTTAAAGAATCCAAAATGATTTTAATAGATGATATTGTCTGAAATTTTAATGATCCTATTATAAAGGATTATACCCATGATTTTATGGATGGATTTAACAAGGACCACTAGACTAAATTGGGTAATCTCACAATAATTTTACACCTTTGGAATGAGAGAATGAAATTAATCCTTAATTACACTTTTCAGAGCATATCCCTTGAAAAAAATAAGTAACCAAAAGGTAGAAATCATTATGAATAATATTCCAATATGTTTGAACAAAATTATTAGTGAAACCATTAACACAAGAGGAACATCTAGCATTGAGATAAAAGGCATCCTCCTTGATCTCAAAATCAATAGAAATCGTGGAGAGCATAAAATTTTATTTGTATCTTACATGTTTAGAAATGATATCCTCTATCATGTATAAGAAATTATGAGGACCATTTAAAATATTCATTAAGAAAAGGACAACATTATTGGAAAGAGATTGCATGTCCTCTAAAATCTAGTCACTATCCTTTAGTAGGGAAAGAGTTCTACTAACCTTTCTCATTATATGAAGAGAGTTGAAGAACTTTATATTTTTATCACCATCATGAAGCCATATGGTTTTAAGTAGATATTCGTAGATTCTTTCTTTGATCCTATGAAGTTAATGGATATTTTAATACATATATATTTCTTGTTCATGG
Source organism: Viscum album (assembly GCA_963277665.1). NCBI lineage: Eukaryota > Viridiplantae > Streptophyta > Magnoliopsida > Santalales > Viscaceae > Viscum > Viscum album. The sequence goes on along the minus strand of OY728140.1, from coordinate 1,178,105,500 downwards.
ATTATAGAGAAATCATTTTAGTGATAGATTCATGTAGAAGATGAAGAGAGTTTTCAAGAGAAGTGATTTCTTTGTCCAAGGATTTGGTGTTATTTTTTATCCATTCTCTCATCCTTCCCTTAATCAGTTTAAGTTTAAAGATACATGCTAAAGGATCACCTTTATACCCCACCAAAGTCCATAAGTCATGAACAAGCATACCCCTTTCTAGATAGTTCAACCAAGAATTATTAAACCTGAAGGTAAGTGGTGGATTTTTTTCTAAAGTAAGAAGGATCAAAAGAATAAGATGAGGATAAAAAATAAACCTTACTAAAGAGGAACATGATATGGAGCCCTAGAAGTTCATAAAGGAATCATTAAAAAAATACCTATCAATCATGTTGGATATCATGCTATTATGATGCCTTCTATACGAGGTGAAAATAGTTACCACTAAATTGAATTCACACAGATTTCTATCATCAATGCAAGATCTAAACTCCATGTTTGTAGTGGGGTAATATACATGTCCAAGATTCTCATCAAAATTAAGAGTCACATTAAATTCATTAATCAGAAACAAAGGGTTTTTGATGTCCTGAGAGAGAGATATGGAGTAAATTTCTATACAAATGGATCCTCTGTATTGATAATTATTAATGACATATATAACAAAGAAGAGATGTTTCTTAACTTCTTTCATAAATCTGCATGTAATTTAATACCAACTAGCACTAAATATGATAGGGATTTCAATTCCTACATGCACTAAGAACCGTAGTCTTTTAATATCAGATTGAGGTTGATTAATTCCAAGAAGATTATATCATCTGCTTTCAAAATAATAAATAGTATAAGAAATCCCCCTTTTTTTGTTCAACTATTCCAATAAAGTCATGTTTGTTGTGTTTGATTAGTAGCCTATGGGAACTTAATGTATCGGAGTTGGACAAGCCTTAAAAATTATAGAATAGTGACTTAATTGGGAATTTTGTTTGGGTGTTCCATCCCCATTCTCATCCAGTCCAAATAATTAAGGATTTGTAGGTTCCAAAATACCCAAGGTAGACCATGCAACCTAGCCTAGATATGAGTAATAGGATTTAATTTATTTAAGAGATTTAAATTAAAATAAAATTTTAAAAAAGTGGAATTTGGGTATCTATATATCCAAGATTAAAAAAGTGTAGATTGTTAATTTCATATAATTATAATATTTTACATGATACAGTTCATACACCCTATGCATGATATTCATTTGGATATGTGTAAATATGTTTGAATTATTTTTTTAGGAGAGTAAGAAAACTATGAGTATTGTAAGAGTTACACACCGATATGATTTGAACATATTAATTTAGTGGATGAAATAGGGATTCTAAAAACCAAGTCATAATAAGAATGTATATAGAAAGAATAAAACATAAGATAATAAAGATTTCACGTGATTCAATAGTAATAGATTTAATAATATTTTGATGTATCTTAAAATAACATGTATTTAAAATAAAATACCTTAAATACTAATATTGAGATTCCTTTTATAGGAAAAAACTTTTCAACACCTCAATCATTCAGTATGGATGACCCTAACCATTTGGGTACCATGGATTATCTTGTGTAAAGAAATCATATTATAGGCGAACCTAACTATTAGGTTATTATATCTGATGTAAACCTTGGATTACAATTAGTTGATAAATCCTTACTATTAATACACAAAATGAATATATTTGTGTGTATCCATATGATATATTGGTATAAATAGGTTTCCACTCAACTATTCAAGAGTCATATATGATATGGTAGGCATGATTTTCCACCAAATACAATTATGACTTATTTAAATGCTTAACCTATCTAAGTCAAGATTAAATATGGGTCTTGGATCACTAAATGGAATTACATATGAGGAAATCATTTTCAAAGGGAGTGCTTTCTATAAAAGTATTTACTATAAATATATAAAACACAATACTCACCCATAAATATATATTTGTTGTAGATTATAGAATATATCATTTTTATCATTTTTAGGTCACTTATAGGTACTTATTGTGAAATAATTATTGATATTTATCTAATATTGAGTGGTGTTCTCAAAGTGAAAAAATCCTAGTATCTGTATGCAAATTTTATAGAAACCAATTTCTCTAATTTTGACTCTTGAGTATTGAAAATAAAGTGTTCAATAGACATTTTTTCTAACAAAACAGACTAAAAAATATGAAAGAATAAATGAAAGTTGAAGTAGATCTATGTGTTCAAAATAGGGAAAGAGTTACTACATTGGAGGATATAAATTATGATCTAAACCTACCTAGTGGATTAGTTATGGAATTAGAAAAGTGAGATTATATTTCTACCATAAGCATAAATTTGATTTCCATATCTTGTTTTTATAATATGGGATTTTCATTCATTATTTAGAACAAGATTTTTCATATATATATAAATAATTTTTTATGTAATGCGTAAAATGGTGAATAGTTTATATATTCGAGACATGGATAATCCAATCTATAACTTTAACAATAAAATAGTTGAGGTTGATTCTAGCCCCACTTACCTTTTTCATTATCACCTTGGACATATAAATGACAAATGAATTCAAAGAATCCATAGAGATGGATTTTTGGAATAATTTGAATATGAATTATTTGACAGAATAAAATAATTTTTATCCTAAAAATTGAATTAATCACCTTTTAGTTAAAAATCTGAGTGATAGTGGGTTGTTGGATCTTATACGTAGTGATGTGTGTGAATTAATGAGTACTCAATAAATTGGTTGGTTTATGTACTCTATAACCTTTAATAATGACTTTATTTTGCATGGTTATGATTTTTAATGAGACACATGTTTGAAACTTTTGAAAGTTTAAAATATTTATAGAACAAAGTATAGAATTGGGTGGGTAAAAGTATTAATATTCTCACATCAGATATGGGTAGTGAATATTTGAGACAGTAATTAACTAATCTTTTTTGAGATTGTGGACCTGTTTCATAAATCACTCCCCCTGGAACACCATAATGTAATGGGTTATATAAGAGTGGGAATGAAAGATTTTTGTACATAGTTTTATTAATGATGAGTTAGTGTGACATTCCTATATGATTCAAGGTATATTATTTAGAGACTAATTCATTCTTAAAAAATTGTATTACATCTAAAGTAATAATAAATACATCATATGGAGAATTGTATGGTAAGAATCCCAATAAGAATTTTATAAGGATTTTGTGTTTTGAAGCATATGTATGATGTTTTGAATCTGATAAAAATTTCCCTAAATTAGATAAAGGATATTTTATTGGTTATCCCAATGATACTATGGGATATTCATTTTATAATCATATTAGACACAAGTTTGTATGTCCCACCGTGGTGTTTTTTTTGAGAAGAAACATTTTTTTAATAATATAGTGGGTGGAAATTTGAACTTTAGAAAGTTCAAGACTGAAAAAAAGAAAGTGTTCTAGGAAATGTAATTTGAGTTGGTTCCACATATAGTTGTTGAAGAAGAACTTACTCATACCACACAAGAACCTCAATGGTCTGCTAAGATTCATAATGAGAATAAATAAAATGTGTTTTTTTTAGGAAAATTATGATAAAGTATATATAATGAACCTATATCCTACCAAAAGTCTATTGGGAGTTTTTTTTTGAGAAATGGTTGAATTCTAGGAAATTTGAGATGGACTCCATATACATTAACCAAGTTTATAATTTGGTCGATGAACTTAAAGGGGTGAGACCCATAGGTTGTAAATGGGTTTTTTGAAATAAAATTGACATGGATGGTATAATATCAACATATAAATATTTCTACATGAAAAAAGGTTACAAAATAATTTATGGTACTGATTATAAATAATATGTATCTTTGGTTGTGATGATAAAGTTCCTTAGGATATTTCTTTCTATAACATATAATTATGGTTTTTAGATATATCAAGGGGATTTCAAAACTTCATAAGTTATTGATAATTTAATTGAGGAGATGTATGTGATATAGACTCAAGGTTTTTATGTTCTAAATTAGTCTACTAAAGCTTAAAATTTTCAATGGTCCATTTATGGATTGAATTAAGATTCTCAGACTTGGAGCAACTGGTTTGATAATGAAATCAAAGAGTTTTCTTTCATAAAAAAATTAGATTATTTTTTGTGCACAAGTAGATTAGAGGAAATGTTGTTGTATTTATAATATCATCTTTAGATTACATAATCCTTATTATAAATTATTTCAAAAATTTATATTCTATAAATATATAGTCAGGAAAATGTTTTTTGATGAAAGAGATGGGTCAAATAGCTTATAGTGAACTCCATTAATGGGTATTTAATAGTGTTTCATGGAAAAAAATATTATGAATATTAGAGAGCATTTTAAAGAGTTATAAAGGATGGATATGATTCATTATGCATATTCCATAGGATCTATTATGTATGCCATGTTGTGTACTCAATTTGATGTTGATTATACATTGATCATAAAAATTAGATACCAATATTATCTTAATGAGAGTCACTATATTATAGTTAATACTATCCTTAAGCACTTTAGAATAATTAAGGATATATTCTTGTTATTTAAAGGTGAATATGAGATCATTATAATGGGTTTTAATGATTTTAGTTTCCAATGAGACAAATATGAGTCAATATCTCAATTTTGTTTTTTGATTTACCAAAACAGTGGGGTAATCAGTTAAAATATTCCCAGACATGCCAATTGTTTCAAATCAATAATAGAAGTAGAGTGAATTGCTATATTAGATGCAATGAAGGAAACTATTTCAATCAGGTTCATTTCAAAAATTGGGGTGGTTCCTAGTATTGAGGGAATAATTGAGATTTACCATGAAAATAACGGAATCAATTCTCAATACAAGGAACTTTGGTCTCACCAATGGACCAAACACATGATTTAAAATACCATCACCCTTGAGATATTTGTTAGAGGGGTGATTTAAAGATCTATTAATTGGATATAGATGAAAATGTAGCCTATCCTTTAACAAAACCATAGTACAAAAAAATAATCATGGTCATGTTTAATCTCTTAGTATTTTATACATGAGATATTGGATATAATGGTGATAAAATGTATCATGGTTTTTTGATAAAGGAAATCTCTATTTAGCAATTCATTCATATAGTGAAATAATCATAAAGGTTAGATATGTGTGTGGATTTAATTTGATATATTCCTATCTAATATAAAATACTAGTGTTGATCCCATTTATTCAAGAAAAAGGATGATACAATAAGACAAAAAAGAGAGAATAAGAAGGTGGTCAGACATAGAAAAATTTCCCTCATTAAAATCCAATAAACAAGAAAGTGAACATCAAAGATAATAGTCCAGTGGATTAAAATTTTAATTATATTCCCAATCAGAATCATCTCCAAGGGAGATGAAGTAGTTTTCCAGATCCCTTCACTCGTCTGAAGAAGATATTGATATTGTTATCATAGTGGGATTATGGTAAGAATAGTCCATCCTTGGTCTAGATTTCTTAATTGGAACTGAAGAAAAACCTTCATCATATTTGATCTTTCCCTTCATAGTTTCATCCCTATAGGATCTCCTTATTGATGGATTATCTTCTTGCACATTAGTCTAATTATTGTAATTTTTTAATATACATTAGTTTTTGAGTTCCACTTTGAATTCAAGACGCACATGAGTAGCATCACTTATGTCCACATTGATAAAGAAAGAATTGGTGAGAAGATCATTCTTCCCATTATGATCCAAGTCAACCTATTCATTTTCAATACAAGGTACAAATAGACTATTATTTTCTTTTCCACCTTAGAAAGAATAAGATACCCCTAAGAGTTTTCAACATCCAATTCTAGAAGGGTAATTACCTGAGGACCCATATGATTTTTTTCTAGAGTTTATGTATGTTATGGAATATATCATGATAGGCTTAACACCCTCTTCTGGAACAAAAAAATCCCTTGAATGGCCATCTGGTACCTGAAAATTCTGCTTACTAGAATCCACATAAAGAGAAAAAACCTTATGTGATTATGATGTTACTTGACCTCTTGAGTAATATGACTGGAAAATTTCTTCAAATATCAATCTAGGGGAGTGCATAGATCCACCAGAATTCATCAAGACACCCCAAGACCAAATTTTGTTCCCTGCACATTCTTTCCCAGCCCAGAGATCCTATCCAACACCTATTATTTCACATTACCATCCGAAAAATGGGACCTATGTATTTTTTCATAGACCATATAATTCCACATTACCTCCTTATTTTTGTCCCCTTCCAAGGAATTAGTTCTTAATCCATCATTCCTATATATTTTAGTAACATGTCCAGTCATTGAATAAAATGAACATTTAATATCCCTCTTTCATTCATCCTTAGAATGGACAATGATATTAAATTATGAAATAAAGTAAAAGAGTTTCTAAAAAACAATATTAAGCTTCATATCATCATCATTTTTATACAAGATCACTTGTTTAGTGAGCACTAAATTTATTTCCACTTCAACAAGAACTCTAAAGAAATCACCAAATCTAGATTGTTAGGTCCTCCAATCCATTTTAATAGGATCTCAAATTGATGAATAAATATTTTATAGAATTTGGGTGTGCCATTGTATCCAATTTAATCCAAAATTTTTGACCCAAACTTGAGAAAGATAATTTTTAATTTCAAGAGGATGGAAACTAAATATCCATTCTTGAATCCTTAGAAATCCTATCTTCAAAGAGAAAAATTCATAAAACCATAATATTTTATTGAGTTCTATTCATGAAAAAAATGTTGAATAATTCATGATATATTGTGATACCTTTCAAAGGGATGAAATCTTTGAGATCAATAACCTTTAAACATATTCCTATCTAAAAATCACATGATATATTCTTTCGGTAGTACGAAGGCTTCTCCCTAGCTCAAGGACTATCAGACCACATGGAACTTAATATAATGATTAATAATATATCATGAATAAATTTATGTTTTAGATACAAAAATTAATGGAACAAATATTTTGGATTTCTACAGGTGATTAGTTCTACTTAGAATAAAAATTATTGTGGCCCGCCCATGTCACACCTCTAGTGAAAATTGAAAAACCTTAAACAGACTATTTTGAGCTGGTGTGAGGATCATATTAAAGAAATTGATATGATTAAAATATTATATAGATACGTTAAATATTTATAAAAAAATATTTCTAATGGAATGGAACTCTTATGTCTATGATGAAATGGTCAGAAAACATGACTAGATGAATTCGATGCTGTTAATGGAAAAGTTTGAGACCAAGGAGTGATCTAAGGCATTATAGATTTAATAAGGTTATAATAATTGGACATATTTTCGTGTGTTTATTTTATAAAGTGGTACATGGATATAATTTAATTTTAAAATAAATATCGATCAATTGAATCATATATCGATACTCTTAATGACCTAGTTGTTAGCCACTTTGTAGGAAATCTCAGCTTCATTATCTACGATTCTTCTTTATGTGGTCAAGATAGAGAAGCGTATACTTTTTAAGTAATATTATGGATAGATTCAAAGAGAATAAAAATACCTCTATCACTTGTATTTAATTTTAAAAGGAGATTTATTAAGTTGTCAAGGGGATGGATGTGGAAAGTACACCAAGACCTGATTGATTTCCTGGTTATTTTTATATAAATATATGAGATATCATTAAGGGTGATATCATCAGTGATGTGAGAGATTGTTTCAAGGGAATATTCATATAAAAATATAAGGAAGCTGATACTCTAGTACTTATTCTCAATATTCAACACTCATACCTCTCCAAACACCTCTATTCAACTAGCCTTTTAAATTTATATTATAAGATCGTTACTACTATGTTGAACAACATGTAACTTCCTCTAACCCCTTATCATATATTTGAGGAGAAATAGGGATTTATCAAGTTGATGTATTTAGGATAAATTTTCCTAGATTAATAAATTATAATGGATATAGTTCAAAAAATATTGTAAGGAAATGTAATGATTAAAATTTAAATAGATAAAGCATTTGATAAAATGGAATAAGGATTCATTTTACTATATTGGTGGAAAATGGTCTTCTATAATAATACTTGTAACTTATTATTTTTGTGATTCTATTATCCATGGATGTCTATTTCTTTTGTGGGTAAATATATCATTTCTTCAAATCAGTTTGAGGTATTTTACAAAGGGAACCAATATCTTTAAATCTTTTTATAATTACTCGAGACACTTTAAAAAATGTGAATGCTTATATGAAATATGGAAAAGTGGATCTATATATTAGAAGGTATGGGACTCCATGCATCTCTTAACTCTTATTTTTGGATGATTTCTTGGTTTTCATAAATGAATGATAGAATTTTATTTTAAATCTCATGGGAATATTCAAAACATATGGAATGTGGAGCGGGAAATCCATAAATATTGATAAAAGTTATCTCTTGGTTTTAAATAAAATGACCACCAAGAGGAATTAATATCTTGATATATGGCTAGGAATAAATAATAATGAATTACCCTTTGACTACCTAGTGGATCCTCTAATACATGGTTGCGTAAGGATTTAGTATTTTGGGGAAATTATAACCAATGTGTGTAATAGAATAAAAAATTCATAGAATAAATTCTTATCCTTTGTGGAAAGATCATATTAAGAAAAAATGTTATATCACTATGCCTATCCATGTTCTATATTTTGTGTTGGTGACTAAAGGTGTTCTTAATGGTTTAGAGAATAGGAATTTAGACTTACTTTGGGATAGTGGTGAAAATAACTAGTTCATTGTGTAAGAACCTATTTTTTATGAGGTATATAACCTATTATTTTTGGTTTAGTTCCTTAATTTTATCCTTAAAGGAGTTCCTAGTGGGGTCATTGAGGAAATTGGGGTGCCCAAGGTTTGTACAGAACCTGAAAATTGAGATCTTGGAAGAGGAAACTAGGTCACATGGGAAATAGAGGCCATTTATCCTGATCTACAGAGTCAGATAAAACTGTAAGAGGTGGTATAGTGTTATGTTCATGGCCACAATATTTGATTAAAGAATTCATCCTAAGTCGCACACTCAAGTGTTTTCCTAATAATTTTTAAAAGAGTGAAAAAACATGGTCGAAATTGTATTTTTCTAAATTTTCACCATGACCATGCAATAAGGGTTCCTAGGTAGTGAGCGTTACGTGGTTGGTGCACGGTTTGGCCAACCATGGGGAAAACTGTGCAACCCTTTAAAGTTGGGTAAAAAGTTTATTTTTCCCTTAAATCCATATATGAAATTTTTCTCCTCTCAATCCTCATTTTCTCGTGCATAGGAGGCTATCCATGAGTGGACCCTCTTTTCCATTTCACCTAGGATTTGAGGTATCTCCATTGTATGAACTCTAACCAAGCCATCACGAGTCTCGTTGGATATACACTGGTGATTACTCTATTATAATTATTTCATTTTTTATTACTCACAAAATAGTTATTTTAGTGAGAGATAATATTCCCCATTTTTATAAAATTTTTCAATTTTCCCATTTTCTTCAATTCTATCCCAGATTAGTGGCCAACAACAGATGAGGAGTTTACTACCAAGATAAGGTAGGTGGTATCGTGGGTTTTCCTAGAATTCTTGGTGTTTATATAAATGTCATTATGCTATGTGACATATTTTATGAGTGATGATTATTAGTTATAATATTTATTAAACTAAATGGTTAGTCTTGACTTATACCTCCCATGAGATTGCTCATATATTGTTAAATGTTAAGGACCTCTAATTTAAACAACCCATTTGGTTGTGTTTATAAATGGATAAAACCACCATGGGTAGCCAGTGTAGCTAATTAACCTTTTGAGGTGTGTTATTTACCCCTTTCTTGGGATTATAAATTAAATGGTTGAAATTTAGTTTGAAATGAATTAAATAATGGGGAATGGAAGACCATGTTTCTAAACATTTGGTCATCATCCTTCTCACATAGGCATGAAACATTATTTATATCCAAATGCACAATTAAGATAAATGGGATGATTTATGTGATGCTCATCCTTATAAGACTATGTATTTTTTAGCCAACTTATGGGATGAGTTAAATTTCTTAAATGAATGTGATGGCCATTTGAGCTATGTGAACATAAATGGTATGGTTAGTATTTGGGCAAATGAATATTCTTATTTCCATGTTGAGAGTGATAGGTGGGTTATAAATTTAGGTATCCATAGAATGACTCTTTCGGATTGAATAATTTAATGATTATAATGAAATTATTATTATACACCTTGGGTGATACATGTGTTCTTATATGAACACCATAAAAGGACTCATTTGGTAGCTAGCTTGTATGTGTCGAGTGACACTTGGACTCCTTTATGGACTACCAATGATATACTCAACGGGGGGACTGTTATTTTTCTATGAGTGATATTTAGACTTCCTAGTGGAATACCAAGGAAAAAATCATAGGGAATATTATTATATACTCCATTAGTGAGACATGGACTCCCTATATAGACAACCAAGGACAAACTTAGAGGGAGGTGGTGTTATTCCACGCTTAGAGCAATACCAAGATTCCTAAGAGGGATTCCTAGGATGGGCTTGTAAGGCGTTTGGTTCATGATATACCTAGAGAGATACCTGAGTTCCAACTTAGCAGAGACATGGATGGGATCAGTTTCATTTTAATTATTAAGTGAAATGATTATATGATGTGTTGGACAAGCCAAAGCACAAGCTTGGAATCAGTCAGAGCCTTACATTTTACTGATGGTATTATTATACACATCTTGTTGGATATGAAAGAAAGTGGGTTATTGGCATATGCTTAAAATCCCAAGACCTCATTATAAATTAAATCTTGATTGAATAATTACTTAGAGACATTAGTATTTATCCTGAATCAGGTAGCATAGGATGATTGTTCCATTTGAACTCAAACCTATGTGGGTTATTTATTACTATAGTTCATTTACAACTTATTTATTATATACACATTGTTTATTAAATATTATTATACTGGATTTAATTAAACACCATTGGTCGTTTTCCTAATGAGTTCATCGCACACCCTACCTGGATTTCCTTTTGGTATTAGGCCATACTTCATGGATACAGGTCGGGGAAAAGGCAAACACTTTGTTTATGATGCTTAATTGATTTTATCATGGGAGCGAGGGAGCAAAAGAAAAAGCTATGGATCATGATTCTATTTTAAGATAGTATTTTGGAATTTTTTGTTCTTTTGGTTTGATTTTATTTATGTGTACCTACTTCCATTTCTGTATGTATTTACTTTTTGTGTAGTATGTCATGTTCATCATTTTGTATATGAAATTAATGGATGTGATTACGTAGTTATTTATATTATGGATGTGTACTATTCCACAGTTCATTTATCTAATTTTCTTCCTCCATTATTGTTATTATTAGACCACTGTTCGACACTCTTCTCATGAGGGTATAATCTCTCTTTAATTTCACTATGGACCCTCATTTCTAGTTAGTGGCCTCTAGAAAATGGGGAGGCATGCTTGAGGTAACATGTCCAACTAGGGTTGATTACTGTTGAGTAAACCAGGTTCAAGATTTCACAAATTAGTATCATAGCTTTCTTTTCTTTACATTACTATTTGGTATGGTAGAAAGGATAAATAAGATATGTTAGGATTTAGTTATGAACTTTTTCTGGGGCATAGCTAACCCACATAAAATGAAAAACCAAGTTACCAGGGATGGTACATGTTGTTTGTATATTTATAATTATATTTTTTATGATTTCACCATTGGGTTATTCACTTTACATTTGATATTCCTTATGACAATGGATTTATAACCTTATACAAAATGGCAAGGAAGTATTTCATCATGCATCATATTGTGTACTTCAGGATTTATATGTCATTCACATTCCATTCCATGTTTATATTATCATGTGCATTACTTGGAGTATGTTTTGGTTCCTTATTGGTATGTCCATGAAATTTTATTGACATTTCATACAGGGACTAGATAAATAAATCGTTCTAATTAAAGTCACGCCAATAAAAATTTATAAAGTGTATACGAATTTATAAATATGGAATAAAAACCCATTTAATTAGACATTGATATATATGTATGAATGAGTATGAAATTGAACAAAATAAATTCTGAAATCGATGGACATTATTAAATGGGGTTTTATAATTACAATTTAAAGGGTTTCCCCTATAAATTTCAATTAACACTCTCTATATTAGGAATTTGGATTTATACCATAGAAATTGAACCTGAACTGACCTTAGTAGTGGGAACCATCCAATGTCTCTCATTTTTCTTATGATCTATAAATTTACTAGAACTGGATTTAGGAGTAGGAAGTGGGGTGGGATTTGTATATACAAAGGCTTATACCTATCCTATTCTTATAACTGCACTTTTAACAGTTGTTAAATCTTGTTTTGAGGCATGAGTTTGAACTTTTTATAGACATTCCACCATGATAGCCTCATGTCGTGTTCTAGGAGGGTGGATACAACCATACTTTGGAGGTGGTGGTCCCTGGTCCACCAATAGTACCTCTAGTAGTTCCTCTTGTGGCACCACCAGTTATACCTAATATGGGCATTGATTCCCTATTTTGAGATGGGTTATTATACTTTTTGTAGACCATTCAAGGAGCCTCATGACCTATCCCAACTATGGAAGAGTTGACGCATAAATTCCAACAGTAGAATCCACCCATGTTTTTGGGATATGTTGGACCATAGGCTGTAGATTCATGGATAGAGGTCATTCTATCGATTTTTTAGTATCTCGAGCCACCTCCCGAAAGGAGAGTGAAACTCGATACATATAAGATAAAAGATTCCACCAAGATATGGTGGGATCCTATTACTCAGATAGATCATCACCAGAAAGTGTCTTGGAGGTGTTTTCATATGACATTCTATGATTTTTTTATATCCTGATATGTTGATGGATGATAAAGACAGAAATTTTATTCACTTCGAGTAGGGCATCTAATCCATCATAGAATATTCTACCTGTTTCATGGATATCCAGGTTTTCACACCTAGTATATTAAGTGACCAGTTATATAAATTTAAAAGATTTTAGGATAGCCTCAGGTATGAAATATGATCACAGTTGAATATATTTTAGATTAATACCATATCTGGAATATTGAATTAGGTTCTTATCACAAAGTTTAATGTAAGAGAGGATGAAGGTGAGAGACAGGGTAGTTCGACACCTATATATGAAACTACATAGAATAATGGTAGGAATAATTGAATGGGATTCTATGTGGTGATATTAGTATATAGGGTATATACTTAGGTATCCAGGTGAGGTTCCATCAGTGTGGTAGACCATGGAATAGAAGACCTCATTGTACAAGGGACCCAATCAAGTACCAATATTTTAGAAAGATGGGTCATATTTAGTGTTTTGTAGGTCCTTTACTCTAGTATCTAGTGAGATATGGTTTTCAATGACTCCACATTATGGAGTGAGGTAAGAATATTATCATCCAGAATGGAGCTAGATTATGGTCGGCTGATCAGGATGAGGTGGTGTTCATGGTCAGGGTAGCCAGAAACCAGACTTACAACACCAGTAGAGTGGACCTACTGAGTATTATAGAGCTATATCATAGGACCATGGATAATTCCAGACATATGTAGTGAAATTGATACCTAATTAGTAGGGTGACAGACCTTCTATAGGGAGATGTACTATTCTTGTAGCCTCTACATTAGTATATGCTCTTTTCAATTCAGGTGCTTCACATTCCTTTATATTCGTTCTTATTATGGAGAGCCTTGGGATTCATGTTCATTTTTTCTTTGGCATGATGAAACTATATACTTAATTGGGGATATGATTAGAGAGTGTACTCTAGTGTAGGGAGTTCCCCCTTGAGATAGGTGGGAATCACTTTTTATGGGACCTCCTTTTCCTCAAGATGAAAGAGTTTGATATTATACTAAGGATGGACTAGTTGTCTCCCTATCAAGCTTATGTTGACTAATACCACCAAAGGGTTACCTTCACATTGTCATAGGGTAGTTTTTTTTATTCAAAAGTGTTAATGGGATGTCCAAGAAATCTGATCCAAACACAATCATCATGGGATGGGTGGGATGAAATCCCAGATTGCTATCATATATTTGGCAGATTAGGGAACACTTCATGATTATTTCCCTCTAGTGGTGGATTTTTTCAGGGATGTTTTCTTAGAATAATTTTCAAGACTACCTCTTAATTTATAGGTAGTGTTTTCCATTGATATAGTGTCTCGAGATACACAAGTATCCATTCCTCATTATAGTATGTCTACTACCGAGTTGTTGGAGATCAATAGTCAGCTAGAGTATTTGAAAGATAAGGGTTTATACGACCTAGTTCTTCATCGTGGGGTTCGTAGGTCCTTTTATCCAAGAGTAAAGACACTTCCCTTAAGATTTTAATGGATTTATATTAGTTAAACCTTTTTATGGTTTAGAATTGGTATCTGTTTCCTCTTATAAATGATATCTTCGATCAAATATGAGAATCAAGGGTTTTCCCAAAGATTGATCTGATATCGAGTTGTCATGCAGTGTTTGTTCGACCATATAATATACCATGTACACTTATAAATTTTAGATATATATTTTACAATTATTTGGTCATGTCGTTCAGTTTCAAAAATGAACCATTAGTTTTTAAGGAACTGATGAACTGATTTTTTCATCCATATCTGGATTCTTTTATGGTGGTATTCACAAACGATATCTTGGTGTATTCTCACACTCAACATGACCATTTCAAACATATTGTGATCATATTGGATACGCTAAGAGAGAATATATTATATGATAATAACACAAAGTGCCACTTTTGGATAAATTAATTTTACTTACTGGGTCATATTATCTTAGAGACAAGAGTATCAATTGACCCAGTGAAGGTGAGATCCATAGTTTCCCAAGAGAATCCCAAGAACTTATTTTATAAATGGAGTTTATTGGGGATATATGGTTATTACAAGTTCTTCAAACATGAATTATCATAATTAAAAAAAACTATTATGGGATTGACTAAGAGGGGTGTGAAATTTATTTGGTCATAAACCTATGAGACAACATTTTAGGAGCTGAAAGGGACACCAAATTTAGTGCTGATCAAGATTCTACTAGAGATGTGAAGGATATATATTGTTTATTGTGATGTTTTAGGTATTGTATTGGGAATATTTATGATGTAGGTGAGTGATTCATGGCATACAAGTCTTGTTAGTTGAGGCCATCTGAGAGGAATTACCTAACACACGATCTCTAGTCAGTCACTATTGTACATGCCTTGCACTATTAGAGGCACTACTTACATGGATATAGTTTTGTGTTTTATAAAGACCGAAGAATCCACAAGTATATATTTAAATATTTTGATTTTGATATCAGGAAATGGAGGTGGTTTTGAATACCTTAAGTCTGTTGACTTTAATCTTGTTTATATGCATGGAAAGAGAAATGTAATGGTTTATTATTTGAGGAGGACTCAGAGGCATGTAGTTATTGAGGCCAATGTAATCTTATAGACCTATTTTATAAGATGAACATATAGTTTTAGGACTACCACATGTAGTATGTATGTGCATCATTATCATTTTTCTATTCACTTCTGGAGAGGGTGAAGATGATACAATTATTAGATTCTGAAGTCTTGGTCCTATAGGATAGCATTGTAGGTGATGACCTACCTCCTGATTGGATAATTAATGAGGATGAGATCTTTCATATCCATGGATGTGTTCTAGTTCCTACAGAAATCCAATAAGAGTTGATGCAAGAGTCCCATGCCTCTATATGGGCAGTACATCCCAGTTATACCAGGATTTATCATGACTTACACCATCAATACAAGTATTCAGGGATGAAAAGAGAGATAGTTGGGTCCATTACACAATGTTCAACCTATCAGAAAGTGAAGGTAAAACCCTAGAGACCATTAGGTCTTTTACAGCTGTTACCTATTCCTAAGTGGAAATGGGATGATGTCACTATGGATTTCATGATAGGTATTCCTAGATCACCTCAGGGTAGTGACTCGATATGGGTGATCATAGATAGATTAAAAAAGGTCACCCATTTTATAACTATTTGGAATAATTCCTTTAGTGGATGATATTAGGAGGCTCTACCTTTATTATATCATACTCCTCCATTGAGTCCCACATTCTATCATATCATACAATGACTCTCATTTGATGTCATAGTTCTAGAAGGGGTTGTATAGGGCACTAGATTCACAAGTACTGTTGAGTACAACCTATCACCCATAGACCAATAGTTAGTCCAAGGGTATCATACAAGTTTTGGGGGATATGATCCAAGAATATGTCCTTAATTTCAGAGGTTCTTGGGAGAAACACTTACCTCTCACTGATTTCACTTATAATAACAACTTCCAAGCGAACATACATATGGATCCTTATGAGGCCCAATATGGTAGGTCATGTAGTTCATCGCTATTATGGTTAGATATGGGACACTAATTCCTACTGATTTTTCATCTCATTTATGAGACTTCATAGAAGGTTTAGATTATTAGGAAGTGGATGTCTATAACTTGGTCTATATAGAAATCATATATCAATCATTTTCATTGACCGCTATAATTAAAGTTAGCGATTTGGGTTTTCTTATGTGTTTCACCTAGACCGAGGCATAAACATATTCTAAAATAAGGGAAGATATCACCTCATTATATCGGGACCATTGAGATTATGGAGAGAGTTGGGATAGTAGCCTATCGGTTATAGTTACATCAGAGGCATCAAGCCATGAATGACCTCTTCCATGTATCATAGATTCACTAATACCATTCTAATCTATCACATTTTTCTTTATCCATATGAGGTTGATTTGGGGGTAGATTCATCCTTTGAGGAGCACCCTATCTTTATTGTTGATTATAGAATGAAGGTTCTTTAAGGCCGGTCAATTCTTCTCATATGGATTCTATGGATTCATTACCATGTACAATACGAGACTTGGGAGTGGGAGGTTGACATACATACCCAATGGCTAGAGTTATTCTTAGATGATGCTTTACCACCCTTAGAAGGTAAAATTAGGGATGAATTGATTTAATGGGGGAAGATTATAAGAACCTAGTTTTTCTATATGGTATAGAACCTTTTATTTTCTGTTTAGTTTCTTAATTTTATTCATATGGGAGTGAATAGTAGGGTAAAGGAGGAAATGAGGGTATATAGGGCTTGTACAAAGCTCAAAAACTGATATTTTGGAGGAGGTATATGGGATGCATGGTTAGTAGAAACTGTGTATCCCAATCCATGTAGTTAGATCAAATTGTGTAGGGTGGTCTAGTGTTCTATTTAGGGATGCATGGTTTGATGAAACCATGAACACTAGGTTGTACACCCGTGTGGTTTCTGTAGAATTTTTAATAGAGGGAAAATTCATGGTTGGTACATGGTTTGTCTAACCCTACACCATTACCATGGGAGAAGAGTTCCTAGGCAATGATCCATGCATAGTTAGTGAATGTTTTTCCAACCATGTGGCCAAACCACTTAAATATTTAAAGTTGGTTAAAAGTTTGATTTGTACCTTAATTCCTTAAATTAAATTTATCTCCTCTAAACCCTTATTTTCTCACACATAGGATTCCAACTATGGGAGAGCTCTCTTTTTTCCTTTCTCAAAAGATTTAAGGTATCTCTGTTGTCCAGACATCGACCGAGCCATCGTCAGTCTCGTTGGATATGAATTGGTGAGTCCCCTATTACAATTCCACCTTTCTTCGGTTATATTCCTCTTGATGGAGTTATTTTGGTGTGATCTCATATGCCCCATATTTATGGAATTTTTCTATTTGCTTTATTTCTTCCATTCTAGACTGGATTAGTGGCCAACAGTGGACGAGGAGTCAACTACAAATATATGGTGAGTGGTCTCTTGATTTTACCTCAAATTAATGGTGTATATATATATAAATATATATATAATTATATAAAGTGCTGGATTTTTTAACTAACACTTATTAATTATAATATTTCTTAAATTAAATGGTTATTCTTGACATATACCTCTCATGAGACCACACAGATATTGTTAAAGGTTAAGGACCTAAAATTTGAATCACCCCTTTGGGTGTGTTGAAAAAGGGATAAAGCCACCATGGGTGGCCTATGTAGTAGATTAACCGTTTGAGGTGTGTTATATAAACATTTATTGGGATGTTAAATGAAATGGTTGAAATGTAGTTTCAATTGAATTAAATAAGGGGGAATAGAAGATCATGTCCATATGCCTTTGTTTGTTGTCCTTCTCACTTAAGAGTGAGATCTTATTTATATCCAAATGCCCAATTAAGATAAATGGGAGGATTAATGTGATTATAGGAATTCTAATCATTTTCCTTATTTTGAGCCACCTTCTAATGTGATTTAAATTGAATAAATGAATTTGATGGTTGGTTGATTTATGTGAACTTATTTGGTATGGTTAGTCTTTGGGCCCATGACCATTCTTATTTCCACGTAGAGAATGAGAGGTGGGATCCAACTTAGGATCACCATAGATAGAATCTTTGGACCTGAATAATTAAATGATTATAATGAAATTATTATTATCCTCCTTGGGTGATACATGGGTTCTCATATGAACAAACTCAGTTGGAATCAAGATTATATGTGTCGAGTGATACTTGGAGTCCTTTATGGAATTACAAGGATGCACTCCAAGGGTAGAATTGTATTATGAGATGAGTGATAATTGGAATCCCTTTTGGAATTCCAAGTACATAATAAAAGGGAAGATTATTATATATGAACTGAGTGACACTTGTACCCCCTATGTGGTCATATAAGGATAGACTCACAGGGTTGTGATTTTATACCACACCTAGAGTGATACCATGATTCCTATGAGAGATTCATTGGATGGGATTATAAGGTGTTGGGTTCATGATATGCCTGGTGAGATACCTGACTTACAACTTAGAAACTCCATGTACATGCTTAGGTTCTTTTTAATTATTAAATGAAATGATTATATGATGTGTCTTCCAATCCAAAGCACAATATTGGATATAGTCAGAGCCTTACATTTTACTGATGGACCTATTATACACATCTTATTGGATATGTTACATGTGGGATGAATGGTATATGATATAGGTCCCTATACTTAATGATAAATTAAATCATGATTGATTTATTACTCTGAGACAATCTGTCTTAGGCCAAAGTAGGTAGTAGAGGATGGGCGTTCCATGGGAACCTAGACCTATGTGGGTTATTTATTTCCAAACTTAACTTATAGCTTATTTATTACCTGCACACTGTTTATTATATATTCTCATACTATATGAAATTAGACACCATTAATGGTGGCCTACTAAGTTTATCTCACACCTTTCTCAGGATTCCTTTTGGTTCCTAGACAGACTTCATGGATGTAGGTAGGGACAAGAGAGAGCGCCTGGTTTTTTATGCTTGATTGATTGTATCATGGGAGAGATGGATCATGAGAAAACACTATTTTATCGAATATTTTATTTATAATAAATGATATAATTTCCTCACGTTGTGTTAAATATGTTTAATTAGAATGTATTTGGGATTAGATCATTCATTTGAACATTTGATGAAAATTCCTATTTTACCCTTTCAAAATCACTCTAGTATTTCAACCATAAATATTTTTATTTGAATTATTTGAACTTAATATTTTGTAACTGTGTTAATTACTTCATGGCATACAACTTTTATTCATGACAAAATATCAAAATAATGCATTTGGATGGAGTAATTGGGCCATAAAGTCAAAGGTGGGCTGGACACGCCAGAATTGAAAAGCTTCTGTATTTGGGCCATAAATCATCCATCTGGGCTTGGATTGCGCCCAAATTTTAATATGAGATATATTAAACATATCAACACATATGATACTTCTGTAATAAGAGCTTATTCACGAGTTTTGGTGGTCAAATGGGCGGTGAAAGTTGACATAAAATATTTGGCCGAGATTCCCCATTCACACTTGAAACCTCTTTGAACCTAGCCTCCCCACCACTCTATAAATTGATATATTTCTCCTTTGGTGGGGTTGGGATGTGCGTTGGGAAGTTTATGGAAGAGGATAAGTGAATCCACTCCAATTATCCAACCATTTCAATAAGGATAGCTCTTGAAGCAAGGATCCCTTCGAAGAAGCCTTCTTCTTCTCTTTCGTGTTGTAATGCTTTTGTTTGTGTAATAAACTTATTTGTTATTATTTTATTTATTCTATTTTCTTCTCTTTTGTTTAAATTTATTATTTTCTTAATCTTAATCTTTGGTCTGGAATTCTTGAGTAGAAGCGTTATTGGGTTATACCCATTATAAACCTTTGCACATGCAAAACGCTTCTACGATGATTACGCCACCCATGGAAGAGTAGTCTTTTAGTAATCGATCTATCTTCTACCCTCTTAATTTAATTATTTTGAATCATTGATCTACTGTAATTCAATTAATATGATCCATGATTTGTGTTTTTAAATTTTAAGAAACTAAGAAAGCAATTGAATAATTAACACAAAAACATGCGAGGTCGAGATTTTGTGTAAATTGTGAGAGCACAATTTTAATCGGTAATGAAAGACCACATGGGATAAATTTATAGAGTTCAAATATAATACCTAAACCAAATTCATCCTCATTTATATAATGGATATGTTCTCTAATTAACCACTTACCATAAGATAACCTTAGAACAATAATCAAAGCAGGGTGCTGCGATTGCATGTTCCGAAGCTAGCATAGGGTTTAAGTAATTCCATATTTGTGGTTAAGTTAACTCTTGTAGGGTTCGAGGGTTAAAAAATTAGGGGATCATAATTATGTTTATATTGATTTAAATGATAATGATTAATAATTAAATGAATATTTAGAGTTATATCGATTATTCCTTTTAAATATTTCCTAAAAAACATCTTTTTATTGTGTCATTTTAATCGAACTTCATTTTAAAACAAAAAACAAAAAAATGAAATCTTCTTCCAGAAAAATTCTTCTAGATTTATAAAATATTAACAAAACCCATACTTTTAAGTAGTGTTTTAATTATATTCTCTTTTTAGAATATATTTTAGAAGTTGTTTTAATTTACTTCCTCCTTTGAGAGACGACCTTGGTCAACCACTCTGTTACACCTAAGTACCCCAAAATCACACTAATCATTTGAGGGCGCCCATGACAGCGCTCTTTAAAATTGGCGCCGTTTCCGGGGTGGAAATTAATTATTTCAACCAATTAGAGGTATTTATTTTATTTTACATTTTATTCTCTTCCTCTCTTCTTTCTTCCTTCTTTACCCAATCCGATTTCTTTTTTCTTCTTCTTCTACTTATTTTTGGACCATCAACTCAAAATTATAATTTTTATTTTACTATGGTAAAATTTCCTTCTTTTCATATTTCATTGATTTATGACATGAAATAATCCCAAGGATCTCTTAGATCTTGACCCTGAGATTGAACATAGCCTTTGAGCTCGAATCAGACATTCTCAGTCTATGGGAAGTTTCAACATTCAACCAGTTGGAGAATTACTCCAATATCAGAACATTGAAATTGGAAGAAATTCTAATTCAACCATAAAACAAGAACCAATGGCTGAAAATAATGGAAATGAGCTTAATAGAACCATTTGATAATGGGCTGCACCTGATATTAACTTTCAACCAAATTGTATTGCATACCTAAATCTCGAATCGGACTTTGAACTAAAATCTAGGTTAATTCACTTACTTCCAAAGTTTCATGGCCTCTTTGGTGAGGATCCCAATAAACATTTGAAATAATTTAATGTGGGTTTCTCATCCCTAAAACCTATAAATTTCTCTGAAGAACAAATTAAATTAAGAACATTCCCATTTTCACTTGATAGAGCTGCAAAGGATTGGATGTACTATTTACAACCTAAAGATGTAACATGTTGGAACGATTTGAAATGTCTTTTCTTATTGATATTTTTCCACATCAAGGACCACTTATATTCATAAAGATATCTCGGGGATCAGGCAAGCACAAGGGGAGTCAATGTATGAGTATTGGGAGTGATTCAAGAAGTTGTGTGCAAGCTTCCCACATCACCAAATTAGTGAGAAACTCCTCATCCAATACTTTTATGAAGGGATCACACCTATGGAGAGAAGCATGGTAGATGATGAAGCTAGAGGAGAATTGGTGGACAAGACACCAGTAGCTGCACGTGCATTGACTGAAAAAATGGCCCAAAACTCCCAACAATTTGTTGATTGAGGTATACCACATGTCAGGGGAGTACATCAGTAAGTCCATATTATCTTGTAATTAATTTGATTGATACCAAGTTGGAAGAATTAACAACTATGGTGAGACAGATTTCTTTGGCACAAAAGACATCCCAACCCCCTATTTCAAGGCCTTGTGGTATTTTCACTGAGAAAAGCCACCCAACTGACTGTTGCCCACAACTCCAAGAAATAGAAGATTGTGCAGCAATGTTCCCTGGGAGACCATATCAGCTGCAGCAACAACAACCATATCCCAAAAATAAGTTTGATCCAACATACAACCAAGGGTGGAAAGATCATCCGGACATGAGGTATAGCTCTAGACAACAACAAAGGCCCCCCTTTCAACAAAACTTCCAGCAACCTCCACCTTACTAGAAGGGTTTCCAACAACCCCAAAGGAGATTTGAAGCCCAAACATCAACAAGTCAAGAACAAGGGAATCCCCCACCCAAGGAAGATTCTAACACTGATGAACTTTTGAAGCAAATTGTTCTTAATCAACAAAATGAGATGAAATTCATGGTTTTGAGCTGAGGGAGTTGAAGACTCAAATGAGCCAGATTGCCACCGCCCTCCATGAACATTTAAGTAAGAATTCCGGAAATCTACCATCCCAACCTACTCTAAATCCCAAGTGGAATGTCAGTGCTATCACATTGAGAATTGGGAATCAAACAAATGATACATCTCCACCTACCATTCCATCAGGATTCACATCAACTCCAAAAAATCCCAATTCCATACCAACTGATGAGAAATCCAAGGAGAAAGATAAAGGTAAGAAAAAGATTGATGATGTTCCTCCTAAAACCCTTCTTTTTCCAAACAGGGTTTTTCAAACCAAGAATATGGATGAATAAGCAATGAAAAAGGAGGTTTTGGACACATTCAAGCGTGTAGAGATAAAAATTCCTCTACTTGAATCCATTAAGAAAATTCCATGGTATGAGAAATTCTTAAAGGAACTTTGTACCAATTGAAGAGGGATCAAGGGAAATGAGAGGATCAATCTTGGAAGGAATGTGTCAGCACTCATTACACTAACTCTAGCAGTGCCAACAAAGTGAAAGGATCCCATGACATTCACTATCCCATGAACCATAGGGGAGTTACACTTTTATGATGCACTTTGTGATTTGGGTTTTTCTATAAATGTGATGCCTCACTCTGTATTCTATTCTTTGCAAGTTGGTCAGCTGAAACCGACGAGAGTAGTGGTGTAGTTGGTGAATATAGCTATGGCATATCCAGCGGAAGTTCTTGAGGATGTACTTGTCTGGGCAAGAGACATGATCTTTCCAGCAGATTTCTACGTGCTTAACATGGAGGATGATCAGGTAAGTTCTCATGCCCCCATTATCTTAGGTAGGCCCTTCCTCAAAACTGTAAAAACTATCATAAATGTCAATTAGGGTACACTTTCCATGGAATTTGGGGATGAAGTTGTGATATTTAATGTTATGGATTCCATGAAGTACCCCTCTGAGGACCTTTCTGCTGTTTTTATCTCCCATTTTGAACCACCAAGTAAAAACTCCATGGATTTTGATTGTCCTATGCTTAGAGATATTATGAGTATTGGTTATAGTTTGATGTCTAAGAGTACTTACACACCTATTTTTTATGGACAAAACTCTCTTGGATTTGATTTTTATGTGGATTCAAATTCTGATCATATAAACTCTGATTATGACATGGCTGTTGAGTATACTTATGGTTTTGATGCATTATTTTCTAATTTTGAGGATTTTTATTCTGATACTAATGTTCATTGTGAAGATATGTCTGTTGCATCAATTTCTCCATCCATACATCACCCCCTACATTGGAACTCAAGCCATTGCCCCCAAATCTTAAATATGAATACTTACTGAGTGGTGATAGATTACCTGTTATCATTGCTAACAATATCTCTTTTGAACATGAAGAAAAACTTTTGAATCTTTTGAGAGATAACATTAGAGAAATTGGTTGGACATTGGCAGACATATCAGGTATTAGCCCCTCCATTTGCATGCATAGGATTATCTTGGAGGATGGGGATAAATCGATTAGGCAACCACAAAGGAGACTTAATCCAACAATTTTGGAAGTTGTTAAGAATGAAGTTGAAAAATTACTTGAGGCAGGTATCATTTACCCTATTTTTGACTCACAATGGGTAATTCCTATTCAGTTTGTGCCTAAGAAAAGTGGTGTTATGGTTGTTAAAAATGAGAAAGATGAGTTAGTTCCAATGAGGGTACAAAACATTTGGCGTGTGTGTATTAATTATAGGAAACTAAATCATTCCACTCGCAAAGACCATTTCCCCCTCCCATTTATTGATCAGATTCTTGAGAGACTAGCTGGGAAGACACACTATTGTTTATTGGATGGATTTTCTGGATATTTTCAGGTTCCTATAGCTCTGGAGGATCAGGAGAAGACTATATTCACCTGTCCCTTTGGCACATTTGCCTACCGGAGGATGCCATTTGGACTTTGCAATGCCCCAGGTACCTTCCAAAGATGCATGGTGAGTATTTTTTCTGATTTTATTGAGACCTGCATGGAGGTATTTATGGATGATTTTACAGTGTATGAGTCTTCATTTGATGAATGTCTAAGTAGTTTGGGAAAGGTGTTGAATCGTTGTATTGAGAGGAATCTGGTCCTGAACTTTGAAAAGTGTCATTTTATGGTAGAGCATGTAGTTTTCTTAGGGCATGTAGTGTCAAAACATGGGATTGAGGTTGATAGATCTAAGGTAGACATTATTTCATCCTTACCCTACCCTTCATGTGTACGTGATGTTAGATCTTTCCAAGGGAATGCGGGATTTTATCGGCACTTCATCAAAGATTTTAGTAAGATTGATCTTCCTATGTCATGATTACTTCAAAAGGATTCTGATTTTATGTTTGATGATTCTTGCAGGATTTCCTTTGATGAGATAAAGAAGTGTCTTACCACTCCACCTATCATACAACCCCCACAGTGAGAGATTCCTTTTGAGCTTATGCGTGACGCCTCCAACTTCACGGTTGGAGATGTCTTATCTCAGAGGGTGGAGGGACGTTCAAATGTGATCGCCTATGCATCGAGGACACTAGATTCAGCCCAATGAAACTACATAACCATGGAAAATGAGTTTCTTGCTGTCATATTTGCTTTAGATAAATTCTGTTCATATTTATTGAGCTCTAAAGTAGTTTTTTTTCTGACCATACAGCTCTGAGGTACCTCTTAAAGAAGCCAGATGCAAAGCCTAGGCTTATACAATGGATGATCCTTCTTCAAGAATTTTATATTTAGATAAAGGAAAAAAGGGGGTCAGAAAACTTGGTGGCGGACCACATTAGTAGGATTGCTCACACACTAGAGGATGACACCTTGGACCAAGTACAACTTCAAGACACTTTCCCTGATGAGCATCTTTATTCCATCTTAGGTACGCATCCTTGGTATGCAGATTTAGTTAACTACCTTGTTGCCTCTGAAATCCCTACAAATTTAATGAAACATCAAGTAAAAAAATTAAAAAGTTAGTCTCAGTATTATGTTTGGGATGATCCATACCTCTGGCATATGTGTAGTGATCAAGTTATTAGGAGGTGTGTTCCTGATCATGAGTTGGATTCTGTTTTACATTTTTGTCATACACTTGCTTGTGGTGGACACTTTGGAACCCAACGGATAGCTAGGAAAGTTTTGGACTCTGGATTATAATGGCCTAGATTATTCCATGATGCCCATTTGTTTTGTAAGTCATGCTCTCTTTGCCAACACATTGGGAACATTTCTAGGAGACATGAGATGCCCTAACAACCCATACTATTCTGTGATATTTTTAATGTATGGGGCATCGATTTTATGGATCCTTTTACTAGTTCCTTTGGTTTTTTATACATTTTGGTTTCTGTTGAATATGTGAGTAAATGGGTGGAGGCTAAGGCCACCAGGACTGATGATTCTCATGTTGTTGTGGACTTTGTCAAAATACAAATTGTTTGTAGGTTTGGAGTACTGAAGGCCATCATTAGTTATCAAGGGACACACTTATGAAATCAGAATTTGGCTTCCATCCTTTGGAAGTATGGGGTGACACACAAAACATCAACCCCATACCACCCCCAAACAAATGGCCAGGCTGAGGTTTCAAATCGTGAGTTGAAACAGATTTTAGAGAAAACTGTGCAACCAAATAGGAAGGATTGGAGCAAGTGCTTGGATGATGCATTGTGGGATTATAGCACAGCATACAAGACACCCATAGGTATGTCCCAATTTCAGATTGTTTTTGGGAAATCATTTCATCTCCCCGTGGAAGTTGAGCATCAAGATTATTGGGCTATAAAGAAATGCAACATGGATTTGGCCCAAGATGGAATCCAAAGGAAGATACAAATTCAAGAGCTTGAGAAGATTTTATTGTCTTCATATGAGAACTCAAGTCTCTATAAGGAAAAATCAAAAGCATCTCATGATAGAATGATCCAACAAAAGGAGTTTCAGGTTGGAGAGAAAGTCCTTCTCTATAGTTCACGACTGAAGCTGATGCCTGGTAAGTTGCGTTCCAGATGGTTAGGTCCTTATATTGTATCTAATGTTTGTCTTATGGTGCAGTGGAGATCACACAAGAGGACACTGGAAGGAGCTTTACAGTCAATGAGAAACGTTTAAAGAGATACATTGAGAGACTTCCTACTAATGTAGTGGATTTTATCACACTGCATGACCCCATCATCACATGAGCACATCAGGCTGTTCCTAACATTTTCACTTTTATATTATTTTTCCTACTTACAAATTCTACATTTCATGTGAATATATCATCTCATGGGTTCACATTGAGGAAAATGCAGTATTTTAAGTGTGGAGGAGGGAAACATTTAGTTTAGTAATTGTTTTCCCATTTAAAAAAACAGAAAAAAATTGTGTGTTTTTCAAATTTTGTGTGTTTATTTTTCAAATTTCTTTGTGTTTTTGAAATTTTTGAGCTGAAATGATTATCATCAAAATTTTGAAATGCATATCAATGATTGAAACAATTTATCCCATGAAACTGAGCTTAAATGAAAGCTGAAAATTACTTTGTTTCAAGTTCAAATATTTAGTAATTTCATGAAAAGTACACTGAATTTTGAATCCCATGCCACATCTCACTGTCTTTATATTTGAAATCACTTTCCTGTGAGTCTTCTGAACCATTATTTTCATATTATTTACATTCACCTCACTTCATGAGAGAACCAAATCATGCTTGATTTAACCATAATTTGATTTATTCCTGTCAAAACTTGAGGGTTTGAGGTACATATATTTAAATGATTGAGGCATTGGTTTGGTATTAAAGCCCCTGTTTCAAAGAATCCTTTTTTATAATGGACTAACATGGAAATTTAATCCTTGTAGCCCTTAGAATCCATGCACAACTTGTTAGGTTTTCCACATTACAAGCCAATTTTCCCTATCCAACCAACTCTTGAAGTGAAATTGCATAATCTAGTTAAGCTTAAGTGTGGGGGAAGTTTCCTTGTGTTGTGCTACCACATTTTGTCATACTTCGGGCGAAAAATTAAATTCTGAAGAGATGTGTTTGCTGCTGAAGAAAAAAATTATATTGAAAGTTTTGCCTTTCTGGAGCTTTCATGATAAAAGAAGTTGTGCCTTTCTGGAGCTTCCAATAGAGGGGGAAAGTTGTGCCTTTCTGGAGCTTTTAAGAAAATCATGTTTGAGAAGACATTTTTACTACTGAAATGTTGAATGGTGTGAAAATTCCTCTATTTTTCATGATTATGGAGCATAATTGATACTATGAGGATTGAGGGGAAGACCATATTTAAGTGAAAATTAGATTAATGCAATTTTTCTTCAAAAAGAGTCAATCCCTCCTCATTCATCCTCAGATTTTTTCACATCTAAATCCTACCTACCGAAAGCCACAGAATAACCCCAAAAGTCCTCATGATAAAAACATGTCCTTGACTCACATCGAGTAGTGATGTGGGAATTTATGAAGCCTATGGTGACCCTTGTATGAGTTTGGATGAGAAAGACATTACAAAAAAAATTGACATTTGTGTGATAAGAGGAAATTCAAGTGAGGTAAGTGTTTTGTGCATGGGAGGATAAAAAAAGTGGAAATATATTTAATGATATAAATGAAGAACTTAAAATAATGGTTTTTTATGAGGCATGATATCTTTTGTTTCTTGGTGTGTAATTATTTGATCTCAAGGATATTTGTTTTAAAATTGGTTTTGATTTGATATTGATGTTTACTTGATATGAGGTTTTGCTCAAGAGTGCAAAAGGGTAAGTGTGGGGGAGTTGAAAAAACACTATTTTATTGAATATTTTATTGATAATAAATGATATAATTTCCTCACATTGTGTTAAATATGTTTAATTAGAAAGTATTTGGGATTAGATCATCCATTTGAATATTTGATGAAAATTCAAGTTTTACCCTTTCAAAATCACTGTAGTATTTCAATAATAAATATTTTTATTTGAATTATTTGAACTTAATATTTTTTAACTGTGTTTCTTACTTCATGGGAAATTTTTTTATTAATAACACTAGATCAAAAGAATTCATTTTGATGGAGTAATTGGGACATAAAATCAAAGGTGGCCTGGACACGCCAGAATTGAGAAGATTCTGTATTTGGGCCATAAATCCTCCATATGGGCTTTTATTTCTCCCAACTTTTAAGAGGAGATATAGGCCACATATCCTCACATATTATCCTTCTAGAATAAGAGCTGATTCACGCTTTTTCGTGGTCAAATGGGCAGTTCAAATTGGAATAAAATATTTGGCCGAGATTCCCCATTCACACCTGAAACCTCTTTGAACCTAGCCGACCCACCACCCTATAAATTGGTGTTTTTATCATTTGGTGGGGTTGGGACATGCATTGGGAAGTTTAGGAGAGAGGATAAGTGGATCCAATCCAATTATCCAATCATTTCAATAAGGGTATCTCTTGAATCAAGGATCCCTTCGACGAAGCCTTCTTCTTCTCCTTCGTGTTGTAATGCTTTTTTTGTGTAATAATCTTCTTTGTTCTTCTTTTATTTCTTCTCTTTTCTTATCTTTTGTTTAAATTTATTCTTCTCTTAATATTCCTTTTTGGTATGGAATTATTGAGTAGAATCATTATTGGGTTATACCCATTATAAACCTTTGTACATGCAAAACACTTCTATGATGATTATGCCACCCATGGAAGAGTAGTCTTTTAGTAATCGATCTATTTTCTACCCTCTTCATTTAATTATTTTGAATCATTGAGCTAATTTAATTCACTTAATATGATCCATGAATTGTGTTTTTAAATTGTAAGAAACTAAGAAATCAATTGAATAATTAACTCAAAAACACGCGAGGTCGAGATTTTGTGTAAATTGTGAGAGCGCAATCTTAATCGGTAATGCAAAACCACATGAGATAAATTTGTAGAGTTCAAATATAATCCCTAAAAACAATTAATCCTCATTTACAGAATGGATATGTGCTCTAATTAACCACTGAACATAATCTAACCTTAGAACACCAATCAAAGCTGGGTGCTGCGATTGCGTGTTCCGAAGCTAGCCTATGGTTTAAGTAATTCCATCATTATGGTTAAGTTAACTCTTGTAGGGTTCAAGGGTTAACAAATTTGGAGATCATAATTAAGTGGATATTGAGTTAAATGATAATTATTAATAATTAAATTAAGAGGTAGAGTTAGATCTATTACTCCTTTTAAATATTTCCTAAAAAAATATCTTTTTATTGTGTCATTTTAATAGAACTTCATTTTAAAACAAAAAACAAAAAAAATGGAACATTCTTACAGCAAAATTCTTCTAGATTTATAAACTATAAACAACCCCCATCCTTTTAAGTAGTGTTTTAATTATATTATATTTTTATAATATCTTTTATAAGTTATTTTAATTTACTTCCTCCTTTCATAAACGACCTTGGTCAGCCACTCTGCTGCACCTAAGTACCCCAAAATCATAGTAATCATTTGAGGGCGCCCATGATAGAGCTCTTTCAGATCACAATATTGAGCTATGTATCATGATGCTATCTGGAGAGAGTCTTTGAGTATTTTTTTGGTTATTTTGGTATAATTGTATGTATGTGTACCTACTACCATATCTATAAGTATTTACTTTTTCTATAGCATGCCATGATTATCTTTTTGTATATGAGATTGATGGATGTGATTACATGGTTATTTAAATGATGGATATTTACTGGTTCACTATTTATTTATCTATTATACTTCCACTATTGATTGATTTTATGATTATACCACTGTGATACACTCTGATCCTGAGGGTATAGTCTCCCCACCACTCCACTATAGACCATCACTGCTATTTGTCAGGCTCCAGCATATAGGGAAGTGTTCTTGGGGTCATGTGGACAATTGGGTTCAGTTACTATTGAGTGAATTGGGTCTAAGAGGTCACAATTTGGTTAGTTGGATAACCTTAACACTTTAAATAGATTATGTATGTCTTGATTTATTTTCCTTGGTTGAAAATACAAAATATATTTAATCTATGTTTGTGTGGTTCTATTAAGATGGAAATTTCATACAAGTGTATTACATTTGATCTAAACATGAAAATTCCTAGGAGGTGTTAATATAGAATAAAAATTGTTTGAAATCAAGGATTTTTAGTAAAACTGTATCAATAATTCCGAAAATTCTTGAACAGGTAAGAGTGGTGGGGCGTGATAGGGTTGTCTCTTTCTACACGGATCAATGGGTTTGACCGCATATATTATTTATAGGGTGTCTGGCCATAACATCACTGTTATGGAGGAAATGGTTTATCCATCCTTTTTAATTAAATATTTGAAAAGGAAAAACTTTTTATAGAAAATTATATTGTTATGAACTCTTCTTAGGATCATCTGGCTTACATTCTTGAATCCAATGTTAATTTCTATACATCTATTTTTTTTGGTTTTATAACAGGTGTCTAAATACCAAGCTATGGTGGGGGAAACACATATGAAAAAAGGTGATCCCAAAAAAAATGAGCATTCTCATTTGGAGGGTCATAATAAATTCATTACCATGTGATGTTACAATAAAATTGAGATATATATCCATTTCCTCTAAACACAGGTGATATATATATATATATATATTTGGAAGTAGAATATGTAGATCACCTATTTTTTAAAAGAATGTGAGAGACTAGAATATGGATATATTTTGGAAACATTATTTATTTTCATGTTAGGTTTGAATATTTTAAGGCACTATTGTATTCTTGGATCATTAGAAGGGTTAATCATCATATGAATTCCATAAGCTTGTGCATACTAGTTGTTGCATGTTGAAAGATACAGACTAGACACAATGAAGTTCCCAAAAATACTACACACATATTTCTAAAAAGAACCACCCACCACTGCCTTATAATTGTCTGTTATCTAGTGTGTGGAATCAAATATTATGTTTTAGGCCCTTTAC
Source organism: Viscum album (assembly GCA_963277665.1). Classification (NCBI taxonomy): domain Eukaryota; kingdom Viridiplantae; phylum Streptophyta; class Magnoliopsida; order Santalales; family Viscaceae; genus Viscum; species Viscum album. The sequence continues at coordinate 1,178,073,695 of OY728140.1, read as the reverse complement.
TTCACTAGCTGCATTTTGAGGTTCTACGTCTGGATCATAGCACATGAAGAAATTGAAGGGGATGGTGGATAAATTGTCATCCATCACTTTTATGGTATAAAATCAGCACATATGATCTATCTTGTATAAAATCAATGGTAGGTAGAGGATCTATGAGGATATAATGAGGTTTAATCATTATAGCATTTGTGTCTCACTTCAATAGAGGCAACTGTATCCTAGATGAGGTGAAGGCAATTTTATTTTTCCCGAAACTATGTTGAGAGAGGAACATTACCCTTGTGAGTGTTGAACCTAATATAATGGTTAGTATTAAATATTTGGAATGGATCAGAATATTCTCACTAGTTAGTATAGTGAAAAATGTGTGATTTCACTTCTAAGATCGAAGGGGGTTCAACTATTACATATACCTGGAAAGAAGTTAACATATTGGTGGACTCCTTGTCCCTCCATTTCCAGTTGAATTGAAATGTAGAAATATTTTTATCACCTATAATTCTACCTTTATCATGAAAATGGTTCACTTATGATAATTCTATGGGTCTACATTTTTTTAACCGCCTTGATGGTGTAGTTTTTTGGTTTTTTTCTTCTAGTAAGTTACTCCTTATGTTTTCGATAAAAGATTTTTTTTCATAATAATAATAATAATATCCCCACAATATAAGACTTTGATGTATCCCAAACTGATGATCATCATAGACTATTATGGGTATTAATGATATGTTATGATTAGTGTATGTATAATAGTTTATTCAATACAAAAAAAATTATGTGATATAAAAAATAGACTTATGAGATAATAAGTCAAGAATTTTTATCTAGAATAAACTACTAAATCATATCACATGGGATTCCATACAATCATTGATATATCTAAGGATATATACTAATTATGAATCCCCAATTTTTAAAGTTGGTGATACACGTAACATGAAAAACTTCATACTTTGATACTTTTATTACAAAATCATGGAGGCATAACTAGTCAGGGTGAGGTTGGGTATGTTTCTAATTATTTTATAAATTATATCTTAACTAATATAAGATTTTATCACTTATATAACAAGAAAATACATTTGGGTGTTTAATTTAATCTAACCAAGGAAAATTCATTTACATGCTTAACTAAGTGACATGTCATGCACTAAATTGTTTGGATGGATGTCATGTGATGTATTCATTCAAATTGATCAATATATTTTATAGAATCATGAATGTATGAGTTTGATTATATTATATTTTCACATTACATGTTTATTTATCACAAAAATTCATGGAAAATGGATCATATTAGTATTCATATAGTTTATATAGATACATATTGTGGTGGATATTTTTATATGGAGAAATGGGTGTGTTTGATAGATATCATGTTGGAATCACTTATATCTTGATTATAATTGATTTTTTTCTAGAGGCCACTCTTTTCTAACAATTTTAGATTAGGAAATTCATATTTTTTTTTAATTCAATAAATTTTTGCAGGGTTACACCTAAGGTCTTGGGATGAGGATTAAATTTTATTATAAAATGTTTTTCAAAAATTTGAGATAGATTATGGTAATAATATCTAAAGGAACTTGGATGGATTCACAAAGATTGTTTATGTTTTTCATAAGGTATAAGTTGATTTAGTTAAAGTGGAATATTATTGGGTTTTATGCATTGAAGCACTGAAAAAAAACATGGTGGAAGTCACCACTCCTTGGTTTATAGTTTTATATGGTTTTTGATAACATGTCCTATGCATACAATGAATGATATTTGATATCATTAAAATGATACACCCTTTATGGTAATCACATTTATTCTATCCAATTGACACATCATATAATGATGTGTAGATAATATACTGATTGTTTTTTATTTTAACAATAAAATTATTAAATGAGGATATTTCTAATGGTTGGATGTTTCACAACGTTTTAAATATAGTAACTCCAAGAGTATCATTCATTAAATGAAGGGGGAATATATAAAGGATATTTATATACTTAATTTGGTATATTGAAGATTATTATCACATAGCCAAAACTCTCTCAATTTCTCATAGTTCCATTTTCTTTCAAGGAAGAGGTGATAACACACCATTTGGTGAAAGGAGGTTGCACACTGTTTAGTAAAAGAAGGTTATGCTAAATCATTTAGTGATTCAATTAGTTTGTGGATACCATCGAAAGAAATAAACCATTGATTTTTTCTTATGGAACTTGATCAAGAACCTTTCCAATGAAGATCAAAGACTTGGATAGTGTGGTACGTTGGATAGTCATTTTATCATTTTATTCTATTTTTTTATCTAGGTAGGTTCTTGGGTATGGAATTCATATTTCTTCCACTATAAATGGGTATAGTGATTTCCCATGAATCCCATCAACTTTTACTTTTGAAGGATCAAAATAATGATAATCTATTATTAAGAATACATATATAACAATAGATAATTAATAATATAACTAATTAAAATGAAATATGGTTAATATAAATAAAAAATAATAATATAAATAGTAAAACGTAATAATATAAACAATATAAATAATAATAATAATTATTAATATAATTATTAATTATTAATTATTAATACTACGATGAATTAATAACTAATAATTAATTATTTAATTAACAATATAATTAATAACAATTACTATATTTAATAATTAACAATATGGTTAATGATTAATAATAAATAATTAAAAATATAATTAAATAAGATATATAATAATTAATAATATAATTAACAAGAAGAAATTAATAATATAATTAATAATATGATTAATAATAATATTAACGTTTTAGGCACCGAGTGAACTTGATTCTAGAAAGTTATTATGTAAAATGTAAAGTGATGGAATTATAAAGAAGGTTTACAAAGTTAGGTGTATAGCCCACCGCTAGAATATAAATCCACTAAAGATGAGAAAAAATTGGGCATACTAAAAGACCACATTGGGCTAGCTTCTATAATAGAATTCTTTAACAAAGCATCTTCCACCCGATTTGATTCTCTATAAACATGTGTCACGCGTATGGGTAAAATTAGAATAGATTGAAGACACTCTAACTAACTTGGAAGAATTCTACATGTGATAGTATTTAATATTATCCTTAGAATTTCCACACCAAGTGTGACAGGTTTCATTGATCATCATATGACCATTGTAAATATAAGAAAACCCAAAACATTATAATATCTATCTACAATATCCAAACATGAAAAAATATGCAAAAAAACTGAGCAGAAAACAACATACCTCAACTGACTGAATATCCCTAACTTTTATCTTATTACTTGATGGAGTATGTTTGATAATTATCATGAGGAGAATAAGACATATACCTCCTACCTCAAATGGGAGGGATCTGCTAATGGACCCATGAACATTTCATGAGTACTCCCAAACACCCGAAGAGGTTCTAGCGCCTTTGTGAAATAATGAACTAGCTTCATGTGGAAAGATAGTTTTTACTAGTTTGAAAAAATTTACCACTTCTAGAATGAATGAATGCACCCCATCAGGATAAGAATCACATCCTTATATAGGCTCCTTGATGTATCTCCATTAAAGATCATAAATATATAACACATTTCATGCATTACTTCCTATTGGGAAATATACATTGAACCCATTAAATGTGATCTCAATCCTTAGAAACACATTCATAAATTAATTACAAATAAATAAAACTGAGTGGAGAAGGATGTGAAAATTTCATGAATTATATTCATGAAAATAGTGATTCTATCTATGGACTATAACATCACATGCACCACCATGGTGTGGTAGTTCCCGGTTTAGTATACTTACAACAATCTCTCACCTATACTAAAATTAAAAAATAACTTAACCCAAATATTCATAAATATTTTTGAATCCATCTAATACCAGTTTTAGATACGGTTTCTTCAAGATCTCTTCCTTTTGGGAAAAACCACTTTGTCCAAAATTTAATCCTTATCTAATAACATAACAGTGTGACCCTATGGGCCTTAGTTTTTTTTGAAAGAAAATATTAAATCCTAATTTCATATATACAAGCAAAGAGTTACCTCTAGAAAACCATCAATGTTACTCAATCTAACTAAGGGGTTTGGTGTGATTTCTATCAAATATACTGATATATATATTAAAATGTACACCAAAATATATATCATATACATCATATTAAGGCCTATATAATCCATTTATCCATGCCATAAAGTGACCAATAGACATGGAACTTGTCAATCTAGTATAGGCAATCTCATATTTTTCTTGATTCTTTGAAAAAGACATATCAATTTAATGAATACAACACATTTCATTCATCTAATATATGGTTGCATCACATAACCCTCATCTAAATAGTTCAACACATCATATTTGAATTAAATAATCTATTTCAATCAAGGGATAGATGTCTTTCCTTGCCATATAAGTGGACAAATTTCATATTGGTTGAAATCCAACTGGTGACATGATTATCAATATACCCACCAATCCTATGATTAAAAATGTTTATTTTTTAGTTGAGTAATTAGGTTATCAATTTATGAAGGCCCTCATTCTCATTATCACCCCAACATTAGGTAATAAGGATTGATAATAGGCATATACCCATATCCAAATCAATGAATTCATTAAATTGATTGAGATATACTTTATAGATTCACTCCAAGTAATAATTATCAACTTATTAAATCATGAACCTATTATTTATGTATCATATATAAACCTTTTTAGTGAGTTCAATAATCAATTCAAGATAATATTAATATATCATCACAAACTATAATGATTTTTGATTATTATCAATGAGGGACAACTAAAAGTTTTTTAGTTTTATGGCATATTATAATTCAACCATCTGTGATAAATAAATTGAAACACCCATGAATGAATGAAAAATAGATATTTATTTTATTATAATATCATGATTCATTTAAAAATAGTATATGAATATCTCAAGTATCGTATTCCTAGAGACTTAACATGACCCTTGTGATTTTTTTGTGTTAATTGTTTTTTCAATGGATCCAAAAAATTCTCTTTAGTAACCACCTTACATATCCTTACATATCCTATCTCAATGATCACACATATGTGATGGTATTTTCAAATGTTGTGTTTAGTAATTTAGTGAGACTGGGGTTCCTTAGCCTGTGAAATGGATTAACTATTTTTATAATAAATATCAACCACTCCCTCGATGTTAGGAACCAACTCAATTTAGTGATGAAATTGTTCATCCAAATATATTCCTTCACAACATATGATGTAGAGATTTTCTATACCTATGTTTTTCAGCCCATAATGGTGGATTTGTTTGAAATTGTCTAGCTAAAAACTTCACCTTTCAGTGAAAAATAAAAAATCATAAAAAAACATTATGTCAACTTTATCGATATCAAAACTAGAATCTATACAACCTCTTATAAAGAGTTAATCCTCACCTATAAAGACCAATAACATATCCTTAGTACTTCTCAAGTATTTAAGGATGTTATTAACAACAATACAATGAATTTCACCAAGATTGGATTAGTATCTTGATGTTATATTAAGATCATAGGTGGCATCAAGTCAAGTACACAATATGAAATATATGATAGATATTATGAATGATGAATATGGAATTATATCCATCATATCAAAATAAAACACCCCTATTTTTGGTATATTAACCCTCTTATTATATATTAAAAGAATATATAATTCTTGGGTTAGGTTTGTGGTTTTCATTAGGGTTTTGAATGGTTTTAAAAGGAATGAGAAAAGGTTGTGCATGAGTGGTGGTGTAGATTCTCTCACTATGTTGTAAGTGGAGTCTTTCTGGTGTGGAAGTGGTGGTTTTACTATAGTGAGCATGGTGGAGGAATTTATAGTTACTTCCAATTTTGGTATTACTGTAGTGTGGAGACATGGATCTGGAGTGGAGTCCTATGGGGAGTTTTGGTGTGCTACTACATTTTGTGGGGTTACTACACCATGGATCTTTAGCTATGGAATATAAAGTTTTTGGGACATTTATTTTTCAAGAATAGATATGGTCTGGAGGAGATTAGTGGTGTGGATCCTATTTGGGTGCCTCTGTCATTTTGGGGTTAGCTGCGGTGTGGTGTGTGGGCTAGGCCCTAGCCTTACCCCAACTAAATAGGATTTGGACACACCCTGCATTGTGGATTTTGGAGGCCATATGGGCCAAGGGTGACTATAAAAAGTGTTATGTTCTACACCATATTGTATAATAAATGCAGTGTTATCCAATACACTACACCATGGTCTGGTGTTTTTTTGGTTTTTTTGGTGATAAGGTTGGTAGGTTGGGTTGTGGTCTTTTATTACCAGCTTATGTATAAAATGAATTCGAATGTTTGCCAATTTTTCTGACATCACTTCTCTTCATGATTTATAAATATACCCTTGTAATTTTTTAGTGATCTTCATTGTCTAGATTTTGATTCTAATAGAACTTCAAGCATTAGATTATGGAAACGTGAGTTTAGGGTCTTATTCTTCTTTATCATATTTTATATCCTCAGTTTTTCTTGATCATAACCATAGATTAGTATTTAAATAATTAGATCTATGTTTTTGGATACATGATAATGAGGTCATTTTGGGTTTTATTAGATGGGTGTAAGGAATAATTGAGATCAGTGGAATTTCTTTAGATCTCTTCTTCCAGTCAATAAATTTTTAGGTAGGTGGATTCTCTATCATCTATATTATTCTATAAATTAAAGTCTTAGTTTTATAAAATGTTTTTTCTTTATTTTCAATGGTATTATTGTTTTTTTCATAAAGGAATAATTTAGGTTTATGTTTTGTAATTTTAGAGAATTGAATGGCCTTTTGGAAAACCCCCTTGGGTTATGATTTTAAGATGGTAATTTTAAAATTATGGAATGGTTTTGATGAACGAAATGAGTTTGATGAAATTTTTTCAAAGGAAAATTTATTTGTGGGAAATTATTTGGAATGGAACTTTTCATTATTGGTTTGGAATTCATTTAATGGAGAAGTATGATTAGAAGTTACACTATCATGGTTGTATGAATTGTGGTCAAGGAGCACCACTTCCATGGTTGGACAAATCATGGTCATGTAGTATAACTGTTAATAGTAACTTCAACATTGAGTGTACAATTTTGTGTATATGGATGGGTGTGTGTGTGACATGGGAAATATTATTCCATATGTGAATGGATGAAAGTAAGGGTGTTTATAAATTTTGAACATGGATTTCTATTAAGGATTAATATAAAATATTTAACTACTTTTTAAATCTTTTATATAAATTGATATAAATAGTTATTTCCCTAGTGGAATGTATTGGGAATCCTTTGGATAAATCCTACAAAGTTTGTACTCACTTTTACTTGGTAACTTCATCACAAATTTAGATGTCATATATTGAGATATAGGGAAAGTAAACATATCTTATTTCTCTAATGTTTCCACTTGATAATTTGGTGTAGAAGATGGTATTATATCTTGGAGCTAGTTCGAGTGATTCTTGGGATGACATAACTTCAATGTATTGAGTCATGTTTTCTTTTTTTGTTTTATAATTATTTATACCATGTTTCTATTGTTCCTCTAATATTGTTTTTTATTGGTTATATTTGGGTTTTATTATTTTTAACCACGCATCATATAGTGGGTTTGTGTGTTGATATTTTATGTTGTTAGATTGTTTTATTTTATAGGGAATATCATACACCAAATTGTTTCTTAATATATTGGAATTTATTTACCACCTTTAGCATCTTAGGGATGTCACCTAAGGGTAGTATCATCTCTCCCATCTCTTAAGATAATGTGACTGGATGGGATGATACAAATGGTATCATTCTTGTTTAGTCTATTTTTATCTTGGGATTGTAGAAAGGAGATGAGAATGTTTTAATATGAAATGTATATCCTAAAAGGACATTGCTAACCTTTTAATTTTGAACTTAAAATTTTCAGGGCATTTGGGTATAAAATTATTTTAAGGAACTTCCAGGTATGTGTTCATATCATCATCCTGGGTTTAGCCGAAGAGTTTTTCATTTCATGCATTATTAGTAAGAATTCCTAGTAGGACAACATTATTCATTTTTTTGTTTCATTATACAGGGAAAATGGGTATAATAAATAGGAATTTAAATAAAATTGGTTATATTTTGAAAATAAAGATTAGTTATTATTGTTTATGGTGATTTTGAAAAACATTTATAAGCCTTTATTTCCTAGTGAGTGATAACTAAGTATATATTTAATCTATTTATAGAAGTGGAACTATGCAGAAATCATAGAAATCAGTAAGAAGATGATGCAAAAAATATAGTTACACCTGAGCTAATGGTGAACAAAAAACTAGTCTAAAGCATCATTCAGTATATTCAAGCCATTTATATTGGAAATGTGAATGATGAACCTTTTTAGGTGGACCACTCAGTTCAATTTCATAAACAGAATCCACCCATCTTTCAGGGTGGATTCTAAGCCTAAAAGAGTAGAGGTTTTGATGAATTAGAGGAACTGATTTTTTTTAATTCTTTGAAGAACAAGAGTAACTGCACGTTTGGTTGAAAATGTATTTAATGGAAGATCCTATATAAAAATTTTGGTATTTAAGATCTTAATCTAAATTCAACCAAGGCATAAAATTAGAGGATTATTAGGAATTTTTTAACAAAAAATGCAATCTTTGTATGTTCAAAATTGCAAGAAAAACTAATTTCATAGGATTGAAATAAGAGAATCTATCCATCAAGGATTAGGAATCTAAGTATAAAAAATTTATATTCTTTCCCCTGGAAAATTCTACTAGTGCATCTCTAAAAGAACATGTTTTTGAGTTTGGATTGTGACTAAATATTATCTCTAAGATAGTTGTTTTGTGTATTGCGGACAATATAGAAATTGTTAATAGGGAAATAGTGGTATAAAGAGACATTTCTAGAAAACATACTAGAGGATGTATGTATTTCACCCTGGGAATAGGTGGGAAATCAAAAACTAGGAATAAGATAAAGAGGGATATCAACCTCCAAGATGGTGGCATGTCTCATAATCAGACCATGAGATTGGTTAACTTCCCTCTTCAACCCAACATAATGACTAGTTGTTTTCACTATGGATTTACTTACCATAATAATAAATACTTTTTGGTACTGTATAGAGACTATGAAAATTGTAATAAGATGGTAAATATTTACATTTATTGTCATAGTTCTCAAAAGTCTGGTGTGAGATATGCATCCTATATTTCTTAAATATCCTATGCTTCAATAGGGTGATCTTGCTAGAATAACTGTCATCCTCACAACTGAGTGATCCAAGGTGATTCTTGAAACACTATTACTCTTAAATATATGAAACCATAGAAAGGAAAAAATAATTTGGTAGGGGATACTAATTTGTTTTAATGTGTCAAGCAGGTGATCGTGGATGATAAATTGGAACCTTAGATGATGCAAGGCATGGTTATTTTGAATTAAACCCTTTTTAAAACATTGTTTATTGGGCGTGCGTCCCAATATTTTATTGTTTCTTTTTTATTGGATCACATGGGTTTACATATTTAGATGATTCCTTTGTCAACTTCAAACACATTTGGGACAATGAGAGTGTTGAAACTTTAGTTGTGCAGTGCGAGTGATAACTATCAATGGGGTTGAATTGGCCTAGAATTTATGATTTTTGGAAATGGATATCTATGATCTAATTTTAGGAATGATGGTTTTTGGAATTGTTTAAGGCTCACATTTATTGTTATGTCCAACAAGTTAGTTTCACATCCTCATATGGAATTAAGAATATATTTATTGGAGTCTAGGATGTAAATGTAGACATAAAAGCACATTTGAAATTGGTACTTGGGACTATATCTTTTAATCTACTAGAAGTTACCCCATAATCTATTGATAAGACCAGACATAGAAATTTTACAACCATCACTAACCAATTTACTAATGTTTTTTATTTATAATTTATATGGGTTCCAACCAAAAGAAAATTAGAATTTAGGATTAATCTCCCACCACGAACCAATTCTATTTTACTTATATCTTATAGGATAGAACCAATAGAATTGAAAGAATTGAAATTCCAACTTGAAGAGTTGGAAATAAAAGGATTCGTTTGATCAAGCATGTCTCTATGGGAATCACCTATTCTTTTTAAAAAGAAGGTGGATGAAATTATTATAAATTGTGTGGATTATTTTAATATTTACCAAGTCATATTAATGAATCATTATCCACTTACATGCATTGAACAACTATTTGATCAATTTAATGGAGCCTAATGGTTCTCTAAAATTTATTTATGGCCAGGCTACCACTAACTATGAGTTTGGAAGGAGGATATTCTGAAGGCATCTTTTCCAAGTTGTTTAACCATTATGAATATGTGGTTATTCCCTTTAGTCTTATAAATTCACCAATCATATTTATGAAATTGATGAATTGGATCTTTCATAGTATATTGATTCCATTGCGTTGGTGTTCATTGATGTCAATATGGTGTATTCTAGGACAATTTGTAGTCATTAGGAACACTTAGATATAGTATTGGGTATTATGCAGGAACATCACCTTTATGAAAATCTTTCTAAGTGTGAATTATGGATACAAGAGTTATGTATCCTTGGACATGTCATTTCTAAAAGAGGATTTTCAGTGGATCTTGAATAGATAAAATTCATTGCCTCTTGGAAACCACCAAATAATTCCTTTAAGATACAGAGTTTCCCTATCTTAGTAATATACTACTGATGATTCATTCTTTATTTTTTAATTTTTTTCATCACTAATGACATCTTTTACAGGGTATGGTGTACCTTTCAAATGGAATGATGACTACAATAAATATTTCCAAGAGATTAATGTTTGTATTACATCAACACCTATACTTATATTTCTAGTTCCAAGACAAGGATATGTGGTTTATTTTGATACACTAGGGCCTGAGTTGGGTTGTGTTCTCATGTTGAGAGACCATGTTGTTCCTTATGGATCATGATAGTTATGGGTGAAGAATAAGATCTACCAAACACATGATTTGGAATTTGATTTTGTAGTTCATTCCTTAAAGACTTAATGTCACTATATTTTTTATGAGAAATTAGTGGTGTTTACAGATCATAAAATCTTGAAACACATTTCTCACAAGGGTATTTCAATCTAGGGTAAGGAAAATGGATAGAATGTCTAAAAATGTTTTAATTTGACTTCAAATATACACCAGGGAAAGAAAATTTTATAGATTATGTATTGATTAGAAAGTCATATAATTATATGGATAAAAATTCTTCAGATCAATGGTAGCTAATGTCATTCATAGTTGATTTTCATCTGTATTGTGAGGAGAAATGATACGTTGTAGTTTTCTTTATAGCTTCTTTTGTTCGTCATTTTCTTTATCATGTTTGAATTACTTAGACATATAATCTTTAATTTCTAACTATGAGGTCAAAACTGAATGGTGGGGATAAAATTGAAGGGTGGGTGCTATATGGGAGATCTGTGCTACATTTTAGAGATTGGATTGTGGTACCTCTAACTAATCTTGAATAACGTCTTACTTTATACTATCATTTGAGATGGTATATACATCCAAAAATCTAGAATATTTATAAATCATTGAGAGAACAATTTTGGTGGACTGTCATGAAGAGAAATGTGGAAGAGTTTGTATCAAGATACCTCACATGTTAACAAGTCAATACTTAGCACCAATGTCTAGAAGGTATGTTTCAATCTTAAAAAATTCATCTTTTAAAATGGGAGAAAACAACTATGGATTTTATAATAGGTCTACCAAGAATAGTTAGGATACATGATGTCATATGGGTGATTATGGATCAACTCACGAAGTTAGATCACTTCATTTCTATTTGTGAATCCTATATGGTGGAATATCTGTCCAAACTCTACATTCTGAAAGTTGTGAAGATATATGTAATTCCTATTTCAGCTGTGTCTTCCAGAGACACCAAGAAAACATCTAAGTTTTGGAAGTCCTTATAGAAATACCTTGTAACCTAGTTGACCATGAGAATAGAATATCATCCTCAAATATATGGAAAATAAGAATTGAAAATACAAATACTGGAGGAAATTCTTTTAGATTACATTATGCCTTTTAGTAGATCATGAGAGGAATATATACCATTATTGGACTTCTCAAAAAATAATAGTTATTAGGGAAAAATATATATGGCTCCATTCAAAGTGTTGTATGGTTATCCTTGTCATTATACTCTTTATTTGGTGAAAATGGGTGATAATTCTCTTATCAGACATAAACTAGTTAATGAGAAAATGGAGACTATTCAAATGATTTGGAAGAGGGTGGAGATAGCTCAAAACTATCAGAAATCCTTAATAGGTAATCATCAATGACCTTTATAATTTTAGATGGATGATCATTTCTTCTTGAGAATATCTCCAAGGTTAGGGGATCGTCATTTTGGTAAATAAGAGAAGTTTTCCCCATTTAACATTGGCCATTTTGAGATACTTGAACGGGTGGGTAATGTGTCACATTGGTTGGAATTACCACTAAAGTTCAGTTCTATGCATAATGAATTTCATGTATCTTTATTAATGAAGTGCCAACCAGATCTTAACAATGTGATTTGATAAGACTATGTTGATCTTGAATCAAATTCTACATTGATTCGTGTGACATTAAATATTTTGGATAATAAATAGAATATCTTTCATTGAAAAATCATTGATTTATTATGGGTTTTATGGAAATATGGTCAGATTCAGGAAGAGTTATTGGAGAGTGAAAAAAAATGCTTGAGATTTGGCTAGAGATATTCCAAAAAAACATATGATTTCCACTTTCTGAGGATAAAAAACAAATGGTGGATAGAATTTAACATTCCCATTTCTAAGTAATTTACCCATTTTATTTATTTATTCTGAACATAAATAATTTTTGGGTGTTTTGGTAGGGTTTTTAAGGGGGTTGAAAGGGTTTGGAAAAGGTTTTGCATGGGATGAAGCATAGAGGCTCTCACTACACCAAAATTGGTGTTGATATGATGTGGAAGTGGTGGATATAGAGTAGGGATCACAGTGGAGGAATTTAGAGCTACTTGCAATTTTAGAATAGTTTCAGTATGGAGACTTCGCTATTGTGTGGAGTCCTATGGGGAGTTTTGGGGTGATATTTATTTTTGTGGAGTTTCTGTGCCAGGGATATTAGGTTGTGGAATAACAAGTTTTATTGAAACTTCCTTTTTTGGTAATGACTATTACATATAGGGGAGCTGCAGCTTGGAGCCCATCTAGGTTCCTCTTTAATTTGGGGGTAGCTGAAGCATGGTGCATTGGCTACTCTGTAGCCTTTCCCTAGATAAATAGGATCTGGGCGCACCCAGTGCCATGGATTCCAGTGGTTATATGTTCCATAGGTGACTATGAAATAGTGAATGGGCTGCACCAAAGTGTCTGATGACTATGGTGTGGTCCCATACGTTGTGTCATGGTCTAGTGTTTTCTTCAACTTTTCTACACTGTGGTTGGTAGGCTATGTTATAGTCTTTTATTACCATCCATGGTATAAAATGCCTTCTAATGGTTGTCAATTATTTTTACAAAACTTCTTCACCTATCTAATTATAGGGATAAGCTTGAAAATATTCATTAATCTTCGATATTAGGACTTTGATTTTAATGGAACATTGATTTTTCTATTGAATAAATAAAAGGTTAGGGTATCATTATTCCACTGAATCTTTGATATCCTTTGTTTGTCTTGATTGGGACCATAGACTAGTAAATAAAAACCTAGATATATGTGGTTGGATACATGTTGATGAGATCATTATGGGGTTTATTAAAAGAATGTAAAGAAGAATTGAGATCAGTGGAATTTCCTTAGACCCCTTATGAAAAACTATTACTTCAAGGAAGGTATATTATCTCTCATATATACTGTTTTAGAACTCAATGGATTAGTTTTCTAAAAAAATTATTGATTTTACATGGTATTGTAGTGTTTTTTTTCATGAAGGAACTATTTTTGTTTACATTTTGGAATTTTGTAAATTTTATAGATTTTTGGAAAACCCTATTGGTTTATGATTTTAGAATGGAGATTTAAAAATTATGGAATGGATTTAATGAAATAATTGAGTCGTATGAAATGTTTTAAAAGAAATATTTATTTTTGGAAAATGGTTTGGCATGGAACATGGCTTGATTGGGTTGGTGTTCATTTGACTGGATGTGTATGGTCAGAAGTTGAACTATAATGGTTGGAAAAATTATGTTCTAGGAGTACCAACAATGTAGTTAGATGAATAATGGTCATCAAGTACCACTATTAAGGTTAAAACCAATCTTGAGTGTATGTTTGAATGTATCTGTATGGGAGTGTTTGTGACATTAGAAAGGTTATGTCAAATATTAATGGGTGAAAGTAATATTGTTTATAGTTTTCTAAAATGTATTTCACTTTTGGATTAATATAAACTGTTTAACTATTCTTAAACTATTTTATATTAATTTTTATAACCAATTCTTGTCCTTGTGATATGTGTTGGGAAGTCTTTGAGGAAATCTAAATGATTTTTTTACTCACCCCCTTCTTGGGAACTTTGGTTCATTTGAAGATGTCATTTACTTGGATACATGGAAAGGAAAGATGGATTATTTCTAAAGTGATTCATCATGATAATTTGGCATGTCATGTGGTATTGTAGCATGGATCTATTTCAGATTATTCTTGATATAATACAACTTTAGTGTCTTGAGTCATGTTGTCTTTTGGTTTTATCAGTAGTTATACCATTTTCTATTGTTTTTATGATATTTTTATTTTATTGGTTATATTTTTTTGTATTATTTATACACATACATCATATAGTTTGTTTGGATTTTGATGTTGTATATTGGTAGGTTTTTTTTATTTTATTGGGAAAATCATCCCCAAATGTTTGTAAAGCCCTTGAAATATTTTTACATCCTTTGGTGTCTTGAGGATGCCAATTAAATGTAATATCGTATTTTCCTCCCCTCAAGACAATTATCCAGGGAAAGATGTTACACTAACTCCATCAAAGGATCCTAAATCCTCCTAAGATCCATGATATGAACCACTATTAAAGAATCCTTTTTGGAGTTCTCTATGAAAAACCTCTTAATCACTTTTCAAATGTATGTGTCTTGATAAAGTCCAAGAAGCCTGTTAGATTTATCTATATATATCTTCATACTGGGTGTGTAGCCAGCTTTACCCATGTCTTTTAATGAGAATCACTTACCCAGTCACATCTTCACTGAGTAAAGAGTCAAGATATCATTTCCTATAAGAAGTATGTCTTCTACATGCAAAATAAGAAACATCATGAAACTCGTACTAATCCACTTGTATGCATATGAATTATCTCTATTCATTAGGAAACCAAACCCTTTGATTTCATCCTGAAATTAAATATTCAAAATCTGGGAAGCATACTTTAATCTATAAATAGACCATTGTAGATTTCATACCTCATTTGTATCATTTTTTCCGTTCAAAACCTTTTGACTACAATATATACAAGTCCTCAACTAAATTACCATGAAAAAAATAGTTTTTACATCCATATGATATATCTCATAATCCTAAAGAGTTGTTATGGACAATATAATATGAATGTACCTGATTATCTCTATTAGAGACAAGGTTTATTTATATCTAATACCATGAATTTATTTATAACCCTCACCAAAAAATCTGATTTATAGGTAGACACTCTACCATCCATGCCATTTTTCTGGTTCAAAGTCTACTTATACCATATTGTTCTTACCCCATCTAGGGCATCCACCAAGTTCCAAACTTGCTTATTGTACATGGATTCTATCTTAGATTTCATATAGTTTAACCATTTCTTAGAATAAAAAATCAAAATTAATTTATGGTTGGAAGTGGGTTCATCACTTATGAACATAACTCCGTCATCATTGGCTATGGGAAATACACATCTCTCATGTTCTTTATGAATATTACTTTATATTTTAGGTTCTTGTATAACTTTAGTCGGTTCTTCTTCCATTAAAATTTACAAAACTGACTCAACTTCCATCTTAATTATGTTTCTTATTTTTTGGTCTTTAACTTCTTTAAGTTCAACATTACTCCCATTGGTTCCATGATAAAAAAATTTCTTCTCAAGGAATATAGAAAATCATGCCACAAACACTTTGAGTTCTTGGCTTAAGTATTTACCAACTTGATCTGATCATAGAATGTTAATAATATTACCTAGTTGACTTTTCACTTCATTATAAGACTATTTATAATTTTCAAATGTTTCATACTTGTATTTCATCAGAAAAAATATCCAAACATTGTAAACATAATTATAAAAAGTAACTAAGTGCGTATAACCAACAATCTTTTGTGGTATCATTTTTCCATATGCATCACTATGTATGAGATCTTATAGTCCACGATCCCTTTCAACTTTTTTCCCAAATGGTGTCTATCATTATTCCTAATAAAAATGATTGAAATATATCAAAAAATTTATAATAAAATGAAATAAAAAATCCATATCTATGGAGTCTTTGAATGTGTTTCTCAATTATATATCTGAGGAGACAATTCCATAAGTAGGTGGGATTAGAATCAATTATAAGATTCTTATCCTGATTGTTAAATATAGTATTATCCACATATAGAATGTATAAACCCTTCATTATATTTCCAAAAACATGTTTCATTCCATTTTTATATATACAATACTATTTATCCTTAATAGAGAATGAAAAGTTTTTCTTATGAAAACAATATATAGAAATAAATGTTCTCTTTATGAAAGAAACATAATAATAGTTTTCTAATTCAGGTATTAATCCACTAGGAAAAAACAAATAATATTTTCAACCTCCTATGTAGAAACTCTTACTCCATTAATAACATGACAACCTTCTTCACTCTTGATCAATTCCCTCTTTTCTCCAAGGCTGTGTTTGTTAACAAAAATGGGAGAGGTACACGCAATATATAATACCCATGAGTCCAAATTGGTGAGATTGAATATAATAACAACCATATTTATGGGCCTTTATTTCTTCTCCTTGAGCACCTTCTCAACCCTAGTTACTAATTTTTAACTATTGTATAGGCCATACCAATTAATGATCTTGATATGATTTCCATAAAAAATGTTATAATTTATAATTATGATATATTAGTGTGTGAGTATCATGTTCTATATATTTTCATCAAGGACTATTAATGAACATTTCCCACTAAAATTTATGACACCAAACATCATATTTTTTTACAGATCCAAGATCTATATAATACTATACAATGAATATAATAGGATGTTCCTCTAATCACTTAGTTATTTAGACATGGAATCATCCTAATAAAAAAGAATGTGATTCTTAGATAATTGTGGAGATGACTATTTATCCAAATCCTTAATTAGGATAAACTCATCATCATTCCTCAAGTATCCCTTTTAAGGCTTTACCAGATAAGTGTCACCCAAAGAAAATGTCAAAAAATGATAACAAAATATAACCCAGGGGTACCCTGCTATGGAAGAACCTACGCAAGGGTGATCCAGTGTCACCCAAAGAAAACATCAAAAACATGCTAACAAAATAAAACCCAGGGGTACCCTACTATGGAAGAACCTACCCAAGGGTGATCCAGTGTCACCCATTATTTTATTTCCTTATATAATATAATCTAGAGGCACCACACTATGGAATAACCTACCGAGTTTAATGATCATGGTCTTGAAAATTGATTCTTTGGAAGGAATGCCACACTTTGTATTTGAGGGGTTTTCCTTTTAAGGTCTCACAATTTAATATAAATCATATTCATATTAAGTTCATAATTATTATATCTTATTAAATAATTATCTTCTCATGTTTTATTCCTTTTATGTATGCATTCTTCTATAGATTTAGATTTCGAATCACAATTTCAACCACCAAATTAATTTATTCACACCACATTAATGTAAAAACATTTACACAAAATATAATATGTGTTACTCACCCAAAAATAGTAGCCAAAATTATTTATACATATTTTAATAAATCATGTGTACAAGGTTCATGAACTATTCATGTAAAGAAATGGGGTCATTTGAGATTGATAATATTCACATGAGTAATCATAGAGAGACATATAGCCAACCCCAATCAACTTTCTAATACAAGGCATATGCCTCTAAGACAGTAGGTAGTCCAACCATAAGTACCTCTCCCTGGGGAGAATTTACTAAAGAGAGAATTAAATTCATGACATCTCTAACACATAATATGAGAAAACTATTTCAAAAAACTAAATTCAAGCTAATAACTTTAATTACAAACTGATGTCAAGGTAAATGAAAAATAAATTTTATGGAATTGTACCTAATATAAAATGTTAGTCTCTATCTCCTAGAAGAAATTTATTACATAAATAAAAATACACAGTATTCAAAATATAATCCATTATATATTACTTAATAATAAAAGAAAACCCTTATAAATAAGTGAAAATTTTAAATATTTAAACATGAGAAAAATTTATGAACCTTTCCATAAATACAACTTATTATAAAAAAATTAATTAAGATAATAATTAAAAATATTCCATATAAGAACTTATATAAAAATTCAAAAATATTTATTCAATTATTTATAAACAATTTATAAATAATCTAATTCAATTCATAATTGGATTTTCTTATTAATAAAGATTTTATATATTTATTGAAATAAGTGAAAAAATACAAACTTCTTCATGTTTAATTAAGGATTAAAATCACATTTTAAAAGCCTAACACTTATATTTTATAAACATTTTATAAACCATAATTTTAATTTATCAAAATAAATTTTTTCCATGAATTGACATATCAAAACAACATAATAAGGATGTTTTATCAATCCCAATTTATCACAGGTGAACTCTCCATTCAAAAACCCATTAAGAAGGCCAAAAAATACATTTCACCACTTGTGTTGGAGTAAAAAATAAAGAAATACCATGTGTAAAGGTAAGTAGTCTTTCCATTACACATTTTCAACTCATGTAATGGAAAAATGTTATAGATTACCTTTACATAACTTATCTTACACAAAAATAATAGAGATAACCACAAATTTTTCCATGTTGTGGTTCTCTATTTAGTGTCTATTTTAAATGACTATGTGGACTCTTAATTTTTAGATACAGTCTTAGTGAAAATAGAATCCTGGTGAAGAACCACCACAGGCAGTTATACATCGTAGTGAAAGTGATGTTATTTTGAAAACATGGAATAAACACATTTAATTTAACTAGTATCACTATCTAAAACCAATAATGGGGTTTTTATCATCCTATGATCATTTGTAGAGGAAGAAAACCCAGAACATTGGAAAATATATATCCAAGAATCAAACGTAAAAAAATATCTGAAAAATCATAGCATAAAACAATGAATCTAAAATTCCTTAATATCAACAACTTCTATTTTATTTCTTAATGAAGTATGTTTGATAATGGCCACAAGGATTAGTAGACCTATGCCTCCTACCCCTGAGGGTGGGGGGGGGACACTGGACTATATATCTAAGAATCTTTTGTGGGGACTCTTTAATGTCCAAAGGGGTGCTGCTTCCATTATGAAATGATGAAAGATATTTGAGAGAGAAGATAATTTTGATTGGATAAAATTATAGATATCCTGTCAAGAAAGATGGATCCCATGCTGCCTAATGCACATCCACAATCAGATAAGGCTGGACTAATAGAGGTCCAACCACTTCCTATGAAATAGGTGATGCCTCATGTACAGGACGACGTGGTCTACATCGTCGTCATCATGCCTCATCAGCATCAGCAGCTACTAGATGAGGTTTCTGAGCAGGAACCTCTACTCTTTTGGGTGGAAAATTAAAGATGCTCTCATGAATCACATGATAAGCTGGCATCACCCCCAATGTTGTAGCATGGATCACTTCCAAGCTATCATCCCCCTCCTCCTCTCAATCATACATGCAGATAATCTGTCGTACTCTTGTATGCTGTAAAGATATATATAATGAATTAGAAAATAGGACAATAAAAAAACTAATAGAATTTTTTTTTCATACCATATCATGAATCCCTCTGTTATGTTGAGTGAGATATAGTATAAACTTTCTTCTATACCAGGACTGATACTCAACCTATCCTAGAACATGGAATCACATCGTATGTGCACCATGGATAAAAATCACTACTCATCTCCCCCAAAGTTCAAGATACCCTACATGTCATCGGTTCTATTCCTCATCACTCCTCCCTATCAGTATCAATTCAGGAAGCTTCCATGTCTATCTCAGTGAAAATGGAATGAGATGAACATAGACAAACTAGCGCATGACTCTATCAGGCTGCTGCCACTCAATAATATGAAAGTGAATGTGTGGAACTTCAACCATAGAATCATAAAGTCCATAAGTGCAGTATGATGGAAATTGGTGCAATAAATTATAGTATGGTGTCCCTGAAATCTGAAATTACATGTGAGATTTTTTAGAAAAGTTCCTTACTAAAAAACCAAATTTATATTATTATTAAATTTGTTATACATTGATATATTGTATATACTTACCTCATCGGGTAGGAGACTATTCAAATTGAGATGATATGCACTCGAAGAGCATGTTAGAATTCTCTTGAGGTTGTGTTTTTGAGTTCACCTTTAAAATACAACATCAAAACTGATAAATAATAATAAATTAAATTCAATAACTCCTACTATAATCTGAAACTAATAGATATAAGTGATCATACCAACGTCCATGCAGATCATCATGAAACACCATTATAGGAAGTGGATGACCAGCAAGATGAGGACTAATTGAGGTGATACACTCCCAAGACCATATTTGAAGAATCATGATACATCCCCCATGATCCCTTCTGTATCTTTGCATGCTGTGCATAATGCTCTATAAGTGTAATCCATGCATGTAGATCACCATCTGTAAATCCCTACCTGATCAAAGTACTCTAACAGCCCTAGATACATCATGTTCACATGCATACCCGAGTGATTAGTGCACATGATCCCTCAAATGATCTGTAATATATATGCACGAGCATGAAGCAAGAAAGTATGCTCATCAGCATCATCAGGTTAATGTAAAAATTGTCCCTCAATCTAGATCATAGAAATTGACCTTCCATCTGTAGCCATATGGCCAGCCAAAATATTGATGCCTATAAATCTATGAACAAGGTTATGTTGGTATACATGGGTGGGTCTAATAACGACTTCCTCCTAGATTTGAAGATCGATAAGGACAACCACAACCTCATGGGTGATGGTCATCTATCCCTCAGGCAGGTGGAATGTGTATGTCTCTGGTCTCCACTTCTCTAGTAGGGATGTAAGCAGGTGATTGTCAAAAAATGTGAAATCAAATACTACTACTCCATAAAATCCATCACGATGTAGGTATGGTATAATGGTGGGTGGAGGAAGCATGTGATGAAAACGGTGTGCTCGATGCACCCTAATCCTTCGAACCTATCCACCCTATAGCACGTCCTAGAAAACATGCATGGCCTGCTCAGTTAGTAGTATAGTTTCCTATATATATATATAAAATAAAATGATTCATAATTGTAAAATTTAAATAAAACTTTATGGTCAGTAGAATTTATGAATGGTAGAATTTAAGACATCACATGTTTATTCACATTGTTTTAAAAAGTTATTTTTTACCAAAAGAAAAGGTAATGTCTTCATGTATCTCAAAGAATATTTCTGAAGTGTTTTTGAGATATTTTTTCCTAGAAAAGGGTGTTCTATGAGATATGGTTATATATATTTATATAAATTTTATTTTTTTATCTAATTTTTTTTATAAAATGATTTTCTTTGTAATTTATTTATCATTTCCCATATGAAGGTATGTTTCATGATTATTTTATCAAATGATTTATTTATGGTTTATCCATGTACAGATTGATTATGTGTTAATTTCTCCTCCTCTTCTCTTTCTTCACTTTCTTCACTTTCTTCTCTTTCTTTGCTTTCTTCTCTTTCTTTGCTTTCTTCTCTTCACTTTCTTTTATTTATTCAGTCTCTTCTCTTTATTTTATTTCATATATTTATTCAATTTCTTTGCTTTATTTACTTTCTTCACTTTATTTTATTTCTTCACTTTCTTCCTCTTCTTAGTTATGGTCTGAGTTTACATCATAACTATCATCGTTGTCACTATTCCTCCTACGTCATGGTTCATTTCCCACAAATTCTGTTTTGAAGTTCACTTAGTGTTACAAAATCAGATATACTAACAACTATTGTTAGTTGTGTACTATAAGTATCTATTTGATTGGTTTTAAAAACTTCTCTATAGCAGTACACATAGGCCAACGTGACTCTTTATGTCAAAAATGTTTTCCGAGTAAGATTCTGATGGAGTATCCAATATTGAAAATGATAGTTGATTATATAATCTTTATTATACTAACATTTTAGAATGTATTTTTATACCCTAAAATATGATACTATTGTTTATTTAAATAATTTTTTTAGAATATAAGTAATCAAAAATGGGTTGGATGAGATAAGCATGACTTTGGAAGTTAGGTAAAATACAACTTATTTTCAAGTGCAGATTAATGAAGTCTTCCAAAAGAATGTCATTAAGTTTTAAATTTTGAAAATCTTTCATAAATGGTAAAAAATTATAAAAAATAAAGGATATTATATTAACACCATATAATTAGCAATATGAGAAGATCATAATAGAGACAATACATCATTTTGGATGAGAGTGTGAACTCGACCCAACAATGTTATGGTGTCATTTTGGGTTATGGAATTTTTGATAACATATGGTGCATCTCAAACTTTTTCCTTGTTCTTGAGGCTAATCCATCTCATTATGCTTCCTTATGGACTTCAGGATCCCACATTTATGAAATCGATTGATGTCAGGTATCAATATCAATTGGACTTCATGCATTGGAAAATATTGAAACTCCCGAATAGGCATCCATGGTGTAGAATAACAGTTATAAATGATGTTCATCTAGTACATTGAATAAACATATGATTCCCATGATATATTCATAGAAGAAAAATCTACGATGGCATGTGATCACGGAAACCATAATGCTTGAAAGTTTCTACATTGACATTGTCTCGCTTCCAGTAATACCACCATTTTTTCAACGATGCTATTTGTGATGGGGTCCACATTATCTTGAACTTTAAATTGATATTCTTCTTGGTGGAATAGAAATACATGATAACTATACGCTTCTTCAATATTCTTTTCAATCAATCTTTGAAAGTGATTTTCATACCTTAGACCCTACTCATTCCCATATGAGGCTAGTTTTTGTCTATCAATGAAGTACTTCACGTAATGATATAATGTCTCTTGAACTAGGGAAGTTATAGGTAACTTTTGAAGCCCCTTGAAGACACCATTGATGAACTCCACAATGTTTGTGGTCATGTATCGATACCACTTCCCCCCATCATATGCCAATGCCCATTTTTATTTTGGAATATGCATCATATAATCATACGCTTATTGATTATCCTTGTAGATTTGTTTGAAACATTATTCGAAACTTCATTGATCCAATTTATATTCTATGAAGAAGTGATCATAGTTCACATAAATTTATTTTATCTTTATATTGAAATAGTGAAAAATAAAAAAGACATTGCATATCAGGCCTCGTGATTTCCTTCTTCATAGGTTAGTTATGGAATGTTTTACACACGTTGGTATTAATGTGTTTGATACAGTACTGATGATGTGAATTTGGAGCTCTCCATGTATTAGGGTCTGCATTGATTGCCTCATTGATTGCCTGATGCAGATCATATATCAAACAGACACTCCAAATGCTGATAAAATGGTTGCTGATACATGCCAAAAACCAACTCCATGATTCATAGTTTTCCTTATTCACAATAGTAATGGATAAAGGAAGAGGTGGACAGTTTCTATCTTGGGTTACAATAATCAACAATAAGACCTTGTATTTTCTATATAGAAATGTTCCATCAATATGTATGAACTATTTGTTGAAATGAACATGGAGATACATGGGAGGAATGCTCATAACAACTGATTAAATTGAAAATGAGATGAATTAATTTGGTTATCTTGAGACACATGTTCATTTTTATGAATATGGAGGACAACTTGGTCGTTGTGTCTCATTATCCCTATCAATTACGACAACACCCGATACGAGTAATCCCAATATCCATAGACCTTCACAATTTCCTTCTGTTTCACCATCCATGATTTATTATAATAAATCTTATAACTGAATTTTTTTTCATCCTCTCTTGAACAAGGGATATAAGAACATCTTGTAATTTCTTAACCATGTTGAAAACAATATATGATGTAAATTCAACATCCAATGAGGTATGATCTTGTGTCAGGTTTGGGTGAACACAAGTATGATCTGCCTCAATCATCAAGATTCTCCAACCTCTAAATGTAATGTCTGGAATCACACTCAATAGGAATCTACAATCGTCCCTATACTTATCACACCATATGAAGTATTTTTTATGTCCTGATTCATAAACTATATATATGTAGTTCCTCTCAATGTGAAATATCTTTAACGTGTTTTTAATGTATCTTTAGTTGGAAAAAACCTTCCATACTATAAGGATTTTTACAACTCGCTAAAAATATCCATTACAACTCTCGGAAACTCAATTGTGGGTTTGAGAACATTATAGTTGAATTCAAGAACACATGTCCTTACTTCAGAACAAGATTCGAAGAGTGGTGGCTGATTTATTATGGGTCGAGGCTGCTATAAAACTAATTAATTTCTAGAAAATTCCTCCCCAACTTCCACTGCTCCATCCTCATCAACACTTTTGTAATTTTATTTTCCATCATTACAACAATCCTCATCATTTGTCGAATTTACAAGTATATCTGGGAGATCATTTAGGTTTCCCTCTTCTGCATTATATGGAACAAACTCAATTCCTTGAGGCAGAACTTCTTCAATAACTCTTGTAAGTCTACATATTTATGCAATTATAAATTGTTTTTTATAGTAGAAACATCAATATATAACTCTATCATGGTACCATCTAACCCCTGGGAAAATAAATTTATTTCTTGGACCCACTGCACATCAAAAATTGATCGATAAGATAGATTCCACAGTGTATCCAGTAATTAAAATGTCTATAACCCATAGAATTGATCTCTTGATTGATTCCCAGATTTAAGGAACCATGAATCTTGTCTTAAAGTTCACTTTGGGTTACACAATCAGCTATAATAACCATTTTTGTTAGCTTTTTATTATAAGAATCTCCTTTCTCAGTTTGAATGACCTCCCCATAGCAATGAACACAGGAAAACATGACTCTCTACATCAAAAATGATTTTTGATCAAGATTCTGAAATTTGTAACTACTATTGATAAAGATGGTTTACCATATAATATTTATTATACTGAAATTTTAGAATAACATTGTATACCCTAAAATATGATACTAATGTTTCATTAGATAAATGTTTATTAGAATATAATTCACAGAATGTTTTGGAAACTGAGGTAAAAAGAATATAAAACACCAAATCAGTTAATTTATCATTGATTAAAAGAAAATTATGATCATATAATGTGAAATGGAGAATAAAGATACATTAAATAACACATGACTACATTAAAACATACAAGAAATACCTTTTCATTTTCCAATAGAACATAGTTTGGATGAGACAATCCTCACTTCAAACGTGAGGTAAAATACAACTCTTTTTTAATTTTAATCTTAATAATATCTTCTAAATGGATGTACTTAACTTTTGAATTTTAAAAAGATTCCGGCCTTCTAATGACATATCATAGATGTCATCATAGATGTTTTTAGACGGATGAAAAATTTTGAAAATTAAAAATTTAAGTATATACCTTTAGAAGATGTTATTAAGATGCTAATTAAAAATAATCTAGATTTTACCTCATGTTCGAAGTGAGGCTCATCTCATCAAAACCATGTGCTATTGAAAAATTTCAATGTATTTCATGTATATTATAAATAATTCATTTATTATTTAATGTCTTTGTTCTTCTCCATTTCTCTTTATATAATAATAATTTTATTTTTATAAATGATAAATTAACTGATTTGATGTTCTCTTCTTTTTATCTTAGGTTCCAAAACATTATATGAATACTATTGACAATGATGGTTGACCATATAATCTTTATGATACTAAAATTTTAGAACATCTTATTATATTATAAACTATGATACAAATGTTTCTTAGTACAAATTTTAATTAGTTAATCATTCTTTAATCACTAGTTAATCATTACTAAGTTATTCACTAGTTAATCTTCCGTTAATCACTCTTTAATCATTCCTTATTCAATCATTAATCATATAATATTCATTAGTTAATTATTATTAACTAATCATTATTTGTATTCATTTTTTAATCCTAATTTATTCATTAATTATTCTGTACATAATCATTACTAATAATAACTATTATTTATAAACTACATATAACAAATTAACAACTTAATAAATAGCATATTTAAAACTAACTAAAAACAATTCAATTATTTATAATAACTTTCATTCTTTAATGTATTTTTCCATGTCCATTTCATTGTATATGATCATCATTTTTAGTTTATTATTGATAAATATACTGATTTTATTTTTTGTTTTCATTATTATTTTAGTAGTTTATAAATAAAATTTTAATCATCAAAATCATATCCCCTAGCAGTGTTAAATAAAGAGTACATCAAGGTCTTTTGTCATGTACTAGGTTACCCCGAGTCAGGTCTATGAAATATTTTTATAGTTGTTACTCTTAGGTACATCTTTTCCAGAGCCACATCCACATATTTGTATCTAGACATGGATTTTATTTCATAGATAACCACATAATATTTATGTTACTAAAGTCTTATAACATCAAATCCTAATTTATTCATTAGTTAATATATACATAATAATTACTAATAATAACTATTATTTCAAACTATATATTACTAAATAAACTATTTAATAAATAAAATATTTAGAACTAACTAAACTACTTAATAAAAGGAATATTGAGAAATAAAAAAATAATTCAATTATATAAATAAATAAATTTAAATTAAATAAAAATACCTCTAAATGATGCTTCGCAAAAAACTGGGATTTCATTTAGACCATCAGATCCACCGCACATGAATAATATTTTTTTAAAGAGAGAAGAGGTGGAATATAGAAAGATGATTGAAAAAGGATGTGTAGAAAATGGGGGATGCCCTTTTATAGGGTGTTAAAGCAAAGGCGGTAGGGGGGTTTCACCTTTTTGTTAGGCAAAAGGCACCCCCACCACCACATTTCTATCTATCTTTAGGGGAAAATTGGAACCCCCACTACCTTTTCAATGTCACTAATTCGAGGTAAAGGTAGTGGGGGTGGGGGTGTGGGGGTAGGGGAGGCGGCAACCCCTTCAACATTTCAAGCATAGTTTAAAGAAAAATCAACCTACACATATTTTAAAAAAATCTAGAAACATATAAAAAACAATGTGAGATCACTGAGAGCATAAGGAGAGTATGGTGGTAGTAATTATATTAATTGGTAATATAAAGAATGAATAATAATTAAATTAATAATTAATAATTAAAAATATAATTAATTATATTATTAATTATTGTAATTATTATCAATTATATTATTAATTATATTAATTAATAATTATAGGATCTTCTAGTCATCATCAGTTGGTAATAATTGTGATGGTGGGACTAGAAAAAAGAATCGTTTTAATATGTAGGAGGTGTGACATGGGGATACATAGCTACCACCTGATCCCTATCACACCACCTTCTGCTCACTAGTGTTGACCTAGAGTCTTATAGAGACATAAAGAACAATGAAAATTGTGTCTTTGTGATTAAAGACCAGTGAAAAGACCAAATTTCAAAGGGTTTTGAAAAACTTATCTGGCTACCATCACCAAGAGAAAGTTATTGGGACCGTAAATGATTAGACGACCAGTGTAGTGATAATCACGAGATAAAATGAAGTGAAAAAATGAAGAAATAAATCATACCATATGTAATGTGGAAAAACCCCCTATATAAAATGGGTAAAAACCCACCTGAAAATAAAAGGACCACTATGAGAAAAATGGGTACACACTCCCTCACTATTACAAGAAGAAAACTCTCATTAAATATCTCTTTTGAATTGGTGGGGAAACTACCTCACAAAATAGTACACAAATAAATTGAGAACTTATGTACCAAATGTGATGAAAAAACGAATGAGAGAGCTCTTTATATAAGATGCATTTACCCTACCTTCCTTTATCCACTATATCTTGGTAGGTGGGGTTGGCAACCCACCTCATCAGCTACCACCATCCATGCCCACCTCCCTTGAAAAATCAAGGGGTGTGACCATCATCCTGGAATAAAAAACTATGCTAAAACATATCCCAATTAGAGATTTGATTGATAAATAATCACATATCCATACATCCTTTCTATCTTCCAAACATACTAATCACATCTCTTCAAGGTCTCTTGATGATCTGCACCATCTGAACTTATCATAGTTAACAACCTTTGTTAGGAACTCTGCCAGATTTTCTTTATTGTGATTTTTTTACATGTCTACACTTCCTTCCTCCACCACATCTTTTATAAAGTTATATTTTACCCCAATTTTCTCCAATCTGAAATAAAAAAATGGTTTCCTTTCAATGTGCAAGGTGCTCTGAATATTAAAAAAACAACGGAATATGTTCATGTCTATTCCAAAGCTCCTCTAACAGCATTCTCATACAAATTGCTTGTTTTCAAGCCTATTTAGCTTCCATGTAATCCACGTTCATTTTGGATAAAGAAAAAATTGACCTTAACATTGAAATCATCTCAAAACTCCCCCTACAAGAGTAAACACATAACCAGTTGTGGATTTCCTCTAGTCAAAATCACCTGCAAAATTTGAATCAACATAGCCTCTAATAGTGAAATCTGATCCTCTATAACAGAATGTAGAATCTAAGGTCTCGTTGATATATATCAGGATCCTCTTAACTATGTTTCAATTCTCTCATCCTGGATTCTCCATGTACTGAATAATTTCTCACACTACATGTGCAATGTCTGGTCTAGTACAAACTATATCGAACATTAGAATCCCCACTACTGATACAAACAGTACTCGAGATATCTCCATCCACTATTCTTCACTTCTAGGAATCATCGTAGAGTATAACATGGAATTAATAGTAATTGGGGTAGATATTTATGTATAGTCTTTCTTGTTGAAGTGTTTCAAGAAATTTTGTAAGTAATTCTTCTATGATAGCCATATATTCCCATTATTTATATCTTAGTAAATATGCATCACAATAATCTTATTTTTTGGTCCCAAGTCCTTCATATTAAACTCCCTAGACAACTGTGCCTTTGTCTCTCAGATCTGATCATTATTAGGGGTTGCAACCAACATTTCATCCACATACAATAGAAGAATAATGGAATTATTACCATATAAACCCCTAAAATATGAACCAGGATATGAATGAAGTCTGTTGTATCCATGGAACATGATATAATAATCAAATACCTTTTACTAACACCTTAGTTCCTATTTGATACCACACACATATTTTTTAAACCTAAAAACCAAGTTCTCATTGCCTTCTTAAAAACCCCTCTAGTGAGAGCATATATATATCTTCTTCAAGATCACCTTGGAGAAAAACAGTATTTATATCCAGCTACTCTAGATGTAAACTATATGTAGTAATGATTTCCCAAACTATCATAATATTCATTAGTCTAACAACTGAAGAAAATATTTCATTTAAATCAATACCTTTTTTCTTGAGCATATCCTTTGACAACCAGTCTTTCATGATATCGTTCCATCTAGTCCTTTCTATAATGCCTGATTTTAAAGACCCATTTTTTTTCTAATAGACTTCCTTCCATGATGTAATGGAACAAGATCCGAAGAATTTTTCTTGTGTAGGGCTTCATGTATCTCCTACATCACTACCATCCATGAGGATACATACGGATTCTGGGCCGCCTCTAAAAAATAAGATGGCTCTCCATACTTGGTCAATAAGTGGTATGTAATGTTTCTCTCAATGACATATTATGAGTTCCATACTGGTACTCTTTTATCCTGAGTTGACCGTCATGGTCTAGACTCAACCAATACTTGACCTTCATGCTCTTGTAATTCCTCAGAGGAAACCAGTTCTTCCTTGGATTTTCTATCTACTTAGACTATTTTAGTTTATTGTATTCTTATTCTCCATGTCTTGATGAGTTTTTATTTTCAACTTGTCTTCTAAAAAAATTAAATCTTTGCTGATTATAATTTTGAGGGTAGTGGGGTCCCACAAACGATACCCCTTCATACTATTAACATACCCCAAGAAGATACATTACCTTGATCTTGAAACCAAATTTGATCATTCATGGTTATTAAACATTGCATATATAGGACTACCAAAATTATATAACTGAGAATAGTTAGGGGGTTACCAGTCCACATCTCCATTGGTATATTTAGATTAATTTACAGTGAAGGTGATATGTTGATCACATAACATGCGGTATTGACTGTTTCTACCCAAATTCTTTTGGCCATTTCTGCTGTCTTCAAAATTACCCTTGTTCTATCCAATAGGGTTATGTTCATCCTCTCTACCAATCTATGATTCTTATAAGTGTAGACCACCATAAAATGTATCTTGATGCCTTCTTATTGAAAAAAAGCATCAAAATTCTAGCTTTTATATTCTTCACCATTTTCAGTAATGAAACACTTGATCTTCTTTTCAGATTCAAGCTCCTTCCACACTTTGATTGTTTTGAAGAATTAAAAAACATCATCTTTCCTCTTGATTGGGTATAACCAACATCTCCTAGAATAATTATCAATGATGGATACAAAACACCTTGCTTATCCCGGGGATATAACTGGTGCTTTTTAAACATTGAAATAGATCAAATCTAAGAACTCTTGACTTATTGTTATTGATGTTAGTAAATTCAAACTATGTTCATTGCACAAAAAAATATCACAAAATGGTAAGGATATCTTTGTAATCCTAGGAAGCAACTTATGTTCTACTAGAATATTCATGCCTCGTTCTAACATATGGCCAAGCTTCTAACACCATAATGTCATCAGTGCTTCAGTCGATGTAGTTGATGTGACAACTATCTATAACTCATCGTACATTTCACCCATAATCATGTACATGTTCTGTGAGATCTTCTCTGACTTCATTACCACAAGTGAACCCTTCACAATTCTCATCACTCAATTATTGGTGTGAGTCTTTCATCGGACATCAACAATTTTTCCAAAGAAAATATGTTCTTCTTCAGACCCTTCACATAGAGTACTCCTTGTATGGTTCGAACAATACCATCATGCATATTCAATTTGATGGTATAGATTCTAATGATCTCCCGGGTGTGATCATTCCCCATGTATATAAGTCCTTTTGGGATAGTTTCATTATGGTCAAACCATTCTCATTAAGATGTTATATTCCATATTTCTCTTGATTCTATTATACATGCATCGTTGAGATGCTTCCTTCTTACAACAGTCATTGATACTTCACTAACAAGGATGTCTCCCTTTCCAGAAGTACTCGACACATTTCTCTAAGAGATATTTTCAGTAGTATTCTTATTCTAAAAATCCTTCTTATAGTGACCATTATTTCTACTATTGAAACATGTGACATTGTTCTTCATAATCCTTGATTTGGATTCTCCATGATTTTTGCACCCACTGGAACAACACTCCATCATTCTTCCTCAATCCATTAAAAAAGCCTCTACTTGGTGTGAAATTACATGTATGTCCTTCTTGTTCTTATGACAACTTTATCCTTTGATAAATGTGACTACAACATCATTTAAGGACAAGATATCTATTAGGACATTTTTTGTGAGGCTGATGAGGAGTTGGTCATATGAATTTGGAAAATTCTATAGAAGAATATCTGCACATTCAGTATCAATAATTTTATTACCCAATGTCGTGAGCTGAGAGAACAAGGTTTTGAGGTTGTTGATGTGGTTGATCACCGATGATGACTCCACCATTCGAGGTGTGTATAATTTTCTCTTTATATTTCTTTTTTCTGTTGTGACTTGGCCTCATATAGCTTC
The DNA here is from genome assembly GCA_963277665.1 of Viscum album. Taxonomy (NCBI): domain Eukaryota; kingdom Viridiplantae; phylum Streptophyta; class Magnoliopsida; order Santalales; family Viscaceae; genus Viscum; species Viscum album. The sequence goes on along the minus strand of OY728140.1, from coordinate 1,178,041,518 downwards.
GTTAGAGTATCCCATATTTCATTTGTAATATTTTTCTCCATAATACTTAATAGAACCCCACCTTCAAAATCTAAATAGATGATGGAAATAAAATTCCTGTCAATATTGTTCCATTTCTCCTCTTTCAGACCTGGTAGCTTTTCTCTAATTCCCATTAGGCAATTATCCTTCCATAGAACTGCCAAAATCTTTATTTTTAATAGTGAAAAATTAACCCATATGAATATTTTGATCTCTAATTTCACCACTATATGGACATGTCGTGAATCTAGAACAACCTACATTTTACAATGGCATATTTAATAATATCAATATTTTTTTATGATGTGAATGATCTACTGGAGTCACAATCACAGAGCATACTCAAATTTTTTGGAATTATTAATACCCAAAAAGGTGCAAAACTGGGTAAGAACCTTCCTCTAATACCCCTTATGGGGACCATAAATTATTTGTGCACCGATGTATCTATAATCACGTGATAAAATGAAGTAAAAAATGTTGAAATAAATGATACCAGATGTAATGTGAAAAAACCCCCAAAATTAAAGGGGTAAAAAACCACGGGAAAATAGAATGATAACTATGGAAAAAAGTGGGTACACACCCCTCCCCATTACAAGGAAAAACCATAAAAAAATATCTTTTGAATTTTTGGGGAAACTATCTCACAAGATACCACAGAAATAAATATAGAAATCTTGAACTATATATGATATTGAATCTGACGGGAGAGACTCTTTATATAGGTTGCATCTCCCTTGCCTTAATTTCTCTGCTATAGCCCAGTAGGTGGGGTTGGACACCCAACTCATCAGCTACTTCCATCCATTCCCAACTCCATTGAAAAATCAAGGGTGGTGGCCAACATCCTAGAATAATGAATTATGTTGAAAAAATCGTTAGACACCTCTTCCTTCCCTAAAAACCTATTGCATTCAAGAAACACTATTATCATTGCTTGATGGAATGTTGTCAATTACCCTCGAAGCTAGAGATGTTGCAACCATTTCTATCATTATCCAGTGCTGAGGCCACACTGCCACCATCATCCGAATCCATGGAAATTGAAAATGCCACTACTTCTAACCTATATTACCTATTAGATAAATCCATTCCACTATCACTGACCAGATATAAACCTCCATTACCATGTGATGCCTCAAATTCTACCTCCTTCCCTATCTTCCTCTAGAACTGAAGCCACAACACTGATACTACATGAAATATCCAACATTGATCTAAGAAGAACACCCAACTAGATATGGTTTGGAATAATCATATTTTGAAAAAAATATGAGCATGGAAAACCACAACGAAATCCATATAGGAAACAAACATAGATAACCATTGAAGGAGGATTGTCAGACCCTGGAAAGTAGACAACATTGAGTCTCCAAGCACCAAAGGGTGCAACATCGATAAGACCGGGCTGTATTGAATCTAGAGTGTACTGAATCAAACCACTAGAAACTATATTGGACAAGGAGGACTCCACTTAGAGTGATTAGTCTCCACCATGAAATGAAAAGCTAAATAAATACATCAAAAACAATAATAATAAGTACAAGGTTATCACCATCTTAGTCTGGAAAGGACTTCCCTACGATAGATCCAACACCATCAGGGAAAAACAATGAAAAACCTAGAGGTGGGAGGGAGGCATGGGGGTGATGAGAGTTCCATGAGAGTAAATAGGTAGTAATTATATTATTAATTATATTATCAATTATATTAATTAATAATATACATAATAAATAATATTTTAATTAGAAATTAATAAATAATCTATTTAATTTTATTATTAATTATTGTTATTATAATCAATTATATTAATAATTATATTACTTATTAATTAAAGATCCTCATTTCATCATTAGTTGGCAACAAGTGTCATGATGGGACAAGGCGAACAACTCAATGCAATAGGAAGGAGGTGCATCATGGTGATATGTAGGTGCTGCTAGGTTAGTGACCTCGAAAGAGGGATGAAAATGATGAAGCCTTTCAACTAACATTCCATCCTAATGGATTTCTTATGTGGTATAGAGGAATTCCCTAATTCATGACTATCTACACAGTGGGACTAGTATGATGGAATGACATAGTGGTAAAACAATGTTACGGGGAGCCAAACAGAAATCACTAGGTGGGAGGCTCAAAAGATAGATGAGTGTGGTGAAACATATCATTTAACACTCTTCTAACATAGATTTATGATTTGAAATATAGGGTTTTCCTTCCATAATGCATCAGAGGGTATCACAATGCATTTATTCTTAGCCATGGTGACACATCTTTTAAATCAGTAACATGGTGTAATGAAAACTGATAGCGGGTGACGTGGAATATGACTCGTGACATGACTTGATATGGGATTATCATTTGGGTATTCATATCAACACCTTCAGCAGCCCTTGACCCACATAAAAATGAGTAATCCATCACAATATTAGGCTTTTAGGTTTTAAATATGTAATAAAATAGGTTTAGTGATTGATTATCATTCCGTGTGGGAAGGGATGTGGTTTGACCTAGTTAGATGTCTGGGTGTGTGTGTTTACAATTTTTAATCCCCTATACCTATTATATACTAATCATCTAATAAATTTTTAGAAGTATGAGTTAGGATTACAACTCATACTTCAATAAATTTTAGATTAACAATATTATTAATTATTAATTGGTAATTATATTATTAATTATTATTTGTCTTAATAATTGTTTTAACAATATTGTTAATTATTAATTATTTACTATGTTTTCAGATATTCATTTTATATTTATTATTAATTATTGATCATATTATTTATTACTAATTATATTAATAATTATCATTATTAAAAAATTTAATTAATCATTATATTATTTATTACATTATTACTTGTTTTTAATTATATTATTTTTATATTATTAATTATTTTGTATTTAAAACATATTTCATTTTATTTAATTATATTATTAATGATCTATTATTATTTTTGTATTATTATTAACAATATTGTATTATTATGATACCAATAAAGTGGATATTGAATCTCACATGGATAATCTTTAAGGAATGTCAAAAGACTTTTTACTATTAAAGGGATCCTTGATTGTAGTTCTTAGTTATATTTTGGTATTACTTTAATTATAGTACTTCTAAATAAAATTACAGTATTTTACATGTTATTTAAAATTTTGCAATATATATAATATTGAAGGCATGAAACATTGTCACAGTTTTGGTTCAACAAGAACAATAAAGAATGAAATCGTCCCACTCTTTTAGCAACCATGGATTTGGGTAAAATTGTGAAACCATTTAAATGTTTCATACTTTTATCATCCCAATATTTGGGTAAAATCATTAAACAATTTCAATATTTTGTGACCAATTTTCATAGATAAATTTAATTGAGATGCAAAAAAATATTAAAAAAATATTTTTTTGTATTTTAGCCAACCTAGGGAACACTCCTTCAGACAGAAAAAACACATGGATAAGATCAAGGGATTTCTCTTTGGATAATTCCTACTACTATGTTTCTATAAAGATATGGAAACTACTATGTCCTAGGTAAGGCATGCATGAGTGTTTGCTGGGTGGATGGGCAGTGGACCTTAATTGAAAATGGTGGGCTATATAGGCTGTAAAACATGGTGAGTTATTTGGATTGGAAGAAAGCCATGTTTTCTCGATGATTTTTCAAATGAAATAAAAATTGTCTTTAGGAATATTACCCTGTTATAATGAGGATAATGTGAAAAAATGGCCCTTTGGGATCCTTAAAAAATATATAATAATCCATTTAGTGTATGGGTTAACCTGGGATAGAGGGTGTGATCTGACATAGTTTGGACCCATTAAGGGGTGTGTCTTCTTGTGTTTTCTTTGGTTATATTTTCTCTAATACACACTAATAATTATTTTTGATAGTAAAAGTATTAATAGTTTTTATAAATGAAACTATTGTTTATAAAAGTATAATTATTGCTAAAATGTACTTTTTATTAGAAAAAATTAACCATAAATCCAAATTTTAAGCACATTTACCATGAGATTCAACTCAAAATTCCCAAAATGAAACTTTTCTACCTTTAGTAAATAGTTCTAAAAATTCATAAATTAGTAATTTTTGTTACTAAATTAATTATAATTATTAAATATATTAATTATTATTATTATTTTTCACATCCTCAGGGATCATGATGAAGATTTTCTGTACAAGCATCCATTTCTGCATGTGTGTTTGTAGGGGGGATTTTCAAATGTTTTCTCCCTCATCACTGGAAATTACCATAATTGTAATTTTATATTACTAAAAAATATAGAAAAACTTTTTGATTTTCAATGCATGAAAGGAAATAAAACTGGCCCATGGACTTAACCCCGTAACTGCCACCCCAAACTCAAACCCCCTACCACCATAACCAATTACGTGGGGTGTTAGAAAATATAATTATCTCCAATAATAATGAAATTATTATTAAATGTAGTTATTATTAATCTTAATTGGAATAATTAAATATAATTATTGTTTTATTTATCATCAGGATTATTAAATGATTTTATATAAATCATGATAATTTTGTTTAATAATAAAAATAAAAACAATTGTTTCTTAATAATAATATTGACAATTTTTAAATATAGTAATAATTTTTTTATTAATTTAATTAATAATTTAGGATGTTATTAATTATAATTAGAATTTTAAATTATTATTTTATGTAACTATTAAATATAATAATAATTAAATATTCATATTATTTAAATAAAAATAGAGATAGTGTATAACATAAAACTAGGCATGGGTGATTTCAAAAGTACTGTAGTAGCACTGTAGTAGGCTACCATATCTGTACTACAGTAGTGGAAGAACTGTAGCAATGGTGTAACTATAATGGTAGTGGGTATTTCACCTATTATTATAACGGTGGAAGTCGTGTAGAATCTTAGTTTCTATAGTTATACCATTCACCAAAGGGCTCTTTATGCCAAAAAATGGGATTTTGAGCCTTGAAATAGGTCTTCAGTCCCTAGGGCCTTTGGGCCATGTAATTTGTAAAGGGTTGGGTGGATCAGTTTTCCCTTAGGGGGACTATGAGTAATCCTATCCATCCCATGGGTGTGAGTGTGTGTGTGTTTCATTTTTTTGTACCCAAAATAAATAATATATATATAATAATGATATATATTTTAATGACTTTTGAAATAAAATTAGTTTTTAAACTAAACAAATTACGAAAATGGAGACAATTTTCATTGAGGTGAACCAAGGTATCCTATCCCATAGTCTAAAGGAATATCATCATTCTACGATCATGAATTTATCTATTATTTCAAAAGATATTAGGCCTAGTATGTCTCATATTAGAAAACTTATTATATATTTTTGGGGATTTGATGGATGAAAATTGAAATCTTTGGGTAGTGGTTTTCTTCTTGTCATTTTCTAGCAAAAATTTGAAAATCTAAATCATGGAGTTTCGACTATGTGAATCTAGAACCCAAAATTTTAATAATCTAGACCTATAACCCTCAATTTAACCCTCTCAATGTGAATAATTTTATCACCTAGGTTTGGATAAAAAGTCAATTAATAGTTGGTTCTTTAGGGACCCTCAAATGTTATGGGGAATGGCTTCTATTGTTGGAATTCCATTCAAAATGGAAAAATAAATATAAAGGGATCGATATAAGAATTTTTTATGTGTCTTGGTGGAGGTTGATAACAAAAAAAGTTTTACAAAAAAAATCATTCTTAATATTGACTAATTTAGGTTTGATCTTCAAGTGGAATATGAAAAAGTCCCAAATTTTTTCATGGTTGTGATAATATACGGTATTCCCATAAGAACTGTAGGAAATATATGACCTATGGAAAATGTAGGAATATGGGTCACTCTATTTGTATTTTTGGATATTGGAAATGACTTTTAAATCTAAAATACATGGTTATGTTGTTGAAACACTACAGGTTCAGGATGAAGGTGACATAAATACACTTGATAATGAAAGACAAGTCATCCCCAAGAAAGAAGTACCCAGTCATAAAGGAGACACTAAAACCATTAAGGAACCTAAATCATATGTTCAGAAGGAAGGGTTGAAGCATTCATATCATGGAGATCTACTTTTGGCCTCCCCAGGAGTGACACCTACAGGCTATATACTGAAGGTGTCCTTACACACTAATAAGGAAGATGGTTTGGTCTCTAATCATACATGTGATTATTTGATAGACCAAAAGTCACATATTATATATATCAAAGTAGAATGATCTAAGGAGAAATACTCATCTACCAATGATAACTCTGATGGTGATAAATTCACTTCTAGGATTGAATTTGATATGGATTCAGTTGACCTATAAGAAGATCAATTTTTGAACTCTAGTAACAACAATGGTAAGAAAGAAGATATAAGGGTGAAATCACCGATGCAACTGAGCAAAAAAAGGTAATAAATGGTAAAGCCGTGAAACTTTCCTAAAAGAGTAAAACATAATATATTTGGGGATAGATACATGGGAAAATTTTTCTATCTTCCACTTCTAAAAGATGATTCTATGAAGGGAAACCTACCAATTAGAGTTGATATTCCATTAAGGGGCTTGGACTCCTCTAATTCTAAGGAGTTACCTGACACTGAACCATTGGTAGATAGTGATGGATAATCTATAGGTATGGACCTTACAAAAACTACAAATCTAGATGTGGATATTATCATCAATGACCATCCCACTTTTTTCAAGGAGGATCAAATCCAAACCATTGGTAGACTGAGTGAAAAAAGAAAACACTGAAGGTTACATAGAATTTAGTTATCTTTATTGACAACTTAAATATACCTAATGATAGAGATTTATTCTTGGAGGAATACGGTAAATCTCATGGAATTAAAGAAAACTCCTTAAAATCAAGTTCACCTTATCCAAATTCATTGCATACTAATTTAAAGATAACTTGGTGGCGTTTAATAATAGTATATGCTGCAGTCAATGTTCCAAGGAGAAACTATGAACTAAAGATAGTTTCTGATGGTTCAGGTCCATTAGGATAACTAAATCCTCTAGCCTATAAGGGTCCCACTCCTATTCATGACAATTATAGTACTCAATTAATTGATGAAAAAATGGATAATCCCAAAATATGGAGGAATGTTCATCACTTGAGAGGTTGGGATAATGGTAGATGAAGTTGCATTCAGTTGTTAGGAGGACCTTTTGTCCTTTTTTTCTCTCTTATGCATTCCTTTCTAGACTCCTTGTGGTTCTGTACTTCTCACCACTCTTTTGATGATACCACCCCTTGTACTTATTTTATTTTATTTTAAGACAATATCAATGATTTTGGGTCACTAAATTATTTCTCTCAGACCATCATTGATGAAATAATATAAATAAAATGATTGTAAATGGTTTTAATAATAATAATAATATTTTGTTTATTAATTTGAAATGGTTTGGAGTCAAAACCCTTAAAAAAAACTCATTTTTAAATAATTTTAGGGGGAATCCCATTACATGACTCAAAGTCTTAGTGGCTTAAAATCACAATACATAGCCCAAAGGCCCATCATTTTGATGACTTAAAGTCCCTATGTTGCATCAACATCACTGCCCGCATCACCAAATTTCATTATCACACACACACATCACTTATTGTACCATAATCTTTATCTGTCCCTTCTTTCATCCTTGAATGCATCACAAATCCCCCTGATGAATTTTCATGATTTAATCCCAGGACAACTAGATGATGAGCTCAGTAGTGAGTACCACTCAAGCATAGATCAGTCCACACAATAATTTTTATTAATGATAATAAAGATAATTATTAAATGTATCTGTAATGATAATAATGAGTAATTTAGTTATTAATAAATATAGTTGATATTTTTCATTAAAATGAGAAGTAACTATTTTTTTATAGTATAATAAAATGTAATTTTTATTAATAAAAATGTTAATTATTAAATATAATTAATAATTTAATATATATCATTATTCTTAGAAAATAATTATAATTAAATAATGATAATTTGGTTTAAAAATAATAATAATAATTCTTTATTAATTCTAATAATTATAGTTTATTAGTTTCATTAATAAAAATTATTATTATTACTAGTGAAATTTAATCAATATTTTTGATTATTATTAATTATAATTATAATTATTTGTTTTTTTTAACCAAGAATTACTATTATTGTTATTATTATTATTCTTGTTATTGTTAAATGTTAATATTATTTTTAGACTATTTTTTTATAAATAAATAATTATAATATATTATTGATTATTTTATATAATGATGATGAATATGATGATGATTGTTTATTAACTATGATAATGATACTTATTACATATAATAATAATGATGATTAATAGCTATTGGAACCTCTTTGAAAATGGTGGACAATGTTAGAAGTGTTTGACTATCCAAAGGGAATATACTTTGTGTTGTTTATATTTCCAATTAATGAATAAGTATGAATCATTCATGTGACATAAGATGATTGAAAGTGAAAGGAATGAGTGAAAAGATGAAAATATGATATTTAGTAAAGGAAGGTTTAACTACACCATGGTAGTGACCATTTTGGTGGCCATGAATTTGCGTGAGTTAACAATTAAAATAATTTAAAACTACTATCTACAATAGTTCAAAGAACCATGTAATCAATAATGAAATCATTTTATTGAGGCATGATATATTTTGTGGTTTTAGGTGTTTTAATGATGAGTAGTTAAAAACTCTCAATTTGAGATGAATTAATTATCCAAACAATTTTTGGAGTTGGATGTAATATAGGAGTGTAACATACTATTACTATTTTTAGGTAATAATAAACCCCTATTTTTACCAATATTTTGTTGGGTTTCATTTGGGGTTGTTTTAAGTTAAAATTTTAAAAGTTTTAAAAATTTTAAGCTAGTGCACGGTTGGGGCACAGTTTTCCCAAACTATGCATCCTATCAAGAAAAAACATGAAAACCCAGGTAGTGGGTGTTTTCAAAATTGGTTCACAGTTTATCAGATTGTTCACCCTATCAGGATAAATCGTGCAGCTCAGTTAAAAGGTTGCACGTCCGGACAACACAGTTTGGTCTAACCGTTCAGATCTAGCCTCCTAACCGTGTATGGATTTTAATTAATCCAAAAAATATTATTTTAAAATCCAAAAACCCCCATTTAATGCGACAAATTAACCTATAATGACCCCATATAATTTCTTATTCCTCGAGATAATCTAAGAGTAGTTATTATCCCTTCAGATCATTCCCAGAAGTGTTTTGAAGCTTGAGGAACATCATCCAATCTCCTCCCGATTAGTCTCATCACCATGTTCTCTATATCCCTCTATCTATCTTATCCTCCCTAGAGTTATTTGAATAACTATGTTTATTTCTAAATATAATACCCACTATTTTGAGATCATAAACCTAGGTTTGATCCTTGTTTCTTGGATTCCATGTTTGTCGTTCTTCATTGAAAAAACCTGATTAGGGTTTGGCATTGTCTGATTCGTTGATGCTGAGGTAGGTGGTTTCATCATGATTCCAAATTATTTTTAACTATAAATTAATTTATTTAAATTCAATGGTTTTATTTAAATTAAATTTATTAAATTTAATTGGTTTTCTTTCAATTGTTTTTCTAGGAAAACTCAATTCCACAGAATTGGGGTTTCAAAATTAGATTTCAGAATGTAATTAGGAAAAACCCAATTCCAATGAATTGGGGTGTGTTTATGGAATATTTTGAAATTAAATTTTTTTTAATTTATATTATTGAATTATATTGATGGAAAAATTATGAAAACCCGAATTCCATTTAATTGGGGGTTTGTTTGGATATTTATGGAAATTGTTTGAAATTATATTGTTGAATATAATTCTGAAAGTGAATTGAAAAATTGAATTTTGAATTGGTTTCAAATTACATTTTTTGGAAATTGGATTAATGTGGTTTTTATAGAAAACTTAGGGTTTTATCTTTAAAAATACAAGTTTTCGATTAAATACCCATTTTTGTTTTTAAATTGAAATTTTCATTTTGAAATAGTGGAATAAGATTTAGTTGTATTTTAATTTTTCTTACAAAACATTTCTCATCATTTAATTGTATTAGAGAATATACTAGCCTAGTTAGTTAGTGAGTTACTGGGACAAACATACTATGTTGAAATTTCCTTAGTAATATATTTTCACTTTAAAACACTAAAAAAATATTGGTCATCACACCTTACTTCCCCATTGAGTCATGGATGAGTTATCTCTTTCCATTTCCGAGTGATTTGTGTACACATTGTAGTTTATCACATGAGTGATTGAAAATCCCATAACCTAGAACTACCATAACTCTTGGTATATGACCATGTTTCTCAATTGTTTATATATAAGATATAAATGTATGAAATTTTTGTAAACTGTTATACATGGATTCCAATTTATATAAACTATTTTATATAAAAGTGTTTATTTAATTCATTTGTGTAATGCACCATTTGTGAAAGTATTTCCATTAATTGAAATGTAAAGAATGAATTTATAAATTATTTCAATATTTTGAATTGTATTGAATGATTTGTTTAAATATGTTTTTAAAATTTGAAAAATGTTTATTTGAAAATTGAAATCACTTTGTTTGGTTAATTTGACATTGTAATATTATTATAGAATCCTAGATGAGACCCTGTTGGGATTTTATATCATAACCTACTTGCGACTTCAAGTGTTTTTAGATTATTTCTTTCTAGGTTCGAGCTGGGTTAAAGAACCACTTGGAGGTGGTTCTAGAAATTGATCTGTGTACTTGGAGAGTTACATCCATTGGGACTTGGGTTGTTTACCTTCCTATTTTTATGGTGTTTCTCTATAGTACATTGGGTTGTTCATACCCATTTAACCTATGGTACACTTCTCCCTGTGGCTTTTTTTTATATGCATACTATCTTGTTTTTTTTCTTTCATGGTGTTTGTGGAAAAATAGTTCCCACTCTCATTTTTTATGATTCTAGGCTATAGTCGACGTCCCATGGGGATCAGGAACACCTTTCCAGATATGTCAAGACTATCTTAGTTACCATGTTACCTACCAGGTTACCAGGGCAGGCTTGTGAAAAGGTGGAATCAAAGGTCTAGGTTGATATTCTTCTCTTAAAATTAGTATTATTTTTGTAATTATGTTGGGACTTAGAAGGTAGTTGTTATTGAATTCCTAACCACCTCTCACCATAACGAACCTTAAGTCACCAGGGGTGGTTATGGAAAGACGTATTGAGGATTAGTTCTAATTTTTTCCATTATTTTTATTTTTATAGAGTGAAATCCAAATCTTATTGTCTATCTATTGGGATTGTTTTCCCTTGTTTCTATGCTTGAGTTTTAATCTGATGAGCATATGTTTGGGTTCTTAGAGACGCTTCTGGATATAATGGTGAAGTGTGCTAACTTTATACTAGAAGGACCGATCAAGAGACATTGGGACATGATGGTGAAGAAGAAGAAACATGAGGTCTTAGAGTATAAAGTCATCAAGGCTCTTTTCACCGACCAGTTCTATCCAGAGTACATGGTTTTAGACAAGGTTATGATGTTTTTCAAACATGAGAAGGCTAACAATACTGTGACAGAGTATGCAAACTATTTTTCTAAGCTAGTGTAGTTTTGACTTGATATTGTATCAATTGAGAAGATGGAGACTCGATAGTTTGAGTTGGGACTTCGATAGGATATTTTTTATATGGTTTTCTTCCTGAAGCTACCTTCTTATTCTGATGTGTTAGATAGAGCGCTAATGGTTGAAATGGACTTGGATAGAAAGTTAGGGTTATCAGGAGTTTCTTTTTCTCCCAGTGGTATCATCGATTCCTTCAAGGGAAAACATAAGTGTGATGATTATCGTGATGGTTATTGACAGTAGGGTCATTCTAGAACTCCTACGGTGTCTAGAATAAGTCCTTTGGTTTTATACCAATATGGAAATATAGGGAATTGAAAGAGGGTTTGTCGTGGGTCACCCAAGAATTGTTGCTCTTGTGAACGTTCATGACACTTATAGAAATTATTCCATGTATATTCCACTATGTGTAGTAGAATAAGATCATCAAATCCTTCTAAAAATGTGAGGAAATCATATTCTTCAAGTATAAAAGGGTTCCAGCTATAAACATCCATAATGAAGCATCTTCACATAGTGGAAGAGTCTCTAAAGGAAGCATATTTGGGTCTAATGATTATGAGAGGTACTGTAATTATAGATTCATCATTATTTACTTCTTTATTTGATACTTGTGCATATCATTAATTTATTTCCACCTTTATTATTAATATTCTAAACATTCTTATAGATATTTTATCGTATGTCATGGATATTACTACACCCCTTGGTATGAAGAGAGAGCATGGACTCTGTAGTCTCACTGGTGTCTTCTCCCTCTCAAATGTCGAGATTTCTTGGAGTTTTCTAGTTATAGACATGAAACCAATTGATGTTATATTCAATATGGATTATATCATTGCTAATAAATCCCATATTGATTGTTATCTTCAATGACTCTCCTTTACTACACTAAATGTGTGTGCCATGTATTTCTAGGACAATGGGACCCAAGGTCAATCAGGGCCAAACCTTCTTATCCAGAGTTGGGGAAAGTGATATCTATTTTTTCCTTTGATCTTGAGGGTGAATCTTTGAGTAGTGATCTATTGCTTATGGTCTTTGAGTTTCCTGATTTGTTTCCTTCTGAATTATCTGGTCTTCCACTGGTATGGGAGGTATAGTTTTTTATTGACTTAGTTCCTGGTACTCCACTAGTTTCTATTCCTTATTACCGCATGGAACCAACTGATATAAAAGTGTTTAATTATTAGTTGGATGATCTTATAGAGAAACGATTTATATGATCGAGTGTGTCACCTTGGGTAGTTCATATTCTCATTGATAAGAAGAATAATGGTTCACTGCTCATTTTTGTTGATTATCCAAATGTCAATCGAGTTAACATAAAGAAAAATTATCTGTTTCCATGGATTGATGATCTTTTTGATCAATTGAAATGGGATAAGTGGTTCTCCAAGATTGATATTTGGTTTGGATAACATCAATTAAGGATAAAAGAATATGAAATTTCGAAAACTGCCTTTCCGAGAAGGTATGGACATTATGATTACGTTTTCATGCCCTTTGGTCTAACCAATTATCCTATAGTCTTTATGTCTTCAATGAATAGAATTTTCCATGAGTATCTTGATTACTTAATTCTAGTCTATTTGGATAACATCCTCATTTACTCAAATTTTGAGGAGAATCATGTGAATCCTCTAATAAAAGTTCTAATTTTATTGAGAAATCATCAACATTATGCCAAGCTTTCGAAATGTTATTTATAGATTCAAGAAGTGAAGTTCTTGGGACATGTGTTATTGGAACATGAGATATCAGTTAATCTTGATATGGTGAAATATATTATGACATGGGAACAACCACATAATGTTTTTAAGATTTATAGATTCTTGGGTCTAGTTGGGTATTATTGTTGGTTTTTTAAGGACTTATCCAAGTTGGATACTCTAATGAAATCCCTAACTCGGAAGGGAGTACATTTCACTTGGGATGAAAATTTTTGGAGTTCTTCTTTTCAGATGAAACATATTTTGACTAATGCATTAGTGTTGAATCTTTCAGAGGACAAGCAGGGATATTTGGTCTTATGTGATCCATGGGGTTCAGGTTTGGGCTTTTTTTCTAATGCATAGTTATCATGTTGTTTCTTGTGGCTCTCAACATATTAGGACCCATGAGAAAAATTATCCAACCCATGACCTTGAACTTTAATTTGTGATTCACGAGCTTAAGAGTTGGAAACATTACCTTTATAGAGAATGGTTTACCATGTATTCAAGCCACAAGATCTTTATTTATATCTTCTCTCAAAAATATTTGAAACTTCACCAAAGGAATTGGGTTGAATACCTACACTCTTTCTATTTTGACGTCACCTATACCCTAAGGAAAGTTAATTTTATCATAGATGATATAACCAAGAAACCTCTAACCCTGGACATGAAAGAATCTTTGGAAGAGTGGATTTTTATGTATTTCATTGTACAGTTTCATACTAGAGTCCAGGAATAAATGACAGAGGGTTCTTTGGCCAGTGTTCAGTTGACATCCACTCTTCTTGAGATTATTCTCTAGGAGAAGTATCCTAACAATGAGTTATGTAGCATTAGATTCTCTCTTTATAGTGGGGATACCATTGTAGAGTGGTTAATCTCTAAAGAGGTAATTTTGGGCTATTAGAATCACTTTTTTGTTCCATTAGCAGTAAGGAAATATGTGATGGTAGATTTCTATAATTACCAATGGGAAGTGTACCTAGGAACTAAAATGTTGTTCTATGACATGTAGTGTTGATTCTGGTGGCCAAGTATGAGATGGTAAATTTTAGAATTTTTATCTCATTGTTACATATGCAAATCGGTAATGGATGAGCACAAAAAACTGTAGGGTTTGGTTCAACCACTTCTAGTTCTTACTTGTATGTGGGATGAGATTTCTATGGACTTTAGGGCTGGGTTTCTATGTAACCAGAGAAAAAATAATGCGATATGGGTTGTGATTGGTAGGATGAACAAGTTAGAGAAATTTATACCCATTCATGATGAAACCAAAGTTATGGAATTGGGAAATCTATATGTGAAAGATATTATTCTTTTTTACAGTGTTTTGTATGCTATAGACTCTGATAGGTATCCTCGGTTTACTTCTAATTTTTAGATAGGCCTTCAGGAGGTACTCTTATGTTCTCCACTATGGTGGAGCATGGGATGATCATTTGGGGCTAGTTAATTTTTATTATAACAATTGTTTCTAGTACACGATCCGAATGGATCCTTTTGAGGCCTTTAATGCTTGGCCTTACAGATCTCCGTTGTGTTTGTCAGAGTTTTTGGAAAGTTCCATGGTTGGAACAAGATTGGTTAAAGAGACGAAAACAAAGATTCATTTGATCTATCAGATAATTTTGACGACACATATCTAATATAGTCATAGGATGATCATCATCACAAACTGTTTGAATTCTCAGTTAGTGACCAGATATTCTTGAATGTTTTACCTCAGTTGGGTCATCGATGAAATGGGAGGAAAGAGAAAAATGTTCCTCATTTTGTGGTAACTTTTGAGGTTTTTGAGAGTGTGGGGAAATTTTCTTATCATTTATCACTTCCACCATAGCTAAAGTTAATAAATAACATGTTCCATGTATCTTAGCAATAAAAGTATCTATCTAATCCATCCCATGTTCTGAGTTGGCGTGATATTGAAGTTGAACTCAATTTATCAGTGACTGAATGTATAGTAAGGATAATTTATTTTGAAACCAAGGTACTTAAAGGGAGGAATATACCTTTGGTTTTAATGAAATGGAATAACGGTTCTAATAATGATGAGACATGGGAGAGGGAGGTATTTATTAGAGATTAGTGACCTCATCTTTTTTGGAATAGAATATTTTGAGTAGGATTTCTGGGGATAGAAAGTTTATATGGTGGGGAGGTTGTAATATCATATTACTATTTTCAATTAATACTAAACCCCTATTTTTACTAGGATTTGGTTGGTTTTTTTGGTGGGTTTTGGGTAAAAATTTTAAAATTTTAAAATTTATGGGCTAATGCATGATGGGTGTACGATTTTCCCAAACCATGCACCTTTTCAATCCGATCCTTGAAAACTTAGAAAGTGTGGTTTCATTTTTGGTTCATGTTTTATTAGACCATGAACCCTATTAGGAGATATCATGCATCCCATTTAAAGTGGAACACATCTAGGCCGAACGGTTTGATCTAACCATGTAGATCTTCCCAGATAATCATGTGAAACTTTTAATTAATACAAAAATCCTATTTTAATATCCCAAACCACAATTTTTTGTTCCAGATGAACCTATCATGACCCCATATGATTTATTATTCCTTAGGAGCACCCAAGAGTAGTTATTGGCCCCTCAGACCCCTCTTGAAAGTGATTCAAATCTTGAGGAACACCATTCGATCTATTCCTAGTTAGTATCTTCACTACGTTCTCTATCTCCCACTATCTCTCTTATCATCCAAAGGTTTTTATGGATCCCCTTTTTGCATTTTGGACCTAATTCCATAGGTTTTTGGATCCTAAACCGAAGTTTGATCTATGTTTCCCAGATTCTATGATCACCATTCTTTATTGAAAAATCTCGATTAGGGTTTGGTGTTGCGAGATTTGTTGATCCCGAGGTAGGTGGTTCTGTCATGATTCCCAATTGTTTTTAACCCAAAATTTATTTATTTAATTGTAAAAGTTTTATTTATATGTAATTTTTTGAATATAATTGGTTTTCTTTCAATTGGTTTGTTAAAAAAACCCAATTCCACTGAATTGGTGTTTTAAAATAGGATTTAGGAATGAAATTGGGAAAACCTCCAATTCCATTAAATTAGGGTGTTTTTATAAAAATTTGTGAAATTTAAATTTTTTAATTTATATTGCTGAATGATTTTGATGGAATTTTTTTGAAAAACCCCAATTCCATTGAATTTGGGGTTTGTTGTGAAATTCTTTGAAATAATTTGAAATTAAATTATTGAATTTAAATGTGAAATTGATTTTTGAAATTGAATTATGAATTGATTTAAAATTACAATTTGTGAAAAAATACATAATATGGTTTTGATATAATCCTTAGGGTTTTATCTTGTAAAATGAATGTTTTTTTTATTAAACACACATTTTGGTTTTTAAATGGAAATTGGAATTTTGAAATGCGGGAATGAGATTTAATTTTATTTTAAGGTTGCTTAAAATAAATTGACCATAATTTAATTGTACTAGAGCACCTGAAAGACTAGGTAGTAAGTGAGTTATTAGAAATAACATGCTATATTTGAATTTTGTTAGTATTGGAATGATTCTTTACAACACTAAAAAAATATTGGTCATCACATCTTACTTCCCCATTGGGACATGGATGAGTTCTATATAGCCATTTCTGAGGAATGTGAATACATATTTCAGTTTATCACATGAGTGTGTGAGGATCCCATAGCCTGGAACTTTCCCACCTCTTGGAATATGACCATGTTTCTTACTTGTTTATATATGATATATAAATGTATGACATTGTTGTAAACTATTATATAAGCCTTCTTATTTATATAAACTCTTTCATATGATTTTTTTTAAGAAATTTGTATAAATCCCTATTTGTGATTGTATTTCAATCAATTGAAAAACTTATCTTGGATTTCAAAAGTATTTCCATCTTTTTAATTGTGTAGAATGAATTTTTTAAATATTATTTTGAAATGAAAAAAACTATTTATTTGAAAATTTAAATAACATTATTTGGTTAATTTGATATTGTTATCTTTTTATAGAATCCATGGTGAGACCCTACTAGGATTTCATCTCTCACCCTACCTATGCCTTTGGGTTTTTGTAGATTATCTCCTTACAGGTTCGAGTAGGGGTAAAGTACCACTTAGATATGGTTCTAGATATTGTTCTATGGACATGGAGAGTTGCATATGTTGGGACTTGGGATATTTAACTTCTTGTTTTTATGGTACTTTGTTGTAGTACGTTGAGTTTTTTATACCCATTTGACTTCTAGTACCCTTATTCCTTTGGAGTTATTCTTATATGGATAGTGTTTTGTTTGTCTTTATACTACGATGTTTGTGGAAAAATAATTCCCACTCTCATTTTGTATGATTCTAGGTTCTAGTATCAAACCCATGGGGATTGAGAATTACCTTTGGTCCATTTCAGGACTCTCTCAGTTATCGGGTTATTGGGGTACTCAGGCTGGTTCATGATAGGATAAATTTTGTATTGGTATTATCTAAAATGAATTGTAATAAAAAAATTCCTTAAAAGAAGGAATTTACAAAAACATGGTTTGATATATTCGCTATATAAAATAACATGATAAGACTATAATATCATCGTGAAATAAATTTCAAATTGGAGATTAAATAAATTCCATATGGAATTTAGGAGGACCATGTCATGAAAATTAAACATTTTGATGTAAAATGGATTGAGAAACCATGGGAAATAATGTATTTTTATAAAGAATGAAACACGTAAAAGTTGATCAATTAAACTATATCATGGCCACCCAAACCACATAATGGTATAATTGTTATGAAAAATATAAATATATGGAAATGATCAATATTTTAAGAAATATAGATATTAAAACTCAAGGAATTTAGATCCAAAGCATTGAAAAATACAGGCACACATACAATGGTATATAACCATGTCACGGTTTTAGAGATATTGATATAAATTAAACATTTAAAACTAATTTATGTTTTCAAAATTTGGATATAATTTTGGGTGATTTTTTTTATTTTTTTTATTTTTTTTAAATACCCTTTAATGGGAAATATATATGGAAACAAGATAGATAATATGAGGTTTATCTTAGAAAAATTAAAGGATCTTGAATCTTAAATACTAATGGTATTCACTTCATGAAGGATACACATACAAAGAGGAAAAAATAAATATATAGAGATTAAGTTATTTACACAAGTCCTTTCCATTAAAAATTAATGATCTGGATTATATAATGAGATGGACACAATTTTCATGATGAAACATAATATAAGATATAGATTAATCTGGTTTAGTGTATATTTTATAAGTGTTATATAATTTTAGTGATCCATGAGTCAATTTATGTTGTTAAAATTTTCTCAAAATAGTGCATGGAGATATATAAAGAGGGATTCTGACAAAAACATGTAAGTGAACCATTCATAAATCTTGAATTCACTCAATATTATATTAGTGAATCTTTGATACACTAACACATTGTCCTATTTATACTCCACAAATATAGATTGTAAGTTCAATGAAGTAAACACCCTTATGTTTATATGTTTTAATTTATTTTAGATCTATAATATTATTAACTAGTATTAATGATATTTTATTTTTCCCTTATAACATGGGAATAATATCCAAATGAAAGATTTTGGGGAAAATTATTCACACCCTAATTCACCCCCTATGAGGGTGTTTGGGGCCCTAATGTTTATAAGAACTTGTATCAAATACCAAATGTTAAAAAATGGAAAATCTATCTTTAAAGATGTATCAAAATTTATATTTTGGTAAATATAAAATTTATTTTTGTATTTTATGGGATTAATTATTATATAAAGAAGAACATGATGAGAGAACACCTTTTATCTCTCAGATTAAATGTTTTATGATAAAACATTCATTCAATTTCGAATAGTGATCAAATGAATAAGTCATTGAATGAACCAAACTAAAATATATATAATGTTAATTTAATGGATTGAAATGATTTATTATAAGAACTTAAAAGTCATTTCTACCTGAAGGTGATGATTATTTACTTTCTTTAAAGATATATTTGAAAAACATTCCAATTTCTATGAAATATATAAAAAAGATAAAGGAGTACAAACTACAAGTCTTATGAAACATGTTTTAATGCTTTAGGATATTCTATAACAAATTAATTGATGAATTATTTAATCAAAATATTGATGTGATTGGATAAATGTAAAGACTTTTACAAAAGATTGATGTTATGGATGTTATGAAGAAGATATCGAGGAGAGTTCCACCTTTGTAAAATGAAAAGGTCTCAGTTCATGAAGAATATTTTCTTACATAACCATCCTTTAATAATGTACATTGGTGTATATTGGTATATTATATGAGGGATAAATATAAATGGTTTTCAATCCATTCATATAAATATCATTGATTATTTGAAGTTAGATATTGAATAGAAGGATAAGTTAATTGATGAAACAAATGATTTCATTAAAGAATGGATTAAGAGGATTTAATCCCATGAACAAGAGGTTGAAATTTTGAATAAAAAATCTATAAATGATGGAATATTTGGAAAAATTGAGGTTAAGTTGATTTTTTGTAGTTATAATGGTGATTTGGATAATGGTAAATACCAAAAAAGTCGTAAGATAGTTTTAGCATGGGGTTATGAAAGAAATGGACCTTCACTATGGATGAAATTTTTATTAGACATAAAATTAAAGTATATAAGGATCAAATAGTGAAGATTATTTCGTTATATTAAATAATGAAATGAAAGTAAAATATTTCAAAATATTCTCAAATAAAAACATCAAGAGTATTCTAAATAATTTAATATTAATCAGATATAAATGTGGAGAAAAATTGAGAATCCTTTTCCATTAATAAAGTTACTATTTTATAGATAATTAGGTTATGTAATGGAATAGATAAAAGTTTAATGAAATTAAATTTTATATAAAGAAACTAGAATCAAGTCAGTTCGAACAAGGACCTATCATATACAATAAAAAAGAAAATAATTAATGATATTTTTTTAATTATAACAATGGCCATAAGGCATTTAATTATAGAAGAAATATGTACAAAACCTACTCTTTAAAATCATTAATAAAGGTGAAATAAAGGATATTAATTTTAATCCATTACTGAATAAATTCTCATTAATTGAAGAGAAATACATTACCAAACATATGGTAAAAAATAAGGTAAGATCCAAACATGACTCAAATCCTTATGGTATTTTTAGGAAATAAAAATAATAATAAAAATGAAAACTTGGTTAATATTTCCTTAAATTAAGTTAAAAAATAGTATCAAGAGGATCCTTAGTAGTGGGTGTTTGTCTCATATGATTGTAAATGGATTCTTTTTTAAAACATGAATATTTTTATGATATAATGGCTTTATTTGGATACAATGGATCATTGAAATTCAAAGGTAGTAGTAAGAAAAGGATAACTATAGAAGAGTTGAAGAATATAGATTTAATCATTATGGATGGAATTCATTATAAACTCATAGGTGAAATTTAATTTTGCAGATATAAGCACGATGTTTGAGTCTATAAGAGGGATTTCTTGATTAAACATAAGAGTGGTGATTCTTCTATCTATGTAAAAAAAACCAATGGAAATCTATTTCAAGTGGATAGTAAGGAAACACATGTTTCATCACTATTTAAGAGAAAAATAATTTAGGAATGAAAATATTAGAATAATACATCAATAATGAATGGAAAATATCTCAAATATTGAGGTAATAGTTGTTATTTATATTAAAAAAATTGAATTATAGAAATAATGTGATGATTTTATAAATGGAAATATGATTTCAATCCCAATAAACTAAATTACAAGAGATATTTTCACTTATTGACTTGTTGCACACCAATTTTTTTAACCCCATAAAACAAAGGTGACCAAAGTTAATTGGTATTACATTATATTTATCAATTATCATATTATGGTATATTTTATCATTATTATACACTTTAATAGGGAGGAAATCAATGGAAAGACCAATGTTCGTATAGATTGTTTTTGAGAAGAAATGTGAATTTTTAGTTGTGGATATGTATGGGGGTAAAATTGTAATTTAACCTAGAAAAAAACCTCATAACTATTTTTTGGCCCTTCTATTGGTTTTGGAATTGGGTGTTCACACTAGGGCAGGAATTTGGCGTGATTCCTAGGTAGTAGTATTTTTTAAAATATATTAATATTTGTGAATTAAATATTAATTATTCCACATGAAAAACACTAATATATCATAAAAAACTATCAAAATGAAATTTTTCATCCAATATTGAGTTTGGAATAGGGTTTTTTTTCTATGTGAGGTGAAACTCACTTTATGTTTTGGGACATGGGTTGAGCTATTTAAGATGGTGCTTTATTTTATATTTAATTTTTATTTTATTTAATTTTTCATTTGTTTCCCTTTTTTAATTTCCTTCTTATACATAAATTTCCTGATCTCTTCCCCTTAAAGTGGCCAAAATGAGAGGAAATGGGTATAGGGGTGTCACCATCTTCATTCAAGGAGGTCAATCTTTCCCAAATTGATGTGTGGTGTCTGCATGGCATGGATCCAAGGGAGAAGCTATTGTTTTTTTCACTATATTGTTGGATATATTTTATTTTACTACCATTTACCACTTTTAATTCATATTATTTAGTTTTGAAATCCATATATTAGTTTTTGAGAACCCTTTGAGGGTCATTTTGGGATGATTTTTGAAAAACATGGTTTTTGGTTGATTGTAAGTGGTTTTCAGTTCGGGAAAACCTAATCACACGATGTGTATTTCAAGAAAACAAATATTTTGTTCTTCATTTTGGGAAAGTGGTGGATGAAAATACTATGAAACATGTAGTCATTATAGACACACTATGTAGGATCACTCTAGGTGTGGTCGAGTGCTCATCTAGGACCCTTGTAAAGTGTACAACCAAGTTCTCTATGATGTGTTTTTCTAGAGGCTATGTGAATTACTTAGTCAGTGCCTTTTATGGGTTATAGTCCACGAACCTCTAAGAAATTCCATGTAATTAGGGCTTATACTCAAAGTACAACTGAGATAGATGCACATAGGATTGTAGTTGATAGTACACATCGTGTAATCTAACATACAAAATGTTAACTATTCTACAAAAGGGGGTTTTTAGTGTTTTTATGCTATGGAGTTGGAAGTGGACATATGTAGAGTATGTTTCAAGTATTGTTTTTTCACATAGAGCATCATTTTAGAACATTTTTGTGTTATGATTGATTTTAATATATGATTTGGGGTGGGAAATATTTTAAAGGGAGGTTATTACAATAATTTTTGGATCTAAAGGACTTATATGGGAGACATGATATGAAACCATTGTGAGTGTTTAGAAAATTAAGTGAGGACTTGTAATAATATGTTCAAGTTCATCGGGTTGAGTTAGCATGGGATTGTCCCTGGGTAGTGGGACTAGGTTATGACTTAACGAAATGGACAGGTTGGGTACGTAAGGACCAACCTTGGATGACTTGGGATAGGAGATGTGAATTGATTTATATTCTTGGAGTGGTTCCAATGGGCCTTACCTTATGAGGTGAGAGATTCCATGTTATAGTTATGATAATGTCAAGGGATGTTGTGCCCTTATCATGATAGTTGTAAAACTTAGAGATGGAATCAAGATCAAGGAAACCGTGTTGAGTGTATGAGTTATAATGATACCTAGAGGGTTTGTCCATAGTGATATGTTGATCCTTGTGAGGGTATATAAATTTATGGGTATAGTTTTTTTGGGTTTTTCCATAGAAACTAAATTAGTGGTTTGAGATAGATATGGCTGTGACAATGATACGTCATGTTTCTATTAGGATAACCTTGTTTATGTGGTATAATTTGGGTGGGATGCATTTATGACTGATATTTATTGAAATAAATGGGATTTCATGGACACGCTCCATGGATTAGTAATTCATGATTGATATATGTGATTTATGAGAGGGACACACTACCCCCAATGTGATATATGAGATGGAAGTACTACCCCTTGTTGTGATATATGAGATTGATGGGTGGTACACACTACCCCTAAGGAGATGCATTTGTGAGATGATCCAATTTGAAGGAACGTCCCCTTTAGTTATCAGTATGATGTGAGATATTACAGTAGGTACACTCTAAATTTGATGATTTGTATATATGAGATGAGTTGGGAGGGATTCACTACCAACCAAGTGATCAATATTCTATTAGATTACTAGGAAACACTATTAGGATAAAATGATTTTCCTGATACTATAGTATTTTCTTATACTCTCTCACAAGAATAGGAAATTGGACTGATATTGGTTGGAATAGTAATATTATTCTCTTCGAGACACTCTTTCACTAGTCAAAGTAGGTTTAGTTCAATCCTGGGTGTCACATCAAAACCCGAGGATAAAATGTGATTTATTTATTTATTTCTGTTTGTTTATTACTCAACTAGGATTTTCATATGAGGTGTTCTTAAACTTTTTATAATAATAGATGACATTAACATAATTTGGGGAATCCAAAAATGAATTTATTTCTCAAACCCTTTACTAGAACCTTAGTGAACGTGTATACCTTATGTATTCTTTTATGATTATGTATGACACCTGTAATGGATCGAACAAAGGCCCAATATTGTTGTGTTTTATGATAAAGATCAAGAAACACAATAGGGATTTAGAGAATGAGATTAAGGTATGGATCAAGGATGGAGTTGGATCCTTGTGTATATTTTTTTTTGTTTATTTTGTATTTTTGAATGGATTGGTGGGTGATCAATGACTATATAATGGCATGACAATATATTTCTATGAATGATTTGTTCCACATGTCCATTTAATATAGCATGTTTTATTTTATTTTTTCTAAAATTCTATTAGGGATGTTTCTTCGATATTTTTTTTATTGTTCACTCTAATATGAGGATATATTCTCCTTAGGGTAACACCTTATATCTCTGGTGCTGGTCGATAGACTCTATTCTATGGGTAGAGAAACTTAGGTCACATGGTGTATCTATTTATTCTTTTTTTACTATTTTTATGAAATAGATAAATATTAAGGATGTTTCAGAGTATGTGATGTATATGAACTGGGGCATCAAAAACTCCTTCTTCAATAATAAGTCTAGTTTTCCCTGAGATATGGAATTTTTATTCTTTTCTCTTCATATTATGGTTGTATGATTTTATTTATGACAATGAAATTGGGTTTTGGATTTATGATTTATTGGTTTTTGGATCATGTACCATAGTTTCAAGAGGAATATTTATGCATTATATTCATCATGTAGGATTGAAATGAAATTTGTGTGCTTATGTTATTTATTTCACTTGAGATAGAGGGTTCAACTATCTAAAGTGTCAAAAAAACTTATATGATGTTTTCTCATATAACATATTGGTGAAATTATATGCAATTAGACCATGGTATATTTTATCTATGATAGGTCATGTATACTATACAACAGTATGATATGTGATGATTACTATATAGAACCATGGTGTAAGGAATGTACATTGAAACATATTATACCATAAGTGGAATCTGATGCCTTCATGATTGACCCCTTGTGGGTTACTATGATATTGTTTTATTATAATAATATATTGAGTAATTTAAAGTGTTATTAATTACTTATATAGTGTTTTCTCATATAGATAAATGGTTTCATTCTTGTAAACTTAACTATGTGACTATGGTATACTCAACATGGATATTTAATATACTAATATATGAGAATGTGATCCTTAGGGGAGTGTCTCTCATATGTGGATTACTAATGGGTATTAGCACACGATTGTGATTCTTGATGGGTTATTCTCAAATATAGATGCCTAGTGGGGATCATGTCCCTGGAGTGGGATGATGGGTTTTCATATGATTCATGATGTACAGATATGAGAACCCAAGAGTGGGTGTTATGATTTGGGTTTCCTTGGGATATCTGAGATGAGAACATAGGGGTTTCCATTGATTCATGAACCATAAGAGATACGAGTTATAATATAGGTGGAAGATCCAAGTTACACTACATTAAATTTAGGATATTGGTTAGTTGGGTATTATAGTTGAAATGTGTCATGATATATGAGAGTAACCCCATAGAAGGGTTATCCTAGTCTTGTGGGTGCCTTAGATGGGGAATCATGGGTAGATGCTTCATGTTATGAGATCAGTGAATGAGAGATTCGACTAAGTATAAGGTATAGGTATGGATATTCATTAGGCTTCTGTGATGTAATAAATTGATGTTCTTTTTGTATAATGTTTTTTTCATAGGGTAGGATTGGTGGGATGTCTAAATTTTTTATTTATTTTCATTCATTTTTAATGGCATGATGAGAGAGTGTGATGACACTAGTGTTATTAAGAATGACACATGATATGGTGGTTGATCGTGTGATTGACTATGGAATTGGTGAAATTTCTTATTTTAAAGAGGAGTTTCAATGGTTCTTCTAGATAGATGATACTTACATGCATCAGGTGCATGGCCAATGGTTTAAGAATGTGAGACTAGGTTTAATGAGATGTATGACTCATAGGAGTGTGATTAAAGATGTGTGATTAGTTGTTATGGGAAAGCACAATCATTGAATTTGGATATGATTGAGGTGGCTTGGTTTGGTTAAACATGGTTTAATTTGAGTTTTGAATTGATGAGTATTCATGGGAGGTCCAAGGGACAATGGTTTTGATAGAATGGTTGTAGAATTAGTTTCCCTGGGATTTAATGATAATGGAGAATGTTTCCACTATGATAATGATGACACCATAGGTGGAATTTTGTCAGGAGATAATAATGGATGATCATGGCTCGGGAAGAGTGACACACATGCAATGATATAACTTATTATGTTGGACCTAAGAGAGTAGTATAAGGAAATGCATTTAGAGGGAAGTTCAACATTTCCCATTAGAAGGTGTGAACCTATTTATGGTTGATAATTTTATGGATTCTAATGGTAAAATTCCTAGTGAGCATGGAATGGTTGTCAATCAATATTTTTTATTAGAACTTGGGTATTTTTGGGATAACCACATCCAATTATTATATGGATTAATGGATAGAGCATGGTCCATGAAGGCCTAGACCTTATGTTGGAGGGTCTACAGTCATGACGAGACCAATTGTTGGATAGTCAAGGTGATATGAACATGTTGGTGTTTATATGTATTGGATTTTTTATGGTTCCTTGGTAAATACCACAATTGAGATTCATATGTGACATAAGATGGATTCCATAAAATTTCATCAAGATTAGGATGGTTTTGACATGATCCGAGGGTGTGTCAGATCACTAGTGCACTGGTTCTTGAGGTGAGAGCATGATGTCCAGTTTGGTTAGTTGATTACCAAATCAAGGAATTTGACTGATTGTCATGTTAGACTTCAGTGTGGGTGATTTGATGATATCTGAATAACTTTAGGAGTTAAGGTATCAGGATCACGTGATGTGATAGTACATCAGTAGTTGAGGCCATTTTTTTCAATATTGGTAAGCCATAAGAGGACTAGAAACTTTTTCCATTCATAACTCAGATTTATGAGATGGAAACCACAAAAAGCATATCGATGGAACACTAGAATTGTGTTCTAGAAGGATAATTTAAGGGTGGGGAGCACAATCACTCAAAATAATCCCATATGAGGTGAGTTTTATATTGGGTGGATTTATATGATTGAGGATACATTTTGTGATTAGAACATGGTGTCTCAGGATAGAAAAAAAAGGGTAAGGATTATCTTAGTGATTTGGTGATAGTAAAGAGTGGTGGATTGAGTTTTGATGACAATTGAGCCTCAGGACAATATTCATGCAATGAATTACCAATCAACATGTTGGGGTATCATGTGATTAGCTGATGATATAAATTGATGATTATGATAACTCATAGTTAATGGTTGAAATGTATTTGAGGATTCTTTGGGATGAGAAGTTTTATGGCGGCGAGGTTGTAAAAAACTACATCGGTACGGGTTATTTTTTAAGAGAAATTTGAATTTTGGTTATGAATTCATATGAGGAGTAAAATGGAATTTTTCCTAATAAAATGATCATAGAACTATTTTTTATTGTTTTTTGGTTTAAAAATAGGGTGTTTAACCTAGGTTTATAATTTGGTGATACTTTTATCCTATGGTATCTTTAAGAATATATTGATATTTATTAATTAAATTTTAATTATTCCATATGATAAAACAATGTTATCTCCAAAATGGACTCCTAGATAGATATTATGGCTTTGAAATTGTGTTTGTAATTAGGGGTTTTTCCAAAGAGTGGAGTAAACTTAATTTTTTAGGAATTTTGTCATGATGTTTAAGTGGGCATTTTCAATTTCTTAAATTTTTCATTTCCTTTTCTTTTTTCTTCCATCCCCTTTTCTTTTTTCTTCCATCCCCTTTTGTTCCATCTTGTATACGTTTTAAGGGAATAAGCTCTCCCATTTTAAGTAGTTTCATTAAGAGGTAAGTGGGAGAGGGGTTCCTTCATCTTTATATTAGGAACTTAATAGTCACTAGATTGAGGTGAAATGGTTGCGTGTCATGGATCTGGGAAAAGTATATAAATTTTTTTCCATAATCTATATCGTTTTTGAGTTTTCCACTATTTTACCCTTATATTATTTTTGTTTTTAAATCCTTATATGAGGCTTTAGGAACCCATTGAGGGTTATTATGCTATAATATTTGGATAAAATGGGGTTTTAGGTGATTTTAAGGGTGTTATACTCAGGATAACCCGATCAAATGGTTTATAATTCAAGAAAACATTATGCATGTTCAACATCTAGTAGAGAGGTGGAATATGAGACTATATGATGTTTAGACCTTATACACTCACTATATATAAAAACATGGGGTGCAGCTGAGTTCTCATCCAGGAACCCTGTGTGGGGGTACATGGCCATGTAGGGTATTTGACCAAAACCAATATAACATACACAATTAGGGATTTGTGGAGTATTTGGAAATAGGTCATGTGAAGTGCATGGTTAGGTACCCTATGTAGGTTACATGCCATGTATCCCTAAACAAATGTCATCTACTTGGGTATTATGCACCAATTCTGGCTAAGATACATTCCTATAGTGAGGTTATTGATAATACACTCCAAGTACACCATGGTACATACCGTGTACTATTCTACTAATGGGTGTTTTTAGTGTTTTGATGCCTTGGTACTAGAATTGGACATCTGGGGAGTTTATTCAGAGTATTTTTTCATGAATACTATGATGGTGAAACATTTTTCGTGTTTTGAGGTCTTTTAGGATACAATTCAGGGAAATAAGGATATAATAGAGATGTTCTTCTTCCAATGAATAGATTCAATGGTCTCCCATGGGAGATGTGAAATGAGAACTATGTGAGAGATGAGAATATTATGGGAGTACACGGTACATGATCTCCAATATCATTTGTTTGAGATAGTGTGAGATTATCCCTGTGTAGTGGGACTAGGTTATGATATGGGAAATTTTATAGGTTGGGTGTATGAGCATCGAACATGGATGACTTGGGATGGGAGATGGGCACTGTGTTTTTTTGATAGTTTTCCCTGTGGGCTTACCCTACGATTCCAAAGTGTCCATGATATAGTTATGATAATGTCAAGGGATGTTATTAACTCAACATGATAGGTGTTGACTTGAAATTTTTGATCAATATTGAGGAACCTATGTTTGGATTCTATGTTTCAATGAGACCTAGGTTATTTCCCTATAGATATGTTGAATCTCATGGGGGTTCATGCAGGTATGGGAATAAAATACTATGAGTTTCACCTTTAAACCCTAATTGGTGGTGTGGACTGACTACGGATATGATGATGACATGTCATGTGCTAGTGAGGCTAACCTTGGTTATGTGGGAAGATTTGGGTTGTACATATTTCCCATTGAGTTGTATTGAAATACGTGGGATTCCTTTTACATACACCTTATATTTTTTCATTTGTTCCTAATATATAAGACAAATTTGATGGACACACTACCCTCTATGTAATATATGAGATATACAGGAGGGACACATTCAACCCAATGTGATATATGAGATGGATTTTAGGGACACACTACCCCCAGAGAAGATATATATGTGAGATGATCTGGGAGGGATGCACTATAACTTAAGTGATCAGTATACCATGAGATGTTATAAGAGGGACACACTACTCTCATTTGATATATATACATGAGGTGATTCATGAGGGACCCACTTCCAATGGAGCTATCGAAACGCTACTGCATCCATAGGACTTTCTCTTAGGATCTTCATTTGAGCCTTATATGTTGGTATTTCCTTGGAATTTCTCTTATAAATCTTCCATGGGCCTAATATTGGTTGGAATAATTATGTGATTTGATCAGAGACACTTTTAAATTAGATGAAGGAAGTTTGGGTATATCTAGTGTCACATTAGAACCTAAGGATCAACATTGATTTTTAATTTAGTTATTTCTCTTCTAGGTTGGGTATATCATGTGTGAATACACTTTTGAATAAATAATATTATAGGTACACTATTGGGGGTGTCATCCTAGTAATTTATTTCTCACCCCCAACATGAGAACCTTGATGTGTGTGTAAACCTTATGTATACTTTTAGGATTGATCACGGGATGTATTGTGGACTGGTTAGAGGCCTAGTGTTTCAGTGTCCCATGATCTGGTTGGAGTAACTCATAATTGATTTGGAGACTGGATTTATGTTATGGATTGGGTATGGAAATAAATCCTAGTGTATATTTGTTTTCCTTTTTTTCTTCTGTATATGTGATCATCCTAGTGTGTGATTTGTATTTTTATGCTACATGATTGTGGGTTTATATAAATTTTTTCTTCTTCATGTTAGTTTCATATAACATGTTCTATTTTACTTCTTATATATACTTTGACTATTATTGTGGATTTTTATCGGTTATTTTTATGTCATTTTACAATCTGAAATAGTGGTAGAGTCTCCCCAATCCAACATCCTAGGTCCCTATTTATAGTTAGGAACCTCTGTTGCATACAGAGGCATGCCTAAGTTCACGTGGAAACCAAATATTGTTATTGTAATGAGTGAATCGATAAAGGTATGTTATAATGGATAAAAATAAAAGATATTTGTGGCTAACTGAAAATTGATGCGGCAAGATGATCAAAACCATCTAATTAGAAAAATATAAGGATTTCCTGTTAATTTTAGTTAAAAACTATTTGGTGACACATTGAATCAAATGTGAGGTATCATCATTAAGAACTCTAAAGTAAAATAGAGTGTAAAAATAAATATATCCCATGATAAATAAAATGAAAACTACTTTTCTCATTTATATTGGCCTATAAAGTCACTATTGGAAGTATATAGTGTAATTAATGGTTTTTATTCAAAATAGGGATCTACATAGTCCAAGAAATAAGGTGATTCCATATTAAATGTGTTATGAAATTGAACCCACTTCAAAAAAAATCAAAGTATTTATAATAAAATCCTCCATCTATAACAAATAATGCATAAAGATAAAATATGAACATATGATGGATGAAGGTATATTTTATGGTTATTACTCTAAAGGAAATGCTTAAAAATGATCCAAAAAAGGAAAAACTAAATAATTTAAATTAATGATGTGAAGGTGATCAAAGATAAATTTGGAAATATCTAATGTGGATCCTAAAATTAAATAAATCAATTAAGATAAGGATTATCATGAATCTATAGTAAACATTGCACATAACATAAGAAGGATTTAAGAATTTAACATGGAGATATAGATATAATTAAAGTAACTCATTAAATGACTAAAATATGTGGGAATAGGGGAATAACAAAGGTTAATGACATAAGAATCTTGAGTGAAAGAGAAACACATACACAAACCTATATAATAAAAAACATGAGAAAACCGATATTCTTTCATAGGTAGAGAGAAAATCATTTGACAAACTAGGAAATGAGTAATCATGTGTTATTTCCTTAAAAGTGTAATTTTATCCAATTGAAAAGAATAAGATATTAAATATTTTGAATAAATTATACAATCATAATTTCATCATGAAAAAATGGGAGCTCAAGAAATACATAATGTACATAAAAATGGAAATAAAATATTAATGGGATTATTTGCAATGGGTATTAATAAATTTAGGGTTTATATGTGGATGATAATTGTTTAATGGTTGAAATTATCAAATAAATTCACTTATTATTATTGGTGGAAATAAAAAATATAATTAAAATATACTAAAAGGATATAAATATTGAATTTTTTAATGTAGTACCAATGGATATGGAATGTATTTAATATTCATATGTATTTTAATTTAATAAGGATGATAACCAGGTACACATCTAAAGAAGTATTTGAATGGATTAAAATAATTACCAAGAGCATGTTATACTTGATTAAAAAAATTAGAAGTAGAAACTATAATTCAAAAAATGTGGAATTGAATATAATTTATATGTGAAAAGATTTTATGAATAATTGTTTATAATAATCATTTTTTTAAGATATCATATTTAGAAATATGAAATACTAATCTAGTGAATAGTTTAATAACTTCATGAATTTTGAGTTTGAAATCGGTTGACTAGAGAAATCACTCACTTTCTAGGATTAGAATAAAATGAACAAGGTAAGTGTGCATTTATCTCTCCTATTAAGTATACAAATTCATTATTAAAGAAGTTAAAATTTAATGATAGTAAGATAATTTTTTTAAGTATCTAGGTGCAACAAAATCAGAAGAAAAAACATCACATATAATAGTTTTCCATCTAAAATTGATGAAATTGGACTGAATACTTTAATGGGATCATTAAATGTAATTAATAATTTCTTATTTAAATAAAATAAATGTCTAAATTATTTTATTATTAGTTTTATTCCCATTCATTTTTGACACCACTTACCCGATTATTGATCTTTTTATATTGTCATAACTTCAATAATCCAAATGATATTTCCTTTAGAGATATCTAAATTTGTACCATGAAGCTTCAAACATCATCCTTGTTATCTTAGGTGTAACATAAATTCCCAAATAACTAAGTTAATAACCAAAATGAAGCATAATGTTACCTCAAGTGCACATCCCCATAAGTTATAGGCTAATGACTACCAACAAGGGTCTATGGTGGAACTATATGGATACTATACCATCAAGTAAATACAACCCTAAAATATAGTGAAAGTTGCATATAATCAGTCAATATAGAAAAATAGGATAAAAGAAGCCCCAATTCTTAATACCCAATGTTAATAAAGAACATACCACATTCTATAAAAGAATGAGATATCTAAATTTCACACAAGTTAGGATGACACCATTATGATATCCCATATAAAAATCATATAAAACCTAGTTAAAAACAAAAAATAACCATTACCTCATCATAAGTACCAACCAAGTCCCATATCTTAACTCTGTGTAAGCTATCCGACTCAACACCTAGCATTGGACCTCTTCCCTACTTGTGAGGGAAATCATGCGATCTGCTTGGGTACCAAAGTGTCAGGGCTGCCCAAGAAATGTCTGAGTATAGATTTGTAGGCAACCATTAATATTTAAACTAACATAAATAGTTTATATAGTGTATAATAAATGTGATATGATTATAAAAAATAAATAAATAACTGTAAACATAATACCTGTCATGACCATGGGTGCTGCCTGAGCAACCCAAGAGTGATCATAATGTCTTCAACCAATATCAATATGTATTTGAACATGCTACAAGGAAACTAAAAGAATATGATGTCTCAATCCATATCATATAACATATCATCTCAATATAGGTATTCACCACATCTATATGCATCACGTCCAACCCACACAATCACAAACACCTTGGGAAGAAACACATCCAACCCACTTCACACAACCAAAAATGTACCAATAATCATCGAGAAGTATCATGTCCAACCTATAAAATAACAACAACCTCTGGAGGAATAATTCCTAACCATCATAACACATATAAATCTATATCAATAATACTTTAGAGGCATCATGTCCAACCTTTAACACCAAAACACCTCTAAATGCATCACATCCAACCCACATCACACATCTTACTCTATAACATAAATTCCCAAGAGGCATCATGTTCAAATCCAATTATAGACTATTCCATAATAATACCTCAATTTATGGTCTTCCTAAAAACCCACCCATATCAAAATCTTAGTATGATTATCTTGCCTCCCAACCCATAGCATAATAAAATTTGTATCATCACAATATGTCCTTAGGTGGCATGAATTACCAAACCATAACACATATCAATTCATAGTCACTTATCACAAATAGTCAACATGAATTCTGAACCCTAAAATACCCTAAATAAAAATTGGTAGGGCACTAAAATCATCCCTTAATCACATACATGGTTGGAATGATCACCCACCCCATGTCACAACAGTCATTCCATTATAACTCACATGTCTATGGTTGGCATGAACATCGGACCATATCCAAAAAACTCATTCCAACCCATTACACATGTTATTGGTTGGTATTAACACCTAACATATTTCTTATATTTCAAATAATCAAAAAGTAGGGAGTAAATAAGAAAAAAATACATTTCATAATTTATATTTTAAATAAAAATACTTATAACATGTTAATGATTAAAAAATAGAATCCAAGGTCAAAGGGTTGGAAAAATTCCCAAAATTAGTTGAAATTTCCAATATGTTCGCCACGCTTACATAACCAACCCCTTTATGAATCCCATTACATTATAGTAATACCCCATGAAATCTATATATTCATTATTCCTTCAGTTTTTATAATAAGACCAAGGCTTCTACATGGTCCACTAAGACACATCACAATCAATACACACCTCATTGGATCCATTAGTACATTTATAAATACTAGAGTCTAGGACCATCTCTTAAAGGGTATAACACCCATCAAACACAACCTAACTCACATTATGAACTAAAGAAATGAATTATTCACAAAATCTATTAAAATAATATAATGTGTGAGATAACATCCATCCCACCCCCAAATTCCCTCTAGGACAGTCCACTCTGGACCAACCTATATATAGTAGTCCATACCAAGGTATCCCCATCCATAACACATTTACTGAGGGGATAGGAATTCTCAACCCATATACCATCAAAAAAATACAAAATCTTTCAAGGTAATGTAATCATTCCATTATTTTTTAATTCACTAAGGTAAATCCCTCTTGGATTACCTTTCTCACATCTAGAATCAAGTTAATGAACTTTGGTGACCGAGGCATAATGGTTTACCAATGAATGGGTTTTTATGGACTTAGTATACTCATTAAATTTTATATGGTTTAAGGGAAGTAAATAAATTATTTTAGGTAGATTTCACATAAGTAGAAACACCAAATATCACATGTCACATGAAATAATTGTATAAACCATCATGTAAAATAACTAGGGACCACCTACCTTAAGTAAAAAAGTTATTACATTAGAAAAAATCAACCAACACCATAAAAAAAGATAAACTAGTCCCTATATACCAATACAAGTCCCTAATTTTATTAAATATATGTGAAATTAATTATAAAACAATTATAATTAATCATCATAATTAATTACCAATTAATTATATAATTAATTATTTTTGAATAAATGAAGAATAACTCATTATGAAATATCATACAAACTAAACCATGATAAATAGTATGAGACCCACCCTTAACATCCAACCATACCTATAGCACAAAAAATACCTAAAATCACATCTCAATTCATCCATAAATTTCATACAATTAAAAATAAGTCCATAAATAATTTAATACAGTGACATATCTTAAGTGAAATGACATAAGAGTATATAGTCTCTTTAATATCCTAATTCAATTTTTTATGGGTTATGGAAATAGAATAAATTAATTTATGTTGATCTCATATAAGTGGTGAGACTGCATAAACCATTTGAGAAAATAATTATGGACCACCCACATCAATAAATAGAATCATTTCCTTAGAAAAATACATCCTTCATTGTCCACCAAGATCATATATCCCTATTATATCGATATTAAGCCATAAGTCCATTAATAACCACTCAAAATAATTATAAAACAATTATAATTAATCAAAAAATTAATTCCTAATTAATTCCATAATTAATTATTTAAGAATAAATGAAGAATAATAAATTAGGGGATCTCCCATGGACCAAACCTTGATAAATAGGGTGTGAACCACCCCCAGTATCCACCAAAACCTATATCACAAAAAATCTGTAAAATATCATCTCAATGCATTCATAAATTTGATCCAATTCAAATGAAATCCATAAATAATTTAATGAAATGACATACCTTAAGAAAAATAACTCAATACCTAATGTGATCAAACTATTGGATCCTAACTTAGCCATACCCTACATAAACCACTTCATAAAGAGATGATTCCACCATTCTATAGAGGAATCATTGAAAACTACCTAAATAAAACTAGTTGATATTAGAGTAATATAAGAAGAAATAAGAGATAGATGATAGTAGAGAGATATCTACCTTAATCCATGGATGAATCACACTCAAGTCACTAAGAAACATTGGGTTCAAAGGGAGGAGAGGAGCCCAACCTCCCCTAGTTAGAAAGACCTAAAAATGAACAACCACATAAGGGGTGTTTAATTTTAAATTCACAGAAAGCCATATTTACCTAGTTTTTTAAAATCAATTCTTGGGCCCCATCGGGTACCCTGTGAACTTGCACCGACCACTCAGTGGCCCCAAGAAGTGCACATAAAATTTTGGAACCCTCATTGGTTACTCAATCCCCCTCAATCTGGTACTTGGTGTCCTAATGTAGCCACTAGATAGTGTTTTCCCATCCCCATAACCCTTTAAATCTAGATTGGGTCTTTACTACCTGATCCACCACCTTATAAACCTCTATTTAATCATTTTGAAAGCATCCCCACATGATCATTCTAAATTTAAATCGAAAAATTGAAACCATATTTGGTTATAGACTCTTTAGAACCCATTTCACTCACAACTCCACTGAATTGAACTAGATTGGGTCAATATATGAGATGAAATAATGAGTTAATCAAGTGATTTAGTTCATTTTTTCTTAATCATGTATAGAAATATATTACTTTATCTTTCTATAAACTTTAGAGAATATGAAAGTTTCTCTCAAATTATCTCCCTAGGTGTTGAGTCAATAATTAGGAAGAATGGTATTCTCATGTCAAAAATGTGACATATTTAATGTTTTATAATTAGTTTAAAATTAAAATAATTTCATTTAAGAAGTTTTCTTTAATTTAACCCTAATAAAATACATGTGTCACATACCTTAAAATAATAATAAAACTATTATTATTTTATGGGACATGTATTATTATAATATCATTTATTGAATAAATAAATATAATTTTATTCAAATGATATTAAAATATATTTATTAGATCATTAACTTGATTAAAGTACTCCCATTAATATTATTTCACCTAGAGTAATAAAATAATGTTCATTTCAAAAAACAAAAAATATATTCACATGACTTGTGGATATATTTTTGTCATGTAACATATAAATAAATAAATTAATATTATATTTACTCATGTCATGAAAAAGTAAATATTGTATTTATTTATCTTGTGAGTAAATAAGATATTAAATTCAAATCACATATTCTTAACTTGAATAATAATGTGATTTAACTTACTATCAATATAACTTGAATAAAAACTATTCCAAAAACATGGAATAAAATTATTCTTAAACTTATATTCATTTGAATCTAACGATCCTTAGAATATAATAAGTGTGTGACCCTCTAGGATCCTTTTTCAGTGAATGTAAATTCTTCCCATATAAAAATAGTGGTATCTAAAAACACATCATACCCCTATAAAATGAAGGATAATTCGTGGAAATAATAATGAAAACCTACCTATAAACACTACTATATAATATATTACATTTTTTAATTAATATCTAATCAAATATGATTCAAACATGTGTCATAGTCTTATATTTTTGACCTATATTTCATTGAATTTATAAAA
Organism: Viscum album; assembly: GCA_963277665.1. Lineage (NCBI taxonomy): Eukaryota > Viridiplantae > Streptophyta > Magnoliopsida > Santalales > Viscaceae > Viscum > Viscum album. Next base: position 1,178,004,082 of record OY728140.1, on the reverse strand, counting down.
TTAGTTTTTTGATATTTCCATGTCTATGGAATTTATTTAGAACATTTCAACTCATTAAAGTTATAGAGATATATTATTCATTTAATCAAAATGGAATATATTTCTCTTGACCATTTAGTTAATATTATAAATCATTTAATGTACCAAATTTATGGTACTTATCCATGAGAATATAACATCACGTTTTTCTTCCATACATCAAAGTAAACGATTAATTATATATATTAGTAATGATCTCATGTATAAGGACCAATATTTACAATCTCTGATAAGAAATTCCATGACACAGATAATATGTTAAACTTTTATGTGTGTGTATATCATCATAGTACTTTTTCATAGAGACCATTAAGTTAAAGCTTCAAGTGAAAATGTCTTAATTCTTATAATCACCTTGAAATAGATTCTTAGATATTTTTCTGCCTCATCATAATGATTTATCCTCAATTTAGGAAATAGTTTTAAGAATATTATAATTGAATATTAATGTTCTCATTATAGTGGGGAACTTATATACCCTATTAACATGGAAAATACTATAAGGATATTATCACAAAAATAATTAGAAATTAAAGTCTTCATGTGATATGAATATTTTATGATTATCAAAAGTATATTTTAAAGTTGGTTTTAGGACACCAAATCCAAAAAAACTACCACTTACACTAGATCAAACTACTAAAATTTTCAACTCATTAATTATCACATGATATTAATATATCTATTGAGGTGTATCTTTTCTCATTGGAATTTCACATTTAACTCTATGGATGTACTATTAACTAGGACTCCATATTCTTGAGAAAAACTTACCAAGAGTTGATATCTTTAAAATTTATGAATTCTACTTTTTTAGATACATAAAAATATATGATATGTGTGAATATTTAAAAATTTAAAACAAAGAGTTACTTTGATGTTTATTTTAAAAATTTCACTATCATTATCATAAATGTGATATCTGATCAAACTGGTTATTATAAAAACTAGTTTTGTATCCCATCACAATAAGTTTTTTTATCTTCTCCATATACCAAGAACATATCCTTTATACAACTCGAGTATCTAAAAAAAATTAAACACTTAAAAATAAATATTTCATAGATGGAATTATTCATATTAGGTCATAAATGGAAAATATTATTAATGCTCCCTGACCTAACGACCATTGAATTTATTATTTATAAGATACAACTCTTTTCAGCTAGATGAATAGTGAACCGTTTCATGGCCTGAAGGCCTATATTACATGGACCAAAGGCCCATATACACATGGTCATGTTTATATTTTTCATTGAAACAATTACACTAAAATAAACCCTTCCAGGAACCTTTTTAATGTCTTTTCCTTGATCAACACTTGATAAGATAATCAACATATTTTATCACGTATAGAGCTATATAGGACTTAAACATGGTGGAGTGTCCACCTTGTCCCTCCCTGACTATTTTTGGTGAGATCTAATTCATGAATACTATTCCTATAATCTATATTAAAAAGTATACTCCTGTATAGTTGAAAAATCTTATTATGACAGTCTGAAATCCCAATGGATTCAAGGCCCCATTCATGGCATAAAATCGCAATTCTAGTGAATATTAATGTTGTTACAGTGCCTCGGTATGGTACCTACTATAACACCTGAACTACCACATTATTGATATAGTACCATTCAAAATTCACTCCTATATGATTATGAACTCGAGTTTCATATAGAATTGTGGGAATTACATCCCACTTGGGTAAGCCCCCAAATGGAAAGATCTTTAAATCTAAAATAAAACTACTCATTCTTTATTCCAAGTGGGATAGAAAACAATTTTTTCTTGATTACTCTATCTTATATATTTTTATTCCTTGGTAATGTATATAGTTTGAATTTGTTTAGATAACGTATAGGATTTATATCTGTAGATCATAATCCTTGGAATCTAGATTGTTTTATATAAGTATTTCATGGAGAAACATTTTTTTTACCAATAATTAATTAACTATAAGGATTATATCCTTTTTACACTAATAATTTTTTATTTACATATATATTACTAGTAAATCACTTTCAATCCCACCAAGCTTCTATAGATACACATATTTACTAACATATTATAGGAAAAGAATTTATCTTTCCTAAAAAATAACTTAAAACATTACTCAATTAAATTAAAACTATATATATATATGTGGGTTTATAAGTTACCTTAACAACTTATGAAATATTTTGTGACTCTAGAACAAATTCTCCCATAAAAACTGGTGTAGTTTTTATTCTTGTTTCATATCTTATGAATATTAATACCAAGAATAATTGAAGTCTATATTCCCCTAACTATTTTTTATTGGTATGATTCATTTCCATATATATGTATTTTATCTACAAGATAATATAAATCTAAACTTTATGAACTATAATGCAAGTATATTTCTCTGAATATTCTTAACAAACAGTTTTCATTGCTATAAACATTTATATGATAAACCATTTTTAGTCTATATAATAAATCATATGTAATCTCATTTACCAAATTGGTTAGAACACATGGTTAAGTGTATATCACTCTTTATGATGTGAAATCATAAAAGGATTATTGAATAATTTCATGACTCAATATTAATAAATTATTGGTTAAGATATTATCCTCATCTCTTTGATTAGAGTATATTTATCATATTACCTTGTTTAATCTATAATTTAATTTATCATTCCTTAAATATCCCAAAGGAATCAAATTTATGATTCATCAAGTTGATATGGTCATATATATTTGTGTCATTAGAAAAGTTTTGAAGTATGAGAATCGATCTCTATCTTCATATTATTAATAGTCTACATAGAACTATGTGAACTAATTCTAGAAGATTTATGGATATTTTCCCATTAATTATAAATGGAACTTTATACATTTTGTCTTGTAAAAAACATAACAAATAACCATTTTGTTAACTCAGAAGAATCTTAATATCCTTCTTATTTTAACATTGTCTAATGCTTATAGTTTACACAAATCAATCAATCATTCCACACCTAGTTATAAAATTTTTCATGTGTATTAAATTCATTATTTTTCCTCAACTTAGGATTTACCAATTCACTTATATATTTAAATCGTTATTTAATTATGTCATTCCATAACATATGATGTCCTTTTTATTAATAAACAATAAATAAATTCACTTGTGACTAAACCTAACACATAAATAATGTTATAGTCAAATAATAATAATTTATAAATATGAGAATTATATCTCCAGAAATAAAAAATATTAATCTTCCTTAAGTAATGTAACAAGAGTCACTCCATTAATATATTAATGATCCACATCCATTATGTAAATAATTTTTAAAATAACTTGGTTCCTATACATAGATACAATTGTATCAGTTATAATTTATATCTAATACCCAACTTTAAAAAAAATGAAAGAGTGTACCTAATGATTAATATACATATAGTTTCCCCCTTCTTCTTAACAACATTACAATTTGTAATTCAAAGTACATTCTTGTTTCATGTACAATAAATAGATTAATGCACAATGTTTTCTCTCTAATTTTTTTTGTTTCATAGAATAACATTTCTTAGTATACTTTAACATTGAATCTCTATCTATTCTCTTATCCTAATTATTATTATTTTTCCACATAATGACTAAATATTTATCTTTATTAGTTTCTTTGTCAAATTACTGAGTCATTGTTAAAAGATACTAAATTTATTTATCTAGGTTTTTCATATTAAAATTAATAATATAACTAAATAAACTAGGTTTTAAAGATAATAGAATGAGATCTATGGGTAAATCATGATCTAAACTGAATATTAAATTTTCCAAACACTGAATATAACCCACCATCATTAGTACATGATGTCTAGTAAGGAATCCCTCTTATTACTTTCAAATGAAGAGTAACTTGGATATTTGATATCTTTCTTTCTTAGATTTCTCCTAGAAAACAACTTGGATAAGAGAAAATACATAGTATAATTTTTTTTCTCCATGTTACTTTTATAGCTCACTTGACATAGATGATTACATAATAAATTATATATCAAATAAATTATCCATATGTCAATAGTATAAATCATTATCATCCTCACTAGCTCTATGGGGAGTCTTTGTAAATCATATAGAATGTAGTATATAATATTTCATTTATTATATAAGGCCCCAGCCTTAAACCTTACTTAATCTTGAGTTATTACAAGATTACACATTGAGGATCTTTTCAGGTTTAGAGTTTTAGAGAATTAGATCATGAAACTTGTATTACATTCCACATTTAAACAAAGTGGTTACATAAAAGACAGTATTCATTCTTCCCATCAACGGGAGCATATTTAAAATATAACACGGATTCTTTCTTGACACATCCTTGACACTATCATCACATCATGTACCTTTCCCTTGACCTGTGAAAAACATTTCAAAAACTTGGGATGAGCATAAAAATCTCAGTAAGAGTTATAAAAATATGGAAAGGAAACATGAGTTCATATATACATTAGAATGAAATCACACTTTACCCATAAAACATAGGCATATCAAATCATGAATAAATCATAGAAAACATAAGACATAAAGGTAACATGAGGCATTCATAACATTCTTACGTAGGGAGTAACCCTCTTGGTTACGGTTGGAATACCCATCACAATATATTCCCTAAATCTCTTCGGAGAAACCTTAATGTTTCACTCCTTCACGTTACCCAATTCATTGGAGAGCTATATCGGGCTCACCCGCCCTTAGTTTATCACGGAACCACCCGTTTTCATAACAATTCCCAAGAACCATAACATAAATGTATCACATAAAACATGCATAAAGGAAACATAACATTTCCACATTTCAATCACAATATAACATTTTAGTATATTGAGATAATGAATCCATTCAAAAAGAAACCATTTCCAAAACCATTTAAAACATTTAATAAAGAGATTTTTGAATCAAAGTGTCCCATAACACCTTGATGCTAAAAATTTTAAACCATTAATATCCATATAAATAAATCCTTAAAACCATTTTGAAAACATGGATATTATTAAGAACAAATAATTAAAACATTTAAAACGATATTTTGGTTAAAGGGGTTTTACCAAAATTAGAGACACTTGAATACAATAATTGAGGAATAACATTTAGTCAGAACTTTATAATATCATGAGAATAAATGGATTCATGATATAATACTCCAAAGGACAGTATATACACCATATAAGAGTGAATTGGTGCATAACAACAATGAACCCTCAATAGAAATGTCAAATGTGATGAAATCCCTTATAAAGAAGGTATCCTTAAATTAAGGATAAATCAATATAAAAAATATGTGTGACAAATATAAATACACCCAATATAAGTGGATATTAAGTGTAAAACAATAAAAGGTCATTCACACATATTCAATGGATGACATATTCAATGACTACATGTTGAACCCAAAGATATCGAAATTGGGTTAAAAAGATCCCTTGACAGCCTAACAGCATCACATCAAAATGAGTTGATGAGAGATAAAAAGTGTATCTAATCACTTGGACATAAAATTTAAATCAATAAGGATATATGAGAACATATCCCAACATAACAATATGTAAATTAAAAGACCCAACAAAAGAAGTCTCTTAAAAAAGAGGAGGGTGAAAGGTTCCCTTACCGACTTGGGTATCTTTCAAAACATACACCCCATGAACGAAGGACAATAGATCATTGATGTAAATACTCATAAACGAAAGTATATTACACAAAGAGTAGAATAATGGGAAGTACATACACCACTCAATGGAATTTGTGGCAAATGTAGCATAAATCTCACGGGAATAAAAGTAAGATGAAAAATCACTTAGGAAAACTCGGCAGCCTAACGGCGCCACATAAAACTTCCGAATATGGGTTGATGAGATAAAATAAGGTATCTCATCACATTACAATAAAATGTACAGCAGGAGGAATATAAAAGAACATCCCCCAACATTACAAAGAGGAGCTTAAAAGAAGTGACATAAAGGAGAGTACTTAAAAAGAAAGAGAGAGGTTAGATCTCTTACGAAAGTTCGGCAGCCTAACGGCGCCACTCAAAACTTCCAAAATGGATTGATGAGAGAGAATAGGGTCTCTCATCACATGAACATAAAAATTACAGAATGTGTAATATAAAAGATCATCCCAATAACAAGAAATATGAGCTTTAAAAGGAATGACATAAAAGTGTGTACATAAAAAGAAAGAGAGGAGTAGGATCCCTTACCTCGGGTCCGACTTGACTCGATCGTTCTTTAATCTCCTGAATAATAATCTTGAGTTAATTTATACTTCCTTAAGAACCTTTTTCAAGTTAATTATTCCTTTTATATCACTTATTACCATGTCATAAACATTATGTAATCATTTAAGTTAATAATATTTGTTTTACCGATATTTGGTTCTTAAGTCGAAAGTGGACTTCTTACAATTACATGTTGTTCGCGTGGCCAAAAGTTTATTATATACAGAATTGTATTCATGATTTAGATATCATATATGTCATATATATCCAGTACATTCATGCATTTATAACATTACATAATCATTTAGAGGTAAGAAATGAAATGCCCCGTTCATGGAGACGGTAAGCCGTACGTACGCATGAATGCTAATTTCATTTCTATTTCGTATTTTATAGAATGGAATCATAATTATATAAAGGTATATTATAATTCCAGTATAATATCACATATAATATCATAGTTACATCCTTTATACGTCCCACATATGGTATTTAACGAATCAAATCACTTTGAGGGGGCGGTAGTCCGCACTTCCTTAAATGAAGATATCACGTTTACCCATAATGGAAACCATAAAGGTATTCCCAAAATGAAAAAAACAGAAACTTAAGGAAAACATAAACATATTATATATCATATATAAAAATAGTGACATCATAATGGCCACCTTTGAAGGTGGTAAATGAGTATTGAACAATCATCGTTTCGGGAGGCAAAATTTCGCCATCCACGGAAACCGTATGTTCTTTAACCATTTGATGTAGTTGTGTGAGAGTGTAGCTCGAATAAATATTATAAAAACATCCTAGTATATTTAAGATACTGGTGTTGTTACAAAAGAAATAAATAAAAAGATTTTAGGGGGTTGGAGAAGCAAAATAAAACAAATGAACATGAGAGAATGAATTACCTTTAAAAGTGTAACTCCTTTTAATTTGAGCCTAAAGGCTTCCTTTGAAAGAATTCTTCCCAAAGGGAATCCTCTAGGATGAGTAGAGGGATGGGGAGAGAGTAAATGGGCAGGGGTTGGCCGAGCCAAAGGCTTGAGGAGTGTGGGAAAATAGGTAGAGGTGGGGGGCCTTTTATAAGAGGAGAGGAGGGGCACTTTTGGAAAGTAAGAAATATTACTTTATTTGAAAATGTGTTTCGGTTTCAAAAGGTCCCACATTGATATAATTCGTGGATAAGGTGTTAAGGGTTCGAAATCCACCCATCCAATAAGTTTTGGACATGTTTAGTTTATAGAGTTTACATTATCTTTCCATTTTATTTAAATCGTTAAATAATGAGGTCATCGCTGCATCATCATGATGTCATAAATAATTTAAATTATTTAGTGTCTAAAAATTATAAAAAAAATACTATGATGTAGGAAATCTTTTTATCTTTCCAATTACTATTTATAATCAAACATCTGATCTTTATAACCCCATGTAAAAATTGTTTTCGTAAAACATATGATGTTTGTGTCATTTTTACTTTTACATTAAATAAAAAGTTATTTATGTCATTTCCCAACCAAAGTAGCTCCATGGGGTCCTCAAGTTGACCCATGGCTTGTCTTGGTCGGCCATGACACAACCAATGAGGGTAGGACATGTGTCAAGCTCATCTTATTTTATTAAAGCATTATTTTTACCTTAAACTACACTAATTACAACTAATCGCGATTAAAAACTTAATAAGTTACTATTCACCAAAAAATTATTTTTATCCCATTGAACCACATTTTACTTCTTAATGACAACCATGTATGTCGGATTTTTGAAATTCAAAACACAAAGATGGCAAAATTTCATTAAAACGGAAAAATCAGTTTTTATAAGTACCACTTAGTGGTTTCACTATTCATCAAAAATTGAAGTTTTTCAGAAAAATCCCAAAAATTCACCATAAGCTATATTTGATATTCCGAATTCAAAAATGAAGTCTATTTTACAAAATTCAAAACATAGAAGTCAGATTAATTAATTTAATTATTAATTCCCGCTGTCAGAGCAAATAGCGTGTTTTTATGAAACAACAAGTATCAAAAGATTGACACTGGTTTAAGTCTCATTTCAAAGTGAAATTAATTCCAAAGACCACTATTGGATTTAATGGTAAAAATATATTCTAATTTCACTTTAAAACCAATTCAAAAGATACACTAATCATATAAATAAATTAGATTAACAGAGGTTTTGAATTAAAATACAACATTTTACACTATTCATTAAAAAATGAACTTTATCGGAAAGATACCAAAAATTTACACAAAGTAAATTTTGATGTCCCGATTCTTAATAAGACTTTTATTTTGTCGAAAATAATGTTTAAGAGTGAACAAAACTATATTTAATGATGGTTCAACATCAAAAGGTGATAAGTGAACCTTTAGTGAAAACTAGGGCATATGCGCCTAAAATTGAATTCTTTCCCTATTTTAAGCCTCTATCCTTTATTGGATAAATGTAAAAACATTTAAAAACATATATAATCATATTTTAGTTATTTCTATCCATTCCCGCCATTACAACGGCTACATGTTAACTACCATTTAAAATAATATTATTTTATTATTAGAGTGCAACGTAAGATTCCCAAGAAACTCGTTGTTGCGTATTGGGTACGCCATCGAGCATAGCATCCCCTTTAAAGTAATATTAATGTTTGATTCAAAAATATGGGTAAATATAAATATGTCATATTCTTTATTTACCTGGGGTGTTACATCCTTCCCCCCTTTTGGGAATTACGTCCTCGCAATTTTAAAATTGGGCTTGGAAACATCCTTGAAAGTCCCACATCAGAACAAGAGTCGGTAAAACAATCACTTTAAAATAAAGAAATATAAGTATAGAGGTCACCCGAGTTAACCCATACTAGGATTCCATGTAGAAAAACATGGACATGGAAGAAAAAGCAAAGGGTCATGTTCTTGAGGGAGAGTGATAGTAAACATGTCTAGGAGAAAGTTAACCATAAGAAAATCACAAACTTGTGATGGGTTAAACGGTATTTGATTCCCCAGTAGGAAAAGTTAATAGACAACATTTTCGTGTTAAGTTAATTTTTATTGAGGAATTTATTCATAAGGAAACATAATCACTTATCATGTTTACTTTCAACTTTTACCAGATTCCTTAATCAAACTCATATTTTTTCCAAAAGACGAGTATTTATGGAGACTTGTTCGCATTAAGAGTACTATAATCAACTTCTATAGAGTCACCTAATCCAAAAAAACAACTATATACTTCCCATGTCTTTAGACTTTAACCAAAACCAAAACCAAAAAGGTTATTACAAGATCAGATAATCCAGAAAAGGATAACCCTTTATAAAAAGAAAATCTATGCTTAATCTCCAAAATTTTTCCAACAAAACCCAAAGTTCAACGAGGACCATTCTATAATCAATTTGTCAATAAAATTCTTCAATGTAAACCAAACTAAGATTGAAACCCAAATATTTTAAGGATTTAGTCACATAGTCTTCCAAGTTAAATCATAACATTTATCTCCAAACAACATCAGTTGCTCCTAAAGTCTCATATTGAAAAGTAATTATCCAAATCACATATCCTCCATGATAGGTTAATCATTTTCATAAATAACCCAAAATCAACTTACTCTTAATTCAAAAAATCATATAACTAGAATGAATCAGTCAAACTAACCAGGGACTTCACGTAGTCCAGTGGTAGGCGATAAATACCAGTCACACTTTAGTTGTGGGTTCGATTCCCGCAGCTTTGTCCGACGCGACGGGATGTCACACGGTCTGCGTGTTGTCCTTTTTCCAAAACTATATAATTCTTAAAACATTCCCCAAAATGAGATAAAATCTTCAAAAATAATCATAACATATTTTATCCTCAAGTTTATCTCATTCCTTTCATTTTCCATCATATCATAGAGTAACCCATAATTACCTAAAAAGGAAGGATCATATAAACCCTAATGGTTACCTTTTGAATTATTACCTGAACTTCCACATCGATTGGTCATCTCGTACATGACGCATTATAGAACATACCAAGGTTCATGTGGTTGATCATGATTCCTTGATATTTGGTTTAGAACAACCATGAGTTTCCTCATTGAATCCTCCATTTTATCTAGTCTCTTAATCAGAGAACCACCACAGTTTCCTTCAAACCTGTTGTCTCTTTGGTGCCTGCTAGATCCATCCATTCACTAAAAACAGAAATTTCAGTGTGAGTATATCAAAAAAAAACCATCATGTACTAATGAGGAAGGTAAACACTAAGATACACTTACTCATTTACTTTATCTAAAACTAGGACTCTTTCTGAAATCCTAACCATTATGGTAATGTCACTTATGCTTAAAGAATACCCTAACCTCTAAAGTTATCTAAACCGACCTCTGATACCAACTATAAGGCCCCAGCCTTAAACCTTACTTAATCTTGAGTTATTACAAGATTACACATTGAGGATCTTTTCAGGTTTAGAGTTTTAGAGAATTAGATCATGAAACTTGCATTACATTCCACATTTAAACAAAGTGGTTACATAAAAGATAGTATTCATTCTTCCCATCAACGGGAGCATATTTAAAATATAACACGGATTATTTCTTGACAAATCCTTGAAACTGTCATCACATCATGTACCTTTCCCTTGACCTGTGAAAAACATTTCAAAAACTTGGGATGAGCATAAAAAGCTCAGTAAGAGTTATAAAAATATGGAAAGGAAACATGAGTTCATATATACATTAGAATGAAATCACACTTTACCCATAAAACATAGGCATATCAAATCATGAATAAATCATAGAAAACATAAGACATAAAGGTAACATGAGTCATTCATAACATTCTTACGTAGGGAGTAACCCTCTTGGTTACGGTTGGAATACCCATCACAGTATATTCCCTAAATCTCTTCGGAGAAACCTTAACTTTTCACTCCTTCGCGTTACCCAATGCATTGGAGAGCTATATCGGGCTCACCCGCCCTTAGTTTATCATGGAACCACCCGTTTTCATAACAATGCCCAAGAACCATAACATAAATATATCACATAAAACATGCATATGTGAAACATAACATTTCCACATTTCAATCACAATATAACATTTTAGTATATTGAGATAATGAATCCATTCAAAAAGAAACCATTTACAAAACCATTTAAAACATTTAATAAAGAGATTTTTGAATCAAAGTGTCCCATACCACCTTGATGCTTAAAATTTTAAACCATTAATATCCATATAAATAAATCCTTAAAACCATTTTGAAAACATGGATATTAATAAGAACAAATAATTAAAACATTTAAAACGATATTTTGGTTAAAGGGGTTTTACCAAAATTAGAGACACCTGAATACAATAATTGAGGAATAACATTTAGTCAGAACTTTATAATATCATTAGAATAAATGGATTCATGATATAATACTCCAAAGGATAGTATATACACCATATAAGAGTGAATTGGTGCATAACAACAATGAACCCTCAATAGAAATGTCAAATGTGATGAAATCCCTTATAAAGAAGGTATCCTTAAATTAAGGATAAATCAATCTCAAAAATATGTGTGAAAAATATAAATGCACCCAATATAAGTGGATATTAAGTGTAAAACAATAAAAGGTCATTCACACATATTCAATGGATGACATATTCAATGACTACATGTTGAACCCAAAGATATCGAAATTGGGTTAAAAAGATCCCTTGACAGCCTAACAGCATCACATCAAAATGAGTTGATGAGAGATAAAAAGTGTATCTCATCACTTGGACATAAAATTTACATCAATAAGGATATATGAGAACATATCCCAACATAAAAATATGTAAATTAAAAGACCCAACAAAAGAAGTCTTTTAAAAAAGAGGAGGGTGAAAGGTTCCCTTACCGACTTGGGTATCTTTCAAAACATACACCCCATGAAAGAAGGACAATAGATCATTGATGTAAATACTCATAAACAAAATTATATTACACAAAGAGTAGAATAATGGGCAGTACATACACCACTCAATGGAATTTGTGGCAAATGTAGCATAAATCTCACGGGAATAAAAGTAAGATGAAAAATCCCTTAGGAAAACTCGGCAGCCTAACGACGCCACATAAAACTTCTGAATATGGATTGATGAGATCAAATAAGGTATCTCATCACATTAAAATAAAATGTACAGCAAGAGGAATATAAAATAACATCCCCCAACATTACAAAGAGGAGCTTAAAAGAAGTGACATAAAGGAGAGTACTTAAAAAGAAAGAGAGAGGTTAGATCTCTTACGAAAGTTCGGCAGCCTAACGACGCCACTCAAAACTTCCAAAATGGATTGATGAGAGAGAATAGGGTCTCTCATCACATGAAAATAAAAATTACAGAAAGTGTATTATAAAAGATCATCCCAATAACAAGAAATATGAGCTTTAAAAGGAATGACATAAAAGTGTGTACATAAAAAGAAAGAGAGGAGTATGATCCCTTACCTCGGGTCCGACTTGACTCGATCGTTCTTTAATCTCCTGAATAATAAACTTGAGCTAATTTATACTTCCTTAAGAACCTTTTTCAAGTTCATTATTCCTTTTATATCACTTATTACCATGTCATAAACATTATGTAATCATTTAAGTTAATAATATTTGTTTTGCCGATATTTGGTTCTTAAGTCGAAAGTGGACTTCTTACAATTACATGTTGTTCACGTGGCCAAAAGTTTATTATATACAGAATTGTATTCATGATTTAGATATCATATATGTCATATATATCCAGCACATGCATGCATTTATAACATTACATAATCATTTAGAGGTAAGAAATGAAATGCACCGTTCATGGAGACGGTAAGCCGTACGTACGCATGAATGCTAATTTCATTTCTATTTCATATTTTATAGAATGGAATCATAATTATATAAATGTATATTATAATTCCAGTATAATATCACATATAATATCATAGTTCCATCCTTTATACGTCCCACATATGGTATTTAACGAATCAAATCACTTTGAGGGGGCGGTAGTCCGCACTTCCTTAAATGAAGATATCGCGTTTACCCATAATGGAAACCATAAAGGTATTCCAAAAATGAAAAAAACAGAAACTTAAGGAAAACATAAACATATTATATATCATATATAAAAATAGTGACATCATAATGGCCACCTTTGAAGGTGGTAAATGAGTATTGAACAATCATCGTTTCGGGAGGCAGAATTTCGCCATCCACGGAAACCGTATGTTCTTTAACCATTTGATGTAGTTGTGTGAGAGTTTAGATCGAATAAATCTTATAAAAACATCCTAGTATATTGAAGATACTGTTGTTGTTACAAAAGAAATAAATAAAAAGATTTTAGGGGGTTGTAGAAGCAAAATAAAACAAATGAACACGAGAGAATGAATTACCTTTAAAAGTGTAACTCCTTTTAATTTGAGACTAAAGGCTTCCTTTGAAAGAATTATGCCCAAAGTGAATAATCTAGGATGAGGAGAGGGATGTGGAGAGAGTAAATGGGCTGGGGTTGGCCGAACCAAAGGCTTTAGAAGTGTGGGAAAAGAGGTAGAGGTGGGGGCCTTTTATAAGAGGAGAGGAGGGGCACTTTTGGAAAGTAAGAAATATTACTTTATTTGAAAATGTGTTTCGGTTTCAAAAGGTCCCACATTGATATAATTAGTGGATAAGGTGTTAAGGGTTCGAAATCCACCCATCCAATAAGTTTTGGACATGTGTAGTTTATATATTTTACATTATCTTTCCATTTTATTTAAATCGTTAAATAATGAGGTCATCGCTGCATCATCATGATGTCATAAATAATTTAAATTATTTGGTGTCCAAAAATTATAAAAAAAATACTATGATGTAGGAAATATTTTTAGATTTCCAATGACTATTTATAATCAAACATATTATCTTTATAACCCCATGTAAAAATTGTTTTCGTAAAACATATGATGTTTGTGTCATTTTTACTTTTACATTAAATAAAAAGTTATTTATGTCATTTCCCAACCAAAGTAGCTCCATGGGGTCCTCAAGTTGACCCATGGCTTGTCTTGGTCGGCCATGACACAACCAATGAGGGTAGGACATGGGTCAAGCTCATCTTATTTTAGTAAAGCATTATTTTTACCTTAAACTACACTAATTACAACTAATCGCGATTAAAAACTTAATAAGTTACTATTCACCAAAAAATTATTTTTATCCCATTGAACCACATTTTACTTCTTAATGACAACCATGTATGTCGGATTTTTGAAATGAAAAACACAAATATGGCAAAATTTCATTTAAACGGAAAAATCAGTTTTTATAAGTACCACTTAGTGGTTTCACTATTCATCAAAAATTGAAGTTTTTCAGAAAAATCCCAAAAATTCACCATAAGATATATTTGATATTCCGAATTCAAAAATGAAGTCTATTTTAAAAAATTCAAAACATAGAAGTCAGATTAATTAATCTAATAATTAATTCCCGCTGTCAGAGCAAATAGTGTGTTTGTATGAAACAACAAGTATCAAAAGATTGACACTGGTTTAAGTCTCATTTCAAAGTGAAATTAATTCCAACGACCACTATTGGATTTAATGGTAAAAATATATTCTAATTTCACTTTAAAACCAATTCAAAAGATACTCTAATCATATAAATAAATTATATTAATAGAGGTTTTTAATTAAAATACAACATTTTACACTATTCATTAAAAAAATGAACTTTATCGGAAAGATACCAAAAATTTACACAAAGTAAATTTTGATGTCCCGATTTGTAATAAGAGTTTTATTTTGTCGAAAATAATGTTTAAGAGTGAACAAAACTATATTTAATGATGGTTCAACATCAAAAGGTGATAAGTGAACCTTTAGTGAAAACTAGGGCATATGCGCCTAAAATTGAATTCTTTCTGTATTTTAAGCCTCTATCCTTTATTGGATAAATGTAAAAACATTTAAAAACATATATAATCATATTTTAGTTATTTCTATCCATTCCCGCCATTACAACGGCTACATGTTAACTACCATTTAAAATAATATTATTTTATTATTAGAGTGCAACGTAAGATTCCCAAGAAACTCGTTGTTGCGTATTGGGTACGCCATCGAGCATAGCATCCCCTTTAAAGTAATATTAATGTTTGATTCACAAATATGGGTAAATATAAATATGTCATATTCTTTATTTACCTGGGGTGTTACATATTATCATGACATGATGTAAAAGTATTGATACCACTCCTATAAATTTACATCAATAAGGAAATTAAATTTCTCCAAGATAGACTATAGTGATACAATGTTCATGGTATTAACTTTATTTATCTACAAAAAGTAAAAGTAAAAGTTAATATTTTATCTTCAATATCAATCTAAACATTATTGAATAATGAATCATTTATGATTACCACTATTTTATCAAATTCCAAAAACCCTCTTATTTTGGATTAAAAATAATTATTCACTAGGATAATCTAGTGGTAATGGATTATATTTACCTTCTCATAATATTGAAAAGGGTCTATTAAATTACTTGTAGCTATTTAACAAGGATTTACTATTTTTAACTACATTAACTTTTTTCCTTGATCTGTTTAGTGCACTTATCAATCCAAAAAATCAATACTTATATTTTCATAATACTTGAATCCTAATTACCCCAAGAATTCTTAAGAAACCAATATTGATATAATATGGTTATGTAGAAACAAAGAATTTATTATAAATCCCAAATAATTGAAATTACCTAGATTGGGAAAAAATAAGTACTTTGTCCTATGGTTGTATTGAAACTAAGAAAATAGAAATGATGAATTTTTATTTTCAATATGGAACTATTTTTAATACATGAATAAGAAAGATAATTTTATCCAAGTAGTATTTTCAAATATCTTATGCCAGAAATTTAATAAATAATTAACCATACCTAATAAAATAAATCTCATGCACTTTTATTTGAATTTATCAAAGACAAATCATAAATTATTTTATGTGATCACATTTATTTATTGAAAAAACATTTAACTGAAAAAATAATACTAACCATGAATTCATAAAACAAATAAATAAATGTGATATGATTATGAATATTAACAACAAGTTGGGTTTTCAAGTGGTGATAAACCGACCTGGGCCTAAGGGGAAAAATAATTTGAGTCTAAATATACTTAAGTTGCATTATCCTCCACTATCTTGTATGTATATTTTGTTTGAATGTCATATTTTCTCATCTCATAAATCATATTAGTGAGATACTCAATATTTATAATTGTATAATCACTCATAATTTAGGGGATGTTAGGTATAGGGAATTAAATGTAACACCCCGACCCCTCTAGACTAGAGTCAGGTCATTAATTTCGATATTGGCATGGTTATAAGGAATGAAAATCTCAAAGGAACAATCAGTTTAGTAGTCTTGAAGAAACTAGATACATATATGTTACTCAAATTACATTGGAAAAGTTTACAAAATACAATAACTTATGAAAACTAAAAGTTGCATCTGCAAAAACTCAATAAATGATCTCTTCTTTGTCACCTGTAAGAAGTAAACAATGAAATGGGTGAGATAAAATGCTCATTAAGGGATACAAATGGTGGAATCCTGAATCAATAATAACTTAATTGTAAAAAAATTGACATAAATTCATATGGCATGGTGAATAAATGAAAAACTCACGCAATTAATAAATTGCGAATGAAACTACATCCATAGATTTTGTCATAGTGAAAACATTATGGATAGTAATAACTGATAATGAATAAAGAGAATTATTATTAATTGGATGTCATATATCTGGCAGATGAAACCATAATACCGTAAAAGTGGTTTAGTTCTGTGGGTAGAAACCTGTCTGATTTTTTGAAACAAACTCAAAGGGTTTGTCGCTAGCTGATTTGTCTCATGAGACCTACTGATGCATCGAGGGGATATAGAGGGACCCACCTAACACTACATTTCCAAATCATTCTTTATCCATTGATTCAATATAAGATAAATATTCCTTTTCAATATCCGTATAGCATAGAGTATACGAATTCATCAATATTTCCATAATTAAAATAACTTTCCAAATAAAAATCGTATGTAAAATGGTATATGGTTTAGAAAAAAAACATATCCATGATATGTGATTATAGAAATTTAATATAAATATAATTTCAAATTAAAAGTGATATCAAATGGGTATTAGGTACACCACATAAGGATTATTAGGTGCACAATACAAAGTTGTTCACAACAAAATTGTAGTTGAGACAAAGTCTCTTACCACAATGTAATCCGTCAAATCATATGACCAGAACATAATAAACCTCAAATGAATCATTTAAGAACATTAATATAAATATAATCATGTTTATATATATCAAATGATAGTACACATATACCATATACAAGAAATAAGTGGAAAACTAGGAAAATATCACATAAATGAAAGTGAGATGTGAAACCCCTTACAAACATTTCAGAATGGTAACGAGTGTTATTTTAAGGGATTAATGAGAGGTAAAGTGGTATTAAATAATTTATATATCACAAGGGAAGTATTGGGGAGGTGATAAAACATGCCTCATCATTAGGAATTAAAAATAAAAGGGCACAACATAGGGGATATTCTTGAACAAAAGTGAGAGAGAGGATATCTTACAAAGATTGTGTCATTAGAGTGATGATAAATCAATGAAATATTTATGTGTGATAAATAAAAATCCACAAAATATAAATGGATATACAATATAAAACAATCATGGGTCATTCACACATATTCTTGGAATAATGTAACCAATGAAATAGATGTTTAACTCAAAGAATGAAAATTTAGTTAAGCAATCCCTTACCTTTTGTTCGAGTGTGTTCTTCATTTGTTTTAATGACCTGAATAACAAAATTTAGATCCATTAATTAATAACTAAATAACGTATTTTAAACTTAATTTATTTATTATAACCTCATTAGGTTCATTCATGGATCTTTTAATGGATTGAAGAGGTTCAATTTTCTTGTTTTGGAAGCATTTTCTTCCTTGGTTTTCATGATTATTTTACTTGTTTTCATGAATGGAAGTTTATTTCAAATTTGGTTTAACATACAGAATTTTTAATACATATTATAATTGAAATTAATGAGATATAAATTATCTTATAATTATTTTGTGTTATATACCATGATGATGATTCTTTAGTTAAAAGTTTATTACAAATATTTTGATTAACTTGGCCGTTTTGTTCATAATGAACTTGTTTGGTATTACTATTTTATATTATGAGTGTCAAAGGATTACATAACATTAATGAGATGAAATAAATAAATTAATATCTGGTTCAACCATTAAAATGGTTTCATGACCAGTAATGAAGGAGAAAGTAAAGAACGAATCTACATCGTCCACAAAGGTTATAAATTGGATCCTAATGGATCTTGATTTTGTTTATAAAAATAAAAGGGGGGAGGAGTAAGGATATTGATGACAATTATTCCATTCACATGATATAACTATAGTATATAGATGATGCTGGAGTTTATCATGGTCATTTTTACATAGGAGGTGAGGAGAGAAAAATAAAAGAGATGAACATGAAAATAAAAGAAAAGGCGAGAGATCCCTTATGAAAATTCGGCAGCCTAACGACGTCGCTTAAAATTTAAGAGAAATGAAATGATTAGAGAAAAAGGGAATCTCATCATATTTAAGTCAAAAAGGATAGTAATAAGAAAAAATAAAATCAAACCCCAACATATGATAATAGAAAATCAAATAGATAACATAAAGGATGTGTCGACTAAAAGAAGAGAATGAAGGATTCCCTTACCCTGTAGAGTAACTCCTAAATCTTGAAGGATTGGACCTTGGGGGCTTAAGGAAACCTTGGGAGGACTATTAGGGAGGTAATAACAACTGATATTAAAGGATATTAAGTTTGGAATTAATTAAAATGAAGGGGGTTGAGTAGGTATTTATAGTAATCAAGAGAGAGTTTTTTATTAATTAAAAGGGACACCTCGTTAGTGGTTTTCACAAAACCATGGGCTTTCCCATGGTATTTTCCCATGGTTTAAGCCACTTGGGACACTTCATGTCATAAAATACTGTAAACAAGTCAACCAAATTTTTATATTAACAATTACATCCTTATGATGTCATTAAACTACGGAAAACTCAAATCTGTATTTTTACTATTCACAAAAAATTCAAGTATTTTAGAAAAATACCAAAAATTCACCCTAATCATTTTTCAATGTGTACAATTAAAAAATGAACTACATTTTTTGAAAATAAATTTCTATGTATTTTTAATTAAAATTTTAAATATAATCAAAGTTAATTTGAAAAAATAACAATTTAAAGGTATAATTAGTTTTGTATTACATTGAAAAATTAATTAACTTCTCATTATATTGTTACCTTAAGAAAATAAAATATTATCATTATTTACTATTTATAAGGGTCATATTACTATTCTTATTTCTATTCATAAGGGTATGTTACTATTTATCAAAAAATCAAGTTGTATCTATTTGGCTCCAAACGACTTACTAGTCACAACTCTAGATGACCATTTTTCAAAATTCAAAACATAGAAGTGGAAAATTTATGTTTAATGGATATCATATAACTTTATCCTATGTATTTTGTTTCACAAAAGACATAGTGATTCATAAAAAATAGGATATATAATGAATATAAATTATTTAAGAGCAACATACCATAAAAATTTTGGTGTGTTATATTATTCCCTCCTTCAAAAAATTGTGTCCTCATAATTCATTTCATAAACATAAAAGAAATCCATCTGATGTTCTTACCACATCCCCCATCATAGAGGATCCTCATATACGTTCAGCAGAAAACTCAAATTAATGCTCAACTCCTCTAGTTCTCTGACCCAAACACACCTCAGATAGAAGGGGTTGAACTCTTGCATCGAACACTTGGGCTTCCTGAGGGAGGCTCGAATGGTAAAAAGTTTGGAAATGTCTGAATGGACCAACACACAAAGAACTTGACGAACTATATCTTGACTGATGAAATCTAAGTCATAGACATTATTGTACAGGCTAAAACTGAGGGGTTAGTACATGTAGGACGCACAAAGGTTTCCCTCCAAAGTAGCCTCCTGAAAACATAACCAGGCCATGTAGTTCCGGCCTAGGGAGAAACATAGGAAAAGACCTTCGTGGTATTTTCCTCTTCGCCTATACTCAGCCAATTGTGTTGTGGCTATGCGGTAGTAAATGGAAGCATTCCCTTGACATGTGTAGAGAATGTCCAGACTATTTTTCACTTCATATAGTTGTTTACATGTTTTTCGCAAGTTTGAAAGAGGTAGATACTCCTCTTCATAGGTTTTGATCGCAATAATCTTCAGTACCTCAAGAGGAGGAGATAACATATGGGTTTTTCCTTCCATCTGAAAATTTATTATAAAAGTTCACTTAGGGATACTCATTCAAAAGTATAACCGATGAAAGGATAACAAAAATAAGAGACAACAAGTTATATTCTTATATAACCACTGGTTCAAAAAGTAATATAGGGCTAATGGTTTCCCCTGTCCCCTAATACAAAAATCCCCAAAACTATTTCAAATCTTTCAATCTCCTAGAACCATATGCAACCCCATCAATCTGGTTCGATATCATGGGTGCACTTGTGCTGTCTCCAGAGTCTAACATGTGGGGTGCACAAATGTGAGACATATATATGTACTTGTTGATTGTATACCAAATGGGAGGCTTCATACTCAAGGATGTCAAAGTCCATTTGCTGACCAAAATGGCTATAGGGAAGGACTTAACACATATATGCTGCATGGAGGTCTCCCGCTACTACAGCTTCTTAGAAGTCCGCGAGGGATTGGATGCCTTCTACTGTGGTGAAGCATCTAAAAATACCCTCATAGTATTTTCCCCATCATGAATAGGATGGAAAATGGGCTTGCACCATAAAGATGTAATCCATACCCGCTCTTCGGTGGAGTTGAAGTACTCGAGGAGAATTTGATATGTCATAGATATGTTTGCATGATATACGGCTATAGGAATAGTTTATATAATTTTCATGGCTGGATATTGAAGTTATAGTTTCTAGGGCCTCATTGGGAAGAGACAGAAGATTAGTACCTTCATTTTCCATCTGAAAATTAAGAAAACATCATTCTTAGTATTGCTTAAGTAAGTTTTTCATTGTTCAGTTCTGGTTTTCTAGAGTTATCAAAAACTAATCCTCTGAGGAAAATTTACATTAAATTACTTCATAATGTATTTTAAAGAAAATTTGAATTATCCAAAGCATATTCCTTGAGAGTGTTATAACCAAGAGTGCAACAAGGCCTGTTGTCATGTTCCAGGATACCCCGGGTCAAGCCCGAAACTCCTTATCTAAGATTTCACTCCTAGGTACCTCTGTGCCGGAGCCACCTCTACCTACTCGTATCCAGAAAAGGATGTATTTTCTAGATGGATTAACATAATCTATTCTATACCAAAATACCAAGATTTTCTTGTACGTTTATCCTCAAATACTATCTTAGGGATTTGTTCCAAACTATACATTTCTAACTCTAGTTTACATGTTTTCTATTAAACTTCCTCTGATACCAACAGTAACACCCAGACCTCTCTAGACTAGAGCCGGTGCATTACTAGTGATATTGGCATGGTTATAAGGAATGAAAATCATGATGGAAGGATCAGTTTAGTAGTCTTGAAGAAACTAGATACATAGATGTTACTAAAATTACATTGGAAAAGTTTACAAAATACAATAAATTATGAAAACTAAAAGTTTCATCCATAAGTACTCAATAAATGATCTCCTCTTTGTCCCATGTAGGAAGTAAACAATGAAAGGGGTGAGCTCAAATGCTCAGTAATAGATAAAAATGGTGGAAGAATGAATCAATAATAACTAAATTGTAAACAATTTGACATAATTAATATTTCATGGTGAATAAATGAAAAACTCACGCCATTAATAAATTAAGAATGAAACTGCGTCCATAAGTTTTGTCATAGTGAAAAACTCATGGATATTAATAACTAATAATGAATAAAGAGAATTCTTATTAATTGGATGTCATGTATATGGCACATGAAACCATAATACTATAAAAACTGTTTAGTTATGTGGGTAGAAACCCATCTGATTTTTGGAAACAAACTCGAAGGGATTGTCACCAGCTGATTTGTCTCATGAGACCTACCAATGCATCGAGGGGATATATAGGGCCCCACCTGCTACTGCATGTCCAAATAATTCTTTATACATTGATTCATTATAAGAGTAATACTCCTTCTCAATACACGTATAGAGTAGATTATATAGATTCATCAATATTTCCATAATTAAAATAACTTTCCAAAAAAACACCGTATGTAAAATGGTATACAGTTTAGAAAACAAACATATCCATGGTATGAGATTATGGATATTTAATATAAATATAAATTAAAATGAAAATTTATCTCAAATGGGAAGTAAGTACACAATATAAGGACTATTAGGTGCACAATACAAAGTTTGTCACAACAAAATATTAGTTGAGACAAAGTGACTTACCACAATGTAATCGGTCAAATCATAAAACCAGAACATAATAAAATTCAAAGGAATCATTTAATAACATGAATATAAAAATAATCATGTTATTATATATCAAATGTAAGTACACATATATGACAAACTATAAATATGTGGCGAACTATGAAAATCTCATAGAAATGAAAGTGAGATGAGAAACCCCTTACAACCATTTCAGTATGGTAACGAGTGTTATTGCGAGGGATTAATGATAGGTAAAGGGGTATTACATTATTTATATGTCACAAGGGAAGTATGGGGGAGGTGTGAAAACATACCCCATCATTAGGAATTAAAAATAAAAGGGCACAACAAAGGGGAGATTCTTGAACAAAAGTGAGAGAGAGGATCCCTTACAAAGATTGTATCATTAGAGTGACAATAAATCAATGAAATATTTATGTGTGACAAATAGAAATCTAAAACATATAAGTGGATATATAGTATAAAACAATCATAGGTCATTCAAAAATATTCTTGGAACAATGTAACCATTGAAATAGATGTTTAACTCAAAGAATGAAAATTGAGTTAAGCAATCCCTTACCTTTTGCTCGAGTGTGTTCTTCGTTTGTTTTAATTAACTGAATAAATTTTTTTAGCTCCATTAATTAATAACTCCAGTGTAATTTCCTGGTTCTGGGTGCCACACAACGGGTGCCCCGAACCCGGTTCCCCACATGACCTCAAGCGCATTTCCCTAAATGCCAGAGGCTGCCGACTTGCAGCGAGGGCCCAGGTCTGATAGTGGGGAAACTGTGCCCTCCTTTGTCAAAGTGTAGTGCAGCGGAATATGAAATAAAACATACATCAAATAGCAGAAGCAGTAAAACATACACGACTAAAATAAACAACAACATTGGATATAATCAACAGTATATAAATAATGATGCTACATGTCACAAGTTCTATGAAAACAGCCAGAATATGTTATACAACAATAAAGTACAACAGAAAGAAGAGTACAATGAAACAAAGAAAAAACAGTGGGTGACAGCATCGCGAGCCTAGGCTCGATCCCATGCCCTCATACCCCTCAGTAGAAATCATGTACCTGTATAGGGAATCTTTCCCCTATCCACACCTGTATCAGTGTAATCTGTTTGGGCCAAAAAGCGTGACCCAAACAGGGTGTGAGAAATATATCTCAATAGGCACCCACCAAAGGCCCATGCCCAACTGCGTGTAATCATGCAACAACAGTGTGTAATAGTAAAATGCAATAATGTAAGCTGTACTGGAAAGTAACTAACTTAGCGGTTAAATTTACTTTTTATTATTTATTTAATCCATTAAATATTAGAAATCACCACAATGAATTTCTCAGTAAACAGTCCACGTCCTCAGAAAAGAAAAACCTTACCCTCAGGTAAGCAGAATCCAACTCGCAGGTATTTCCCTCCAGCATAACCGATTTTTCCCTCAAGCGTAGGTAGTGTCACCCTCAGACACAGAAGTCAAGCCCTCAGGCACGAAAGGTTGCCCTCAAGTGAAATAACTACATCCCTCGAGCTAAAAAGTGCAGTGCCCTCAGGCTAACCAAAAAAACACCCTCAGGCTAAACAGGTAATCATTCCCTTCCCAATTGGTAAACAAGCAGTAACAAGCAATTCCTCTCAAGGAAATTCTACAATTACTACTATATGGGCATACCCTCGGGTATCCTGGCCAAAAGGCTAAACAGTGGAACACACCCCAGAGGTGGTCCTGGATCCAAGAAATGATCCCAACAAGCATTTTATTATCATAATTAATCACCTATTCAATTCTAGGTGTTTAGTATAGCAACGACCTCAGCCACATGACATCCCAACATTGGTTCTTGGCATAAAAATGAAAAAAACACACGACAATTGGAAAAATTAACACCAAGCCACCTACCTTATACGCCAATGAACGATATACCTGAATGTCGATTCCAGAAAAGCCCAAGAACGACGTAGATCTAAGGTAAGAAAACCGTCATTCAACCTCAAATAACTCCCGTTAGGGAAATAATTTGTAAGCCACACGCTAGGAGAAGAGAGGGATTACCCGTGCGGTTCCAACGTGATCGTCCGAGGCGGAAATGGATTCCCGACGCTCGATCGGTTGATCCACAAAGATCCGGCCTTCCTTCCGAGCTCCTTCCTCCCGTTCTAAGACAATCCTGTGAACAGGGTTGGCTACTTCCCGTTTTAAGCGAATAAAAAAATGTACACGGTGTGTACTTCCAACTACACAACATATACTTCTTTCATTTAACTATATCTCTGGCAGCACCACCAAACTGTTCATCTATCGACATGAGTACACAACATATACTCCTGACTACATGGCGTGTACTGTCACCTAGTTGGCAGCTGCTCCACCGCCTTACTATTTTGGTCTGCCCACTGACTACACGGAGTGTAAGGGACCACTGCACGACGTGTAGTCAGTTCCTACACCATTCATCCCCGACATGGCCACACGCCCCGTGTATCCATCCCACACGGACAAAAGTACACGATGTGTGGACAAAGTACACGACATGTACTTTCCAAAATTTAGGATTTTTCCCATTTTCCATATTTTCTCAAAAAACTTAAGGAAAAGAGAGAAAAAATAAACCCATACCTCAAAATAAGAACCAGGTTCTTACAATCGTCCCCCCTTATAAAAATTCATCCCCAAATTTCCCTTCCAAGGGTGGTGAAGATATGGCCGTGAACAACTCCGGCCACTGAACACGTAAGTTGGTCTCCTGCTCCTAGGTTTCGTCCTGCACTTGGCCATGCTGCCATAGCACCCATACGATAGGAACATACCGGCCTCGGAGAACCTTTGTTATCCTGTCAATGATACGAATCAGATGCTCCTCAAAGGACACATCCATCTGAAGCTCAACCTCCTATGGCTGAAAGGTGTGAGACGGGTTTGAATGATAGCGGCGCAACTGAGATACATGGAAGACGTCGTGCATAACTCGGTACCTCTGAGGTAAATGCAACCGATAAGCAACCAGCCCGACTCTATCCAGAATCTCAAATGGCCCCACATACCTCAGTGAAAGTTTACCCTGTCTCCTAATCCGCTTGTGTCCCAGCCTCGGCGAAACATGCAAGAAAACCTGATCCCCATAATGAACTCCAAAGGTCGTCTACAACGATCATCATAGGACTTCTGACGAGACTGCATGGTAGCCATCCGGTTCTGAATCAACTGGACCTACTCAGATATCTCCTGCACAAGCTGTGGCCCCAATAAAGCTGCCTCACCTGCCTCTAACCAGCACGAAGGTGATCGGCATGGCCTACCATATAAAGCCTCATATGGTGCCATCTCAATAGTCGTCTAAAATCTATTGTTATAGGAAAACTCGACTAAGGGTATATACTTCTCCCAAGATCCCCCAAAGTCTAGGACGCATGCATGCAACATGTCCTGTAGCACCTGTATTGTACGCGCTAACTGGCTATCTATCTGAGGGTGGTATGATGAGCTCAGAAGCACCTGTGTACCCAATGCCCTTTGAAAACTCTGCCAGAAATGAGAGGTGAAGCAGGCATCCCTATCTAATATGATTGAACGAGGGACCCCATGAAGACGCACGATCTCTCGGATATACAACCTTCCGAGCTTGTCAACACCGAAGGTCTCCTTGATCGGAAAGAAGTGAGTTACCTTCGTGAGTCTATCCACAACAACCCACATGGCGTCATTTCCACAAGGTGACCTCGGAAATCTAGTCACGAAATCCATCACGTCATCATCCCATTTCCACTCCGGAATGGGTAACTGTTGTAATAGTCTAGCTGGTCTTTGATGCTTTGCCTTCACCTACTGACAGGTGGAACACCTCGTAACAAAACCAGCTACATCAATCTTCATACCTGGACAGTAGTATTGATGTCTTAAGTCTTGGTACATCTTGGTAACCCAGGGATGAACTGCCCAATCTGAAGCATGAAACTCCCGCATCAGCTCCTCGCATATATCCACTAGAACCCATACACGTCCATGGAAACACAGAACTTCATCATCGCCTATCGTCCAACTAGGAGGAGGGTCCACACTTGCCACCGACTCCCGCAGAACTAGGCCTTCTGAATCAGATAGCTGTCTCATCCTCACTCTATCCAGAAGAGTAGAAGTCACAGCTAATGAGGAAAGATAAGTCTTCCACTGACTTTCTTGCACCTCCAGATGCATCTCAAAGAAAAAACCCATGAGCTCCCACTAACCACTATCCTCCTACACCACCTGTATCTGAGTCTTCCTACTCAGTGCATCAGCTACCGCATTACCTTTACCAGGTGTATAGGCAAGCTCAAAATCGAAGGACTGTAGGTACTCGACCCACCTCCTCTGCCTTAGATTCAGGTCACGCTGAGTAAAGATATACTTGAGGCTTTTGTGGTCAGTGAAAACCACAAAATGCTCTCCCAGTAGATAATGCCTCCAACAGCGTAACGCATGAACCATTACAGCCAACTCGAGATCATGAGTCAGGTAATTCCTCTCATGTGGCCTTAACTGCCGAGACCCAGACCCAAAAACTCGGTCACCCTGTAGAAACACTGCTCCCAGCCCAATACCTGAAGCATCACAGTAAACTATATAGCTCTTCCCCTGCTCTGGGAGTATTTGGATCGGTGCTGATGTCAACCTTCCCTTCAGGTACTAAAAGGCTGTCTCGCATACTTCTGACCAAAAAAATTCACACCCATCTTAGTTAGACCTGTCAATGGTGCTGCTAAGCAGGAGAAGTCCTATATAAAGCATCTGTATTAACCATCCAACCCTAAGAAACTCCGTATCTCAAACACGTTCTTAGGCTGCTCCCAGGAAACTACTGCCCTCACATTCTCTGGGTCTACTACAACTCCTGCCTATGAGATTACATGACCCAGGAAATGAATCTGGTCCATCCAAAAGTGGCACTTTGAGATCTTAGCATATAGCTGATGCTCTCTCAGTGTACTCAATACGATCTCAAGATGGGTGGCATGGTCGTGTCGAGTGTGAGAGTACACCAAGATGTCGTCCAAAAATACTACCACAAAAGAATCAAGATACTAATGGATCACATGATTCATCAGAGCCATGAAAACTGCTGGCGTGTTCGTGAGTCCGAACGGCACAACCAAATACTTGTACGGACCATATCTGCTCTGAAAAGTTGTAAGCAGTATATCCGATGGTCTCACATGTAGCTGATGATATCCTGACCTCATGTCAATCTTCGATAACACTCGTTATCCACGAAGCTGATCAAAAATATCATCAATCCTCGGAAAAGGATATCGGTTCTTGACCGTCAACTGGTTCAGCTTCCGATAATCCACACAGAGTCTGAGGGTATCGTCTGCCTTCTTCGCAAAAAGGACCGGTGAACCCCGCGGAGAAGTACTGGGTCGGATAAAACCCTTCGCCTTGAACTCATCTAACTGGCTCTTGAGATCCTGAAACTCATGTATATCCATACTATAAGGAGTAATGGACACTGGTGATGCTCCTGGAACAATCTTGATAGAGAAATCCACCTCTCTCTCCGGAGGTAGACCTAAAAAGTCTTTTGGGAAGACATCCCTGAAATGATCAGGAAATGGAGGGAAATTTTTCTAACAAGTCCCCTGATCATCCAGATATATGCTCGCAATCTGGGCTGTGAATCCACCTCGCCCATGATGCTCTGGTCCAGCTCGACTCGCCTAAACATCCCATTTTCCTTTGTATAGAAACTCTCCGCCCTCCGGCGACGTGAAACTCACCCTGCGACGATAGCAGTCTACAAAGGCTCGATAGGGAACCAACCAGTCCATCCCGAGAATGACATCATAAGCTATCATCTCTAAGATATAGAGGTCTCAATGAAAGTGACACCCACCAACCTCAAGGGGGCACTTTTTGTACTGACGCACACCAGCCGTTCTAATTCCCAACGGAGTGTCTAGCGCCATGATATCAGAAGAAGTAGAAACACAGAGCCCAAGGCTCTCCACAACGGGTACAGATATGAAACTATGTGTAGCACCTATATCGAAAAGTACTGAAGATAAAACAGAAGCTACTATAATAGTACCTATGACTGTAGAAGGTCCGAGATCCTACTCCTGTTGGGTCTGTTGCACTGTATAAGCCTGCCCAGTGCCGCAGCCCTACGACATAGCCTAAATACTCTAAGCTATCCCGCCTTGCTTACTATGAGATCCTAGTGTCTGGCTACCACAACCATGACCACCATCTCTACCTGCACGCCCTGACGTATTCCAGTTCCCTGACTGGTAAGAAGCCATTGGTCCTGCTCCCGCACGCGGAGTCTGCAAAGAACCCCTCTCACTAGCAACTGGTGGAAACACCCTATAAAAGCACTGCAGATAACCCATCTTGTCGCATGCTCGGCACTCAACTGGGTCTCGTGGACACTGTAGTCTCTTATGCCCCTCTCTTCTACACTGGTAGCACCTGATCGGGCCACCTGAAGAAGCTGCCTGGCTGGTACTACCGCCCTGAGAGAAGTCCATCTGCCTCTTCCTCTTGCCAACAAGAATAGTACCAGTAACTGGTGTTAACTGCACTGGCCCACACCACTAGATTCCCATGGGTTCCTCTATGTAATTAGTGCCTGGTTCACAATAGCATGTACAGTAGGCAACCTGAAAACATTCACCAGCACTCAGATGTCATAACGAAGACCATCCTCAAAATGTCTGGCCCTCAACGTCTCATCACCCACCAGCACGGGTGAAAAACACTGAAGCTCGGTGAAACGAGTAGAATAGTCCATCAATGACATATATCCATGCTGCAGATTCATGAACTCTCAAGCTCTGTCTTCCCGTAGCGTCTCTGAGAATAAAAAGTCATAGAAGACTACCTGAAAGTCTTCCCACGCCATGTCTCTATGATTCTCTGACTGGGTGGTGACATCTCACCACCTCTTGGTAGAATCACGCAGCATATATGTCATGAGCTTGACCCTCCACCCTGAAGGTGTCTCAAGATGCTGGAAAATAGTCTACATCGATCCTAGCCAAGACTCCGCAGCCTGTGGCCCGTCATCCCCTAAAAACGTAGGCAGATGCTGCTGCTGAAAGATACGAGTCAGCTCGGCCATAGATGTGGCATCCTGCGGTGCTCCCTAAAAGGTCTACATGAACCACATAAAGCCTTCACGGAACTGCGCCTCTGCGCCAGTTTCCGGTATAACGGCGGGCGCCACATCTGGCTCTCTTGGAGGATCAACTGGTAGGCCGTGGCCCACTATTTCTGGAGTATACTTGTTGCCGCTCTCTTGGAGAACAATGCGCGGTCGTCTAGGCGGCATGACACTACAAGGTCAAAAACACTCCTTAGAACAAGATTATCAAAGACCGAAAACTAAGAAACCCAAAAGGGAACAGGAGAAAGAAGGCATGCAAAATTTGCAAAACAAGACTACTCGGCGTGTATACTGTCTACATGACATGTACTTGACTCCCCTTCCCCTGCCCGGGTCCTTTGAAATGGCTAGGACACACAGCTCCCATTGAACAAAAACTACATGGATTGTATAATATCTACACGGCGTGTATGGTGTTATTTTCCAACTGCCCGTGTCTCTTGGGACACGACCGACTACTCGGCTTGACACTACACGGCATGTGACACCCAAACCCGGCATGTACACACCCTATTTTCCAGCCACATGGCTAAGTCCACACGGTCTATCCTCGGACAAGACTACACGGCGTGTCTCACAGTTACACGGCGTGTTTAGGGAGAGGTTACATCGACCGGTGTTGTTAGTTACACGGCCGAGTCCCCAGGTCGCACTACACGGTGTGTTCATCATTCACATGGCGTGTTCTGTACAGGAGTTCACCGACCCGTGTTGTTAGTTACATGGCCAGACTCCAGGTCAACACTACACGGTGTGTGAAAAAGATACACAGTGTGTTTGCTCCAAGTTCTTCCCTTTCTAGTGTCACATCCAACACGGTTTGTGACACGGGAAGAGACTACACGACGTGTATTCTGGGTACACGGTGTGTACTCAAAAAATTTCATTTTTCTTCCCGAACAGAAGACCATACACGATGTGTTTGAAGTATTACATAGTGTATATACTGGGTTTTTGGACAGTATGCCTCAGAAACTTCACCGAAACCCAAAAATACCGAAAAACAACACCTAAGTGTCAAATTCCGACCCATGAGGGCCCATACTCCCCACGAATCAAAGTTTGACATCTTATCTATGTTATAAAAAAAGAAACAGTCAATGATCCACCAAATTCCGGTAAATGGGGCCCCATAATCCCCAAAAACCAAATTTTGGCGTCCATTAAATAAACACGATCACATAATAATACCCTATCAAACAGCAGGTATTTATCAAAGCAGCTATCACAACGGTATGCTTTTCTAGCACAACAACTATCACAACAGAATGCAATTTCTAATGCACCTACATGGCATGGAAACTATCCATGGAATGTGATATCATTCATGTGCCTATATGATGCATGAGATGGCATACCCTCATCTCATCGGGTTGCAACTAAATAGAACCGACAGATAAAATATCACTACATAATCACAAGTACGTCACCCAATGGTGAAATCAAATCAACTGTAAATTGAAAAATCAATAAAATTTCAATACAAGGTAAATTGGGTTTTCCCTGTACACGGGTTAGCTACGCTCGGTCACATCTTATTACCAATTACCGTTCATCCTATCCCCGACTACGACTCCAAATAGTTAGTCAATGAAAAGAACTCCTCTAATACCACTTTGTAACATCTCGGTTACGAGTGCCACACAACAGGTGCCCTAAACCCAGTTCACAACGTGACATCAAGCACATTTCCCCAAATTCCAGAGGCTGCCGACTAGAAGTGAGGGCCCAGGTCCGATAGTGGGGAAACTATGCCCTCATTTGTCAATGTGTAGTGCAGCGGAATATGAAATAAAACATACATCAAACATCGGAAGCATTAAAACATACACGACTGAAATAAACAACATCAGTGGATATAACCAACAATATATAAATAATGTTTTTACATGTCACAAGTTCTAATAAAATAGCCAAAACATGTTATACATCAATACAATACAACAGAAAGCAGAGTACAGCGAAACAAAGCAAAAACAGCGGGCAGCGGCATCACGAGCCTAGGCTCGGTCCCATGCCCTTCTACTCCTCAGCAGCATTCATGTGCCTGTATAGGGACTCTTTCACCTATCCACACCTATAGCAATGTAATCTATTTGGGCTGAGAAGCATGACCCAAATAGGGTGTGAGAAATATATGTCAGTAGACACCCACCAAAGGCCTGTGCCCAACTGTGTGTAAGCATGCAACAACAGTGTGCAATAGTAAAATGCAATAAAGTAAGTAGTACTGGAAAGTAACTAACTTAGTGATTAAACTGCCATTTTATTATTTATTTAATCCATTAAATATTAGAAATCACCATAGTTCATTTCTCCGTAAACAGTCCACGTCCTCAGATAAGAAAAACCTTACCCTCAGGTAAGAAAATTCCAACCTGAAGGTATTGCCCTCAGGCGTAACAGATTTTGACCTTAGGCGTAGGTAGTGTCTCCCTCACGCACAGAAGTCAAGCCCTGAGGCACGAAAGGTTTCCCTCAGGCGAAATAACTACAGCCCTCGGGCTAACTAGTGCAATGCCCTCAGGCTAACCACAACAACACCCTTAGGCTAAACAGGTAACCGGGCCATGCCCAACAGGTAAACAAGTAGTAACGAGCAATTCCTCTAAAGGCAATTCTACAATTACTACTTTAAAGGAATACCCTCCGGTATCCTGGACAAATGATTAAACAGTGGAACACACCCCTGGGGTGGTCCTGGATCCAAGCAATGATCCCAACCAGTATTTTATTATCATAATTAATCACCTATTCAATTCTAGGTGTTTCATATAGTAATGACCTTAGCCACACGACACCCCAACATGGGTTTGTGGCATAAAAATGCACAAAACACACGACAGTTGGAAAAATTAACACCAAGCCACTTACCTTATACGCCAACGAACGGTATACCCGAACGTCGATTCCAGAAACTCCCAAGAATGGCGTAGATCTGAGGTAATAAAACCGTCATTCAACCTCAAATAACTCCCGTTAGGGAAAGAATTGGTAAGAAACACACTAGGAGAAGAGAGGGCTTACCTGTGCAGTTCTAACGTGATCGTATAAGGAGGAAACAGATTCCTGATGCTCGATCGGTTGATCCACGAAGATCCGGCCTTCCTCCCGAGCTCCTTCCTCCGGTTCTAAGCCAATCCTGTGAACAGGGTTGGCTACTACCCATTTTAAGCGAAAAAAAGTACACGGTGTGTACTTCCAAGTACATGGCGTGTAATTCCTTCATTTAACTGTTCCTCTGGCGGCACCACCACACTGTTCATCCGACGACATGAGTACACGACATGTACTCCCGACTACACGGCATGTACTGTCGCCCAGCTGGCAGCTACTCCACCACCTTACTGTTTTGTCCTGCCGACTGACTACACGACGTGTAAGGGACCACTACACAGAATGTAGTCGGTTTCTACACCCTTCATCCTCGGCATGGCCACACGCCAAATGTACCTATCCCACATGGACAAAAGTACATGACGTGTGAACAAAGTACACAGCCTGTACTTTCCAAAATTTAGGATTTTTCCCATTTTCCATATTTTCTCAAAACACTTAAGGAAAAGAGAAAAAAAAGAAACCTGTACCTCAAAATAAGAACCAGGTTATTACATCCATAACCTCTTATACATGTAATTGATTTACTATAACCTTATTAGGTTCATTCAGGTCCCTTTTAATGGGTTTAAGAGGTTTAATTTTCTTGTTTTGGAAGCATTCTCTTCCTTGGTTTCCATGATTCATTTACTTATTTTCATGAATGGAAGTTCATTTCAAATGTGGTTTAACATCCATAATTGTTAATATATCTTATAAATTAAATTAAGGAGATATAAATGATATAATAACTATTTTGGGTTATATACCATGATGATGATTCTTTAGTTACAAGTTTATTTCAAATATTTTTATTAACTTGGTCGTTTGTTCATAATGAACTTATTTGGTATTATTATTTTATGTTATGAGTGTAAGAGGATTCCAGAACATTAATGAGATGAAATAAATATATTTTTATCTGGTTCAACCATTAAAATGGTTTCATGACCTGTATTGAAGGAGAAAGTGAAGAACGAAACTCCGTCATCCACAAAGGTTATAAATTGGAACCTTATGGATGTTAATTTTGTTTATAAAAATAAAAGGGGGGAGTAAGTATATTGATGATATTTATTCCATTAAAATGATATAATTCATGTATATAGATGACACTAGTGTTTATCATGGTCATATGGATAAAGGAGGTGAGGAGAGAAAAATAAAATAGATGAACTTGAAAAAAAGGTGAGAGATCCCTTATGAAAATTCGGCAGCCTAATATCGTCGCTTAAAATTTCATAAAATTAAATGATGAGAGAAAAAGGGAATCTCATAATATAGAAATCCAAAAGGATAGTAATAAGAAAACATAAAATCAAACCCAAACATATGATAATAGAAAATAAAATACATAACATAAAGAAGTTTTGACTAAAAGGAGAGAATGAAGGATTCCCTTACCCTGTAGAGTAAGTTCTAAATCTTGAAGGATTAGAACTTGGGGGATTAAGGACACTTTTGGAGGACTCTTATGGAGGTAATACCACCAGATATTCTAGGATATTGAGTTTGGAATGAATTAAAACGAAGGGGGGTGTGTGGGTATTTATAGTAATCAAGAGAGAGTTTTTTATTGATTAAAAGGGACACCTCGTTACTGGTTTTCGAAATACCAGGGGCTTTCCCATGGTATTTTCCCATGGTTTAAGCCAATTGGGACACCTCATGTCATAATATACTGTACACAAGTCGACCAGCCCTTTATATTAACAATTACATCATTATGATGTCATTAAACTACTGAAAACTCAAATTTGTATTTTTACTATTCACAGAAAATTCAAGTATTTTAGAAAAATCGAAAAAATTCACCCTAACCAATTTTTGATATGTAGAATTCCAAAATTAACTCCATTTTTTGAAATTAATTTTCTAGGAATTTTTAATTTACTTTTTAAATGAAATCAAAGTTAATTTGAAAAAATAACAATTTAAAGTTATAATTTGTTTTGTGTTACATTAAAAAATTAATTAACTTATCATTATCTCATTACCTTATGAAAATAAAACATTATCATTATTTACTATTAATATAGGTCATATTACTATTAATATTACTAATCATATGGGTATGTTACTATTCATCAAAAAATCTAGTTGGTTCTATCAGACTCAAAGTGACTTACTGGTCACAACTCTAGATGACTGTTTTTCAAAATTCAAAACATAGATGTATAAAATTTATGTTTAATGGATAACATATAACATTCTTCTATGTATTTTGTTTCAAAAAAGACTTAGTGCTTCATGAAATATGGGCTATCTAATGAATAGAAATTATTTAATAGAAACATACCATAAAATGTTTGGGGTGTTATATTAAGTTTAATAAACAAATTTGGACATGTAAGACCATTTACAATTCAAAGATGAAGGAATGTTACATAGATAATAGATATTATTTTAATACTAATTATAACAATAATAAAATATTTACTAATAAAATTAATTTAATTCAATAAGTTCCAACATACAGAGGTCAGTCTAGCGCATGATATTTCAAAACACAATATTTTTTTACAATGAATGAAATTTTAAAATTCACATCGATGGACATTGAATAATATTAAATTATTTGAGATTAATAAATAAATTAAAATTATATTTTAGGTTTCACTTTTGTTTCTTAATCCACCTTCAAAAACTATTATAATTTTATTTATAATTTCATGATCATTTTAAAAATTTATAACTATTAATATGAATATAATGTATATATATAATATAACATGTGTTAAAAGTAATATGGTTTAAGGGGTTGGAGCAGTGAGCACTTGTTTCCTTTTATTTGATGAAGATCCTATCTCAGGGATCTTACAAAAAAAATCAAATCTAAGAAAATTTAGTACCTAGTGGGACTTATTGTAAATCTTTATGATATTAAGATATATTTCATTTTAAATAAATATAATTTCTTCAATATCTTTCATTACACCCCCGAGTTTAAATGAACTCTTATATAATATTAATATATTATTCAAATGTAACTATTATGACCTAGTTATTCAAAATTTTGGTTATGAATAGTATTAACTGAATAATGAAAAATTTATGGTTTATAAATTAATAAAAAAAATTCATTAGTCATCATTTTATTATAAATAAAAATCAAAATCATTTTAAGGTAAAATAGAGGTTTGTCTGAAAGCTATTTTTTTTTGCATGCAATGGGTTTTGATCCTAATAAATTGAATTGATAACTATTATTTATTGGTTTTAATTAAATGTATATATTATACATTAAATTAAATGTTTTAACACTGATATAGAGTTTTTACTAGGAATGGGATAGGATAAAATCCATTTTTATTCTTAAAAAATATATTTTTCTAAAAAGTGGTTTTTGTAGTGTTTTGTGCACTTATTTTAAAATATATTTCTATTACTTATAGATATTTAATATTGATAAAATGATACCATATTTATAATTATGAGGTTTAAATTTTTGTAAATATTCCTCTTTTATTTTTTATCATTATGAATAGTAATTATGGTAAAATTTATCACCTTGGTAAAGTATAAATCTGGTTAACTTTGGTTAAACCTAAGTGTTTATGTTACAATTTTTCATCTCAATTACTATTGGATAAATTTAATTATAAAATTATAACCATGGGATATAAATGTGGTTATTTAAGTGTTACTTGTATATATAAATGACTTATATAATATTTAACGTAAATAAACATAAAAAATTTTACGCTCTTAAATTTAAATACATCTTATTTTTTTACATAAGAATAAGAGAAATTTATGAAAGAATATTAATTTTTATTTTATCATATTAAAATAATTCATTATATTAATTTATATTTAATTTTTAGTGATTATATAATTAACTTAAGTTCATACACAACACCGATATATAATTTATTTAATTAATAGAAAAAAAATAAAACAAATGATTTTAATAATATTAAAAGTAATATTATTTGATTATGTTATAATTTTCCAAAACTTTTATATATTAATATAAACTATTTTCTATTTGTTAAAGGATTATATTCAAATTACATATTTTATTGTTGTATTTGATGTCAAATTGAATGAACGGTATTAAAAATTACATTAATAATAATTTATAAAAAAAATATTTTATTAAATTATTTAAAAATAATAAGAATATTTAAAGAGGGTGAGGTGGATAATATAATATATAAATTTTCATACATTTTCAATTTATTATCCAATTGTCACATTATAAGTAAAATTATAACCCTTTATGATTGAAAAGTTATTCTGATGTTGTGGTTAAAATTGGTTAACCAAGGGTTTAATAAAAAATATATGGTTTAAAATGAAACAAAAACTATAAAAATATATTTTTATAATTATATTTATACCTTATACTATTTTTATTTTAATATATATCAATTTTGAGTCATTTTTCTTGAGAATGCCTTAGTTATATTTTAATATTTTCTTCATTACAAGTGTTTCATTTCTCTCCCTTATAAAAGGACTCACCTCACCTCTCTTATTTACATAAATTTTAGAAACATATATTAAAAAATACAAACCAATTTATCTTTTAAATATCCCTATAACATTAAATATGTCTTTGTTTTCCCAAAATACAAACCGTAGGTTCCTTAAGTGGAAATCTAAAGGAGTTCTTTCAAAGAAGAGGTAATCATCTTAACAGATTACTTCCATTTTTAGTTCTTCTTTTACCTCCCATAAATCTATGGTATTTATCATAAAATAATATATTATATATCATAAATATACTGAAATATTATTATGATTATGAAGCCACCATTATCCACTCTCTTTCCATCAAATGAAAAATGATAACGTCACTCGTGCATATGTGTAGACTACCATATCCACAAAGTGATGCAAATAATTTTCATTTATGATTTAAATATATGGTAATAAGTGTATTTTTAATAAAAATATATGATATATTGGATACAATAATTATTATATAAAGCTTAATTATTATTTTACTTTCTTTCTTTCCATCTGTCGAAAAGTGAAAACTGTGTTCATGCGTAGGTACGCCCTACCGTCTATACGAATGGTGAAATTCATTTTTATATCTATAAATTTTATGGATTAATATAAATAAATATATAATGAATATATATAATATTATTATTGTGATAAAAAATTAGATAATGGAACCCTGATCAAATTACAAGGATCAAAACCACCGAACCCAAACACACATGAAAAATGAAGAAGTTATTACCCAGAACAGTGATTTTAAAAAATATTTATAAATTGGTGATAAAATATTAAAAGTAAATAATAGATTCTTTGATATATATTATTATGTTTCTTTAATTTATTTATAATAAATATATATTTACTATACATAAATATTGAACATGTATGAAAGAAGTCATACTTGAGGTAAGGGTTTATTTCACAATCTCGTTATTATTTGGATTTTTTATCTTTATGATACTTTTAGAGGAATTATTTTATATTTCTATTTTAAAACCAAAATATTTTCTTCTAATATTTTAATTTATCAAAATTATATTTTTATTATTATTTTACACTCTTTAATATCCAAGACACTGAAATCATGTTTTTAAGGAAAACCAAAATTGTTTTTCTACTCAATCAGGAATATTTTCTTCCATGTCCCTATTTTACTTAATTTTTTTTAAAGAATATTGTTTCAATTATATAATAAATTTTTAAATAATTTTTTACCTATTTTTTACTTTTTACAAAATTCTTTAAATAGAACCTTTTTTTCACTTTCAAAATGATGTACTTTTGATTTTTTTTAAAAGTGTAAAAGGAATGTTTTTTAACTTATAAGAGATTAATAGATTTTTTTGATGTGATACATACAAAATTATTTGAATATTACTTTACATGTATAAAATTTTATTTTAAAATAATATTTTTTACTTAATATTTTGGAAATTTTATTATTTTAAATAAGTGATTTCAAATTAAAAAAGGGGTATTTTCCTCTATTAAATTTCTAGTGTTGTTTTTAAATTAATTTTATGTAATTCAACATAATTTGTTGAATATTATGATTTTCCAAGGATATAATACAAATATTTCATCCACCATGTTTTGATGGATGGTTTATGTTTAGTTATTCTGGGGAAAGTATTGACATTCTTTATGTTAGTTTTTTCATATAGGTTCAGTTATTTATTTTTAAGGCATATTGATTAAGTTGTAGTGTTTATTCATATAATGAATGAATTTTTTTTAAGTTACGAGTGGAGATCAATATTTTTTAGATCATTGATACATCAATAGGGCTCATTATACCAACTTGATTGGGTATTTGGATAAGGCCATACCCATTTTTTTAGTGTCTTTACAATAAGGTATTGATAGTAAGTTTCAGATGTATGAAACTATGAATTCCACCATTATAATTTTTTTAAGTGTGACCATGTGATTATATGAATAATTATGATATGAATAATGTTATAGATCATGTGTTTATTTTTTCATTATTTGATCATTATTAATTCTTGACATACTATTCATGCCTTTTTAACTTTTTTTGTAAGCATATCCTTTTGGAGAATCTAATTTCACCCCTTTCTTTTGATTCCTTTTCCCAATATTCTAA
Organism: Viscum album; assembly: GCA_963277665.1. Taxonomy (NCBI): domain Eukaryota; kingdom Viridiplantae; phylum Streptophyta; class Magnoliopsida; order Santalales; family Viscaceae; genus Viscum; species Viscum album. Next base: position 1,177,964,435 of record OY728140.1, on the reverse strand, counting down.
GAAGTTAATTATTATTGATATTCATGTATTTATAAAGGGAATAATGGCATTACTAACGAAAATAATTTGTTGTATTTTATGTTTTCAACTGTATGTATGATTTCAAATATGTTTCTATTTTACCTAGACTACTAAATTATTATATCCTTTGGGATGATATCAATTATATCTAGTAAAAATGTTATAATGTAACCAACATCTATGGGATACTAGGGTTGGGGTCTTTACACTCAGGTTGTATTCCAACAAGAGGGAATTTTAATATATTCTTTTCTCATATTTTGTTGGTTCAATGTGTGTTGAAAATATGGTTTATATTTTTTTAAAATAAAATTTAAAATACACTGAATTTAGTTTTGAAATTTAGTTTTCTAACATTATATTTACTCACTCTCACACTTGTAAACTAAAAATTCAAATTAACTCTCCCAATATCTCTGTCTGATTAGCTAAAACATCAACTAATTAACCACCCCTGGTAATTTTATCTTAAATAGAGTAATGAAAAAACGACTTTATTCATTGTCTTAGAATACTCAAGTTATTAGATATCTCCACTCACTCCTGAAAAAAATAAATTTCTCACAATAAAAATAAACAAAGAAGTTCTTGGTGGCTTGTGTGTGAAAACCAGTGAACAAGGGAAGAAGAATTTAAATTTGAAGAAAAATTAAAACCTCATATTAATTAAGAAATCAAAATCTTCTAGGGAAATTAAGCATAATATATTTAAAATTAATTTATATAATTAATTGATAATGTAATTGGGAGATTTACTCTCTCTCAAACACTAAGGTACTAGTGTTCCATCACTAGCGATTACAATAAAAGAAAAGAGAGAAGAAATTTAGTAGTAGTGGCATCTCAATCAATCAATTATTTACAACTCCATTGATATACCCTTATCAATTAAAAATTATATTCTTAAATAAGTCCTTGAATTCTCTGGGCTTTAACTTTTCTTCAACAAATCCTAGTCCTATATGATCGGTATAAGATTTTTGATCTTCCTCAGGTGATCCTAGTGATTCCAAAATCATCGTAGTTCTTTGTGTACAACTATAATTTCCTTAAAAACTACCATGTGTATAAATTGAGGTTCTATATTCTATATATTTTTATATTTTGAATCTTATAAGCTCAACTCTATGATATTATCCTTCTCAAACTATTGGATGGGTTTCATGTGGAAGATCAGGAGTGTCCTTACTGAATTTGGGTAGACTAATGGAATAGAAATAAAATTTATGTTAGATCCCTACTTAACTCATAAATTCAATATTTTCCATGTTTGGGTGAAGTTTTAAAATCATATGATATATATAAAGCCTGACACTCAACTTGAAAGCCTAATGCAGAAGTCATTTTCAACCACTAGCTGTGAAAATTCATATGCTTTGGGAAGCCTCGCGATGATGTTAGATGATGAATTCATACACATAACAATAAATACTTTTGGTGGATACATATTGAAATGTTGGGAAGTTCTAAATTAATAAGTCGGAATTTATAAGAGACCTTCAAATTCATATGTACTAGGTGAAGTCTCACGATCACTGAATTTTAATGACGAATTCATACTATGGGAAAGATAGTCTTATAAAAAATTCATATGAAATGACTAGAATTCATGAGAAATATAGGGAAAGTCATAGGAAATAAAAAACTAAAAAATAATACACTACGTCTATGTTAATTTCATGTGAAATGAATTCCTTTATCATTTGACATCTATAAACTAGAAAATCACTTACTTAGTGTAGGTCATTTCCTAATTAGAATAAAAAAAATAAAAAATAAAAAATAGAATTGAAATCCTATAAATACTATATAACTATAATTCATAAAATCAATGCATAGAATACCATTTAATTTCAAAATGAATTAAAAAACATAAAAACACATATTAATCGATTTAGATATTTAAATGAAAAATTTTTAAATTAAAAATGTGAATGAATTTTCCATGTATTAATTTAATAGAGGGGTTAATTTCTAAGGAAAAGAATATCAAAATTTGAAAATATTGGCTATAATCACTCCCCTTAACTTATACTATTTTAATATTGGGAAATATAATAAAGTCTTTCTAGAAAAATTATAATCCTCCCTTGTTCTAAATACACCAACAAAAAAAGTGACAAAGAAAAGATTCATTCATTATTCTAAAATATCAATCCTTATCTATGAATTTAATATCCTCTAGATATACTTATATTAAATTAGAATTTCCATTTCTAAAAGTTAAAGAAGAATATATTTTTGTGGATTTAAAAAATTAATATATAAAACATTCAATTGCCCCTTTTTTCTTGGTTACTTGCACTAAATTTCCATTTTCTACTTCCTTAATACAACTCAAATGACATTATTACATGTCAATTCCCACAAATTCATCTGGAATCAAAATCCACCTCACTTAAATCAATTTATTTAAAAAAAATTATTTAAAATTTTCCAACCCATGTAAGTGAAATGAACTTATATAATTTACAAATGGATTTTATTACTTATAAACCAAATTCCTAACTAGATCAATAATTATTTTGTGCTCCCAATTTCTCATTTTACTCCAGTTTTAAAGGACTTATATGGATAAATTTTTGGGTTGGATACTTGATGCGTTCTTTTTCAAAAGGCTAAGTTTCCTAGGAGTATGTTAAAAAAGTCATTTTCCTCATGTTATAATTGTGATTACACATAAAATATTTCCAGTCACACTCATTTTGAGTGTTCTAAAACACAATTTCCAAGAAATAAATATGAACAATTACCCAGTAATCATCTAATTTTATAAAATTTATAACCAACAAACCCTTAAAACTACCATGTATTTTTACACTAGGGATGATGAGTTTTAAATTCAAATTCATCACATAAAAACACTCTCAAAAAATATATCATACTATATATAAAATTTCTTTACAGATTCTAAAAAATATAATTTCCTTCTTTATTTTCTTTGTTTTAATTTTATTTCAAATTATAAACACACAAAACTAGAGAAATTAGATTTCTCAAAATATGTAAATCCAAAGTTATTTTTTCCTCTCCCTCACATTTATCTTAGACCTCAATTTTAATTAATTTCAACTGAAAATTTATATGGAATAAAATAGTTAAAAATTATGTATCTAAACTAATGTGAATGAAATTGAGAAGCCGCCTTACCAGTATTCTTGATAATTAGGTCGAAGTTTGTACTCTTGTATTTGTTCCTTCCAAAAATATTCATGAAATTTATTTAGCTGGTGTCTATTCACTTTAAATTGTTTTTATGATTTATAAATTTTGATCTCAACAACACTAAATAAAAATTTATTAGTTATATTAAATGGTCTAGTACATGTGGAATGAATATTACTAGGCATGAGCTTTATCCTAGTGGAATTTAGCAGCAATTGTTTTTCCAAAATTTAAATCTCTTTTCTAAATTAATGTTTTATGGAAGGGTTTTTAATTAACCTTATATAGAAGGGGTTTACCATGTTCCTATATTATAATACCTTATAGTTACATCATCTGGAGTTTCCTTTTCTCCCTAACCATAATTAAATCTTGGTTTTCCTTCTTCATAGGTTTGTAAGATTTGTGATACAGTTCAATATGCTGGGAATTATTTTACCAAAAACCATTCAGTAAGGGGACTTACCTAGGGGTGTTTTAAAAAGAAGTTTTATATACCCATAGTGAATTATATAATTTCTTACTCCAGTCCTTTTAGTTGGGTCAAACTATCCTTTATAAAATCCATTTTATTTCTCTGTTTGATACATCAACCTTGCCATTTGTTAGTGGGTGGTATGTAGTTGACATGTTGCACTGAAGTCCATACTTCTTCATAAGGGATTATATGTATTTTTTTTGAAAAAAGTTTCCCATTGTCACTAATTATTACCCAGAACCCTCAAAACCTATAAAAAAGTATTTTTTCAGGAATCTTAATAATAAATTTTGCATCACCATCTTAGTTTTCTTATACTTCAAACCACTAAGTTTATAATCCACTACTAACTTGTTATAAGAAAATTGAAAAGTGATAGAGAATGGGTCCTTGAAGTAAATTCCTTATATATAACATATTTCATAAAAAAATAGAGGTTGTTAGGTCATTTTCTTTATTTTATAAATTCATCTAGAAAATTAACATTTTTACCTTCTTTGGGAAATTCATGCGAGTCTTTAAAAATTGATGGCCAAAACCAAACTTATTCAATTTTTTTTTTGATTTTCTTTGAGGTCCAAATTGGACCCCATATGGAAGTTTATGAAAAAATGAAAGAATATATTTTACCTCTTATACATGTATAAACCTCATAATCAATTAGTTGCTATAAAGTTTCTATAAATAAGGCTCATACCAAACATAATACTTCGATTCAAAATTTAGGTAAAACATTTGACACATTGAAAAGATGAGAGATACCACTAGTTTGAAAAAACATTTCACTATATTATCATACTAGGGTACTTGGGGGACTTTTTATTGTTGATAAATAGGGATAAAATCATCTAGGGATATCTTTATGTGTGTTTATACCTCAACAATTTATTGTAACCGGCTCATGTGGTCTACAACTAAATATTCATATCCCTTCTTTTCCATGATCTCAAAGTTTAACTATTATAATAAGAACATCCGTGTTAGTAATATTGGATTTAAAACATCATTATTAATAAATTATTTTATGTATTTATGATCAGAATAAATGGTAAATTTACTTTGTAGAAAATACGAAGGAAATTTTTACAAAGAAATAAAAATATTCAAAAAATATTTATCTGTTGTTGTATAATTTAATTGGGTTGTATATATTGTATGAACTCTGTATGCTATCACATGTGGGTGCCCTTAATTATTTGGGACAACAAAAATTAAATGGATTTGTTTAAGGTATCACACAAAAATTCAAAAGGTACTTACTAACTCAGTGAACTAATAATATGAGTTTTGATGAATCTTTCATTGAGTTTATCAAAGGTTTCCCTATATGAATCATTAAACAAAAAAGTCAATTCCCTTTTTTAGAAGTTTAGTAAAGGGAATTTGTTTTCTAGTTTCATTATCAAATCTTCTATAAAATGTATCATGTACTAAAAATGATCTTACGTGTCTCACAATAGTGGGGTAAGACAGTATAGAAATGATGTCAATATTGGAATTATCCACCAAAATTACAACCTTTGAAATTATGTGGCCCAATAAATTTCATTTATATACCATGAAATAACATTTTTCAATTTTTAAAACAATTTTTTATCAATAAATCTGTTTAAAACCATTCTTATAATTTAAAGAAAAATTTCATAGGATGTTCCATAAGTAGTAAAGTCATTAAGAAATACCTCTACGAATTACTGTATTAGATGTAAAATCATTCTTTAAGGTACCATTAAAATGTACCTGTGACATTTCACAACCCAAGGGGAATAATTTGGTATGAAAAAATATAAAATGGATAGGAGAATTTGTTTTTTCTGATCTTACGGATCTATAAGAACATGAAAATATCAATAGAATCCCTCATGAAAACAATAATGACCTTTTTATTTCTTGTCTCAATGAAACTTGATCTAAAAATGAAGTGAAAATGGTCTTTTTAGGTAATGTGTTTTAATTTCCTATAGTCAATAGCGACCCTATGAATATTCTAAATACTTGTTTGTTATATCTCATTATTTTCATTTTAAACAATGGTGAATCTAGAATTTTTGTGAATAATATGAATGGGACCCACCCATTGGAAGTCTAATATGGGGTATATAATCCCATAACCTAATAGTTTTTCAATTTCCTTTTTGGAAATTTCTACAACATTGGATTGAACCTTCTTTGAGGATATATCACAATTTATACTAATTTTTAGGTGAATCTGGTGTACCCAGGTTGTGATACTAATGCCTAGAATGTATTAAAATGAAAAACATATTTTTGTGGTGTTTTTTTAAAATTTAGATAATTTTATGCTATTTATTAGGTTCAATACTATTTTAAATTATGAATGAAATTTTTTAATTTTCATTATTAAAGTTATATTTTATTTTATAGGGAGATAAATTTAGTTCAAATTGATGAGATTGTTCTAATGATGTTTTAAAATTACTTTATTCCATGTTTTCATCCTGCATATTCCAAGTAAAATATTGGCTAGAAATTTGAGTCATTCATAAAAATATATTTCATGTAGTTCCACAAACAATTTAACAAACATTGTTGATTCTAGATTTAACTCTTTTTTAAAAACCAATTAATAAAAAAATTAGTTGATTCTGTGAATTCTATTAGTTGAATTATTTTATAAAAAAATCAATCTATTTATTAGAAAAAAATGTAATTTTAGAGTGAGAAATTTTAAAAATAGATTTCCCATCTTGAGGATGTTTTATTCAATACTGAATAATGAAATTCATAGTTTCTACCCCAAAATCCCTTAAAAGTTTTTCATTAGTAACATTTATTATGGTTTTAGAATTATTAAAAAATAGATTCACTAGAATTATAGAGTAATGAGTTTTCCCTCTTTCCTCATCCATGTTAAATATTTAAAAATCAATTGAAAATAGTAGTCCATTCATTATTACCCAAATATATTCCAAAACTCCTACTAGGTATGAAATGTATCAATTTTCTAGCTGAAAACCCACCGAAGTTGTCTTCAGTTATCCTATATATAGGGAATAATAAATTGAGTAAGTCATAAAATTAATTGATACTCCCAAATCACATAATTTATTATTGAAATTAATCTATCATATGGTTCAAGGGATAATGAAATTACCTAGTTATTTAAATTTCCTAGGTAATTGTGGGGTTACTAGAGAAGAAACAATTATACCTAAACTTACATTTTCATAGTGAATCATCTTTGAGAAATATTGAAAAACATTGGATTTAGTGGATGAAATCCAACATAGGTATGTTGATTTCCACTTTCTCAAATTTTTCTAACACTTATAGTTGTAGAGGATCTTTACTGGCTGTCTTTGATGGTTCCATCCTAGAAGGGATGGGACGTGCGGGTAAATACATGGAATCTATTTTGGTTTTTTTTACTTTATCTTCATTTATTGGTTTTTATATATATACAATTTTCCATCTGGTTCCCCCTAAATGATGAAATCTTCATGTTCCTTATACTATCCACTTCTTGATCCAATCTCTAGTGTTGATTATTTTTTGATTGTTTAACTCCTTATAACTCCTTATTGAAATAAAATAGAAATATTAATTGGTTTTAGGAATTGATTGAGTAAATAAACTGCCTAAGCCTTGATTTACCAAGAGGGGTTTGAATGATCTTCTCAAAATACCATTTTACATCCTTTAGTTTTAATCCATGAGCTGTGAGAGTGGTTTACTGGTCTTATTGAAACTCCACAAGCTATCTTAGTAGGTCCTTCATTGATGGATCTTGGTTCTTCCCTTGTTGGTTAATTTTAGAGGGTTGGTAATTGTTACTTAGGAATAGTGGGGGTTAGAAAGGCTATTGTAAATCATTCCATAAATTTTTAATTCAAATATTCTTGTTTCAGATTCTATATAGATTTGTTGAGTATTTTTTTACTCTTTGATCACTTATTGGTTGTTGGTAATACCTATAGTACACAGAATCACAACTTTCTTTCACTAAGAGAAGATATCTGTGTCATGATCTAAAGAGTGTAAAAACTTTAACACTCAAGGGGGTGCTGTTTTTGATGCTTATTAAACCTTGTTCAATTCTATCTATGTCACAAGAGAGGTTAGTTCTTAAAATTTAGTTTTAGGTAAAGGATATTTTGAACTCTTTACCACTTTTACTCTTTTATTTTTGAATCTTTTACCAAATTCATATGATTTTTGTGATATCATCCCTATCAACTCTATATTTAACCTGGTGAATTTTCAATCAGTGTTCCTCTATAAGAATCATAAAATAAATTTTTGATATTTTCTAGCAGTCCTTGGTAAAAGAACACTAAGAAATTGTGGTTCTCAAAGATTTTTTTGTGGTCATGATGATGTTAATAAATTTAATCTGTCGCAATACTGATAGAGAGTTTTTCCACTTTCTTAATTGATCCCATATATAATAATTTTCAACTGGGTGCTTCTTGATGTAGGAAATAACTTATAGAGTAAATCCTTATGGATTTAATCTTTTTTGTGACTTCTAAAGGTTTTAAGAAATACATCCATTCTTTAACCAGTTTTTTAAGTTGAGCCTTATGTACTCCTCTATGATTAAATCTATTGTATACATCCCAAAATACCTTAAAATTAATATTGAGATCTTATCATTCAAAACCATGAAGATTTGGAATAATTTTTATCATTCTAGTTTTAATATTGAAAATTATGTTGATTAATTAATTGTAACAATAAATTATTATTATTATTAAATTTTAGGTTGTAAAAATACTCAAGTGTTATGTTTAATTAAGACAAGTTATCTTCCACATTTTCACTTCCAAATATGACTCTAGTATAATATGTACAAGAGTGTGGAGTATTTTTCAATATAATTGCGAAAAACTCCTTTCCACATGGCCAGTGATTCTTAAATTACTAACTCCTGATAAGGGATTTTTTTAAACTCTCGATCAATGATAATGAAGTTATATAAACCAGATCTAGTCATGTATTAATAAATTTTAAAATGATTTTTTTTAATAAAACAATAAACAAAACATGGATCTTTCTCCCAAGTAATGACACTAGGTTGGTGAAGGTATTTCCCTAGGGATGTTATCAAAAACAAATTTGAACCCAAACAAATAAAATACATAAATGGGATCATATTATCTTCAGAGAGGAGGGTGTTTTAATATTTTTTTCTGTTATATCATGTGGGTTCGTTGTGTATTGAAAATAGTGATCAATTATTGATTTGGGAATAGAATTTAAATTATGGTTTGAATTCCTTTTTTTAATCCTAGTTGTCAATCCTTGGATATCCTCCCTCACCTACCTATTAAATAATAATTAAAATTTACTCTCCTAATATCTATATAATCATCTAAAACCTTAAAAAATAACCATAACTTGGTGATTTTATCATAAATTGTGTGATGAAATTACCACTATATTCATTATCTAGTCATAATAAAGTGATTGAATATTTCCACTCACCCTTGAATTAATCCACTAATCACCTAGCAGGTAGTGAATAATTTTTAAGAATCATGTGTATGGAAACCAGTAAGTAAGGGAAGAATAATTTAAATTAAAATAAGAATGAAAACTGTATGTTTTCTATGAAACTGAATAATTCCATAGAAATTAATTTATAATATATTTAAAATTTAATTTCATAATTCATTGACATTAAAATTTTTAGATTATCCTTGGATTGATAAATATTTTCCAAGAGTTCCATAAATGGAGATTATAGTAAAATAAAAGAGAGAGAAGAAATTTAGTAATGATGGATTAACCAATAAATTAGAGGTAGGTCCCTTAATACACTCTTCTCAATGAATAGTCATATTCTTTTTTAAGTACTTGATTGATTAGGTCTCTAGGTTATTTTAAGTAGCTCTTAGTCACACATGAGTGGAACAATCTCTTTGTACTTATTTGGGTGATTCCAATGCTTCCAAAATCCTCTATGTTCTCAGTGCCAAAATCCTATTTCTTTGATTGGTTCCATGTGTGTATATTTAGGGTCAGGAATCCTTATATCGGTACATCTGAAATCTTCCTAGATCATATGCTTGATATTTTCCTCCTCCTTTTTTTAGATGGGTTTTATGTGGAAGCATGGGAGAATTATTTCCTGATTTTGGTAAACTATCAGAATGGAAATCAAATTTTATGTTGATCTCTAATTAACATGGAAATTATATATTTTAATTTTTTCTGGAAAAGTTTCAGGGTAATATGATGTGTAGAAATTCTTACACCAATCTTAAAAGTATGACACTGATGTTTTACATGGAAAATATCAGAACAAAGTCATACACTATGTCAAGTCTGATGATGAATTCATGTGATGAATCCATACATTCAACATCAAATTCTTACTATGTAGAGAAATTTATATAATGTTTAGCTCTAAAGTCATATGATGGAATTCATATGAGATCTCAAAAATCATATAAGATATTTGAAGTCTCATTCTCACTAAATTTCGGTGATGAATTCATATAATGGGAATAAAATTCTTATGAAAAATTCAAATGAAATTACTAGAACTCATATAAAATCCAAGGTTTAGGCTTCGGCCCCAACCTTTTAAAAAAAAAAATATATAATCCAAGGAATGTTATACAAAATGAACAGGTCCAAATTCATAAGCCCATGCTTAGGTAAATCCTTAAACAATGAATTCCTTTTTCATTTTTGAATCTGTATCCATGAATATAATTTACTAAATATAGGTTTTTTCTTTATTTGAGAAAAAATGAATTAAATAATAATAATCAAAATTAAAACCATTTAAATAGTATATAAACATAATTTCCAAAATACAATTTATGGATTCCCATTTGATTCCAAAAGGATTGAAATGACATAAAATTATAAATCAATCCATTTAAAAACATAAATTCCATATTTAATAAAGTGAAAATATGAATGAATTTATTATATTTAAAATCACTTATTGGGTTAATTTACACTAAAAAGTGGATAAAAATTTGAAAATATTGGCTCTCATCACCCTTTTATCATATCTTTTTTAAAACAATAAGATAATAAATGTATATTCATATCCACTACCAAATATGTTTTTTATTATATATTTATAATTATCTTTATATATATATGTGTGTGTGTGTGTCTGTGCCTCTACTAAAATATATAAATATATATTAATAATATATAACATATATAAATTTATATATAATATATAAATTACACTTAAATTAAAAATAAAATCTCATTAGAACTTGATCAAATACACTATCTATTTTATTTAAATATAATACAATATATAAATAAAATAAAAATATTATTATGAATGGAATACCATTATCATTCACCAGTTCTTGATCATACTATTATGTTGAATAATCAATACGTAAAATATATGTATATGAAATTTAGAATCCTAAACATCCCATCCATGAACCATATAAACACTCAATAAAACATAGAAAACAACCTAAGTAAAAAAAATCATAAAATAGATGTAAATAACATAATTAGAGAATATAAATAATTACACAATATATAAATTATTCCTTTTACATAGGAAACAAAAACGTAAATATAAGAATAGAAAATAGATTATAGTGGAACTCTAAAGAATAAGCTAACAAAAACATAAATGCGACTTATTACTTTTTGAAACAAAATTCACAACAACTCATCTATTTATAGATAAGGATTGCAGATACCTTAAGGTTAAATCAGTTCCATCACAATCCAATCTTTAAAGAATTCTCTCCACTTGATCACGATGATAGTCTAAGTGGAACAATCTCAATGGATACTTTTGGTAGAAAATGAAAGTATCAGAGAAAACATCCCTTTACTCTTACATAGCTCTCTAAATAAAAATAGCATATAGCCTTTGAGAACCATCGGGTTATTCTTATACATCATCAATAGAGAGATTCCTATAGTAGTGGTTATTTTGTACGACATCATAAAAAATTAGATATTCTTTCCACTTTTAAGCTTCAAGTTTTATTGCATCATCTACATTTGGAACAATTTGTAGTTCTTGATGTTTCCCTTTCCAAAATCTATAATACTTAATTGGATAATGAATTATCAGAGTGTAATAACCCAATTTTTTATTATTGTAATTTCTCCCTTATCATAGTAATTTTATATAGTATAAATCACATAAAATCACTTATAGACCATAATAAAAACTTTAAAAATGAACAATTACTGAATTAAGAAGTATTTCTAGAAGTTATGAAACCAATACCGATGAAATAGTAACTTGACCTTAGGAATAGTAATACGATCCTTTTGAATAGTAACACAACCAAATAAATAGTAATCTAAACCATGGGAGTATAAATAAAATTTATAAATCTTATAAATGAAATTATGGTGATGTTATATCATAGTCTAAATAAATAAATGTTTTAATAATTATAAGTCAAGTGTTAGCATTTTTGTAGGTCATAAACATTTAATTACAATTTTATGATTAATTTAATAAATTAAAATAAAATTTATTCACATAAAATGTATCCATAAATTAATATTTTGATTATTATGTTTTAAATATAATTTTATGTGAACTTAAGTAATTTTTTGAAGTGTTATAAAATCAGTTATAGTGTTAAAATATGTATTTTCCATGTAAATGAGGATTTTAAGTAAAAATTAAATTACTCATATTTAGAATATTTTTTCCTCAAATGGAGTTCCTTTTTTAATTCTAAACATAAAAAATATTTAGTGTAATTTTTTTTGGTATTTTTATAAAATACTTGAATTTTTGATGAATACTAAAATACAATAATTTATGATTAAAGATAAATACATGAATTATGGAGTCATAGATGATGTGTGGCTGATCTAAGACCAAAATATAGAACTATAGTTAATTATTTTAATATATTTAGGGATAATTATCACATTGTTAATATCCTTGAGCCAAAATAATAAACTAATGAATAAAATATTGAGAAAACACCCATCTCCTCCACTATAAATACCACCAATAACCACCTCTTTTCCTCACACCTACAAAGACTTTATCCTTTGCCAAATTCTTATCAATAATCTTACCTATCAACTCCACCATGTCCAGTATCTCTTGGTCTAATAAAAACACAAAATCCTTTTCCCTAAATAGGTTCTCAAGGAGGATAAATTCCAGAGTCAAATTCCTCTCTCTTTAAATTTAATTTCTTTTTAGGTTATTTTCTTTTTATTCTCTTCTAACCTCCCCTCATCAAAATAGAATGAAAAATATAGTACGTTATATATACTATAATGATATAATTTTAATGTAATATCCATCCTCATAATCTTCTCTCTCTCTCTCTCTTTTATTCTAAAAATGCAATTGTCACCCGTCATGTGTCAATTTACCGATATTATGGACGATGCACTTTCATTTTACTTTAATTCCATAAAGTACATTAATAAAAAAATTGCAGTGGTTGAAGAATATTTTAATATTTATGTTAGAACCCTATTTATTTTTTTCACTAACATATATACATAATACTAAATGATAAAACAAAACAAGTTCATTGTGATTGAAAAACCACTAAAATTAACCTAAAATGGTCATCATTAACTTTTATATAATTATTCATCCTCATTACATATAAAAAAAATTCTATATAATATAATTTAAACTTAAAGAATATCATTAATAACATATAATAACAATTCTGGATATTTATCCTTATTTTACAAAAACTTCAATTCATGTATTCAGGAGAACCAACCATGGAAACTAAGAAAATGAACACTGCCAAACTATGAAATTAAACTCTATAAATCATCAAAAATATCATAAATAAACATAATAAAACCATAATAAATAAAATTTAGAAATAAAAAGTACTGTATTTTTTAATAAATTAATCTATTTTTATTATAAATTACATTAAAGTAAAGAAAGAATTCATACATAAGATAAGGGGAATTCTCAAATCCAACTCTCATTCTTTGGGGTTTCCCTCTTTCACCAGATTTTCAATATGAATATTATTTTATTTCTCCTTATATATCAATTATTCATCATTATCTTAGGTTTTCTGAGATATAAATGATAACAATCCAGTTTTAGGAAAAATGTAATGATTTTTTAAAAAATAACTCTTATTTTAAAAAATACATCTTTTAATTCTCATATGATTGTTTCTTCTTCAATAAATATTGATAATAAGAATATTATTCCATTTTTATCCTATAAAATCAAAAGTTTATGAAGGTTTTATTTATTAAATGAAACCCATTCCCTTCCATTGGTTATTTTATGTCCAATATTGATATACATTCTATGTGGAATGCATGACAATGTAAATATTTTGATATGATGGGTGCACCTAGAATTATATATCACAATTTAATGTATAATGTGATGGGTGAACCTGAAATTATATATCACTTATAAAACCCTGACACCTCTAAGATGTAGCTGGTTTATTACTTGTGATATTGGCATAGTTATAAGGAATAAAAATCCTGAAGGAACAATAAGTTTAGTAGTCTTAAAGAAACAAGATATATATATATCACAAATTAAATTTAAAAAGGTTACAAGATACAATACATAACAAAACTAAAAACTGCAACCACATGAACTCAATAAATGATCTCCTCTTCATAACCTGTTAAAGGTAAACAATGAAACGTGTGAGCTCAAATGCTTAGTAAGGGTTACACATAATAATAATCAAAATTAAAATCCTTTAAATAGTATATAATTATAATTTCCAAAATACAATTTATGGATTTCCATTTGATTCCAAAAGGATTGAAATGACATAAAGTTATAAATAAATCCATTTAAAAACATAAATTCCATATTTAATAAAGTGAAAATATGAATGAATTTATTATATTTAAAATCACTTATGGGGTTAATTTACACTAAAAAGTGGATAAATATTTGAAAATATTGTCTCTCATCACCCTTTTATCATATTTTTTTAAAACAATAAGATAATAAATGTATATTCATATCCACTACCAATTTTTATTATTATTATATATTTCTAATTACCTTTATATGTATATGTGTGTGTGTGTTTGTGCCTGTACTAACATATAAAAATATATATTAATAATATATAACATATATTAATATATATATAATATATGAATTACATTTAAATGAAAAATAAAATCTCATTTGAACTTGATCAAATACACTATCTATTTTATTTAAACATAACAAAATATATAAATAAAATAAAAATATTCTTGTGAATGGAATCCCATTATCATTGACCAGTTCTTGATCATACTATTATGTTGAATAATCGATACCTCAAATATATGTATCCGCAATTGAGAATCATAAACATCCCATCCATGAACCATATAAACACTCAACCAAACATAGAAAAAAACCTAAATAAAAAATCATAAAATGAAAGTAAGTAACATAATTAGAGAATATAAAAAATTACATAATTCATAATTTATTCCCTTTCTATAGGAAACAAAAACATAAATAGAAGAATAGAAAATAGATTATTGTGGATCTCTAAAGAATAAGCTAACAAAAACTTAAATGCGTCTTATTAATTTTTGAAACAAAATTCACCACAACCCATCTATTTATAGATAAGGATTGCAGATAACTTTAGGTTAAATCAGTTCCATCACCATCCGATCTTCTCAGAATTCTCCCCACTTGATCACGATGATAGTCTAAGTGGAACAACCTCAATAGATCCTTTTGGTGGAAAATAAAAGTATCAAATAAAACATCCCTTTACTCTTACATAGCTCTCTAAATAAAAATAGTATATATCCTTTTATAACCATTGGTTTATTCTTATACATTATAAATAGAGAGATTCCGGCAGCAGTGGTTATTTTGTACTTCATCATAAAAAATTAGATATTGTTTCCACTTTTCAACTTTAGGGTTTATTGCATCATATAAATTTGGAATAATGTGTCATTCTCGATGTTTCCCTTTCCAAAAGCGATAATACTTAATTGGATAATGGAATATCATAGTGTAATGACCCAATCTTTTATTATGGTAATTTCTACCTTATCATATTAATTTTATATATTATAAATCACATAAAATCACTTTTAGACCATAATAAATGCTTTAAAAATGAACAATTAATGAAGTAAGAAGTATTTCTAGAAGTTATGAAACCAATACCGATGAAATAGTATCTTGACCTTAGGAATAGTTATATGTTCCTTTTGAATAGTAACACAACCAAATGAATAGTAACCTAAACCATGGTAGTAGAAATAAAATTTATAAATCTTATAAATGAAATTATGGTGATGTTATATCATAGTCTAAATAAATAAATGATTTAATAATTATAAGTCAAGTGTTAGATTTTTTGTAGGTCATAAATATTTAATTACAATTTTATGATTAATTTAATAATTTAAAATAAAATTTATTCTCATAAAATGTATCCATAAATTAATATTTTGATTTCATATGTTTTAAAGACAATTTTATGAGTACTTAAGTAATTTTTTGAACTGTTATAAAATCAGTTATAGTGTTAAAATATGTATTTTCCATGTAAATGATGATTTTAAGTAAAAATTAAATTACTCATATTTAGAATATTTTTTTCCTCAAATGGAGTTCATTTTATAATTCTAAACATAAAAAATAGTTAGTGTAATATTTCTGGTATTTTTATAAAATACATGAATTTTTGATTAATACTAAAATACAATAATTTACGATTAAAGATAAATACATGAATTATGGAGTCATAGATGATGTATGGATGATATAAGACCAAAATATAGAACTATGCTTAATTATTTTAATATATTTAGGGATAATTATAACATTTTCAATATCCTTGAGCCAAAATAATAAACTAATGAATAAAATAATGAGAAAACACCCATCTCCTCCACTATAAATACCACCAATAACCACCTCCTTTCCTCACACCTATAAAGACTTTATCCTTTTCCAAATTCTTACCAATAATCTTACCTATCAACTACACCATGTCCAATATCTCTTGGTCTCATAAAAATACCAAATATTTTTCCCTAAATAGGTTCTCAAGGAGGATAAATTCAAGAGTTAAATTCCTCTCTCTTTTCATTTAATTTCTTTTTTAGGTTATTTTCTTTTTATTCTCTTTTAAACTCCCCTCATCAAAATAGAATGAAAAATATAGTACGTTATATATAATATAATGATATAATTTTAATTTAATATCCATCATCATACTCTTCTCTCTCTCTGTCTCTCTCTCTTTTATTCTAAAAATGAAATTGTCACCCGTGATGTGTCACTTTACCGATATTATAGACGATGCAATTTCATTTTCCTTTAATTCCATAAAGTACATTAATAAAACCATTGCAGTAGTTGAAGAATATTTTAATATTTATGTCAGATCCCTATTTATTTTTTTAACTAACATATATACATAATACTAAATGATAAAACAAAACAAGTTCATTGTGATTGAAAAACCGCTAAAATTAACCTAAAATGGTCATCATTAACTTTTATATAATTATTCATCCTCATTCCATATAAAAAATTCTATATAATATCATTTAAACTTAAAGAATATCATTAATAACATATAATAACAATTCTGGATATTTATCCTTATTTTACAAAAACTTCCATTCATGTATTCCGGAGAACCAACCATAGAAACTAAGAAAATGAACACTGCCAAACTATGAAATTAAACTCTATAACTCATCAAAAATATCGTAAATAAACATAATAAAACCATAATAAATAAAATTTACATATAAAAATTTCTGTATTTTTTAATAAATTAATCTATTTTTATTATAAATGACATTAAAGTAATGAAAGAATTTATACATAAGATAAGGGGAATTCTCAAATCCAACTCTCATTCTTTGGGGTTTCCCTCTTTCACCCCATTTTCAATATGAATATTCTTTTATTGCTCCTTATATATCAATTATTCATCATTATCTTATGTTTTCTGAGATATAAATGATAAGAATCAAGTTTTAGGAAAAATGAAATGATTTTTTTAAAAAAGAACCCTTATTTCAAAAAAAATACATCTTTTAATTATCATATGATTGTTTCTTCTTCAATAAATATTGATAATAAGAATCTTATTCCATTTTTATCCTATAAAATCAAATGTTTATGAAGGTTTTATTTATTAAATGAAACCCATTCCCTTCCATTGGTTATTTAATGTCCAATATTGATATACATTCTATGTGGAATGCATGATAATATAAATATTATGATGTGAGGGGTGCACCCAGAATTATATATCAAAATTTAATGTATAATGTGATGGGTGAACCTGAAATTATATATCACTTATAAAACCCTGACACCTATAAGATTTAGCCAGTTTATTACTTGTGATATTGGCACAGTTAGAAGGAATGAAAATCCCGAAGGAACGATCAGTTTAGTAGTCTTGAAGAAACAAGATATATATATATATATATATATATATCACAAATTAAATTTAAAAAGGTTACAAGATACAATACATAACAAAACTAAAAACTGCAACCACATGAAGAAAATAAATGATCTTCTCTTCATAACCTATTAAAGATAAACAATGAAAGGTGTGAGCTCAAACTCTTAGTAAGGTTTACAAATAATAATAATCAAAATTAAAATCCTTTAAATAGTATATAAACATAATTTCCAAAATACAATTTATGGATTTCCATTTGATTCCAAAAGGATTGAAATGAAATAAAATTATAAATAAATCCATTTAAAAACATAAATTCCATATTTAATAAAGTGAAAATATGAATGAATTTATTATATTTAAAATCACTTATGGGGTTAATTTACACTAAAAAGTGGACAAAAATTTGAAAATATTGTCTCTCATCACCCTTTTATCATATTTTTTTTAAAACAATAAGATAATAAATGTATATTCATATCCACTACCAAATAATTTTTTTATTATATATTTATAATTACCTTTATTTGTATATGTGTGTGTGTGTGTTTGTGCCGGTACTAACATATAAAAATATATATTAATAATATATAACATATATTAATATATATATAATATATGAATTACACTTAATTGAAAAATATAATCTCATTTGAACTTGATCAAATACACTATCTATTTTATTTAAACATAACAAAATATATAACTAAAATAAAAATATTCTTGTGAATGGAATCCCATTATCATTGACCAGTTCTTGATCATACTATTATGTTGAATAATTGATACCTCAAATAGATTTATCCACAATTTAGAATCATAAACATCCCATCCATGAACCATATAAACACTCAATCAAACCTAGAAAACAACCTAAATAAAAAAAATCATAAAATGAAAGTAAGTAACATAATTAGAGAATATAAAAAATTACACAATTCATAATTTATTCCTTTTCTATAGGAAACAAAAACATAAATAGAAGAATAGAAAATAGATTATAGTGGATCTCTAAATAATAAGCTAAAAAAATCTTAAATTCGTATTATTAATTTTTGAAACAAAATTCACCACAACCCATCTATTTATAGATAAGGATTGCAGATAACATCAGGTTAAATTAGTTCCATCACCATCCGATCTTCAAATAATTCTCTCCACTTGATCACGATTATAGTCTAAGTTGAACAACCTCAATGGATCCTTTTGGTGGAAAATAAAAGTATCAAATAAAACATCCCTTTACTCTTACATAGCTCTCTAAATAAAAAAAGTATATAGCCTTTTATAACCATCAGGTTATTCTTATACATCATAAATATGGAGATTCCTACAGCAGTGGTTATTTTGTACTTCATCATAAAAAATTAGATATTGTTTCCACTTTTGAACTTCAGGGTTTATTTCATCATCTACATTTAGAATAATGTGTCATTCTCGATGTTTCCCTTTCCAAAAGCTATAATACTTAATTGGATAATGGATTATCATAGTGTAATGACCCAATCTTTTATTATTGTAATTTCTCCCTTATCATAGTAATTTTATATATTATAAATCACACAAAATCACTTATAGACCATAATAAAAACTTTAAAAATGAACAATTAATGAAGTAAGAAGTATTTGTAGAAGTTATGAAACCAATACCGATGAAATAGTATCTTGACCTTAGGAATAGTTAAATGATCCTTTTGAATAGTAACACAACCAAATGAATAGTAACCTAAACCATGGTAGTATAAATAAAATTTTTAAATCTTATAAATGAAATTATGGCGATGTTATATCATAGTCTAAATAAATAAATGGTTTAATAATTATAAGTCAAGTGTTAGCATTTTTGTAGGTCATAAATTTTTAATTACAATTTTATGATTAATTTAATAATTTAAAATAAAATTTATTCTCATAAAATATATCCATAAATTAATATTTTGATTTCATATGTTTTAAAGACAATTTTATGAGTACTTAAGTAATTTTTTGAAGTGTTATAAAATCAGTTATAGTGTTAAAATCTATATTTTCCATGTAAATGATGATTTTAAGTAAAAATTAAATTACTCATATTTAGAAAATTATTTTACTCAAATGGAGTTCCTTTTATAATTCTATACATAAGTTAGTGTAATTTTTTTGGTATTTTTATAAAATACTTGAATTTTTGATGAATACTAAAATACAATAATTTACGATTAAAGATAAATACATGAATCATGGAGTCATAGATGATGTGGGGATGACGTAAGACCAAAATATAGAACTATAATTAATTATTTTAATATATTTAGGGATAATTATCACGCTGTTCATAGTCTTGAGCCAAAATAATAAACTAATGAATAAAATAATGAGAAAACACCCATCTCCTCCACTATAAATACCACCAATAACCACCTCCTTTCCTCACACCTACAAAGACTTTATTAATTTCCAAATTCTTAAAAATTATCTTAAAGATCAAATCCACCATGCCCAGTATCTCTTGGTCTCATAAAAATACCAAATCCTTTTCCCTAAAGAGGTTCTAAATGAGGATAAATTCAAGAGTTAAATTCCTCTCTCTTTTCATTTAATTTTTTTCATGTTATTTTATTTTTATTCTCTCCTAACATCCCCTCATCAAAATAGAATGAAAAATATAGTAACTTATATATAATATAATGACATACTTTTAATCTAATGTCCATCATCATACTCTTTTCTCTCTCTCTTTTATTCTAAAAATGAAATTGTCACCCGTGATGTGTCAATTTACTGATATTATGGATGATTCAATTTCATTTTAATTTAATGCCATCAAGTACATTAATAAAACCATTGTAATGGTTGAAGAATATTTTAATATTTATGTTATAACCCTATTTATTTGTTTAACTAACATATATGCATAATACTAAATGATAAAACAAAACAAGTTCATTGTGATTGAAAAGCCGCTAAAATGAACCTAAAATGGTCATAATTAAATTTTATATAATTATTCTTCCACATTCCATATAAAAAAATTCTATATAATATCATTTAAACTTAAAGAACATCATTAATAACATATAATAACAATTCTAGATATTTAACCCCATTTTAAAAAAACTTCCATTCATGTATTCAAGTGAACCAATCATGGAAACTATGAAAATGAACACTGCCGAACTATGAAATTAAACTCTATTACTCATCAAAAATATCATAAATAAACTTAATAAAACCATAATAAATAAAATTTACATATAAAAAGTTCTGTATTTGTTAATAAATTAATCTAATTTTATTATAAGTCACATTAAAGTAATGAAAGAATTTAGACATAAGATAAGGGGAATTCTCAAATCCTACTCTCATTCTTTGGGTTTTCCCTCTTTCACCCCATTTTCAATATGAATATTCTTTTATTTATCCTTATATATCAATTATTCATAATTATATTATATTTTCTGAGATATAAATGATAAGAATCTAGTTTTAAGAATAATGCAATGATTTTTTCCAAAAGAACTCTTATTTCCAAAAATACATATTTTAATTCTCATATGATTGTTTCTTCTTCAATAAATATTGACAACAATCATATTATTCTATTTCTATCCTATAAAATCATAAGTTTATGAATGTTTTATTTATTAAATGAAACCCATTCCTTTATATTGGTTATTTTATGTCCAATATTGATATACATTCTATGTGGCATGCATGATAATGTAAATATTATGATGTGATGGGTGCACCCAGAATAATATATCACAATTTAATGTATAATGTGATGGGTGAACCTAAAATTATATATCACTTATAACACCTTGACCCCTCTAGGCTGTAGCTGGTGCATTACTTGTGATATTGGAAGAGTTAGAAGGAATGAAAATATCTAAGGAACGATCAGTTTAGTAGTCCTGAAGAAACTAGATACATATATGTAACAAAAATTACATTTAAAAAGGTTACAAGATATAATACATGACAAAACTAAAAACTGCAACCACGTGAACTCAATAAATGATCTTCTCTTAATAACCTGTTAAAGGTAAACAATGAAAGGGGTGAGCTCAAATGCTCAGTAAGGGTGAAAAATAGAGAAAGCATGAATACAATAATAAGTGAATCATAATCAATCTGACATAATAAATATGGCATGGTGAATAAATGAAAAACTCATGCAAATAATAAACTTTGAATGAAACTACATCCATAGATTTTGTCATACTGCAAACCTCATGGATAGTAAAAACTGATAATGAATAAAGAGAATTATTATTAATTGGACTTCATGTATCTGGCACATGAAACCATAATACCGTTAAAATGGTTTAGTTCTATGGGTTTAAACCCGTCTGATTTTTTTGGAAACAAACTAAAAGGGTTTGTCGCCAACTGATTTGTTTCATGAGACCTACCGATGCATCGAGGGGATATAGCGGGCCCCACATGCCACTTCATGTACAAATAATTCCTTATAAATTTATTTAATACAAGATAAATATTCCTTTTCAATATCCATATAGAGTAGGGTATATGGATTCATCAATATTTCTATAATTAAAATAACTTTCCAAATAAACCCCGTATGTAAAATGGTATACAGTTTAGAAAACAAACATATCCATGATATGAGATTATGGATATTTAATATAAATATAATTTTCAAATGAAAAGTGATCTCAAATTGGTAGTAGGTACACCACATAAGGATTATTAGGTGCACAATACAAATTCAGTCACAACAAAATAGTAGTTGAGACAAAGTCTCTTACCACAATCTAATCGGTCGAATCATATGGCAATAACTTAATGACCCAAAAATGAATTTTTGAATAACATGAATATAAAGAGAACCACGTTATTATATATATTAAATTGTAGTACAATTATACCACATACAACAAATAAGTGGCGAACTATGAAAATCTCACAGAAAAGAAAGTGAGATGAGAAATCCCTTACAAACATTTTGGCATGGTAATGAGCGTTATTGTGAGGGATTAATGAGAGTTAATGGGGTATTACATTATATATATGTCACAAAGAAAGTATAAGTTAGGTACAAAAACATACCCCATCATTAGGAATTAAAAATAAAAGGGCACAACATAGGGGAGATTCTTGAACAAAAGTGAGAGAGAGGATCCCTTACCTTATGCTTGAAGGTGTTCTTGAATTTTTATTAAAGACCTAAATAAACAAATTAGGCTTATTAATTAATTATTCCAGAACCTCTATTATATTTAAATTATTTATTAAAACCCTTTTCAGTTCATTCATGGCCTTTTTGATTAGTTATAATGCTCAATTTCATTGTTCTAGCTCGTTTGATTACTTGTTCTTAAAATATCGGTTCATTTATATTAAAGTTCGGATAAATATGAAATATGGAAGTGGTTGCCTAGAAATCAATTTCTATGCCATCAGTGATATTCCAGGATAATACATGGTTTTAAATTTAATTTGGTTACTTAGAGTGTGGTCAAATTATTACATATATATAACCTTAGTGACAACCGTTCTAGTTAAATGGTGAGTTTGATTACAATGAACATGTCTTGATTTATAAATTAATTCCATTTGTACCAAAGGATTAAAGAACTAAAAATAGGATATATAATAATCTGGTTCAACCATAACCAAAATGGTTTCATGACCATAATTAAATATTATAATAGATATTGATAAATCGTTGTCCTTGAATGTGCAAAATTATCACATCTCAAACGTTGCTTTCATTTCTTCCAAATAAAGGGTGGGAAAAGGAGAGAAGATAATGAAATATCCCATTAGCACAAAACATTCCAGTAATTTTATGTTACTGGAGTTATCATACCATTTGGGTGAAGGGCGGTGAGGAATGAAATGAAAAGAAAAGAACTTAAAAGAAATGAAGGAATTGGAAAGATTAGTTTACCTCTTGAGACTTCCTCCTTTAAGAACATCTTAAAGGGAGAGGTTTTGGTATTTTGAAGAGGCTATGAGCTTTTGGGCATGGGGGAGGATCTTAGGGAGATATTTCGGCAGAATATTGGCAAGGCACAAGGCTTGAGAGGAGTGAAGAGAAGAGGGAGTGAAGGGGGGTTTTTATAGTGGAGGAGAGAGGAGTTTTCTTAATATTATAATAATTTATTTATTATTTCCTCTTAAGACAAAAAATAGTAAGTATTTCATAGAAAAGAACAGTAATATACGCATGTTAATCCAAATCAATTTTTCTTACATCAGCAGATCATCATCGATGACTCAATTAATCCATTATTTAGCATTTATTGTGAATTATCAGATTTTACTATTCATAAAAATTTAAGTATTTCAGAAAAATCCAAAAAATTTACCCTAACCACTTTTCGACATGTAGAATCCAAAAATAAAGTCCATTTTTTCAAAATAAATTTCTAAATATGATTAATTAAATATTTAGTTAAATTCATTATTTAATTGAAAAATATAAACACTTAAAATTTTCATCTTCAATTTTACGGTGCCTAAATTCATTTATACACTAAATGGTATGGATACCATTCATAAGAGTAATATTACTATTTATAAGGGTAAGTTACTATTCATAATGGTATTTTACTATTCATAAGGGTAGGTTATTATTCACCAAAAATTGATTTTTCTTTATCAGACTCCAAATAACTTACCGATCACAACCATGTATGTCAGATTTTTGAAATTCACATCATAGAAGTGAAAAAATAAGGTTTACTTCACTAGGATATGGATATCTCCCTTATGTAACCATTTTGTTATTCATAAAGGCTCAGTGATTCATGAAATATAGGCTATAACTAGAATGTATTTAAGGGAAACATACCATGAAGTGTTTGGGGTGATACATTATTCCCTCCGGAAATTTAGTCCTTGAAATTTTATGTATGAAACTCACCAAAAAGATGTGGGTGATTCCTATTCATAACCTCCTCAGGTTCCCATGTTGCTTCCTCCATATTATGGTTTCTCTAAAGAACCTTTACTAGATGAGTTGTCTAATTTCTCAATACCTTCTCTCTTGTATCAAGAATCCCGATAGGCTTTTCGCAGTATGAAAAATTAGGTTCCAGTTCAATTTATTGATATGTCAGTACATGAGCTGGGTCTGGCATGTATTTATTTAACAATGACACATGGAACACATCATGAACTCTGGATAGATTTGGTGGCATCGCTAAACGGTATGCTACAACTCCAATTCTTTCTAGAATCTCAAATGGTCTGACGTACCTGGGGCTCAGTTTCCCCATCCTACCAAACCATAAGACACCCTTCCATGGACATACTTTCAGAAATACATGATCTCCCACTTGGAATTCCAAGTCCTATCTCTAGTTGTCAGCATAACTCTATTGCCTACTTGGGGCTGCTTTAATATGGGCTTGTATTTTCTTCACCTTTGTCGTGGTCTCTTCAACAAGTTCAGGGCCTATAAGTTTCCTCTCACCAACTTCATCCCATCAAGTTGGTTTTTGACATCTCTTTCCATATAATTCTTCATATGGATCCATTTGAATACTAGAATGGAAACTATTGTTGTGGGAAAATTCCACCAAAGGCAAGTATTGATCCTATATTACTTGGAAATCAAGATATCATGACCTCAACATGTTTTCTAATGTTTGAATAGTCCTTTTAGACTCTCCATAGGTTTGGGGGTGATAAGAAATACTCATATTAAGATTAGTATTCAAAGACTTATGGATTATTTTCCAGAATTTTGATCTAAACCGGGGATCTAGATTGGACACAATCGATAGAGGTGCACCATGAAGTCTTAAAACTTCATTAATATAAAGTCTTTTCAAGTGCTAAAGTGGAAAATCTTCTCTTATAGGAAGGAAATGTGCTGATTTTGTGAGCCGATCAACAATTACCTATATTGAATCATTCCTTCTAGGTGACCTCAGTAGTCTGGTGACCAAATCCAATGTAATGTTATCCCACTTCCACATAGGAATACATAGAGGTTGCATAACTCCTTTGTGATGTTGTCTCTATGCCTTCACTTGTTGACAAACTAGACATCTTGACACGTAGTTAGAAATTTCCCATTTTATATTATACCACAAAAAATATTCCTTCTGATCTCTATACGTCTTGGTGCTACCTGGGTGTATAGAGAAATTTGAGCTATGAACATCGTCTAATAGTTCCCTTTTTAGCACAGGTACTAAGGGAAAACATAACCTCTTCCCAAATTTAAGAACTCCTTCATCATACATGAAATCAGCCAGTCTACCATCCTTAACTACATTAATTTTCTTGTGAGAATTCTCATCATCAGATTGAGAGCTTTTTATCTTCTCTAGTAAAGATGGTTTAGCAATCATTTGAAAGAGGAGCAATGTTTCCCTTTCCTTAATAATTACCATATCTATCTTTAGTAGATCCAAAAATATAGGATCTCTCTTAATCCTCATTTGAGTCAGAAGGCCATGATCTTTTATAGTTAATACATCTACCACCTTATTCACCTTTCCTGGGTGGTAGTGTATTGAACAATCATAATCTTTGAGTAACTCGAATCATCTTCTTTGCCTCATGTTGAGTTATTTTTGGGTGAAAATGTATTTCAAACTCTTGTGGTCTGTATAAATATCACATCTATCTCCATAGAGATAATGCCTCCATATTTTCAGAGCAAAGATTATGGCCGCTAACTCAAGACCATGAGTTGGATAATTTTTCTCATGAGTCTTCAACTTTCTTGATGCATGAGCAATAACTTTGTCATTTTTTATAAGGACGCAACCCAATCCATTCTTTGATGCATCGCTGTATATTAAAAATCCATCACTTCCAGATGGAAGAGTAAAAATTAGAGCATTGAACAATATTCTTTTCAATTATTCGAAGAATTCTGTACATTCTTTTTTTTTCACACAAACATGACTCCTTTACGTGTGAGTTTGTTTAGCGGTTAATCCAGTTGGAAAAAATTCTGAACAAAACGCCGATAGTAACTTTCTAAGCCAATAAAATTGTGCACCTCAGTTATATTTGTTGGAGTGGACCAATCTTGAATTGACTTTGTATTCAAAAGATCAACAAGGATTCCATCCTTAGAGACAATATGGCCTAGAAAAGAAACTGATTGAACCCCGAATTCACACTTTCTAAACATCCCATATAATTTATTTCTTCTAAGAGTTCTCAGAATAACCTGCAAGTGATTCACATGGTCTTCACAGTTTTATGATTATATGAGAATATTATAGATGAATACCATAACAATGTTATCAAGATATTCCTTGAAAACTCTATTCATTAAATCTGTGAAAATAGAGGGTGCATTTGTCAGTTCAAAAGGCATCACTGTAAACTCATAATTCTTATACCTAGTCTGAAATGCTGTCTTAGGAATATCATCCTTCCTCAGATGCAACTGATGATATCCAGATCGAATGTCAATCTTTGAAAATTATTTATCTCCATGAAGTTGATCAAATAAATCATCAATCTGGGATAGAGGATACTTATTCTTTATTGTAATAGCATTGATTTCCTTATAATCAATGCAAATCCTCATGGGTCCATCTTTCTTCTTAACAAAGAGGATAGGGGCTCCCCATAGAGAAAAGCTAGGTCAAATAAATCATTTTTCACTCAAATCCTATAGTTATTTATTTATCTCTACAAATTCCATATTGGCCATTCTATAGGGAGTATTTGATATAGGTCTTGCACCAGGGATTAAATCAATAGAGAACTCAACTTCCCGATCTGAAGGATGTCCAGGTAAATCATGTGGAAACGCATCAATGTACTCTTTCACTATGTAAACATCTTTGATTTTAAGATTTCTTTTCTCACCCATAGATATTGGTTTATCTTCCTCTCCATGTATTGCATTCAGTAGAGCTACTGGGGGTGGTTCTAGATATGAATCAGGTGGAGAAGTTTCTTCTCTAAAGACAAGGGATTATAGACCATTTTCAAAATTTTCAAATTCCTTCTTCTTACAATAAATCTTCGCATCATAATTTGACAGCCAATCCATACCGAGAATTATATGAAATTCAGTCATTGGTATGATGACAAGGTTAGATACTAAATCACGTTTTGGTGTCTGGAGGGGGACTAGTCGACATTCCTTTGTTGCAATGATAGATCCCCTGGGAGTTTTGACTGACAACTCCTTTAATAAATCAAATTGGGCATATCTAATTTTCTTGGAAAATTGAGAAGATATAAATGAATGTGATGATCCAGAATCAAATAGAGTGTTGGATAATTTTGAGGAAACAATTAAAGTACCTACCACCACGTCATTAGGAACTTCAACCTCCATGGTTGTAATCACATAGCCTCTCCCTTGTTCTCTTGGATTTTTCTGATGCATGTTTCCTTGTCACTTAGGATACTCATTGGAATAGTGTCCCATATCTATACAATTGTAGCATTGAATATCATTGAATTTTTTCTTCCCCTTGAATTCATCAGATCGATGACCCTTTTCTCCGTAGTTATCGAAAACTCCCATGCCTTTAAAGAATTTCCAAGATGATTATTTACACAGTTCTCACATAATGGGAATATATTTGTTCCCTTAATATTCTTTGGTGATTCTTCTTTTTCTTTGTTATCAAAGTACCTCTTCTTACATTGGTTTCCTTTGAAAATATTTTATCTAGAAAATTAGCTCTCTATTTTGATGGGACTTGATACAATTTCATCATATGATGAAAATGATTGAGAAGTCAATTCCCTTTGAATACATGGCTTAAAACCTTCAAAGAAATGATCAATCTTGTCTGCCAAGTTATGTACGTAATCTATGACATACCTGGATAGCCTTTTGAAAGTAGCCCCATACTCTGCAACATTGTCTTCTTCCCTTTGTTTTAAGCTAAGTAATTTCCTCTTCATTTCAGTTTGTTTCTCATGAGGGAAATATTGTTTGAAGAATATTTCCTTAAAAGTCCTCCATTCTATATCTTATATTTCTTCTTCCTCTATGGTATTCTAAATCAAGGACCACCATTGATCAACATCACCCTTGAGACAATATACTGCAAGTACTACCTTTCCATTTTCATTGCATCTTAATACCATAAGTATCTTTTCAAGGGACTTGATCCATTTCTCAGCAACCACTATGTTTGTAGTCCCACTAAAAGATGGGGGCTTCTGCCACATGAAACTATCCAACATAGGTGTGGAATGGTTATTTGTTACAACCCGAGTAATTTTTCCCAATATAGTCATGATCTGATCTTCTCCAACCTTGACTGTGTTGACTTGGTCAGTAGAGAGATCCCTACCTTTCCCATGAGTATTGATTCCCCTTCTTCCATTAGACGCCATTTCTAAATAATGGGATACACTCGATTAGTTTACGAATCTCAAATAGAAAAGCACTCAACATTGATTAAAATTATATGAATAGCTAATCTTATAAACATGATTTCTCTGAAGAAAAATTTATATTAAACTCCTTCATAATGGATTGTAATGAAAATGTGAATTATCCTAAGCATATCCCCTGGGAGTGTCGTAACCAAGAGTGCAGCAAGGCCCGTTGTTGTGAACCAATTCCCATTCGAGTCCAGCTCAAAGCAGTGTTTTTAGGTTTTAACCCTAGATAAATTTGTGCCAGAACCACTGTAAAGACACAGAAATTTCAAGGAATTTTTTTTTATTAATTTATTTGGGATTTTACAAGAACGAAGTTTCTGACAGCGCCTGATTCCGAGGTCCGGTGTGCCCGGAATCAATTTCCGAAGTTTAGCACGGGTACGTTCAGTGAACGAACGAGCAGGTTTTTCTATCTTTTAAACCGGTGCTCAGAATCGAAATCTGAGGGCACCGATGGAACTGCAGTGCCTGTAATTTCTTAAGAACACCTTTTCCGAAGGTGCATTTTCTCGGTTATTGATGTAAAAAAGTGGGGAATAAAAATATAATTGTTTTATTTTTATTTCTTCACTAAGCGGTTTAAGTGAAATTAATTTGTGTCTCAACTTAATTTCTTTTTACTAAGTGTTAGATCCTAAGTAAGGGAGTTGGGGGTGGGACCCACATGTTGTTAACCAACCTTGAGAGGATAAAGGTTGGTTGGGGCCCACACAATCCCAACCCCTCACATTTCTTAACTCTTCACCTCCCTCTTAATTTTTGGGCAACTCCTTCTCTCCCTATCTCCCTCATAACTCATGCCAACTAGCGCTTAATTAAGTTATTGAAACTCTTAATCAATTATGTGTTTTGAGTTTTGAATTTCAAATGGCATGTGATAATAAAATAATTGGTTGAGACCCTTTTATTTTATTTTTGGGGGACACAATTTGTGTTGGGGAATTGCGAGAGAGAGAGAGAGAGCCTTGTGAGAAGAAGAAAAAGAATAAGGAAGAGAAGAGAATTTCTCCTCGTTGAAGAACGATGGCTCTTCAACGAAGAACGGAGCTTCCTTATCGAAGAACACCTGATCCACGAAGAAAGAATTCCTTCCTCAACGAAGAACAGTCGACGTGCTTCTTCTTTTTTCTTCTGTGACAAGAGGGAAGGCCCCACATCTTCGGATTCACTCCAACGTCGCCAATGACTCTTTTTCCCGCAACGCTGTCTACCACGACGCCCAACGTGCGGCGTTAATTATTCAAGGTAGGGGAATTTTATTTGATTTTTCCCTTTTATCATTTGAGAAAAGGACGATGAGCACAGATCAATCTCTACCGGTTGATCCATGGATCACTCGTTCATGCGGGGTGGTTGCGGGGTGAATTTTTGGGATTGGTTGAGTTCGATATTGTTTTTAAGACCTCTAACGTGGGGGGAACGGGCTAACGAACAAAGCCCGGACCTTCCGCAGTTTGTTGTCGAAGTTCGGATTGACGAACGATGTTGAGGTGGGCCACAAAGGCATTTTGAATCATTCGCAGTAATCTACGACTCCCAGAAGGACCACCGACGCAGACAGAATTGAAAATGGACCACTGGAGAAACTCCAGTGGCCCGCAGAAGATCCTGTCGGTGCGCCATGCCGGCACGACGGCGCTGGTGGCTGGAGGCGGTGGCCAGCACCGGCCAGCCACTAGGAGGTGGCGGCCCCCGGCGCGCCGCTAGGAAGGTCCGCCCCGGCTGAGGCCGCGGTGGAAGGCAGTGGTCCCGCGGCCGCGCGAGACCGAGGGGCGGGGGGACGCGACATCGTGCTGCGTCTCCTGGCCGAAGGAGCGGCCCCCCACGTGAGGGCCGCGACTCATCAAATCGGGGGGGGGGGGGGGGGCAGCGCGCTCCCCCCTGTTTGCTCAGCTCGGCTCGCCGAGCTGGCCATGCCCACCGGGCCGGGCCGCACCCAGACCCGGTTTCAGGCCGACCCAGGGGGTCTCGGGCCGGGTCGGTCTGGGCCCGAACCCCCTATTCTCGGGTAATATTTGTTTAAACACCCATATCTTGGGCTATGTACCTCTGATCAACGCACCGTCAGCTGAGATGCGATCCTTGGATCGAGATGGTCGTTTCGGTATATTACACTCAAGTTTTCGGAGAGCTTTGGGTACGGCCGGGTTGGTTCGAACCCGAAACCAACCGTGCCCTCGGAGCGGTAACGCTTATAACTTGAGCTTCGGACGTCTGATTGACGTGCCTTCGACTTTGTTGGATTCCTCTTGATGAGATAGAACTTTTGGAATACTTCACCTGAGTTTTTGACATAGTTGGATAGTGGTCAGGTTAGATTGAACCCGTAATCCAACCGGGCCCCTGGAACGGAAAAGCCGATAACATTCAAACCGGACGTACGTTTGACGAACCGTCAGCGGAATTGGTGATATCATTGAGAAACGGTCCCTATGAGTATACCCTATGAGAGTTCGGGGTACAGCTGAGAAACGGCTGGGTTGGTTCGCACACGAAACCAACCAGGCCCCTAGGACGAAAAGGCTAATAACACACAGTCCGGGCGTCCGATTGATGCGCCGTCTGTTGCATTGAGACCCCTATGATGAGGCGGTCCTTTGAGATACTTCTTTGTGGGACTTTGTGATACTTGGAGTATCGACCTGTAGGTCGTGGAGTGGACCCTCTAGGAGACGAGCGTATGGAGTAGGAGACCGTGTAGCTGGATGAGACCTGACGTCTTCTTGACCGACTCGACTTGGAGTGAGTCAACTAGACTAGTGGACGGAGCACTACTTTGTTCGAGTGTAGACCCATGGCGGATGGGGCACTACAGAGTTTGGGTGCAGACCCGCGGTACTCGTCCGGAGAGTACCTCTGCAGGCTATTAGGGGGGATGAACTACTGTGTTTGGGTGGCAGACCCCGACGGGAAGCACTACTATGTTTGGGTGGCTAACCCGCGGTACTCGATAGGTGGAGTACATCAGCAGTCCTAGGTTAGTGAGCAGTACCTCGGAGTCGTGACATGATCACTGTACTCTCCAGAGATGGGGCTCTTCAGAAGTTACAGTTTCGATAATGAAAATCTTGGTTTGAGCTGAGTCTATGACCTTTGTGTTTACCTCATGATTGAGATGGGTCACTTGATAACTTAGGTATATGTATGGGCATATACCTAGGTAATGGTTATCCATTGATTTCATAACCTTTGTGTTTCCTCATGATTGAGATGGGTTACTTGATAACTTAGGTATAAGTATGGGCTTATACCTAAGTAAGGGTTATCTGTTGAGATCCATCTTTGTGGTTATCCTTGTTGGATTTAGTGAGACCTTGAGGGTCTCGGGGTCCCTACTGAGTATCGTATACTCACCCCTGCATGGGCTATGCCCGCACCTTGTTGTGTTGGATGCAGACGATGGGCAGCGCTGACAGAGGCCAAGTGTTTGAGGACTGGACGGTACCCGGAGGTGGACCTCACGATGAGTCAGTATCCGGAGGTGGAATTCACGATGAGACGACACTCGGAGGAGGTTGACAGGCGAGAGCGTTGTGGAGGATACCTGTACCTACAATTCAGGTAGGATCTATGGTGGACGATCCAGGAGCTACGCTATATGTACCTACCCTTCAGGTAGGATTCAAGGAGGACGACCCAGGATCTGCTTCCATTCTTCTAGCTATTTTCCTTTTTCTGTTGTACTTTCGTTCAGTTGTAGCTGTACTTTCAGTTGGGTTTGTATTCTGGCCAACTTACTTTTCAACACTTTCTTTTGTACTTAGTGTATTACTTCCATTTGTACTATGGGATGTTTTGTTCACTTTTATAAAGGAAATGCCTTCCAGTTATCGAGATTTACGCCTTTAGTTCTAGTCGCCAGCCCCTGGCCTATGGAAGGCGGGCTTGGGGTAGTCACGGTACGGGCCCCGAGGACGGGTCGTGACAAATTGGTATCAGAGGAGTCGGTTGTACCACAGAACTTATAACTCTGATATTACCTTTATGTGAAGCAATAGTGTTAAGGGTACCGAGTGTGGTCTTCAGTTCCGGGAGTCCAGTGTTGGTGCGGCGGCTGACGTATCCGTACACCAGGACCCTAACTACAGATTTCCGACTTTGTGCATGAAAAACACTGATTGTGTGTGTGTTTCAAAGAGTTTTAAAGTTAGCTCAAACCATGTCATCTCACCAGGTATAAATCATTGACCATGTCCCATCTATTCAGGATGTCTCCACGCAGACAGTTAGTTGAAGTTCTGAGAGAGTACTTGATGACAGCCCACCGAGCGACGAGGCTCCGGTGTGGGGCCCTTTTTACTATGTTGGCACCCTCAGGTGGTGTACCAGCAACACCACCACCTGTTGGGCAGCAGATGCCACCAGCCATACTAGCGAACTGTGCACGCTGGCAGAGCGCGTTGCAAGAGTTTCAGCAGCAGAGGCCTCCGAGGTTACGAGGCGAGGCAGATTCGCAGACAGTAGAGCACTGGCTGGAGGCGATTGCTAGAGTTTTCAGCCTAGCTAAGACACTAGTGGAGTGGATGGAAGAATTGGATACTAGTTTTTTCCAGTGAGTGACCATGAGGATGGTCTGCGTACTGATGAGGCTTCGGTATGTGGACTGATGCCTGAGAGAGTGCCTTCGGGTAGTGTGTCAGCTATACATCACTACTTGTTGGTCAGAAGTTACAACTAGAATTACCAGTATGTGACACATGTAGACTTACTACAATACACGTGTTCCAACATCAGATACCCTCCAGTTCCGAGGCAAGACCGACTCACAGGCAGCTGAGGACTATCTTGAGAGTGTGGCTGATAGTTTTCTAGAGCTTATACAGCTTCGGCAGGATGACATGTCGGTAGCTGAGAATTCATCGGGTCGTACCAAACAATTCCTGGTACTCGATGAATGTGATGCGATCGGTGCTTCAGGGCTCGAACATCCGAGCCATCACTTTTTCTCTGTGCATTCCTAATTATGCTAGGGTGCTAGAAAGAACCGTTGTGGTTGAGAATTCTTTTGCTGAATGGATGCAGTCAGTGAAGGTTAGCAGTGGGAAAGCAGGAAACTGGCGCCAGTCTTAGAGACATGGGTGTGTAAAATGTTTCAAGAAGAAGAAATGTTAAGGACAGATAAATCTGCAGAGTAGCAAACTTGGAAGCAGAGTTAGGAGAGCAGCATGGGGTGGTGTACTTTTCGACATGTTACAATCACCCGCCATTGTAGTCCCCGCCAGGCTCATGGAGCTGGACGGCAGGGGAAGAGAGTAGCTACATGCGGTCATGGAGTGTGACCCAATGGCTCTAAAATGATTCAAGGGACAGTCTATGTCCACTACTAGTTTTCGTAGTAATAGACGTTGATATGAATCATTCCTTCCTTCCACGAATCTTGTCCTAGACCTAGAGTTTCTGGTAAGCCATGGACTTGACCCTCACGTCTGGAGATAAATTTGGGAGGAGACTCGATAATCACACTTGCACCGACAGTGTGATCTGACCCACGAGGTGAGAGTTTCAGTTGGAATCTCTTGGTGGCAGCGTCGAGGCCTTATGATGTTGGTCTGAGTATGGATTGGATCCAAGTTCATACACAGATTGACTGTATTAGGCAAAAAATTTGTGGTTTATATACAACGTTGGGATGGGGTTTTCCTTGGTCAGTGAAAAGGAAAACCCAGGCAGCACAGGATGGAATCATGCATAGGAAGGTGTAGCCGATCACTATTGAGTTGGCCAACTTCACCCACGTGGCAGCAGGAGTTTTGAGTTTCAGTTCTAATCAGGAAAGGGAGACCTCTAGAGTTCGAGGATGACGATCACATCCTTATACAGGTCTCACCTTGATGAGGTTTACAGAGATGTGGCCGAGGTGGCATGTTATCTTAGAGGTTCAATGGACCTTTATAGGTCCTCAGTAGGGTAGGCGAGGTGGTTTACCGCTTGACCTTTCCACCTCATTTGCATCGTGTGCATAATATCATCCACGTGCCTTAGCTGAAGAGATACGTGCATGATCCTTCACACATCATTGCTCTCAGGGATTTGGACATCGATGACTGGACGAATTCCACAGGGATCCAGTAGGGGTAGAGGATCAATAGGAGAGGGTCCTACGGGGACGATCAATTCCTCTTGTCCACTTTCGCTGGTAGCATGGGAATCCCTAGGGGAGCACATGGGAGCAGAAGGCTCATATGTGTGCTAAGAACCACTTTTGTTTCCCTAGTTTGTGTTATAGCTTTACGGGGACGTAAATCCCTGAGGTGGGAGTAATGAAAAGACCTGGAAATTTCAAGGAATTTTTTTTCTTAATTTCTTTGAGATTTTACAAGAATGCAGTTTCTGACAGCGCCTGATTCCGAGGTCCGGTGTGCCTGGAATCAATTTATGAAGTTTAGCTCGGGTACGTTCAGTGAATGAACGAGCGGGTTTTTATATCTTTTGAATCGGTTCTCAGAATCGAAATCCGAGGGCACCGATGAAACCGCAGCACCAGTAATTTCTTAGGAACACCTTTTCTAAAGGAGCGTTTGCTCGGTTGTTGATGTAAAAAAAGTGGGGAATAAAAATATAATTGTTTTATTTTTATTTCTTCACTAAGCGGTTTAAGTGAAATTAAGTTGGGTCTCAACTTAATTTCTTTTTACTAAGTGTTAGATCCTAAGTTAGGGAGTTGGGGGTGGGACCCACAAGTTGTTAACCAACCTTGAGAGGATAAATGTGGGTTGGGGCCCACACGAGCCCAACCCCTCACATTCCTTAACTCTTCACCTCCCTCTTAATTTTTGGGTAACTCCCTCTCTCCCTCTCTCCCTCATAACTCATGCCAACTAGCACTTAATTATGTTATTGAAACTCTTAATCAATTAAGTGTTTTGAGTTTTGAATTTCAAATGGAATGCGATAATAAAATAATTGGTTGAGCCCCTTTTATTTTATTTTGGGGGACACACTTTGTCTTGGGGAATTGGGAGAGAGAGAGAGCCTTGTGAGAATAAGAAGAAGAAGAAGGAAGAGAAGAGAATTTCTCCTCGTTGAAGAACGACGCCTCTTCAACGAAGAACGACACTTCCTTATTGAAGAACACCGGATCCAAGAAGAAATAATTTTTTCCTTGATGAGGAATGGTCAACGTGCTTCTTCTTCTATCCTCTACGATAAGAGGGAAGGCCCCACATCTTCAGATTCACTCCAACATCGCCAATGACTCTTTTTCCCGCAACACCGTCTACCACGGTGCCCGATGTGCGGCGTTAATTATTCAAGGTAGGGGAATTTTATTTGATTATTCCCTTTTATCATTTGAGAAAAGGACGAAGAGCGCGGATCAATCTCTACCGGTTGATCTGCGGATCGCTCGTTCATGCGGGGTGGTTGTGGGGTGAATTTTCGGGATTGGTTGAGTTTGATATTGTTTTTAAAACCTCTAACACAGAGGGCACAGGCTAACGAACAAAGGACGGACCCTCCACAGTTTGTTGTAGAAGTCCGGATCGATGGACGATGTTGAGGCGGGCCGAAAAGGCGTTTTGAATCCTTCACAGTAATCTACGGCTCCCGAAAGGACCACCGGAGCAACTCCGGTGGTCCGCGAAAGAGCCTGCCGGTGCGGGACACCGACACGACGGCCTGTACCGACCGACCTCCAGGAGGCGGCGGCGCCCGGCGCACCGCCAGGAACGTCCGCCGCGGTGGCAGGCAGCGGTCCCGCGACCGCGCGGGACCGGGGGGGGGGGGGGACGAGGCACCGGGCCGTGTCCGCTGGCCGAAGGAGCAGCCCCCCCATGTGGGGGCCGGGACTCATGAAATTGGGGGGGGGGGGGCAGCGCGCTCCCCCCTGTCCGATCAGATCGGCTCGCCGAGCTGGCTACACGGCCGTGCAAGTGCACCCGGCCGGGCCGCACCCACCGGGCCGAGCCACACCCAATTGGGCCGGACCCTGTTCGGGCCGACCCAGGGGGTCTCAGGCTGGGTCGGTCCGGTCCCGAACCCCCTATTCTCGGGCAGCTTTTCTTCAAATGCCCATATCTTGGGCTAAGGACCTCTGATCGACGCACCATCAGCTGCGATGTGATCCTTTGATTGAGAAGACCATTTCGGTATGTTACACTCAAGATTTTGGAGAACTTTGGGTACGGCCGGGTTGGTTCGAACCCGAAACCAACCGGGCCCCTAGAGCAGTAACACTTATAACTTGAGCTCCGGAATTTTGATTGACGTGCCGTCGACTTTGTTGGATTCCTCTTGATGAGAAGGATCTTTTGGAATACTTTTACTGAGTTTTGGATGTAGTTGGATAGTGGCCGGGTTTGATTGAACCTGTAATCCAACTGGGCCCCTAGAATGGAAAAGCTGATAACTTTCAAACCGAACGTCTGTTTGACGAACCGTCAGCGGCGTTGGTGATCTCATGGAGAAAAGGTACCTATGAGTATACCCTATGAGAGTTTAGGGTATATTTGAGATACGGCTAGGTTGGTTCGCACACGAAACCAACCGGGCCCCTGGGACAAAAAGGCTAATAACTCACAGTCCGGCTGTCCGATTGACGCACCGTATGTTGCGTTGAGACCCCTATGACGAGCCGGTCCTTTGAGATACTTCATTGTGGGACTTTGTGATATTTAGAGTATCGAAGTGTAGCTCGTGGAGAAGACCCTCCCATAGACGAGCGTACGGAGTACGGAGACCGTGTAGCCGGATGAGACCTGACGACTTCTTGAACGAATCGACTTGGAGTGAGTTGACTAGCCCAATGGACGAAGCACTACTTTGTTTGGGTGCAGACCCATGGCGGACGGAGCACTAATGAGTTTGGTTGCAGACCCATGGTACTCGTCCAGAGAGTACCTCTGCAGGCTATTAGGGGGGATGCACTGCTGTGTTTGGGTGGGAAACCCTGGCGGGAAGCACTCCTGTGTTTGGGTGGCTGACCTGCGGTACCCGACAGGAGGAGTACCTCATCAGTCCTAGGTTAGTGAGCAATACCTCGGAGTCATGACAAGATCACTATACTCTCCAGAGACGGGACTCTTCAGCAGTTATGCTTTCGATAATGAAAATCCTGGTTTGAGCTGAGTTTATGACCTTTGTGTTTACCTCATGATTGAGATGAGTCACTTGATAACTTAGGTATATGTATGGGCATATACCTAGGTAGTGGTTATCTGTTAATTTCATAACCTTTGTGTTTCATAATGATTGAGATGGGTTACTTGATAACTTAGGTATAAGTATGAGCTTATACCTAAGTAAGGGTTATCTGTTTAGATCTTTCTTTGTGGTTATCCTTGTTGGATTTAGTGAGACCTTGAGGGTCTCGGGGTCCCTATTGAGTATCGTATACTCACCCCTGCACGGGCTATGCCTGCACCTCATTGTGTTGGTTGCAGACGACGGGTAGAGAAGATAGAGGCCGAGTGTTCGAGGACTGGATGGTACCCGGAGGTGGACCTCACGACGAGTCAGTATCCAGAGGTGGACTTCACGACAAGACGACACTCAGAGGAGGTTGACGGGCGAGAGCGTTGTGGAGGCTCTCTGTACCAACCCTTAAGGTAGGATTCATGGTGGACGATCCAGGAGCTCCGCTATCTGTACCTACCCTTAAGGTAGGATCTGAGGAGGACGACCCAGGAGCTGCTTCCATTCTTCTAGTTGTTTTTATTTTTCTGTTGTACTTTCGTTCAGTTGTAGCTGTACTTTCAGTTGGGTTTGTATTCTGGCCCACTTACTTTTCAGCACTTTCTTTTGTACTTAGTATATTACTTATGCTTGTACTCTGGGATGTTTTGTTTTCTTTTATAAAGGCAATGCCTTCCCAGTTTTCGGGATTTACGCCTTTGGTGCTAGTCGCCAGCCCCTGGCCTATGGAAGACGGGCTTAGGGTAGTCACGTCACGGGCCCCGAGGATGGGTCGTGACAGCCACCTCTACCTGCTCATATCCAGACATGGATATATTTTCTAGAAAGAATCAAAAAATTTATTCTTTACCAAAATACCAGGTCAATCTTGTATATTTATCTTCAAATACTACATTATGGCTTTGTTCCCTACTATATATCTCCTACTCTAGTTTCCATGTTTCCTACTAAACTTCCTTTGATACCAACTGTAACACCCCAAACCCTCTAGGCTGGAGTCGATGCATTACTTTTGATATTGGCACAGTTAGAAGGAATTAAAATCCCGAAGGAATGATCAGTTTAGTAGTCTTTAAGAAACTTGATACATATATGTAACACAAATTACATTTAAAAAGGTTACAAGATACAATACATAACAAAACTAAAAACTGCAACCACATGAACTCAATAAATGATATTCTCTTCATCACCTGTTGAAGGTAAACAAAGAAAGGGGTGAGCTCAAAAGCTCAGTAAGGGTTACAAATAGTGTAAGAATGGATAAAATAAAAAGTGAATCATAATCAATCAGACATAATCAATATGGAATGGTTAATAAATGAAAGACTCGTGCCATTAATAAATTGAGAATGAAACTGCATCCATAGATTTTGTCATAGTGAAAACCTCCTGGATAGTAAAAACTGATAACGAATAAAGAGAATGATTATTAATTGGACATCATATATCTGGCACATGAAACCATAATACCATTAAAACAGTTTAGTTCTATGGGTAAAAACCCGTCTGATTTTTTCGAAACAAACTCAAAGGGTTTGTCGCCAACTGATTTGTCTCATGAGACCTACTAATGCATCGAGGGGCTATAGCGGGCCCTGCCCACCACTTCACGTCCAAAATATTCCTTATAAATTTATTCAATACAAGAGAAATATTCCTTTTCAATATCTGTATAGATTAGAGTATACATATTCATCAATATTTCTATAATTAAAATAACTTTCCAAATAAACACCATATGTAAAATGGTATACGGTTTCAACGAAAAACATATCCATGATATGATATTATGGATATTTAATATAAATATATTTTTCAAATGAAAAGTTATCTCAAATGGGTAGTAGGTACACCACATAAGGATTATTAGGTGCACAATACAAAGTTAGTCACAACAAAATAGTAGTGGAGACAAAGCCTCTTACCACAATGTAATTGGTCAAATCATATAACCATAAATTAATAACCCTCGAACGAATCATTGAATAACATGAATATAAAGAGAACCATGTTATTATATATCAAATGATTGTACAATTATACCACATATAAGAAATAATTGGTGAACTATGAAAATCTCATAGAAATGAAAGTGAGATGAGAAATCCCTTATAAACATTTTGGCATGGTAACAAGCGTTATTATGAGGGATTAATGAGAGGTAAAGGGGTATTCCATTATCTATATTCCAGAAGGAAAGTATGGGGTAGGTGAAAAGACATACCCCATCATTAGGAATTAAAAATAAAAGGGCACAACATAGGGGATATTCTTGAACAAAAGTGAGAGAGAGGATCCCTTACCTTATGCTTGAAGGTGTTCTTGACTTGTTATTAAATACCTGAATAGACAAATTAGGAATATTAATTCATTATTATAGAACCTCTAATATATTTAAATTATTTATTATAACCCTTTTTAGTTCATTCATTTCCTTTTTTTATTAGTTATAATGATCAATTTCATTATTCGGGCTCGTTTGATTACTTGTTTTTAAAAGATCAGTTCACTTATATTCAAGTTCAGATAAATATGAAAGATGGAAGTGGTTGTCCAGATATTAAGTTTTATGCCATTAGTTAACATCCATGAGATTAAATGGTTTTAAATTTAATTTGGTTACTTATAGTGAGGTCGAATTATTATATATATATAACCTTAGTGATAACTATTTTGGTTAAACGGTGAGTTTGATTACAATGAACATGTCTTGATTTATAACTTAATAGAATTTGTACAAAAGTATTACAAAACTAAAAATAGGATATATAATAATCTGGTTAAACCATAACAAAAATGGTTTCATGACCAGAAATAAAGATTATAATAGAAATTGATAAATTGTTGTCCTTGAATGTGCTAAATTAGCACATCTCAAACAGTGCTTTCATTTCTTTGAAATAAAGGGTGGGGAAAGGAGATAAGATAATGAAATATCCCATTAGCATAAAAACATTCCAGTAAATTTATGTTACTGGAGTTATCATACCATTTGGGTTAAGGTAGGTGAGGAAAGAAATAAAAAGAAAAGAACTTAAAAGAAATGAAGGAATTGGAAAGAGGAGTTTACCTCTTGAGACTTCCTCCTTTGAGAACCCATTAAGGGGAGAGGTTTTGGAATTTTGAAGAGGATAGGAGATTTTGGATGTGGGGGAGGATATTGGGTAGATATTTGGGATGAATATTGTCAAGGCACAAGGATTGATAGGAGTGAAGAGAAGAGGGAGTGAAGGGGGGTTTTTATAGTGGAGGAGAGAGAAGTTTTCTTAATATTATAATCATTAATTTATTATTTCCTCTCAAGACAACCAATAGTGAGTATTCAATGACCAATAATAGTAATATATACATGTGAATCCGAATCAATTGGTCTTACATTAGCATATCATCATTGATGACTCAATTAATCCATTATTTAGCATTTATTGTGAATTATCAGATTTTACTATTCATCAAAAATTTAAGTACTTCATAAAAATCCAAAAAATTTACCCTAACCATTTTTTGACATGTAGAATCTAAAAATGAAGTCCATTTTTCAAAAATAATTTTCTAAATATGATTAATTAAATATTTAATTAAATTCATTATTTAATCGAAAAATATAAACACTTAAAATTTTCATCTTCAATTTTAAGGTGCCTAAATTC
This sequence comes from Viscum album, assembly GCA_963277665.1. Taxonomy (NCBI): domain Eukaryota; kingdom Viridiplantae; phylum Streptophyta; class Magnoliopsida; order Santalales; family Viscaceae; genus Viscum; species Viscum album. The sequence continues at coordinate 1,177,922,280 of OY728140.1, read as the reverse complement.
ATTTATACACTCAATGGTATGGATACCATTCATAAGAGTAATATTACTATTCATAAGGGTAGGTTACTATTCATAAGGGTGGGTTACTATTCATCAAAAATTGATTTTTCATTATCAGACTCCAAATAACTTATTGATCGCAACCATGTTTGTCAGATTTTCAAAATTCACATCATAGAAGTGACAAAATTAGGTTTACTTCACTAAGTTATGGATATATCCATTAAGTAACCATGTTTTCTTTCATAAAGGCTTAGTGATTCATGAAATATAGTCTATAACTAGAATGTATATATGATAAACATACCATGAAGTGATTGGGGTGCTACATCACTCCTATTCATTGGTTAATGTGATGTATCTCATGAGAAAAAGGGAAATATGTGTGAGCATGATGCTAGCATTGTACACAACTATGTGTGGTAATTGACAACTAAGACATTATGTTTCATTTTTTTGCATTTCAACATTCCATTCCTTTATCTAATGATTACTATATTTATTATGATTAGGTTCCAATGATTATGTTATGATGAAAATTATTATACTCACCCCATGTTATATTTATTCATTCTCTTACTAGGATTTTATCTCAACCCTTTCTTGGATGTATATCCCCAGGTGACTACATGTACTAATGAGATTTCAAGGGCCAATAATAATTTAGAGAAGAAGGAATTAAATGAATGATTATGTTTTATTATATAAATGTTATGTTTAGTACTACTTTTCCTAAGACACTAAACATTTGTATCCTAGTTTTGTAATGCTTTTATGTTGCTCTCTTTAAAATGATGTAATAGTAATGTAACAAAAAAGAAGGGTCACCATAAATGTCCAATCTTAATAATCACCCACTTGGGAATCATTTTCCATGTTTCTTAATCAAGTCGTTTTGGTCACCATGTTCTAAAATATCCCTTCTTCAATTCATAATTTCCATTATATTGGATTTTCCATGGTCTTATGACGTCAATGTTATCCAAACCCAATTGAAATAAAAAAATTCTAGACTTATATTATTTATAAGTTTAGTTATCATATCAATAACATTTTACTTGCATTCACCCTTTCAATATTACAACACTAAAACTTCAAGGATATTTCAGATGAAGTGGTGATTCTGTAGAATATGCTTTGTCTAAGTGTGAAACATCATATTCTTTACCAAGTGAATTACACTTTTACAATAATTATATAGCATACCATTTTATTTCATATTAATGATTTCATCAATTATACCCTTCAACCATAATAACTCCTTCCTTGATATAATTATTATAATGTACCCAAATTCAGTGGTTGGTATTTCAACTACTAGTTATAACCTATAAATCCATATCACAACAGTGCCACCAAAAGTTAACACGAATCCAATTATATGATTCTATGACTCTATATCTCTTCCAAATTCAATATCCTCAAATACTTTTAAAAGATCATATATTGAGAAATAGAGTGGAATATCTATTATTTCATTCATATAATATAAGATCCAATTAATAACCTCCTAGTTCTCCTTTAGTAGATTTTAAGTAAACGTGCTAATAAAAAATATCTCTTAAGTGATATCAAGCCTTGTGAAACCCCTGGAATACATCATACATCCCACAATCGATGTATACGAAATATTCACATGCACTTAGCATCCTTATCAATTTTATACTTCTTATCCAATTATAGTTTGAAATTTACTAATAAGGGAGTTCTCATAGTCTTAGACCCACTAATTCTTAATTTCACTATATCTTTTTGGATATAACCTGGATAAGATAGTAAAGATGTTTTTAAACTCATGTTTCTTCTAAACTACATCCCCAACATCTTCTTAGATGATCCAATATCCTTTATCTAGAAGGTTTTAGAATATTTAGACTTAAAATCTTCTAGAATCTTCATAATAGGTCCATCTATGAGTAAATTATTAATATAGAGGAGAACTATGATGAAACTATCATCACCATACATCATCGGGTAACAACATTAATCAACATTTCATTATAAGAACTTCCATTTCATTATAAAGTTATATAAATTATAATACCACTGCCTTCATGTATTCTTAATCCCATAAGGACTCTTTTTAAGCTTTCCCACTAGGCCTGAATTCCATTTATGTATGAAAATTTATATTTTATCAATGTATATTTCTTCATATAAATATGTATTAATGAATCTATTCTTAAAATAATGTTATTTGAGAAAAACAATCCTTGTAAAAAAAGGTAAGAACCATTCAATTTTTGTTTGTTCAAAACAAGTGATGAGAAAATTTATCTAATGTATATACCTTCCAATAATTAAAATCCATTCACAACTAGTTGTGTCTTGTACTCGGATCTACCATATTCTTCCTCCTTTATACTATAAAAACACTTTTTATTAAGTGTTTTCTTACCTTTTAATAATTCCACCATCTCCTATGTATCAGAAACAATCACATAATCAATATATTACTTTATTTATATCTCCCAAAAAAATGATTCACATAGATTTCCCACCTCACTAAGGCTCTCAGGTTCCCCCCACTAATGAGAAGTTGAAAGTGTATTTCATAATCAAACCTTTCACTATTATTTGAACCATAGTAGACTGAATAAACTACTAAGGTATAATTACTTCTGATCATCATGCTTCCCAAATTCCTCCCTAATATTTTTTGTCATTCAGCATTTTAGTACATTGGGAAATGGTACTTTTGGACCTTGATCAACATATTCCATTCCTAATGATAATTATACCAATTAAACTTCATATTTCATTATCCTTATAATTACTAGAATAATCCTTTTTGTTATTAATATAAATCCTTATTTATAATGTAATTTATTATTATAAGAACTTAGAAATCATGTTAATTTCTATAAGAATTTTGAACGTCATGTGTTGATATGAACAAGTACAACTATGAATAGTAAAGGGATTGAAACAGATACTAGAAGCCAATGTCACCTTCTTTCATTATTTAAGAATGTTACAAATAGTTTAAAAGAAAATACAATATCATACTAAATATTACAATCATAAGACTACTAGAGAATAAATAAAGTAAAATATAAGAATTTGGTTCACCTAAATTCCCTAGAATCATCCCACCCATGAATAGTGCAATAACAAAGAAATAGAGAGTTAGTAATACAATATTAATTTTCAAAATGATATTGAAAATTGATTCAAATTGAAGTTAATGATGAAGAGTAATAATGATGGTGTATTTATAGAGAAATATGATAATAAATATTTATGTTTTTAAAATAATAAGGTTTATCATAATTATAAACATTAGTCAATAAATATGTTCATTATCATTGTTGGTTACATCGACACATTTAAATGATCATGATGATTATTTAATACAAAAAATTGTATTATTTTTAGTGACTACAAATGTATTCTAGTAAAATATAATTTAAGTGGAATTTACAAATAAAAAATTATTTTATGAAATAATATTTGAAAATTCTTTTAAAATTAAAATATATTTTAATAAAACCCAATTAAATTTTTATAATGATCAGAATATTAATTTTTCTATTAAATTGTTAATTTGAATTGAAATAATGATTTAATTAAAAGTGAATATTCTCATACTTATAGAATTATTTTGTTGAAATAAATTTCATTTTTAGAATCATCATGTCAAAAATATATTATGGCGATTTATTTGGTAAATTTTTAACAAAATATAATTTTTGGTAAAAGTGAAAAATGTCGCTTTACGAGCACTATGATTTTATGAAATCATTATTATAGAAGCATCATAAAAAATTTTATAAAAAAATTTATTTAAATGAAAATTTGATTTAATAATTATAAAAATTAATTTTAAAAATTAATTTTTATATATAAATTTATACATTATTTTTTTAACCAAAAATGGGTTTTTCAAATAAAATTCATTTTTTGGATTCTGTGCATTTATAGGGTTGGTTAGTAGCTGTGATTTGGAATTGTAAGGACCAAAAGATCCAACCACACTATACTATTATTAATTATTCAAGAAATATTGTTTTAATTGATTGATCATTCAATTGGTTGGTTTATATAGTAAAATAACCAATATTTAATCCTTTAAAACACACCCCTCCTCAAGTATAAATACCACCAATTAGCCATTCATCTCCACTCAAAAACCACAAGACTCTATTTTATACCCTTTAAACCTCTATAAATATCATCCACGGTTACCCTAAGGTGTATCCATGGTCCCAAGGCTTCCCCCTTCACAATTTAGGAATAAAATCTTCAAGGTAAGGGACCTCTATCTCGTCTTCTCTATTCAAGATTCTTCTTTGTTTTAGACTTTTGAATATCAACTGGATATATTTTTAAAAATTTATAAATTTATATTTACTATGCATTTTATGTTCTTATAATGATATATCATTTATCCCCTCCTGTTATAATCTTTACCTAAGTAGTTACTATGGAAAATTTAGTAAGGGATCTCTTTCTCTTCTTTTCCATTCAGGCTTCATCTTTGTAACTAGCGTTTGTAATCTCAATTGGATATGTATTAAATACTTTATAAATGTCCATTTACTATCCAATTTATGCTCTTATTTTGGGATATAATTTATCCCCTCTCATCATAAACTTTACTTAAGCCATTAATATTCTAAGATTTAATAAGGGATCCTCTCCTTCTCTTATTTATTCAAGCACCTCCTTTGTGTTATGACCTTTGTTTTACAATTTTTCATGTTGGGGTATGTTATAACACATACCTATTACTGAACTTATGATTTAAAATTGGCTATAAAACCCTTTAACTAACATTAATCCCTCCCATGATTCATTATGTTCCACCATTATGATACCAAAATTACCCTACAATGTTTCCATGCTAAATTTTTAGTCAAGCACCCTTCTTGTCTTATGAATTTTAATTAGAAAATTTTCATGTTGGATTATGTTATTACACATACCTCACACTATAATTTCTATATCCATATGATGATAGGCCCATTTATCTCTCATGACACCATTCATTGAATATTTAATTACTACTATTATGCTGCCGAAATGTCACTACGATTTTCCATTTCAAACATTTGTGACGTGTATACTTGTACCCATTTACACTCAATGGTATTCACATAGTTGTACATATACTTAATTTATTGAGAAATTACATATATTTAACCCACATTACTTAATCATGGGATTAAATGTAATAAAATATGTCCTCATTTTATATGATATATGTGGAACACTTATGCATGTACATGATATGATTAAGATGGATGTGCCCACATAATGATCCAATGATTTGGGTAATGTTTTAGTCTCATTGTAATCAATTTATGATGAGAAGGAGGATATAATAAGCACATTATTTTATTAATTCTTGGATGTTGTCCTTGACTTATGCTTCTGATATAATATCTAAATTTTTTCCAACATTCTCATATTACTTATATGCTATCATATTATACCATGCCTCATTATACATGATTATAAATTTCACATCTTATGTTATATTGTTATGTATATTTACTCACATGTATTGATATATCATATTCCATTGTTTATTTATTCCGTTAATGGGATTTATATCTCACCCCTTTCTTATGTATGTATCGAGGTTATCCCATGCAATTTTAGAAGCATGTTAAGGGAGTTTTCAATAATGATATTGTATCCATGTATCTAGGAAATTCACTATATACCTAATTACCAAATAAAATAGTCTTCTTGATATTTTAGTTTGTACTAAGTGTGTTTTTATATAATGAATCATTAATTAATATGTAATAAAGACAAGTGTTTTTATAGTGGGTGTTAGAGGAAAGTCTAGTTATTTTTGGGATTAGGATTAGAAAACAATAGAGAAATATTTGGGGATAATAATAAAAATAATATATATACATATATTAAAGTACAGGGAAATTGTTTTTTCAAGAAAATGAATCCCTATCAAGATAATATTAGTGGATGTGGCTTTGGAATAGATGTACCTATGAGAACAACCCCAAAAAACAGTATTGATCTAGACTCGATTGGGAACTGGTGCATGGCAATGAGAATTTTTGCACACATTGTTGGAAACTCCTGAGGGATATTATTTTGTTATCATAATATTTTTATGAATCAATAATAAATGATGTATTTAACTTGTTCTATTTTATATTAAAAGAAAGAAAATAATAATGTATATGATCTTAGATGACCAATGTTAGAAAAAATAGGATTAAACTTACCCTTTTAATTTCATGTTAATAATCATGTATTTATCAAGAAATAACCTTATAAAGGTGTTATTATATTTAAAAATATTTGGAAACTAAGCTTAAGGTATATTGGCTATTTTAGGTTGAACAAAAATTTCAAGGATAAAATATCACTAAGTGGCGAAGAATGAAATCCCTCAAAAATATAATTTTGTTATTAATAAAACAATAATATTATAATGAAATTTTTTATTAAAGTAAATAGAACTAATTTTAATATCCATAATAAATTTTAACATCATGTTTTGATATTAATGAGTACAACTAACAACAATAAAGGAACATAAAAAAATGTTAGAAACCAACAACACACTATTACATTTTAAAAAATCTTACATACTGTCTAAAACAAAACCCAATATCATACCAAATATTAAAATGGGAATACTAAAATAGAATAAATAAAGTAAAATATAACAATTTGGGTCACCTATATCCCATATAATCATCCCTCCCATGAACAATGCTATAGAAACGAAATAGAGAGTTAGTAATACAAAGTTCATTTTAGAAATTTTATAGAACCTTGATTTGAATTGAAGTGAATAATGAAGAGTAAGAATGATGGTGTATTTATAGGTGAATATTATCATCAAAATTTATGTTTTTAAACTAATAAAGTTGATCAAAATTATGACCACTAGTCAATAAAATAGTTGGTCATTATTGTTGTTGGTTATATCGACACATTTAAATGATTGGAAAGATTATTTAATAAGAAATACTATATTATTTTAAAATAATAAAAACATATTATATTAAAATATAATTTATGTGTAAGTTTAAATAAAAAATTATTTCATTAAATAATCTTATCAATTGATTTTAAAATGATAATATATTTTGATCAAGCCCAAAGAAATTTTTATAACGATTAGAATGTTGATTTTTCTATTAAGTAATTAATTTTCATTAAAATAATTATTTATTTAAAAGTTAAAACATTCTAACTTAAAGAATTAATTTTATTAAATACGTTTTATTTTTTTGACTCATCACATAAAAATTAGGTAAGGATACATTTTTTTTTGGAATTTTCTAAAAAAATTGATTTTTTTGTGAAAAAGTGAATATTTCCTCTTTACGAGCACTGTGATTTTATGACATCATTATTATGTCATCATGATTAAAAATTTTATGAAATATTTTTTTTAAAAGAATTTATAAATATAAATATAAATTTATTTTATAACCAAAAATTGGATTATTCAAATTTGGATTATGCGCATTTATTAGGTTAGATATAAGGTGTGGTTCAATATTGTGGTGTCTTGAACATAAAAAGACACTCTAAAACTATTAATTATTCCATAATAATGGATATAATATATTTATCTCATAAGTGGTTGGATTATATAGTAAAATAACGGATATTTAATCAATTAAAACCCTCCCCTCCTTCGGTATAAATGCCACCCCTTAGCCGTTCCTATCCACTAAAAAATCATAATTAATGAATTTATTGCATTTTAAACTCTCTAAATATAATCCATGGTGTCCCAAAGGTGTACCCAAACTCGTAAGGTTTCCCCCCTTTATGAATTTGGAATCAAATCATCAAGGTAAGGGATATCTCTCTCTTCTTTTCCATCCAATATTCTTCTTTGTATTTAGCCTTTTGAATCTCAATTGGATATTTTTTAAAGAATTAATAAATGTCCATTTACTTTCCAATTTATGTTCCTATAATAATATATCTTTTATCCCCTCTTGTTATAACCTTTACCTAAACTGTTACTATGCTAAAATTTTGAAAGGGATCTCTTTCTCTTCCTCTCCATTCAAGCTTCTTCTTTATATTTAGCCTCTTGAATCTCAATTTTTATGATTTATATACTTTATAAATGTAAATTTACTATCTAATTGATGTTATTATAATGTTATATCATGTATACTTTCTTCTTACATCCTTTACCAATGACATTACTATGCCATAATTTAGTAAGGGACCCCCTCCTTCTACTCTTTATTCAAGAAACTCCTTTGTGTTATGAACTTTTTTTTCATTTTTTCATATTGGGGTACATTCTAAAACATCCCAATTACTACTATTATGATTTAAAATATATTATAAACCGTTTTACCCTCATTAATCCCTTCCAAGATTCACTATGAGCCATAGTTATGCTGCTGAAATTACCCTGTGATATTTCCATGAAACATTTTATTCAAGAACCCTTCCTGTCTTGTGACTTTTAATTCCAAAATGTTAATGTTGGATTATGTTTTTAAATATCCCAAATACTCTCCATTTTTTACTTACAAGTAGTGATATTCCCATTTATCTAACATTAAACCATTTAATAAATCGTTAAGTACTGCTGTTATGTTGCCGAAATGTTATTATGATTTTCTATGCCAAACATTTCTGAAGTGTACACCCATACACATTTCCACTCAGGGGTATTAAACTGGCTGTACCTATGATATTTTTAGAGTTCTATATATGTAACTCAAATTATTTAATCATGGGATTAAACATGATGAAATATTTCCCTTTGTTATATGATTTATACGACACATTTATGCATGTAAATGATAGGATTATGATGGATGTTCCCAGATAGCGCTAAAATGAATTAGGTAATGTTTTAGTCTCATGAGATTCTATATATGGTGAAAATGAGGTTATAATAAGAATATTATGTTATGGAGACATGGTTTTTAACCTTTACTTAAGCTTATGATGTCATGTTTAATTTTTTTTTTCACATTCCCATGTTACATTTATACTATCATCTTATACCATGTTTCTTTATTCATGATTATGATTCTAACCTATTATACCACATTGGTATTCCTCTTAACTCACATGTATTGTGTTACCCTATTCTATGTGTTTTATTCCCTTACTAGGATTTATATCTAAACCCTTTCCTATGTATTTCCATAGGTTATCTCATGTAGTTTTAAAAGCTATAGAATTATAGAAGCATGCTAAGGAGGTTTTTAGTAATTTTTTTGTATCCATGTATCAAGTTGATGTTCTATGTACCTAATTACAAAATACACTTGAATTATATATATTTTTCATTTAAAAAATTCTATTTCTATGTAATAAATTATTAATTATTTTTTAATAAAAATAAGGGTTGTCATAATCTTTGAATGACCCAACACCACATGGCCTCAGCTCAGCTCAACCTTAGTATTATCCATTGGTTTTATCTCTCCAATGTCCTTCAACATCTCAGTTACTATATTTCCAAAAAATCTCTTCATTGAATATTAGCTTATAAAATCTATTAAATTTCCATTTATTATTATCCTAGAGTCTAAAATAAAGGTTTTCATTATCATATAATAGAAAGAGATAAGTTCTACACATTTCTTCCATCTTGTCTCTATCATTAGAATCAACATGGACCTATGAGATATAAGTAAAATATTTATGGAGAGAGAATAAAACATTTATTTTGAACTAGATTCCATCTATAAGTAACTTCTCCATAATTTTGGAAGGACTAAGATTCATGAGATATGTTTTATAACTAGTTAATTTTTCCCCAAACTCCTTCAAGATTATAGAACATAACCTAATTCCATAGACTCTCATATTCAAATTAAAATTCATTTTCCCACTATAAAATTATGTCGATGAATTCTTGGAATATTTTTATTTTTATTTTATATGTTTATATAACATAATTTTAGGATATATCTACTTCTATAACCACCAATATTATCATACTAAATAAATTTCAACTCCATTTTGGTTTGGACTTCCATTGTGTGACTTGAACCACCCCCAGGTTTTCTATTCATCAAAAACTCAAGACAACATATGGAAAGGCCTTAGGGTTATTCCCAATCCCATTTGGATATATATAATATCTATAAAATCAAGATAAAAACTCAGAGGGAATGATTTTTCCGATATAATAAATTAAACAAGTAGTAGATATTTTAATAAAATCCTTGTAAGATTATTACATACATTGGATGCCCATAAAGAATGTAATAAAGAGGTATAAGATAAAGTGAAGTATAAAAAAATCCCATCCTCACCTATTAATCCTTAAAGATAAAAAACCATTTAATTTAAAATATACAATTCCACATGTATAAAAACCACCCATAAAAAAAGAATGAAAAATAAGGATGGCCTATTTAGATGAACTACTAAAGCATTAAAAATAAAACTTACATTTAGGAAAAAAACTCCCATTGTGATATTGGGTTATACTCCTTTTAATAAATCAATACCTACTCTAGGAATGGTCTATATTAAATATTATTTGAAGTGTAACTCCTTTGAACCAAATCTTGATCTAACAAGAGACACTCGGTTTATAAACCCCAAGTGGTTTAAGTAGGGTGTGAGCTAATATCAGATTAAGGTTGCACCAATGAGTATATAATTTATCTTTTAAAAAATTATCAATAAATTATAGTTTTAAAAACATTATATAAAAAGAAGTTTTTCCTATACTTGTAAAGACTAATCCACCAACCTTCCTTTTTAGAACTCCTTTTAAGCGAGTTTATTGTACACATGTTTTTGGAAAACCATTTCAAAATAATTATTTTAACTATTATTTGAAAGTAAATTAAAGAAACCAATAATGCTGAATTAATTCACCAATATCATAAATATTATAATAATTAGAATAGGTAAACAACATTTAATGAACGAAGTTCCAAACAGTCAAAAGGAAAATATTTTATCAATGAATAATTACTAAAATAAGGAATGAATTAAACAAACATAATAAAATTAAGATAAAAGGATGTAATTCATACTATATCAATTGTAGAATAATAAATTAGAAACAAAATATATAATTATTAAATATTTTATTGTAAAAACTATATATATTCATGGGTAGTATAATTTGAAGTATATTCCAAGGGAAAACTATACAATAAATAATTTAAAATAAGAATCAGGGGAGAAACACCTTAAGGTTACTAAGTCTAGGGAAACCTGGTAATTATAATTCACATGAGTGGTGGATTTTGGATTTCTATACTTTATATAGCCAGATTGGGTGCTATAAAACTATGTCACTAGTAGTGATAGTAATGGGGAAACCTTGTCCCATCTATCATAGCATATAAAAAAACCTGGCGCTTCCCATGTGGTTTAATTCAAAAAAATCATTAGAAAAAGGAATTTCATTAACCCATATATGAGAAATTTATTTATAAAACATACTTCAAACCATTTCCTCTATCCTTTTAAAATTATTTTTTGAATAACATTTTCTTTAACAATACAACCACAACTATCATAATTTTATTTATATTAAACTATATTGGAAACATTTAAAAATTATAACTATAACAATAATAATAATATAATTTATATAATCCTTTAAAAATACCAAATGGGACTTGAAATTATACTTTAAAAACCAATGAAAAAAATCCCTTTTAAAAACATATTTGAAAACAGAAATCAAACATCAAATCAAAATTTTAAATCTTATTGTTATTATTATATAGATATACAAATATATATATATATATACACACACACACACACACACACACACCTATCAATGCACATATTCAAATATTATCATGTGAATATGTACATATATATATATATCTTCATATATACACACACCCATGCATATTAGAATCAAACGCAAACACAACATGAGACATTTAGAAAACAAGTAACATTTAGAATCCTCTGGAATCTAAAGTGGAAATATCACTTTAAAAAATTAAATTCTATAAAACATATAATAAAAAGTTAAAAAATTACCAAACCATTATAACAAAACTAAAAATATGAAAATATATCAAGGAATATATAAAAAATCCTAAAACATACATAATGGTCAAGTGTTAAAGAAATCCCCAACCATTACCCCAGTAAAAATTATTTTAAAGGTTATAAATAAATATTATAAATACATATCCTTCTTAGAAAACACATTAAAATTTTAAAATGATATATAAAATGAATACTTGCTATCATAAAATATTTAGAAACACCAAGAATAATATATAATGCTGACAAGACAGAGAAATAAGGACGAAACTTTATAGGCTAAGCGATGATAATGTGAAACCTTCAATAATGGAAAGATAAAGGAGACAAGAGGAAAAAGAAGAACCAAAAGACCAAAGACATATGATATCATGAAAAAAACCCACCTAGGGTTTAAAATTTAGTTATTTACAATGAGAAAGTGAAGGGATAACAAGAAGGGAGAAGTTAAATAAAGATATAGAGGAGAAGGAACCATAGCCTCGATAAACCCCTCATTAAATCACAAGAGGAAGGGAGAAGAATCAATTTAGGAGGATAGAAGTTTCACATGAATCGGGAGTCTCCAAGATCAGTGTATCATCAGAAAGTTATAGGAGTGGAGGTGTATTTGGTTGTTTTTTAAAATCATGCATACATCTCATGGTTTGGTCACACTGTTGGACAAACAGTGCACCAACTGTGTCCCCCTTCATTAGACACTCAAAGATCCCATACATTACAAAACATCATGTGAAATGGGTTTCTTAAAACTATATTCTCAACTTTATGGTCACTTATTAGTTTAACTAAGCATGTAGTCTAATAATGAAGTTGGATAAATATTTAGAATTTTTTATTTTTTTTAAATCCAGGTTTGGAAAAAAAAAATAAGGTTCAATGAAATCCAATAAATAAAATATTAGGAAAATCATTGTTGTGTTATGAAAATTATCCCAACCATACGATTTTCTATCCCTAAATGGTAGTTGAATTTTAGGATGAATCCCAGAGTGGAAATATAATTTGAAAGGATAAAAACTATAATATGATATCCAAAAACTTCAAATGAGAATAAAACCACCACATGCAAGTAAATTTCCCAAACACCACTCATACTCAGATGATTATAGAAAGTAATAAATAAATAAATACCCATATGGGGTATCTCTAGCATTCAAAATATTCTCTAGAATGAAGGATTATTAAATCAAGACACCCTAACAGATTACCGGTTCCCAAACCAAACCCCAAACTATACGTATTAAAGATTAAATATCCAACTAAGGTAGATCCAAAATTTCCCAAAAATAGTCACATACTCTATAAATAAGAAAAAAATAAAAAATTTCATAAAAATAAAATACATGGGTCAACAAAAAATAATGGATGAATAAAAAATACAGAAATACAAGAATAATGGAATTAAAAGTGTTCCCAGACACCACTCACCCTCTTTATAACTTAAAAGTAACAAGAATATGGAATATACCACAAACACACCTTATCAAAATGAAATGAGCTTTATCCCACATCTAAGAGACCCACCTTAGTCATCATATATCTACTTAATTGAAACCATTTTTCACTATAAACATCAAAACACAATTTTCAAAAGTAACGTATATTATAATAGAATAATTACATAACCCCAATGCATCACCCCCAGAGAGGACAACCAAATAGAGGCATACTGATACACATGACCTAAATTTCCTGAAAATTTGATTGATTGAGAATCCATGGTAGCTGATCACTAAGGTCTTGTAACACTCAAATCCTTTATAGGATTCATATTAAAAAAAAATAAACAAAATCCCAAAATAATACCAAAATCACCATGATAAAATAAACACAACACTCCATACAAAACATGCTAGAACCCCAAACTTCAAAACCAAGAATTTTCATAAGAATAATTTTTTTTATAAAAATAAACTATTCAAATACTTTATATAAATAAAATACAACTTTGAACATCCCAATTAAAAATAATTCACATTTTAAAATAACAACCCAAGGGATAAAACCACAACCACATACCAAGAAAATTGAAAACCAAATAGAATTCATGAATTTATCCCTTAAAATGATTTAAATTCCACATTTCATCCTTTAGGATTTAAAAAATTTACTAGAAATAATTTTAAAACTTTACACTTTAATTTAAAAAACTTTAAATGCCCATTTAAAATCACCCTTATATTTTAAGAATTCATTTTTAAAAAAATTCACAAGTCTCAAAAAATACATTTCGATTAATTTTAAATAAAATTCATGTCATTCATTTTAGAACCTTATCTTACCATTTAAAACTAGTTTTAATAGTAAACTTAATAAAATAAAAAACCATATCAATACATCTTCAAACTTTTATTTATTTTAACTGAACTTTGAAAGAAATTTCAATTCCAAATAAATCCCAAAAAAAAAATGGAATGGATGGTGTTCAATAATGACTTTGGCACCTGGTTTAGTAGACTATATTCCAACAATTCTACTACCACTGAGAGTTTTTGGAACCATCAGAATTGTCTCCATGTGCTTTTTTAGGGAATTTTATCTCATTATGCACCTACAATCCCACTCTCATTTTCACCCAAAAAATTAGAAAGAACGAAACAACCAAAAAACCACATAAATAAAAATAATATAAATTAAAATCGAAATCCATTAAAAGAATTAATGTAAATATTAAATTAAAAACTCAAATATTGAATTATCATGGTAAATTAGGTTTTATCATGACTAGTGGTGATCAATAACTAGCCTATGACCTACCTATTGAGTTTGGAAAACACTATATCTCATATACTAGAATTCATAAACAAAATGGATGATTCATAAACCTAGGAACAATTAAGAAACTTGGATTTGATACTATTTTTTCACAGACGAAAGCTAGGCCTCCATCCACAAGATACCTGATTAATACTATTATAGTGATTAATGGGCATTTTAAATCCCACTAGGCTTGGAATAAGTTTCATCTAATTAAAAAAAAATAATTTGGAATGATTTCCCTCATAAAATAAATTAAAATAGTAGTGGAGATTTTTCTAAAATACCTACATGATTCATTTATATATTGGACACCCTTTTAGGAAGAAATAATCATGTATAAGAGTAAGTAATGAAAAAAAACACACCCTTACCTACAACTCCTTTTAAAAAAACCACTTTTTATTAAAAATACATAACAACATAAGAATAAACACTAACCATAAAATAAGGTAAGAAAAAAAAGATATAAATGATTTAGATGAGCTAATAAATTACTAAAAATAAAACTAACATACCTGATTAAGATCCCCCATGCGACCTGAGTTCATACTCCATCCACTAACTTGAGATCTACTCTGAGAGTGGTATGGAAGGAATATCCCTTAAAGTGGTACTCCTCTGAACTAATTCTTGAACTTGTAGGTGTTTCTAGTTCTAAAAACCCTAAGAGGTTTAAATAGGGTGTGATCTAAAATCACATTATTGTTTCACCAATGATTCCATGATTTATTTTTTACAAAACATTCCAAAAAATCTAATTTGAAATATGCTATTTAAAAATTGGTGTTTCTTATACTTTGAAAGACAAATACATGAACATTATATTTTATAACTTTTTATTTAAAACCTAAAAGTTTGAACGAATGTTTTCAAAAAAACATTTATAAATCATTATTTTCCTTATTCTTGAAAAACATACTAGCGAAAATCATCTCACCCAAAAAATTCATCAATCACATAAATATCACTAAGTAGAAAACAAATTAAATAGAAGCTAATGAAACAAGGCCAAGGTATTCATAAGATAAATTAGGCATCAATGAATAATTTATAAAATAAATAATGTATTTAAAAAAATAAATTAAATTTTGATAATGTGGTGAAATTCATAGTAGTTTAATAGTAATATAATAAATTATAAAAAACTTATGAGTACTATATAATTCAAGGTAAAGAGTTTATATATTCATGGTAATTATAATTTAAATCTTGTTTTAGGGGAAAATCATACTGTTAAAAATTTAAAATAGGAATATTTGGAGAAACACCCTAAGGTCACTAAGGTTTGGGGAACCTAGTAATTATATATCACCTTAGTAGTGGATTTTGGATTTCTACAACATATCTATCTAGAGGGGGTTCTATATAACTATCTTACCAGTAGTTCTAGTGGTGAGGGAACCTCATCAAATCTAGGTTAGCCTACCCAATCACTCTGGGTTTCCCATATGTTTTAATACAAAAAAAACCCAACAAAAAAAGATACTTTATGAAGCAGTAGAGAAACATGTTCTTTATAAAACACAATTCAAACCTTTTCCACAATCTATATTAAAATAATTTAATGATGAACACTTTCCTTATCAATTAAACCACAACTAGCATTTTATAATTTCTATAAAACTCTATTAGAAACATTAAAAAAATCACTATAATAATAATAGTAATAATAATATCATTTACAAATTCCTTTTAAAAATACAAAACAAGACTTCAAATTAAACTTTAGAAAACAATTCTAAAAATATCCTTTAAAATTTTATTTGGAAAGTAAAATAAAATATCAAATCTAAATTTGAAAGAATCTCTTTATTGTTATAGAAATATATATTCCTAGACACACACACACACACACACACCTATCAATGAATATATTCAAATATTCCCATGTGAATATGTACACATATTTGTATACACACACACACACACACGCCTATGAATATGTGTATATACAGGAAACACAACATGAGACATTTGAAAATTAATAATCATTTAGAAACCTCTTGAAATCAAGAGGGAACCAGAACTTTATAACCATTAAAATCCATAAAACACACAAAAATTTGTCATTAAATCACCAAAAAATTATACCAACACCAAAAGTATGGAAATATGTCAAGGAATATAAAAAACATCCCAAAAAATATATTATGGTCTATTCCCAAAGAAAATACCAATCATCACCCATTTAGAAATTATTTTAATGGTTATAAATAGCCATTCAAAATATATATCATTCTTATAATTCACATTAATCAGTTAAAAGAATATATAACATGCATAATTTCAAAGGAAAATTATTTTTAAATTGCAACCATAATATATATTTCTTGGAAATTAGAGAAACATGGAAGCATCTACCTATACCAGGTGTAGATGATGTGAATCCTACAGGAATAGAAATAGGAAATGACCAAGAATAAATTTCACACTATAAAAACCAAATCTACATGAAATAGATACCATAATATGCCTAGGGTTTGTATTAAAATGAGTTATAGGGAAGAATAGAAGGTAAAAAAATAAGTATAGAAATCAAGAGAAGGAGTAGAAGGAAAACTGACCAAGATGAATCACTATTGATATATAAAGAAGGAGGTAAAAAAATATTAGAGGAGTAAAAGGGGGTTTCACACACAAGATCCTCCAAGATTGGTGTCACTTGAGAGAGGGATAGAATATAAGGGGCTCTATTTTTGCTAAAAATGGAGATATTTATTTTGGTAAGAAAAATTAAATAATAGGTAAATCGCATTGTCTATCCACATGGTTGGATAAATCGTGTGACAACTATGTGCACCTTTAATGGACACTTAGGCCACTTTCTTGATTTTCCCTCAAAGTTGAATAAATCTGGCACCAACCATGAAAAATGTGTATATATCTACAAACTCATCCACAAGGTCACTATTTGGTTTAACTACATGTGAGGGATAATCGTATGGAAGGATAAATCCTTATAATTTTCCAAATTTTAATAAATTCATGATCAAAACTCAAAAAAAAAAGTTTAAATGAAAATAAATTAAAAAAATAAAACAATTATGAATGTAGTGGTTAGGGTGTGACACCATGGATCTCTATATATAAAAATTATGGAATAAATATTACTTTATTAGGAAAAATACCCACACATTATTTATGGAATAATTAATAATTGTAAGGTATTACTGTTCACCCCTATGAGATCAATATGGTTTTAGTCTCCATACATTTTTATAAACTATATTGAGAATTTTATTACTTGCTTCCTTTCTGTCTAAGTAGAACAACACCTTCCATTGATTTCATTAGATGTAACCCTCACATGGTCCATACTAGCCATGTTCAAAATTTAACAATCCTTTATAAGAGATGATTTGTAAACCATTATCACAAATGTGACCAAGATGGTCATTCTACAACTTCACTATTTTGGATGTTTTTTCATTGACATGTATGATCCCTTATAAAAACATGATTAGATATAATGTAATGTATTTCACACCTCGGTCCACAACCATGAAATATATTTGGTTTTTCACACACTATTCCCAAAGAAAGTACACAATTATGTATCATCAAACTGACCAATGAAATTAAGTTCTTTCATAAAAATGAAATATATTGGACACACTAAAAATTTAGTATAAACACGTTCTTCATTTGAATGCTCAAATATCATTTTAAAATGAACTCATGTCCTATTTTCCCAAAAGTTTAACCTTTCCAAATTTTATAGACACATAGTTTCACATGTATCCTATTTTGAAATTTGAATGAACTGAGGACTTGAAGTCAATAATCCATGACTTTATTAAACTCAGGACACTTAGTATCAAACTGTTTTCCTATTCTTTGGATACCATTTTTATGGATGAAATAGAAGCACGATTTCAGGAGTAAGATCACCTTTCCTAGAATTCTATCTACAAATATCATATATTTCTATATTGGTTACATGTGGAGTCACTAGGACTAATTTTCTTTTCTCGGATTCTATATATTTTACTTTCCAATCTCTTTATATAACTTTTTTCAAGTAGAACATCCCTTGCCTTTTATATTGAATTGACTTCCAATAGAACCAAACACCTTTTTATTAAAAGTCTATTTTTTCAAAATTAGATCATATATTTAATCAACTACCAAGTCATTTTACCACCATATTTAATCAAATCATTCAAAATCACATCCCATAACTCGATAATGCTTGATAGAAGAATTAAGGACCATAAGAATTAAATAAACCACACCTTTACTGAATGGAGTTGACTCCAAATCATGTTGAATTCATTGAAAAAATCAACTGCAAAATTTCCTTATGATATATTCATATTGAATAGTCACCACATCAATATCACATTTTTCATTATAAAGGTAATCTTATATATATTCACAATTTTCATTATTAATTCAATAGTTTTCTTCCCATCAAAGATATTGAAGTCCACATTATAGGACAAAATTAACTAAAAACACCAAATTAATTCATTTTATGTCTCTCCCACTGTATCTTTTCTATTTATTTTAGTATTTTCATAATAAATGGAGGATCAATATCCTTCCAAAACAATTAGTCCTCTAACAACATCATCCAAAAGCCACAGTCTGAAGCAAATAACTTTTCTAATTGTTTATTTTCTTTTTCCAATGAAATATTTAGATGAAAAATTCCATAAAAAAATACAAATTCATAAAGGATAGGAAGCTCACATTCTCCATAACTCTATTCCCAAGATTCCCCTAGGATCTCTTAACAAATCTCTACAATTAAATTTTAATCTAAATTAAATAATTTCTAATCACCAACCTCAAAAACCCTGAAGCTCCTTCTAGTCCTTAAACATGGAACAATGACAGTGGTTGGTATGATTACTTTATCACATGGATAGTTTTATCAATAAATGAGAATCCCAATAACACCAGGTACATACCTTCCAAGTACTCAAGAACTCACAACAGATAACCTAAAAGGAACAAAAGAAGAATAAGAAGTAAAGTATACAATAATGGAACATCAAGATTTATATGGTTCAAGGATTAATAATGTTACATGAGAAAAAACAACATCAATAGTAGAATATTAAAGTTATTTCTAAAACAATCAAAATAATAATCTAACAAATGTTTAGGTAAATTATTCATGTTTTTAAATAAATTATTCCATTTCATCTATCTATTAATAATCATCTTAACTGCCATCCTATTTAATCAATTCCACCATCATCTGATTTTCAAGAAAATCCCTACACATAATCATATCCATAATTTATGAGCCACCACCTCAACTGATCCATTTTTTGAATAGTTTAACCATTTGAGATTCTATCCCTTTACTCTTATATAGCTCTCTGAAGAAACCCCTTACATTTTCCTTAATAATCATCATGTTATTTTTATAAATAATCAATAGATTTATTCCTATATGAGTGTTTCCTCATAAATAAATCATAAATAATTAGATACCACTAGCACTTCTTGACTTCAGGTTCTATTGTGTTCTCTATATCTAGTAAAGTTTATTGTCCAAAAATCAACCCATTTTCAGAATTTATAGTACCTAAATAAAAATAGGATTCTCACATTCAATCATACACATATAAACTATAATTAACACAGGGTCTTAATCATTATAATGAAAACTAGACCCTTTAGGTTAATTTTAACCAGATAAATCATAATTATAGTTATAAATTAGTGTGACAACTGAGATTACACTTAAATGATCTAGGGACAAAAAACTTTCTGAGATACAATTCTCATTTAAAATGTTCTATATAAGGTTATAAAATTGACATTAATCCTTTAATAGGGTCATTATTGATAATTTATAATTAAATATTTAAATAAAATAAATTCATAGATTATACTATTGATGATTTTATTTTCACTAATTATTGATGATACTGATATAATTACCAATCATGATGATATTGTAATTGAAACAATCATTTAAACAATTGTTTTTATTGAAATCCAAACATATTTCTTATAGATCTAGAGAAATTTTTTAAAATTTCAAGTGATAGGATTTGGGAATAAAGTCCTTAAAATAAATCATTCTTGATTATATTTGGAAATATCTTTCTTTATCTCCCTTAAAAATTTAGATAAAATAGAGAATTATCTCAAATTTTATCACTAGGTATTGAAAAGATAATGTTATATAATGATATTATCATTTCAAACAAATAATAAATATTATTTTTCATACTTATGTCAAAATTTGAGTAATTTCGTTTTAAGTCCATTATTTTAATATTACTCAAATAAAAACCACATGTCACCTTTATTTAAATAATAATAAAACTGTTACTATTTTAGTAAATATGTATTTTTATAATATAATTTTTAAATAAATAAATATTTATTTTTATAAATGATATTAAAATATATTTATAATATCATTAAACTAATTCAAATCCTCCCCTATCAAGCATTGAATAACAAAATAACATTTTTTCAATAAAACAAATAATACATTCACATAACTTATAAAGAAATAAATATTATATTTACTCATTTCATGAATAATTAAATATTATATTCATTTATCTTGTGAATAAAAAAAGATAAAAATCAAGTCTCTTATTTTTAACTTGAATAATATTTTGGTTGAATTTACAATAAATAAGACTTGAATATATTTAATTTATCATACTTCTAAGAATTGTTTTCTCAAATATATATTCAATTAAATATAACAAGCATATGGAAGCACTTAATATATGACCCTCTAGGATCCTTTCTTAGTGTAAGTGGGTCTAGCACACAATGGAAAAACTATTTCTAAGAACACTTCAAGGACCAAAAAAATATATATTTCATAACAATAATAATTATGACCTTCCTATGAATGATGTTATGTAATTAATCTATTTATCAGTTTATTTATCATCAAACATGATGAATACATGTGGAATCATCCTATTCATTTGAACTATCTTTGTTGGAATTAAAAAAACGAGGCTTCTGAGATCACCAAGGCCATGACACATATTCGTAACCATTTATTTCATCAACAGGATAATAGTATCTTCTTCCATCAACTCTAATGGGAGACTTATATCTTGACCATTTAATTTATTTCACACCACTTAGGAAATATATTGCATATTTTACTTTAAATTTTGTATATATTATCATATATTTTATATATACATGAATGTATGTGATTAATTATGAATATTAATAATATATCATGTTTATTAACTATATTTATGATTTTTCTAAGTTCATGTTCACATGGAAAAACATTCCAAATATGGACAAGTATTAATGAAAATTAACAGTGCTTTAGTTATTACACATTGAAACTTAGAGGATATGAGTATGAGTCCTCTCACTGTGGATATTATGGTTTATTATATAGCTCTCTTATAGATTTAGGTTATGTTTGTGAAATATTTCCAGGTCACAATATCGATTACTATTGTTGGGGAAATCAGTGAATTGAAATAATTAATTTATGATAAGACTATATATAGAAGGGGTTAAACATATTTCTCCTATTTATTTATTATACTATAGTTTGGGAACTATATAATTTATTTCTATTCAAGTATGTTGAAGGTTTTTTTGAGTTAGTATTGGGATCATGATAGAGTATTTGTTTTTTCCCTTATCCGGTGAATAAAAAATCATGTAATTCAGTTCCATATAATGAGGCACACTATACATTTTAAGGTCATAGGATAATAACTAATGTGGTTTCTTTTTGATTTCATGAATATATGACCAATTGTTTTTCCCTTTAAGGATACATAGTTTGGACCATTATGATTTAATGTTTAATGTCATACAACTAGGACCTATATGCGTGAATTTATAGTAGTGGTTTGGTGTTGTATTTACCAATGAGATTCTATTTTTGGTTTTACATGAAAAGTGAGTTAGGTGAAGTTATTAAATGGTATTATTCTAGGTTTGAGAAATATTTATGGCTTATCCTATAATTTTTTAGTCTATTGTTGATTGAACATGTGGGGGTGAGAAGCAATTGGAAGAAGAATTGGACTTACACAATATTGTCCTCCATGGATCATGGATAATACCTATGGAGGATAAATAAGTTATTAGTTAGAATATGGGATGTTTAAAAATATCCAAGATGATTGTCTTGAGTCAATAAAGGTTTCACTAGTTTCCAAAAAATGGGTTTTCTCATTATGAATGTAATAAATGATTGAATGTATCCATTGGACCATAATAGTTATGGAGGATAACTAGGGAAAATATTTTATAAAATGTCAAATTATTATTATTTAAGGAATTAATGATCAAAATGGAGAAAGAGAGTATACAATATTACCTAATAATGTATTCCAAAAGACTATAGAGGATGTTTGAGAAAAATAAAATTTTTAGTGGTATAAAAATGGAAAAGGGGGGAAATGTATTTAGAGCCACTATGGTTAAAAGATGATATTTTTTCTAGGTATGAAACTAGGTGACAAGATTTAACCATAAAGAATGGGCACAATGTCTTCTTAAGAAGGACTGGGAATCATTATTGATTACCCTATGTATGTATCCACTTAGGGAAATCCAATTAAATAGGCACCCAAGTAAGGACCTTGGAGGAATAGTCCTAGTTACATGTGGAATAACTAGGAAACAAAGATGACCTAATGTATTTATGAGGGATGGAATGAAATTAAATAAGAAGGAATGGGTGTCATATTATTTTTTCCTTCTTACTTGTGTAGCTAATTAAATGGGGGGTATTTCACACTAGAATAAGTGAAGTGTTGTGTGAAGTTTTCTTTTATGATTTTTTTGAATTTATGAACCTTTAGATGACCTAAATAACCCTAGTTTATATTTATTCTATGAGGTTTTGACTTAAAAATTCTCCTAAGGTAGAGTTTGGAAGAATTATGCATGTAAACCTGTTTACTATATAATCAGGTGTTATGAGATATCATATATCCTTGGGGTATCTGGTGGACCTTATTGTAAATTAATAAAAATAAAAGAGGAAATTGTATCATTTTATAAACCAAACGAGTCTTGGGTACCATGTCCATCTAAGTAACCGCTTATAACCACCTAGTTTTTTTGGTGCAATTAGGGAGGGAAATGAAATGTGGGAAAGGGAATGTGGTCCAGTTATAGTTTAAATGTGTTGAGAGTTGTATGTGGATAGTTGAAGGTATAAGTTCATGACCAATTGAAGGAGTTTCACTATATATATTTATTAGGGTATGAGAGAGGGATTTAAGGGGGCATATAGATAATTAAGTTTATGTATGAGGTGCCTTGGACTAACACTTCCCAATCCTGTTTTAGAAATAGAAAATTTACACATATGATTCAATATTATGTGAGATAATGTAAGAATAAATCAAATATATTATAAATCATTCGCATGTTTAAATATTTAATATTATAAATTCACACAATCCCAAAATCCAAAGGTTTTATTTCATTGGAGATTATATACATAAACAACTTTTTTTTCAATAATGTATACATTTTTTTATAGTGAAACTTCCCTAATCCTCCTTACAGATGCTTGATAAGATACACTATTATTAATTTCCATGGGAATTGAAACATAATAATGGGTGAGACCAAATTATCAATAAGGTAAAGCATAAGATATATAAAACAAATATCACAAGTAAGAATAATTTAAGACTGTGGGTATGAGAACATAATCAAGGTACATGTACATTATATAAGGAAATAATACAAAATAAAACATATATAATAATTAATCATCAATGGTATAAATTTTTTGGCAAAACATAAATCATGATTAATATAAATATAGAAACATGATCCACGGGGAATAACATGGGTATTAGTGAAATCATAAGAATAGGTAACTCTTAATGATATAGACATATTAATATAGTCAATGTTTTACATTTTGAATAAATTAAAAAGGTCTAAGATTCAAATTGTTAAAATTTAAATAAGTTCAATGATTAAAATTATGAACATTTCAATATAGTCCACACATAGCATTGTGAACATTTCAATAATTATCATGATTAACATTGTGAACATTTGAAAAAGTTCCATTCGTAACATTATGAACATTTGAATTTAGACCGTACTTAACATTGTTAACATTTCAATAATTTCCATACTTAACATTGTAAACATTTTAATAAGTTCCACACTTAAAATTTTTAAAATCTCAATAAGATCTATATTAATAATTTTTATCTCTTGAGTCATACAAATTTACCTAATACATTTGAGGGATATAATTTACCGACTCTCCACATAATGATAAACCATATAAATGTGGGCAACATGATAATTAAAACATTCATAATCCCATTGTAACATAATTAAATCATGGGAAAGAAACATTTTTAAGGAAAAAACCATAAGAAATTATCATAAGTCATATTGAGAAAGATGTAGTATGGTATCATTAGATAATATCCTTATAGAAGCATAATAAATATGAAAGGATATTGAAATAAATGAAAACACCTTTTTAAAATCATTGAAATATTTATTTTAAAATCAAGAAGAAATATCATTTTCTTTTGATATATTTTATTTTAAAATGAATGATTCACAAAAAAATGGAAATAAATATTAATTTTTAAGACTAATAAAACATTGAGGGAATTCTTCATTATGGAAAATAGTTATAAAATCATGAAATTTGTTTCATGTAGAATGTGTTAGAAAAGGAAGATTATTTTCATACTTTTGTAAAGAGAGTCAATGTTGGTGAAAATAATCATATAAAAATATTAAAAAGCTTAAATTTATAATAAAATTTTAATTAATTGAATATTAACTTATTAAATCATATAACTACATATAAGAATATTCATAAAATAATATAATTAATATGGAAAAGAATGAGAAATATTCCCATGAAAAAATAAGAGATATGACTTGATCCACCTACAAAAATGATTTTGACCAAATTTTGAACCAAAGGGATATGAAATGGTAATAATAATATAAAAACCCAATATAACTAATTTATGGGAATATATATGGTTTTTCTGAGACAAAGAACAATCATTTCCCCTAAATATAAATTAAAACTGAAAAACAATATTTCAAAATGAGATATCAAAATAAACCATTAATGATTTGATAAAATTTGAATCAAAAGAAGTTGAAATAAATAAAATCATGTGACTTTTAAAATAACATGTATATAATTATAAATATGGTAAAATTAATTCATGATATAGTATATACTATACATAAAGAAAAAAGGTGGTCGATATAGAATATATCTCAATGAAATAAAATTGATATGATAATGCTAAACTTTACTCCTGACATCCAAAAAAGTAGTTTAACATAATTTATAATAAACATAACCATATTAAAAGATTATTTAATAAATTTTTTAATATATAATACCTTTAATTATCTTAAATTATATTCATTCATTACACAGATGTTAGTTAGTTATTGTTTATTTTCATCATCAGATGTTATTAACTTTGATTGTTTCGTATAAGTTTCATAATAGAGATATAAATACTCATTATTTGATATAAATTTTATAATTAATATATTATTTAATGTATTGGAATATTTTTATTTCCATTACTTATTCAGTCCCATGTTTATTGGAAAGATGTTATAGGTATGGTACGTGAGAACGAAATCCATGATGAGCATGTTTTGGGAAATTTTCAGATAATAATGAGTTATATTATAATGATTATTAATTTTTATTTCATCATACTGTATATATATTTTTGAAATATATTACTCTATAATATAAAATATAACTACTATTAATTTCTAAATACTCATTCATGTTGTAAATAGTGAATATGGTATAACATCTTTCATGTTGGTGGTTGAACCAACCAAAAAAGAATGTACTATACTAATAAGCAAGTAAGAGCATAGAATTATATAATATAAATATTATATGATAAAAATAATAATGATGTTAATATAAAATAAATATAGTGGATAATGATATTTATATTGATTATATATTAGAAGGTAATTTAAAAAGTTACAGAAGAACTTACATACTTGATGAATTTTCTCCTCCTCAAAATTAGTTCTATAGGAATGAATGATTTATTCTTCCTTTCATAGACTAGAATCAATAAAATTACTATAAATGATTTATTAGAGGAAATTTTTTATATTATTAAATATAAACCCTAATATTTTGAGTTTTTTATAGTGGGTGGTGGAGAAGTCCATTTATAAGTGAGTTTGGGTGGAATTTTTGAAACTTCTCATTACTTAAGGATTAAGGACGGTCGTTTTTAAGAGGAAAGTATTCCCATAAGTGTAAAAACCAAGGAGGATAGATATTACATCTAATATACACTTTTAATTTAATTTTTTTTAAGTTTTATACATAATTTCAACCATATACTGTATTTTCTATTTTTTTATAGTTTACCGATGTCATGCACTATTCACACTTGTAAATTATTTTTGTTTCCGAAAAAATGAAATGAAAATCTTGATCTAATTTTGACATGAGGATTAAAAATTTATAATCCATTTAATATAATTTAATTTCTAAATATGATAATTCAAACTTCCAAATAAAAAAATATTATATGTATAAAACAAAATCATTTTTTTATAAAATAGAATTTTTAAAACCAAGTGTTATTAATCTTATTTATTCTAAATTAACATTTTAAATGAATGTTAATATATTTATTTATGTATCAAAATATTAAATTATATTTATCATTTAATAGTGATGAATTTAATTTATTATGATAAAAATATACAACACTTTAGAAGTTGTTATTTTAAAAAAATATCAATTTTCTAAAATTATATGATTTTAATCATATCCCATTAAAATTAATTATTTATCTTCTAAATGTTAAATTTTATCAAACAAGTTTTTAAATATTTATAAAAAATTTATAAATAGATAAAACTATTCCATAATAATAATAATAATTATATGTAACACACAAAAATGTATTTTGATAATAAAATATTTTAATTAAATATTGTCTATTTATTTCATTCCAGAATTATGAATTATATTATATAAAAATATTTTACTAAAAATTACACAACATTAATATACCTTTTTAATAAATGTATAACCAATGAAGATATATAAAATTATTACATTTACAATGACTATATTTCCAATGACCATATATATTATAGTTAGATTTCATTCCTATTTATTGTCTTACATATATTCTTAGAATCATTCCTCCCATTAATTTACTTCAATCTAAACATGTGAATTATATTTTTAATTATTTTCCATATTTTTATTTTTGAATTCAGGGTGAGTATATTCATGTTAATCTATAAAGATATAGATTTTATGTTTATGGTATTTTTATTTACTTGTATATTTATTCGTATTTTAATTTTCTAAAGGATTATTCATATTGTATTCTCATAATGTTTTTATTTTTATATTTTACTGTAAAACTTTATTTTAAAAAAATACATAATGGTTCACTTTAGTTTAGTGTAGAGTTTGGAACACTGTATTCAAAATTATATTTATTTAAAATAAATTCATACTAAAATTTCATTGTGTTTCCTTCTTCCCCCTTAAATAATTTTTTGTCACAATTTTAGTTATATCTCATTGATGAAAATAATTGAAGGTGTTCACAAGATATCCAGACTCAAAATATAATTTCTAATGAGATATCAATATCATTATCTTATGTAAGACTTGGAGATTCATATTTTCCCTCATAGTATGAATATTCCCAAAATTGTGTTCCTCCCAAATCATTTGAGCTAAATACCCATTATTATTTAGTATTAAGACAAATATAATATAAGTGATTTAATTTGGATTTTATAGTCAAAATTGAATTTATAGATGATTAAACGTTGATTTTGGGATATTAAATTTGATTATTTAATTCCAATACTTGATGTGGGATCTCTTTAGTGAGATCCAATCCATTCCTAAAATTCCATAAAATTGGAATAATGGGAGAATAATAGGATTTATAGGATGTACATTCCCATTAACTTCTTCTAAAAACGTTAAAGACTTGGGCTGTTTTAATCATACCACTCAAATGTTTCATATAGAATTCAATATCTAATTATTTAGTTGGTGTATATTTTCTTTTATAAAAATTTTTAGATATGAAGGAGTGTGTAGAATAGGAATTGAATAAGAAATTTTCATCACTTGAGTGGAAGATGACTGTACCATACACCACTTCTTTTTCAAGACCCATTTTTACAGTTTTGAATTTTTAGGATTTGGAGTGCCAGGAATAAGGCCCAGGTCAATGGTGTTGCAAGCTTGTGTTTAGACATTTTAGCTTATTTCAAAATCATAGTGGTGGACTTGGGGTCTCTTTTGAAATGTTGGGATAATACTCCTTCCATGAGGCTATTAATGAACAGTAGAAGCTCCGCACAAGTTTCTTGGGGTTCACCTACCACGGGAATATGGGTTCTCTGTATTCCCCATAGAAATGGCCTTAAACTCAACATTGGAAGAAATTGTATCCTTGGAAACATGATAGGTGGTGAAATTGTTCTTGATTCCCATGGATCAATCATTATTGATTTTAGTAGTTACTATAGCCATTATGACTCTCTTATTCCATAAGTTAAGGTGATTCTTAATGGTCTTTAGATTTTTCATGCCAAGAATATAAACCTTAGTTCAATCGAAACTTACTCCTCAGTTATTTTCAACTCCTTATAGAGAAGGTACAACCCCCCTTGGTCCATCGTTTATATTAACAAAGGATTCTTGAACTACATTAGCCGATCATGCTTGATCTAGACATGGAGTGAGGGTAACTTTGTTGCTAATTTATGGGATTCCAAAGGAAACCATTGTGATCCATCTATTATCTATTCCTCTTTTAGCTCCTTGACCGATGAGTGTGTGTCTTTTTTTAGGTGGATACCCTAGGTTTGAATTTTTTTTCATGCGCCATTGATTGTACTTATATAATTTTCAGTTTTTTCCCATCTTTATTGTAGCGACCCAAAGATTGACGTACATGGATATAACATTACTTTTTCTGAATACGTAATACATAATAAAACAGACACACAAGGACCGTAATAGTTTTGTGTCTTTGGAAACTTGGAATGTAATCTTCTAATCGCGGTGAAAGATCTTCAACATCTCCCACAAAGATATTCCTCTTTTTTTTCTTACCTAAAACCTTTCTTTATATCCTGGGGAAAAAACATAAAAAGGGTGATCAAAAATGATCAGTAAGGGTAAGCATGGAGAAAATAAAACAAAACATATACATTTGAACATAAAAACATGAACATAATGTTTAGAAATCTTGAGCAATGACATAAAACATGGCAGTATGTAAGGAATAGTTCAAAATAGAACATTAATCATGATAAAATAGCTTGTAAATAAAACTTGTAATTATGGAAAAACATTAATCACATGATAATATTTCCATAGTATCCAAGGCATTGCTGCTAAGACCATCTTAGTGGACAAAGTCCCTTTCTGAATCGAGTTCACTCCTCGTTCCAATCCTGTAGCACTGAGCCGGGTTAACTTAACGTTCCAGCCATGTCTATCTCATGAGATATAAATATTTACCCAATGCATTGGATGGAGATATAGGTCCCACCCATCCCATAATGAAATCATTCTTACTTGTGCCACAACATAAACATAAATCATTCATCATAACCCAAAGAATAAAATGGTTTTTATAAACATCATTCCATCATCACACAATCCATATAAATGAAATGGATATCATTTCATAATAAGAAAAGTGAAACCATGTAAACCATAGAGAAATTATACTTGAAACATACACATATGAAATAATTTCATCTTATACGGAAAAATGGTTTTGATAAAACACTTGAAATGAATTCTTGAGGAAAATATCCTTTTTTATTCAAAATCACTTTCTTTTCACAAAATGCCATGCACTTTTAAAAGAAAAGGGTTTTGTTGAATATAATCATGAAAAATTGTAGATGAATATTTATGAAAATTAGGGGTTATAAAACCGTAAAAATCCATTCAGGTCGTATAAGTTAAAAATAACATTCTTCTCGTACTTTTGTCAGAAAAGTCAAAAAGTACCTCGTATGGTAAACAAAAGAAAGATTCCTTCCAAACCTTGTGGTAAAAGTAAAAAAAAAGGGTAAAATGACTTTAAAAATACTTGGAAGAATAATAAAATATTATGAAAACATTTTTAGAAAACATGGACATGGATGATAAACATAACCCCAGTAAATACTTACGAATAAACAATCTCGAATAAGAATGAGATTGAAATAATTATCCCTTACCTTAGGTCTGATATGCTTCGTATGGATCCGAACCTCCTGTATAATGATTTAAATAATATAATTTACTTATTACATAATCATATTCATTTTTATGATATCATATATGTTTCACTTGTGACTTTATATTACCCGTTCTTTTCTAAATTTCAGGTTAAAGCAGCGTTTTGGGTAAAATCATTTCACTTATCGTATGTGTTTCAACTTGTCGTTCTTGATATTATTACTTATATCATGATTTACATAATTCCAGAATGTAAAAAATTATTTATATATAATATATATTCATCATATACATATATATTATAGATCTATAAAAGGAATGAAATACACCGTTCATGGAGACGGCAAACCGTACATACGCATGAACGCTGTTTTTGTTTCTTATTGAATTGAATGAAAATAAATAGATGACATACATATATATATATATATATATATACATAAATCCAGTAGAATTATTATTTCATATATTTCATTATTATTCATTATATAAACTTTATGATAATTCATTTATGGTTAACATGGAGAATGAATCTCATCGCGTCGTGGAGACGGTAGTCCGTACGTACGCACGAGCGATTATATCGTTCCCATAATTATTGTATAGAATTGGAGTGGATAGTATAATATATAAAAATCATTATGATGTTATAATAACCATATATAGTTATTATTTACACCATTATACCCATCCATGTAAGGTTTTGGTGGAAAAATAGATTACACCACGGCGTCGTGACAGTATTCCGTACGTACGCACGCGCGGTGATTTTGTTTTCCGTAGGATAGATAGAAGGTGAAATAGGGTTCTTTCATATTTATAATAACATATCAGTATATTAGGGATACTTATGTTATTACATCATAATGAAACAACTAAATAAGATGGAGTAGAAGAAGAATGGAACTTGAAGAAAACGGTAGAAGGTATTACCTCTTTCTCGAAGTGCCTCCTTTAAACATTCTCTTAGGGCACTAGAGTTGGTATTTTGAGAAGACCAGTACCTCTTGTGGGTTTCTAAGGAATTGTGGAAGTGAAATGGGATGGGATTTTTCAAGCTTTAAGGCTCAAATTGGTGTGAGGAGGAGATGGATGAGGTTCCCTTTTATAAGGGAGGAGAGGGGAACCTTTGGAATTACAAGAAATGTTAATTTATAATAAATTCATACCTCACATAAAAACTTCCAAAATGACTCAAATTCGGAGATTAGATGATATAGGTTTGTAATCCCATCAACCAATAATATTTAGACATGTTAAGAAATTATCAACTTGATTTATCCTTATTTATCAATTTTATTTTATTTGTGATAATAATATTCTAAATTTTAAATTATTATAAATAATTACTTATGTGTTTTGAATTTTCCATAATTTGACACTTTATGAAATTTTAGACCATATATATTTTAATTTATAATTTTTAAATATTTTTGTGATTTTTAAACAATTTTATAATATGTTATTTTTATAAAATAACAATAGTGTCAATTTTGACACTATTCATTTATTTGAATTTAAATAAAATATATACAGAAGATATGTTCAAAATAAAAGATTTAATAGATTCATAAAAGGTCATATGTATCTATAAAATTAGTGTAGAACATTATATAGTTCATATAATATTTATTTTATTATTTTTAAAACCATTTATTTGGTTTATCTCTTAATAAAATAATTACTACAACATTTCTGTATAATTATTTAATATACTTATTTGTTGCATAAAAATTAAAAATAAAATAATATGATGAATATAAATCTATTAAATTTTAGAATAATACTTTTAATCTAATTTTTTATTTTAAAATAACAATATTATATTTTTATATTTATTAAATTATGAAGGTGACAACTTTGGCAGCATTTGAAAT
The DNA here is from genome assembly GCA_963277665.1 of Viscum album. Lineage (NCBI taxonomy): Eukaryota > Viridiplantae > Streptophyta > Magnoliopsida > Santalales > Viscaceae > Viscum > Viscum album. Next base: position 1,177,889,469 of record OY728140.1, on the reverse strand, counting down.
AAAATAATATAAGTGTCATAATCGATCTTATAAGGCTTCAAATGGTCATATATTCTACCATTGGATGATTATGGTTTAAATATACATGACCAATAAGTTTTGGTCAGGTTTTAGTTCCTTTTATGATCAATATTAGTTTAATAAAAACTATATTCTTGATTTTTCACTAGATAAACAATTTCTGCATCACTATTGTGTCACAATTAATGATAATTATTTAATCCCTAAAAATTATAAATCAATTCATATGATGTAGATAATTATATTATATTTCTGGATACTATTTATATCTGAAGTTTCATGATGTTTATCACTAAACTAAAATTATTATACTTATAAGATTTAAGAAAGTGACATGTTGTCACTTTCATTGGTTTTAATAATAATTAAATTATTTTCACGGAAAAAAGTCCATTAAATTAATCTAATCCGACCCTTAAGTGATATGGGTCGACTTTTAGTCATACAATAGAATTTTGGCAGGTGTTAGGGTAATTTTATAATCTTATATTTACCCTTAATTACCCGATTTACCTTTAACAATGGTAAATAAAATTTACCGTAGTTACTATTCATAATGCCCAAAAATAAAAAGTAGCTTATTAACATAATTTGGACCCACTGATTCCAAATATGGAATCCATTTTTCCAAATTCAATACACAAAAGTTTCATAAATTAAATTAAAATTAATCCCGTTGTTGAAATAAAACGAGTTTTTGTTTAAAACATTGCAAAAGATTGAATTGATTTAACCTACGAATTTAATGTAAAATCAATGCTAATGAAATAAATTATATTAAATGGGAAAAATATATTCTATTAATATCTTAAAACCATTCATTATTATAATTTAACCATATAAATTATCTCAATAAAAAATTTGTTTTTAATTAAAAATTAGCTTATTTTTACTATTCATCAAAACATGAAAGTTATCAGAAAAGTTTCAAAAATTTATCCGAAGTAAATTTTTATATACTGATTCCAAATAAGAATTTTATTTTGTCAAATTGAAAATATAAACATGTCAAAAACTAGATTTAATGTGGGTGCTCAATTAAAAGGCGAAAAAACTGTATTTTTTGAAAAATACTTATTTTATCTGAAAAATTTATTTTGTTCACATACCGTGTTCTAGAAAATGTGTAAGATGAAATAATAATGTTATAACATTCAAAATTTAGTTAATACTATTCATAACGGCTAGTTCATAATAATATTATAACCATATATCATTGTTTAGTGGAACCTGATATTGCGTACAACACACGCTATCGAGGAAAGTCGAGATTGCGTGTAATGAAAGCCAATTCAGGGTTGCGTGTTGTAAAAGAATAATTTTATTTTTCATATAAAAGAATCCAACCATTTTTCATTTATACATTTAATATATATATATATATATATACACTCAATGTTGCGTAGAATGACTATTATAAAACGAACTTGAAATTGTGTGTAACACAATCTAAGAATAGTGTTGCGTATACTTCAAGCTAATACAGTGTGGCATATAGCACAAGATAATATTGTTGTAGCATAAAACACATGACATGAAATAAATTAAAAATAATAATTATCATAAAATATCGGGTTGTTACATTCTACCCACCTTAAAATGAATTTCTCCCTCGAAATTCATCAGGGTTATACATGGTTTTCTACTTGAAAGTTTCTTTAATTACAACACACATCGTAAAATGAAATACCAAAACTTAACTTTAAAAACTAAAGTATGATACGTAATGGTTACCCAAATTAACTAATCACTGGGTTTCTATATAGGAGAACATAGGTGAAAATATGGATATGGAAGAAAAATCTAACTATCAAGTTCTGATGGAGAGTGGTAGAGAACATTGCTATGAAAAAGCCATCAATCACAAAGCCATAAATTTGTGATGATATAAGGTACCATCTGATTCATCAGATATAAGAGCATTAGGACATCATTTTTGGTTTTCAATATCATTTCCCTAAAGTAGAAAAATTTGAATTAGAAGAAATACTTGCTTGATTTTGGTACATTCTCACTGTTGTTCATGCTTTGAAAAATTTCCACTTCATCTCTTAAAGAAATGAAGTTGAATTTGTTATTCGTGAAGTGTTAACAGATCATGTGATAGAATGATGGGTCATTCCATCTATTTCAAACAAAAGGTTAAAAAAAGTTATCAAATATACATAAGTCCATTTATGGTGAGGTTAATCATATACGATTCCAAAAATGAACTTATACTTTATATATAATACCGCTTAATAAAATAAAACTAGTTTTTACTAACTAGGGACTTCTTGTAGGCCAGTGATAGGAGATAAAGGCCAGTCGCACTTCAGTTGTGGGTTTGATTCCCACATCCTTGTCCGACACAATGGGTTGTCGCCCGTCCTGCAGGTTGTCCTTTTTCTAAAACTACATTACTATAACATCTCATCAATAATATCAAAAATAGTTCTATCCTTAAACAATACTAACTTATGTCCAACATAATCCATTCCAATATTTAGGCTTATCTAAAATACTTCAGTCCAAGCTCATAGTATATTGAAAACAATTACTAGAAAGGTTATCTACCAAGAATGTGAATACAAGCATTTATCCCACATATATCATAAGATATATCTTGTTGGTTGCATTCCAAACACATGAATACCTTAGTCATATATTCTCTTGAAAAATAAATTACCATAGAACATTAGTGAAAACATGAATACTGTCAAAAGGTAACTCTTTACACATACCAAAATCCCAAAAAATCTATAAAATCAAACCATAATATCACTGAGTCCTTATATCAGTCATGAGCTCATGAATACAATCAAACATCTCATTATCTTCTTATCCCTTCATTATGCACATATCATCTACTTTCCAAAAATATCTGAATAACCTTTCATGGTTACCAGTACCATTCAACATATACTTTCAAATACTTTAGGAAAAACAATAGTGTAACAATCCTTAGATGATTCTTTATTCCATTGTTCCATTAACTATATAACTCTTGATAAACATACAATCATTCCACTACCTTCTTAAACAATTGACTGAGCTTCAACACTTCTTTCATCTCATATATCATTTGTAGTCTCCTCATCATCATCCACATAAATACTACTCATATGACCATGCTGATTCTCTTCATGAGATTTTCCCTTAGGGAATTGGTTTGTATAATGCCCGTACATTCCACATTTAAAACATTTAACCGTTATTGATGTCTTAGAAATACCATTATCCTTGTCCATGGTGTTAACTAAACCTTTTCCATTGCAATTACTGGCTTTGTGTCCTTCTTTTCCACACCCAAAGATTGTTCAAGTTCCTTTGAACCATTCTCCTTGATGCCTCTTCCCACATGATTTACATGAGGGGAATTGAACTTTCATTCCTCTATTATTATCATGAAACTCCATCTTTCTCTTATTAGTTGAGTAAGGAAACTTACTAAAGTTGAGATTATTGATCGTATTATGAGATTTCTGATTAGGCATAATAACTATATTTGGACCTCCAAATCCAATTTCATTTGGTTTCTCATGAATAATATCATTCCATTGTCCATCATATCCCCCATTATCATAAATCTTCATGTTTCCAGCCATTTTCTAAAACCCAAAAAGATTAGTGTGAGAGACAAAAATCATGCTATGGAAAACAACATATTAAAGGGGGAGTACCTTCAATATCTATCATCTTAGGATTAATTCTAAGATCTTTAGCGCAATTCTAGGACTATAACCTATACGTATACTTATCCTTAGGGACATCCCTAGACATACCATAGAAATATCTCTAGGGATTTCACTAAAGTTTTCGCATCCTAGTTTCCAAAGGTTAACTAAACCTTTCCTCTGATACCAACTGTAGAGACCCAAAGCTTGACGTACATGGAAATTACATTACTTTTTCAGAATACTTAATACATAACAAAAACATACACACAAGGACCGTAATAGTTTATTGTCTTTGGAAACCTTGAACGTAATCTTCTAATCATGGTAAAAGATTTTCAACATTTCCCATAAAGATCTTCCTCTTTTTTTTCATACCTAAAACCTTTCTTTGTATCCTGGGGAAAAAAAACCTAAAAAGGGTGAGCTCAAATGCTCAGTAAGGGTAAACATGGAGAAAATAAATCAAACCATATACATTTGAACATAAAAACATGAACATAATGTTTAGAAATCTTGAGAAATGACATAAAACATGGCAGTATGTAAGGCATAGTTCAAAATAGAACATCAATCATGATAAAATAGCTTGTAAATAAAAACTTGTAATTGTGTAAAAACATTAATCACATGATCTTATTTCCATAGTAGCCAAGGCATTGTGGCCAAGACCATCTTAGTGGACAAAGTCCATTTCTAAATCAAGATCACTCCTCGTTCCAATCCTGTAACAATGAACCAGATTAACTTATCATTCCATCCATGTCTATCTCATGAGATATAATTCTTTACCCAATGTATTGGAGGGAGATATATGTCCCACCCATCTCATAATTAAATCATTCTTACTTGTGCCACAACATAAACATAAATCATTCATCATAACCCAAATAATAAAATGGGTTTCATAAACATCATTCCATCATCACATAATCCATATAAAAGAAATGGATATCATTTCATAATAAGAAAAGTAAAACCATGTAAATAATAGAGAAATTATACTTGAAACATACACAATTAAATAATGTCATCTTATATGGAAAAATAGTTTTGATAAAACACTTGAAATGAATTATTGAATAAAATATCCTTTCTTCTTCAAAATCAGTTTATTTTCACAAAATGCCGTGCACTTTTAAAAGAAAAGGGTTTTTTTAAAAATAATCATGCAAACTTGTAGAGGAAGATTTATGAAAATGAGGGGTTATGAAACCATAAAAATCCATTCACACTGTATAAGTTAAAAATAACATTCTTCTCATACTTTTGTCGGAAATGTCAAAAAGTACCTCGTATAGTAAACAAAAGAAAGATTCCTTCCAAACCTTGTGGTAAAAGTAAAAAAAGGGTAAAAATGACTTTAAATATACATGGAAGAATAATAACATTTTATGAAAACATTTTTAGAAAACATGGACATGGATGATAAACATAACCCCAGTAAATAATTACGAATAAACAATCTCAGATAAGAATGAGATTAAAATAATTATCCCTTACCTTAGGTCCGATATGCTTCGTATGGATACGAACCTCCTGAATAATGATTTAAATAATGTCATTGACTTATTACATAATCATATTCATTGTTATGATATCATATATTTTTCACTTATGACTTTATATTACCCGTTCTTTTGTAAATTCCATCTTAAAGCAACATTTTGTGTAAAATCATTTCACTTATCGTATGGGTTTCGACTTGTCGTTCTTGATATTATTACTTATATCCTGATTTAAATAATTACAAAATGTAAAACATGACTTATATATAATATATATTTATCATATACATATATATTATAGATCGATAAAAGGAATGAAATACACTGTTCATGGAGACGGTAGACCGTACGTACGCATGAATGCTGTTTTAGTTTCCTTATTGAATTGAATGAAACTAAATAGATGACATACATATATATATACATAAATCCAGTAGAATTATTATTTCATATATTTCATTATTATTCATTATATAAACTTTATGATCATTCATGTATGGTTAACATGGAGAATGAATCTCATCGTGTCGTGGAGACGGTAGTCCGTACGTACGCATGAGCGATGATATCGTTCCCATAATTATTAAATAGAATTGGAGTGGATGGTATAATATATCAGAGTCAGTATGATGTTATAATAACCATATATAGTTATCCATTACACCATTATACCCATCCATGTAAGGTGTTGGTGGAAAAACAGATTACACCACGGCGTGGAGACGATATTTCGTACGTACGCACGCGCGGAGATTTTGTTTTCCGTAGGATGGATAGAAGGTGAAATAGGGTTGTTTCATATTTATAATAACATATCAGTATATTATTGATACTGATGTTATTACTTAATAATGAATCAACTAACGAAGAGGGAGTATAAGAAGAATGGAACTTGAAGAAAATGGTAGAAGGTATTACCTCTTTCTCGAAGTGCCTCCTTTAAACATTATCTTAGGGCACTAGAGTTGGTCTTTTGAGAAGACCAGTACCTCTAGTATGTTTCTAAGGAATTGGGGAAGTGAAATGGGCAGGGTTTGGCTGAACTTGAAGGCTCAAATTGGTTTGAGGAGGAGATGGAGGAGGTGACCTTTTATAAGGGAGGAGAGGGGCACCTTGGGAATTACAAGAAATGTTAATTTATAATAAATTCCTACCTCACATAAAAACTTCCAAAATGACTCAAATTTGGAGAGTAGATGAGATAGGGTTGTAATCCCATCAACCAATAATATTTAGACATGTTATGAAATTACCAACTTGATTTATCCTTATTTATCAATTTAATTTTATTTGTGATAATAATATTCTAAATTTTAAATTATTACAAATAATTACTTATGTGTTTTTAATTTTCCATAATTTGACACTTTATGAAATTTTAGACCATATAAATTTTAATTTATAATTTTTAAATATTTTTGTGATTTTTAAATTTTTTTATAATATGTTATTTTTATAAAATATTAATAGTCTCAATTTTGACACTATTCATTTATTTGACTTTAAATAAAATATATACAGAATATATGTTCAAAATAAAAGCTTTAATAGATTCATAAAAGATCATATGTATCTATAAAGTTTGTGGAGAACATTATATAGTTCATATAATATTTATTCTATTATTTTTAATACCATTTATTTGGTTTATCTCTTAATAAAATAATTACTACAACATTTTTGTATAATTATTTAATATACTTATTTGTTGCATAAAAATTAAAAATAAAATCCTATGATAAAGATAAATCTATTAACTTTCACAATAATATTTTTACTCGAATTTATCATCTTAAAATCACAATATTTAAATTGTTATATTTATTAAATTATGAAGGTGACAACTTTGGCATCATTTGAAATAAAATAATATAAGTGTCATAATCGCTTTTATAAGGCTCAAAATGGTCATAATTCGACCATTGTATGATTATGGTTTACATTTACATGACCAATAAGTTTTGGTCAGGGTTTTGTGCCTTTTATGGTCAATATTAGTTTAATAAAAACTATATTTTTGATTTTTCACTAGATAAACAATTTCTGCATTACTATTGTGTCACAACTAATGATAATTATTTAATCCCTAAAAATTCTAAATAAATTTATATGATGTATATAATGTTATTATATTTTTTGAGACTATTTATATACGAGGTTTCATGAAGTTTATCACTAAACTAAAATTATTTTACTTATAAGATTTAAGAAAGTGACATGTTGTCACTTTCTTTGGTTTTAATAATAATTAAATTATTTTCATGGAAAAATGTTCATTAAATGAATCTAATTCGACCATTAGGTGATATTGGTAGACTTTTAGTCATCAAATATAATTTTGGCAGGTGTTAGGGTAATTTTATAATCTTATATTTACCCTTAATTACCCGATTTACCTTTAACTACGGTAAATAAAATATACCGTAGTTACTATTCATAATGTCCAAAAATAAAAAGTAGCTTATTAACATAATTTTGACCCACTGATTCCAAATATGGAATCTATTTTTCTATATTAAATACACAAAAGTTTCAGAAATTAAATTAAAATTAATCCCGTTGTTGAAAGAAAACGAGTTTTTGTTTAAAACATTACAAAAGATTGAATTGATTTAACCTATGAATTCAATATAAAATTAATGATAATGATATAAATTATATTAAATGGTAAAAATATATTCTATTTATATTTTAAAACCATTCAATATTATAATTTAACCATATAAATTATCTCAATGAAAAAAGTTGTTTTTAATTAAAAATTAGCGTATTTTTACTATTCATCAAAACATGAAAGTTATCAGAAGAGTATCAAAAATTTATCCAAAGTAAATTTTTGTATAATAATTCCAAAGAAGAATTTTATTTTGTCAAATTGAACTTATAAACATGTCAAAAACTATATTTAATGTGGGTGCGCCATTAAAAGGTGGCAAAACTGCATTTTTTGAGAAATACTTATTTTACCCGAAAAATTTATTTTGTTCACATACCATGTTCTAGAAAATGTGTAAGATGAAATAATAATGTTATAACATTCAAAATTTAGTTAATACTATTCATAACATCTAGTTCATAATAATATTATAACCATATATCATTGTTAAGTGAAACCTGATATTGCGTACAACACACGTTATCGAGGAAAGTCGTGATTGCCTGTAATGCAAGACAAGTCAGGGTTGTGTGTTGTGAAAGAATACTTCATTGTTTCATATAACAGAATCCAACCATTTTTCATTTATACATTGAATATATATATATATACACTCAATGTTGCGTAGAATGACTATTATAAAATGAACTTGAAATTGTGTGTAACACAATATAAGAATATTGTTGCGTATACTTCAAGCTAATACAATGTGGCGTATAACACAAGATAATCTTGTTGTAGTATAAAACACATGACATCAAATAAATTAAACATAATACTTATCATAAAATATCGGGTTGTTACATTTATGATTAATTAAAATCCACATGTTCAGTTCAATTCTATAACCCTTGGATTAGAATACTGGTCTGTATAGTGCTCAAATTATTCACATTTAAAACAATGAATTTTTAGTGGTTCCTTAGAAACAAATTTATTTACATATCTCATGTTAACTAAAATATTACTTTTACTCACAAACTTATTTCCCTATAACCTCATTTACCACACATAAAACATCTTCTGGTTCTTTTGAGACATTTCTCTTGGCACTTCTTCCCGCATTTAGGGAATACAAGTGAGTAAATTTTCTATCCTTCATGTGAATTATCATTCAAGTTTCCATGGAACTCACCTTTTATATTCTTTAGTGTATTTGGGAGTTTAAAAAGGTTCGATTCATCAACATGATTCTCCTTTCGTATAGCCAATGACTTAAAATAAAAATGATATTGAAAGTACCATGAAACAATAACAATAGTAAGAAATCCCATGATAAGGGAAATTGATCTAATGATGTCCTAAATTCTGAAACCTTAATTGCATCCTAAGTCATTTTAGGTTCTTCCTATATCACTTTTATTTATCATAAGTTTTTTTAAGTTCTTCCCAATTATACTAAATATCAGAATATGTAAAAATAATGAAACCCCACTCTTATAATAACCTAGGTTCCCCAAACCCACACTCCTAATTTCAGGGCTAGATATAAAAACATTACACATGTGGTTTGATACCTAGTGAAATGACACAAGAATAACCAAAGTATTTTTTATTTCATTCATATATTTTAAAAATTTTATGTCATAAATTAATACAGTCCAAAAAAAACTCTTAGTGTCATTGTAAATTATATACACAAACAACATATTTTACAACACAATGAACATTTCTCTAAAGTATCACCCCAATGGATCCCTTGTATACATATTATATGTTACACACTTCTTTATTTCCTGGAAACAGAAACATAAACTAGGGTGAGATCATATGATAAATATGGGTAAAAATAATAGATATCAAATGAATATCATAAGTAATCATAATTCAATAATGTGTGTATGAGAATATAATTAAGTCACATGAGCATAAAATAAGGAAACCATACCCAATAAAAAGTGATCAGAAGTCATGAGTCTTGGAATAAATATTTTAGCATGTCAAAAAATTGAGTAATATGAATGTGGATGCATGATCTATAGGGAAATGCATAAGAATGTGGAATAATAATAAACCCAGGAAACTTCTAATATTTTGGACATATCAATAAACTCAATTCTTAAAATTGTTACCATTTTAATAAGTTCCACATTTAGAATTGTAAACATTTTAATAAGTTACACACTTAACATTATGAATATTTCAATATGATCTATGATTAATATTGTGAAAATTTGAATAATTTCCATTATTAACATTGTAAAAATTTCAATAATGTCCACTATTGACATTGTGAACATTTAAAAATGGTTCACACATAATATTGTGAACATTCCAGTAAGGTCCATGTTTAACATTATGGATATTTCAATAAGGTCCACACTTAACAATGTGAACATATTAGAAGAATCCATGATTAATATTATTATATCATGGGATATAAAGTATTACCCAATGAATTAGAGGTTTATAACAGACCCACCCATCATATTATGATAAATTATACATTTTTGTTTATCATGATCATGAAAACATTCATAATTTCCTCATAACGTAATTAAACTATGGGAAAGAAATAGGTTTCATGAAAAATACCTTAATAAATTATCATATTCCATTAAGATAAATAATTTGGATGGTATTATTAGTTAATATCCACAGTGAATCCTAAGAAACATTAAATACTATTGGAATAGATGAAAAAGATTTTATAAGTGCATCAAAAAACTCTTTGAAAGACAAGAATAAATATCATTTTCTATTGATAAATTTAATTTTAAAATTTAAAACTCATAAAAAAGTATGAATAAATATTAATTTATAAAAACATGAAAGTTTTAATAGTAAAAATATTTATAAAAAATTATAAAAGAGGTAAAAGGCCTTTATGCATAAAGTGTTGAAAAAAGAGGATTCTTTTCACACATTTGTAATGAGAGCCAATGATGGTGAAAAAAACCAAGACAAAACAATTACAAGAAGGTTAATTTTTAAAATAAATTAAAATTAAAAAAAACTTGATAAATCATATAATTTTTGATAATGATAGTCATAAAACAAAATAAATAATTTGGACATGGAATAAGAAGATTCTTGACCAAAAAAGAAGTAATAAGGCCATCTCCACTTATAAAAAAAATTTCTGTCAAATTATGGAACAAAGAGAGATAAAATGGTAATAATATATGTAATACCAAAAAATAAACATATTATAATAATATATATGTGGTTTAAGATAAAAATAACAAACATTTTCTGCATATGGAAACATAGACATTAACGATCTCGATTTCAAAATGAGAATGAAAAATAAATATTTATATATTTGTTTATTTATGAATCAAAAGACCTTGAAAGATATAAATGTATATGGATTTTAAAATAATATATATATTATGATAAATATGTTAAAATACATTCTTGAGTTATTATATACACCCCATCAAAAAATAATGTAGTGAATATAAAACATATCTCAATGAAATAAAATTGTGATAATAAACCTTTCACTTTACTCTCGACTTCTACATAAGTGTTTTAGCCTCTTACATAATAAAAATAACTAACTAAAATTATTATTTAATATCCTAATTAATATATATTACCTTTAATAATATTTATTTATTATCAATTATTACAGATATATTAGCTATTTATTATTTATTTTCATCATAGGATGTTTTCAACTTTGACTATTTCATATAAGTTTTGTAATAGAAATGTATTTACTAATTCATTAATAATAAGTTTATAATTATAAAAATATTCAAGGTTGTGGAATAATTTTTTTTCAATGATTTATCTAGTACCATGTTCATTTGATGGAAGGTATGGGTATGGTTCATGATAATGGAATCCATACTGAGCATGTTTTGGGTAATTTTTCAGGTAACAATGAGTTACATTATATTGAATATTATTTTTTCATACTTATAGAACAATATTTAGGACCTTTATTACTCCTTAAAATCATTACTTATAATAACTAATTCTATTATAATCATTAATGCATGAAATAGTTAAGATAATATAGCATCATTCATGTAGGTGGTTAAACCGACCCAAACAAGAACAATCTATACTAATGAAAGAGTAAGAGAACAAAGTTTTATTTTGGTAATATAATTTTATTAGATGAATATTGATGACAATATAACATAATTATAGTGAAAAATAATATTTATAAATAGGGTAAATTAAAAGGTGATTGAAAAAGTTAATGAATAATTTAGATAATTAGTTGATGAATTCGCTCCTCGAAATGGGTCCCTTTGAAATGAAGAATTTAGGATTCCTTATTGGGAAAAGAAAAAACAAAAATACTATTAAGTATTTTGGATATATATTATATTTATGATTTAAATAGATAACTAAATGATTTGAGTGGTCTGAAAGGGGTGGTAGAGAGAACCTTTATAAATGAGTTTGAGCGGCATTTTAGAAAATTATCATCACTTAATGATTAAGGAAGGTCATTTTTATGTGGGAAGTGGCCCCATAAGTATAGAAAACTAAGGATATATATCCCATAAATTATTCAGTTTTATTTTAATTTTTTTATGTTTTATACAATATCTTAAACATATACAGTATTTTATTTTTTTTACAGTTTATCAATGTCTTACACAATTCACCCCTCCAACTTATTTTTATTCCTAAAAAATTAATTGGCCAATTTAACTGATTTTTAAGTTCAGATTAAACTTTTTGAATCAATTTAATATAACTAAATTTCTTAATATCATAATTTTAAAATTATAATGAAAATAATATATATATATATATAATGAAACAACTTTTATAAAAACAATTTTTAAAAAATAAGTGTTCTTAATCTTATTTCATATAAACTACTAATTTAAATGAGTCTTAATATATTAATTTAAAAAATTTAATATGAATTTTTTTTCATAATTTATAATTTCTCAATTTAATATATTAATATAAAAATTTAAAATAAATTAAAATATTTCTTTGAAATATATCCCTTTTCTAATAGTAAATGATTTTAGTCACATCCCCTTAAAATTGACTATTTATATTCTAAAAATTAAATCTTATCAACTAATAGATATTATTTTATTTATTTGTTTTTTATTTGTAACACCTCAAGCTTCCACAGTATGTTTCTCTTTGAATAATGCAATAGCTTGTGTTGAATGCAACTTCAAGTTCTATTACCCCACGACTAATCAAACTAGCCATTATGATTAGTAATACCCAGTTTTTGAAAATTTATAAATTTTATTTTTGAAAATGGAATTCATTTTTGGATTCGGAATATCAAAATTAGTGTAGAGTGAATTTTTTGTATTCTTCTAAAAACATTCATTTTTTTGATGAATAGTGAAAACACTGCATTATTGTTCAAAACTAACTTTTATTGTTAATAATTATTTATTTTATTTAAATTTATTTTAGGTAAAAATGGATACATAATACCTATAAATGTTCAAATTAATTCATTGGAGTCATTTTATAATAAGAATAGATATATAAAATTTTATTGAACTTTTAACGTCTTTTACCAACCTTCTTGGCACATTAAAAAATTTGCATAAAATGTAATTTTACAGGTTCTAGGAATGGAATTTCAAAAATACAAGAGACATGTTTTACATCAGTAAGTAAAATGTGGTTCAATAGAATGAAAATAATTTTTGGCAAATAATAACTTTTGAATTTTATTTACCACGATTAAAAGTAAATAAGGTAATTATAGGTAAATATGATATAATAATTACCCTATCACATGTACTAATTTGATTGGATAAGCATATTTCAACCGAAATAAACCTTAGGAATAAAATATGATCCTTTTTCCACTTGATTTAGATTAGAACATTTTTTATTATTTAATTTAAGAAGAGTTAAAAGTGTTAAATTCAAATTCTAATAACTAAAACATTTTTAATATAGTGTTGTACATAATATAAATTGTACTATAAATATTAATTAGAAATAGAAAAATATTTCCTACATATTGGTATTTTATTTATAATTTTTTGATATTAAATAATTAAATTTATTTATGACACAATGATGATGCAGTAATTACCTTATTATTAAAAGATTAAAATAATTGATATCATAAATATTAAAATAATTATAAATTGAGAAGTTATATGTATTCCACGAATTTTATAGTTTAATATGACATGTTAGGGTTGATTAGATAATTTTTTTTCTAAGTGATAAGGTTTTTATGACTTTCCCAAATACCAAATTCTAAATAGTGTCAAAATTGACATAAATGAGATTTCAAAACAAATACTATATTATTAATTGATATAATATGACTAAAAAACTATGTTTTCTCCAAACTACTTAAATATGGTTAGATATATCAATAATGAACCACTGGGGTTTCTCTTGGATTTTTATAGTAAGTTTATTAACAATTTATTATAATAATATAGGAATACATGGTAAAAGTTAAACTAATTAACTAAGAGTTAAATCTTAAAGATAAGTTTAATATGGTGAACTAAACCTATTAAAAACGAATTTGTTGATAGGTTTCTGACCTATCCCCACCTTATCCTATAAATAAATACTTTTTGATCCATTATAAATCAAATATTATTGTATAATAAAATACTATTTCAATATTTTCCCAAAGTGACCCTCACATCTCTTATAAAAGAGTACTTCCCCTCTATTAATTTCACATCTCTAGAGCCATTTGAATCAGACAACCCCTACTCAAATATCCTCCAAACTACCCTCAATTAAACTTATAATCCTTAATTTTATCAGAATCCAACCTATGGATCCATTTTGATCAAATCAAAAGGAAGCACCCAAAGAAGAGGTAATAATTTTATCACCTATTTCAAAGTTCCTTTCTTCTTCCACTTCCTCTTTCTTTGTTGTTTCCATACCAAAAAAATAAATCCAGTACCTTATACTTACTGTGATGTTATTATAAATATTATACAACCATATTCATTATTCTATGAATATTATTAATGATAATGTCACCATACATGTGTATGTATGACTTACCATCTCCACGTTGTGGTGTAGCTATTATTCAACACATCATTATTTGGATGGGTATAATAATGAGTGTAATTGACCTAAATAATAAATATAACAAATATATGATTCTTTATATAAGATATACCATCCGATTACATATTATTTCACCATCAATAGAATGATATTGTCGGTCATGCATACGTACGGATTACGGTCTCCACGAACGCGATGAAATGCATTCCCCATCATAATCATTCAAGAATAATTTTAATTTTCTGATTAGAAATAATGTTTAAGAACATAATATCATTCTATATATGAATTAAATACATCTTATCAATAAAAACATGACTTACATAACAAAACATATAAAAGAAAATGAATTAATTAACACCTGAAACAATGATACTACTGATATATTTTTAGCAAAGAAATATTAGAAGATCTTAAATGATATCATATTTATGTATGTTGTTCTTTTATAATTTAATAACAATTATTTAACTATTATACATGATGCTAACGTACCCTCTATCAAATAAATGTACAACGTAAGGGTTAATTTTATAATCTCTTCATTATCTGAGGTTGTTTATACGTGAGTATCTACTAGGACCTCTTTATCATCCACATACATTTTTCTTAAAAATGTATTTCAAAACATTTTTACAATTTCCTAGACTATGGGTTAAAGACATTTATAACCTAGTTTTACTTTTTGTAAAATGTTTAAAAATGATTCCTTCTGTCATTTTCCAAACAAGGTCATTTATGACCTTTTCGACAAAATTAAGGAAAGAATATTTTTTTAACTTATACGTCGAGTGTGGATATTTTTTGCAATTAAAATACCATCAAGGCTTCCCTAAAAATATTATAAGAATATTTTTAAAATAAATTTTTTCTTTTATAATTATGTTACTTTTAAATGATTTCAAAATAGAAAGATATATTTCTCTCAAATAGTTTTGATTTCATATATATCAACGTCCTTTGATGGATTTAACACTTATTTGAAGTTGATTTATTATGATACAATCATCCATATTATATTGAAGGTTTTGTGGTATGTTTGAATGTGGATGTGTTATTTTTATACCATTTATGGTTTATGGTTAAAGTATTAACATTTCGTATGATATTTTAATAAGAATGTTTATGTTATGTTTCAGCTTTTTTATATGAGGAAGGCATTTGACTTAGTAAGTAACCGGTGGAGCCCACTAGAGCTCCTTAATACAACGTTAGGTCTCATGAGACCAACTAATTTCTTGACACAACTCCTTGAGAAAATCTTATTTGTAGTCTTGGAACGAGGCCTTGACTATGTGGTTATGATGTCTAGCATTATGCATTCCATCATTATGAAATTGGATATTGATATTACGTGTGATTATTAGACTATTATAATATCCATGTGAATAAGTAAATGGAATTATTTTATTTATCTTTGACATATTATGCTGGAGTTTAAGTTTAAAAGGCATGTATTTTAGTCTTATACATTTCCATAAATATTTATAATTATTTATAAAAGTTTATCCTATATTGTTATACTTACTGAGAACCTGAGCTCACCCCTTTCTATGTTTTATTTTTCCCATGATGCAAAGAAGTATATTATGAATGACCTACAGGGATAGTCTAAGGGAGATAAATGTGTTCAAATTAGACACAATGGTGTTGTTTTCCATTTCATAATGTAATGTAAAACATATGTTTATATCTAGTACTTCCAAGGCTACTAAGCTGACCAGTCTTTTAGGATTTGATCCCTTGTGATCATGCCAATGTTATGTAATAATGCACTGACTCTGGGTAATTAGGGTCTTGTCATTACAGTCGGTATCAAAGGAAGTTTAGCACAAACCATGGAATCTAGATTTAAAAAAATATATGATTAGAAAACATTGCCCTAAGATATACTTTGAGTATTAATATAGAAGAACTTCCTAGAATTTGGGTAATGAAGAGATTTTGTGTATTTTCCAGGCAATACATCTCTGTCTGGATTCGAGCAGGTAGAGGCAGCTTTGGAACAGATGTACCTAGGACTGAAAAATCCGACAATGAGTTTCGGGCTTGACCCGGGATATCCCGGTACACGACAACGAGCCTTTTTTCACTCTTGGTTATGACACTCCTAGGGGATATGCTTAAGATAATTCACATTTTATTTACAAACCATTATAAAAGATTTATGAGTAAATACTTCCTCAAAGAAAACATTTTTTTAAGATTACGGATTATATGCATAAACTGTTCAATTTATGTTAGGTATTTTACTAGTTAGGAATTTTGTATTACGATTCGGAAACCAATCTACTATATGCAATTGTTTAGAAATGGCACCTAGTGGAAGAAACAAAAACCGTATCAATGCATGTAGTCCATTATGGATTTCCCTCCTACTCAAGATAATTATAGTAGAGATAGTGATGCAACTAGTTCTAAATAACTTATAACTATGCTGGGACAACTCATTCAGGTTATGAATAATATCCTTACCCGTATGGAGCACCATTATTCACAACGCGGAGGATCAATGTTAGACCGCTTCATGAGCCAAAAACCGCCAACATTCAATGGGACTACAAATAAATTTGTAGCAGAGTAGTGGATAAGTTCCTTAGAGATAATATTTCATGCTTAGGGGAGTAGAGAAAGGGAAAAATTTGTCTTGGTAGTTTATGTCCTCACGAGAGATGCATATCAATGGTGGTCATTAATTCAAATAAAAAGGAGGATGGAGAAGTGTAGAATATGGATTGGAGGGAGTTTAAAGAGATTTTCTTAGAAAAAAACTTTCCTCGTGACCATCGAGCGGATATGGGAATACAATTTCTGAGTTTGAGTAAAAAGTAGGATGATAATGACCCAAAGTATGAGGCTAACATTACAAGGTTATCAAGACATACAACAGATTATATATAAAACCCAAGGAGTAAGATTGATCGATTCTTATATGTGTTGGAATCATTTCTCCATTGAGCATTAGTCTCATGATCCTTCTCAACATACAAAGATATAGTCCCATGTGCTATCAAGATAGAAAAGGAATTCTCTAAGTCTTATGACTTTAATGAAAAGTAATAGAAGAATAGATATGTTGAACACTATCAAAATTGAAATAATGGGAAGAAGGGAAAGTTTAAATTTCCATCCTATAGTAAATGTGGGAAGAAACACCCCAGTACTTCCCTAAAGGGAATGGGAGTCTGTTACAAGTGTGGTGAAAAAGGCCACCAAGCTCGTGATTGTAAGGGAAATAAGGAGGCTGTAAATGTTCAATGCTAAAATTGTAGAGAAATGGGGAATTATGAAAATTAATGTCCTAAGCGCCAAGGAAACTTACCTTAGAAAATGCCAAGGGATAAATACCAAGCTTATGAGATTACTACTACTGAGGTTGAAGCTCTTAATGACGTGGAGGCAGGTAATTTAATGGTTTCCTCAAATTTAACCAATTATTTATTTGATTCTAGATCATAAAAATGTTTCATATCTTCCCAGTTTGCTAAGAAAATTAAATATTTCCTATTTTATTTAAGACATGAGTTATCAGTCAAAACTCCTAAGAGAAGTATCATTGCAACAATTGTTTTTGAATCAGTTCCCATTAAGGAATATAAACGTACTTTATCTGCTGATATCATCATCATACCCGTGATCAAATTTAATATAATACTCTTTATGGATTGGATTTTGGACCATGATGCAAAAATTTATTGAAAGAAGATATAGATTATAATTTTCAATGATGATAAGGAGTACCTTATCTTTAGAGCAGAAACGTCACCATCTTATCTCACCTAGATCCACCCCAAAAGCTCTACTAAATTCAATTATTGGGGAGGAAGAGAATGAAATAACTATGGGTGTGGAAAGGAATGTTCAAATAGAGGATGCAACTATTGTGCAAGAATATGTTGATGTGTTCCTAGAGGATTTACCTAGACATCCTCTAGAATAAGAAATTGAGTTTTCCATTAAATTAATTCCTAGGTCAAGGCCCATATCAAAGACCCCTTATATAATGGACACTTTGGAATCAGTTAAACTAAATAAACAACTAGAGCAATTGGGAAATAATAGATTTATTCACCCTACTATTTCTCCACGAGGATCCCCTCTTCTTTTTGTTAAGAAGAAAGATGGATCTATGAGGTTGTGCATTGACTATAAGGAGATCAATGCTATAACAGTAAAGAAAAAGTGTCCCTTACCTTGCATTGATGATTTATTAGATCAAGTTCATGGAGCTCAATATTTATCAAAGATTGACCTTCGATCTGGATATCATCAGTTGTGTGTACATAAGGAAGACATTCCAAAAGCATCATTTAAACTAGGTATGAGCATTACGAGTTTACAGTAATGCCTTTTGGGATGGCTAATGTACCCTTTGTTTTCATGGATCTAATGAATAGAGTTTTTAAGGAATATCATGATGACTTTATAGTGGTATTTATTGATAATATATTGGTACACTAAAAAATCTAGGAAGATCATGAAAATCACTTGTTCACTATTTTGAAAACCCTCAAAAGAAATGAATTAAATGGGAAGTTTATCAAGTGTGAAATCTGGCTTCAAGAAATTTCTTTTCTTGGCTATATTTCCTTTAATGATGGAATATCTATCAATCCTTCAAAGACCAAGGCAATCCAAGAATGGAAAGCACTGACAAGTATAACTGAGGTATGTAGTTTTATTGGTTTAGCAGGTTTTTATCGGTGTTTCATCCAAAATTTTCCCTAATTGGAAAACCCATTAACCAAGATCACACATAGCGAGGTTAAACTTGTTTGGAGAAAAGAGTGTGAATAATGTTTTGAAGAACTGACGAGAAGATTTGTCAATTCTTCTATCTTGACTTAACCATTAGGGAATGATGGATTTGTTATTTATCGTGATACTTCAAAGAAAGGTCTTGGTTGTGTCCTTGTTTAGAATGATAGAGTTATTGCCTATGCATCACAACAGCTAAAAATTCGAGAACAAAACTATCTCACTCATGATATTGAGTTATCAGCCGTAATATTTTCTTTGAAGATATAGAGACACTATCTCTATTGTAAAAAATGTGAGATATATACTGATCACAAGAGTTTGAAGTATATTTTCTCATAGAAGGAACTCAACCTAAGGCAAAGATAATGGCTTGAACTACCCAAGGATTTTGATTTCACTATAAACTACCACCTAGGGAAGGAAAATAAGGTGGCAGAAGCTTTGAGAAAAAAGGATCATGGAGTTTTGAATAAGATGAGAGTTAAAAGGGATCCCATGTTCATGGATATAGTAAAAATGGATATGTGAATAATCATGGAAAGTGAAATAGAAATACTTTTTAAAATAGTTTCCATACCATCTTTACTAGAAAGGATAAAAATTTCTCAAACTGATGATGATGAGTTTCAATAGAAAATTGAAGCTGTGAATGATGGGAGATTGATTGACTTCGTATATGATGATGGATTTTTGAAATTCGGGAAGAGACTTTGTGTTCCAGACATTATTGATCTAAAACGGGAATTATTGGATGATGGTAATAGCTCTAATTTTCCTATACACCCTAGTAGCACAAATATGCATAGATATTTAAAGGAACTTTTTTGGTGGGACAATATGAAGAGAGAGATTGCTGATTATGTGTCAAGATGTATGGTTTTTCAATAGGTGAAGGCCAGAAGACAACATCCTAGAGGATTCATGAAACCTCTTCCCATACCTAAGTGTAAATGGGATGATATTATAATGGACTTTTTCATAGGGCTACCAATGTCTCCTAGAAGGAATAATGAAATATGGGTCAGTGTTGATCATCTTACCAAGTCAGCACATTTTCTTTCTATAAGAGAAGATTTACCACTTGAACATTCATCAAGAATATATATTAATGAAGTTGTAAGACTTCATGGTGTACCCATATTGATTTTTTATGATCGTGATCCTTGTTTTACATTAAGATTCAGGAAAAGTCATTCAAAATCCATGGATACTGAACATCATTTAAGAACTTCCAACCACCCTCAAACTGATGGACAATCAGAACGGACTATTAAAACCATAGAAGAAATGTTTAGATCTTTCTCACACAACTATAAATGTATATGAGATCAATATTTACCTATGGTAGAATGTTTCTATAATAATAGATTCCATTCAAGTATTCAGATGGTACCGTATGAAGTTTTATATGGAAAGAGATATCGAACACCAACTTTTTGGGATGATGTTGGTGAAATAAAACTCATAGGTCCAGAACATGTTGAGGAAAAAATGGAAAAGGTGAAGATTATCCAAACCCACATCAAAGAAGCTCAAATTAAGAAAAAG
Organism: Viscum album; assembly: GCA_963277665.1. Classification (NCBI taxonomy): domain Eukaryota; kingdom Viridiplantae; phylum Streptophyta; class Magnoliopsida; order Santalales; family Viscaceae; genus Viscum; species Viscum album. Next base: position 1,177,868,362 of record OY728140.1, on the reverse strand, counting down.
AGTTATGCCAATAACTGAAGGAAGAATTTGGAATTTCAATTAGGAGATCAGGTTTTCTTGAAGGCATCTTCAAAGAAGGGTGTTAAATGTTTTGGTTAGAAGGATAAATTAAGTCCCATGTACAACAAACCTTTCACAATTCTATAATGAATTGGAGTTGTATCTTACCATTTGAAAATTCCTCAAAGTCTCTCCAAATTTCATGATGTGTTCCATGTATCACTGTTGACAAAAAAAATCATGACCCAACACATGTACTCACCTATAAAGAAATATAACTGGAACCAGATCTGTGTTATTGTGAAGAGCCTTTCAAGATTCTTGATACCAGAGAACAAGTGCTGATAAACCGGATGACTCGTTTGGTAAAATTTATATGGAGAAACCATAAGATAGAAGAGGAAATGTGGGAACCCAATGAACTTATTCTAAATAACCACATGAATCTTTTTATGTAGTAGTATTGTAGAAATTTTGAGGAATAAATTATTTTAAGGATAGAAGAATGTAACACTCCAAGATTCCATGGTACGTTTCTCTTTGAGTAATGTAATATCTTGTGTTGAATGCAACATGAAGTTATAACACCCCACGACTAATCAAACTATCCATTATGAAGAGTAATAACCACTTTTTTAAATTTTATAAATTTTATTTTTCAAAAATGGACTTAATTTTTGGATTCGTAATATTAAAATTAGCATAGGGTGATTTTTTGGTATTTTTCTAAAAACATTCATTTTTTTATGAATTGAGAAAACACTGAATTGTTATTTAAAACTAAATTTTTATATAAATAATTATTTATTATATTTAAATTTATTTTAGGTAAAAATAGATACATAATACCTATATATGATCAATTTAATTCATTTGATTCATTTTATAATAAGATTAGTTATATAAAATTATATTGAACTTTTAACATATTTTACCCACATTCTATGTACATTTGAAAATTTTCTTAAAATGAAAATTTACCACTTCTGGGAATTGAATTTCAAAAATCTGAGAGTCATGGTTGACATCAGAAATTAAAATGTGGTTCAATAGGATGAAAATAATTTTTGGTGAATAGTTACTTTTGAATTTTATTTTCCACGGTTAAAAGTAAATATGGTAATCAAAGGTAAAACTAATATTATAATTACCCTAACACATGTCCTAATTATAATGGACAAGTCTATTTCTTCCAAAATAATCCTTAGGAATAAAATATGATCCTTTTGTTCCACTTATATTATTTAGTACATTTATTATTATTTTATTTAAAGAAGAGTTAAAAGTGTTAAATTCAAATTTTAATAACTAAAACATTGTTAATATAGGGTTATACATAAGATAAATTCGACTATAAATATTAATTATAAATATAAAAATATTTCCTACATAGTGATATTTTATTTATAATATTTAGACATCAAATATTAAAATTTATTGACGACACAATGATGATGTAGTAATTACCTAATTATTGAAAGATTAAAATAATTGATATCATAAATATTAAAATAATTGTAAATTGAAACTTTTTATTTATTCAACGAATTTAATTGGTTAATATGGCATGTCAGGGTTTATTAAATAAATTTATTTCTAATTTATAAAGTTTTTATGACTTTCAGAAAATCCAAATACTAAATAGTGTCAAAATTGACATAAATGAGTTTTTAAAACAAATACTATATTATTAACTGATATAATATTAATGAAAATATAAGGTTCAGAAAAAGGGCTCAAATAAAGTTAGATATATCAATAATGAACCACTTGGGGTTCTCTTGTTTTTTTATAGTAGGTTTATTAACCATTTATTTTAAAAATACACGAATACATGGTAAAAGTTAAACTATTTAACTAGGAGTTAAATCTAAAAGATAAGGTTAATTTGGTGAACTAAACCTATCTATAACCTATTGGTTGAGAGTTTTTAGACCCATAAACACCATATCCTCTAAATAAATATTTTTTGATCAATTATTAACTGAATATTATTGTATAATAAATATTATTTCAAGCTTTTCCTAAAGTGACCCTCACATCTCTTATAATAGGGTACTTCCCCTTCTCTTAATTTCACACCTCTAAAGCCATTTGGATCAGCCAACCCATACTCAAATATCCTTCAAAATACCCTCAATTTAACCTATAATCCTTACTTTTATCATAATCGAACCTAAGGAGCCATTTTGATCAAATCAAAAGGAAGCACCCGAAGAAGAGGTAATAATTTCATCACCTCTTTCAAAGTTCTTTTTGTTTTCCACTTCCTCTTTGATTGTTGTTTCCATTATAAAATAACAAATCCAGTACCTTATAATTACTATGATGTTTTTATAAATATTTTATAACCATATTCATTATTATATCCATCCTATGAATGAAAAAGTCACCATACGTGCATACGTATGACTTACAGTCTCTACATTGTGGTGTAGTTGTTATTCTACACTTCATTATTTGGATTGGTATAATAATTAGTATAATTTATTTAAATAAAAAATATAACATCTTAATTATTATGTATATATGATATACCCTCCAATTACAAACTATTTCACCATCAATAGAATGATATTGGCGCTCGTGCGTTCGTACGGATTACCATCTCCACGAATGCAAATCGATTCATTCCCCATCATAATCACTCCAAAATAATTTTAATTTTATGATTAAAAATAATATTTAAGAACATAATATCATTATGTATGTGAATAAAATACATCCTATCCATAACAAACATGACTTACGTATCAAAACATATAAAGGAAAATGAATCAGTTAACACCCGAAACAATTACACTACTGAAATCTTATTAACAATGAAATATTAGAAGATCATATATGATTTCATATTTATGTATGTGGTGATTTTATAATTTAATAACAATTATTTAACTATTATACATGAGGTTACATACCATCGATCAAGGAAAAGTATAGGGTAAGGGTTAATTATACAATCTTATCATTATCTGAGGTTGTTTATACATGAGTATCTACTAAGACCTCTTTATCATCCACATTCGTGTTTCTTAAAAATGTATTTCAAAAAATATTTACTATTTACTAGACTATGGTTTGAATTGATTTATACCATTTTTTTAAATTTTATAACATTTTTATAAAGGAATATTTCTGTCGTATTCCAAACAAGGTCCTTTATGACCTTTTTGACAAAATTAAGGAAAGAATGTTTTTTTAACTTATACGGTGAGTGAGGATATTTTCTGCTATTATAACACCTTCAAAGATTCCCTTAAAAGATTATAATAATATTTTTAAAATAAATGTTTTCTTTTATATTTCCATGACTTTTAAATGATTTCAAAATAGAAAGAGATATTTCTCTCAAATATTTTTGATTTCATCAATGTCAACATCCTTTAATGGATTTTACATTTGTTTGAAGTTGATTTATTATGATTCAATAGTCCATATTGTATTGAAGGTTTTGTGATAATTTTACCGTGGATGTGTTATTTTTATACCATTCATGATTTATGGTTAAAGTATTAACATTTTGTATACTATTTTTAATACAAATGTTTATGTTATGTTTCAACATTTTCATACGAGGAATGCATTGGACTTAGTAAGTGATGGGTGGAGCCCACTATAGCTCCTCGATGCATCGGTAGGTCTCATGAGACAAACTAGTGTCTTATCACAAGGCCTTGATAAAATCTTATTTGTATTCTTGGCACGAGGCCTTGAATATGTAGTTATGAAAACTGATATTATGCATTACATCATTATAATATCGGCTATTGATATTACATGTGATTATTAGACTAGTAGAATATCCATGTGAATAAGTAAATGGAATTATTTTATTTATATTTTCCATATTATACTAAATTTTAAGTTTAAAAGGCTTGTATTTTAGGTTTATACATTACCTTAAATGTTTATGCTTATTTATGAAATTTTCCACTATATTGTTATCCTTACCGAGCACCCGAGCTCACCCCTTTATATGTTTTATTTTTTCAATTATGCGAAGAAGTATATTATGAATGACCTGCATGGATATTCTAAGGGATATGAATGTGTTCAAAGGAGACACAATGTTAGTATTTTTAATTTCAAAATGCAATGTAAAAGTTTTGTTTGTATCTAGTACTTCCAAGGCTACTAAACGAACCAGACTTCTAGGATTTAATCCCTTGTGATCATGACAATGTTATATAATAATGCACTGACTCTAGGTAACTAGGTTCGGGGAATTACATTATTTATACATTAAATAATTTCTCAATAATAATAATAATAATAATAATGTGTGAGACATAAAATTATTTTTATAATAAAATATTCTCTCTTTATTTAATTCAACAAATATGAATTATATTATTTTTAATTTGTTACTAAAAATTATAGAACTCTAATATTACTAATGACTACATGTGTACCCAATGAACATATTTTTTAATGATTATATTTTGAATGATAATATATATAATGATCAAATTTCATTCCTATATATAGCCTTACATAAATTCTTAGAATCATTCATCCCATTCATTTACTATTATATAAATATATCTATTATATTTATAATTCTATTCTTTATTTCAATAGTTGAAATCAATTTGATGATCTTCATATAAAACTATGAGAATAATGATTTTATGTTTGTGGTATTTTAATTTTCTAATGGATTTATTGATCTTATAGTTTCTTTAATGATATTCATATTATATTCTAATAATGTATTAATGTTTATCTAATATTGTAAAATTTTATTTCAATAAAATGCATCATTATTCATTTTAGTTCAGTTCTTCATGTGAAATAGATTATTAATTATAGAGTTTATTTATAGGGAAATTCTTACTAAATTTTTAGGGTGTTATAGTTCACACTATCAATAAAGGGTGTGAAAAAGTGATCAAGGTAACGTGCGACATCAAAAGTGTGTAGATGAGACATCAAGAGAGGAACTTATGTGGCTTATCTTGGGTCATTTTGTGAAATTCATTTGGGCCAAAACTGACCATAATTTGATATGGGTGTCCTTTTTGGATCTAAAATATTTAAATCTTAGATTAAAGAATAATATTCCACCTAGATACCAGGTATAGTCAAGGCCTAAGTTCATTATAGAAAAAATAATTATATAAGTTCCTTATAAATATGTCTCAAAATTTAGACCTAATCTATGGTACATTCCTAATTATAGTTTCTCATATTAACATCACTACATTAAGAAACATTTTTTTGAATCTTATTCCCTTCATGTATGGACAATGAACCACCAAATGGAAGTCCCATTTTTATCTTCTTTGTGTACTAATATATCTTTTTGGGAAAAAATAATATATGTCACCAAAATAGGGTTCACATCATCACTTTCATGAAAAAAGTGCATAGAATATATTTTTTAGTACCAATAAATCCCCCCACCGTCAGAATGAAGTTTGTATAAACAATAAAATTTAATTATGAGGGAAAATCATGTACTTTGGTTTGACCTCTATGTGGTGGTAAATCTCTTGGGTAGACAATTTATTAGGTATAATTTTAATAATTGGACATAAATTTGAATATTTTAATCATTACACAAAATAATTCCATGATCAAGAGTGTGAGAGATCCTAATAATATTGATTGATTGATACGTCTTATAATTCAATCATTTGAAATTATTTAGGATTTCGATCAACGTGAATATTATATCCAAAAATCTTATGAAATTAAACAATGGGAAACGTATATGTATTTGAATATTTATTAACCCAGGGTGATAGTGATTTTTTTTATAAATAAAGATTTAAATGTTTTGAGATAATGATTAAAAGGGTTGGCCAGTCAATTATCTTCTAAGGCATATGCTCTTAGATGGGTATTTACTGGTCAAGTGTACTTAGCTATTATTGTAAATTGAGGATAAAATGTTATATAAAGGATAAAATAGGATTTATTTCCCACCTATAAATGTTCCCTCATAGGGTATATACATTCTTGATACACTATGCATGGTCCATCAGCATTATCCAAGGTAAATCCATTTGAAAAAGTATAGAATGAATGTCACTACATAATAAAAATCTGGGAGGAGGATTTTTTTACGAATTAGGTAATCTTTATTAGGGGTTTGTGTATGATATAATTACATCCCTGTGTGTTTTAAAAATAATTATCTGAACTACTATATGTGATAAAAAATGATACTATAATATTTTCCTAGATCGATAGACCATGATAGAAAATAATTAATTTTCTAGGGGAAAATGTTAGGAACTATATTATTTATTTATTTTTTTTTCATTTTATGAATTTAAATTTTCTTTAGATACGAGAGGGAAATAGTGAGTGGAGAATCACATTTTCTTAGAAAACTATTTTTGGGTTTTAAAACTAATGAGTTATATACCACAGGGTTTTATTCTCTAACATTTTCATATGATTCGAAAGGGAACGCCTAGATAATGGAGACTTGAAGTATTTTTAAAGAAACATGTCACAAGTTTTCAACCAGATGTGTACCATGTCTCTTTCCATTTATAGTATATGGTCTTATGTGATATACCTTCATTGGGTGTTTGGTGTTTATGTTTATACATATTTATAAAAAATGGGATGATTTTTAATGCTATAAAACTTTTAAAAAAAGGTACTAATATTTAAGGTTTTGTATATTTGGGGAAAAATGTTAATGTTTTAGTTTTATATCTTTGACCAAGATGAGGTGAAAAACATAAGTGGTTTAAATTAATGGATCTCAAACTGGAATGTGTCCCACAATTTATGTTCATATATATTAGTCCATAATGAAAAATATTTTAATCTTTTGGGATATAGAGTAGGATAACAAAGAAAATAAGGTTGGTCATTCACCTTATAAAGATAATTGTCTTAGCATGAATTGGAGAGACACCATTATGAATGTCGAAAAGTAAAAGAAATATCATAAACCAAGTAGAGGATTGAAAACACGAAATAATTTTAGAATCCTTGAACATTGGATGATGGGTAATGTAAATGGTAAGTTGAGGTATTTGAATTGGTAATTTATGAGATGGTAATGGATAAGAGAGGATGACATATAAACATGTTTGAATTAAAAATATATTATTGTAAAATGAGACATTCATACTAAGGATAACTGATAACTACATTCAAATAAATATTTCAAATATAATATTTTCAAAGGCATTTGGGATTATAGGATATTTACTTGGTATAAAGATATTCCATTGGTTGGTCATAGATGGCCTATATATATAGTGCATATAATGACCCAGGATTCTTATACATAGTTATCAGATCCTTTTAGATCAATATAAAATATATTACAGAAACACATGCCTTAGGATCATAATAATTTTATGCATTTGGTGATTAGGTAAAAAATATTCAAGTTTGGTGAAATATCTTCAATGTATCTGACAAGGATCTTCCCATTTAGTACCCTTCAAATACTTATCCTACACAAAACCTTTTTCCAAAACTTGGGAGAGGAAGCATAAGAAAATGTGATATCAGATTCTCAATAAGGGTAAATATTGGATATATACATATAACATGATCATATGAGAATGATAACATAAGAATAATATTTAAAAACCATGTGTTTCATATCATATATCATAAAAAAGAGTAATGGAATAAATCTTGGTAGTTCATAAGACATGAATCTAAACGGAATAAATGAAAATTAGCCATAAGGATATAACATTGGAATAATACATTGATTTATTGAATACACATCATATTATAAAATTGTGAACATGTATAAATATAGAAAGGATCGCTCATTAAGTGATGTATATGAAATTATGCCCTTACATAAACTTATGGACATGAAAATATGTCCAGACATAACATTATGGACATGAGAGACAAGTTAGTCATAACACTATGATCATGTAATCAGGTCCAGGAATAACATTGTGAAGATATAACCAGTTTCATGTTACTCATGAGTTATCCATATTTACCCAATTAATTTAAGGGAGATATAGGTCCCACCCATCTCATAATGAAAGTACATTTTTTTCCCAAAATATCATAAACAATTCATCATATCATAACCCATGAAATGAAATGGGTTTCATAAACATTTCATCATATCATAACCTATGGAAAAAATATAGGATTCATAATCATTTCATCATTTTATCATAGAATAACCCATGAAAAAAATAAGTGGGTGTCATCATAATTTTATCATGGTATAACCTGAAGAATAGAAATGGGTTTCATAAATATCTTTTCAGGGTAAAACATTCATAGAAATAATAAGAATGGTATCCTTGGTTAATGTCCCAAGAAAATCATATATTACATAGAATGATTTAATATTATAAGGATAATTATTTTGAAAGATCACTTGGAACGTTTCTTGAGTAAAATAATTTTTTTTTTAAAATCATTTCTAAAAAATTAATAAAACATTTTTAAAATACATTTCATTGAAAATAAACATGAAAAAATGTATATGAATATTTTAAAAATAATTTAAAACATTTCTTGAAGAAATTAATATTTCCACTTTGGAAGAACAGATTTTAAAACATTTCTGAAAACAATTTTAAAAAATATGGTTTTTGAAGAAAAAGAGTTTTCGACCAAAAAATTGATATTTCATTAAGACATTATTTAGAACTAATGGGTTTATAAATAAAGTAAAATGAAGGGAAAACATATATTATCATGATATAAGTAGAGGATAAAAAAATTAATAAGTTTCTTTATAATAAACCAAAAAAAATTCAATTGAATTTGCCTTCTTATAATTCTTTCATATAGTATAAAGCTCATACATCACATAGAGAATCCAATAAAACATTATTCTCATAAATAAAAAATGATATATTAGTCAAAAAAATAATAACAATTCCAAATAATATATTGGGACAATAAATTGAAGTTAAGATAATAAGAATAGGGTAGTTTGGGTCTTCTCAATCAACTATATTGACAACACTCATAAACAATGTTATAACATAATGTTAATAATAAAATATTCATTTTAAAGATGAAATTATATATATAACCTTGATATAAAATATAATTTAATTAAGAATTAATGGAATAAGAGTTATTTATCTTAATTGGGGAATCCATATAACATTTATAAATATGAATGTTGGAATAGTAATATATTTGTTGGAATAGTAATCAGACCATTGGAATAGTAATATAACCATTAGAATAGTGACCAATCCTATAGAAATGTAATATAAGATTTATTTATCCTATAAAATTAAAATATGATATATTTATATTGTGGTACAAGTAAAACAATGTTTTAAAAATGATAAATTAATTGTTTGTATATTTATAAAACATAAATGTTTTAATCAAACTTTTATAACAAATATAATGATTTAAAATAAATTTTATTTACATAAAATGTATTTATAAATCAATATTACTTGTTATTTTAATGATAATATAATTTTATGTGACCTTAAATTTTTTTATAAGGGTCATAAAGTCAATTATAATATTAAAATCACTATTTTTCAAATAAATGATGATTTTATTTAAAAATTAAATTTATATCATATTTTAAAAATTATTTTCATAAATTAGATTCAATTATTAAAATATACACATAAAAATGGTTAGGGTGATTTTTTTGTATTTTTCTGAAATAGATCATTTTTTGGTGAGTAGTGAAATACATCAATTTATAGTATTTAACATTAGAGTCCAAATATTTGAATTTTTGAGTCATGGATAGTGTAAAGACCCATTATATTGAAATAAAATGAAAAACATTAATATATATAATCAAATTAATCTATATTATTAGTATTCTTGAGACAAAATAAGAAACTAATGATTATAATAGTCAAAGACACCCCTCTCCTCCCCTTATAAATATCACCCACCCCACCGCTTCTCCTCACCACTTAAAGATTATGATCTTTCCACTATTCTGACCAATTACCTCACTAATCCAATTACCCATTTCCTAGTGTTTCTTTTCTCACAAAAAGATCAATTCTAAGTGCCTAAACGAGGTTCTCAAGGAGATTACATTCAAGAGGTAAAATCCTCCATCTTTCTCTTTTAAATTATTTCTTTCTTTTACTTTATCATCAAACCCTATCCAAAGTGACAAGATAACTCTAGTATCATATATATACTGTAATTTTGTTCTTTTAATGTTATACCAATCATAAAATCCATTATCTCCTCCTTTTATTATAATCACTAAAGCATCATCCATAATATGTCGGTTCACCGCCTTTGTGGACAATAAGTTTTCATTTTACATTATCACCTTCAAGGATGGTCATAAAACCATTATTATGGTTAAATAATATTTTAATATTTATAATATAAATTATTTAATGTTTTGGAACTAAAATGTAAACATAATATTAAATAAAACAATACTATTTTATGATGGTCATAAAACCGGCCAAATAAACTAAACATTTTTCATTACCATTTTATCAAATGTATCATAATAATTTAATAAAATTATACATGGGACCATTTAAAATTATATATTTTCAATAATACCATATAATTTAACTTCTATTGAGTAAATCCAATTTTAAAAGAACTTCCATAATTATACATAAGTGAACCGATCAAGAAACTATGAAAAGAACGCACCCCAAATATTGAAATTGAACTTTATAAATCATTGAAATAGCCACAAATGACCATAATAAAATTATAAATAATAAATCATAATTTTAAGAGTTTATGAATTATATAATTAATTAATATAATTTGATTATCCAGGACATTATGTTAAAGTGTAGAACATGTTCGGACATACGGTACGTGATCTCACCAAACCTCCACATTTCCTATGGGTTTCATTTTATCTCTATTTTTCTCAAATTATATATCCATTAATATTTTATAATAATACTATATTCTGTATAAATGTTCCAAACATGTATATCTATCTTAATTATTCGTTCCTTGATGGGGAAATACATGTTGTAAGTGGTTCCCTTCTCAATTCCTCTCGAAAAGAAAACCTGATTAAAGGGAGATTCTCAATTTCTTATCTATTTTCAAGTACAATACATAACATGATTTAATCCAAACAAAACACTTAAAATAAATAATTTTATATTGAAAAACAATTTTAGTTCAATTATGGATTTACTAAAATAATTATGCTTTCTTCTTCTTTGAAAAATATTCATTCTTTTCCCTAAAACTATGCTTAAGTGGAACTTTTATAAAGTCACCTAGCCACTCTTTTGAATTATTCCACTTCAGATAGAATTAATTATTCATGATGTATTCATAAAAATCATTTCTTAATTTCCAATAATTATTTAATCCCTTATTTCATGCAAACCATTATGATACTCCCTTTGGTTATGCCTTGTAACATGAATACAAAACCCATTTCTTTCTATGGGTAACCATTATGTTCAATCCTTATGTTTGATTTCCTCATGTTGAACACATATGCACGAAAAGTTTATGATGGAAATTCTGGGATATAACTCCAATGCATTGGGTAACATTTTGTTTCATGAGACATTATGTATGTGTTTAGTTAGTAAACCTAATTCATTATGGGACTCTGTCCTCCATATGATATAGTCTTGGAAGTTATCCTTAACTCATGTTTATTCCATGATATATGTTTCTAACAAATTCCTAGAATTCCATGATCACATGATTCCATTTTATATATTTTATACCTCTATATGTTTATTCATGAGCCATTCATTTTATGTTATCATGTTATTCCATCTAACTAATGTGTTATGCTTTATTCCCATGTTTATTCTCTTATCAGGATTTTTAGCTAATTTCTTTTGTCTATATATTCCCCTAGTCATCCTTTGAATTGGTAGGATATCACAGAGATTTAAAATCTCATTATGGATATTAATAAAAATAAGTTTTATTCTATTTCTAGGTTTTCTAATTATGGACCTAGTCTTCAAAAAAATTATACTTTTCAATCCCTGGTTTGTATTTTATGGATAATTATGATTAAAATCATATAATAATTTGTGTAAATGGATAGGGTCACTATAGATGGTATCAGAGCACATTCTAGTTATTTATTAGTATTAGGAATCAAAAACATTTAGAATAACCCTACTTATAATTATATTACCATGAATAACCTTGATGGAAACCCAAGGAATCATATGTTAGGATATAATTTTTAATTATAAATTTATGCTTATATGTTTAAATTTTTCATTTTATATGATCATTAGATAAGTATTCAATCCCCCATAATTTTAATATTCTTTATTTTAGTTAATGGTTTGAAATAAGATAAACCATTCCAAAAACCAATTTGATACACCATGTGATGATTTTATTAATTAGATTCCAAACCTAATGAGAAGGGTATATCAAAACATTATTATAGTATAGGATCAATTATCTGAAGTTATGAAAATAACTTGAATCATATGGAATTCCCTCCTTATCCTAATAATGTAAATTTTGTTGTGGAATCCTTTTTCTGACATAATCCTTCTATATTTATTGAATTTTCTAATCCCCTCATCACAGAATATTGTATTGACAACATTGAGAAGATATTAATTGTCCTCTAATTTTGAAAAGAAGAGAAAGGTATGCTATTGGTCAATCATTTTGATGGGTAAGTTGATCATTGGTGGATACTAATAAAAAATAAAAAAATTAGGGGAGAAATTTATTTGATATAATGGTCATTATTCATGAAAATATTTTCCCTCGAGTCTATGTCTTAAGATGAGGAGTGAGTTTCATATACTAAAGAAAATTGAAGATGAGTCTATATGGGTGTATGAGGAAAACATTACATGGATATTATGATATGAATCTGGAATTATAATGAATACTAAAAGTAAGTTATATCACTTATTTACTATATGAAATGTTATTCTACGTAAATTATTTGAGATTTGATACTTGGAAAGCTATGAGGAGATTTTCTATTATTCCCTTAAGGTTGAGATGGAGATTAATGACTCTCAATAGTCCCGTGATTCTAGAGATAAAAAGTAGAAAATATAATTTAATATGAGAGGATCAATAGATATATTTTTTATAGGAAATAAAATTCATCATCCCATGGGTAAAAAGTGTGTGAATAAGTATACTAGGAACTGCGAGAAGGTAATTGGGAGATGCTTAAAATGTGGAAAAGAAGGGAATCTGGCTAATCATTGTTGAAGGTATATGAAGAAACCTACTAACACATAATAATAAATTAAGGTTCATATAAAAAATGAGACTATATTATAGTTTTTCAACTATAAAGAACACATTCATTATGAGATTCAATGCCCTAATCCATGGGTTTTCAGAGACAATCAATAACAACAACCTTTAATGAAATAAGGAAGGGAACATGCTATAACTACTACTTATGAAGATCTGAAAAATGATGTGGTGATATCAAAACTATTTATTCATTCAAGAATAGAAAATGTATTATTTGATTCAGGTTCCATGAATTCTTTCATATCCAACATGTTTAGTATAATTATTAAAAAACCACATAAAAATATTGAGGTCGAGTTATCTGTGATAATAACTAATGGTTAAATTTTTCAAGTATATAACTCATTTTCGGTCAATTTTTGTGGACTGAACCTCACAGAAAATATTTTCTTACCTACTTTGGTGGATTTAGATTCTATATTGGGTATGGATTGTATATATTTATATATATCAAACATCTACTATCAGCAAATGAAGGTCACTCTTCACACCCTGAGGTATCCTCCAATAATGTAAAAATATAAGGAGGAGGATGGATATAATTTGGAATATTATTATCATTCATGAATACTATTTCTTTATGAGAAATAATATCTAGATAAAATTATTTAGAAAAATTAATGGATCATGCTCGATGATATTCCTATTCTGAAGGAATACACTGATGTTTCCTCAAAATAATTCTCTAATCTTCCTCCTGAATGAGAGGTTGAGTGCTCAATTAAACTTATACTTGGATATATTTTAATATCAAAGACTCCCTAAAGTGTGGAAACTATTGAGTTAGAATATTTGAATAAGAAATTACTAGAAAATATTCAAAAGTGTTTCATATGAATTATTAATTTATTGTGGGTGTGTGTTATTTCTCTTCATTAATAAGAAAGATGGATTAATGTTCCTCTATAATGATTTTCGTGAGCTAAAAAAATCATGATAAAGAAAAGGTATTCACTTATATGGATATATGACTTATTCAATCAACTGTGTGGGGAAAATTATTTCTATACATTGGACCTTCAGTCAGGATATAACAAATAAAAGTTGAATAAGAAGGATATTCCTGAGACATATTTTTGACATGGTAAGGACACTTTGAGTTCATAGTGTTTCCTTTTATACTCTCTAATTCTCTAGATATTTTTATGTACATAATGAATATAGTCTTTAGAGATTTCTGTGACAAATTTGAAGTCATATTTACTGATAATATTTTGATATAATCCAAGAGAAAAGTGGATCATGAGGATAATTTTCATACTATGCTAAAGACATTGAAAAGGAGGAACTATAAGAAAAGTATAGTAAATTCGAGTTATATATGGAGTAAGTGTCATTATTGGTGAATTTTATCACTAACATATAGATATCTTTGGACCACTCTAATATAAAGGCAATTACGGAGTGTCCTAGACCAGTATCTGCAATGCAGATCCATAGTTTCCTTGGTCTAGCTAGGTAGTACTGAAGTTTTATGAAAAACTTCTAACGATTATGAAACAAACTAACCAAGTTGACTCAAAAGGGAGTAAAGTTTGTCTAGACTAGTGAATGTGAAAAGTCTTTTAAAGAGTTGAAAATTGTCTTATCATTATACCTGTACTTACACTACCAAAAATTGGGGAGTATTTTAGGAATACAAAGATGCTTCAAAGAAGGTATAAAGCTATGTACTAATATAAAATTATTAATAATATCCTATACCTCAAGGAGATAGAAATTTCAAGAGAAAAACTATCTCACACATGAACTAGAGTTAAAAGCTATGATATTTTCATTGAAAATACGGTGGTATAAAACTTATAGGGAGAAGTGTGGGATATATACTAATCACATGTGCCTAAAATATATATTTATACCTAAGGAGAATAATATGCACCAATGAATTTGGTTAGAGATCATCATGGATTACTCAATCCAATACTATCCTTGTAAATAAAATAAAGTGGTAGATACTCTATGTAGAAAAGACCCGACAACATTATCTATAATGAGAGTGGATAGGGATCCAATATTATTTGAATTATAAAGGATAGACATGGGAATAATAAGGGAAGGAACATAACCATTCATTTCCCTAATGATTTCTCAACCATCCAATATGGAGAAGATAAAGCATGATCAAAAAAATAATGCAGTGATTCAGAAGAAGGTGGAATCTATTATAAATCGGAAATCCTTGAAATTCAAAATTGATGAGGAAAGAGTCATAATATTTGGGTCAAGAATATTTATACCATAAAATCCTAAGATAAAGAGGGAAATTTTTTATGATGTTTATAGATAAACCTTCTTTATACACATATGGAGTACAAATATGTATCAAGATATCTGAGAGCACTATAGGTGGAATAATATAAATAAAGAGATCATTGAAAAACATCAATGTTCCTAGTATGTTAGAAATTGAAGTCTTAAAGGAAAAATTATTAAGGGATGAGATCATTGCTAAAACCTACATGGAAATGGGAAAATATCACCTTGGAAATTATCACTATACTTACAAACAAATCCAAAGGAAGTAATGCAATATGGTTTCTTGTGGATTTTCTTACAAAGGATTCTCACGTAATTTTAATTCAAGAGAAATTATCACTAGATCAACTTTCATGAATATACATCTAATAAGTGGAAAGGACAAATGGAGTACCATTATCAATTGAAATTGATTGAGATATGGTAATTAGCTCTATGTTTTAGAAAATTCTATAACATTATCTAAAAACTGAGCTAAAATTCTGTACATCTTATCACCCCTTAAATGATGGCCAATCTAAGTAGATTATTTAAAAAATGGAAGTCATGTTGAGAGAATTATATTTGGAATATAGATAATAATTGAACCAACATATTCAACTGGAAAAGTTATCTCACAATAATTATTTCTATTAGAGTATCCAAATGGATCCATATGAATCCCTTTATGGGAATAAATGTATAACACCTAAAAACTAGGATGTAGATGGTGAACATAAGCTGTTGGGACCTAAAATGGTTGAGGAAATGGTGAAAAAGGTTAAGACCATTCCGAAGCACATCAGGGTATCCCAAATTTGATATAAGATCTATGTAGATAACCATTGATGTGGCCTAGAGTTTGATGTTAGAGACAAGGTATTACTCTACAAATCTCTATGGAAGAGAGTCACGAGATTTGGGAAGAAGGGAAAAATAAGTCCCAAGTACATCGACCCCTTTGAGTTTCTTGATCGCATCAGAGTTGTGGCCTATCGACTAACACTTTTTCCAACCATGTCTCAATTACATAATTTTTTCCACATATCACTCTTATAAAAGTACATACTGGATCCCTCACATGTACTGAATTTAGAGGTTGTATATTTGGAAAATTAACTCTCTTATGGGGATAATTCGGTGATGATCTTAGACTATAATGATAAAGTCATCCGTAATAAGAAAACTCACTTAGTCAAAGTTAAATGAAGAAACCATAAGTATGAAGATGTGACATGGGAGCCAGAGGAAGCAATGAAGGAGAAGTGCCCGCACCTATTTTCACCTTTTTATATAAAATAAAATATCATGGGTGAAATTTCATATTGATGGAAGAATGTAACGACCTAAATTTTTTTTTAATGGAATTTACCTTCTTATAATTATATCATATAGTACAAATTCCATACATCACATAGAGAAACCAAAAAGAAATTATTCTTATAAATAAATATTGATAAATTAGTATGAAAATAATCCAATAAGAATTCAAAATATTAAAATAGGATAATTAATAGAAAATTAGAGAATACGAATATGCTAATTTGGGACTACTCGATCCACCAGAATGACCGCACCGACAAACAAAGCTATAGAAATAAAACATTATTTTAATAATATTATATTCATTTTGAAGAAGAAAGTATACATAACCTTGCTAGAAAATAGAATTTAATAAAGAATAACTGAAATATTAGGTACTTATAGGAATTAGGTAACCCATGTTACTCAAATAAATATGACCATTGTAATAGTAATCTGACTGGTGAAATAATAATTTGACCATTTGAATAGTAACCTGGTCATTCAAATTGTAATTTGACCATTAGGAATAGTAATTTGACCGTTATAATAGTAACCTCACCTATGGAAATTTAATATATTATTTAGGTACCATATAAAATGAAAATATGATATATTTATATCAAGGTATAAGAAAATAAATGTTTTTTGGAACTGATAAATTAATTATTTCTATTTTTATAAAGCATAAATGTTTTAATCCCTCTTTTATAATAAATACAATTACATAAAATAAATTTTATTTACCAAAAGTGTATTTATAAATTAATATGATGTTTTATTTTAATGATTCTATAATTTTATGATATTATAAATAATGTTTCTAAGGGTAATAAAATCCATTATAATATTAAAATTTTTATTTTCTAAATAAGCAGAGATTTTATTTAAAAATTAAATTTCTCAAATTTAGAGAAATATTCTAATAAAATGTATTTCATTTTTTAAATATAATCATTAAAAAATCTTTAGGGTGTTTTTTGGCATTTTTCTTAGATAGCTGATTTTTTTGTGAATAGTGAGATATTTTAATTTATAGTATTTATCATTATAATCCAAATACATGAATTTTTGAGTCATGGATGATGTAAGAACTGATTAACTAAAAATAACATGATACATTTACTATATATAGTTACAATAATCGATACTATTGATATTCTTGAGCCAATATAATAGACTAATGAATATAATAATCAAAACACCCCTCTCCTACATTTATAAACATCACCCTCACCACCCATTTTCCTCACACCTTATAAGATCTAGATCTTTCCAATATTCTGAAAGGTTCCCTCCCCAAAACTCTTCTCCATATCCTAGTGTTTTGGGTCTCACAAAAAGACCAATTTCAAGTTTCATAAGGTGGTTCTCTAGGAGACGACATTCAAGAGGAAAAATCCTCCATCTTCCTCTTTTAAATTATTTCATTCTTCAAACTTATCCTCACCCCTATCCAAAGTGACATGATAACTACCAAATTATATAAATTCTAGAGTTTTATTGTTTTAATGGAATATCCATCATCAAATCCCTTATCTCCTACTTTGATTGTAAAAATAAAAACATCTTTCGTAATTTTTCGGTTCACCACCTTCATGGATGATGAGTTTTTTTCCATTTAATGCCTTCAAGGATGGTGATAAAACCATTATTAGGGATAAATAAGGCAAAATATATGTATACTATAACTAATTTCATTTTCTAAAACCAATAAATAAATATAATATTAAATAAGATGATACTAGTTCTTGATGTTCATAAAAGCCGCCAAATGAACTAAACATTTTTCATTAACATCTTATCAATTGAATAATTATCATTTTTGAAAATTAAATGATATATGAGACCATTTAAACTTATGTATGTGAAGGAATACCATATAAGTTCACTTCTAGATAATTATTCCAATTTGAAAAAAAACTTCCATAATTATACACAAGTGAACCGGTCATGAAACCATGAAAAAAATGCTCCCTTAACAACGAAATTGATTTTTATAACTCATAAAAATGGAAATAAATGAACTCAATAAAATTATAAAAAATAAAAATTATGTTGAAACACCCCATGTTTTTGTGAAATATTTTTTTAATTAATTTAATATTTATGATATTTTTTATTTCAGACAACACTGAATATGTTTTTTATATTAAAGTATTATGAGGGATTTGAATACACAAAATGGAAGACTTATGTTAGCTTACACAACACACAACACCTAATTGTCTTGTGTTACATGAAATACCATGTTTCTACGAAACAATTTTTTTATTGTTATGATTATTTAAAAAGGATAGTTATAACCTAGACATTAATCTTAGTAATATGAATATAAATAACTTATTTTGAAATATTATTTATAATGTTTTTATATAAATAAAACTTATTGATAAAATTTTTTTTATATTAGTAATGTTTTTATATGTTTAAAAATAATATTTTCTAAAGTGGACTGGTTTTTTTGTCCTTCTATAAACAACAGTAAAATTAATTTTACAAAATTTTAAAAATTTAGTTTAATAAAATAATATTCATTTTGGAATTTAGAATGTCCAAACAATCTTAGGTTTAATTTTTTATATTTTTCTAGGAAACTTCATTTTTATATTAATAGTAAAAAATACTGAATTTTGATTCAATTTTTTTATATAATTAATTTGTATAGTTAAATTATATTTTAAATTATTTTTAAAGTATAATTAAATCAAATAAACGGTATTTAATACAATGTAGGTGATTGGAACCAATTTCATTTTTAAATTGTATATAAAAAAATAGGAAACATTTGAATATTTTTACTTCAAAAACTCACAGTGTCATCCTATTTATAGGATTAATTTTTAATTAATTTCTACCACTTCTATTTTTGGAATTTGAAAAAATGGATTCCATATTTCTAATAAACTTAATTTATAATCTCTTAAAATGTTAACATATTTTTTGACTAAAAATATTAAGGATAGTGATTAAAATTAATTTCAACGATTAAGAGGAAAATTGGAATAACAAAGGACTAAACCTTAAACTTAAGACCCAAAAAATTTATAAGAACACCACTCCTCCACTATAAAAAGTCACTCACTGTTGTCGCTTTCTCACACATATCAAGCCCCTTGGATCACCCAAACTCTAATAAAATAATCTCCAAAATTACCTCCCTTATTTTTTGAAGCCTAATTTTAGGCATAAAGCCATCCAAGGAATCTCTTTGGTACAAACCAAAAGGAGTTACCCAAAGAATATGCAACATTTTCCCTCAAGCTCTTTTCCATTCTTTTATTTCTCCACCACCTCAATTATCCATATTACATGCTCATATAATGACACCAAAATTCTAAATATACTAATATTTTGTTATATTAAGGGTTCAACATACACTTACAAATAATTCCATCAAATGGGTAACGAACATTCCATTCTTTTGTAGGGAGAACTTCTGCCTCACAAAATAGCGTTGTTCGTTTTTCCTTTACCACCATTAATGGTTGGGAATTATGATGGATACACTATTTATATATGATATATATTATATTTTTTAGGTAATTATTATTCTGTAATTTTTTATTACACATAACTTTATACTTTCTATCTTTTTTAAATACAATAACATCATTTTTGGATGTGTCGATTATCGCCTCCTCCAAGCGATAACATTCGTTCACACGATACATGGATCGTATTAAGGATGATTTTAGTGAACATATAGGATATATTTATAACATAATAATGATAATTTAATTATATAATATAAATATATACATATATTTTATTCACATTATTTCTTTCAAAATGAAAATAAAATGAAAGTAGTATTCATACATACGTACAACCTATCATCTCCATGGATGGTGTATTTTATTTAATATTTATATATTTTATAGATTAATATAAATATTTATATACTAACTATAAATTATATATAAATCATTTTTCATTCCATAATTAATTAAATCATAATCTAAATTAGAGGATCAATAATAATAAGTCAAAACTTATATGATAAACAAAGTGGTTATTACCTGAAACATTACATTAACATGGAATTGTTAATAAAGGGGTAAAATAAAGTCATAAGTGAATCATACATGGTATTATATGGAAGAATATGGTTCTTTGATAGATTTATAAAAAACTTATATTTATTATAAATGATGTTTGAGCATGTACAAATAAATTCAAGAGTTAAAGTAAGAGAATTTCATGTCACTTTTTATTTTCGTGGGACACTTACCATATTCAATACTCATGTGTTTTGTGTGGTGTGTATACTTCTGATGGATGTATTAAATGACTATTATAATTAAATTTATGTTTATTTACATATCTATTTTATGATATTTATTGCATGGGGTTTATGTTTCCAAATATTCCAAATCAGTAATGTTATTTTGTCTCAATTTCCTTCTTTGAGACACATGCCATGTTATCCACCTATATTACTCTATTATTTGTATATACTTAATTTTTGAATGTTATATAATGAATATTATTAGTTTACAGATTAATATTTTTGTGATTATGTTATTTACATTTTATTATTATTAAAATTTACCAAATTGGTAAAGGTTTATAGCTTCAATCTCATCGTTTATCGAGACTGTTTATGATTATGCTTCCCTTGAAGAAATATTATGATCCATCTCTCAATAAATCTCATAAATTTTATTACCCTCTACATATGAATTTTATATCTAATTAATGGTACCATTTTTTAACTTTTTGGTTCTTAAGATAGTTAATAAAATGTTTTTATGAAAATTTTACTTTTTTTTTGTTTGGAAATTCAAGTTCATTAAAAATCATTTTTTCAAAAAATGTTTTCTTTTTTTTTTTCTAATATTATACTATGATATTTAAAGGAAATTTTTTACCCCTATATAACGTTTTTTTCAAATGGTTCTGAAACAAATATTATTATCATTTTCCAATCAAGGCACTTCTCTGATATTTTAAGGTGCTAAAGTAATGTTCACCATGTATGGACCTTCCTTACACTATACCATTATTTATTTGATACATTCTTTTAATGTTTAAAATTTTTTTTTGTAAATAATTTTTTTTCCTAATAGTCTAAAAAGAAGTATTTTCAAAATTTTTTCAAAGAAAAAGTGTTTCCAAAATTTATTTTATGTTAACAAATGTTTTAAATGGTTTTCAAAGATTCGTTTACATATTTTTAAAAAGGATTCTTTAAAATAAAACATTTCAAATGATTTCAAATATTCTTTTATATTTTTTCAAATCATTTTTCAAGGAAAATGGTTTTCAAAATTTTTTAAGCTTCTTTTATAAGATTTTAGGGAAAAAGGATTTCAAAATTATTTTGAGCCACCTTTTATGTTTTCAATGTATTTCTAAAGATGATGGTTTTCAAAAGGTTTTATTTTTTCTAGGAAATGATCCAAAGGTTCCACTCACATTCTTTCTCTGAATGGTTTATCTTTTAAGAGAAGGATGTTTATGAAAACCTATTTCTCTTTCATGGGTTATATGTTTTTGAATAATGTTCATCTTATGTGGGTTATATTCTTATGAAACTTGTTTCTCTTCAACTGTTTATACCATGATATATTCTTATGTTACCCACTTCCTTTCCAGGGTAATTATATGATGAAATGATTATGAAACCTATATATTTTCCATAGGTTTTGATATGATTAAATTTTTATAACTCCAATTTCATTTCAGGGGTTTTGATATGAGGCTTTTAAAACCCATTTTTTTGGGTCATGTTATGGTGAAAGTTTATTATCTTATGACACATGTGTGTATGATATTATTATGTGACTAGTGGGAGCTATACTTACCTCCAATTAATTGGGTAATGAAAAATATTTAATAAGATCAAAGGGTACATGGGGGGAATCTCTAGACCAAGAAAAATTGGAATATGAGAGGGAATCCCAAGCCTGAAACAAGAGGGTACACATGAGGGAATCCTAAGCCCCAAAAAAGAGGGTACATGGGAGGGAATCCGAAGCCCAAAACTAGAGGGTATATGGGAGGGAATCTCAAGACCGAAGTTGGTACATAGGTGATTATAACAAGACTAACATGTTACAAATTTCGTTATAAGAATACTTTACATAGGTTCTTTATATTCTCATGTGTATGCCACAATTCCATGTATTATTCATATGTTATGATTTCGTGGCTTATGCTATTGATTTATTTATGTTTCATGTCTTAGGAACTAAAATCATTATGAATTTATTCATTTTCATGATCTTTTACTTTTAGGGTATAATCTTCTTATGATCATGATCACATTATTCATACCCTTATGTTCATGATATGCTTACAAATTTCATTTATTTACCCTTGGTGAGAATTTGAGATCAACCCTTCATTATGTTTCCCTTCCCCATGTTATGAAGAAAAGTTTTTAAGTAGAACTACTAAGGGTGATATCTTTATGGGAAACATTGAAAATATTTCACTGAGTTGGAATATTTTTTCCAAGTTTCCAAATTCACTAAACTAATTTTGTATTTGGGAATATATTTGGGAAATGTATTCTATATTCAATAAATTTCTATATATTTTAATACTAGATTATTATATTTGGTTTAAGAGATAAGGTTTATTCGACCTTTATAAACTAGGATGAAAAATATTTAGTGAGATACCTAGGAATATTTCTAGTGATATGTCTAGGGATATATCTTAGGATAAGTTTAAAGATGAGGAAAATTATAATAAAATGTCATGGAATTTTGGTAAATGCTGGAGAAAGTGGTTTACTAGTAAAACATCCATGTCAGGATACTAAAAGTAGATGGGGATCTACCATATATATAACTCGGGGTAACAACTCTGACAAGGTGTATCTTTCCTAACTTAACATAACTTAGTACATGAGAATTGGCTTGCTGCACACCTAGTTTAAACTTCCCAGGGTAATTGCTTTGGAAATTCACAAAATATCTACGAACCATCATGATGAATTTGAAAAGAATATTACTATGAATAACATATGATAAACCTAAGGTCTCATATATTAAAAAGTAGGTTTCCTGGTTCATACATCATATAAGTAATGTTTCATAATTATGTGGGTTTCTTCTATGATATGTGTTTCTTACCCTATGATTTCTGGTTTTACTCAATGGATATAACTATAAATAACATGGTTCACATTAAATATTTTAGATGTGAAAAGTATAGGTATTATGAAAATATATTTTCCAAGTGGAAATCTCATAATGAGAATCAATAATTTGGTACAAGTGTTTGTTATAATTTTTAAGATAAAGAGACCACAATTGATATGTGAAAGTTTTGAGATGTTCTTCACGTATTTTTTACATTAAATATAAGAATCACGGTTAGATTGAGTTTTAGGAACCTTAGGAAATAATTCATATTTCATTTTTTTAGGAAAATGTTATTAAGGGATAAGATAATGAATCTCGTCTAATAGTTTAAGAATAATGTTAGATAATTAAAGCGTATATGTTTTGGAATTCAAAGATTATGTGATATAAATAATGAAATATATATTTATTTTTAGTATATGTTTTTCATTAAGGATTTTAAAGGATATTTTGAATGGTGATAGTGAGGTTGAAAAGTGATTTCATGGAAAAGATATATTTTAATTAAGGGAAGTTGACTCTTAATTTATTTCTTATGTTAAGATAATGGTGTTTGGGAAAAGATACATTGCATGGTATTTATTACCTCATAAAAGATAATGGATTTGTTAAAAAAATTGTCCATGTTATCAGGGATGAAGTTTACAAATTATTGGATTTAAGTAATATATCTAGTAATCTTTGGAATAAGGAAGCAAGCATGTTTTTCAAAATTATTCATGGTAATTTAGGTTATTACCATGTTACAAGAGAATATATGATGAGGGTATTCACATGTTTGGAATGTGAAAACTGAGAGACGAATTCTGACATATGGGGGATCAATTTTGAGATAATATCATGAATTTATTTCTATTTTTTTGGATTTTCTAATTTTAAAAGTGTTGTAAGGTAACTATTTATTGTAAATTTATGTTAAACTTAAGATAAAGTATTTATATATTTACATTTCATTGAAAATATTAGTTAAAAGAAGATTTAGTGATTAAACTTATTTCAAGGATTTTCATTATAATTATTTTGTAAATGAAATTAATTTGGTTTTAGAAAATGAAATATTTTATGTCTAGTGACAAACCATGAAGTTAAGAAGGTCTTGGTTGTTGAACCAATGGCGGAAGGACGATAAGGGTTTCATGTCTACCATTGGACCATGTGATATCCTGGTTAATGTGTAATTTTTTTATTGAAATAATTTTATTAAAAATATTAATTATGAAACATTAGTGTTAATTTTTATTTCTAGAGATTAATTTATTAACCATATTCATTTTGAATAATTTTTAGAGACAAATAGTTAGACATGTCGTTCTTTTTTGGGCATTAACATCCGTTAAAAGTCTATTTTAGTGCATCAGGAATCAATGTTAATTTATAGATATCCATTTATTGAAGTAATGGATGAATTAGAAATTTATTAAATAAAAAATAATGAATGAAATTGTGTTTTTATAAATATATTAGGTTAATATATTTCCTTATACTCTTGGTCAATAAAATAATTACTCAACATTATGAAAATGAACAAAAACATGTTACCCTGATACCATAATTTTTATTAAATCAATGGAATTTAAAATCATCATAGATTTCTGAATTTGATACCCTTAACATTTCATTTATTAGACACTTGTTTGTGATTGATGACCTTAATAACTCCCTATGAATATTTATGCTTTTCCTCTAAGTCCACGTTTTCACTTCTCACCTTTGTTCTACTATGTGGAAAGCCAACTACGAGTTACTCTAGGTAACAGTTATGGTTCCAAAATTCCATTTTTAAAGAATTTTTTAGTGTTATTTTTTACTATGTGGGTTTATATTAAATTAAATTTCATGTATTAAACCATTTATAACCCAAACTAATTTCTTAGGAGAAATTTAATTTAAGGGGGGTAGAATATAACAATGAGAGTTTTTGTGAAATATTTTTTTTTCAAATTAATTTAATATTTTTAATATTTTTAATTTAAAACAACATTGAATATATTTTTTAAAATTACATTACTAATCTTGGTTTACATACACAATACACAAGACTTATATTATCTTGTTCAACACACAACACTGACTTGGCTTGCAATACATTAAATACTGTGTTTCTACGAAACAACAATTTTTTATTACAATTATTTAAATGATATTGTTATAACCCAGATACTAAAAATAGTAATATGAATAAAAATAGATAATTTTTAAATATTATATATAAGGGTTTTATATAAATAAAACATGTTGATAATAAAACATTTAATATTTGTAATGCCTTTATATGTTTAAAAAAAATACTATTTTCTCTAATGAACTGGTTTTGATTTCATTATGGGAACAATAAAAATTAATTTTAGACAATTAGAAAAAGTGAATTTGATAAAATAATCTTTATTTTCTAATTTATAGTTTCCAAATAATCTTTTGGTGTATTGTTTAGATTTTTCATAAAAACTTTAATTTTTTTGGATGAATAGTGAAAAATACTGAATGTTAATTCAAAACAGATTTTCATCTAATTAATTTATATAGTAAAATTCTATTTTAGTTTGGTTGTAAATTATAATTAGATAAAATATAAATCAGTTAATACAATATAGTTCATTGTAACCAATTTTATATTGAAATTGGATATGAAAACATACCAATATTTTGAACATTTTTATACCTTAAAAATTTACGGTGTCTTCATATATACGAGATCAATTTTAAATTAATTTTTGCCACCTATTTGATTGGAATTTGGAAAATAGATTATGTATTTTGAATCACCTAAATTTATAATTTCTAATAAGTTTATCTTAGTTTTTTACTAAAATATTAGTGAATGTGATTAAAATTGATTATAATAATTAAGAGAAAAAATAGCTTAACAAACAACTGAACCTTAATCTTAAGACCCAAAATGACCTAGAAAATTGAAAAAAATCCATTTTACAGCCATATTTAGACCATATACTAATTTCCCACAATTAGGGCCATTATTGGGTCCACTTGTGATGGAAAAAATGTGGGTGGAATTCTCTTTTCAAAAATTTACAAGAATGCCACTCCTCCTCCACTATAAAAAGGCACTCCCCCTTCCAACTTTCTAAAACCTCTCAAGACCTTTGTATCACCAAAAATATAATCAAATAATCTCCCAAATTTTCTACCTTAATCCTTTAATCATCCCTTTGGTCATAAATCCAATGATAGAATCCCTTTGGTAAAAACAAAAAGGAGTTACCCAAAGAAGAGGTAACATCCTTCATCTAGCCCATTTCCTTTATTTTATTTCTCTAACACCTAAATTATTATTATTACATAATTATATAATAACAATAGTATCATAAATATACTAATATATTGTTATATTAATGGTTTTACCTACGCTTACACACACTTACATTTAACGGGTAACAAACATATCGTTGCAGTGTATGGAGAATTACCATCTTGTGAAATAACATTGTTCATTTTTCCTTTAGAACATATAATGGTTGGGAATTATGATGGAAAAGTTGTTTATATATGATATATATGATATTTATTATGTATTTATTTATTTATTTATTTATAATTCTTTTATTACACATACCTTTATATTTTCCCTCTTGTGTAAATATGATAATATAGTTTCTAGACGTGTGGACTACCGCCTCCTCCAAGTGATGTGATTCGTTCACACTTTACATGGAATGTATTAAGGATAGTTTTAATGAAACTTTATGATATATATAGCATAATAATTCTAATATAATGATATTTTATATATATATACATATATTTCATTTAATTTCTTTCTTTCAATATAATAATAAAATGAAAGTAGTGTTCATGCGTACGTATGACCTACCGTCCCCAAGAATGTTGTATTTAGTTTAATGTTTCAAAATTTTATAGATTACTATAAATATTTATTGTCACGACCTGTCCTCGGGGCTCATGCCGTGACTACCCCAAGCCCACCTTCTATAGGCCAGGGGCTGGCGACTAGCACCAAAGGCGTAAATCCCGATAACTGGGAAGGTATTGCCTTTATAAAATACAAACACATCCAACCAGAGTACAAGCGGAAGAAATACAGTAAGTACAAAAGAAAGTGTTGAAAGGTATATGGGACAGAATACAAACCCAACTGAAAAGTACAGCTACAACTAAACAAAAGTACAATAGAAAACACAAACAGCTGGAAGATAGAAGCAGCTCCTGGGTCATCCACCTCGGATCCTACCTGAAGGGTAGGTACAGATAGCCTCCTCAACGCTCTCACCCGCCAACCTCCTCTGAGTACCGTCTCTTTGTGAAGTCCACCTCCGGTTAATGACTCGTCGTGAGGTCCACCTCCGGGTACCATCCAGTCCTTGTACACTCGGTCTCTGTCAGCGTTGTCCGTCATCTGCATCAAACACAATGAGGTGCGGGCATAGCCTGTATAGGGGTGAGTATAACGATACTCAGTAGGGACCCCAAGACCCTCAAGGTCTCACTAAATCCAACAAGGATAAACACAAGAAATGATAAAAACACGAAGTATCAACCAACTATACTTAGGTATATTCCCATACATATACCTAAATCATCAATTCCAGTTCGGCTCCAACTCACAAGCCCATGTACAACTCAGTCCACACAGGAAAACACAGCCTAGTTCACATAGGAAATCACAACCCAGTCCGAAGAGGAAATCACAGCCCAGTCCACACAGGAAAATCACAACCCTGTCCACACAGGAAAACACAACCTAATCCATAGAGGAAATCACAACCCAGTCCACACAGGAAATCACAACCTAGTCCACACAGGAAATCACAACCCAGTCCACACAGGAGTTCACAACCCAGTCCACAATGGAAATCACAACCCAGTGCACACAGGAAAACACAACCCAGTCCACATAGGAAATCACAACCCAATCCACACAGGAAAACAAAACCCATCCCACACAGGAAATCACAACCCAGTCCACACAGGAAATCACATCAATGATAATGATTGAAAGTCAAAACTCAGCTCACACAGGTATACTACTAACGAAGAGAGGTGGAGATGATAGATGTATCATCTGAATCATCTCCTCTATCGAACCCACGTAGGATCCAAGTACTGAAGTCGTAGCTGCTGAACCCACGTAGGATCCAAGTACAGTAACCATCACTACTGAACCGACGTAGGATCCAAGTACAGTGGTCATCGCTGCCGAACCCACGAAGGATCCAAGTATAGTAGTCATCGCTGCCGAACCCATAGATGATCCAAATACAGTCTTCCTCACTACTAAACCCGCATAGGATCCAAGTTCAGGCATCCTCGCTGCCAAAACCACGTAGGATCCAAGTACAATCGTCATCGTCGTCGCAGTCACAGCCAGCTCTAGTGTTCCCGTACACAGCACTCTCGATTCCAAGAGGGTCCGCTCCACGAGCCAAGAGGGTTGATACATCAGCTACCACAAAGTCCAGAGTTGATGTATCCCAAAGTTTTTTCTCATCAAAGGGATCTCAATGCAACAGACGGCGTGTCAATCGGATGCCCGGTCTGTGAGTTATTAGCCTTTTAGTCCCGAGGGCCCGGTTGGTTTCGTGTACGAACCATCCCGACCATACCTCAACTGTACCCCAAAATCTCACGGGGTATACTCAAAGTAATCATTTCTCAACGTGATTACCAAAGCCACTAACAGTTCGTCAAACAGATGACTGTTCGGAGAGTTATTTGTATTTCCGTTCTAGGGGCCCCGTTGGATTTTGGGTACAATCCAACCCGACCATACTCCAACATCATCGAAACCTCAGGTGAATTATAACAAAAAAACATTTCACCAAGAGGAATCCAACAAAGTCTTTGGCTCATTAATCGGATGTCCAGAGCTCAAGTTATAAGCATTTTTGCTCCGAGGGCCCGATTGGTTTCAGGTTCGAACCAACTCGGACGTACCCATACTTCGTAGAAACCTAGAGTGTAATATACTGAAATGACTGTCTTGATCCAGGGAATCCTACACAACTGATGGTGCATCGACCGGAGGTCCGTAGCTCAAGATATGACCGTTTAACTGAAAATGGTCCGAAAATAGGGGGTCTGGGCCCGGTCTAACCCGGCCAAACACCCCCTGGGTCGGCCCGAACCAGGTCGACCCGACTCGGGTCCGACCCGGTTGGGTGCGGCCCGACCCGGCTGGCACGATCCGGCCTGACCGGCGTCGCCCGGCCCATGTGGCTAGCCGTGGCTCGACCAGCTTGGCCAAGCGAGATGTGCGGAGCGGGGGGCGCCCCCCCCCCCCACGGTTAATTGATGTCGGAGGTGCCAGCTGGCGCCGCCCTGCCATCCTAGGATCCCGCGCACTCGCGGGATTTGATGAATAGCTGCCACAACAATTTTCACGGCGGAATTTCTCCGGCGGCGCGCTAGGACGCTGCCGCCGTGCCGGTGACCCGCGCTGCCAGGAACTTCCGCGGGCCATTGGAGTTGCTCCGGTGGTCCGTTTTATGTTTCGTCTGCACCGACGGTCTTCTCAGGACCCGAACTTCACTGCGGAGTCTTAAAATCTCCATTGCATCTTGTTTCGTCATCTCCCGTCAATCTACACACAGACAAACAATTTGCGGAGGGATGTCTAACCGTGTTTGTTCGGTCCGCGCCCTCCGCGTTAGTCGATTACAAAAGATCGAACAACATTGATGTTCAATGATGGATGAGGCACAATTTTAATCAATTAAAAAAATGAACTTAATTCCCAACAATTCCCTCGCAAGTAATTATTCCAAACCCATAAATAAAAACATTCACGAATCAACTTGATAGTGATTTGATCCGCGTTCTTTGTTTTATAAGGGAACAATCATAGGAATATTAACATTCTCAAATTAAACCCCTACCTCAAGAAATATTCGTGGTTGCCGAGCATCGTGGATGACGGTGTCACTTCTGTCGTCGTAGGAGTGCACTCGAAGAAGAATTGATGTCTCCTCTCTTGTCTTTCTTCACCAGAGGTTTGGTGTTCTTAAACAAGGGAGGAATACCCCTCTGCCTTTACAAGATCTCTCTCAAGAGGTTTTTCCCAAACAAAACAAATGCCAACACTAAATAAAATAATACTTCACCTTATTTTAATTAATCTTTCCAAGAAATTCAAAACATAAAATTCCAACACTTAGATAAAATAATTGAAGAGGTTTAATCAATTAATTAAGATGTGTTTTGGAAAGATTAATGAAGGAGAGATAGGAGAGGAAGAGTTACACATTTTAAGGATACAAAATTAATGGGGAGTTTCCATGTAATTAACATGGGAGTTCAAAGGGGTTAAGGTGTTATGGAATGTGAAGGGTTGGGCTCGTGTGGGACCCACATACCCACATAACCACACATGGGAAGTTGGGTGGTTGCGGGCCCCACCAACACTTCCCATGTGAGGGTTTAACTTCCAAGGATAATAAAAATTGTATTTACAAATTTATTTAACTTTTTTACTAAACTCAAATTTTTATCTCACAACCTGCTTTAAACACGGCTACGGTAAACGTCCCCTTAAGTAGTTACTGACGTTGCGAGTTCATCAGTGCCCTCAGATTTCAATTCCGATCACCAGTTCAAAAGATAGAAAAACCCACATGTTTGTTCACTGAACGTACCCAAGCTAAACTTCAGAAAATTATTCCGGTCTCACCGGGCCTCAGAATCCGGTTCCATCCGCGTACTCATAAAATTCCAAGGTATTTAAGAAAAAAAATCCTTGAAATTTTTGGGTCTTTAAATTAATCCCACATCAGAGATTTACGTCCCTGTAAAGCTATAACACAAACTAGGGAAACTAAAGGAGATACCGAGCACGCATCTGAGCCTCCCACTCCATGTGCTCTCTGTGAGGTTCTCGTGCTGCCAACGAAAGTGCACTAGAGGAATCGACCGTCCTCATAGGTTCCACTCCTCTAGATCCTCAACCTCAACTAGAACCCCCATGAATGTCGCCCCTGTCATTGATATCCAGCTCTCTGTGGTCAATGATGTGTGAAGGGTCATGTACGTTTCTCCTCAGCTGAGATATGTGGAGGACGTCGTGCACCCGGTGCAACTAAGGTGGAAAGGTTAAGCGGTAACCCACCTCTCCCACCCTACGTAGGATATAGAAGGGTCTGATGAACCTCAATGTTAACTTGTTATCTCAGTCACATCTCCGTAGACCTCATCGAGGTGAGACCCGTAAGAAAACGTGGTCGCCATCCTTGAACTCCAGAGGTCTCTTTCTCCTATCAAGATAGGATTTTTGCCTGATCTGTGTAGTATTCATCTGCTCCAGGATGATCTGTACCTTATGCATCATATCCTGAACCATCTCTGGTTCTACACGTGTTGACTCTATCACTATCCACAAAGGATACCTGAAACGTGACCAGCTGCTGTCACGCCACTTTTAATAGCGGAAAATCGTCATCCTGTTGAGCCCTACCACAACAACATTCCCCTTCCCATGAGTATTGACTATATGGAAGTCATAGTCGTGGAGGAACTGAAAACTGAAAACTCTTGTTGTCTCAAGGGTAAGGCTGACTGACTCAAGAGTGATCAGTCACAAAATCCTAAGCACGAGTTTATCATGTGCCGTCTGGGTTTCCCATTTTTCCGACCAGGAAAAAAACCCCCATCCCAACAATGTAGATAAACCACAACGTTTTTTCCTAATACTATCAATCTGTGTATGAACTGTGGTTGCCCAGTCCATACCCAAACTAACGTCGTAAGTCCTCAACGCTACCACCAAGAGGTTCCATCCGAAACTCTCACCTCAAGGGTCAGATCACACTGTCGGCGCAAGTGTGATTATCGAGTATCCTTCCAACAGTATCTCCAGACGTGAGATTCAAGTCAACGGCTTAACCAGAAAATCTAGGTATGGGACAAGATTCGTGGAAGGAAGGAATGATTGGTACCTATGTCAATTGATACGGTAACTCATAGTAGACATAGACCATACCTCGAATCATTCCTAGAGACCCTAGGTCACACTCCTTGACCACATGTAGCTACTCTCTTCCCCTGCCCTCCTACTCCCTAAGCCTGGCGGGGACTACAAAGGCGGGTGGCTGTAACATGTCAAAATTTACACCACCTCATGCTGCTCTCCTAGCTCTGCTTCCACGTCTGCTGCTCTGAAGATTCATCTGTCCTTAACACTTCTTCTTCTTGAAACATTTTACATGCCCAAGTCTCTGAGACTGGCGCTAGTTTACTGTTTCTTACTACTAACCTTCACTGGATGTATCCTCTCAGCCAAAGAGTTCTTAACCACAAAGTTTATCTCTAGCACCCTAACATAAGTAGGAATTCATAGAGGAAAGGTGCTGGCTTGGTTGTCCTTAAACACACCTCACTCGGAAGTCCGAGCCCTGAAGCACTGATCGTATCGTAGTAATAAAGTACTAGGAACGATTGGTACACCTCGATGATTACTCAGCTACCGACATGTCATCCTGCCAAAGATGTATAAGCTTTAGAAAACTCTCAGCCACCTCCTCAAGCTAGTCATCAACCGCCTGCGAGTCGGGCTCACCCAGGAACCTGAGGGGTATCTAATTCTGAAACACGTGTAAGGAACTATACCCACATGTGTCATCTACCGGTACTGCCAGTTGTAACTGCTGTCTAACAGGTAGTGATATAGCTGCCACACAACCCGAAGGTACTATCTCTGGCATCAGTCCACATATCGAAGCCTCATCACTATGCGGACCAACCTCATGGTCACTCACTAGGAAACACTAGTAGCTAAGATCATCATAAGATCTACTAGTGTCTAAACTAGGTGTAGAACTCTAGAAATCGCCTCCAGCTAGTCCATTGGTGCCTGGGAATCTGTCTCGCCTCGTAACCTCAGAGGCCTATGCTGCTGGAACTCGTGCAACACGCTCTGTCAGTGTGCACCATCCACTAGTACAGCTAGTGGGATTTGCTTCCCAACAGGTGGTGGTGGTGCTGGTACTCCATCAGAATGTGCCATCACAGAAAGAGGGTCCTGCAGCGGAGCCTCATTGCTCGGTGGAACATCATCGAGTACTCTCTCGGAACTCTAGCAGGCTGCCTATGTGGGGCCATCCTCGAAAAGAAACAGGTGTGCCACAGTTAATACAGTATACCTGGTGAGCTGACAAAAAGTAATCACAAAGAAAACTCTTGAAACACACATGCAATCAATGTTTTTGTGTACTGAGTAGGAAATCAGAAGTCAGGGTCTTGGTATATGGATACGTCGGTCGCCACACAAACATTGGACTCCCTGGACTGATAACCACACTCAATACTCTAAACATTATTTCTTCACATAGAAGAAATTATCAGAGTTCTGAGTTTTGTGGTAGAACCAACTCCTCTAATACCAATTTTTCACAACCCGTCCTCGCTGTCCGTGTCGTGACTACCCCAAGCCCGCCTTCCATAGGCCAGGGGCTGGCGACTAGAACCAAAGGCGTAAATCCCGATAACTGGGAAGACATTGCCTTTGTAAAATACAAATGCATCCAACCAGGGTACAAGTGGAAGAAATACACTAAGTACAAAAGAAAGTGCAGAAAGGTAGATGGGCCAGAATACAAACCCAACTAAAAAGTACAGCTACAACTGAACGAAAGTAAAATAGAAAAGAAAAACAGTTGGAAGATAGAAGCAGCTCTTGGGTCGTCCACCTCAGTCCTACCTGAAGGGTAGGTACAGATAGACTCCTCAATGCTCTCGCCCGCCAACCTCCTCTGAGTACCGTCTCTTCATGAAGTCCACCTTTGGGTACTGACTGGTCGTGAGGTCCACCTCCAGGTACCGTCCAGTCCTCGTACACTCGGTCTCTGTCAGTGCTGTCCATCGTCTGCATCCAACACAACGAGGTGCGGGCATATCCCGTACAAGGGTGAGTATAACGATACTCAGTAGAGACCCCGAGACCCCCAATGTCTCAATAAATCCAAAATGGATAACCAAAAGAAAAGATACAAACATGAATTATCAACCAACTCTACTTAGGTATATTCCCATACATATACCTAAGTCATCAATAACAGTTTGGCTCCAACTCACAAGCCCAAGTAAAAGCCAGTCCACAGAGGAAAACACAACCACATCCACACAGGAAATCACAACCCAGTCTGAACAGGAAATCACAACCCAATACACACAAGAAAATTACAACCCAGTCTACACAGGAAAACACAACCCAGTCCACATAGGAAATCACAACCCAGTCCACACAGGAAAACATAACGCAGTACACACACAAAATCACAACCCAATCCACACAGGAAATCACAACTCAATCCCCAGAAATCACCACCTAGTCCACACAGGAGATCACAACCTTGTCCACACAAGAAATCACAACCCAGTCCACACAGGAAAACACAACCCAGTCCACACTGGAAATCACAACCCAGTCTACATAGGAAATCACAACCCAGTCCACACAGGAAATCACAACCCAGTCCACACAGGAAATCACATTAATGATAATGATTGAAAGTCAAGACTCAGCTCACACAGGTATACTACTCATGAAGAGAGGTGGAGATGATAGATGTATCCTCTGAATCATCTCCTCTGCCAAACCCACGTAGGATCCAAGTACTAAAGTCGTCGCTGCTGAACCAACATAGGATCTAAGTATAGTAACCATCGCTGCCGAACCCACGTAGGATCCAAGTACTGTCGTCATCGCTGCCAAACCCACGGAGGATCCAAGTACAGTCATCATCACTACCGAACCCACAGAGGATCCAAGTACAGTCATCCTGGCTGTCGAACCCACGGCGTATCCAAGTACAGTCATCCTCGCTGCCAAACCCACGTAGGATCCAAGAATAGTCGTCATCGACATCGCAGTCGCAGCCAACTCTAGGGTTCCTGCACACAGCATGCTCGATTCAGGGAGGGTCTGCTCCATGAGCCAAGAGGGCCGATACATAAACTATCAAAAAGTCCAGATTTGATGTATCCCAAAGTTCCGTCCCGTCAAAGGGATCTCGACGCAGCAGACAGCCCGTCAGTCGGATGCCCGGTCTGTGAGTTATTAGCCTTTTAGTCCCGGGGGCCCGATTGGTTTCATGTACGAACCAACCCGACTGTATCTCAACTGTACCCTGAACTCTCACAGGGTATACTCAAAGGAACCATTTCTCAATGTGATTACCAATGCCACTAACGGTTCGTCAAACGGACGTCAGGTATGAGAGTTATTAGTATTTCCGTTCCAGGGGCCCGGTTGGATTTCGAGTACAATCCAACCCGACCATACTCCAACTACGTCCAAACCTGAGGTTAAGTATACCAAAAGAACCGTTTCAAAAAGAGAAATCAAACAAAGTATATGGCTCATCAATAAGACATATGGAGCTCATGTTATAAGCGTTTCCGCTCCGAGGGCCCAGTTGGTTTCGGGTTCGAACCGACCCATCCATACACATAATTCACCAAAAACTTGGGTTTAATATACCTAAACGACCGTATCGATCCAAGGAATCCTACTCAATTGACGGTGCGTCTATCGGAGGCCCGTAGCTCACGATATGGCCGTTTAACTGAAAACGGTCTGAAAATAGGGGTCTGGGCCCGGTCCGACCCAGCCCAACACCCCTAGGTCGGCCCGAACCGGCTCGACCAGACTCGGGTCTGGGTCCTACCCGGTTGGGCACGGCCCGGCCAGGCCGGTGCGGCCTCGCCCAGCAGGCGTGGCCCGGCCCGGCCGGCGCGGCCCGACCTGTGTGGCCCGCCGCGGCTCGACCTGCTTGGCCGCGCGAGATGTGTAGAGCGGGAGGCGTGGACCCCATGCCGTTAATTGATGCTGGCGGCGCCAGCTGTTGCTGCCCTGCCATCCCAGGATTCCGCGCGGCCCCAGGATCCGATGCACCGCCGTCGCGGCTATTTCCGCGGCGGAATTTCTCCGGCTGTGCGCAGGGGCGCCGCCGCCTCCAGGCGGTCGGGCGGCTCCGGTCACTGCCTCCGGTCGCCGACGCTACCATGCCAATGACCCGTGCCGCCATTAACTTCTGCGGGCCACTAGATTTGATCCGGTGGTCATTTTTAGCTTCCGTCTGCGCCGACAGTCTTCTCGGGACCCGAACTTCATTGCGGAGGCTTCAAATCCCCATTGCGGCCCATTTTGTCATCGCCCGTCAATCCGCACACAGAAAAACAATCTACGGAGGTAATTTGGGCTGTGTTTGTTTGGCCCGTGCCCTCCGTGTTAGTCAATAACAGAATGTCAAACAACATTGATGTTCAATGACAGATGAGGCACAATTTTAATCAATTAAAAAAATGAACTTAATTCCCAATAATTCCCTCGTAAATAATTATTCCCAACCCGTAAATAAAAACATTCACGAATCAACTTGATATTGAGTTGATCCACATTATTTTTTTAGAAGGGAACAATCATGGGAATATTAACATTCTCAAATTAAACCCCTACCACGAGAAAGATCTGCGGTAGTCGAGCATCGTGGATGACGATGTCACTTCTGCCATCGTATGAGTGTACCCGAAGAAGAATTGACGTCTCCTATCTTGTCATTATTTTCCAGAGGTTTGGTGTTCTTCAACAAGGAAGGAATACCCCTCTTCCTTCACAATCACTCTCTCAAGATGTTTTTCCCAAACAAAATAAATTCCAAAACTAAATAAAATAAGTCTTCACCTTATTTAAATTAATCTTTTCAAGCCATTCAAAACTTAAAATTCCTACACTTGGATAAATTAATTGAATAGGTTTAATCAATTAATTACGATGTTTTTTGGAAAGATTAATAAGGGAGAGAGAGGAGAGGAAGAGTTACACATTTAAAGGATACAAAATTAATGGGGATTTTCCATGTAATTAACATGGGATTTCAAAGGAGTTAACTTGTTATGGAATGTGAAGGGTTGGGATCATTTAGGCCCCACCTCCCCACATAACCACACATGGGATGTTGGGTGGTTGTGGGACCCAACACCAACTTCCCATGGGAAGGTTTAACTTCCGAGGAAAATAAAATTTGTTTTAATAAATTTATTTAACTTCTTTACTAAACTCCAAATTTTTATCTCACAACCTGCTTTAAATGCGATTGCAGTAAAGGTCCCCTTAAGCAATTATCAGCGTTGTGAGTTCACCGGTGCCCTCAGATTTCAATTCTGAGAACTGGTTCAAAAGATAGAAAAACCCGCTCGTTCGTTCACTGAACACACCTGAGCAAAACTTC
This sequence comes from Viscum album, assembly GCA_963277665.1. Lineage (NCBI taxonomy): Eukaryota > Viridiplantae > Streptophyta > Magnoliopsida > Santalales > Viscaceae > Viscum > Viscum album. The sequence goes on along the minus strand of OY728140.1, from coordinate 1,177,830,354 downwards.
AGAAAATTATTCCGGGCGCACCGGGCCTCGGAATCAGGTGCCGTCAGAAACTGCATACTCATAAAATTCCAAGGTATTAAAGAAAAAAAAATTCCTTTAAATTTACAGGTCTTTACATTTATATACTAAATAAATATGATATATAAATCATTTTTTTAATTCTTTAGGTTATTAAATCATGAACTATGTAGGAGGATCAAGAATAACAGGTCAAAACATGTAAGATGAAAAAACAGTTATTACCCAAAACATTAATTTAACATAGAATTGTTAATAAACATGTAAAATAAAGTCATAATTTAATCATATACGGTATTATATATAATAATATAATTCGTTGGTAGATTTATAATAAACATATATTTATTATACATGAGTTGTTAACATGTACAAATAAAATTAGGACTTAAGGTCCGAGAATTTCATCGCACTTTTTATTTTCATAAGATACGTGCCTTATTCACCACTCATTTATTTTTTGTCATGTGTATACTGAACATGGATGTATTTTATGTTTCTTATACTTAAATTTATGGGTATTTATATATCTATTTTATGATCTTTATTTCAATGGGTTTTTGTACCAAAAGATACCAAATCGCTAAAGTAATTTTGTCTCAATTTTCCTTCCTTGAGACACATGTAATGTTATGCACCTATATTTATCTACGAGAGGTATATATTGAATTTTGAAAATTTATATAATGAATATAATTATTTTAATGATATTATGATCTTTATGTAATATTATTATTTATATTTTATTATTATTTAAAGTTACTAAAGTTGTAAAGGTTTATAGCTTCAATATTAATTTTTATTGATATTAATTTTTATTATTCTTTCCTAGATAAAAAATTATGATACATATCTCAATTAATATAATAGATTTTATTAACTGTTGTATATCTATTTTATATACAATAAATGGTACTATTTTTTTAACTGTTTGATACTTAATATAGTTAAGAAATTTGTTTATGGAAATTTGACTTTAACCACGTATTACCTTTTTAAAAAATACTTTTAAACGGAATATTCTTTTTGTTTTTCAATAAAGGAACTTTTCTGAACTTTTAAGTAATAAAAGGAATGTTAGGTATTTCAGACCTACCCACCATCATGATAATCATTTCTTTAATTATTCCTTTTTATATTTATGATGTTATTTTTTTAAAGAATAACTTTTCCTAATATTCTTGAAATTTTATGATTTTAAAATTGTTTCCAAATAAAAAGAGTTATCAACAATAAATTTTTATTAAAAAATGTTCTAAATTATTTTCAAAGATTATTTTATAAGTTTCCAAAAAGTTTTGTTTAAAATAAATTTTTTTCAGTGATCTGAAATCTCATTTTACATGTTTTCAAATCATTTTTCAAGGAAAATTGTTTTCAAAATGTTTTTAAGATTATTTTATAAGTTTTCAAAGAAAAATGTTTTCAAATTGATTTCATGACTTCATTTTATGTTTTCAAGGTATTTCCAAAGACAATATTTTCAAAAATTTTTTGTTTTAAAAATAATTTTTAAAATTAGAAAGGATATTTTACTCATGAATTTTTTTTAAAATATATATCATAATTATTTTTCATCTAAGACGACAAATTTTAATGTTACTCATTCCTTTTTGGGAAATTATCGAAAGGATACATTCATATTATATCCCTAAATGGTTTATGTTTTGATGGAATGATATTTATGCAAAAATATTTTTCTTTCATGGGAAATATATTTAAGAAACTTGTTCCTATTCTGTGGGTTATAAGCTTATGAAACCTATTTATCTTCAATGAATTATATCATGATAAATACTTATGAAACCCACTTCATTTCATGAATTATTATAAGATCAAATGGTTATGAAACCTATATATTTTCTATAGGTTATGATATGATTAAATGTTTATGATACCCATTTCATTTAATGGGTTGTGATATGATGTTTATGAAACCCATCTCTTTTTATGGGTCATGATATGGTGAAAATTTTATTAACTTATAGAACATGCACATATGATTTTATTATGTGATGGGTGAGACCTATAACTCCCTTAAATGCATTGGGTAATGATAAATAATTTATGCTCTCAAACGGTACACGGTAAGGCATCTAAATCAAGAAACAAGATGGTAAACAAGATGGCATCCCAATCCTGAAACAATTGGGTTCACGGGAGATCATCCCAAGCCCGAATAATAAGCGTACATGGGATTGAATCCCAAGAATGGAATGGGAGGGTACATAGGAGGTAAACCTAAGACCAAACTGGTACATGGGTGATTATCCCATTCTTGAGATGTTACGAAGGTATTGGTGGGAAGCCTTAGAATAGGGTTTTTATATGCTTATGTGTATGCCATAATTCCATGTCTTATTCTTATGTTATGATTTCATGTCTTATTCTCCTAATTTACTTAGTATTAATTTCTAATGAACTTCAAATATTTTTCCTTAATTCATTTTTATGATCTTTGATTTTCATTTCATTATCTTATAATGATCATGAGCACGTTATCATACCCTTATACTCATGATATGCTTTTTCATTTTGTTTATTTACCCTTACTGAGCATTTGAGCTCACCCCATTCTTATGTTTCCCCAAACCATGTAAGGAAGAAAGTTTTTTTAATATTATTACTAAGGAGAAAGATCTTTGTGGGAAACATTGAATATATTTCACTGATATAGAATATTTTTGTTTCATGTTTCCAAAGGCACTAAACTAATACAAACTTTTGGTGTATTTTTGTGAAATGTATTATATATTCTAAAAAAATGATTTAATGTCTATGTACATTAAGAATGGTTTTAAATATATTTGAAATATATTTTGGATTAAATTATTTTTTAATCTAATTTGATTATCTAGGACAATAGTGAAAGTTCCTGGCACATTCATACATAAGGTAAGGGATCTCTTCAAACCTCCATATTTCCTATGGGTTGAATTTTCTCACTCATTACCTCAATTTATCAATCCATTAATCATTTAAAACTATCATATATTCTGTATAAATGTTCAAAACATGTATATATAGATCAATTTATCTTTATTTGATGGTTAAATAAATATTATAATAGGTTCCCTTCTCAATTCCTCTCGATAGAAAACCCAATCAAAAGGAACTTCTTAGTTTCTTATACATTTTCAATTACACCTTACTAAATGTTTTAATCCACTTAAATTTCCTAAAATCACTAATTTATTATTCAAAAACTATTTTACTTCATTTTTTGTTTTATGGAAATAATTATACCCTCATCCTCTTTAAAACTCTTCATTATTTTCCTTAAAACTATGATTAAGTGGAACTTTTCTATAGTTACCTAGACCATATATTAATTGATTTGAATTTATTTGTCCTTAATTATTAATGATAAATTCATAAATTTACTTTTATGAATTTCTAAGAATGATTTAATCCCTCCTTTCATGTAAAACATTATGAGACTCTCTTTGGTAATGCCTTGTGATATGACTACTGAACCAATTTTGTACCATGGGTAACCAATATGTTCTTTCCTTATGTTCGATTTATTTATGTGGAACACATATTCACATATATTATATGATGGGTGCACCTAGATATCACTCCAATATATTGGGTAATGTTTTGTCTCATGGGACATTATGTATGGGATTTGGGAGTAAAAGTAATCTATTTTGGGACTCTATCCACCATTTGATATAGTCTTGGCAGTTAGCCTTGACTCATGTTTTTGTCATTATATATATTGTTTACAAATTCATATATTTCTGTTATAACATAATTCCATGTTCTATATGTTATTCCATTATATGTTTATTCATGAGCCATGACTTTTGTGTTATCATGTTGTGCCTTCTAACTCATGTGATCTGCTTTATTCCCATGATTATTCCCTTACCTGGTTTTTTAGCTTATCCATTTTGTCTATGTATTCCTAAGGTTATCTTACATAGTTGTAGGATCTCAAAGGGAGTTAGGATCTCATTATGAATATTAATAAAAATATGCTTTATTCTAGTTTTATGTTTTCTAATTATATACCTAGTCTTACAAACACAATTGAATTATTGATCGTTGGTTTGTAATTTATGGATTATTATGATTAAAAACATGTAACAATATGTTTAAATGGTTTATATTACTACATTATTGAGGGATATATCATAATATTTCATCATTTTAAGCATAATAAAAAACAATCCCAATACATTTTGAGATTATGACATCAAATCATTACCAATTTTGTAACATTGATTTGTAAGAACCATGAAAGAACGACATTAAATAAAAATAAAAATTCCATTAAAATAAATAAATTTGTGATTTAACATGTAATTTTGGTAGTATATATACCTCTTATAGGAGGATACGTGCATAACATAACTTATTTTACAAAGAAGGAAAATTGAGACATTAATCCCATATGAATTTGTTAACTTTTTAACTAAAAACCCCCTAAAATATAGATCATAAAATGGATATTTAAATCAAAATTATTTTAATTATAATCTTCAAAAGATAAATTCATGGTTATTATATACACCCCAAAAAAGAAACAAGTGGTGAATTGTCAAATTTCTCACAGATATAAAAGAAAGACTAAAAATCCATTATCACAAGTCTTGAATTCCATTATAAAAATTCAAAACTGAAGAATAATAAATATAAGTTTTTTATATAGCTATTACAAAACAATATTCATATATATCATACCATATATGGTTTTCTTATGACCTTTTTTCCTTTTTATTAACAATTCTATGTTAAAGTCATGTTTCAACCAACAACAACTTTATTTTTTTGTCTATGTTTTAACTTGTTATTTATTGTATTTTTATATAAATAATGGTTTCATAATATCCATAACATTAACCATGATAAAAATATCATATATATTCATTATATATGTTTTTAGAGTAGTCCATGATATATAGAGATAAAAAATGAAATGCACCATTCTTGGAGACGGTAGGTCCACATGTAGATTATTTCCATTTTATTTTATAATTGAAATAAATTAATATAAATCCTATATTATCATTATATAATCATTTTTATGTCATATATATCACATATTTGTATTCATAATATCCTTATTACCATCAATGTAAAGCATGAACGAATCACATCCCTTCGTTAGGCAGTAATATGTTGTATACAAGAGCAATGATAGCGTATTCCAAAAAAATGAAGATCATGAATTTATGTGTTCTATAATAAATAAATAATAATAATAATATCATAAATATAACATAAAAAAAATAAATCCATAATTATAACCAGTGTTGACAGGTGGTAATGGAAAAACCAGTAGCATCAGTTCATGAAGTAGTAGTCCTCTATACAAAAAAACAGTGATTTCATAACCCATTTGATGAAATTGAAGGTAGTTGTAGGTCATTAGCTTAAAATAAAAATATATTAGTATATTTAATATAATTAGGTTATTATATCTCCGTTTTATAATAAGAATTTGAGGGGATATAGGAATAAATAAAACAAAAATGCTCATTCAATAATGTTACATCCTCTTTGGTTTTCCTCCTTATATTTTCACCAAAATTCTTCCTAGGATGAATTTTTGGCCAAAATAAATCTTATAAGATGTGATAATGTAAGTTGGTTACTGATTTGGTTAGGTATTAGGTGATCCAGATATCTTGAGAGGTGTGAATAAGTGAGGGGAGTGAGTTCAATTTTACAATTGAGGAGTGGTGGAATTTTTGTAAATGCCCAAAATTATTCACTATTGGGAGGTCACTTTCACCTCATGTGCCACAAAAAATATATCAATAATTAAGTTAAATGATGATTAGTTCGACACAAAACTCCAAAATAAAAAAATAATAATGTTATTATTTAGTCTTTATATTTACTAAATTTTTCCATTTTCATTCTTAACACGACAACTTGTATCCTTTTATTTATCTTGGTAATTTATCTTTTAAGAGTAAAATTAAAATAATATTTATTATATAATTTTGTCCATATGATTATAAATATGAAATAAAATTTATTAAATTAAAATCATAGGTGTGTTGAAGATTAATCTTAACATAAGAACATGAAACCTAACAAAACATCATTTTAACCTTAACAATTATAACCGAGTTTATACTATTTAGGGTTCAAAATTTTCACTAAAAAGGGAAAATTGGTCTATCAATAGACCATATTTTATATTTTTAAACATGTAAAAATCACTTGGAGGAATATATAATTTTTAGTAATTTTAAATCATTTAATAAAAGATCATTTTTTATAAAAATAACTTTAATGTCAATTTTGATATTATTAATTTAATTTGAATTTTAAAAAAACACTAAGACAATAATGGAATTATAATATATTATGTTAAAACCTATAAAAAATTATATATTTATCTAAAAATTTAATGTAACATAAAAATTAATTCAATTTACATTACTTTTTATATCGTTAGTATCATTTATTTTATTTTTCTATTAACAAAATAATTACTAAGTTGGTGTTTCTCAGAAATTTAATGTAATTATGTAATACCTAAAAATTAAAAATAAATTATCATGATAGAAAAACGTATATTTAAAAATAGTATTTATAATCAAACATATGTTTTTTTGTCTCTATCATAAATATTTATTCATATTAAAAGCAAGGAAGGTTTCTTTTCTTTTTGTTTCTTTACTTAACTTACTATAAATGTCAATTTCATGAAAATATGTCCCAAAAACCCATAAAAATAAATAATTAGGTGATAAGTGTTGAGATAATTCTAGCCAATGGGTGTTGGACAAATTGTTAGGTCATTTAAACCATTATCTTCTTTGTTTAACCATGGGAAAACCATTTTTACCTTAACCACAGTAAATAATTTAGCTTTTTCACTATTTTTTTGTAACAATTTAAGTTTATAAAATTAGATAAAATAAATAAATTTGAGTACAAATATTGATTTTTTTTTTCAATTTTCATTCATATATGTGGTAAAATTTAATTTTAATACGAACCCCATAGATACGGTGAGGAAGAATGTTTTAAAGCGACAATTTCTAAATGTTTACAATGTTTTTATATCAAAATTAAATATGAAAATTATTAAAATTGACAAAATATTATTAATTTATATAAAATTGAACGATTTTTTTCTTTAAAACCAACTCAAAATATAATTTTACATTAAATGTATTAAAAGGAAAAGGCAGTTTTTAATTAAAATTTCGTATTTTCACTATTCATCGAAAAAATGATACTTTTTAACAATATCCAAAAAATTCACCCTTTGATAATTTTTGTTTTTCAATTTCAAAATGTTTTTTTTGAAAAATAATTTTTCAATGAGTCATAATATTAAATTTATTTATTATGATTCATAACCTCCATTCTAATGGCTATGATATTACTATTATATTAAATAATAATATTTTACATTTCATTTATCCTCAGTGTTGCATGTACTACAGGCTAAACTCAATGTTGCGTATAAGGTAAGATTAAATCAGTGTTATGTGTAACAAAAATTTTTAAAATATAAAACTAATTTAAATAAATTACAAACACTCAAGGTATTACATTCAACCCCTTTAAAATTGATTTCTCCCCAGAAATTCATCTCAGTCATCAATGTTTTTTCATATGAAAATTCCTTCATAGATTCCCACATCATTTAAAGGGTTAATAAAATGTCCTCTTGAAAATAAAAAGGGATCTGTGAATTTCCTTTTTAATAAAACATACTAGGTTTCCAACTAGGATAATTTAGGTGGTAAATGAAAACATAGACATAGTAGAGAACACTAACAACCAAATACTAATAGATAGTGACATAGAACGTGGTGAGGAGAAAGGTAATGTTCACATATCCATAAACCTAGAGATGTAAAAAAGGTTATTTATCATAAAAATGATTCTAATAAGACAAAATTTTATTTCAAGATCCTTTTTATAATGTTTGGGAATTCTATTTTCCTTATAGGCTGAGAATATATAAAAAATATACTTACTTGATATCCTTTTATTTCATAGGCATAATTTTAACCTTTGGTTGTTCATTGATCAACTTTGAATTCATCTATTACTCCTAGAAATGAAGGTAAGTGTTTTATGCATGATGTAATAATGGTTTATAATATCTATGAAGATAATGATAAGTCATTATTACTATCATAACTATCATCACATAAAAATATTTAGTACAATTTATGCATTAATATTCATATGGTGAAGTAATACATTAATATCTAAAAGCTCATATGAAGTTAAAATTAAACCATTTCATAAATGGATAAACTTATAAACCTAAAAAAATTAAAAATATATTAATAAGTTCCCTAAATTTCTCAAAATATAAATAACATTAATCCTAAAAATATCATTTAGAATTTCTTAATGGTCATATGCCAAATATATGAATACCTTTGTCATATATTTCCCTGAATCTTAGTAATAACCATAATTACCATAAAACCTCAACAAAAATCATGAATGATTCCTTATTACTTTAATAAAATATTATATTATTGATAATGTTACATAGATCCATTAATGTTGAAAACTCCATAAATTATAACATAAACCTCTTTACTTACAAATCATTTAATAGTTCTGAGGTCATCAATACAATCCAATTTACTTTATCCATATCAATCACCTCTTTATCCAAACTAAACACCATTTTCTCAACGTCGATAACATATTAATGGTTATCTTCCTTTCATCATTTGTTTTGAATTAAAATATTATCTTATCATTGGATAACTTTTCTATATCATTAGAATTATTCAACATATTCTTTCATATCCATAATGAATAAATTATAATGAAAAATCCTCATATGTTTCATGATTCATATCACATAATCCATTAATTCCATAACATTAATACTTAAATCATTCTAACTCATCCTTATTCCATTAACTAGACTTCATCATATTATTATTTAATACCTCATTCCTTTCACATGACATCTATAATCTCTTCATCATTAGCAATATAATAATTAATCAAACCACCTTGCTGGTTCTCTTCATTAGCTCTCCCACAAGGACACCGATTTTCATAAATCTCGTACATTCCTCATTTAAATAATTCATCCCATGATAATACCTTATGAATTCCATTATTCATATACATTGTGTTAGCTTAAATTTCATTTTTCCTTGGAAATTAATTATTTTGTGTCCTTCTCCACACAAAAAAACATTTTCACATCCTTTTTAGACAAAACCTTGAGTTATTATTCCTACATTCTCGACATATATGAAACTAAATCTATTTCATCCATGATATCCATTACCTAACATCTCATTGAACTTAATACTTCCCTAATTTGGTGAGTTCGAGAGTTGTTTAAGGTGAACACTATTAATAATCTTCTATGATAATTAATTATGAATAATCCTAACATTATTCACTCCAATCATCATCCCATTTATCTTCTCATCATAAAATTGTCCATCATATTAAATTTTAACACAATTAAATATAGTTCCCACCATTTAATAAAACAAAAAAATCATAGTTTGGGAAACACTGATCATATTGGAAAACCACATAATCATGAAAAGTCTCATAAAGTATGTCTAACTTATGAAACCTTTATTTAATATATGACACATTAGGATTAAACCAACTCATCTATGTTCATAATATATTTAAATAATTTATGATGGTTCATGAAGAGTTAGCAAATTTCCAAACCATATCCCCTAAGAGTGTCAAACCATGTGTGCATCAGGTCCCATTTTCCTAAACAAGGTGACTATATAGTCTAGATCAATGTTCCCTTTTTGGAGTTATTACCACTAGGTACCTTAGTGCTAGATGAAAATCCGCTTATAGTATCCAAACAAGGATGTAATTTCTTATCATTCACTTCGTCTATCCTTTATAAAAAAATTCTATAAATTTTCCTTTAATTTTATTCTTCTTTAGACTTATCCTTATAGACATTGTTAAACACATACTTAGAAATAACCCTATATACTTCAATAATTTTTCTTATCCTTACTTCTAAAGGTTAAATAAAACTTTTCTCTAATACCAACTATAGATACCAAAGCTTATAATACATAGATATAACTTCATTTTAGATGAATATTAAATACATTACATAAACACCCTCTTGAGGACCATAATAGTTTAGTGCCTTTGGATACTAGGTACACAGTCTTCTAGTTGTTGATATATCTTCAATATCTCCAAAAAAGATCATCCCATTTAATACCCATTATATACATAGCCTATATAAAACATTTATTCATAACTTGGGAAGAGGAAACATAATAAAGGGTGAGATCAGATTCCAGGTAAGGTTAAATAAGGGATATATCTATATAACATGAGAAAATTAGTATGAGAACATGGGAATAAAATTTGGAAACCATACCCTCTATATCATAGATCATAAACATGAGTCATGAAATAAATCATGGAAGTTTATATGACATGAATCATATTATAATAAAAAAGAATGTTCCATGATAACATAGAATTGGAATAAGACATAGATAGGTGGCATCCACATCATTATATAACATTGTGAACATGTATAAATAACGACATGTTCACTCATTATGTTTATGACATGAAATCGGTCCCCGAATTAAACATATGGACTTGTAACCTGGTCTACACATAACATTATGGATATAAAAGGCAGGTCTATGCATAATAATATAAACATGTAATCATGTTCACACAAAACATTGTGAACATGTAACAATGTTCACACATAACATTATGAAAATTTAATCAGGTTCAGGAATAAAATCATGAACATGTAATCAGGTTTATGCCTAACATTTTCAATATGTAATCAGGGTCATGTAGAATATTGTGAACACATAACTAGCTTCGCACATAAAATTTTTAACATGTAATTAGGTTTACACAAAAAATTGTGAACATGTAGTTAAGTTCATGCAAAAAATTTGTAGCATGTAGTCAGGTTCATGTACAATATTGTGAACATGTAATCAAGTTCAAACATAACATTTTTAACTTGAAATAATTCTTACACATAATATCTTGAATAGGTAATCAGATTGACAAAAAACATTTTTATTCACGAGTTATCTGTATTTACCCAATAAATTGGTGGAAGATATAGGTCCCGACCTTCTCATTATGAAAAACTTACATATGTGTGGAATAATATCATAAATCATTCCTCATATCATAACCCATGAAATTAAATGGGTTTATTAAAAATTTAATCATATTATAACCTATCAAAAAATGGACAATTTCATAATCATTTATTAATTTCATCATTGCATAACCTGTGGAAAAATAAGTGGGTTTCATAAAATTTTTATCATAGTATAACCTGTGGAAGAGAAACAGGTTTCATAAATATTTTGTCAGGTTAAACAATTTATAGAAAGAATAAGAATGATATCCTTGGTTCATATCCCCTGAAAATCATAAGTTAGATCTAATAATTTAATCTTAGGTGGATAATGTTTTTCAAATATAACTTATAATATTTCTTGAGGAAAATTACTTTTCTTTGAAAATACCTTTCAAAAAATCTTAAAACAATTTTGAAATCCTTTTTTGTGAAGATCTCCTTGAAAATCATACAAGAATATTTGAAAAATAATTTATAATAATATTGAGGAATGTATCATTTCATATTTGAAGAAAAAAATTAAAATATAATATCAAAACATTTTAAAAAAATATGGTTTTGGAAGAAAAATAGTTTTTGATAGAAAAGATTATTTTTCGTAAAAAACATATTTTGAACACGTGAGTACATAAAGAGAGGAAAATTAATGAAAAAAATGTATTCTAATTAAATAAATATAGTAAAATAAAATTAATGACTTTCTTTATGGATATATAATAATATTTCATCATTGTAATCATAATCATAAATAATCTTTATAAATGATGATATTATAACATAAAATAATTACCACTTTGGTAACTTTGAATCGTATGACCCATAAAATAATTAAATTAAATGAACCATAAAATATCATTAATATAATAATATTAATGATTTTATGTGTCATAATTTCATTAAATACACTGCATAGATGAATATAGGTGAATAACAAAACTTATGTCCGAAAGAAGGAAAATTGAGACAAAAATATTTTTTTATTTGTTTACTTTTGAACATTAGACCCCATGAAATAGATATTATCAAATGTGTATTTAAATTACCATAATTTTCTGGGTAATAATAATAAAATACATTCATGGTAAGTATATATACTTCACAAAATAAACAAGTGGTGAATTTGCATATGTCTCCCAAAAATAAAAGAGAGACTAGAAATCCCTTACCTTAAGTCTTGAATTCCTTCATACACATTAAATCCACATGTATAATAAAAATAATTTTATTATAAATATATTAAATAAAAATATTCATATTTATCATACCATATATATTTTTTTATGACCTTTAATTTTCCATTTATTAAAAATTTCATGTTAATGTCACATTTCAGGCAATATATCCGTTTTTGTGTAAGTTTTCACTTGTTATTTATGGTAATATTAATTAAATCATGGTTTAATCATCTCTGTAATGTTAAAAATTATATAAATATCTTATATATTCATTATATACCTTTTTATTGTAATCCATAATATTTGTAGATAAAAAAAATAAAATGCACCATTCATGGATATGGTTGGTCGTACATACATATGAATATTGTTTCTATCTTCTTATTGTATTGAATTAAACAAAGGAAAATGATATATTATAATTATATAATAATTTTTTATAATATATATCATATATTTTCCTTAAAACCATCCTTATTACCTTCAATATAAATCATGAATGAATCACATCGCATCGTGAGGTGGTAGTCCACCATACACATTAGCGACGTTATCGTATTCCCACAAAATAGAAAGCATGAAGGTATGTGTGATATAATAATTATAGAATTATAATAATATAATAAACATAATACATAAAAAATAAATATATCATTATAACTATTCTATAGAGGTGTTAATATAAAAACAAATAACATCAGTTCGTGAGGTGGTAGTCCTCCGTACACACAAACTCTAATTTCATAACCCATTTGATAGAAGTGGAGACTGTTCTAGGTCATTTCATTAACATAAAAAATCTCAGTATATGTAACATAATTATGTTATCATATTACCATGGTGTAATTATAATTGTAGTAGGTGGAGGATGAAATAAAACAAAAATGATCATTGATGAACATCACCTCCTCTTCAGGTATCCTCTGTTTTTCACAAAACTCCTTTCGATGTTTACTTTATGTCCATAATAATTCTCCTAGGATAATATTATAGAATTTTTTACATGATTTTATTAGTTATTGGTCGATTCAAATGGATTGATATGCGTGATGAAGTGAGGGGAGTGAGTTAACTTTTACAATTGAAGAGGGGTGACATTTTTGTAAATACCCTAAAGTATTCGCTATTGGGAAGTCAATATTACCTCATCTTCCTTAAAAATATATCAATAATGTATTGGTGGGATTATTTAGTTAATAAATATATCCACCATAAGAACTCAATATTTTCTTTTTATTTAGTAGTCTTTAACTTTACTTAATTTTTCCCTTCAAGTTTTAACCATGGTAACTTGTATCGTTTTATTTAACTAGGTAAATTATCCATTAAGTCTAAAAATAAAATGAGTTTTATTATATAATTTATAACTACTAATTATAAATATGAAATCAAATATATCATATTAAAATCCGATGTGTGGTGAAAATTAATTTTAACAAAAGCACATGCAATATGAAAAAACGTCGTTTTAACCTTAACAACGCGAACAACATTTTTACTATTTAGGGGCAAAAATAATAACTATAAAACAAAAAATTTTCCATTAATAAAACATAGTTTATATTTTTAAACATTTAAAAATCTATTTAAAAAAAATAATATTTTTAGTAATTTTAAATCATATAATAAAATATCATCTTTTATAAAATAACAGTAGAGAAAATTTTGACATTATTCATTTTATTTGAATTTTTAAAAAATATAATGTAAAAAATGGAATTAGAATACATTATGTTAAAACCAGTAACAAATGTATATTTATCTAAAAAATTAATGTAAAAAAATAATTAATTTAATTTACTTTACTTTTAATATTTTTTGTATTAATTAATTTATTTTTCTATTAACTAAATAATTACTAAGTTGGTATTTTTTAAGCATTAAAAGTAATTATCTCATCCTAAAAATTTTAAAATAAATTATCATGGAAAAAATCATTTATATTTTAGAATATTATTTATAAATGAAAATATGTAGTTTTTTCTTTATTTAAAAGCTTTATAGACATCAAAACAAAGGAACGTTCCATTTTTTTCTTTTTCTTTACTTAACTTATTATATAGGTCACTTTAATTGAAAAGTTTTAGAAAAACTCATAAAAATATATACTATTGTGATAAAGTTATAAATATTTCCTTAAATTGTGTTTTTCAACAATTGGTAGGTCAATTTAACCATTATCTTTTTAGTTTAACCCCCAGAAAAACCATTTTTACTTTAACCATGGTAAATAAATTTACTATTTTCACTATTCATTGTTGTAAAAAATTATGTTGAATTTATTAGAAAATATTTATTATTTTGACTACAAATATGAAATCTATTTTTAAAATTCCATTCACTAAATAATCAAAAGTTTATTTAAAAATTACTCACGTAGATTATAAAAAATGTATTTTAAAGAGAAATTTTCAAAAATATTACAAAGTTTTTGTATCAATGCTCAATATGAAAATTATTCCAATGATATTAATTTTATTAATTGATATAAAATAAAACAAATTTTCCTTTAAACCAATTCAAAATATAATTTTACATTATAAATTATATAAACAAAAAGGCAATTTTCAAATAAAATTCATCATTTTTCACTATTCATCAAAAATGAAACTTTTCAAAAAAAATCAAGAACATTCACCATAAATATAATTTTGGAATTAAAATTTCAAAAAATTATATTAATTTTATAAATAAATTTTCTATGAGTGTTAAAATTTTATTATAATATTTTTGCACATAATTCATCTAATCCTCCTTCTAGAAAAAAATACTATTTTTAAGAAAACATTTATTTGTATTTTAAACGGTTATTTTTTTTATTTATAATCAATATATAACCATAATTTTCACAATTAATTCATTACTATTCATACATTCCATTCCAATGTGTAGGTGATAACTATTATTTTAATTAATAATATTTTAAGAAAATTTCACACTTTGTTTAAACTCGGTGCTATGTAAAATGCATGCTAAACTCAGTGTTTCATGTAATGAATGCTTAACACAGTGTTACATGTAAATATACATATAAAATATTAAATTAATTTGAAAAAAAATCACAAAATATCATGGTGTTATAGTGCATGTTCCATCACCATACCAAGGTCGGTCTCTTTGTATTATATGTGCTCGTTTCTAATAGCCATGGGAGATGTGCTCAATTCCAATAGGTATCAAATATATGTGGTCATTGAAATACTCAAGGTAAAAAGTATGTAATTTAGAAAAATAATTTTCAAGTGTGGTTGAAATACTATGATCCAATCCTAACAAAATTTTATTTTTACAAAATGATTGAAAGGGATGGATGTGGGTGAAGATATAAAGATTTGACTGAGATAGGAGGCCTAGAAATTTCCATGTATCCTATAATAAAAATGATGAATCCATACATAGTTATTAAAATGAATGGATTTAATTATAATATATACTTAATGTAAGAAAAAATAATGTAAATTGGAAACCTTGTATACTAGAATAGATAGAAGAATGAAAATGGAATTAATAGCTCATTCTATGATGGGAGATCCAAATATCTCTACATATCCTATAAAATAGGAATTTATATACACATAGTTATTGAAAGAGTGTATCTATAAAAATATAACTCATGTATGCGATTAAAATGTGTATCCTATTACAGGGTTATGGGAGAAAAACATGATGTCAATTTATAATGACTCAAATACTACAATGAAATGTATGGTTTCACCCAGAATGAAATGTGAGGAAATATAGGGCTAGGTATAGGATTGGAGTTATAGGTTTCATTGTGTATCCTTTGAAACATGAATAAATCTATATATATTTCTTATTAAATGGGGGTATTTTGATCCTAGTGTAAGTTTGTTGAAAGACACATGACACAGATGGAAAGACCATGGACTATAAACTCTTACTCATATTCGGCACTTGGAAAAGGATATTAGGGCATAAATAATATACCACTCCATGAAGTTTAATGGTAGTGTAAGCTAAACCATATACCTTACAATTTTTAGGCTATGAAGAAAATACATTATATCATGTAGTATAACATCTAACAATAATGACCATGTGTCAATCAATTTATGTTCATACAAAATGGAACTAGATTCCATAAATTTTATGTTAATATAAAGAGGACATTATATCATTTAGTTTAACATGCTGTGATAAGGACTATGTGTTATACAATAAAATGTAAAATAACAAGGACTTAAATACCATAAAATTTATGGACATATGGTGTGGAACTTATGTGGTTTAGTTTAATATCTTATAATAAGGACTACATAGAATGTAGTTTAAGGTTATATGATGAGCACCAGGATACTGTATAATTTAACTTCATGTGGTGAGGACCTTATACTTTGTATTTTAATGTCCCGTGACAAGGACTATGTGTTATGAAACTAAAGGTCCAATTACAAGGACCTTTGAATCCGATGTTTATTTATGCATCATATTTCTCGATAAATATCACATTGAAGAGTGGTGTTATCTATATTATATCCATTATGATTAGGTAATATGGTCTTTTTTGGGTAGAAATTGTGTATGGTGTAAGGTTATACCCATTTCTATTCTATATATAGGATAATTTTCCTGGGTATATTTGATTTTCTCAAGTACAATTCCAATCCTCCTTGGATAAATAATAATAGGTGAACCTTTTTTTTGAATACCCATTATACATGGTTCAAATGGAATTCAAGTTTATGTAATTCTTATAACCCTGTCTCATCATGAAATTATAATTCATCAAGCTAGATTTATGATCATTAATTTTCAATCAATTGGTCACTAATGGTTATTTTAAGTAAAGGAAAATATATTTCAATGGAAAAAACTACCTTTATCACACACAATAGTGAATATGGGGTCATTTTTATAGAGTCATGGGTAGAAGAATGACAAAATCAAAAAGCGGGATAGAATTTATCATGCCAAAAAAATTATCCTTGATAACCTTTTCTTGAATGATAATTGATAATATCTTGATGAATTCCTCTATCTATCCATTTACTACCAAATTAAAGTAAGATGAATGATTTTACTAGATAGTGTACTCTAAATACATCTAATATAGCTTACACGCATAAATTTTTTATAATAATATTGAAGGATTTTTTTAGGAACTGTAAGTTTTGTGATGAAATACGACTTCACAAAACTAATAACAGCCTTTGTCTAAAATTCCATTAAGGGTGTAACTTTGGACCATTTAGATAAAAGTTAGTAGCAGTAAGGAAAAATTATAACTTCTTAATAGTTATTTCAGGTTATGGACCCATTACATTTATTCTGCAAGTGATGAATGGATAAGAGTATATCATAGTGTAATAAATTCGATGGATAATGAATAAAGTTAACATGTATTTGAAATGTGTGGGAATTACTTTTAATTTCTAGGGAATCATTTTCATGAACCCCCATCCACTGATTCCCCACTATGGCCAATAGTGAAGGGAAGGAGTGAACCCAGAGTCCAACCTCCTATAGGCCATAGGTTGGTAACTAGAACTAAGGGTATCAAACATTCAAATGGGAGGAGTTACCCTTAATATCACTAGATCATAAAACAAAAATACCAACCAATCAACTATACTAAAAAAGAAATACACCAAAATACCATAAAAAATCCCATATACATGAATATTAAATAGATACAATCATATCCCAAGAAAAAACAATCCCAAAATTAAATCTTATGTTAGCAATCTCAACAACCCAAGATCCAAGCTAGTACTAACTATAATGATCACAAATTACTTGTAGTAAACCATAAAGATAGTTTATATATAGGTATGGTGAGGGTAACATGTATAATATTTAGAAACATACACATTTCACCACATGAAAATGTGAAAATATTATACAAATTCCCTAGTGAACAAACAACAGAACAAACCAACACCTACAAAAGCCAACTATTCCCCTAACCTCACCAAGTCTCTCTCACTAAATATCACATCAAAGATTGGTAAAATCATATCATTGGAATGTAGATAAAGGTTCCATAAAACCACTTCCCTACTGATCTTACACTCTTTCCTAATGAGAATAAATCCCTTTCCCTTTTCCCTTTTATATCCAATAATAATTACACTAACCATATATCATGTCTCGCAGTACCAACTACATATCAACCACTTTCCATCCATTTAACACACATGAACCCCACCCTATATATCATCGTCCACAATCTATATCACCAGAATTTGTTTCTATAATATGGGGATATATAGTGGAGGAATTAATCCACATGTATCCTCTCCATTTTGGATGTTATATAAAACACCCCCATGGTCACTTGGTGCCATTCAGGTTACCCAACTTGATTAGGGTGTGTATAAAAGTAATAAAGGAATACATTTATATATTAGTCTCACACAAACCCACACCTATGGGTTTATAAAAACAACACATCCACAACCACCTTCAGTGTACAACTAATATTACACTATCAAGCACTATCTATAATGTGGAGAAAGAACCCAAAAACATCATAGAAAGGTCCATAACCTGAGTTATATTTATAATTATTTAATTTAACAAATCACCCTAGTATTTATTGATTTATTTATTATTTTAAATTCAGATCAATTATATCATTATCCATATCTATATTTATATATTAGAATCATTCCATTACTATTGAACCACTACCAATCAACCACCATGTTAATCCACTACAAACAACCAAGGTCATTAAGCTCCATAAATCAACTCCATAAGAGAACAAGTATATTCAACTTAGTATTTTCATTTACCATATTTTAGTATTAAACCATTATAGGGAATTCTAAATTAAATTGATCATTATAGGGAAAACCTATAATAATATTATAACATGAAACAATATAATTAACATCAAGAAAGTTGGAAATTGCATCTACATCACACAATCCCATTTCAATTTTACCAGTACAATTTATTATCTTTATTATGAAACTTCAAACCACTAACCCAATATAATGAAAAATAACGATAATCCCACAAATTTAATAAAATTGAAAAAATTAAAATCCACTATCTCAAAATAATTATGTTGATTCACTGTGAAAATCCAATATAATAGGGTATGAACTATACTGGCATAACCACACAAGAAACGTTCAAATAAATATAAAATGTGGCAACTGTCAGAAAAATCATAGCCTAATAAACCCAAACTCTAAAAAATATAGCTGCAATAATATTTCCAAAGAAACACGGAATAAAATAAAGATAAATGGAAGAATAACTCAATTTTAATCATAGATATCAAGTCTATGGAAGCCATGGTTAAATTCCAATGATCAAAGGATATTAGGGATCCCAAAATTTCCATGGAATTACATGAATTTTGGGATGAGTAATTGGAGAATGATAGAAATAAGAGGTATCTTGGAACTTATAGACAACCCTTAAATCACCCTATTCATTGAATGAATTACTAATTCATGTTGTGAACCTAACAATATTCACATCCACCAAAAAACAAGGCTCTTGATCTAAAAAACTATGTGGGATTTCTTACCATGATTAAAAATTTCATGTCGGGAATTATTTGAAGCCTAAAAATCCAAAATAATCCTTATTAACATTCATCAAATGAACAATAATTCATTTTTTGAACTAAACTTGGATAGAAATTACAGAACCTAGATTCCCCATGTCATGACACCACCTTAAGAAACATGATTCACTCCATGAACTAGTGATTCAGAGCCTGAATCGATATTTTGTGGTGTGAATCACCACCTTTAATTAGAAATTTTACTCCAACTAATATTCACCCTTACTTAACCACATATTAAGGCTCCCAATACCCAAAACTCTCAATATAATGGGTTGTTAGGGTCTAGTCCATTATATTAGATATCACTCAAATGATTTTCACCCTTGAGAGTCAAAACCAACCAAAAAAGGAATGGCAGCATCAACCACTGAGAACTACCAAACACTTATCTATGTGATACCAGTCAAATAAGAATGAAACCATATATCAAAACAATAAATGATTTAAAAAATAGTAGAATTATTTTAAACTAAAATTAAAAAATTATAAAATCAAAATAACTAAAACATTATGGAACAAAAAATTATAGGAACTAGGTGCGCACCTATGACCCATGCTCCCATTTACTCTCCTCCAGTACACACCACCTCAATATTACTTAGACCAAGGGGATAACCCAGACTTATAATAACTTACCATGATGTTCCTAAATTTCAATTGTTTATTCCTCAAATTTCAGGTTTTCATTAACATACCCCCCCAATAAATTATTTGGGAATCGTCACATTGATACTGATGGATCTATGACATGTGGAAAATGCCATGAATTCT
Organism: Viscum album; assembly: GCA_963277665.1. Taxonomy (NCBI): domain Eukaryota; kingdom Viridiplantae; phylum Streptophyta; class Magnoliopsida; order Santalales; family Viscaceae; genus Viscum; species Viscum album. The sequence goes on along the minus strand of OY728140.1, from coordinate 1,177,809,749 downwards.
GTACAACTATAGAGGTAGAACCAACTGATAAACCACCACATCCACACGCTCTAAAACCATTAAGTGTATAACAAATCAAGGAGATTGATTTCTTTCCTAAACTAATATCTATTATTTATATCAAGGGAAAAACTTCAAGAAAAAATATCCTTCATCCTCAAACTCCAATGGAATCCTTTACTAATCCAAATAAGCCTTCCAGTGGGTTTTCACCTCCTTCACCCTCTCAAAAACCACTAAATATTTTCCATCATGATCTATACCATGTTAGGAATAATAATATTTTTCTATCCAATATTAGTCTAAATCAAAAGGAATCAACATAACCTCCCATAAAATTCCTCAGTAGGGTTTATACTAATGGAGGAATGGTAGCTATTATTGTAAGAACACTCATCCAAATGTAGGTGTTTCACCCATGGTCCCCAAAAAGATCCAAGAATCATTACTAAAATAAATCCTCTAGTATCTAGATGGTCCAATCAATTTTTTCAACTATCTATGGGTGGAAAATAGTTCTAAGGAACAACTGATAACTAAAGGTGTGTTGAAATACCCTAGATACTTAAAAAGTAAACTGAGGGTATTGCTAAAGAATAATGGTCTCAGATGATTAATAGATACTCACTATATTTTCCATGTATCATATATCTATTAAATCTATCGTTCGTAACACCCAAATAACCAAACAGTGACATTACTTCATCAGTTGATCTACAATCACCCAGATAGAATCAAATATACACTGTGCCTAGGGTAGTCTGGTAAATAAATCTACTAAAATTTCCTAAAAAATAAACTTGGTGACATATTAATTATACAAAAAACTACCGATAACATGATGTTCATCCTTCAACTATAGTTATAATTGATATCATTTCATGAACTCCCCCACTGACAACTTTATCATTATCCACAAAAAATTCCTCCTAAAGCCACTATACAACTTATCTATGTTATGGTGTATAACTAGGGGTGTGCTATGAAACACATAGTAGAATATCTATCATATATTCAATGTGATAAAATTCCTTACCTAAAATGTAAACAAATGTTTTCCATCCTCTAACCATGCCATAGGTTCATCACCATGAATGTTCTGATTGCACATCATCTCTACCTCTAATTATCCTTAAAAATAATCATCCACTTATTGTAAAAATCATGTATCTTAAATCATCTAGATCAATTATCATCATCCATATACCTCATATTCTCTAATATTCAAAGCCTTTAACTCCTCCACTACCTTCCACGGATATTTAGATTCTGGAAAAACAATCCTCACAACTTTCTTCTTGGTGTGTCTCCCATAATGTTTCTCTTTCCCAGTGTATAAGAGATCTCAGAGTTTTCATCCTTGAAAAAATCCATCCTCTTATGATATCATATATAGAGGTCATTCTAGGAGAAAACATACCTTGGGATTTTGTGATTAGGGAAGACCAAAATCCATTCCTTGATGAGGTAATATCATCAAAGCTTTAGGTAAAACACCACTACTTTTATATCTACATCATTGGTGGTGTAGTTACACTCATGGAGTAACAAATTTCTAGACCCTTATCAGTTTATTTATCACTAATTCACCAAAACACACCCCAAATACATCATTGAAGTGTCATAGAACACCTTAAACGTCACACCCTCCTCAAGAAACTGAAGAACTGGGCCACAAACCAAATACTCCTCCAAGTAGTAGAATGTTTTCCAATACTAAATAGTTCAAATGAGATTTTGGTTCATCTAGGATAGAGATATTAATGGGGATAAAATCCAAGATAAATCATACAAAAACTTTTGATAATAAACCATGAGACCAATAATGATATAGACCTACACCGTGTTCTTGAGTGTTTCTAAAGAACCAACAACCTCAACCTTTAATGAAACCATCGCAACCCCTTAATGAGACACCACATGTTCAAGTGTATAAATATATCACCAATAGAACTTAAAATTAGAAAATATTCAATATAACTATTCATGTTGAAGAGTTTTTAAGATTTTCTTGAAGTTCTCAGTATTCTCCTCCTATCATCTCAAGTATATAAGTAATTTCATTGATAAAAAAGGCTACAAATTGATACATGAGCTCATAAACATTGAGTTCATGAGTCCCATGAATATAATTTATGCATTTGTGACATCTCAAAACATTAATATAAAATAAATGTGTCCATACTAGCATCAGAAAGTGGTTTTTGTAATATCTTCCTCTTTCACCCACAGTTGATAATATCCAAACTATAGATAAATGACACACTAGGTCTGATCAAAACATTCTATATTAGATCATAAATTTGGATCATCATCACCTGCAATTCCAAATGTGGCATCCGATAATGAGTTTTCAAAATCTATGTAGTGCCTATATACAACTATATCCAAAACTCAACATCTCGTTTAGGGGGTCTCATCAAAACCTATTTGTGGAAAACATGTAGAATCTATATAATTACTATAGGGGAATACATCAATTGAGATCTCTTGAACTATGATGATATATTATAAATTAAGGAAATATGGGGATCCACACACCTACTACCCATCTGGAAACCTATCTCTCAAGTGAACATTGAATTCCATTCTTTCACATCTAAAAACTCAACTCTCCTTAAAAAATAGTCAAAAATCATGTGAATAGAATATAACCAATCCATAATGAGAATGAAAACTTACTTTGTATCTATAAAATAATGAAATATCTCAATTGATGGTGTTTCCTAATAATCAATATATATTACTGACACACATAAAAAAGATATTCTAGACTCCAAATGTGATGGATAACCCCAGGTTCATGTATATCCTCTCTATGTCTAGTCTCAATGCTTAGAAAAAGGTGGGTGCAATAAATGAGTGTGAAGTTCTAAAATAAAACAATGAAAACCCAAGGTAAATGAGAAAATGATCATATCTTAGATGACCTATCAACCCTATGGAAATTGAACCTCCATCGCATGCATCCAGCCTTTTTATGCTTTTCTGGATCACTGCTGACAACCTCCATGTTTACACTCTAGTCTGGGTCCCTAATTGAGAGAGACATCCTAGGGATTCCCTTTACCAAATCCACCTCCTCCTAGTAGAAAATAATCCTACAAAACACACTACTAAACATAAGCTAGAAGGACCTACAATTTAAAATATATTAGGGGTTAATGATAACTACAGTTGGATGGGGGCATGACCACCCAACCTAAAATGACACTATAGGACTAAAAGATACTACCACTGATAATGAACATGACCTTCATAACCAAAACAAAAAAAATTTAGAGTTACAAGTAGATGAATGGTAGCTTCCATCCCTCTAGAAATGTGATGTTAACTATTTGGATTCTTTCCCTGCCAATCATAACCTCAATGGGATTATCATCATTAACTCTCCATATAATTCCCTGCTCATAAGAGGCCCCTGTTGAATCTTGAAATGGGGTGATCCAGTTCTCTCATACACCCTCTCCATCACCTCTTCCTTCTTCTTTGCCTATAAATATGTAGGTGACATAAATGGTTTGAATTCTAAATAAAGGGTGAGGAATAATGAATCCTCCAAGTTTCATGAATGGGACACCTCATATAGAAGGATGTAACTGAAAAATTACTAAAGATCCTTAAACATAATCCCTACCTATAAAATGGTTAGGCTCCGCTATTAAAGGGATATAATCTCCTACCTCTTAACTACCTTAACCATTGTTGATGAGAACTTATACCTAAGCTATTAGTATAAGTTTACCGAAGATAAATCATTTCCCTCCATATCCATGTGATATAGAATCAACCACTAAACTAATTTTCCCCTCGATTTTCTTACAACTAGGGGAACCCAATACTCAAGTCTATCTCAAATCAAGATAAAAGTGATCTAAAACTCTTCTATGTAGAGTTATGTATCTAGATCAAAGAAAATATCCTCATAGTTTTCTATGGTTTTATACAGAAAGGAATATAATGTATGCTACCACTGATCATCCTCCTAACCAGGACTGACCCTATGATGATCAATAAGGTTGACCTACTGAACCTCTCCAACTTGGACCACATATAGGCACTGACCAACTGAAATATCTATAATTAAAGGAGAAACACCTAATTCTAGAAGTAATGGATTTATCAAGAATCATTTAATTTTTTATTTATTTATTTTTAGAATCACTTGATTCAAAATAGGACTCAAGAAAGTATGATGCATGTATCCCCTAGGCTGCAAGAAGAATCACATTACTTAGTGAATTTAGAGATCTAAAGGTCATTTCATCAAATAAGAGGAGTTTTAAAATACTATTTCCAATCAATTATTCCTTATTATTATCAAATACTAAGTCTAGTTAACACTATCACCTTACCAAACCATAAAATCCACACAAGTGACTATCTGAAAACAACACCCTATTTCTTTACCAACACCATTGATACCACTCCATCATGACCCTCCCACCTTTAATATTACACCTCTTTATATAGAAATAAAGAGAATGAGTGACTCCCAAGTCCCGTATCTTGTAATCCCTATGTTGGTGAATACAACCGAGGGTATAAAACACTCAATTATGAGGCATTACCTTCAATATCCTTGGATCATAAAAGAAAAACACAACCCAATCCACTATATTATTAAATAAATAAACAAAAATCCCAAAAAATAAATATCCGATTTGTAAAAATATAAAATGGATACAATCATCTCCAAATATAAAACAATACCAAAAGTAAATTTGCTATAGTAACCGCTACAAACCAAATTTTAAGCTAATATTGACCAGCTTAATCACCAAAATCCCCCATGTAAAAATAAAAACTAGTTTATATATAAATAGGGTGAGAATAAAATGTATAATTGGTATGATAATACTAAAAGTCTCTCATGAAAAAAATGAAAAGAGCATACCAATGACCTAGTGAACAAACATCAAAACTAACCAGTACCAACATAAGTCAACTAGTTTCTACCCCAATATTACCAAGGCTCTATCTCCAAATAACACATCTAAGAGTAGTAAATTAATATCATAATAATGTATATAATGTCACCCTGAAACCAATTCCCCACTGATTTTCCACTCTCTTAAAATTAGAATACATCAATTACTATCACACTTTCTATATCCTCCAATATCAAAATTGATTGTATATCAAGAATCATAACACATACCACACATCTCATATTACAACACCGACCACATATCACATATCACATAAATATAGTAGTAGGGTATGATGAATATACACGACATCAAACTCTTTCCCTCTACACACCATTCATGACCCCCACCATATATACTATAATACACCACCTGTATCAGTAAAAGCTACTACTAGAGGGATAGTGTGGGAGGGGAGGTAGTCATCCACATGTATCCTCTCCATCTTGGATGTTTTGAAAAAAAAAACATTAGGGTATCTAAGAATCAATAAAATTACCAAAGTTGGTTAATTTTTATAGAAAATTCATTAAATTATACAGTTATAAGATTGTCTCACACAATCACACGCCTATGGGTTCACACATGAAACACCACCAAATAACATATTACTAATACCATGCTACCAATAACTTCCTATAACATGGAACCATTAACTAAAAGATATTAACAAAGGGCTATAAACCAATTTCAATTTCCCATTATTTAATTTTATAAATCATCCATCAAGATTTATCTATTTAGTTATTTGTTTAAATTTACACCAATGATGTTATGAACCATCCCAGGTCAACCCTGAACCGGTCACCCGAGCCTGAATGCAGAATTTCCCAAAGGGCGTTCCCAATCCCCATGGGCTGGAAACTTGTGTTGGTTATCAAAATAAACTGGTTAAGAATAATTTGGCCCACCACAAAGACAAATAAATGATAATAAACTAAACAACATATAAATAAATGAAAATAAAACAAATGAATTGGATGTAGAAAAAAGGAATAAAAGAAGTAATGATACAAACCTCAAGTGACCCCATGTGTCACCACATAACATAAACTAAACTCACTCCAAGAGCGATCCAAAACTAGAGGAAACGGAAACTGAAAAGGTGAAGTAGGTGTGAGCACCGAGATGATAAGTAGGAAACTAAAGGCACAACAATGTCCTATGCCCTTACCTTTAAAAAGAAATCCAAACATGATAATCTAAAACTAAGACATAATAAAGTAATTTTATCTATTCTTTTCAAATTCATGTTACAAAACATTTTAAAGGAAAGAGTTTCTATTCTACTATATTTTCAAATTATATTTCAATCATATATTATCCTTTCAAAATGAAAAGAAAGCAGTTTAGATCGAAATGTGTTTTTTCACAAATGAGACAAAAAGTATGAGACAACTAAAATAAAAACCCAAATCAAAAAACATTTCAAAAATGATCACTATAGGAAATCTTTAAAGGTAACTAGCACAAGTGGGATCCTAGAACCTCACATCTCATTGAAAGGTAACCATAGCAATTATTCGTTCTCAAGAACGATCCACTAGCAGGGAACACACCCATAAACTATTGGCCCCCAACATCATCATAATAGTTTAGTTAGTGTTGTAAGTGTCAAAATTTCTAAGTGAAATTGGGACGATACCACTCCGGATCACTAGCACACTAGTTCTAGTCTGCCCACCTAGATACCCAGGGTAACCAATGTTTTCTATTTCAAATGGTGGTGAGATTTTATCAAAAGAACATAAATGAACATGACACTTTATCCCAAACCTAATCAACCTCTCGTCACTATTCTCTCTCCTTAAGCACATTCCACTTTTTATGTCACACAACATCTTGTAAGCCTCTTCATTATGAACATATCACAAATCACACATTTAACATACACATCATGTTTCTAAAACAATGGTACATGCCTTAAGAGGGGTTTTTAACATTCAAAAATCATGTTCATGGTGCCAAATAGGCCTAATTACTCCAAAAGAAAGAATTTTATTTAGAAAACATATTCACAAAAAAACCCATTTTGGAAATCAATTTGGAACTATCTGGAAGTCAAATAGATCATTACCCTTTTAGAAAAAATCCGCTCAGAGGCCACATGTCATTTCGAATACCCATTTCACATTCAAAAACATCTTGAAAAAAACACTTTATAAGAACCAAAACCATTTATATATACATTTATATATATAACATATTCATTTCATATAAATGAAGGAAACTCACTTTTAAAAGAACACTAAGCAATAATGGAAATTCTAAATAAATATTAGGGCATAGGAAACCTACTTTAAGTAGAACCAAGCCATCCACTATAGCTCTTGGCTATTTCTAACTAAAAGATATTGCTCCCCCAATAAGAATACGTGTCTTCACATACATTCCAGGACACCTATCCCCTATACACACATTTACATGGCCCATGAACATGTGCAAGGGGATCCTTATAGGTATGATTATATGCATATACCAGTCTCCACTCACCTACGTATACATTTCTATATATATAAATAGGAACACCCATGTCACTACCCGTCCTTGGGGCCCATGCCGTGACTACCCCAAGCTCGCCTTCCACAGTCTAGGGGCTGGTGACTAGCACCAAGGAGTAATTCCCGGTAAAAAGGGAAGGCGTTTCCTTTGTAAAGTAAACAAACACCACAGAGCAAGCAAGCAGAAGTAAACACTAAGTAAAAACTGGGTACAATAGTAAGTGTGGAAAAGTAAGTGGGCCAGAATACAAAGCCAAACTGGAAGAAAAGTTCAACTGAAAAAGGGAGTACATCAACTGAAAAGTAAAGCCGCAACGTCGAGCCGTCCACTGGAAGTCCCACCTGAAGGGTGGGTACAGATAGCCTCCACAGCTCCTCGGGTCCAATCGTCTACTCCGAGTACGTCCCGCCCAGTGGTCCACCTTCAGGTACCGACCTACTCCGCAAGCCTCAACCACGATCATCATTGTCCATCGTCTGCAACCAACACAACGTAGTGCAGTCATAGCCCGTGTAGGGGTGAGTATAAGATACTCAGTAGGGACGCTGAGACCCCCGAAGGTCTCCCAGAATCCACAAAGGATAATCCAAAAAGGAAAGATTCAATCATGAAGTAACATCTGATGGCACTTAGGTATATGCCCATACATATACCTAAGTCATCAATTCTAGTTTGGCTCCAACATCCGAGCCCAAGTTCGATCACGTCCACACAGGATAACACAACACAATCCACACAGGAAAGCAAGTCAATCATATCGAAGATAATGATTGAAAGTCAAGATTCATCTCACACAGTTATACTTCTTCGTAAGACGATAAAGATGATCAGATGTAGCCACTGAATAATATAATCCGTCAGACCCACACATGATCGATAGGTACTAACCCCCACAATGACCCATAAAGGATCGATAGGTACTAACCCCCGCAATGACCCACACCGGATCAATAGTTAACTAGCCCCCGCAATATCCCACACAGGATCGATAGGTAACTAACCACCGGTATGACCCACATAGGATCTGACCCACACAGGATCGGTAGGCGCTGGCCCACACAGGACCGCTGAGGGCTGACCCACATAGGATCTGACCCACACAGGATCGGTAGCACTGATCCACGTAGGATCGCTGAGTGTTGTAGTTGTCTTCGTCGAATCCACGGAGGATTTATGTACAGTCGTCATCTTCGTCGCAGTCGCAGCCAGCTCTAGGGTTCTCGCACACAACAAACTCATTCGGGAGGGTCCGCTCCACGACCTGAAGGGCTGATACATCAACTGACACATAGTCCAGATTTGATGTATCCAAAAGTTCTGCATCGTCAACATGAACTCAACGTCATAGACGGCGCGTCAATCGAACGCCCAGTCTGAGAGTTATTGGATTTTTCCTCCCAGGGCCCTGGTTGGTTTTTAAGTCAAAACCAACCCGACTGTACTCCAACTGCATCCAAACCTCGAGCGGAGTATTCCAAAAGGTCTGTCTCACTAAGAGGAATCAATCAAAGTCGAAGGCATGTCAATCGGACGTCCGGATCTCAAGTTATAAGTGTTTCCGCTCTGAGGGTCCGGTTGGTTTCCTAAACGAACCAACCCAGCCAAACCCAAAGTTCTCCGAAACCTTGAGTGTAATACCGAAACAACCACCTCGATCCAAGGATCGCATCGCAGCTGAGGTTGCATCTATTGGAGGTCTGCAACCCAAGTTATGGGCAAAAGACAGAAAGAGGTCCGGTATTAGGGGGTTCGGGCCCAGTCCGGGTCCAGCCCGCTTGGGCGCGGCTCGGCCCGGCTGGAGCGGCTTGGCCCAGCTGGCGTGGCCCGGCCTGGCCTAGGCGCGGCCCGGCCTGGCGGCTCGGCCTGGCCAGGGTGTCTAGGCGGCCAGGTGGCTCGGTCGTAACAGTCGAGCGTAGGGGGTACGGGGGGGGGGGGGGGGGCACTGCCCCCCGCCAGTTCAAAATCGCGGCCCCCATGAGGGGGGCCGCTCCTGCTGGCCAACCGGGGGTTATGACCTCCGGCGCTTCTTGGAAGCTAGCTGGCCCGGTTGGCCGGCCGTGCTACTGCCGCAGGACCCCACGGTCCCGCCCTACTGCTCCGGCACCTGCGGCCAGAAACCGGCCGCCGATCCCTGCTCCGCCGCGGCCTATGATCGGGGCCTCGGTCCATCCGGCGCAGCGCGACGACGCCGCGCCCCTCCACCGTGGCCCCATTTTGGACGTGGTGCTTTTGTGCTTCTCCGGCGCGGTGCGATGGCGCCGCGCCTTGTTCTACTTCAACGGCGCATCGCGACAGCACCACGCTTCTTCGCCCAATCTCATAGATTCCGCTTGGTGAAACGGCACCGCGCCGCCTTTCACGTGCCACAAAAAAAATCAACAACCAAGGGGGGAAGACGGTCAGCCATGTTCATGCGGTCCGACCTCCTCACGTTATTGTGATATCAGGCGGCTCACATTGAAAAGAAGAATGGCGAAGGAAGTAATCATGAACAAGCAATTAAAAAAACCCATACCTTGAGCGTAGCTAAATGAAGGCTCGTCGCAGAATTGCACGTCGTGGAAGGAGGTGTCGCGGAAGGAGGATCATCACATCGTGGAGAAAAGATTCGTCGGTGTCGCGTCATCAATCTCTGAGGATCCGGCGTTCTTGTCGACCTTCGTCGGAGGTCGGCATTCTTCACGTTCTTTGCGTTCTTCGACGGGGAAGAAGAACTTCAAGAACTTGAGAAAATTTTCCCCAGCCTCACACAACCCAACAACTCTAATAAAATAAGAGTTTGTCTTATTTTATTTCTCAAGCCAAGTGTTTTGAAATTCAAAAACGAAACAATCAATTAAATTAATTAATTGCAATGTTTTAACCGCCCAAATTAATAGAGGCGTTTCATAAATAGAAAAACGCAAGGGTTGACTTCCACTTAATAGGGGTGCGGGTGCGTTACCTTAATTAAGGATGGGAAGGGGGGGTGAAGAAAAGAATTAGTGGGGCTCGTGTGGGCCCCACCTCACAAATATCCTACCTAGTGGGTAGGATATTGTGGGTCCCACTCCAATTACTTAGCTTAGGTTTAACAACTTCAAGTAAAATAAAAATTGGTCGCACCATTTTTATTTTATTCATATACTTAACCCAAAAATTTAAAAACCACACCCGAGCAAACGAAACTCTGGAAAAGGTGTTTCTAAGAAATTACCAGCACTGCGATTCCATTGGTTCCCTCGGAATTTGATTTCGAGCACCGGTTCAAAAGTTAGAAATACCCGCTCGTTCGTTCACTGAACGTATCCGAGCTAAACTTTGGAAAATGATTTTGGGCACACTGGGCCTCCGAATCAGGTTCCGTCAGAAACTGCGTTCTTGTATAAGCCCAAATAAAATTAAGCAAAAAATTTCCATTGAATTTTACGGGTCTTTACATTACTCCCACCTCAAGGCTTTACATCCCCCTAAAGATACATCATAAACTAGGGAAACAAATGTGGGTATTGAGCACGCATCTGAGCCTCCCGCTCCCATGTTCTCTCCTGGAGGTTCTTGTGCTGCCATCTAATGTGCACTAGAGGAATCGACCATCCACATTGGACCCGCTCCTGTCGATCCTCAATCTCCACCAGGACCTCCGCAAAAGTCACCCCATCATCAATGTCCAGCTCCCCATGGTCAATGATATGAGTCGGGTCATGCACGTATCTCCTTAGCTAAGATACATGGAAAACGTCGTGCACCCGGTGCAACTAAGGTGGTAGAGCCAGGAGATAAACCACCTCGCCAATCCTGCTGAGGACCTGGAATGGTCCGATAAAGTGCGGAGACAACTTGCCGCCTCGGCCAAATCTCTGTAAACCACGTCGAGGTGAGACCCGCAAGAAGACTTGGTCGCCATCCTCGAACTGCAGTGGCCTCCGCCTCCTGTCAGCATAAGACTTCTGCCGGCTCTGAGCTGTCCTCATCTGCTCCTGGATGACCTGGACCTTCTCCGTCGTGGCCTGGACCATCTCCGGTCCCACAAGTGATGACTCCCCAGGGTCTGTCCAGCAGAGCGGTGATCTGCAAGGTCGGCTGTACAACGCCTCATATGGTGCCATCCCGATTGTGGAGTGGTAGCTGTTGTTGTACGTGAAATCCACCAATGGTAGGTGGTCCTCCCAGCTGCGACCAAAGTCGAGGACACATGCATGGAGCATGTCCTTGAGAGTCTGAATGGTCCTCTCCATCTGACCATCCATTTGAGGGTGAAAGGCGGTGCTCAGATGTATATGCGTCTCAAATGCCTCCTACAACCCCTTCCAAAGCCGGGAAGTAAAACGAGCATCTCGATTAGAGACGATAGATGATGGCACACCGTGAAGCTGTACAATCTCCTGAACGTAGAGGCGCCCCAAGATCTCCACTGAGCCCTGCTCTCTGATGGGTATTAAGTGAGCCGATTTGGTGAGTCGGTCGACAATCACACAAATGGAGTCGTGACCTCTGGAAGTGCGTGGAAGTCCAGTCATGAAGTCCATAGATTTTCCGTCCCACTTCCACTCCGGGACCTCCAAGGGTTATACCAAGCCTGCTGGTACCAGGGTCTCTACCTTCACCTGCTGGCAGGTGAGACATCAAGAAATGAACTAAGCCACAGCCTTCTTCATGCCCGGCCACCAGTGCTGTCGTCTGAGATCCTGGTACATCTTCGCCACTCCAAGATGTACCGCCAAAGGGGAAGTGTAAAATTCCATCAGCACCTCCTCCTGTAAAGCAACTGGTACCAAGGTACGTCCTCTGGAAAGGACATCGTTCTCTCCTCCTAAAGAGAAACCATCAGGTGCCTATCCTGAGGATATCTGCACACGCCACATCTCACAGTTAGCGTCCCCACACTGTGCCTCGCTGACCCACTGCAGTAGTGGAGGAGTGATTGTGAGTGACTGAAGAAAGGCTTCTCCATCTCTATCCATGAAGGATATCTGCAAGGCGGCTAGCTGCTCTGTCGCCTCCCCAAGTAGCTGAATTCCCATCCTCTTGTTGAGAGAATTGGCTACTACGTTCCCCTTTCCAAGAGTATAGACTATCTCAAAGTCATAGTCCTGGAGGAACTCGAGCCATCGCTGTTGTCACAGGTTCAGGTCCTTCCGCGAGAAGATGTACCTGAGACTCTGATGGTCAAAATAGACTGTAAAGCGCTCACCCATCAGATAGTGTCTCGACATCTTCAAAGTAAAGACAACTTATGTTAACTCCAGGTCATGAGTAGCGTAGTTATGCTCATTCTTCCTCAATTGATGTGATCTATAGGCAATCACGGCTCGCTCCTGCATCAGGACACATCCGAGTCCGGTCCCTGATGCATCGCAGTAAACTACTTACCCAACACCCTCCTCCGGTAGCCTAAAGATAGGCACACTAGTCAATCTCTGTCTCAGCTCATGGAAGCTCTGATAACATCTGTCTGACCACACAAAGGGTTTCCCCTTCTTCATCAAAGCCAAGAGTGGTGCCGAAACTCTCGAAAAGTCTGGCACGAATCTCCGACAGTATCCAGCTAGCCCCAAGAAACTCCTCACCTCCGTCACGCTTTTGGGTGGCGCCCAAGCTAGAACTGCCTCGATCTTCTTAGGATCCACCGCAACTCCCACCTTAGAGATGACGTGTCCCAAGAAGTGGACCTCACGTATCCAGAACTGACAATTCGAGATCTTTCCATAAAGCTGGTGCTCTTGGAGTGTGTCTAGTAAAACCCTTAAGTGGTAGGTGTGCTCCTCCTCCGTGGTCGAGTATATCAAAATGTCATCAATGAAGACCATGACAAATCGATCGAGGTAAGGCTGAAATATCCTATTCATGAGGCCCATGAACACTGCTAGATCATTGGTCATGCCAAAAGGAATAACCAATAACTCATAGTGTCCATACCGACATCTGAAGGCTATCTTCTGCACGCCCTCGTCCCGAACTCTAAGTTGATGATAGACTGACCTGAGGTCCATCTTCAAGAACCATCATGCTCCCTTCAGCTGATTGAAGAGTTCATCAATACTTGGTAGCGGATAATTGTTCCTCACTGTCACATGGTTCAGGCGAAGATAGTCGACACAAAGTCGCAAGATCCCGTCCGCCTTCTTGGCGAACAATATCGGGGAAGCCCAGGGTGAAACACTGGGTCAGATGAATCCCTTGCCCTACAAGTCCTCCAACTGTACCCATAGCTCTCGTAGCTCAGCAGGGGCCATCCGATATGCTGGGGTGGATATCGGGGCTATCTCGAGGTATAGATCAATATAAAAGTCTACCTCTCTACGAGGAGGTAGTCCTGGAACTTCATCGGGGAAAACGTCCGCATACTGATGCTCTTGGAGTGTGTCAAGTAAAACCCTTAAGTGGTAGGTGTGCTCCTCCTCAGTGGTCGAGTATATCAAAATTTCTTCAATGAAGACCATGATAAATCGATCGAGGTAAGGCTGAAAGATCCTATTCATGAGGCCCATGAACACTGCTGGATCATTGGTCATGCCGAAAGGAATAACCAAGAACTCATAGTGTCCACACCGACATCTGAAGGCTATCTTCTGCACGTCCTCGTCCCGAACTCTGAGTTGATGATAGCCTGACCTGAGGTCCATCTTCGAGAACCATCATGCTCCCTTCAGCTGATTGAAGAGGTCATCAATCCTTGGTAGTGGATACTTGTTCCTCACTGTCACATGGTTTAGGCGAAGATAGTCGACACAAAGTCGCAAGCTCCCACCCGCCTTCTTGGTGAACAATATCGGGGAAGCCCAGGGTGAAACACTGGGTCAGATGAATCACTTTCCCTACAAGTCCTCCAACTGTACCCGTAGCTCTCGTAGCTCAGCAGGGGCCATCCGATATTCTGGGGTGGATATCGGGGCTATCCTGAGGTATAGATCAATATAAAAGTCTACCTCTCTCCGAGGAGGTAGTCCTGGAACGTCATCGGGGAAAACGTCCGCATACTGATCCACCACTGTAGGAAAACTAGGACTCCGCACATCAACTTCTCCTAGGATGAGGCTAGCCAACTGATGATTGATGGGTTGTCCTCTCCTCTGCGAGGGTCCATCCTCTGCTATGAAGGCTGCCTTCTCACTGGTGAAGGTAAAACTGCTCCCATCGGTGCATACACACCGCACCTTGCGCCTAATATAGTCAATCTGAGCATGGAATGTAGATAACCAATCCATGCCCAAGATGACGTCGTAAGGCCTCGACGCCGCTACAAGAAGATCCCAGCTGAAGCTCTCGCCTCCTAGAGTAAGCTCACACTACCAGCACTAGTTCTTAATCATAGAGTCTGCTCTCGTAGGAGTCTCTAGCCGTAAGGATTGAGCCAAGGGCTCTGTCGGAATCTCCGAGCTCCGAACAAGGGCAACAGTAATGAAAGAATGACTTGATCCCGTGTCTATAAGAACTGCAAAAAAGAGTGGAATAGATATAGATAGTACCTCGAATCATCTCTGGCGTGACATGGTCGTAGGCCTCCACTGCCTGTAGTTGTGCCTGTCTCTGCCAGCCAGCTCCCTGTGGTCGGGGTGGACCTCCTAGGGGTGGTGGTGGTAGAGCCTCAAAGCGTCACCCACCACCTGCTGCTCGGCCAGCTCCTCTGCCTCGTCCTCCTACTCCCTGCGATCCACCACGGTCAACCCTCTACCTCTGCCTAGGTGGTCCCTCAACCGTTTTCTGCTCTTCATCACGGCGGGTCGGGCAGTCACGAGCCATGTGGCCCTGCCCGCCTCATGTGTAGAACTATCTACCTCTAAAAAGACTGGCTCTGCGCTGAGTGCCACAAACATCTGAGCCAGTGTCCTGAGGTTGTCTGCCTAAGGGTCTGGTCTGCCTGGACCCATGTGTCATCTGTCGACTGCCAGCTGCAGAAGACTCTGCTACGTGCCGCCCTGTGGTAGGTCTCACTGCTGGTGTAGACTCAGCAAGAAATCTCTCGATGAGAAGGGCTCGCTCCAGTACCCCTGCCTGTGTTGGAATGCTGAGGGAGATCATCGATGCCCTGATCTCATGCCTCAATCCCTGCTCAATGGTCCAGGCCCGGAATAATGGGTCCCATACCATGTCCGTCAAATAGAGCGAGAGATCGGTAAATCTCGCCGAGTACTGGGCGGCCGTCAAGCTTCCATGCCACAGCTGTAGTGGCTCCTGGATGCGCACCGCACGGAGGGTGGCTGGGATGAACTCCTAGCGGAAGAGGCTCTCATAGTTCGTCCAGTGGAGAGATGACACGTCGTGCACCTAGAGCGTCAAGCTCCACCATCTCCCTGCTGCCGCGTGCAGGAGAATCGCTGTAAGGATCACCATGAGGTCTGCTGGTGTCCCTACCAAACGTAAAACTCATACAACTACATCCAGCCAATCCTCGGCTGCCTGAGCGTCCATCTCCCCGCGGAACCTGGGCGGTCTCCGACACTGAAACTCATGCATTTCACTAAGGTGACGTGCACCGTCAGCGGCTGGGGCTAGTAGCATCGGTGTCTCGGCGAGTGGTGGTACCGCCGGTGCCTCTGCTGTCAAAGGGCCCTGTACCGAGGCCTCGTCGCTCGGTGGGCTGTCGTCACGTACAACGCTCGGAACCCTAGCTGGCTGCCGTCGTGGGGCCATCCTTAAAAGAAACAGGTGCGCCACGGTCAAACAATATACCTGCTGAGCTGACATAAAGTAATCACAATGAAAACGTGAAACACACTTGCAATCAATGTTTCCGTGCATTAGGTCGGAAATCAGATGTCAGGGTCCTGGTGTACGGATACGTTGGTTGCCGCACCAACACTGGACTCCCTGGACTGATAACCACACCCAATACCCTTAACACTATTGCTTCACATAGAAGAAAGATTAGAGTCTGATGTTTTGTGGTAGAACCGAACTCCTTTGATACCAATTTGTCACGACCCGTCCTCGGGGCCCGTGCCGTGACTACCCCAAGACCGCCTTCCATATGCCAGGGGCTGGCGACTTGCACCAAGGCGTAATTCCTGGTAAAAAGGGAAGCCATTTACTTTGTAAAGTAAAAAAACACCACAGAGAAAGCAAGCAGAAGTAAACACTAAGTAAAAACTGGGTACAATAGTAAGTGGGGAAAAGTAAGTGGCCCAGAATACAAAACCAAACTGGAAGTAAAGTACAACTGAAAAAGGGAGTACATCAACTGAAAAGTAAAACCGCATCGTCGAGCTGTCCACTGGAAGTCCCACCTGAAGGGTGGGTACTGATAGCCTCCACAGCTCCTTGGGTCTAGTCGTCCGCTACGAGTACGTCCCGCCCAGTGGTCCACCTCCAGGTACCGACCTGCTCCGCAAGCCTCAACCACGATCAGCGTTGTCCGTCGTCTGCAACCAAAAAACATAGTGCGGGCATAGCCCATGCAGGGGTGAGTATAATCTACTCAGTAGGGACCCCGAGACCCCTGAAGGTCTCCCAGAATCCACAAAGGATAATCCACAAAGGAAAGATACAATCACGAAGTAACATCCAACACCACTTAGGTATATTCCCATACATATACCTAAGTCATCAATTCCAGTCCGGCTCCAACATCCGAGCCCAAGTTCGATCACATCCACACAGGATAGTCCAACACAATCCACACTGGAAATCAAGTCAATAATATCGAAGATAATGATTAAATGTCAAGATTCAGCTCACAAAGGTATACTTCTTCGTAAGATGATAGAGATGATCAGATGTAGTCACTGAATCATCTAAGATGTCAGACCCACACATGATCGACAGGTACTAACCCCTGCAATGACCCACAAAGGATCGATAGGTACTACCCCCGCAATGACCCACACAGGATCGATAGGCAACAAACCCTCGCAATGACCCACACAGGTTCGATAGGTAACTAACCCCCACAATGACCCACATAGGATATGACCCACACAGGATCGGTAGGCACTGGCCCACACAGGACCACTGAGAGCTGACCCACACAAGATCTAACCCACACAGGATCCTTAGCACTGATCCACATAGGATCTATGAGTGTTGTAGTCATCGCTGTCGAATCCACGGAGGATTTCTGTACAGTCTCCATTGTCATCGCAGTCGCAGCCAGCTCTAGGGTTCCCGCACACAACAAACTTGTTCGGGAGGGTCCACTCCACGAGCCGAAGGGCTGTTACATCAACTGACACATAGTCCATAGTTGATGTATCCAAAAGTTCCGCATCGTCAATAGGAACTCAATGTCACAGGCAGCGCATCAATCGGACGCCCGGTCTGAGTGTTATTGGATTTTTCCTCCCAGGGGCCCGGTTGGTTTTTAAGTCAAAACCAACCCGACCATACTCCAACTGCATCCAAACCTCGAGCGGAGTATTCCAAAAGGTCTATCTCACTAAGAGGAATCCATCAAAGTTGACGACACGTCAATCGGATGTCGCGGAATTGCACGTCGCGGAAGGAGGCGTCGCAGAAGGAGGATCATCGCGTCGCGGAGAAAATATTCATCGGCATAATGTCATTGATCTCTGGGAATTTGGAAATCTTGTCGACCTTCGTCAGAGGTCGGAATTCTTCGCGTTCTTCATCAAGGAAGAATAACTTCAAGAACTTGAGCAAATTCTCCCCAGCCTCACACAACCCACCAACTCTAATAAAATAAGAGTTTGTATTATTTTATTTCTCAAGCAAAGCGTTTTGAAATTCAAAAACGAAACAATCAATTAAATGAATTAATTGCATCATTTTAACCATCCAAATTAATAGAGTCGTTTCATAAATAGAAAAACACAAGGGTTGACTTCCACTTAATAGGGGTGCAGGTGCGTTACCTTAATTAAGGAGGGGTGGTGAAGAAAAGAAACGGTGGGGCTCGTGTGGGAAACACCTCATAAATATCCTACCTAGTGGGTAGGATATTGTGGGTCCCACTCCAATTACTTAGCTTAGGTTAAACAACTTCAAGTAAAATAATAATTGGTCGCACCTTTTTTATTTTATTCCTTTACTTAACCCAAAAATTTAAAAACCACACCCGAGCAAACACAACTCCGGAAAAGGTGTTTCTAAGAAATTATCGGCGCTGTGATTCCATCGGTGCCCTCAGAATTCGATTCTGAGCACTGGTTCAAGAGTTAGAAAAACCCGCTCATTCGTTCACTGAACGTACCCAAGATAAACTTCGGAAAATGATTCCGGGTACACCGGGCCTCGGAATCAGGTGCCGTCAGAAACTGCATTCTTGTATAAACCCAAAGAAAATTAAGCAAAAAATTTCCCTTGAATTTTACAGGTCTTTACAACCCAGCCCCATACATGTATTTTTACTGCTATGGATGAATATACACATAACGGGGGAACCGACACACACACACACACACAGATATATATATATACACTTACATTTGCATACACAGGCAAGCCGCCTTAGACCCGGTGACTCGAAACCACAAAGAAATGACCAAAGAACCTTAATTAAAAAGAAACCAGAATCCATAAACATCATAATACCCTAAAATAAAATTAACTCAGAAAATGGAACCCATATATGATTCAAAACCCAATGAAACTTTTAATAAAGACAAATGTTAAAGTAAAACACTATTTCTAAAGTAAGTAATGCCAAATGGGTCTTTAAGCTAAGCATTCAACAAAAAAAGTCACAAAAACCTTCCACAAATTTTTGAAACAAAAAACCCAACAACATAATTTTATTTTCAAAAGAAAAAATACAACATTTAAAACAAACAAAGAGAATCCTTTCAAAACATAACCACCCCAATTCTCCATCCATAAAAGTTTCTCAAACCACACATTCATTAAAGACCGCACATTAAATCCAATTTACCAAAACATAAAAAGGTATAAATATCACATAAAAGCTTTATATCATTTTGAGAAACAATAAGTATTGAATCAAACACCTTAAAGGCACCAACACTTTGGCATAAATGAATAATCTCCTCGAAATCTATTTTTAACAAGTTCAAAAAATTTATAAACACTATATTGAGATAACTTTGTATATTATGAAGCTACAAATCAAGGTTATAAATTTAAATAAACGTCAAGCATTAAAGGAAATGAAATGTAAATGCATATTATGGATTCCTCTACCTCAAACATAAAGCAGATGAGACATAACCTCAATGGAAGGAGGAAAAATGCCCCATGGACCAAATGTACACCCTATATGATGAGATAAACATGAGAATTACAAAACAAGGATTTAGGGTTTTGTTAAAATTAAAGAAAAACATCAAAAAGAGTAGAAATACTAAAAACTAGAGAAGGTGGGGTTGCGAGCAGGGACTTACGCCAGGAAGGGAGGCTGCCGAGGTTGGGTTTTCTAGATAAGGTAATGGCCGGCCGGAAGGGGGGGGGGATAGGTGCACTGCTGGTAGCGCAGCGGCTGAGGTGCGACACAAATATGAGGCACGAAGAGCGGAGGGGGAGTTAGCCATGAAGGGGGGAGGGGAGCATGACAATCAGGCCATAGGAGCTAGAGTGGTGAGGGATGGGGGATGGTCGACACACGAGAAGAGGGGAGGAATAGGGGGTCAAGGGTGTGCACCGTGCAAGAGGAAGGGGGGGGGGGGGGGGTTCGACCCCCCTATGGGGTTCCCTTCATAAAAAAACATAAAATAAAATAATAATAATAACAACAACATAATAATATTAATAATATAAAAAATCATGATATTGCTATTATTTTTATCAAAGAACCTTTTAAATTTTTTTATTTCATTTTATTTTTTTGTTATTCTCCCTGAGATTATATTTTTTATTTTAAATTCATGGTTATCATGTGGGCTGGCCACACAATAGAGAAAAAAAAACATCTGAACTCAAAATAATAATTAAAATAATTTAAAATAAATAGCCAATAGGGTCGGGGAAAGAAAATTATCCCCACCACAGACACTTTATACACCAATAATGTTACCCAGGCAAATGAGGAATCATGCTCGAGTTCAAGACTAAATGAGGCCAAAACAATCATGAACTCAGTCTGAATTTTCACTCTATCAGTCATACCCAACCAACTCTAAGGGAAACTACAAAGAGAAGAGACATCGGGAAACAAGGAGGGTTTCCCCACTACATGAAAAAACTAGAATAGACAACTTTGATACTATCTACATGGGCTAACTCTAGAACTTTTAATGTGATTCAAAGGGGAAATCACTAACAAAGACCAAAAATCCCACAAAAACAAACTCTTGAAGAAGGCACAACAAGATCCATGTTGGGTCTTCCCAACAGTTATGAACCGACCAGCTTAAGCCAATTAGCGTGGACCGACCCATGAAATCTCCAAAAAAAACAAAACCCCCACCACATGGGTCCTCGACAAAAGACCCCAAACTGAATGGCATACCAAAACCCTATTCATTATTGCCCAAGATGCATGTATCTCCAAAACAAGCATGTCCTTAAACAAGAAAAAGTCACCAAAGGAGCTATCCACACAAGATAC
Organism: Viscum album; assembly: GCA_963277665.1. Classification (NCBI taxonomy): domain Eukaryota; kingdom Viridiplantae; phylum Streptophyta; class Magnoliopsida; order Santalales; family Viscaceae; genus Viscum; species Viscum album. Next base: position 1,177,788,878 of record OY728140.1, on the reverse strand, counting down.
AATCATCTCAAGACTCATAGCCATAAAGAGACAACCTTAAAATCTCACATTTGAGGAGGCACAACTATGAAAATTACAAGAGGACGAGATCACCACACCTTCTTACAACCAAAGTGGGGTATTCAAAGAACAAAGACCATAACAAGAAAAATAGACCTCTATGCCTCTTACAACAAAGCAGAAACTTCAAAGGAGAGGAAGATTAAACAAATAAATTTAAATCGTTCCTATTTTAGCACAGGAGAAAAAATTCAGACCAAGGTCCTCCACACCCAACGATTCTTCATAGCATGAAAAGCTTCACTCCAAGACTAGTGGATGGAGCTCGGATGTCTTGAAGCATCTGCTGCCCTGTAGTTAGGATCCAACATCCTCCGATAAAGACTCCTTCTGATGATGCTTCTAGAGGAACCTCCCCATGTGTCCCAAATGGCCACACTGATGGAAAACCATCAGAGGATGATGAAAAGGAAATTTAAAGTACCCATATTGGTCACACCTGAATAAAATAAGTGAGTATCCCAACTAATAGAATATGGAATTGACAAGAAGACTTTTCTGAGACAGGTTCCTCTGGTTTTCTATCCTCACTGGATGGGGAACCTTCCCAAACACAAAAAAGAATCAGTCCTTGAACCATGTATGAATACCCCACACAATATAAGCTTTAACTGATTCCATGATGCTACCTCTAGAGAAAAGGGAATCAACCCCTTGAAATGACCGACATAGACCTTTACTATTTTTTGGACTTGATGGACACTCACGAGATCTGCCACTTTCCCCACCTTCACTTCCTCGGGTATAAACCTTCGGACGAGCGTTTTCATAAACACCTTCCAATACATCCCATCATGCAGCGATGCTAGGATTATCTCCTCCACCAATCCAAAGTTAAACCCCCAACTGAACTCAAACTAGAACAAGCTCTCAAATCTTTGGGAGTTACCAATTACCTGAAAACACCAACGATTTCACCAATCAAATTTTCTACCTTCAATAGGTCACAATCACCACAGAATAAAGAAAACAACAAAAAATAAATAAATTCCACCCATCTTCTAAGAGTCTAGGTAGAACCAAAAAACTGAAGAAACTCGCTTGAATCCTCTAGGACATCTCTGGGAGGCATACTCAAAAACAAGAGGTAGAAAGTTGAATCAAAGCTCATCCTAAATCAAAATTAACCCCTTTAATCACAAACTAAAACTCAATCTCAAATTTCTATTCTGACCAATATTCAGTACATCAGAACCAAGAGCCCATGAAAAAGGATATCAAACTTGAAAAGATAACACTAAACAATTTCTCACTCACTTTTCAAAATATTTAAATTACCTTTTTGAAAACCATTTTTTTAAAACAAAACTACTTAAATATAAACCATTGGTATCCCATGAAGTCTCACATATACATATACCATTGTTCTATCTCATTCACCCATCCACACATACCACCAATTATCCCTGTTCCACATGTGTACCTCTATATATGTGATCCCTTAGGAATATCAAGGGTCAATTCAGAATACTTCCCATTTTCAAAACAGATCATTCAACACAAAGCATAAATTCTCAACCAACTTGAAATTTTCACTTATCATTATAGAAATACATTTCCAAATTCCTATATATTTTCCAATTCACATTCCAATTTTTTTACCAAGATCTCAAAACAACATCCAAACTCCTACCTTTTTCCCCTTGAAACCACACATTCCATTAAAAGAAAAAAATTCCATTTCAAAACCACTTTTCCACTCCCAAACACAAATTGCATTTTAAAAACCCTCTTTCCATTAAAAATTTTCATTTGTAAATCTACTCAAGTCAGTCAAAACTAATCCCCAAAAAAATTCACATCAAAACATCAAAAAATATGGGATTAGTGGCTATGAAAACCTAGTAACATGGATTAGCATACCATGCTCTGCATGAGTATACACCATAGGAAGTATCTTGAACAATGTACTCTGGTTGTACATGGGTCACTACTGCATGAAATCTTGTTGCGTAATAATGGATCACTTCCTTTGTCAACCTTTATCCACACAGACCAAGAAAAAGAAAAATTCAAATCCCAGACTACCCCTGAAAACACAAGTAATGGGATAGGTAAGGGTTCATGAAGTCTTTCACGCACCTACCTCTCGAGTCCGGACACACCTAATCACCAATATACCTAACACCCCAAATAAGAAGAACCTCCCTCTGACACCATTTTGTTACAAACTAGCCTACGTCAACCCTAAACTGATCACCTGAGCCAGTCCACAGTATGGCCTGAAGGGTGTTACTGATCCCAATAGGCTGGAAACTAGTGTCAGGCTTCAAAATAAACTAGTTGGGAATGATTTCTCTATAAAAAAAGAAAAACAAATTATCATAAACAAAACAATAGAAAAATAAAATAAAAAAACCAAATGAACAGGTAGTAGAAAAAAATGAATAAATGAAGCAACAAGACATACCTTAAGTGACCCTATGGGTCACCACATAACATAAAATACACTCTCTCTTAGAGAAATCCAAAACTAGAGGAACCTAAAACTAAAAAGGTAATGTATTCATGATCAATGACATGCTTAGTAGAAAAACCAAGGCAAAACAATTCCCTATTCCCTTACCTTTAAAAATAAATCTGACAATTCTAATTTGAAAATAATGCATAATAAATTAATTTTATTAATTCATTTAACATTAAAGTCACAAAATTTTTAAGGAAAGTGTTTCTATTTAACTATATTTTCAAATTATATTTAAAGCATGTATTAACCTTTCAAAATGAAAAGAAAGCAGTTTAGATCGAAATGTGGTGTTTAACAAAAGAGAAAACAAGAATGAAACAAATGAAATGAAAACTCACATAAAAAAACTTGTCCCAAATGAGAACTATAGGAAATAACTATAGGTATCTAGTACAAGTGGGACCCTACAACCCCACATCTCATTGAAAAGTAACCATAACAATTATCTGTTCTCGTGCACGAGCCACTAGTAGGGACAATACCCATAACCTAGTAGTCCCCATCGTCATCATAATAGTTTAATAATCAATTTTACTATGTGTATTAGGGACGATACCACTCCGGATCACTAGAGCATCGGTTCTAGTCTTCCCACCTAGATACACGGGGTTACCAATGTGCTCTATTTCAAATGGTGGTGAGGTTTTATCGAAATAACATAAATGAACAAATCACTTTATCCAAAACCCATTAAAAATATCACCATCATTCTACCTCCTTAATTGCATTCCCCTTTTTATGTCAAACAACATCACATAAGCCTCTTCATTAGAAACATATCACAAATCCCACATTTAACATAGACATCATGTTTCTAAAACAATGGGGCATACCTTAAGAGGGGTTTTTTTACATTCACAAATCATTTTAAAGGTGCCAAACATGTCTCATTACTCTCAAAGAAATATTTTTCTTTAGAAAAACTGTTCACCTAAAACCCATTCTTGAAATCACTCTAGAGCTCTTTGGAAATAAAATAGGTCATTACCATTTTAAAACAAAATCGACCAAAAGGACACATGTCTTTGTAAATACCCATTTCACAATCATAACATCTAAAAAAGGAACCTTTTCAAGAACCACAACCATTTATTTATAAATATATATATATATAATTTATTTCATATAAAATTAAAAAACAAAATTTTAAATGAATACTAAGAAATAATGGAAATTTTAAAAAAAGATCAAGGAATAGGGAACCTACCTCAAGTGGAACCAAGCCATCCACTTTGGATGTTAATGCTTTCTAACTAAAAGCTGTTGCTCCCCCACTAAGAATATATGCCTTCGCATACAAGAAAGGACATAAATCCCCTATACACACATTCACATGGCCCATGAACATGTGTAAGGGGATCCTTATATGTATGCTTATACGCATATACCAGTATTCTCTCACCTGCGTATGCATTTCCATATATATACCTAGGCACACCTATCTCCATACATTTATATTCACTACCATGGATAAATATACACATAAAGGGGGAACCCAGACACACAAACACACACAAGCACACACACACACTCTAACCAATACCTACGCAGGAGAGTCACCTTAGACCCGATGACTCAAAACCACCAAGCAATGACCAACACACCTTAATTAAAAATAAACCAGAATCAATAAACATCATAATACACTAAAATAAAATTAATTCAAACAATGAAACCCAGATACAATTAAAAAAACAATGAAAATTTTAAGAAATATAAATGTTAAAGGAAAGCACTATTTCTAAAGTAGGTAATGCCAAACAAGTCTTTAAGCCAATCATTCAACAAAATAAGTCACAAAAACCTTCCACACATTTTTGAAACAAAAAAAACTAAAAATTAATTTTATTTTCAAAATAAATAAAACATCTTTTAAAAAACAAATAGAATCCTTTCAAAACATAACGGCCCCAATACTCCATCCCTAAAATGTGATCAAATCACACATTCCTTAAAGACCGCACATTAAATCCAATTTACCAAAACATAACAAGGTCCAAATATCACAATAAATATTTATATAATTTTGAGAAACAATAATTATTGAATCAAACACCTTAAAGGCACCAACACATCAGCATAAATGAATAATCACCTCAAAATCTATTTTTAACAAGTTCTAAAAATTTATAAACACCATATTGAGCTAACTTGGTATATTATGAAGCTGGGAATCAAGGTTATAAATTTAAATAAACATCAAGAATTAAAGTAAATTCAATGGAAAGGTAATAGTGGATTTTTGTACCTAAAATTTAGAGTTGAAAAGATAGAGCCTCAACAGAAGGAGGAATAACGCCCCACGAACCAAATGCACAATCTAGACGATGAGATAAATGAATAACTTACAAAAAGAGGAATTAGGGTTTGGTAAAATTAAAGTGAAAGTCTAAAACAAGAAGAAATACTAAAATCCAGAGAAGGTGGGGTCACAAGAAGGTACTTACGCTATAAAGGGAGGTCGTCGGGGTCAGGTTCACTGGAGAAGACCAAGACCAGCCGAAAAGGGAGAGGGAGGGGACCAGGTTACACAACAGGTAGCGCAGTGGTCAAGGCGTGATGCACAGAGGAGGCACAATGAGTGGAGGGGAGCTGGCTGTGAAGGGGGGGATGGTGGCGGTCTGGCCACCGGAGGTGGAGCGGCGAGGGGAGGGGGTGGTTGATGTGTGAGAAGAGGGAAGGAATAGGGGGCCGCAGGCACACATTTCATAGGAGGAAGGTGGGGTTGACCCCCCTTAGGTTTTACCTTCATAAAAAATATAAAATAAAATAATAATATTAATAATAACAACATAATATTATTATTATTATTAAAAATCCGGATTTTACTATTATTTTTATCAAATAAATTTTTAAAATTTGTATTTCATTTTATTTTAGTTTTTTATTATATGTGAGATTGTATTGTTTATTTTAAATTAATGGTAACTATGTGGGCTGGCTATGCAATAATGAAAAAACATCTGTACTAAAAATAAAAATAAAAATAATTTAAAATAACAACCCAATTGGGTCGGGATGTGAAAAATGAATTCTTTAGCCATGGACATATTTATATATCAGAATTATTACATTTATAGCAAACCACTACTAAGAAATCACTATTTCAAGCTATCTCAAACAACCAAGGCCACTATAATACACACAACCAAGTCCACCAAGCCATACACATCTTTCCACTAAGAGAAAAAATTTATTCAACTTTGTTTTTTTCATTTATTAGATCTAATTATTTAACAATTATAACGGTGTTATCAAGTCAATCCATTGCTATTGGGTATAACCCTATAATAAGCATATAGCATGAAACTACATCATCAACATCAAGGAAACCAAAAAATATATACACATCACACCATTTCCTATCAATTTCATTATTCTATTTTATTATCATTATTATGCTAATTCATACCACTTTCCCAACAGAAATTAAAGTCACGATTGACCCAAAAATTCATATAAAAGGGGAGAAATCAAATATTCTACCCCAAAATAAGATTTTCAATTAGTTTTATAAATCCAAAGAAATATATGATGAATTTTAGGTCCAAAACCCCAAATTGAATCCTTGAATCAATCATAAAGGCCTTGATATCATATAAAAATTATAGAACTATAAATCCCCAAATCCAAAATATGACACCCCAGACCCATAATCCTAAGTCTGCTACTTATAGACACATGCCTTGCATAATTTCATTGATACCAACTATGAAATTTGGGATATAAACAACATTAATTACAAAATCAATAATGATTTTTGAATCTCCTACATCCAAAGGATATTTTTAGGTTTAGAGCATTAGAGAACTATGATAATTCCTAAAAAATGAATCCCATGTCTTTCTCAACTAATGGAAATTTTTTCATTACATACAAGGAGCTACTTAATCCATAGTAAGTATTCAACATCTCCCATAAATTCTTTCACATGACTTATCCTTTTAAAATGTCATGTGTGCTACTTTTAGTTATAACCTAGGGAAATAGAAACATAAATAGGATTGAGATCAAACTGTTTATATGGAAAATATATAACTAAAGAAATAATAGAATAAACATGGAATAAAAATTCTGACAGGAATAGGTAAACAACATGAATCCATAATCAACATGAAACTGAGATAATTTTATATCCATGAAAATTAATGAAAAAATGAATATTAGTAATACTGATCTTATAACGATGGAATGAATAATGTTGGAAAAAAAACATTTTGTAATGGACTTGTTCCAAGCCACTTTAGTTTTTTCCAAGATTGTAGTTAAGACATCTTGCAGAATTGGGTAGGAATGTACCAAATACAAATACATAATTTGTCTCATGAGACCTGTTAATATATAGAGGGGCTATATAATTCTATTAACCATCCTATACATGATCATGTTTAATACATTCACTATAAGGGTTATCAATACCTATTATAACATTTCTTAAGGAACCTCTCACTAAATAAAACATGGCTCTCCATGTAATGATAAATAGAAAAATCAGATACATAATCAACCTATGTAATTAGTTAATAATAAGAAATAATTCAAATATTTTTCTCATTTTAGTAAAATGGATCACATGATCATGATTCATCTATATATAGAAGTTGATATTCAAACTTTATATAGTAAATTGTCCAATAATTGTCCACATTGGAATAACAATAAAAGGAAAGCCAATACTTTCCCTATGTTAAAAAATCACCATATTTCTAGGTAAACATCATCCACTATGAATTAAATAATTTTTTTGGTCACTACTTATAGTTTAATGAGTATACATATAATTAAAAACATTAATAACATGATCATAATCCATCTATAGAAAGAAAGTTGATGGTTTCAAAAGAATATAGCCCAGGAAGTGATAAATATTTTTCAAAGGGTTTATGTTGTAGGAATTTATATTACTATAAATAAGAGAGATTACACTACATAATAAAATTAAAGGGATGAAAATACCAAATTATATTGAATACCTTCAATGGGATGATCATAACTTAATGAATAAAAATTGAGTTACCAAAAACTTTCACTGTTGGGGAAACAAATGAATCAGTTTCCATTTGAATAATGGAAAATTATTTGGATATTAAATACATTAAAATAAAAAATTTATGACAAAAATATATTCATGGTAAATGAATTAAAATTACACAAAATGTATTATGTCTCAAAGAATCAGTAATGAGGCCAATAAAACCATTATGAATTTAGAAACTTTTGAATCAAAACCCCTTAAAAGAGAGGGATAAAAATTAAACATAAAATTCACTAATTAAAATATTATTCATAATATTACATCGCAAAATAGTTATTATATGAAGTGCATAAATTAAATTAATTTCATATTACCAAACATGTGTGAAAGAGAGGAATTTTAGATGAAAACCCCATACAACCTTTTGAAAATTGGAACAAAAATCACATGAGAAAGTTAACATGAAATAGAAAATGGAATATCATGATATATAATATAATCATGATATAAATATTACAATGGGGTGTTATGTATACCATATAAAATCATAACATGGTTTATTATATAAACATGTCTCAATGAATGGAAATTGAGATAGAAACCCTTACGTCTTTTTTTTGACTTTTATTGACATACTTTAACCTCCAGTATCATAAAAATATATATCTAATTAAAATAATTAACAACCTTAATCATGTATATTTTCAATTATAATATTTTAAAATATAAATTATTCATATAAATTCTATCAATTTTCCACATTATGTGTTTAAAGTTTTTATCGCTTGTACTAGTTTCTTAATAGCAACATTTGTTTCTTAAACATTTCATCATTTATAGGCCAATAAGGTTAGTGATAAGGTGGTTTTATAATTATTTTATATTTTTCAAAATACTTTCATTATATTATTATTCATTGTCCTTGAATATGAAATTGATAAGAAGCATATTTTAGTGGTTCTTAGCAATCCAATTGTGGTTTCTTTTTTGATGATTTAAATATTAATAAAAATTCTTCAAAAACGAAAATCCTTATTTGAAAATTTATGTTATATTATATCAATAATTAGGTTACCGTAGTCTTCAATCATATAAATTCATCGTATTGTTCAAGTAGGTGGTTAAACTAACTCAAACATGATCATACCCTAATTTAATGAATGATTGTTATATGATTTTGTTGTAATATCATTATACTAGAATCATAATGATATTATTTATTGTTTATTATTATTAAATATTATAATTTTAAAGAATTATAATAATAATTAATATATTTTAAAACATTACAAAATTGGAATAAAAGATTTTTCTCTTTGTATGATTATTTTAAAAAATTAAATTAAAGGTGATTTATACTGATCATATCATCCATAGGTTTTTAAATTTGTCATATAATAAACTAAATGATATTAGAAACATTATATTTATCATTTAATACCATTATTAGATCCATGTTTTTAATCTAGTGGAGGAAAAATAAAAAAGATGTGTCGTGGAGGCAATAATCCCCACAATTCCCACAAACAATGATTTTGTTTTTCTTAATGGATAGGGTATATGAAAAAACAATGATAATTAACTTAATATAATAACACTAAAATATATAAATGATACTAATGTAATTATTTTCATGTTGTTAGAATAAAATTCAAAGAATACAATTAATAATAAAAACTAAGTAGTTGATAATACTCATGTCAGTAACGTGAATTTTCCTTGAAAGTCTCCATTTGAAATGAAGGCCTTATGCTTACTAATGGTGAAAAGAATATTTTGAACATGGGAGAGGGATATAGTAAGATAAAATAACATAGTTTAAAATATCAATCTCATTGAGTGGTGTGTCTTTAAGTGTTTAATAATTTACCCTTTTATATTTGAAGAAAATGGTAGATTTTGGAGTAACCCATTCATTTAAAAAAATGTAAGGTTAACATTCAACTTTAAAAGTCCACAAAATGGAAAAAAGAGGATAGTACAATTAGTGTGAGCCAAAAATATCCTTAACCACTCAACTTAGATAACATTTAGGGTTTTATGTCTTTTAATTTAACTTTTTCCATTTTATCCAAAATTACTTTTTCCCTAGGTAATTTATTTTGAATGATATTATGAAAATGATTAATATTTCCATTTTTACGTAATTTGATAGTTAAAATTAGTATTTGTAAATAATTTTATCTAATTAAATCTTTAAATGTTCTAAATGTTAGTTTTTAAACAAATACACTTAATCTTGTATAATTTTTTAGAGAAATTTCATTTTTATGATTTAAATTTATAAATAAGATAAAAATATTTTATATAATAATTTTAATGACATTTGATGAATTATTATAAAACAAATAAATTATGTGAGGTTTCCAATTAAATCAAAAATATAATGTCACTTGAAAATAATTGATTTAAATAAAAGACTAAAAGGATTTTTTATTAAATTAGAATTTTAATTTGTCCTAAAAATATTAGACCTTTGATTTATAAGTTCAAATAATATTTTAAAAGTTCTTTAAATTAATCTTTTATTACATAAATTTTTTTATTAAATTTTATTTTATTCTTATATAGTGATAAATTTATACAAATTTTAGGTTTCATGAAAGATGTATTTTTTCAACTAAAACCCAACCTTTTAGAAAAATTTAAAAAATTCATAAAATTTCAATTTATATATGATGAATTTAAAAAATAAGTTCATTTTTATTAATTTAAAATCCAAAAAATTTGAAATATATTTTTTGAATAACATCATAAAATATATTGAAAAACTATTTTTATTTAAAAATTACATTTTCAAATATTAACTATAACTATTCTAATTTCATATCATTTACCAACTAAACTGGTATTCACAAGTTTTTAATATCAAACTTATTTTATAATAAATAATATTATTATTTAAAAATAAATTCACATCACAAGAATTATATTTTTTAGAATATTACTTTTTAAGACAATAAATGATTTTATTTGTGATTTTAGGTAAAATAATATATTTTTATTCATATTAAAAGTAAAAATTATTTTCTATATACATATAATTAATAAATTGGTTAATCTCATTCATTCCATATAATTTAATGAAGAGGTTTTCTAATTTTCATACTTAAATATTTATATTTTATCAAAATATATTAGGGTTTCATTTAAGTTTGTTATTGTGTGTAGATAAATCTATCAAACACATTGAATTATTTAAAGGTAATCATATATTATAATTTTAGGGTGTTACATTATCCCCACCCCCAATTTTAAAAAAAATCATCCTTAAAATTTGAATCATAATGTTAGAGGAATTTATATAGACAACTCATAATTAACCATATACTGGAAGATGATCAAGAGTTTATTTAGGATGTGGAATGAGATTTATCAACATAAAAAATCATTATAATCATTTTATAAAGAGATATAAAAGATTCCTAATGTCACTTATATTTCTAAAAAGGGGTTTATATCTATATTCAAAAGGAATAACAACCAAAAAACCCAAAAAATGATTTATATAATAATCATACTACTAAATATATAGTATTTTTTAAAACATTACATAAAATATGACACTAGAAAATATAGAATGAAAGATTATTATCTGATACGTTAGTAGTAGTTGAATATGATTTTCCTTTTACACATGGTTGTTGGTGACTATTACCCTTGATATCCCTTGGATTGGGCCATTGGGCCACATAATTACTAACACTCTTTCAATTGATGTGATGAATTTTTATAGCCTCTCAATCTACCTTACACTCATGAGTGTGAGTATATTTAACTTCACACTTATATAATTTACCTATCCCTTTATGTAAATGTACCTATCCTTATTCCCTCATTTTTAATATGTAGTAAATTGAACATTATTCACTTCATCATCTGGGTCACCCAAATTTCTATGAGATTCCATCTTTCTCTTATTTTTGTGTTTTAAATTTCAAGTAAGTTTGCATTGTTTATTATAATTATTCATATCTGGTTAGGCTGAATCATAAGATTTCTCACTCCAGCCCTTATCCCATTAGGTTGTTTTTGAGTCAATTTCCTCATTTTCTATGAAATCCATTGTTAACTAGGTTCCTTCAGGATTCATCGAATACAAAAACCAAGTTAGCTAACATGAGTGATGATGAATATAATAAAATTACTATAGGTAAATTTTACATCAAGATGTATCACTTTATAACACTATCATGTTAGCCTATATTCTTTATAAATCAACTTGTATTGAAGTAACTTAAACCAATATCACTCTTAGTTTGACCTTTAAAAATACTTTTTCAACCTAGGTTACATTGAGTTGGGTTCTCTTAGAATTATTAACATAATCCTTAAAATATAGATACTAAATTACCATAAACTTTCTAAAAATATTATAAAACCAATAATCATTGAAATATATGATCTAAAAATAAAACTTATCCATCCTCAAACAATATTAACAATTCCTATAATCAGATACCCAAAATTATATATAACCTACTAATATAATCTCAATAACATGCCTCTACAAAAACCTATTTGAATCTAAAAGACATAAAACCACAATGAGATTATATATTCCTCAAAAAATTAAATCTAACTTTAACAATCATATGGTATTGAAAACTACTTCATAATTTCACACTCTAGTCTATCGATATCATATTCTAAAATATTATATAAACATCACCCATTATATAATGGATTAATTTTTCATTAAATCAAATATCAATTCTAATGATATAAACACTATCTAACTCAATTTTATCAAAATAAATCAAACCTTTATTACCTCATCATCAACCATATATTAATCATAATAGTTATCAATATCTAAATCTTTTTCTCTTCAGTAGTTATCCCCAAAAATATAAAATTTTCAAAAAATAATTTCTTAAGGTTATTAATATATGTTTCCATACCTTTAAAGTAAAAAATAATGAAGAATCGTTCTTTTAAATTCTACATAATCCTCATATATTTTATCATATACCAAAATATCATTGAGTAATATCACTCATTAATGAAAATAGATAATATTTTCAAGAAAATATCAATCTTATTGTCTTATATAAGAACAAGAAACTAACATTTTCCATCAAAATTTCCATTTAAAGTTATTATCCACCATTTAAGTATTCCCACTTATCTAGTTATAATACCTAGTGGTTTCAAGGTTTATAGATTTCTAAGATTCATTTCTATGATCATGTTTCAACCAAATACTAAAAAATGTTTATGATATTACCCAAAATATGTATATGAAAACAACAATATAAATATTTATTTCCTTATGATGCCTTTTCTTAACATATTATGCTTTCATATCATGGTATGACTCCCTTGTTCAATCATTGGTTGTCCATAGTAATTTTCCTATTTGTTTTACTAACCTAATTTGTCAACATCATTAATAAATACATCATTATGGTTCATAAAGAGAATGTGATTAACCAACATATATCCCAAGGACTGTCTCCCATGTGTATAGTCTTAGGTTAACTCATCATTCATTAGAGGGATGATTAATTCAATACTCAACCAACCCTTTTGGGGTGATTACCCCTAGGATAATATGTTCCAAAACTACCTCAACCTTCTAGTATCCAGATGAGGATTTATTTCTTGAAACAAACTATATAATATGTAATTTACCCAAACAATAGTATTTCATCCAGTAATGAGACATATAATAAGGGTTTTCATAGATATTTTCTTATCCTAATCCCTAAATAAAATGTGCATTATCACTTTAAAAATAATTCACTAACTTATCTCAAATGGTTATCTATTATGATCAACCGTATCTTATCAACCCTTAAATTACCCTCAATAGAAATCCATATCTCCAATGTTATCTAAACCATTCATTTTATACCAACTGTTACACCTTGGACCTACACTCCTGAGTAAGGTTCTCATAGACACATACTTAACATATTTTATTTGATAAAAGTTATCAAAGGCCAGACATAACCATTCTTAATTAAAAAAATAATAATTATTATTTCGTCACTTACATCCAAATGATATTTTTTATGTTTAGAGAATTGGTGAGTTTGGAAGCATCATAAACTAATAAACGCTATTTCTTTCTCAACTCATTGACATTTTTTCATTATATATAAGAAACATATTGATCCAAATTAAGCCTTTAACCAACCCCATAAATTATTTTACACATGATTTCGTTCTAAACATGTCCCAAGTAATAATTTTAATTATAACTTGGGGAAATGGAAACATAAGAAGGGTTGAGGTCAAATTCTCAGTAAGGGAGACATATAACTGATGTAATCATGGATAAACATAGCATAAATATTATGGTAAGAATCGATAAATGACATGAGTCCATAATAAAATCAAAACTAAAAGAATTATGTATCCATGATAGTAAATAAAAATATAGATATCAACAATACAGATATCATACTGATGGAATTCATAATATCAAACATCAAAAACCTACAATCATGGCCTTGTGCCAAGACACTTTACTTATCATTGAGACTGTAGTCAAGGAATCAGGTTGAATTGGGAAGGCATATACAAAATACCCAAACTTGTTTTGTTTTAGAGAACATGTCAATACATCTAGGGGATATATACTTCTTTCCCCACCTATCACCTGATTATGTAACATGCATTCACCATAAGAGTCATCAAGACCTCTCATAACATTTTTTAAGTAACCTCTTACTAAATAAAACATGGTTATCTGTATAATGATAAATTCATAAATTTAGTACATAATCAACCTAAATTAGTATTCAATAATCATAAATAATTCTAATAGTTTTCCCCATATCAATAAAAGTGATTACATTATCATAACCCATCCCAGGAAATATGTTTTCTAGTCAATAATTATATAGTAAACTTGATAATAATCATTCATATTGGAATAACAATATATGGAATGCCAATACTTTCCCCCAAGTAAAATAAACTAAAAATGATTCTAGATGAACATTGACCAATTTTAATTATTAAAAAATGGTATATTAACACCATTTAGATCAATGAGTATATGGCTAAGTCAATTCTTGAATAACATTATCATAAGTCATCCGAAGATAGATGGTGGATGGTTTCAAAAGAACAAACCTTAAGTGGTGAGAAATATTCATCAAAGGGTTTTTGTGGTTGAAATTTATATCCCAAGAAAATAAAAAGATAATACCACATACAACAATCCTCCACCAAATCCATTTTTTAATTTTCTAAAAACACTTTTAAGATAAAGTGTGAAACTTAAAAAAATTCCAAGACAACACAATTCACTAGGAAAATTACCCAAAATGAAAAACAACCATCACTACGTCCCAAAGTAAAACAATTTTCAAATTCAAAACACCCAAACCAAATTTATGTGCTTTGATAATTGCACTGCACCCCACCTCGTCAATTCTAGAATAACCTAAACATAGAATTGAGGGTCATAGTCTACATCGCTGGAACTATAAACTCCCCACCAATTTCACCATCATCAATATCCCCATCGTCCACACCAATCAACATATCACTAGTCATCGGGAAGAGCGAATGCCAGCCGAATTTATCACTCCAATGGAGGAGATCCCATAATCCATCGTTGCTACTGTAGCATTCCATACACACCTCTCGAAGACCATTGTTCATTCAATAAACACATCATATACCCTCTATGAAGACCATCGCACCATAACGACTTGGAAAGGAGTGTTGGACCTGGACGACTGAGTAGAGTTTGAACGGAAGAAAGCCTCACAGAAGGACTTCACCAAAGACCATGACATCTGAGAAGAATATGATTGGAAAAAAACTACCCCATCTTCATCACCTATCCTCCTCAACTCCAGAGCCACAGAGCAATCACACCACAATAAATGGAGACAAGTTAACCTCACTATAAACATATCACAAATTCACCTTCAAATCGAGCCAAAATATAAAATAAGAACCACCTCGTAGAATCATGAACAACATCAGCTCTACTAGAAAAATACCAGGCACTCAACAAATATCTGAAACAGCACGGACACAGAAGGTACATAGCTGGGCAGGATGAACCACCTTGAAGACAGAACCGCTTGAATATCACATCCCAAAGCTTCTTGCCAACCACCGCACCAGATCGAGTAAGAGAGGAGAAATGGGAGCAGAAGATAAATTATATCTAGAAATGGTCAGGCGCAAGGAGACCCCCAAGGAACACCACCCAACTTCCACCTCCGAGAGAATCAGTGACATGAACCTATAAAAACACCAAAAAATCCCAAAACCAAAGTAGTATAAGAAACAGATCCCCACTTCGTCGTCACAATCCTAGGCAGACTTGGGCATAAACATGCTAGACCATAATGGGGTCTAACAAGTTGGGAAAATTAACGAGTAGAGGATAAGGTTGAAAAGGGCTTCGACTATAGGAGAAACTGAAGAGAAGGAACACCTAGAGAGACAGACAAGAGAGACCCTACCATGATAGGGAATAGACAGTGAGACCGAACATAACCATTATCAAAGAAGGAGAAACCCTAGAAGAGGGTGAGGGAGACACGAGAGCGCTGAAAGCCAGGGGAGTGAGGAACCATACTTCAGGGACCCACCCCACATAAAATAATAAATGTGCATAATATTCCCAACTTATATGAAATAACTTTATGGGAATGATCATAACTTAATGAATGAAAATTGCGTTAACAAAAACTCTTACTTCTAGGTAAACAATTGATTCAATATCTATTTGAATAAGGGTAATAGATTTTGAAATAAAATCCATTTAAATACAAATATTATGATAAAAATATATCTATAGGAAATGAATACACTATAAATATAAAACATGGTGAAAAAAATGTATTATGTATCAACGAATCAAAATCGAGAACAAGAAAACCCTAGCAATTTTAGAAACATTCAAATAAAAACCCATTAAAAGATAGGACTTGTAATTGGACCTAAAATAACATGATTAAAATATAATTCTTGATATGATATAAAAAATCAAAAGTATATAAAATATATAAATTACATTAGTTTCATAAGACCAAACATGTCTTGAATAAAGGAATTTTATACATAAACCTTTAAAATTTTGGAACCTTGGGACCAAAATCCTATGATAAATTTTAGAAGAAATTGAATATTGAATAAAATTAAATATAAGAAAATGATGATATAAACATTAAAATGGGGTGTCAAGTACACAATATAAAAGAAAATTAGGGTGTGTAATATAAAAATGTCTCAATGAAATGAAATTGAAATTGAAACCCTTACTTATTTTCCTAGATTTCATGAACATGATTTATCCTCCAATATAAAAAATATTTTTATCATAATCACATAATTCAAAACATTAATTATATCTATTTTCATTTATATTCTTTGTAAATATTTATTTTCCATATAAATTCTACTAATTTTTCATATCTGGTGTTTATATTTTTGACCATCTGCACTAGTTTCATAATAGTGGTGTCCATGTTTATTCTTATTCCAAATTTCTTCATAACTATGTAATTATTGTTACTTCAAGAGATGTTATATAATTATTTAATATGTTCCAAAATCATTTAATGGGTGTTTTAGTCTATGTAATTGAAGTTGAAATTATTAGGGTTCATGTTTTGGAGATTCTTAACTATCTAAGAGTTTTTTCTTAATTGATGATTTGAATATTAATATTGCTACACCTTGAGATTTTAAAATAATTTTATTTCTGGAATCGTATACAAAATGCACCACCGAGATTTGATGATATGAGAGATATTATTATTTTATAACCATTATAACATAACCTCTGATTTTGTGGGTAAGAATATAAGTAAGAAAACATTGAAATATATAAATATCATAATCAATAAAAATATATTTATAAATTATTATGAAATGAGAAGTCAATTTTTTAGAAAATTCATTTTATTTTTAAAATATGTTTTCTTTAAAAATTAATTTTATTGATTTTTGGTATATTATAATTCATTTAAGGATGTTTTAGAAACTTATTTTACAAAAATAATATTATTTTTTAAATTATCATATCAAAATTAGCTCAGGGTAAAAAAATTGATTTTTGTTTAAATTTATTTTTGAGTGAAATGTGAAAACTTCCAATTTTTGTTAAAGGATCATTTATTTTAATTAAAAAATAAAATTACTATTATAATTTTATCACAAAGTAACATAATTTATATTTATTTGGATATTATCTAATTAATTACATTTGGATCACTATTACATCTAATTCTTTTATGAGTTCGTTTATGGGCTTAAAAATGAATTTCTTTTAAAAATTGTATCATTTTACGCATTTATATTAAAATTTATTTATTAAACTTATAAGAATAAAATTTGATGAAATAGAATTAATTTTTGGATTTAAAAATTAAAATTTATCCCGGATTAATTTTTTATATTTTTATCGAGAAATTAAAATTTTGATGAATTGTAAAAAATACAGTTTTTATAAAATACTATATCTTTTATGATATCAACAAGAAATAAATTTGATATAAAATTTCATTAAAATTATGTAATGAACTATGAATGATAATTTAATACAAATATAATTCCAAACAATTGAAATAACATAAATTATAATTTATTTCATGATAAATATTAAAATCATTTTCAAAGCTAACACAATGCTTGCGCAACATAAGAAAAGTAAAATCTGGTGTCCTAAAAATAATATTTGATGGGGAGTAATAACTTTATAAACTTTTATAATAAATATGAATTATTAATAATTATTTTTATGGATATATATGAGTTTTTATTTATATAATAAATGATTTATCCAAATTCATGTGCAATGCTTGTACAAGGCTAGAAAAGTAAAAATAATATAATAAATAATTTTTAAATACATATGTGTAAGTAAATATATTTATTTAATGAATACAAAAGTTTATTTTGAACTTTATTAATTTATTTTTATAAAGTTAATTTAATTTTAATTTTATTTAGTGATGAATTAATTACCTTAAATGTTTACAAAACTCCACCATTATGTTTGTGCAAGTAATAAAAAAACCAGGTAAATGATTTTAGAAACTATAAATTTAATATTTTCTGGGTGAGTAAAAGTTTTCCACTAATTTATATGATAAATATAATATAAAATATTTTCTTTCACAGGGTTATATTTTAATTAAATTATTATCATGTTGTATCAAAATCAAATTATGTGAATAGTTCTTAAAATGACATTAATAATAATTTATGCTAAATATAATTTATTCAATTATTAAAAAAGAAAAAAAATCTATAAATAGGATAATTAAGATTTGAAATGGTATAAGATTTCATTCCTTTTCAATTTATGATCAAATTTTTATCTTATAAGTAAAATTATAACCCTTTAATGCTGAGAAAGTAATTACCATGATTATGGTTAAAATTGGTTGACTAAGGGGTTGAACCAAAATATAAGGTTTAAAATGATAACTAAACCTATAAAAATTAGATTTTAAGATTATATTAATAATATATATTTCTTATCTTCAAATAAATTTCATTTTTGAACCATTTTACATGAGTTTGACACATATGTTATTATAATATTTCATATAATAAAAAGAACGAAATTAATGATATTATATAATAAAAAATATTTTATTAAAAGATTTAAAATTAATAAAATGATAATATTTTTCCAATATAATTTTATATTATTTAAAAAATTAATAATTGTTCATTTATTTCTCATGTTTCATTTTATATTAATTCCCATGGACCATAAAAGTGTACAAAACTTTGATATTACGGTAATTATCAAATGGATTAATAGGGGTTAAAACTAGGAAATAAAGGTAACAAAGAACCAAAAAAATTAAAAATTTTATTAAATGGGAGTATTTATACTCATAAAAAATATTATATTTTAATCATATCTATTTTTATCGATTTGAATATTAAAATTAATTTAAAACTTTAATTAATTCTAAGGGTGCCCCTCCCCTCACTTTTAAAAGGGGACATACTCTACTTCATTATTAACAACCATTGATCCTTCTATACTATCCAATAACTACCATGATATCATAATATCTTTTATAATCAGATCTTAAATCTTCTTTTCTTTCAAAAATACCATCCTTTAATGGCTTGAATTGTATTCCAAAAGTGGTTTCTCAATAAAGAGTTATAACTCTTAACTGGTCAATTTCAGTTTTAATTCTTCTTATACATCATATAAATATGTGGTATCCATTTTCATATTATTAATTATTTATTATTAATTAAAATTAATTGTTATTAATGATTAACAAAAAACCATTTTCCACCTTCTACACATTTTTTTAAAATGATAATGTCGCTCATACGTATGTATGGACTACTACCACTATAAAGAAATGTAATTTATTTTTCATTTAGACTTTACAATGATTTTAATAAGGTTAAATTTAATGAATATATTGATATAATAATTATTATAGAATGGTTATTTTTTATTTTCCTTTATTTCATTATATCTGTTTAAAAGTGAAAATAGCTTTTATGCATACGTTAAGCCTACTATCTATATAAATAATGTCAATTATTTTTCTATCTCTACCATTAATGGATAAGTATATATATTATTTATTTCATGATTGAAATTTTGGTTTTTATCAAACCATGATCATAGTTTAAGGACCAGAACTTCCGAACTAAAATTCTCATGAAGAATGAAACATTTAACACCTAGAAATGATAAAATTAATAAGGAATTATTTATAAATGGGTATTAAAATCATATAAGAGTATAATATATGAAATTATAATTATTTAAATGATTCTATTATATAATTATAATAAATTTAAATTTATTATACATGAGGTTAGAGTTCTTTAAAAGAAATTTAAACCGATAGTTAGTGTTTTATGTGAAAATATCATTGTTTACCTGGATTTTTTTATGATTAAATTTCTAATTATGAAATTTCATGATATAACACTAAATAATTTCATTAATTTTTTATTATATGTCCATTTATAGATATTACATGTTTTATTTACATTTTCCTCTCTTTGATTAATCAAGATACCAAAATAATTCTTTTAAGTAAAATTGAATTTATCTCTCTCCAGAGGTAAATCATTTTTCTTCTATATCCATGTTCTATAAAATTATTTCAATATTGTTTTTTCCAATCTCTAATGATTTTTTAAATTCAATTTTTCTTATTTTTTTAATTTTTAAAAATTATTTAAATTTAATCCTCTTTTCATTATCTAAATAAGGTATTTCTGACATTTTATCGAAATTGTGAAAGGAATCCTTGTTTTAACAAACAGAGCATGGACCAAATTTCCCTCCTTCATGAAAGATCAATGTTTTGAATATTCCTTTAAAATTTTAAATGGTTATTTTAAAATAAAATTTACCTTGATAATATTATTTAAATTTTTATATTTCAAAGAAATGATTTCAAAATGGAAAGTGTATTATCCTCAAGAAATATTCTATGTGGTATTTTAAATCCATTTTTATCTAAGATGACGTTCATTAATGTCACTTATGATTTATAGGGGATATGATCCAATGATACTTTTATAATCCTTGGTTTAATATACATGGATATTTAAATATTTTAGATGAATATTCAGAATATTAAAAAGTACATGCCTGAGGACTGTAATAGTTTGGTGTCTTTACAAACATGGAACATAATATTCTAACATGTATAATTATATTCAATGTTTCCCACAAAAGTATTTCCCTTTATTACTTCTACTTCAAACCTATCTTCAAAACCTAGGGAAATGAATCATTAGAAATGGTGATATCAGATGCTCAGTAAGGGTAAATAATGGAGATAAATACGCCTAACATGAACAGAAGGGTATGCAAATATGAAAAAAAAAAATTAAAGATTATACCCTACATATCAAAGATCATATACACGAGCCATGAAATAAAGATTGGAAGTTTATAATACATGAATCATAAGGGAATCATGTTCATAATCCATTAGATAATAACACATGAATAAGACATAGAATATGGGTCATACACATAAGCATAGAAACTATTGTGTCAAGAATTCCTACCCAGACCTTCATAACATGTTAGGATTGGGATAATTTATCTGATAACTTATTTTGGAATGGTATAAGAACCTGTATACTGTCTATTTTCTATTCTTGGGCTATAAACCATGTACACTCTTAATTTTGGGCTTGGGATATAACTCAGGTACCCTCTTTTTTTAGGCTTCCACTATAACCCACTCACCCTTTTGTTTTTTAGATTAGGATATAACTTGTGTACACTCTTGTTTTTAGGATTATTATACAACCCATGTACCCTCTTATTTTCATAATTGGTCTAAAACCCATGTACCATTTGAAATAATATACCATTTATAATTATCCAATGCATTGGTGGGTGGTATAGGTCCCAACCACCACATAATGAAATTATACATATATGTTCCATAAGATAATAAAACATTCATCATATAATGACCCATAAAAGAGGTGGGTTTCATAAGCATCATACCTCATCCCATTCAATGAAATGTTTATCCTAAAAATTTTATCATAGAATAACCTATGAAAAATACACAGGTTTTGTAATCATATAATCCTATAATAACTCATGAATGGAAGTGTGTTTCGTATGCATTTATCATGGTATAACCCATAGAAGAGAAACAAGTTTTATAGACCTCATGCCATAAAAACATAAACCATTCAGATAAATAATATGAATTTTATAATTGTATAATATCACTATCAATGCGTA
This sequence comes from Viscum album, assembly GCA_963277665.1. Lineage (NCBI taxonomy): Eukaryota > Viridiplantae > Streptophyta > Magnoliopsida > Santalales > Viscaceae > Viscum > Viscum album. Next base: position 1,177,766,675 of record OY728140.1, on the reverse strand, counting down.
AAATATATCAAAGGATTTCATCTTATATGGAGATGTATTTTTAATGATCACTTGAAATAGTTCTTAAAGAAAATAAAAATTATTTTAAAATCACTGTTTTTTAGAGATAAAACATTTTCAAAATTGCTTTATTTTAAAACCACTTTGAAAAATTATGAATTGAGATTTAAAAAAAATATGAAACATATATTTACTAAAATATCCTTTCTTATTTGAAAATATGTCTTTTAAAGCATAAAACATTTTGAAATCTTTTTTCTTTGAAAATAACTTTGAAAACTTATAAAGGAAGATTTGAAAACCATTTTCATCACTTTTTGAAACAATTTTTTTTTAAATTCTATTTAAGTAAATATTATAATAAAATATAATTTAAAAAATTTTGAAAACATTTTTAAAAAACAGGATTTTTTGAATAAAATAGATTTACAACCGAAGAGAGAAATAAAGTCGGATTTTCTTAAAAAAAATATTGATATTATTAAGTATCAAAGAGTGAAAAAATGGTACCAATACATTAATTTATCATGAATAACCATAGGAAAAGAAACATTATGAGAGTTCTTGATATATTAATTATAATATTTCATCAATGGAAGCATAATTGTAAACAATCCCCATAAATGATGATATTTTATCTAAAAACTCCTTAGACTTTGGTAAATTGCATCATAATCCTCGTGAGAGAATATCAATAAATTAATGTTAAGATATAAAAATAATAATTTTATTCATGATGAAACATGAGAATGTTAATTATATACCCCACATAAAATATTATAGGTTCCTAATATAACATCTGTATCAAAGTAGGTAAATTGAGACAAAAATACTTTACTGATTTGTTAACTTTTGAAAAATAATCCCTATGAAAGAGATATCAAAAAATGGGTATGTAAATACCCATATATTTTAGTATAATAATCATATAATACATTAATGATAATTATATACAAAACTGAGAAGGAATGAGTGGTGAATAAGGCATGTATCTCATAGATATAAAAATGATAGATGAAATTCTCTTTCTGCTTGAGTAACTTTTGAATCATGAGATTTGTGAAATAATAATATCAATTGAAGAATTTAATATAATTAAATAAATTAAATTTATGATATAAAATATCATAGAAAATTATAAACACCACACAACAAGAATAAGTGTTGAATATAGCATATATCTCATAGAAAAAAAGTGAGATGATAAATCCCAGACCTTAAGTATTCACTTTATTCATATACATTCAAAACCCATTTATAATAAATATAAGTTTGTTATAAATATACCAAATAACCAAGTTACTTTATATCATAATATATATTATTTTATTATGACTTTATATTACTCATTTATTAACAGTTTCATGTTAATGTTACGTTTTGGGCAATAACCGCTTTATTTTGCATATATGTGTTCACTTGTTATTATTGATCTTATTACATAGAATATGATTTAATTATTAATATAATGTAAAAATGATATAAATATAATAAATATTTAGTATATATGTATTTATAATAATCTATAAAATATATATATAGGAAATGAAATACATCGTTCATGGGGACAGTAGGTTGTATGTACACAGGAACATTGTTTCCATTTTCATGGCGTATTGAAAGAAAGAATAGAAGTAAATGATATATATATATATATATATTATAATTAAAGTAGTATTATTATTTAACATATGTTACTTATTTTTATTAAACTCATCCTTAATACATTCCATGTGATGTGTGAAAAAATCTCATCACTTTGAGGAGGCAATAGTCCACATATCCACAAACAAACTTATCGTATTCCCACATAATAGAAAACATGAAGGTATTTGTTATATAATAATTAAAGAAACATAAATAAATCATGAATATAATATATTTAATATAAAAAAATTAATTCCATAATGATTAGTGACCGTGAAAAGGGTTAATGGAAGAATGAATGGCATCGGTTCACATGACGGTAGTCCTCCGTACACAGGAACGATGATTGTGTATATCATTTGATGAAAGTGTGTGTTATTGTAGGTAAGAAAAATTATAATAAAAAAATATAAGTATATTTAGGATATATATGTTATTTTTTAATCATAGAATAATAATATAGGTATGGATAAATAAATAAAACAAAAGTTCTTATTGAAGGATGTTACATCTTTATTGGGTAACTCCTTTTTGTTTTCATTAAATGAATTTCTTGGTTAGATTTATTCCTAAAGTGATGAAGCTAGGATGAAGATAAGGAATTATAGATAATATTTGTTCAGGGTTTTTCCATGAAAAAGGGCTTCATATATTTTAATAAGTGATGGTGTGAGTTTGTCTTTTTATAGTGGAGGAGGAGTGACATTCTTATAATTATAAAAAGGTAAAATAGTATCAAGGGGTATCCCTTATATCATGTTCCTCCAATAATTTTCAATTTTTAATAAATTTAGTAAATTGGTATAGATATTTCAATCCAATGTATTTGGGACATTTTTATAGGTTATTTTTCCCCTTAAAATAAATTTTACCCACTAAGTAAACTCATTTTTTTCTTATTCACTATAATTAATAATAATTACATTCACTAATATTTTTGGTCAAAAACTAAGTTGAAATTGTTATAAACTATAAATTATGATGATTAAAAATATTTAAACCATTTTTATTAATTATAAACACATATGTGTCAAGAATTAATTTAAAATTAATTACGCCGACGGGACGAAACAACGAGTTTTTAAAGTGAAAACGATCATAAGATTGAAATGTTTTTATATCCAATTTCAATGTAAAATTTATTACAATGGCCTAAATTGTATTAATATATGTATAATTTATCTAAATATATTTTAAATACCATTTGAAATATAATTTAACTATATAATAAATTATAACAAAATGTAATTTACAATTAAAATTTAGTGTTTTTCATTATTCATTAAAAAATGAAAATTTTCTGAAAAATACTAAGAATTCACTCATATAAAATTTTGCTATTATTATTTCAAAAACAAATTTTATTTTTTTCAACATAAAATTATAAAAGTTTAAAAAATTATATTTAAAATATGTGCGCCATTAAAAGGCAGTAAAATTACCTTTTAGAAAAATACATATTTTTATTCAGAAAATTGGATTTATTATTATCTCCTATCTAGAAAAAGAATAATAGAAATAATAAATTGTTTTATGAAAATAAAATTTATATATTTAATTAAAATAATTTATCAAAATTGTTTTAATTAATTTATTAACGAATTTTTTTTTGATTTTATAATTATAGTTTTCAAGTAAAAGAATTCATATATTTTCAAAAGGTTTTTATTTTCATTTATAGTTAATTGGACACGAAATAATTCTTCTTATATTAATTTTTGAATAGAATTTTCATAATTTAATTAATCTTATTTATAACCTCCATTCAAACATCTAGGTGACAACTATAATAATATTTTAATTATAATATAAATATTACATTGTAGTTTGTAAAACATGGCCTTGCGTGTCATGAATGTTATCAAAGGAAATCATCATTGTATATAACACAATCCAAAAATAGTGTTTCATGTACCGTAATCTAATTTATGTGTTTCATATAGCACAATATTGACATTTTATTTCGTAAAAAGAATGAATAAATTGGCTCTTTCATATAACACAATCAATATTTCGTGTTGTGTGAAATAAAAAATATTGAAAAGATTAAATTAATTCAAAAAAATATTTCCAAAAATCTCTACATGTTACATTTTACCCCCCTTTAAATTAATTTCACCCAAAAAATTCATCTAGTTTATGAGAGTTTTAATACTTTAAAATTATTTTTCTTATAAACAAGAATCTTAAAAATGAATAGTAAAACTTATTTTAAAAAGGGAATGTTGGAAACATAATGGTTACCTCAGGTAACTCAAAACTAAGTTTCCACATAAAAGAAATTTATTGGGTAGTGAATATTTTACATGGAAATAAAGAATAAATAATTATAGAGAGTGATAAATATCATTAACCACCATTAAGTGAATGATCAATTGAATGTTAAGTCCCTTAAACCCATAAATTTGTGATGATTTATAAGATTATCTATTAAAAATAAATGAAGGTATTTGGAAAAATATTATTCGATCTCCTTTTCATAGAGTTGGTGAATTATTTTTAATTTTTATGAATATATGGAAGTATACTAACTTGATTTTATTTATTTTCAAATACACAATATCATACATTAGTTGTGCCTTTCTAAATTTACACTTAATCTCTTATTCCAAGAAATGAATATGAATTTTTTATTTCTGAATAATTAATAGATCATGAGATCCATAAATTTAATGATTTTCCATTCCATCTATCTTTAGTCAACTTCACAACAAAATGGTTATCACATGTTATACAATATGTAAAAATACTTATATGGTAAGATAATACTTTAATCTATAAAACTTTAGCTTAATTTTAACTTACACCATTCCATAAATGGTTAGCCTTAAAACCATTTTGAAATATAAGAATATAGATCTTTAAAAAGATGGTAACAAAATTTCTCAAAATTAGTCCAACATTGATCCCCCATATATCATAAAGCATCTCTGTGTTGTTACATTCTAAACATGTGAATACCTTCATTGTATATTCTCTTAAAACATTGTAATAACCTGAATTACAATAAATCTTTTTGGAAAATATGCATGCTTCCTTATTCAAAAGATTATTAGACATATTCATTAAATCCAATAAGATTTAAACACCCTCCATGAAAACATAGATCACTTTTTCAAAATCACAATAATCATTTCCATGGTAATTAGTACTATAAAATTTACATTGTCCATATCAATCTTCACTTTATCCAAGAAAAATAGTTTTCTCAACATCAAGAACACATTAAGGGTTACCTTCTCTTAATTAAAATATCACCCTTCCATTAAATCAATTTTCTCGGTCATCGAAACTATTCAATTTTTTTTCAAATTCTTAATGGAAAACATATAATTAATGATTCATAATTCTTTAATTCCTATACAAATACACTTTAATCATCTGGAATTATTCTTAAACAGTAACTTAGGATTCATCATCTTATTCCTCAACACCCCTTTCCTATAATATGAAATATGAATCATGTATTAAGGTTAATCAACCTTAATTTAATTATGCTTATTATATTTAATTTAAACAATACTATTAAATATCCCAAACATTTCACAAGTCATTTGTAGTCTATTTATCTTCAGCAGTATAACCAATACTTATTCCAGCTTCTTGATTCTCTTCATGAGATTTCTACTTAGGAAATTGATTTTTTTTAATTCCCATACTTTCCACATCTGAAACATTAAATATTAACTCAGTTCCATGTAGTTCTTGATATTGACTAAGACTATAAAGAATATATTGAGAAATACATATCATAGAAGATAACCAAATATTCATGAAAATTTACTTATAGGATTCCTAAATGATGAAACATTATTTTAAATATATGACACCTTAGGATCATCCTTAGAGACATCCCTAGAAACATCCTTATAAATAACCCTAGGGATATCGCTAATGTTTTCATATACTAGATTAAAAGGTTGACTAAACAATTCCTTTTATAAAAACTTTAAAAACCCAGGAATAACATACATGGATATTATATCATTTTAGATTAATATTCAATATATTAAAAAATTACTTTCCTAAAGAGCATAATATTTTTTTTGAAACATGGAACACAATATTCTAACTTGGAGAATGAAATTAAAGGTTTCCCACCAAGGTCTTCCCACTACTTGAAATTTAGTATATACTGATGGGTTTAAACCGTTGGTAAAGGTTGTATAACCATTGGTAAAACTTATACCAATGGTTTATCCAACCGTTGTTAGGCAAGCCGTAGAGATATGCTTATACCCATGGGTATGAAATAACTGTTGGGATAAGCCACTAGAAGTAATATTATACCTCCCAATGATCTAAAAACCCTTGTAATAGATCTTTACCAATAGTTTGTGAAAACTGTTGGTAAAGATTAAGAATAACAGGTCTTTACCAACGGTTTATGAAACCATTGGGAAAGATTGAGACTATTGAGACTTTACCAATAGTTTTTTAAAATCATTGGTAAATATTGAGAATAATATGAATTTACCAACGATTGTTAATCGATGGTAAAGAGTGGGTTTTTCAATTATATACCAACAGTTTTGGAATCCATTGGTATAGATCCTGCAATTCACCCTGTCCAGAAGCAAAAAGCTTCCCTCTGTTCATTTACCTATAGAATAACACAGAATTCAGAATACATAATACCTATAATTATATACCACTAGTATATAAATGAACATCAGGTTTTAATGATCTCCACCATTTAGAACCCTAAAATATCATATTATGTCTTATGATTGATTTTTATAATCTGTGTGTTGAGTTGACTGTAGACTATATCTTTATGAGTGATCTGCTATACAACCCCTAATTTGAGTTATTTCAAAATGGTATCACATGTTCAGTTTATTAATATACAACTTTTATGTCTTGGTTATGTCTCTAATATTTTCTACACTGAGTTATCCCATATAGACTGAAAGTAGATTAACCAAAGTCTCTTAGGTAAGTTGTCATTAAAACTTTCATTCTCTCTAAAGGTGGTGCAAGATGTAATTCAGAGTAAAATACGAATAAGATGGTATCTTTTAGAGAAGTTAAATGAAATGAGAATATCCGAATATATCCATTGTATTTATTATCAATAATGTGGAAAATGATACAATCATATGGGTATAAGGGTTTTTTTATTGGTATTGTACAACAAATAAAAAGGGGGACATTGATTGTTCCTATTGATTGGATTGTATTTTTTATCGATGATTTTGGAATGATATAGTGCTGAGGAGTGAAATAAGATATTTATATCAAGGGGTTAGGGCTATCCAAGGGGGTTGGGGGTGCTATCCAAGGTGGGTAGGGGATGTCCAAGGGTGGGGGTATCCAGGGGGTGGGGGCTGTCTAGGGGGTGGGGGTGTCCAAGTGGTGGGGTGGTATCCAGGGAGTGGGGGTGTCCAAGGGGTTGGGGGCTGTCCAAGGGGGTGGGGTGGTGTATGGGGGGTGGGCTGTATAGGGGGTTGGGTGGGTAGTCCATGGGGTGGGAATGTATAATGGGTGGGAGGGTGTCCATGGGGGTGGGGGTGTCCATGGGGGGACGCCGGGTGGTGGGGTGGTGTCCAGGGGGTGGGGGTTGTCCATGGGGGTGGGGGTGTCCAGGGGGGTTTCAAAGGTGTGGGGGCTGTCCAGGGGGTTTGGGTGCTATTCAAGGGGTTAGGGGGTGTCCAGGGGGTGGTGTGTCTAGGTGGTGGGGTTGTGTCCAGGGGGATGGGAGATTTCTAGGGGGTTGGGGGGTTATCCAAGGGGTAGGGGTGTATAGGGGGTAGAGTGGTGTCCAGGGGGTGAGGGATGTCAGGGGGTTGGGGGACTATCCAATGGGTAGGGGTGTCCAGGGGTGGGGGCTGTCCATGGGGGGGGGGGGGGGGTTGTCCATGGGGGTGGGGGTTTCCAGGGGGTGGGGGTGTCCAAGGGGGTAGGGGTTTCCATGGGGGTGGGCGGCTGTCCGGGGGCTAGGGACTGTCCAGGGGAGTGGGGGACTGTCCATGGGGTTGGGGTCTGTCCATCGGGGTAGGGGTGTTTAGTGGGTGGGGGTGTCTAGGGGGTGGGGGCCATCTAGGTCATTAGGGTGGCTATCCGATAGGGTACGGGGTGTCCAGGGGGGGTGTCCAGTGGGGGGTCCAGGGTGGGGGGTGTCCAGTGGGTGGGGGTGCCTAGGGTGTTAGGGTGGCTATTCATAGGGGAGGGGTGTCCAGCGGGTGGGGGTGTCCATGGTGGTGGGCGGGGGAGCTGTCCAGGGTGTGGGGGTTGTCCACGGGGTTGGGGGTGCTGTCCAAGGGGGGTAGGGGGTGTCCAACGGGGTGGGGGTGTCCAATTGATGGGATGGTGTCCAGGGGTGGGGGAAATCCAGGGAGTTGGGGTGGATGTCCAAGGGGTAGGGGTGTCCAGGGGGTGGGGTGGTGTCTAGGTGGTGGGAGCTGTCCAGGGGGTTGGGGGTTGTCCAAGGGGGTAGGGGTGTCCAAGTGGTTCTGGTGTCCGGGGGGGGGGGTGTCCAAGGTGGTGGGGGATGTCCAGGGGGTAGGGGGTGTCTAAGGGGGTAGGGGGTGTCCAACGGGGTGGGGGGTCCGGGGGGGATGGGGGTGTCTAGTGGGTGGGGCCTGTCCAGGGGGTTGGGGGGGTTGTCCCGGGGGGTGGGGGTATCCAAGGGGTGGGGGTGTCCAGGGGGTGGGGGCTATCTAGGGGATGGGGTGGCTGTCCAAGGGGGTAGGGGTGTCCAGGGGGTGGGACTTTCCATGGGTTGGGGTGGCTATCCAAGGTGGTAGGGGGTATCCAGGGGGTGGGGTGTCCAGAGGGTGGTGACTATCCAGGGTGGGGGTGTCCAGGGGGTTGGGGGTGATGTCCAAGTTGGTAGGGGTGTCCAAGGGGTGGTAGTGTCCAGGTGGTGGGGTGGTGTCCAGGGATGGTGGGGGGGGGGGCTGTATAGGGGGTTGGGGTTGTCTAAGGGATATGGGGTGTACAGGGGGTGGGGTGGGGGTTGTCCAAGGGGGTGGTGTTATCCATGGGGGTGGGGGAGTCTAGGGGGTGGGGGTTTTCCAGGGGGTTGGGGTGTCTAAGGGGGTAAGGGGTGTCTAACGAGGTCGGGGGTGTCTGGGGGGTTGGGGCTATCCATGGGGATGGGGCCTATCCAGGGGGTTGTCCAAGGGGGTACGGTTGTTCAGGGGTGGGGGTTTCTACGGGGTGGAGGCTATTCATGTGGTTGGGGTGGAGGTCCAAGGGGGTAAGGGATGTACAAGGGGGTAGGGGTCTCTCAGGTGTGGGGTGATGTCCAAGGTGGGGGTGTCTAGGGGGTGGGGGCTGTCCAGGGGGGTGGGGGTTGTCCAGGGGGTTGGGGTGGCTATCCAAGGGGGTGGGGAGTCTAGGGGGTGGGGGTGTCTAGTGGGGTGGGGTTGTCCAGGGTGGGGGTGTCCAGGGGGTTTGGGGTGTTGTACAAGGGGGTAGGGGCATCCAGGGGGTGGTGGTGTCTAGGTGGTGGGGTGGTGTCTAAGGGGGGTGTCCAGGGGTTGGGGGATTGTCCAAGGGGTAGGGGTTGTTCAGGGGGGTGGGGTGGTGTCCAGGGGGTGGGGGGGTTGTCCAGGGGGTTGGGGGGTTGTCCACAGGGGTAGGGCTTGTCCAGGGGGTGGGGGTGTCCAGGGGGGGGGGTAACTAGGGGGTGGGGTAGATGTCCAAGGGGTAGGGGGTGTCCAGGGTGGTGGGGGCAGTCTAGGGGTGGGGGTTATCCAGGGGTTTGGGGTGGCTATCTAAGGGGGTAGGGGGTGTCCAAGGGGGTGGGGGTTGTCCAAGGTGGGGGTGTCCAGGGGGCGGGGGTTGTCCAGGGGTTGGGGGTGCAGTCCAATGGGGTTGGGGTGTCTAGGGGGTTGGGGGTGTCCACATGGTGGGGTGGTGTTAAAGGGGGTTTTTTAGGGGGTTGGGGTCTATCCAAGGGGGTTGGGGGTCTCCATGGGGGATGGGGGCTGTCCAGGGGGCTGGGGTTGTCCCGAGGGTGTGGGGTCCCGGGGGTGGGGGCTGTCCAGGGCGTTGGGGGTCTGGGGGTTTGGGGGTTTTCCAGGGTGTTGGGGTGGTTTTCCAAGGAGGTAGGGTGTGTCCAGGGGGTGGGGGTGTCCAGGGGGTGGGGGGATGACCAGGGGTGGGGTTGTCGAAGGGGGTGGGGTGTCTAGGGGGTAGGGGAGGGTCTGGGGGGTGGGGGTGTCCAGAGGAGTCACATCAAACCATCAAGACAAGTTTTATTATTTATAGATAAAGAAATAAAGGTAACTTGACTTACCTAATCAGACATATATTCCAGAACAAAAAATCGTCAATCATCAAACGTCCTTAATATCAGTCAAATATGTAATGGATTAATTTATCCATCATCACCATCATTATAATCACCTTCATAATATGCCTTACCCCTATCCTCATCTTCGTCCCCATCATCATCCCCACCCTCCTCAATGCCCTCCTCCTCACCCTCATACTCCTCCTCAGCCTCCTCCTTGACCTCCTCCTATGCCTCGGCCTCCTCCTCACCCACCTCCTCTTCCTCAACCTCCTCCTCGGTCTCCTCCTCCTCTGCCTAGGCCTACACCTCTCCATCATATTGACCACCACTAGAACATCCACCTGGTGCATCATATATAGATTGCATCGATGACATATATTCATCACAAGTTATGCTGGCCTCTGGTGGAAGTGTTGGATGTAAAACTTCCATCAGTTTCATAAATGTAGTTTTTTCCCTAGGAGAATATTCTACCATCTCTATGGCCCTTTTTCAGCCTGGTCAGTATAACCCTTAACCTGCTAGAACTCTATGGCACTACAACTCGTACCTGAGGAGGGCCAATACCTCATCGAGACTATACTCTTCCCAGGTCGGTAGTATACTCTACCAGTGTTCACATCTCCCAACACCTGATGTAACTGATCGTTCAGCCAAAAATTGTCAGGTTCCTGGGCATCAACAATGTAAAACCGATAATCTTCTGTTGATTCGGTTCATTAACTACACTTCCATTTTTCTTCCTTCGACAAATGAAAAACAGGTTTTCACAAGGCTCCCATCCTTCAATATTCAATTTTTCCCTCTATAGTGACATTGAATCTAGGAAACCATAATTAAAAATAGGTTACCAATAATTAATTTCATAACTAAAATTATATAATAACTTTATAAATCAAATATGTTTTGAAGGAAACAATTGAAACTGAAATTTGTAAAGAGAAATTATAAACAACTGTCATACCTGCTTCTTCTCATGATCTGGAATTTAGTACTTCCCAATGTGCGGAGGTATTTTTTAGCATCAATGTTTTTTATTTATTCTGGATGATTCTAAAATAAAATTAAATAATACAAAAGATATTATTAACAAAAAACATGAAATTTTTTATTTAAATACCTCAAATATGATTAATACATTAAATATGGTAGTCATCCAACGAGTAATCATCTTTCAATACTGTTCTATCGTACAATCATCAACAATAGGGACCACCTCTAACTATGTTCCAAATCTAGCATGCCATACAATATATAAATTGTTCTTATAGGCTCTCTAAATCTCACCTAAATCCTTTAGATGTGTTGTTCGTGCCCCTCGCCATCGGGGAAATTAAACCGAAGCTGACACCAAAACATTACTTCATATAAATACAAAAAAATAATATATTTCATTAAATAAAATATATTTTTTTACCCATATCTATGACCAAGAATTATCCTTGACTTTATTTGGAAACTGTCTCCATGAGAGCGGACTGATAGGAATGATATTGAAGTATTTGGAAAGTATCGCAAAAAAACTCTGACATTGCTGCCTTATTTTTTCAATCATTTGACTATCTTCATTATAGTCTACCATAAACTATATGTGGCGGTTCCACACCGAACGCATGCATTAATTCCCCCCCTTGCCTTCTATTAGTAGTTTTTTCTGTTATGGAAGGAAAACAAATATTTTATCAATACTTGTTATAATGATAATAGATAATGGTATAAAAATTTGTTAGGGTTATATAAATATACCTACGGTAGTCTGATCAATGGCCATCACTGGATCTGTAGAAACTGAAGGAACACCCTGTGTAGGTGGAGTGGGTCCCAATCTATGCTCTGAAGGGACAAACTCTAGCAGAGAAGAAGTCAAAAATGATGAAATATAGAAGCTCATAGAGAAGGAAATAGAAGTAAAAGAAGATGGAATGGATGATTGGCTGAATGTTGGATGGGGAGTGGGAATCATCATCGGATATGGTAAGGACATGTGAGGAGACTTAGATGTAAATGGCTGTGAAAACATGAGAAGTCTAAATATCCCATGTGTCCCCAAAGACACACCAGGATCAGAATGTGGGATAGATAGTGTGCCAGTGGGAGGGGTTAGGGTATAATCTGGTACGCCAACCAGATCGGTTAGCTCTCATACCAACCCCTTGTACGAACACCTTGAGTATTAGGACCACTACTAAGATACTCATCAAATAATTTTCGCCTAAGGGTAAGATCCTGCAAAAATGTTTAAAAAAATTAATCACATGATATTTTATATTATTTAAATATATATATTTTAAATTAAAAACTAACTAATGGAACTAGTGGTGGAATTCCCATCTCAACCATGTGACAATTTTTGTCCATCATCTTTTTCTATTGCCTCTCTTCAATTGGTTGCATTTCCTGCATTTGAAAACAAATATGAATGTAATTAGAAAAGGATAAATAATGTGTAACCCAAAAAACAAAAATAAATGAGAGGGAATATAGGGGTTCATGGATAATTTAACTATTCATTGTTTTAGGTGAGAATGAATAAATATATAATGAATTAAATAAATAGTACAAGATATAATAAATAAATTTTATTTTTAGTAGGATGGTTATTTACTAAGAAGACAAACCACCATTTTCATAAGGGGTAAATCATTTTTTAAAATTAAGGAAAAATTTAATCCATTTATCCCAGGTAGATGATGCAGGTTTCTATACATGTATCATAGAAAAAAACAATCCATCATGTTCATTATCTAGTAAAATGTTAAAGGGAGGTCTTAGAGTTATACTAATTTTATACATGGTCAATAAAGCATTGAAATGTTCACCAGGTTTGAAATGTTGGTTTTGTAGGTTTGAATACTGTTAAATTCCAAAAGAGAAAATGAAAATCAATTAAAATTGCAACCAATAAACATTGAAAACTCACATAACAGTTATGTCAGATACAATATATTTGTATTTAATATTAAATAAATTTTAATAGTACCAACATTAACAGCCTAAGTTGAGGTAAACCAAAAGTATTGAGAACATGGATGGATAATTTTATATATTTCCCACCACAACTTCAGGTTCACAGTCAACTTTGACAATTAAGATATTAGAGTAATCAAAAGTAATAAATGGATCATTTACAATGGTAGTTTGGTTGGTGTCAATTTCATCATCACCATCATCAGAAGTATGTCTTGGAATTACTTCAATAATAAAACCAAATTCGGGCTGAATATGGTCTTTGACATAAAAAACTTGTTTCTCCATTGATTCTAATACATATGGTTCATCGGTATCAAGAGTGTGAGTCATATCAATTACTCAAAATCCATAATCATCAATAAATGTGCTATGCCTTGTCATTGAATTAAACCACTGACATTTCATCATCGTGACTCATCCCTGAGTATAAGAATACAATATTATTATTTCTCAACAACTCCATAATAACCTACATTTTCAAATCACAGTCTATTATCTGATGCACTAGCATAACAGTCTGTTATGGTAGTAACCATAACACCATCATGTTGTGTTCTCATGTTCTTTTCTCATTCAATGATAATAAATGTGTCCCAATTGATAACAATTGATTTACAGTCACAAACCATGGTGTTAGAACCAAAATCCAAAGTTCTTATTTCCTCAGAGACATAGTCAGCAAGAAAACTCACTACCTGAAATAAAAATGAATATTAAACTTAATTAAATATTGATTTAATTATTTTAAATGGTAATATTTTTATCTTCAATTTTAACCAAGAAAAAAACTCTTAGCTATGAAAAGTCCCCCTCCTTTGCAAAGATAAAGAACGGTGCTTTCTATTTATCATTGCTTTATATTCCCTAATGATAAAAATAGGAATAGTTTAACAGATATATATGTAAGATATACATATATTCAATTTACTTACCTGATGTAGTCATTTAACAAATCATAGTTGAAAAGAATTGTGTTATGTGCCATCTCCTGCTCTTCTAGGATTATTGTCGTAAATGTTTATGATCCTGGAATTCCTCCTATTTGCGAAAGTGATGGAAAACTAGGTTTAATTTTCTCATACTGTTCTTCTCCATTTCTCATTGGTCTGTTCATTCTCATAGTAAGATCATAAAAATAAATAGAGAATAAATCCTTACATTCTTGATCCAAGTAACCGTTTATGATAGAACCTTCAGGATGATTCTTGTTTTAGAAATAAGACTTTAATGTGTACCTATTTCTTTCAGTTGGATATATCAAATGAAAAGAAATAGGTCCTTTGTGAAGTTTTTCAGTTTGAATATGGATAGTCAGATATAGAATTCATGTGAAAAATAATAGAGTAAATATTTTCTCTAAATCACACAAAATTAATGGGGCATCTACCAACATTTTTTGCAAGAAATAATTAGACAACTTATTGGCACAAAGATCTATAAACAAATGGCACAACTGAATAACAACCACCATTAAATTATTAGAAAAAATATGATATATTTATATTGGAATCAAATCATACAAAAGAATGTGATAATCATAGGTCTTCAAATATTTTAGCTTCAACTCTCTTATATTGACCTTTTTAGATATGTTTCTTGAATAACCATCAGGAACATCAATAGTCTCTAATAATTCTAGAAATTTCCTTTTTAGGTGTCAACACATAAGAAGCACATGGAACTTGCCATTTATTTTCACTGATACGTACAGGATGAAATTCCGGTATGATGCCCCAATCCACCAAGTCACATTGAGACAATAAATCATCTTTTTTTCTTTCCCTTAACATTTAGATGAATCGAAAAAAAAATTCACACATATTTTTTTCAATGTGCATTATGTCTAAGAAATAATGTAAAAAATTTGTTGATCAATAAGAAAAATCAAAGAAGATACTTCTCTTCTGCCAATTGTAATAGGTTTTAGTGGAAACATTCTTTCTCTTTCCAGATTTAATTTTACCCTTCTCAAATGAAAAATTAGAATCTTTCAATTCATTAATCACTTCAGTTACAGACATATGCTGAGTTGGATCATCAGTCTTTGTAGTATTGTCAATTCTTAAACAATTATTTCTATATGGATGTTCCATTGGCAAGAATCGTCTATGTCCCATAAAATTGAAACTACGATGATGTTTCGGTATTCTAGATCGTGTATTATTCATACAAATAGAACATGATATTTTTCCCTTCGTGCTCTATCCAGACATCATTTCACAAGAATAAAAATGATTTATCATCCACATAAGTGCATAACACATCTAAAATATGTATTTCAAAAATGCATCATATGTGTTCACTCTCACATCCCAAATAAGTTTCAACTATTTTATTAAAGGTTTCACGTATAAGTCTATATCATTGTTAGGATCAGAAGGGCCAGATATGAGTATACTCATAAAAGAGAAAGGTTTTTTCATACACTACCAAAGAGGAATGTTATAAATGTATATAAAGACCATCCAAGTGTTGTGCGAAGTAAGAATATTCCCAAAAAGATCAAAACTTTCACATGAAAGACCCAACCTCACATTACACATGTCAGTTTCAAAATCAGGATATCGAGCATCAAATCTCTTCCATGAAAATTCATTTGTAGGGTGAACCAACTCATCATCAGTCTTCTTTCTCTCCGTATCATGCCATCACATTTTTATTGATACTTCATCATTTATAAAATCATTCTGGAGTCTGAGGATTAATGGAAATTTCCACGTTACTTTATGTGGCACACAACATGGTGTTTCATCAGATTTTGGCTTCCAGCGGGGTGTTCCACATTTTATAAAATCATTTCGTTCATCAATTTCCTCGCAGAATAAACTGCCATCTTTTGGGAAAGCATGAATTTTTATTCTTGAAAATCCATATTATTTAACTAACTTTGATTCTATATAGTGGTTTGAGGGAATATCTACAATATCTGGAAGTAATTTCTTTAAGAAGTTAATAATGTAATCGATGGAAGTATTAGAAATCCCATACATTGATTTCCCATGAAACAATCAGATTAAAAATTCTAGCGTTTTCATTTTACCGCATTGTCGATATACTAGAGTCATGACGACATCATTCAAAATTTTCTCCCTCACAACATCATTATTTTCATTAGACAGATCATGTGTTCTCATATCGAAGTCTTATTGGGTCAGAATCCTTTCATTTAGATGATGAAAAAAATAGAAACAGATCATAAAACAAATTCTCCAATCCAGTCCTCTCATTTGGATCATCAGTAATTTGAGATTTCATTTTCTCCCCATTGTGATACCATACATAGTAGTTTGATTGAAAACCATATTTAGTTATGTGGTAGATGACTTCTTCACGGCTCAACCAAGGTCTTCTAACACAATTGTAACATGAGAAGTTTATGTGACCATAATTTGAAGCATTATGAAATGAAAAATCTAAAAATTTATTCAAATAGTTTTGAAAATCACTTGATATCTGATCAGTTTTATAAATAAAACTTCTATCCATTCTGTAAAAATTGTTATAATTCATTTCAACAAAAAAAAATTCAATAATATTGATGTTTCAGCAAAAATATATTTAAGTAAATGATAATTGTTCACTTTATATGAAACCATATCTAACACTCTACTATATATGAGAATCATAATATAAAAAGAAAACAAAATACTATATTTATAACAAAATATCCTTGAAGAACTATACATGAATGTACAAGATCATGTACACTTGTGGTAATAAGTCTTGGAAAACAAAATGTTATGTGGAGAAGTAAAATATTACCCTCATATGTTCTACACAACCATTTTATTTGAGGATTTATCAAATTTATACTCATATACTAAAAAAATATCCACTAAGGAAGAATCATAATTAATCATATTGTTATTTACACTAACAATTTATATAGGAAACCCATATAAATATTATTATGGACACTTTATACATCTAAAACCTATGTCATTATAAAATTCAATCACACATAAGAATATAAATTTCATGTGAATCCTACAAGCCACATATGATGAATGTACACAATCCTCTTTCCTGTATGGTCCAGGTTCCAAAACCACAAATTATAATATAAAATAAACACATCATACTTGGGTAAATATCTAAACTGTAACATTGATAATCAAGAAGCTCAATTTCATAACTCTATTAACTTATAATTACCACTGGATATGGGTTCATGAATCACATGTCCAACACAAACCTATCACCAAATAATTATCCATAAATATTAATAAAAATAAAACACTCTAATATTGATTCATAATGACCAGAATAAAAGAAAAACAATAGAATCCAACAAAGTGCACAACAACAACTCAGGTGCACCTCCAAAGACTTCAAATACTATTAACTAGTAGTGAATAATTACATTCACATGACAATGCAATTTTTTTGTGAGATATATACAAGAGATTAAATATTGTGTAGGCATGAACAGAATTGGTGAGTTGTATGATGGTTATAAACCTTTTTTATGGGTTTATTCCTAGGATATAAAATCATATAAATACCTTAATAATTATTTATAACTACCTAAGAAAATTATGAAATGAATTTTTGACACTCATTTTAAATTTCAAAAAATATTACAAGTGTATGACCGAACCTCTTGATGAAGTCTGGATAAATGATCATGTAATAGAATAAATTTTGGTTTTATCACCATTCATAAATGAAAATGGCCCCAAACCCACTCTAGTGGTTCAGGAGGAAGTTCCACTTCATTGAATGACTTATACTGAAAGTTAGAGTGTGATATTTCAAAGAGAACATTTAGGGGTACATTCATAATTCTTGAGTATCTTATCGTTCCTCTTAGAATAAAAAATTCTATAACAGTATTTATATCTAACCAACAAAATCATGTCAATAGACCTTAAATTTAAAATAAACAGAGGATAAAATAACTTAGGATCACATTGACCTCTTCAATATCAATCATAATTAATCTATATAGATAAATCAAAACAAATCTTCAAGATAAAATGATATATTGATTTTGATTGTAAGGGGATCCTAATACAAAGTGAATTATATAGAAATGGGATAAAAAAATATAAAATAAATGAAGGAAAACGTACAGATTTAAAAATTGAAGAAAAAAATTACTTGATTCAAAGATAGATTCCCAGTTGGATATTAGAGTTAGAACCCTCCAGAGAAGGCAGGGAAGTAGGGTTCAAACCATAACTTAAATTGATATATGCCTTGTGTTCATAAAAGGATCATAATACACACTACATTACAGAAAAATAGAATGAAAAAATCTAAAATAAATGAAATCACATGTACTGATTTATAGTGGAAGAACAAATTGTTTTGGAACTAGACCTGTCATGCTAGGAAGTAAGGTTCACATTGAGATTTAAGGAAAAATCGTCAAGATGGTCAAGCTTTAAAGAAATATATTCATGATGGTGTGTCAGTCTCTCGTTTATGGAAAAACTTTTGAGATCTCTGGATTTTGAGATCTTTGGAGGCTTTGACAATTTGGTATTTTCTTTCCCAATGATTTTTTGAAACCATTGAGAAAGTAATGTTATCCCAACAGTTATAAACTATTTGAAAAAGAAAAATCTTAAAAAAACTATACCCAATGGTCTATTTAAACCATTGGGAAAAACTCTTAACCATACTATACCCAATCGTTCACTTAAACCTTTGGGAAAACAACACAATACGCAATGGTTTTCTTAAACCGTTGGGTAAAAATCTTTAAGAATATAACAACGGTTATAGATAATCGTTGGTATAGTAGCCTTCTCCCAATGGTTTTTTTAAACCATTGGGAACATTGTGTTGTTATAAGTGGATTTCCACTAGTTCCCCCTTTAGTACTTCTTAAAAAATCATATCTTTATAATCTAGGTAAATGAAACATAATAAAGGGTGATCTCAGATTCTTTTTAAGGGAAAATAAAGGAGATATGTAAGAATAACATGAGCATAAGAGTATGAGAACACGAGAATAACATTTTATGATCATACCTTTCATATCAAAGATCATATACATGAGTCATGGCATAAAGATTGGTTGTTCAAAAGAAATGAATCATAAGATAATCAAGATCATAATCCATGAGAGCATAAAATAGGAATAAGATATAGCATTTTTTTAATAAACATAATAATAGAAAGTATTAGGTAAGGATACTTACCAGGACCTTTATAACATATTAGGCTTAGGCTGATCACCTTTGTAATTTCTTTGAGCTTAGGCTAAAAACCTGTGTATCCTCATGTTTTCAGTCTTGGGATAAAACAATTGAACTATATTATTTTCATGTTTGGGTTACTACTTTTGTACACTCTTGTTTTCAGGATTTTTCTACAAATCTTGTACCCTCTTGTTTTCAAAATTGGGCTAGGACCTGTGTACCCTCTTGTTTTCAATATTGGGCTACAACCAATGTACCCTCTTTTTTAGGGTTTGGATATAACCAAATTATCCTTTGATCTCATATACCACTTATCATTACCTAATGTATTGGAGGGATATATAGGTCCAACCTATAACATATTGAAATCATACAATCATGTGTCATAAAATAATAAAATAGTAATCATTTCATGACCCATAAAAAATTGGGTTTTCATAAACATCATATCATAAATGATTAGATGGAATTTTAATCATAAACATTTCATCATATAATAACCTTTTAAAGTAAATAGGTTTGATAATCATTTCATCGAAGAATTACCCGTGAAAGGATGCAGTTTCATATGCATTTATCATGGTATAACCAATGGAAGAGAAATAGGTTTCATAAACATTATTCCATAAAAATATAAACCATTCAGAGAAATGATATGAATGGTATTCATGGATCATATACCTATTAAAGAATAAAGTATATCAAATTATTTCATATTATATGGAGATGTATTTTGAAAGATCACTTGGAACATTTCTTAAAGAAAACAACCATTCATTAAAAATAATTATTTTTAAGACATAAAATATTTTAAAAGTAATTTTATTTTAAAAACAAATTAAAAACATAATAAGTAAGCTACAAAAATCCTTAAAATCGTATCTTTAGTAAAATATCATTTCCGCTTTGAAAAAATTCTTTTTAAAACATTTAAAATTTTGAAAACCTTTTTCTTTGAAAATAACTTTGAAAACTTATAAAGGAATCTTTGAAAACCATTTTTAAACAATTTTCAAAAAAAAAATTTTAAAAAATAATTATCATTTAAAATTATATTTCAATATAATTTAAATTAATTTTTTAAAAATATTTTTAGAAAATATGGTTTTTGAATTAAACAAATTTTCGATCGAAGGGATAAATAAAGTCATATTTTCTTAAAAACATTTTATTAGTAATATTAATTACCAAATGGTAGGAAAAATGGTACCAATACATGAATATATAATTAAAAAACATATTAGAGGAAAATTAATGAGATTTATTTAGAAATGGATTATAATATTTCATCAATGGAACCATAACTAAAAATAATACCGATAAAAAAATGAGATTGTAGAGAAAAAAACTCATACCACTTTGGTAACTTTGAATCATAATCCCCAAGATAAAATAAAATTACATGAAGCTAAATATATCATGAAAATAATTAAATTCATGATAAAACATGTCGAAGGGAATTATATAAACCCTCATAAAATAATGTCGGTTCCTAAAATAACATGTGTCTCAAAGAAGGTAAATTAAAACAAAATTACTTTACCGATTTGGTATCTTTTGACCTATAACCCCCATTAAAGATATATCATAAAATGTATATGTAAATTACCATAAATATTTGGTTAATAATCATTTAATGCATTCATGGGTATTATATACACCCCAAAAAGGAACATATATTGAATAAGTCTTGTATCTCAAAGATATAAAAAGGTGAGATGAAATTCCCCTACCAATTGAGTAACTTTTCAATCATGAGATTTGTGAAAGAATTAAATAAATTTAAGCTTTTAATTACATGAAATAAATGTAATTCATGATATAAAATTTCATAGGGTAGTATACACACCACACAATAATAATAAGTGGTGAATATAACATATATCTCAACAGAAAAAAAGTGAGACAAGAAATCCCTCACCTTTAGTCTTGAATTTCTTCGTACACTCTCAGACCTCCTGTATAATATATATATGTTTATTATACATCTACCATAGATAAATATTATTATATATCATAACATATATTATTTTATTATGACTTTATATTACTTTTTTGTTAACATTTTCTTGTTAATGTTATGTTTTGGGTAATAATAACTTTTTTCGTATATGATTTGACTTTTTATTCTTGATCTTTTAAATTAAATTATGATTTTAATATTTAAAAATTTTAAAAAATGATACAAATAACATATATATTTATTATATATGTATTTATAATATTCTATAAAGACATAAATATGAATTTAAATACACTGTTCATGGAGACAATAGGTCGTATGTATGCATGAATGTTGTTTCCATTTTCATGGTATATTGAAATAAAGAATATAAGTAAATAATATATATATATATATTATCATTAATATAGAATTATTATTTCATATATATCACTTGTTTTTATTAAACCCATCATTAATACATTCCATGTAAATTTTGAATGAATCATGTCGCTTTGAGGAGACAGTAGTCAACACTTTTACAAATGAAGTTATCATATTCCCATAAAATAGAAAACATGAAGGTTTGTGTCATATAATAATTAAATAAGAATAAATTAATAATAAATATATTATATATTATATAAATTATTAATTGCATCATTATTATCATCCTTGAAAGGTGGTAATGGAAGAATGAATAACATTGGTTCGTGAGACTGTAGTCTGCTATACACACAAACAGTGATTATTTATCACATTTGATGGAAGTGTGTGTGATTTTAGGGTGTAAAATTATCATAAAAAAATATAATTATATTTATTATTCTTAGGTTTTTATATAAACATTAAATAAGAAGAATTTATTGGGTGGATAAAGAAATAAAACAACAATGATTGTTGAAGGATGTTACATCTTATTTGGCTAACTCCTTTTGGTTTTCACCAAAGGGACTCATTGGTTGAATTTTTTTCAAAAGTGATAACTTTAGGATTAATGGGAGAAATTTGGGAGGATATTTGGGTACTTTTTTAGGATATTAGGGGCTTTATAGGTGTGAATAAGAGAGATGGGTGAGTGCCCTTTTTTATTGTGGAGGAAGAGTGACATCTTATAAATATAAAAAGGTGAATACTATGGAGAGGTATCCCTTACATCATGATCTTCCAATAATTTTCAATTTCATATAAAAGAAGATAATTGGATGAAATATTTCCATAAAATGTATTTTTTACATATTTCTAGGCTATTTTTTCCCTTAATTTAAAGTTTAACCACTAAGAAAACTTGTTTTTACCTTATTTGTTGGAATTAATTTTAATTACATTCACAAATATTTTTGGTCAAAAACTAAGTTAAACTTATAATAAATAATAATTAATACTAATTAAAAATATTGAATCCATTTTTCCAAATTCTAAACAAATAATTTTTAGAAATTAATTTAAAATCAACCCCATAGACGGGATGAAAGAACAAGTTTTTAGAGTGGAAATTTACAAAATATTGAATTGTTTTTATGTTCAATTTCAAAGTGAAATTGATTCCAATGACCAAAATTATATTAATAGATATATAATTGATATATATATATATATATTTCAAAAATATTTTTAAATACAATTTAACTATATAAATAAATTATATAAAAATGAAATGTCCAATTAAAATTCAATGTTTTTTACTATTCATTAAAAATGAAACTTATCAGAAAAATACTAAAAAATCACTAAAAGTAAATTTTTATATTCATATTAAAAAATGAAATTTATTTTTTCAAATAAAAAATACAAAAGTGTCAAAAAAATTATTTAAAATAGGTGTGATATTAAAAGGTGGTAAAATTACCTTTTAGAAAAAATATATCTTTTTATTCATAAAATTGGATTTATTCGTATCTATTGTGTATAAAACACATAATATGAATGTTAAATATTTTACTGAATATAATATATATATATCTCATTAAAATCATTTATAAATATTTTTTTAATTAATTTGTTAAGTTAAAATTTGTTTTATTTCATTAATACAGTTTTCCAACAAAAGATTTCCTATATTTTCAAAATGATTTTATTGATCACAGAAAAATTATTCTTATATAAATGTGAAAATAATATTTTCATAATTTGATTAATATTATTCTTAAAATCCATTCCAATGGCTAGGTGACAACTATAATATTATTTTAAAAATAATTTTAATAATATGTTCTAGTTTAGTAAAACTAGGTCTTGTATGTCATGCACATTATGATGGAACATGAAATTATATACTAAAAAAATTAAAACATACTATTTCATGTACCAAAAGGTAATATATGTGGTTATTATAGTCAATTATTAACTTGGTGTTTCATACAAACTAAGAATAACTTGGTTCTTTCAAATAACACTAGTTATATTCAGGGGTACAAGAAATGTAGAATATTGAAAAGATTAAATTAATTTGAAAAAATGATATTTCAAAAAATATCAGGGTGTGATAATAGAATCCTTATTATTTTTCTATAGGGTTTATGATTGGATTATGATATGTTTAAAAAATTCATTTATTTTCCATGGGTTATGCTATAATGAATTGTTGAAATATTTGTGAACCCCATTTCCATTCCACGAATTATGATATATGATAAATGATTTATGATCTTATGGAAGAAATATTAATGGATTGTGATTATGTGATGGGTGTTCCTAGAATAATATAACCCCTTAATTAATTAAGTATGGTTATATATATTTTGTGATAATAATGATTATAATGGGAAGTGGATGAACACTATTTGGTAAGAGACATTGTCCACTATGATAGTCTTGGGAGTGAACCTTGACTAAGAATATGGTGGGATAAGAAGAAAACACAATACACTATGATAGTCTTGTAAGTGATCCTTGATTAAGGAAATTATATTCTATGATTATTTGTATTCCATAGACTTATTTATTTTTTCATTATTATTCTCTCATAGCCCTTATTCTTTGATTCCTTTAGGAATCATGTCTTATGAAATACCATGATTAATTCCATGATTCATAATTATGAACTATGATATTTTATGTTTTATTTTTAAATGATAATATAATTTTATCATATCCTTATTCTCATGTTATTATTATGTTATGATTTATATATCCCTTGCTTACCCATAGTGAGCATCTGAGCTCACCCTTTCTTATGTTTCCTTTCCCCAGGTTATAAATAACGTTTTCAGGTATGGTATGTTGAGAAAGGTAAAAAGTAAGATGAAATTAGCGAGGGATGATGGTGAAAATATGTAAATAATATGTTTATATATTTAGTCTCAAAATACAATAAACCTCTATGGTTTTGGAATGGATTATAATCTTATGTATTGACTATTCATCTTACAAGATGTATTATTTTTATAAGAAAATTAAGGAAGTTATATTTGGTATTAGAGTAGAGTTTACTTAATATTAGGATATATGGGTTAAAGAAATATAGTGAAAACAATAGGGATAATTTTAATAATAGGATAAAATCCTAATGTTAAAGTCAGGATGAAATTATGTGGTTTTCTAGAGATACATTCTTATCTGGATACTATGAGTGGGTGTGGTTTTAGAACTGATTCATGTAGGGGTAATAAACATGAATTTTATTTTTCAAGTATGTCTTGAACATAATTGTAGTGCACAATTACTATTCCCTTACTGTACACCTAGTTTGATACTCCTAGGGTATATGCTTATTTTAACTCACATTTACCTTATGAACCAATATTAATGATTTTAATAGATGATAACTAAGGATAAACTAGGTTAAACCAAAGGTTTCATAGAATGAAAAGATTTTTTTAGACATAATATGAATTATTTTTCATGACTATATGATTCCTAACTATGAATATTTTTCTTCACATTATTCTTTTTGGTTTTAGTCCATGGATGGAACAATAAAGAATCAGGTTAATATAAAATATAATAGATAATGGAATGAATTAAATCTTGAGAAAACAAATGAAATTAGATATTTAATTAGAAACCATGTGATCATTTATAATAATATAGATCACCATATGATCAACATTCTCATATTGGGTCAGTTTTATTGCACACCTAATAAGAGAAAAAAGATTTTTAGGATCGCCATAGAGGAAAGAAGATTCATGTTCCAACATTTCAAGTATATGGGATGAATTACTTAGGTAAATGTCTTAGATTAATGAGAAAATATTTTATGAGTGGAAAATAAGTGAATAAATAAATTAATTACCAAGTAAAATGATGGAGGGATATGAATTTATCCTAAGGCACCATTTATAGTTTAGTGTCTTGTCTGTGGTAAACATGAGCATTTTCTCATTCAATTTCCTTATCCAAGAGTTAACTCCTATATCAAGGAAGGAACAATGAAATTCCAATCATTAAAGTGGATGGATGAAAGTATTTATTATTATTTAATAATTATGTTTTATAAGTGTTATATAATTGATTTTCTATTTATAAGAATCATGAAACATTTGTTCTAAAATAGTTTTTATTTAAGTATTTGAAAACATATTTTAAATTTTATCGGTAACCAAGAAATTTGATAAGGTGATATTTTTGGAGAACACATGAATAGGGGAAAGATAACCCTTAATATGTTCTTGATAATGATTGAAATTTGATTTGGTGACTATGTGATTAATGTTATTTTTGAAAAAGTTCACTATTTTTTGGAAAGTAGATAAATAAGGTAAATAGAAATAATTTTGGCTAAGATGGGTTTTTTTGAGAAATATGGGTTGATTTATTCATTTATAAGCATATATGATTTTATTATGAAAATATTTTGGTAAATGATGAGTATATTTTGGAGAATATATGGCTATGGAATATAAATTTTTGGCATGAGACTTTAATAGTGATATTTTCATTTAGAGGAAACTGTTATGCATATCATGGAAGAATATGAGATCAAATATTTATAATATTTGGGTTTCTATCTTATTTAGAAATGTCTTCATGAATTTTAAGAATTGTAATTTATCAAATGATTATAGTTGAGCATTGTTTATTATTATTGAGTCTTTTGAGTTTAATGTTGTATATCATCATATAAAGGTTTATTAATATTTGATATTATCTTATCATATGATAACCACTTTTTTTATGTTTCAAGAAAATAGGAAAATATAGTTATCCTTTTTTTGATTATGTGATCCATTTGAATTTTATTTTAGTGCTTTATGTGTGAAAAAAGCATCTTTAATACTCATCATTTGGAGAAAAAGATGATATTGTGGTGGAATGTGATTAAAGGATAAAATTATACTTGTAAAGTGAGTATATTTCTCTATGTTCTTAGTCTAGATTGTAAATTAATTTATCAAATATAGGAAAAGGATATTGAAACCAAAAAAATTCTCAGATTACATTTATTTCTTATGAGTCGATTATTTATTTCATAGATCATTGATTTATGGTTTTTTGGTCCTTAAATTTCTCATGATAGTTCAATTTATTATGATAAATGTTCTTTATAACTATCTATAATTATTTTGAATTTAATTTTCCTAAAATTCCATATTTTTAATTCTTACTAATTTTAAACTGTTTGGAAATATAGTTATGTGTTGTTCTAGATGACTGTTATATTTCCATTTCCCTCTATTTAAGGAGATGTATTATTAACCCTTTTTATAATGTGGGTTTTCAACACATAAATATTAAAATATCAAACCCTTTATTACTAATAAAAAGTTAAAATTTGTAGGATTAAATTTATTAAAATGGAGATGATGTATCACCCTAATATTTTAAAAGAACACTATTCTTGATAACATATACAACACACAACACCAAACTTTAACGAACCATGAAATATTTTCATTTTATGAGAATTATAACATGGTAATTAAATTCTAGGGAATGAATTTAAGTAACCAAATTATGAAATATATAAATTTTATAATAAATAAATTTTTTTTGATAAATGATTATGAAATGAGCACCCAATGTTTTAATAGTCGTTCTATTCTTCAAAATACATTTTCTTAAAAAATGGTAATTATTTATTTTTTATGACTATTATAATTTATTTCTGGAATTAATATGAATTATATTTGATAAAAATAATATTATTTTTGAAATAATAATATGAAAATTATCTTAGGGTGAAATTTTGGGTTTTTTCAGAAAAGATTGACTTTTCAGTGAATAGTGAGAAATACCGTTTTTAAGATTTCATTGAAAAATAAAACTATTCTATGAGATTTAAAATTATTTGACAAAATTATTATTTATTTTAATATTATATAATTATTTATATTTGAATCTTAATTATACCTTATTTTGTTATAAGTTTATTTTTGGGATTAAAACGAATTTGTCAAAAAAATTGTTTTTTTTTCAATTTTATATATTTATTTGGAAATAAATTTCCAAAAAATATAAGATTTTAATTTTATGAAATGTAATTTATTTTGGATTAATAATTTCAAATTTATCTGAAGGTGGATTTTTTAAATTTTTATGAGGAAATTAATTTTTTTTTGAATTGTGAAAGATACAAGTTTTAGGAAATATGATGTCTTTTATTATATTCCAAGACATTAAATTGATATAAAAAATTTAGAAATATATGGAATGAATATTTGATGATAATATAATATAAATATCATATAAAAAATTAATAATATATAAATTATAATTCATTAATGATAAATATGAAAATATTTTTTAGTGTCGGCGTAGTAGAGGAAAAGTCAATTGTTTGTCCTAAAAATTATATTTTAGAAGTAGGTAGAACTTGATAGATTTTTTTATTAAATATGAATTATTATTATTGATTTTTATGGATATATATGAATTTTGGGGGTATTTAATTATTTAATTATTCAAATTCTTTTGCAATGCTTGTACAAGGCTAGCCAAAATAAGATATTAAATAATTTAACATGACATATATGTGAGTTAATATGAATATTAAATGAATAAAAAATATTATTTTGAATTAAATTAATTTAGTTTTATTATTTATTTATTTTAATTTTTTAGTAATTAAATAATAACCTTAAATTCTTACACAACACTCACACAATGTTTGTGCAATAAATAAAGAAATCAAGTAAATAATTTTAAAAACTCTAAAAGTAATATTTTTGGGTGATTAAAAGTGTAACCAGAATTTTAATGATAAATATAAAATAATAGTGATTTCAAAAGGGTTTATATTATAATTTCATTATTTTAATTCTATTTTCAATGTAAATCAGTGAATACTTTTTAAAATGACATTAATAGTACTTTATGTAAA
Organism: Viscum album; assembly: GCA_963277665.1. Classification (NCBI taxonomy): domain Eukaryota; kingdom Viridiplantae; phylum Streptophyta; class Magnoliopsida; order Santalales; family Viscaceae; genus Viscum; species Viscum album. The sequence goes on along the minus strand of OY728140.1, from coordinate 1,177,738,452 downwards.
ATGTATTTTATTAAATTATTTACAAAATTTAAAAATAATGGAAGAGGAAAATTATGATAATAAATTTTCTATAATATCATACCTTGTCCATTTTTTATCCAATTTTCAACTTATAAGTAAATCAATAGTCCTTTAATATTGAAAATTCATTACAAAGATTAAGGATAAAATTGGTTAACCAAGAGGTTAAACCAAAATATAATGTTTAAAATGATATCAAAACCAATAAAATATTATTTTACGGTTATATTAAGAACCTATATTCTTTATCATCAAATAAATTTCATTTTATAACCATTTTACATAAGTTAAACACATATTATATTATGATATTTCATGTATTTCCCAAAATTACATTAATGATATTTTATAATAATTTTTTTTGTTCAATTATCTAAAATTTATAAAATTTATATATTTATCCATGAGAATATTATATGGATTAAAATATAAACTATGTTCTATTTATGGGTCACTTGTCCCTTCGTAGTAATTTTCATGTCCCCTAAAGAGTAAAAATGTTGATATTTCGGTAAATGCCAAAAGTGTCAATTTGGATTTAAAACTAAGATATATGGGTTAAAAATTACCAAATTTTGTTAAAATTTTATTTTATAAAATTATTTATACTCATATTGATCATATATTTTAATTATAAAAATTTATACACATTTTAAAATAAAAAAAATTAATATTTTAATTAATTCCATGGGTGCCCCTTCCCTCGCTTATAAAAGGATACCTTCTCTACTTCATTAATAACAATGATTGAGCCTTATATGTTAGGAAATATCCACCATAATATCATCCTATATTTCTAAAACTCATCATAGAACTTATTTTATTTCCAAAATAATATCCTTTTAGGGCTTGTGGTGTAAGCCAAAATAGATTTCTCAATGAAGAGGTGTAACTCTTAAGTGATCATTTTCAATATTATTTATTTTTAGGACTCATATAATTCTATGGTATCAATTATAAAATAATTAATTAAGTATCATAAATATGCCAAGTTATTATTATTATTATATAACAACCATTATCCACATTCTTCCCACCAATTGAAAAAAGGTAACATCACACATGCGTACGTGTAGAATATCACCTCCTCGAAGCGATGCGATTTTTTTTTTCATTTCGGTTTTACATGGATTGTAATAATTATAAATTTAATTAATATATATGATATATATTAAATAATAATTATTCTAAAAATTTGAATTATTATTTACCTTTCTTTTTTTCCATCCATATAAATGTGAAAACAATGTTCATGCATACATACAACATACCATCTACATGAATGGTGTAAATCATGTTTCTTTATCTACCATTTATGGAGGAATATATATATTTATAATTAATATATATATGATATTTATATAATTATTAACATTTAATAAATTATCTTACCATGATCAAAGTTCCAGGACTGGAACTACCAAACTGAAACTCACATGAAAAACAAAACAGTGAACATCAAAAAATGATAGTTTTAAAAAGGATTTTTTCATAAATGGGTGTTGAAAATTATAATAGGATCATATATGATATTATAAGTGTTTAAATGAATTTATCATATAATTATAAAAATTTTCCATTTATTATACAAGATTATGGATATCATTTGAAGAATTTTAAACCTTAGGTATGGTTTTTATTTTACAATCTCATTGTTTATCTAGATTATTTGTTATTAAATTTATAATGATTAAATTTAATGATCTAACTCTAAAAATCCCATGAATTTTATTCTCATTTGGTTATGTCTTATTATTAAATGTTTTATCTTAATTTTACTCTCTTTAAGTACTCAAGATTATGAAAGAATTATTTTAATTAAAATTGACTTTATTTCTCTCCTTGACTAAAAATACTTTTTCTTCGATATCCTTATTTTCAATATTGAATTCAAAAATGTTTTTAGTAATATCCAATGAATTTTTAAAGTAATTTTAACCATTTATAATTTTTAAAAAATGGTTTAAATGGAATCTTCTTTTTGTTTTCTAAATGATTTACTTTTGATTTTCTAGAAAAAAAGTGAAAGAAATATTTTTTTAACATAGAAAATATGAATATAATTTCCTGTAGTCATGAATACTCAATGTTTTGATGATTTATTTACATGTTTATATGGTTAATTTTAATGAATTTTTTCCATAATATTTTGTAAATTTTTATATTTTAAATAAGTGATTTAAAAATGAAAAGGGTATTTCCCTCAATAAGTATTCCAATTGGTCTTTTAAAGGCATTTTTCTCCGAGATTTCATGCTTTGATGTTACCTGTGATTTATTAGGGATATGATCCAATGATACCATCATTATTCTTTACCTGGATGGAATTATTATGATGATGATATGTTTACATAACCCATTTATTTTCCATGGGTTATGCTATAATGAATTGTTGAAATATTTATGGATCTAGTTTCCTTTCCACGAGTTATGATATATGATGATTAATATATGATCTTTCGGCACACATATGAATGAATTATGATTATATGATGGGTGAGATCAAAATTATATATCCCTACAATTCATTACTTAAAGATTGATATCTAATGAGATAATAAGGGATAGAATGGGAAGTGAAACCATTTTATTAAGGGACTCCCTCCACTCTGATAATCTTGGGAGTGAACCTTGAATAAGAATATGATTGAATGGGGAGTGAACCCACTACACTATAATAGTGCAAGTATTAATCATTGACTATTTAAATGATTTTATATGATTAACTTTACACCAAGAATTTATGTCTTATTACAATGTTATACTCTCATGGATCATATTATTCAATTCCTTTATGAATCATGTTTTATTAACTATCAAGATCTATGACATGATTCAAAATTATAATCTATGATATGATGGGTATGGTTTTTAAATATTAATATCATGTTATCATATACCTATGACTATTTTATTCTTAAGTGATCATTGGTATCTCTCTTGTTTGGCCTTACTAAGGATCTAAGCTTATCCATTCTTATATTTCCTTTCCTTGGGTTATAAAGAATGTTTTTAAGTAGGGTAATTCAAGAAGGGTAAACAGTGAGATTAAATTTAAGAGATATGATAAATAATATTCCTAAATAATATTTTTATGTATCTAGTATACAAAATCACTAAACATTTATGTTTCAAGCTTGGATCATAATACCATGTATTGAATATTCATATAATAAATTGTAATGTAATTGTATGAAATGGTTACGTTTATATAAATATAATATATTCAGAATTAATTTTTTTACACATTTATATTATATTATACCATCATTAATGTTATCAAATTCCTCTTGGATATAAATTCATAATATTATTCAAGTAGGTGTCTAAACTGAACCATGCATGAACATACCCTGATTTAATAAATGATTTTGAGGTGTTTTTTTAGAAAATCATTAAAAAAGAAGCATAATTATCTTATTTATATTTTGATAGTGTGTAATATAATAATTTAAAGTAATTATAATAATAATTATTGGATTTGAAAACATTAAACAATTTGAATAAAATATTATCATCTTAGTACACTTATTTTAAATGATTAAACAAAGGATTATTGTTTTTTGATCATATAATCAGTAGTCTCTAAAAATTTTCATGTAAAACCTTAATTATATCATAAAAATAATATTTTTACTTTAATAACACACATATATCCATCCTTTTATATTAATTAATGGAAATGAAACATGTTACATTGTGGATGAGGTTGTTCACACAACACAACAGAACAATTCTGTTTTTCTTAATGGATGTGTTATATGAATAAAAATGGATAAAAACTATAGTATAATATCATTAAAATATATTAATTAGACTAAAATAATTATATTGGTGTTTTTAGAATAAATTTAACATTAGATAATTAATAAGAAAAACTAAGTACCAGATAATACTCAAGTTGTGGACTTGAGTTTTCCTTGGATGTATCCTTTGAATTGAATTCCTTCTGCTAACTAATGGTGACAATGAGATTTTTACCATGGGAATATATTATTATAGGATAAAAATTGATGATTTGTAAGGATAAATTCGAACGATATGAATGTCCTGAAGTGGTGAAGATGTTACCCTTTTATAAGTGATGGAAAGGGTAGTTTCGGGAGTCACCCTTACTTTTTCAATAATTTAAGGTTACTATACAACTATCAAAGCCAAAAAATAGAAAAAAGAGGAGAGGAAAATGAATTTGTTTCAAAAACATCCTCATCCACTACTTTTTTAGACAACTTTATGTGTTTTTTGGCTTTATTAACTTTTCCCCTTTTACCCAAACTTACATTTACCTTAGTAGTTTATTTGCAACCTTAGTAAATGATTTTATTAGAAAATATTAATTTTTAAACTTTTAAATAATTTAATTATTATAATTAAAATTTTAAAATAATTTTATCAAAGATAATTTATAAAGGTGTGAAAGTTAAATTTTAAAATTGATATTCTTAATTGTGTAAAAAATGTTTTTTGGAGATATAATGTTTTTAATATTTATATTTATATATATGATAAAATTATTTTAGATAATAATTTTAGGTACATGAAATGATTTCTTATAAAAATAATAAATTATTTGTGACCTATAAGGAAATCCAAAATAGAATCTCCCTTGAAAATAATTGATTCAATGAGAAGACTTGTAACACCCCGAGATTTTATGAAAAATATTCTTTTTAATTTAATGTCTTGTGTTGTATGCTACAAGGAGCTTTCAAAACATGCATCCTTGACTTGCCTTGCATTACACGCAATCGCAACCTTCCTCGATAGCATGTGTAGTACGCAATAATGAGTTTCACTAAACAACAATATGCTATTAAAATATTATTAAAACATGCCGTTATGAATAGTAATAACCAATTTTTGAAATTTTGTAAATTTTATTTTTCAAAATGGACTTCATTTTGGGATTCGGAATATCGAAATTAGCTTAGGGTGAAATTTTGGTACTTTTCGGATAACTTTCATTTTCTGATGAATAGTGAAAATTACTAAATTTTAATTCAAAACCACTTTTTTTAATCGAAATAATAAATAGTGATAAATTATTAATTTGAGTGGTTTTAAAGTATATTTAGAATATATTTTTACAATTTAATACAATGTTGGTCATTGGATGTAATTTCACATTTAAACCAGTTATAAACAAGTGCCAATCTTTTGATAGTTATTATCTCTTAAAAACAAGCTATTTGTTTTGACGACGGGAATTATTTTTTAAATTAGTTAATGTAGCTGATATTTTTTGAATTTGATAAAATAGTCATCATTTTTGAATTCATAATATCAAATATATCTTAGGTAATTTTTGGTATTTTTCTGGAAACTTTCATTTTTTTGATGAATAGTGAAACCGCTAAGTGGTAGTTAAAAAAACTGAATTTTTCATAAAACATAATTTTACCGCTTATGTGAGTGGAATTTCAAAAATCCAAGAGACGCGATTGATTTCAGTAAGTAAAATGTGGTTCAATGAGATGAAAATAATTTTTGGTGAATAATAACTTTTTACTTTTTTTTACCACGGTTGAAAGTAAATATGGTAAATAAGGGTAAAAATGATATTATTATTACCCTAAAACATGTCCTAATTCTATTGGACAAGTTTAATTTGACCAAAAACAACCTTAGGAATAGAATATGACCATTTAGGCACACTTGGATTAGATTAGGACATTTATGATTAATTTAGTTAAAGAATGGTTAAAATAGTTAAAATCAAAGTTTAATAAGTAAATCATTTTTAATATGGGGTTATACATAAGATAAATTAGACTATAAATATTCATTAGAAATATAAATAGATTTCATACATAATGGTATTTTATTTGTAATTTTTAGACATTAAATAATTTAATTTATTTATGACACAATGATGATGCAGTAATTACCATAATAGTGAAAAATTAGAATAATTGATATTATAAATACCTAAATAAGTATAATTTGGGACTTTTTATGAATTAAAATAGTTTTCTAGGTTAATATGACATGTTAGGATTAATTTAATTAACTTTTGTCGAAGTAATTATTCTGTTATGAGTTTCAAAAAAATCAACTATTGAATGGTGTCAAAATTGACATAAAATAGTTTTTAAAACAAATATTATATTATTAATTGTTATTTTATTCCTAAAAATCTAAGGTTCGGCCAAATGACTTAGATAAGGTTATATAAATTAATAAAACACAACTTGGGGGTCGCTTGGATGTATATGGTAAGTTTATTAACTATATAATATAAAAATACAAAGTGACATGGTAAATGTCAATCTAATTAACTAAGAGTTAAAACTAAAAGATAAGGTTAATATAATTACCTAAACTTGTCTAAATTCTATTGGATGAGAGGATTTCGACCCATTCCCACCTTATCTTCTAAATAAATCAATTTTGATCTATTTAAAACCGAATTTGACTTTATAATAAAATAATAGTTTTAGTTATTCCAAAGGTACCCCTCTCCTCCCTTATAAAAAGGAACCTCCTCCCTCTCTTCCTCACACAACTTTGAGCCTTCAAGCTCGGCCAACCCCTGAAAAATTCTCTTCTCCACTTCCCTATAAATATCCTAGAGGTTCTGGTCTTCCTCAAAGACCAATATTAGTGCCCTAAAGGGAGATCTCAAAGAGGCGCTTCAAAGAAGAGGTAATGTCCATTACCGATTCTTTTAACTTTATTTCTTCTTCCACTTCTTCTTCTTAGGTTGTTTCATTATTAAGTAATAACATAAGTATCACTCATATACTGATATGTTATTATAATTATGAAACAACCCTATTTCACCATCTATCCATCCTACGGAAAACGAAATCACCGCGCGTGCGTACGTACGGAATACCGTCTCCACGCCGTGGTGAAATCAATTTTCCACCACCACCTTACTTGGATGGGTATAATGGTGTAAATAATAACTATATATTATTATTTTAAAGTGATATTGATTCTCAAATAGTATACATTCACTCCAATATAGTCCCACAATCATGAGAATGATATCATCGCTCGTGCGTACGTACGGACTACCGTCTCCACGACGCGATGAGATTCATTCTCCACTTTAACCATTCATGAATGATTATAAAGTACATATAATAAGTAATAATGAAATATATGACATAATAATGATACTGTATTTATGTGTATATATATGTATTTCATCTACTTAATTTCATTGAACTCAATAAGGAAACGAAAACAGCATTCATGTGTACGTACGACCTATCGTCTCCATGAACGGTGTATTTCTTTCCATTTACTGATTTATTATATATATGTATATTCTGAATATATATTATATATAAATAATGTTTTATATTCTGGAATTAAGTAATCATGATCTAAGTAATCATATGAATAATTACAAGTCAAAACACGGACGACAAATGAAACAATTTCACCCAAAACGCTTTTTAACATGGAATTTACAAAAGAACGGGTAATATAAAGTAATAAGTGAACCATATATGATATCATAACAATGAGTATGATTCTGGAATAAGTCAATGACATTATTTAAATCATTATACAGGAGGTTCGGACACTTACGAAGGAAATCATACCTATGTTAAGGAAAATATCACAATCTCATTTTTATCCGAGATTGTTTATACTTTAGTATTTACTGGGGTGTATTTTATCATCCACATCCATGTTTCCTCAATATGTAATATTATTTACATCCACCTACAATTGTTTAAATCCAATTTTACCCTTCGATGAGTTTTTAGTAAAGGATATGAAAGGAATCTTTTGTCATTTTTCGTACGAGGTACTTTTTTACTTTTCCAACAAAAGTACGAAGAATGTTTTTTTAAATTATACGGCATGAATGGACTTTTAAAACATTATTTCCAAGAAGATTCCTTTACAAGTTTCCATGTTTATATTTAATCAACTTCTTTTAGTTTAAAATTGTATGACATGTTAAGAAAGGAAAAATGTTTTTTAAGTAGAAAGGATATTTTCCTCAAGAATGGAGTTCAAGTGTTTTATCAAAATTCTTTTCCATCTAAGATAATATTGGGTTCTGATTCTATCCCTATCACTACATTGATTTGATTATGTTGTGATGGAATTATTTTTATGAATTCATTTATCTTATATGAATTGTTTTATGATGTCATGATGTTTAAGAATTCCATTTTTATTACATGGGTTACGCAATGATGTATGATTTATGATTTTTGTGGCACACATAAGAATGGTTTCATTATGAGATGGGTGGGACCTATATCTCCCTCCAATGCATTGGGTAAAGATTTTATATCTCATGAGATAGACATGGCTGAAATGGTAGGTTATATCGGTTTAGTGAAACAGTCCTGAAATGAGGGTGACTCGGTTCAGAAATGGACTTTTTCCACTAAGATAGTCTTGGCAATGAGTTTTGACTAATAAGAAATGATTCTCTATGATTATGTGTGTATGCCACAAAGTTTCATGTTTTAAGTTATGATTATTGGGATTTCATTTCACTACTATGATTTATCCCATGTTATGAAATTATGCTCTCTTTTGCAGGTTAAGATTTCCAAAATGTTATGTTCTTATGAATTTGATGTGATTGATATTTCTTTTGTTTACCCTTACTGAGCATTTGAGCTCACCCTTTTTTGTTTTCTTTTCCCCAGGATACACTACTACAATCTGCGCCTTTATCAGCGCTAAAAACCATCATTAACAGCGCTAGAAAAGCGCTGTTAATTCCAGCGTAGATAAAGGGGGGGGGGGGGTCCCCTTTATCAGCGCTAAATTAGCGCTGATAAAGGGGTCCTTCATCAGCGCGCGGGGGAGCGCTGATAAAGGTCAACTATATCAGCGCTGCTCGAAGCGCTGATACAGGTGCCTTTATCAGCGCTCCTTTAGCGTTGTTAAAGGTTTCCTTTATCAGTGCTAAAAAAGCGCTGATAAAGGGCCCAGCGCCTGCACCTAAAAAGTAGTACCTGCACACCTGCACACCAGAATACCTGCACAAAGTAGCACATGCACACCTGCACACCATAGCACCCACACCCAATATTTTGACTGACAACGGTATATACATTTACTTAAAATCATCAATACAAAAAAAAATGCATTGCTATATACATTTCAAATTTTTTTTTACATGGTTACATTTACAATTATTCAACAATAGTTATAAACATTCATGTTTCATCCTTTGATATCCGTGATCCGCTCTCGATGGTATTTTTTGCCGAACAAAGCATCCGAACTCAAGGAAAAAAATCACCTATATAAGAAAACAAATATTATGTTAGTAATGCAATAATGAAAGAAATTAAAACAGAATATGAAAGAATACATTAATATGGAAATGTGAAACTAAAATATTAAATTTTAAACTCAAAAGTTTTCATTTTCATAATAATGAAAGGGAATAATGTAAAATCAATATGTTTTTGATTGATTTATCTAATTTAATAAATACTGATTCTTTATCTAATGAAAAGATTTACCGGTCACACCGTGCGTCAGATTGAGGTGCGGTCGATTCGTACGCGTCACAAATGACTCGTGGATCGTTGTCCAAAAGTATCAAAACAATCTGAAGGCGTTTGCTCGGTTTGGCGTATGTCATTGGTGTTGTTTTCCAAAGTTTATCTCATTTTCAAACTGATATCAGACACTTTTAGCCATACTGGTCACACCGTGCATCGGATTGAGGTGCGGTCGATTCGTACGCGTCAAAAATGACTCTTGGATCGTTGTACTAAGGTATCAAAACAATCCGAATGAGTTTGCTCAGTTTGGCGTATGTTATTGGTGTTGTTTTCCAAAGTTCATGTCATTTTCAAACTAATATCAGACAATTTTAGCCATACCGGTCACACCGTGTGTCGGATTGAGGTGCAGTCAATTCGTACACGTCACAAATGACTCTTGGATCGTTGTCCTAAAGTATCAAAACAATCCGAAGGCGTTTTCTCGGTTTGGCTTATGTCATTGGTGTTGTTTTCCAAAGTTTCATGTCATTTTCAAACGGATATCAGACAATTTTAGCCATACCGGTCACACCGTGTGTCGGATTGAGGTGCGGTCGATTCGTACGCATCAAAAATGACTCATGGATCATGTTCATAAAGTATCAAAACAATCCGAACGCGTTTGCTCAATTTGGCGTATGTCATTGTTGTTGTTTTCCAAAGTTTATCTCATTTTGAAACTGATATCAGACACTTTTAGCCATACCGGTCACACCGTGCGTCGGATTGAGGTACGGTTGATTCGTACGCATCAAAAATGAATCTTGGATTGTTTTCCTAAAGTATCAAAACAATCTGAACGCATTTTCTCGGTTTGGCATATGTCATTGGTGTTGTTTTCCAAAGTTCATGTCATTTTCAAACTGATATCAGACAATTTTATCCATACCAGTCACACCGTGCGTCGGATTGAGGTGTGGTCAATTCTTACACATCAAAAATGAATCGTGGATCGTTGTCCTAAAGTATCAAAACAATCCGAACGCGTTTGCTCGGTTTGGAGTATGTCATTGTTGTTGTTTTCCAAAGTTTATCTCAATTTGAAACTGATATCAGACACTTTTAGCCATACCGGTCACACCGTGCATCGGATTGAGGTGCGGTCGATTCGTACGCGTCACAAATGACTCGTGGATCATTTTCCTAAAGCATCAAAACAATATGAAGGCATTTGCTCGGTTTGGCATGTGTCATTGGTGTTGTTTTCCAAAGTTCCTCTCATTTTCAAACTGATATCAGACACTTTTAGCCATACCGGTCACACCGTGCGTCGGATTGAGGTGAGGTCAATTCGTATGGGTCACAAATGACTCGTGGATCGTTTTCCTAAAGTATCAAAACAATCCGAACGCGTTTTCTCAGTTTGGCGTATGTCATTGGTGTTGTTTTCCAAAGTTCATGTCATTTTCAAACTGATATCAGACACTTTTAGCCATACCGGTCACACCGTGCATCGGATTGATGTGCGGTCGATTCGTACGCGTCACAAATGACTCGTGGATCGTTTTCCTAAAGTATCAAAACAATCCGTATGCGTTTGCTCGGTTTGGCGTATGTCATTGGTGTTGTTTTCCAAAGTTCATGTCATTTTCAAACTGATATCAGACAATTTTAGCCATACCGGTCACACCGTGCGTCGGATTGAGGTGAGGTCGATTCGTACGCATCACAAATGACACGTGGATCGTTGTCCTAAAGTATCAAAACAATCTGAACGCGTTTTCTCGTTTTGGCGTATGTCATTGGTGTTGTTTTCCAAAGTTTATCTCAATTTGAAACTGATATCAGACACTTTTAGCCATACCGGTCACACCGTGCGTCAGATTGAGGTGCGGTCGATTCGTACGCGTCACAAATGACTCGTGGATCGTTTTCCTAAAGTATCAAAACAATCCGAAGGCATTTGATTGGTTTGGCATATGTCATTGGTGTTGTTTTCCAAAGTTCATCTCATTTTCAAACTGATATCAGACACTTTTAGCCATACCGGTCACACCGTGCGTCGGATTGAGGTGCGGTCGATTCGTATGGATCATAAATGACTCGTGGATCGTTGTCCTAAAGTATCAAAACAATCCGAACGTGTTTTCTCAGTTTGGCGTATGTCATTGGTGTTGTTTTCAAAAGTTCATGTCATTTTCAAACTGATATCAGACACTTTTATCCATACCGGTCACACCGTGCGTCAGATTGATGTGCGGTCGATTCGTACGCATCAAAAATGACTCGTGGATCGTTGTCCTAAAGTATCAAAACAATCCGTACGTGTTTGCTCGGTTTGGCGTATGTCATTGGTGTTGTTTTGCGAAGTTCATGTCATTTTCAAACTGATATCAGACAATTTTAGCCATACCGGTCACACCGTGCGTCGGATTGAGGTGCGGTCGATTCGTACGCATCAAAAACGACTCGTGGATCGTTTTCCTAAAGTATCAAAACAATCCGAACGTGTTTGCTCGGTTTGGCGTATGTCATTGGTGTTGTTTTCCAAAGTTTATCTCATTTTCAAACTAAGTAGTAGGAATTCACTAATCTAAGGATATGAAACATAAGAAAGGGAGATCATAGATGCTAAATAAGTGTAAAGGGAGATATCAATGACCATATAAAGATAACATAAGTATTAGGAATTCACCTTCATTGTCCTATTTGTTTACATTCTTCGATCAGGTACGCTGCCCATTCGTTTCTAAAGACATTTATATCATCTTCTGAGTAGGAGTTTTTGCAACAGTCATAGTAGTACTGAAAAAATATAAATACACAAGGGATTAATAATTATTTTAAATAAAGTAGTAATTATTTTCAAAAATACCTCTTCAGGGATGCTAGTTTGTCCATGAAATACGATCTCCTTCATAAATTTACAAACATAATAACCGCAGTCCTTGTCATTTGTTTGTTTCGGACACTGCAGAAACATCGAGAAAAATAAGTAATTTGTTTTGATATGTATTTGGATAGAGAAATATAATTATATATACCCAGATACTTCTCCATTTGTAGATCTTGTGGGCATTTTCGTCCATACGCCCTGGATTCATTCCAGCCTTTAGACGATATTCATACACCGCCCTGTCATAACAAAATCCTCATTAAAAGATAATATAAATTATATAACTATATATTTAGTTCTAAAATGTTGGATCTAGTGTATTACAAATTGACAATCGCCATCATGTGTGGCAGGTTAGTTGGATATCCATGTAGTGAATCATAAAAATAAATCTTTGGAGTATCCAAATTGACTGCAATGAGCATCCAATGTTCCCTAAAAACACAAAAATAAATAAGTAATGATAGAAATGAAAATATAATTGATATGATTAAAATGTAGAGTTTTACCCGTGCATCGTTGGTATTAAAAAGAGCCTATCAGTCGTAATTCTTCTTTGAAACGTTCTGAGAAGATTTGACATCAATTCAGCCTGAAAATTAGAATCTAATTCTGATCGTTGTGTAGAAATGGTGTGAGGACTAACGAGTCCAAATTTGTATTCATGGGCAAATCCCTTCAACTGTTTTTCATATATACGCCTATGAAAAATATGAGATGTATTTATCCATAATTATCAAAGTATATCAGCTTCTGTAAAATCAAATCATGAAAACATACCTCATGTATACATTTATAACTGAGGTGCCTAGCCAGTCGTATGTGATGATCTCAGAAATAGCGTCTACACTAACGAAATCCATTGTTTCCTCTCCGTACATATCTTTTTCACAAACAAATGTATGATTCTTTCCGTCTTTCATTTTTGTATCCACATGAGCTTGCAATGATATTAAATGTGGATATAGAATGGGCGGGGTGAACGTGCTCTCAGTAGATCGTTTTGATCGGTTGGTTGATCCAATCTTGGAGCCGTTCATTCGTTTTAGCTTATCCATTTTATCCTTCTGTAATAACATTCATCGGTTCAGCCATTTTCTAATTTAATGTTAAAGGTTCTGCTTGAAAAATGAACTGGAAATGAATACCTCCTGCTCGACGTGTTTTTTTACAAGATTCGACGACCATGCAACGAATGTTCCAATAGCTTTTCCCACCATATGAATGTCGTCATCGTCATTTGGCATGGGTAGCTCGGCGCTCGGCTAATTAGCTACGTTAATCAACACTTTGAAATGACCGGTCAGAAGTGGTCTGGAGTGTAGCGTGTCATTATGCATATTGAACACCGTAGCCCTCTCTACAAGGCGATGGGTGGGAGTTGAAAGATATAAATCACAGTCATTTTCACCCTGCAGAATATCATTAAATGAAAGGTATCAGTGTCTATGTGATTCACATCTCACAAAAACGAATATTATAACATTGATTACCTCGGTTAAGTTAGGTCTTTGAGGGGAATGGCTCGCCTCAAAGCTGGTGAGAGGTGGATCTTCTCGCGGGGGTTGTTCTTGAGTTGTTTGTTCTCTTCGCCTCTCCTCCATCAAACTCTTTAGCATCTCTCCCTGATTTTGGATTAGTTCTTCAAGGGTAGCTACTCTATCTCTCATTACATGCAATTCTTTAGTTTCTTCATCCTCTTGTTTTTTTCTTAAAATATGTCTTGGGTGACACCCCAAAACCCACACCTCTGACGCGGCCATACTGTTCTGGCTGTTTCAAGGCCGTTGAAAGTATGTCTGCATCCAGTGCGGGTGTTGATGTTTCCTGTGACTATGTCAAATATAAAATATGAAAAAATAAGTAAGCATCGTTATGTAATAGTGATTTAAAGCAAAACAAGTTTATATTATGTCATACTTACACATGTTTCCCACACTTTTTATGTGTTTTCATCTATCAGTTTCCACTCTTTATTAACACGAGCCTCCTTCCATAGCACATGGCGTGGAATGGAAGTGACTTGAGATTTTTCTTCATCAATCTGCTTATAAGCAGAGAAACATGGTTACAGTGTTGTTTTATGTCACATAAAATTATTACAGTACTTTTAAAATACATACCAATTATTTTTCAATTGAAGCATACCGCAACCTTGCTTTACGGTAGGGGTACGCTGGTTTTGCTGCCCGTTCTTTATTTCCAGCACTCAGTTGCTGTTTCATAAATAAAAACCTATCAATCAATGTGATGAATACAAGCAACGCTACACAACGTGTAACCAAACACAATGTACCTGAAAATTCTTTTCCACACGACAGTTGCAAAACGCATCCCACCTTCCTTGGGATATCAAGTGTGCATAAAGAGGAGGCAGGTGCGGCTTGATTTTCCCTTCGGCATCTTTCAGATGATTTTTCGTTAAAATGGTGCGAAAGCCTCTATGAATCCTTCCTGCTAGTCTGAAAACATATTCTTTGTGCGAAACATCTACTATAAATGCACTCTGCAAGAGATGATGAAGGGTTAGTAAATATTTCAATATTTTATTTTATTTTAATAAATTAAATTGATGATATCGTAATGTTACCGTAATCTCTTCCCCCATTAATGTTTTCAACCCGCTGACAACATGGTGCCACGACTCTACGTCAATCGGCACGCGTTGTCGAGTGACGATTCCAATGTAGCTACTAATCATGGTTTTGTTGGGGTTTACATGCTGGCCTAGCTTATTCCATCCCACCTCAAATTTGATGCCTTTTGCTTTTGCCTTAAGGATTTTTTCTAAAACTGTCGAACTACGGCGCACCTGTTTTTTTTGTGTCACTGGAGTTTCATCGCCTACCATTTCCTCAGTTTCTGCATCATCATTATGTTTCTCTGAAATACTAGCTTCGGCACTAACACCAGCTGCAATAGGTTGAGAGACCTGTTGTACGTCAGTAGTGGGACCAGCTGCAACAGGTTGAGAGACCTGTTGTCTCTCAGCAGTGGGACCAGCTGCAACAGGTTGAGAGACCTATTGTACGTCAACAGTGGGACCAGCTGCAACAGGTTGAGAGACCTGTTGTCTCTCAGCAATGGGACCAGCTGCAACAGGTTGAGAGACGTGTTGTGTCTCGGGATTGGGTGCATCAGCAGGTGAAGAAGTCATTATCTGCAGAACTGGTTTAAAATTTAAGTTAGATCACATAAAAGCAGCAGCGAACAGATAATAACATAATGTAACACAATCTATATTACAATAAAAATCAATAACCTGATTATTGAACTCCCTTTTTTTTTAAAAGGATGAAGGGATTTGACCCCTCTATCAACTATCCATATCCCTTCAATGTGGTCTCCTCTAACATACAAAACATCGTCTACATTGAGACCACTGCGAAATGATTGCGAAATCCCAATGAAAGGATCATCTTCCGTTGAATATTCATCTAAACCTTCAGCTGTTTTGGTCGATAACAGAACAATGGACCAGTTTCAGTTTGCGGGATCGGGAACATAAAATACATTCACTGCCTTTGATGCCATTATAAATGGTTCGCCTTTCTCCTCTTCCTTACTGAAATCAACTTTCACAAATCCCAAATCATCTATTTTAACAGCACTCCTGTTATCAACCCACTTGCATTGAAATATCGGAACTTGAAATTCCGTATAATCCAACTCCCATATTTGTTTGATGATGCCAAAGTATGACATATTCGCATAAATTGGATTTATGTCCTTAGCACCAGAAACATGCATCGCTTCAGCCACAAGTGTAACCCCACTATTCTGCATGGTACTGTCTTCATCATGTTCATTAGTATAAAATGTATAACCATTTACTACATAAGCATTGTAAGATAATGCATACACACTTAGTCCTCCGGCTAGCCATCGAAGTCGATCCGAAATAGACTTTGGATTTTTATCTGACTTCTTAAAAATATGATCTCGAAACCATCCTATAAACTATCGATTATGTGTATTTGATATCCATTTTTCATCCCTTGATGGATTCAATTGCCTAAGAATTTCTTTGTGGATTTCAACATATGGGCCGACGTCCAAACTGTTATGCAAAACATAAAGGTGGGCCTGCTCTCGATCTGTAATATTGATTGTGACAACCT
This sequence comes from Viscum album, assembly GCA_963277665.1. Taxonomy (NCBI): domain Eukaryota; kingdom Viridiplantae; phylum Streptophyta; class Magnoliopsida; order Santalales; family Viscaceae; genus Viscum; species Viscum album. The sequence continues at coordinate 1,177,721,989 of OY728140.1, read as the reverse complement.
TTCTTCCAGAAATTCCTTCACCCTCTAACCGCCCAGTGTGATGAGATTTCGGTAAGCCAATTCTCTCCACAACATACAAGTATTCGGTACCGAATTCAACGGCTTCCTCAATAATATATCGCTCTGCAATACAACCCTCTGGCCGACTTCGATTTTTGACATACCCTTTCAAAATCTTCATATACCGTTCAATGGGGTACATCCATCTGTAATGTACAGGACCACATAGTCGAATCTCTCTCACTAAGTGGACCATCAAATGAACCATCATATCAAAAAATGAAGGCGGGAAGAACATTTCTAATTCACATAATATGACGACAATTTCTTTTTCCATAGCTGGCAATTTTGCCGGGTCTATAACTTTGCTGCATATAGCTTTGAAGAAGAAACACAGTTTCGTTAATGTATAACGGACATTCTTGGGAAAAATGCAACTTAAAGCAATTGGAATGAGATTTTGCATCAAAACATGACAGTCATGTGATTTCAGACCTTTTAACTTCAAGTCTCTCATTGACACAAGGTTACTGATATTTGACGAATACCCCTCTGGAACTTTTACGTCATTCAAGAAGTTGAAAAACTGATATCTCTCCTGCCTGGAAAGAGTGTAAGTAGCAGGAGGAAGAAATGTTCGTTTTTCACCCTTTACTGGTGCCAACTCTTCTCATATTCCCATATCAACCATGTCCAACCTAGCCTTAATTTCATCTTTTGTTTTTCCATATGTATTTTGAAACGTGCTGATAACACTGTCAAATACATTTTTTTCTACATGCATAACATCAATAAAATGTATTACATACAGACAATTCCAGTATTGTAATTCAAAAAAAATTGATCTCTTTTTCCAACCGATTTTCGTAAGGTTTTTCGAAGCCGGTTTACCAAAAGTAGTGTCCAAATTTTTAACTTTCTCAAACAATTGATCGCGTGTTAGTGGAGACGGTGTTGTACGTTCTTCTGAACTTCCATCGAATGATGTCTTCCAAGAACGGTACTTATGTCGTCGCGGTAGAAATCTGTGATGTCCTAGAAACACGGTTTTCAATGAATGTTTCAACCTAATTGATTGTGTACCTTCTTCGCAAACGGGACAGCGTTGAGTTCCTTTAATGCTATATCCTGACAAATTTCCATACGCTGGGAAGTCATTTATCGTCCCATACAACATGACTCTCAAAGTGAAATCTTCCTTTCTGTAAGCATCATACAATGTAACACCTGAATCCCAAAATAATTTCAAATCTTCAATCAATGGAGCTAAATAAACATCAATATCATTACCTGGTTGTTTTGGTCCTGATATAAGCATAGATAACATGATGTATTTTTTTTCATGCATAACCACGGTGGTAAGTTATAATTAATCAACATAACCGACCATGTACTGTGACTGCTTATTTGAAACCCAAAAGAATTCACTCCATCTGTTGATAACACAAGACGAAGGTTTCTCGACTGGTTTCCAAATTCAGGATACTCATGATCGATTCTCTTCCACTGAGGAGAGTCTGCCGGGTGACGTAGTATCCCATCTTTAATTCTTGTATATGCATGCCATGTTAATTGTTCTGTAGTCTCCTCACTTCCATATAGGCTTCTAAACCTTGGAATGATAGGAAAGTACCATACAACTTTAGTAGGACTGGATTCATCTTTATTGTATCTAGAAGCACCACACTTTGTGCATTATATAAGTGATTTGTGGTCCTTGCGAAAGAGTATATAGTCATTCGGGCACGCGTGTATTCTTTCAGAGATCATACCCATAGAGCGTAGCATTCGTTTGGCATCGTATGTTCGGCTCGGGAGCTCATTGTCTTCTGGGAGCATGTCATTCAAGAGGGCAAGTAGTTTCGTAAAACTGTCGTCACTCCACCCGTTATCTGCTTTCAAATTATACAGCTTTAGTACGGCTAACAATGCTGTATATTTAGTGCAACCATCATACAATCGCGTCTTTGCACAACTTTTTATCTTCTCAAACAATTTTGGGCAATCACGAAGTTCATCTTCGAAGGTCCTTGTCAGTTTGTCAATACGATATTCATCATCATTCACATCTGTAATCACATCCTCCATACGGTCATCTTCATTGTTCATGTTTGTAATCATATCAGATGATCCATAAAACATAGTGTCACCCCATTCACTACCTACATTCGTTGTTTCCCCGTGTTTATTCCAACATGTATAACTTCGATCTATTCCGTGACAGATCAAGTGTTCTTCCAACTCATCTGGACTAATTTGTTTTGAATAACAATAGCATAAACACGGACAAAGGATTTGAGAAGAGTCACATGCATGATCTATTGCAAACTTGATAAATTCTTTCACGCCTTCTTTATACTCTTTTGTCAACCGATTGGAATTCATCCATTCTTTATATATATTCATCCTATTTAAAATCCATAGGATAAGTATATAGGTTAAAGGAGAAGGAATATGAGTATAATTTAGATAAAAAACAAGATACTTCAAGGAAATAAAGGAATAAATAAATACCAAAATAAAAAATATATTGGGAACCACTACAATCCCCAAGCCTCAGATCAATATGATACCACCGTGCGCCAGTGGAGGAGGAGGATGAGGCAGCGGACTAGGAGGAGGAGGAGGAAGCGCCGGTGGAGGAGGAGGAGGACGAGGCTGCGGTGGAGGAGAAGGAGGAGGAGGAGGAGGACGAGGAGGAGGAGGAGCAGAGGAGGAGGAGGCGGCAGAGGCAGCGGAGGAGGAGGAGGATGAGGCCGGTGGAGGGGAGGAGGAGCAGGAGAAAAGGAGGAGGCGGCGGCCGCGGCGGAGGAGGAGGCAGCGGAGGCAGCGAAGGAGGAGGAGGAAGGCCGCAGTGGAGGAGGCGGAGGCCGCGGTGGAGGAGGAGGCACCGGCGTGACCGCGGCGTGACCGCGGAGTGACCGCGGCGTGACTGCGGCGTGACCGCAGCGCGCGGAGGAGGAGGAGACGTGGAGGAACTGGCGGCACCGGCGGAGGAGGAGGAGGCATCGGGAGAGGAGGAGGAGGCCGCGGTGGAGGAGGAAGCACTGGAGGCACCGACGGCAGCGCGGAGGCAGGGTGGAGGCAGCGAAGGCAGCAAAGGAGGAGGAGGATGAGGCCGGTGGAGGGGAGGAGGAGCAGGAGTAGAGGAGGAGGAGGCGGCCGCAGAGGCACCAGCGTGACCACGACGTGACCGCGGCATGACCGCAGTGTGATCGCAGAGGAGGAGGAGGCCGCAGAGGCACTGGCGGCACCGGTGGGGGAGGAGGAGGCATCGGCGGAGGAGGAGGAGGCCGCGGTGGAGGAGGAGGCACCGGCGGCAGCGCAGAGGCAGGGCGGAGGCAGGGCGGAGGCAGCGGAGGCAGCAGAGGAGGAGGAGGATGAGGCCGGTGGAGGAGGAGGAGGAGGCAGCGGAGGCAGCGAAGGAGGAGGAGGAGGCCGCGGTGGAGAAGGAGGAGGCCGCGGTGGAGGAGGAGGCACCAGCGTGACCGCGGCATGACCGCAGCGTGACCACAACGCGCGAAGGAGGAGGAGACGTGGAGGCACTGGCGGCACCGGCGGAGGAGGAGGAGGCATCGGCAGAGGAGGAGGAGGCCGCGGTGGAGGAGGAAGCACCAGAGGCACCGGCGGCAGCGCGGAGGCAGGGAGGAGGTAGGGCGGAGGCAGTGAAGGCAGCGGAGGAGGAGGAGGATGAGGCCGGTGGAGGGGAGGAGGAACAAGAGCAGAGGAGGAGGCGGCGGCTGCAGAGGCACCGGCGTGACCGCGGTGTGACCGCGGCGTGACCGCGGCGTGACCGCAGAGGAGGAGGTGGCCGCGGAGGCACCGGCGGCACCGGCGGAGGAGGAGGAGGCATCTGCGGAGGAGGAGGAGGCCGCGGTGGAGGAGGAGGCACCGGCGGCAGCACAGAGGCAGGGCGGAGGCAGGGCGGAGGCAGCGGAGGCAGCGGAGGAGGAGGGGGATGAGGCCGGTGGAGGAGGAGGAGGAAGAACAGGAGCAGAGGAGGAGGCGGCGGTCGTGGAGGCACCGGCGTGACCGCAGCGTGACCGCAGCGCGCGGAGGAGGAGGATACGTGGAGGCACTGGAGGCACCGGCGGAGGAGGAGGAGGCATCAGTGGAGGAGGAGGAGGCCGCGGTGGAGGAGGAGGCACCGGAGGCACCGGCGACAGCGCAGAGGCAGGGCGGAGGCAGGGCGGAGGCAGCGAAGGCAGCAGAGGAGGAGGAGGATGAGGCCGGTGGAGGGGAGGAGGAGCAGGAGCAGAGGAGGAGGAGGCAGCCGCAGCGGCAGAGGAGGAGGCAGTGGAGGCAGCAGAGGAGGAGGAGGAGGCCGCGGTCGAGGAGGAGGAGGCCGCGGTGGAGGAGGAGGCACCGGCGGCAACATAGAGGCAGGGCGGAGGCAGGGCGGAGGCAGCGGAGGCAGCGGAGGAGGAGGAGGATGAGGTCGGTGGAAGAGGAGGAGGAGCAGGAGCAGAGGAGGAGGAGGAGGTCGCGGCAGAGGAGGAGGAGGCGGCGGCCGCGGAGGCACCAGCGTGACCACGGCGTGACCGCGGCGTGACCGCGGCATGACCGCGGCGTGACCGAGGCGTGACCGCGGCGTGACCGTGGTGTGACCGCGGAGTGACCGCGGCGTGACCTCGGTGTGACCGCAGCTTGACCGCGGCGTGACGGCGGAGGAGGAGGAGGCCGCGGAGGCACCGACGGAGGAGGGGGAGGCCGCGGAGGCACCGGCGGCACCGGCGGAGGAGGAGGAGGCATCGACGGAGGCAGCGGAGGAGGAGGAGGATGAGGCCGGAGGAGGAGGAGGAGGAGGAGCAGGAGCATAGGAGGCGGCGGCAGAGTTTTACTACTCGCTTATTATATTTTTAAGAACGCTTGCATAATGTGTTATTTTATAGGTAATGGTATTGGATATGATAGTGTTGGATGGGAAAAGAGAAAACGGGCGAATGCTATGTTTTATGGACAGTGAAATAAAATGGTATTGAAAAAGATCGCACCTTTTAGGATGAAGAAGATACGGTATTTGGACCCCCCATTATACGCCCCACCTACATGTTCACCCACTAAACATCTCCCCCACCTAAAAACATTATTTAGAAAATTAAATTTCCTTTTTAAAATAAAATTTCAAAAACCTTTTCATAAATCACCAAATTCCTTTTAAAATTTCTATTTAAACCCATCCAATTTTTAAAATCACTTTTTAAAAAGAAAAACCTTTTCTCTATGAAATCCAATTCATGCCATGAGGAAAACCATAAATAGGGCCACCAAAACCCATTCGACTAAGGATACAATATCAAAGAGTTTAGAAAGCTATATGGTCCATGTTGACTATTAGGTCTATGCGACACCATCCCACTCTGTGGGAGATATCACACAAGTCATACAATAAAAAAAATACAATAATGATGCCACATGAACATAAAATCACCAAATGAATGGGATGAATTATAAATTCAATGCCACCCACCTCAACTGATGATCCATAAATCCATACTAAGATCATACTAACCTACTCTGAGTCCATGAGCACCTATCTCATCAATAAACACTAAAAAATTAATAAACTAAACATTTAAAATGAAAAACAGAAATTGGAATAATTGATTCCAAACTCATAAGGCAAGATCATAGCATTTAAACCACAAGAAATGGGGTGTGGTCCACTCTTAAAATTCACCTATACCTCAGACACACAAAATCCTCAAATTAAACACCCAAATTAATGATAAATTTCACCAAAAATATCTAAAAACCCAAAATAAAATCACAATCCAACATACCTATATGAAAATTATAAATGGTATCTTCATTTCCTCCTCTTAGGGAGAAGTAGAAGGTGCGGAAGCCGGAATCCGGTGGGAGGGCAGCGACGGAGGCGGCGTTGCGCGATGGAGGGAACAAGCTGGGAGGGCGTCTGCTAGGCCGGGGAGCGACAAAGGGCACTGTGATCGCCGAGGGAGCCGCGCAGGGACCGACGACGCGGTGAAGGGGATGCGGGAGCAGCGGGGTTCGGAGAAGGTCGTGCGAGGGAGCGGCGCCGCAGGGGGAGCGGCGCCGGAGGGGGAGCGCGCCGGAGGGTCAGTGCGCTGGAGGGGGAGCACTTCGGCTGGGCTGCTACGCAGAGGAGGGGGGCCGCAGGGAGAGAGAATGAGAGAACGGGGAGGGGTTTCGGCGGCCGCGGCGGAGGAGAAGGAGGCGGCGGCAGCGGCGCAGACGAGGGCTTCCGTGAGAGCTTGATTATGTGCGGGGAGGAGGAAGAGGACCCGCGGGGTTTTAATAAATCCGCGGGACACTTTATCAGCGCTAGTAAAAAGCGCTGATAAAGGGTGTATTTATCAGCGCTAAAATGAAAATCGCTGATAAATACAACCTTTATCAGCGCTAGAAAAGCGCTGATAAAGGGTACCCTTTATCAGCGCTTTTCTAGCGCTGCTACAGTGGAAGGCCTTTATCAGCGCTAAAAAAACGCTGATAAAGGTGACCTTTATCAGCACTTTTGTTAGTGCTGATAAAGGTCCGACCCTTTATCAGCTATTTTCCGTTAGCGCTGATAATGGCAGGCGCATGCCTTGCCCCGTTTTGTGGTAGTGATATAAAGAAAGGTTTTAGGTAAAAAAAGGAAGATATTTATGGGAGATGTTGAAGATCTTTCACCACGATTAGAAGATTATATTCCGAGTTTCCAAAGACACTAAACTATTACGATCCTTGTGTGTGTGTTTTTGTTATGTACTAAGTATTACGAAAAAGTAATGTAATGTCAATTTACGTCAAGCTTTAGGTCTCTATAGTTGGTATCAGAGGAAAAGTTTAGTCAACCTTTGGAAACTAGGATGCGAAAACATTAGTGAGATCCCTAGAGATATTTCTAAGGTATGTCTAGGGATGTCCCTATGGATAAGTATACATAAAAGATATAGTCCTAGAACTATGGTAACGATATTAGATTAAACCAAAGATGTTAGATATTGAAGTTACTCCCCCTTTATTATGATTTTTTCCTCTCACACTATTCTTTTTGGGTTTTAGAAAATGGATGGAAACAAGATGATTCATGATAATGGAGGATATGATGGACAATGAAATGATATTCTTCATGAGAAACCAAATGAAATGGGATTTGGAAGACCAAATATCATTATTATGCCGAATCAGAAATCTCATAATATGATCAATAAAGTAAAATTTGGTAAGTTTCCGGACTCGGCTAATAAGAGAAAGATGGAGTTTCGTGATGATCATAGAGGAAAGAAAGTTCAATTTCCCCTATGTAAATCATGTGGGAAAAGGAATCAAGGAGAATGTTTCAAAGGAACTGGAAGATGATTTGGGTGTGGAAAAGAAGGACACAAATCCAGTAATTGAAAAGGAAAATGTTCAGTTAACACCAGGGATGAGGATAATGGTATTGCTATGACATCAACAATGGTTTAATGTTTTAATTGTGGAATGTACAGGCATTATGCAAACCAATTCCCTAAGAGAAAGTCTCATGAAGAGAATCAGTATGGTCGTATGGGTAGTATTTATGTGGATGATGATGAAGAGACTACAAATGATATGTGAGATGAAAGAATTGTTGAAGCTTGGTCAATGGTTTAAGAATGTAGTGGAATGATTACATGTTTATCATGTGTAATGTTGTATAAGTAATATCATGGTACTATGGAATAAAGAGACATCTAAAGATTGTTACACTGTTGTCTTTCCTTGAGTTTTGAAAGTGTATGATTAATGTTACCAGTATCCATGAAAGGTTATTCAGATATTTTTGGAATGTAGATGATATGTGCATAATGAAGGGATAAGGAGAAAATTAAATGTTTGATAGTATTCATGAGCTCATGACTAATATAAGGAAAAGGTTATATCATGGTTTGAGTATATAGAATTTTTGGATTTTGGTATGTGGAAAGTGTTAACTTTTAACTGCATTCATGTTTTCACTAAGGTTCAATGGGTAATCGAGAGAATACATGATTAAAGCCTTTGAATGTTTGGAATGTGACCAACAAGACATATCTTATATGGGGATCAACGATGGTATTAAATCTCTGGTAATCGTTTTCACAATATTATGAGAGTGGACTGCAGTATTATGGATAAGACTAAAGATTGGAATGGATTATGTTAACCATAAGTTAGTATTGTTTAAGGATAAAACTTTTTTTTGATATTATTTATGTGATGTTATATTAATGTAGTTTTAGAAAAAGGACAACCTGCAGGACGAGCGACAACCCATCGTGTCGGACAAGGCTGTGGGAATCGAACCCACAACCGAAGTGCGACTGGCCTTCATCGCCTACCAATGGCCTACAGAAATTCCCTGTTTAGTAGAAACTAGTTTTATTTTATTAATCGTTATGATATATGAAGTATAAGTCCATTTTAGGAACTATATATGATTAATATCACTATAGATGGGCTTATGTATTTTTTTGATAACCTTTCAAACCTTTTGTTTGAGACAGATGGAAAGACCCATCATTCTATCACATGACTTTCTTACACATCACGAATGACAAATTCAACTTCATTTCTTTAAGATATGAAGTGTAAATTTTCCAAATAACAACAAACGGTGAGACTATACCAAAATCCCAAATGTATTTATTCTAATTCCAATTTCATCAACTTTACGGAAATGATCTTGAAAACCAAAAATTTTGTCCTAGTGCTCTTATATCTGATGAATCAGATGGTACCTTAGATCGTCACAAATTTATGGCTTTGTGATTGCTGGCTTTTCCATAGCCATGTTCTCTAACACTCTCCATCAGAACATGATGGTTAGATTTCTCTTCCATATCCGTATTTTCACCTATGTGGAAACCCAGGGATTAGTTTATTTGGGTAACCGTTACGTTTCATACTTTTGTTTTTAAAGATTGGTTTTGGTATTTCTTTTTACGATGTAGGTTTCTATTAAAGAAACTTTCAAGTAGTAAACCATTTATAACCCCGACGAATTTCGAGGTAGAAATTCATTTTAAGGGGGGTAGAATGTAACACCCCGAGATTTTATGAAAAATAATATTTTTAATTTAATTAATGTCTTGTGTTGTACGCTACAAGGAGCTTTCAAAACACGCATCTTTGACTTGCCTTGCATTACACACAATCACGACCTTCCTCGATAGCGTGTGTAGTATGCAATAATGAGTTTCACTAAACAACAATATGCTTTTAAAATACTGTTAAAACTAGCCGTTATGAATAGTAATAACCACTTTTTGAAATTCTGTAAATTTTATTTTTCAAAATGGACTTCATTTTGGGATTCGGAATATCGAAATTAGCTTAGGGTGAAATTTTGGTACTTTTCGGATAACTTTCATTTTCTGATGAATAGTGAAAATTACTAAATTTTAATTAAAAACAACTTTTTAATCAAAATAATAAATAGTGATAAATTATTAATTTGAGTGGTTTTAAAGTATATTTAGAATATATTTTTACAATTTAATACAATGTTGGTCATTGGATTTAATTTTACATTTAAACCAGTTATAAACAAGTGCCAATCTTTTGATAGTTATTATCTCTTAAAAACACGCTATTTGTTTTGATGATGGGAATTAATTTTTAAATTAGTTAATGTAGCTGATATGTTTTGAATTTGATAAAATAGACTTCATTTTTGAATTCATAATATCAAATATATCTTAGGTCTAATTTTTGGTATTTTTCTAGAAACTTTCATTTTTTTGATGAATAGTGAAACCGCTAAGTGGTAGTTAAAAAAACAGAATTTTTCATAAAACTTAATTTTACCACTTCTGAGAGTGGAATTTCAAAAATCTGATACACACGATTGATGTCAGTAAGTAAAATGTGGTTCAATGAGATGGAAATAATTTTTGGTGAATAGTAACTTTTTACTTTTTTTTACCATGGTTAAAAGTAAATAGGGTAATTAAGGGTAAAAATGATATTATTATTACCCTAACACATGTCCTAATTCTATTGGACAAGTTTAATTCGACCAAAAACAACCTTAGGAAAAAATATGACCATTTAGGCCCACTTGGATTAGATTAGGACATTTATGATTAATTTATTTAAAGAAGGGTTAAAATAGTTAAAATCAAAGTTTAATAAGTAAATCATTTTTAATATGGGGTTATACATAAGATAAATTAGTCTATAAATATTCATTAGAAATATAAAAATATTTCCTACATAATGGTATTTTATTTGTAATTTTTAGACATTAAATAATTTAATTTATATATGACACAATGATGATGCAGTAATTACCATAATAGTGAAAGATTAGAATAATTGATATTATAAATACCTAAATAAGTATAAGTTGAGACTTTTTATGAATTAAACTAGTTTTATAGGTTAATATGACATGTTAGGATTAATGTAATTAACTTTGGTCGAAGTAAGCATTCCGTTATGAGTTTCAAAAAAATCAACTATTGAATGGTGTCAAAATTGACATAAAATAGTTTTTAAAACAAATATTATATTATTAATTGTTATTTTATTCCTAAAAATCTAAGGTTCGGCCAAATGACTTAGATAAGGTTATATATATTAATAAAACACAACTTGTGGGTCTCTTGGATGTATTTGGTATGTTTATTAATTATATAATATAAAAATACAAAGTGACATGGTAAATGTCAATCTAATTAACTAAGAGTTAAAACTAAAAGATAAGGTTAATATAATGACCTAAACTTTTCTAAATTCTATTCGGTGAGATGATTTAGACCCATTCCCACCTTAGCTTCTAAATAAATCAATTTTGATCTATTTAAAACCGAATTTGACTTTATAATAAAATAATAGTTTTAGTTATTCCAAAGGTACCCCTCTCCTCCCTTATAAAAGGGCACCTCCTCCCTCTCTACCTCACACAACATTGAGCCTTCAAGCTCGTCCAACCCATGAAAAATTCTCTTCTCCACTTCTCTAGAAATATCCTAGAGGTTCTGGTCTTCCTCAAAGACCAATTTTAGTGCCCTAAAGGGAGATCTCAAAGAGGCGCTTCAAAGAAGAGGTAATGTCCATTACCGATTCTTTTATCTTTATTTCTTCTTCCACTTATTCTTCTTAGGTTGTTTCATTATTAAGTAATAACATCAGTATCACTCATATACTGATATGTTATTATAAGTATGAAACAACCCTATTTCACCATCTATCGATCCTACAGAAAACGAAATCACCGCGCGTGCGTACGTACGGAATACCGTCTCCACGCCGTAGTGAAATCTATTTTCCACCACCACCTTACTTGGTTGAGTATAATGGTGTAAATAATAACTATATATGATTATTTTAAAGTGATATTGATTATGAAATAGTATACATTCACTCCAATACAGTCCCATGATCATGAGAATGATATCATCGCTCGTGCATACGTACGGACTACCGTCGCCACGACGCGATGAGATTCATTCTCCACTTTAACCATTCATGAATGATTATAAAGTATATATAATAAGTAATAATTAAAAATATGACATAATAATGATACTGGATTTATGTGTATATATATGTATTTCATCTACTTATTTCCATTGAACTCAATAAGGAAACGAAAACAGCGTTCCTGCGTATGTACGGCCTACCGTCTCCATGAACGGTGTATTTCTTTCCATTTACTGATTTATTATATATATGTATATTATGAATATATATTATATATAAATAATGTATTATATTCTGGAATTAAGTAATAATGATCTAAGTAATCATATGAATAATTACAAGTCAAAACACGGATGACAAATGAAACAATTTCACCCAAAACGCTTTTTAACATGGAATTTACAAAAGAACGGGTAATATAAAGTAATAAGTGAACCATATATGATATCATAACAATGAGTATGATTCTGGAATAAGTCAATGACATTATTTAAATAATTATACAGGAGGTTCGGACACTTACGAAGGAAATCGGACCTAAGGTAAGGGAAATATCACAATCTCATTTTTATCCGAGATTGTTTATAATTTAGTATTTACTGGGGTGTATTTTATCATACACATCCATGTTTCCTCAATATTTAATATTATTTCCATCCACCTACAATTTTTTAAATCCAATTTTACACTTTGGCGAGTTTTTAGTAAAGGATATGAAAGGAATCTTTTGTCGTTTTTCGTACGAGGTACTTTTTGACTTCTCCCACAAAAGTACGAAGAATGTTTTTTTAAAATTATACAGCATGAATGGATTTTTAAAACATTATTTCCAAGAAGATTCCTTTACAAGTTTACATGTTTATTTTTAATCAACTTCTTTTATTTTAAAATTGTATAACATGTTATGAAAAGAAAAAAAATTTGAAGTAGAAAGGATATTTTCCTCAAGAATGGAGTTCAAGTGTTTTATCAAAATTATTTTCCATCTAAGATAATATAGGGTTCTGATTCTATCCCTATCATTACAATGATTTGATTATGTTGTGATGGAATTATTTTTATGAATTCATTTATCTTATAAGAATTGTTTTATGATGTTACGATGTTTAAGAATTCCATTTTTATTACATGGGTTATGCAATGATGTATGATTTATGATTTTTGTGGAACACATAAGAATGGTTTCATTATGAGATGGGTGGGACCTATATCTCCCTCCAATTCATTGGGTAAATATTTTATATCTCATGAGATAGACATGGCTAGAATGGTAGGTTATACCGATTCAGTGAAACAGGACTGAAACGAGGGTGACTCGGTTCAAAAATGGACTTTGTCCACTAAGATAGTCTTGGCAATGAGTCTTGACTAATAAGAAATGATTCTCTATGATTATGTGTGTATGCCACAAAGTTTCATGTTTTATGTTATGATTATTGGGATTTCATTTCACTACTATGATTTATCCCATGTTATGAAATTATGCTCTCTTTTGCAGGTTAAGATTTCCAAAATGTTATGTTCTTATGAATATGATGTGATTGATATTTCTTTTGTTTACCCTTACTGAGAATTTGAGCTCACCCTTTTATGTTTTCTTTTCCCCAGGATATAAAGAAAGGTTTTCGGTAAAAAAAGGAAGATCTTTATGGGAGATGTTGAAGATCTTTCACCACGATTAGAAGATTATATTCTGTGTTTCCAAAGACACTAAACTATTACGATCCTTGTGTGTGTGTTTTTGTTATGTACTAAGTATTCCGCAAAAGTAATGTAATGTCAATGTACGTCATGCTTCGTGTCTCTACAAGACTAACCATATTTTTTTTATTAAGGTAACATTTTAATTAGTAATAAAAACAATGGACATAGGATTTATAAGTTAAAATAAAATATTAAATTGCATATTTTTATTCCATAAATTGATTTTTGTTTACTTAATTTTTTTTTAAATTAACGGTCATTATTTTATAATTATAAACTCACACAAATTATAAGTTTCATGAAAACCGTATTTTTCAAAATAAACCAATCTTTTTAGAAAAAACAAAAAAAATACTAAGTAAATTTTGATATGCGTAATTCAAAAATGAAGTTAGTTTTTAATAATCACATATTCCAAAATTTATAAATTCATTTATAGAATAAATCATAAAATATATTGACACATCTTTTTTATTGGAAGATGACATTTTTATATATTAAATGTTATTATTCTTATTTCATATTGTTTATCTACTAAATTTTTGTTCACCAATTATTAATATAAAAAATAATTTTTTATTAATCATATGTTTCTTGAAAGGAAAATTCACATCACATAAAAGTAATTTTTTATAAGAATTTTATTCAAAATAATAAATGGTCTTATTAGTCATTTTAGGTAAACTCATTGAATTTAATTCATGTTAAAGGTATAAAATATTTTATATATACATATAATTCATAAATAGAGTCCTCTGATTCCTTCCCAATAATTTAATATCTTGGTTGTTAAAGGATATATTAATCTATATATATACATTATAAATATATATGAGTTTCATTTAAGTTTAGTGTCATTTGTGGTCAAATCTATCCAACACATAGATTTATTTACAAGTAGTCATATGTTATAATTTCATGATGTTAAAAAAACAAAATATCTATTCTGATATATCTAATGAAACAATGTGGAACTCATAGGGAAAGATAATAACTAACCTATAATCACTAATGTTAACTCTCTTGAACCCAAGGATGGACACTAAGTTCAACGGAATTAGGACTCCTAAACTATCCTCAGAATCTCCGGATGTTTGAGAAGAATAATGGGATAATGAGGAAAATTAGTGCGATGATATAAATTATAGATATCTCAAAAATATCCTCATTCATGGAGTTAATGGTTTTTTCACAAGGTGAACATTATAAAATTTACATCCAATGAAAAACAATTTTTTTCTCTCAAACCCATGTGATCTTTCATGCCATGAATAAAAATTTGACGACATAATTTATTCGAAGCCAGACCCCCAAAAACTTCATAAGGAACATTCACACCATAAATGAAAATTCATGTCATGAACTACTCCTGGAAATAAATTCCAAGATCCAGGTTCCCAAAGTCATTAATAAACCTTATGAAACATCATTCACTCTATGAACTCATTATTTATGTTGTGAATCGGTGATTCACAACACGAATCACCACTTGTCATTTCAAATTTTACTCTAAATCCACTTATTGCTTCTTCTAACACATCTAAAGGATCCAAATACCCAAAAATCATAAAGTAATGGGTTATAAGGGAAAGGTTGATTATAGTCTTGTCTTGTAGATGGTAAAAATTACCCAGGTCACCTAATTTGTTTAATGAGATTACTCTCTATTTGATGTGCACCGTAGGTGCTAAGGTGGACTTCATGTATATCGGTGAGGTTTTATCCTCCTTTAATATATCTGAGATGTACCCCATCAATTCTTTATTTATAGATAACCTTCTAATAATTGGGTTCATCTTAATAAAAAAATGATTATTTTCCCTGAATCCACTCTTTTATAGCATGATCTTATATAAGAGAACCATTCTAGAGATAATATTTTGTGGGATACATATAGTTAGTTTTAGATTCATTATTATAGATAAGGAACCAACATGAATTAAAGTGGAACCCAATTCATTGATTTCATTTATATCATGGATGACAAATGAGAAAATCACTCTTTGATGTATAATATGAATAATTGTCTCATCCTGATTTGTATTAATGAGGTATATGAGAAGATCATCCAAAAAATCATCTTGATCATTGTATTATATTTGAATTTGAGATTGTACTAGTCTTTAGATAATCTAAGCCATCAATTCCCAAGTGTAGTCAAATATGGGAATTAAATCTTCTTCCATGATGATTTACTCTTTACTAGTACGTTTGATCACCATTTCTGAGTCTTCTTTGACATAAAACTAGATAAATATTATTTTTAAATCTAGTTTCAAACCCTTTATAAGGTATTATTACTCTACATCATTAATGGTGAATTTTTTTGAAATGGTGAAGTGGTAAGGAAGGAGTTCCTTTTATAGAGATGAACATAATACCTAAAATAACTCTATTGAGTTTTAGATTTTCTATAATATTTCCAATAATTCTTCAAGGAGAACCATTAAAATATATTTCCCATACATAGGAAATTTCATGAATGGTGAAAATTGCTTCAACATGGAATTCCGGGCCAAGCAGAAACTCCACTAGTGAGGGGTGTACTCCCATGAAATCTATTAATTCCTTCGCTTTGATCACCTTCTCAGACATAAGATGAATGTATAATTATTTAAGGATGATAGCATGAATTTATAATCATCCATACAATATTGGATGACTAAGGAAATATTTTAGTGGATCAATGCGAGCGATCAAGTGGATATCAAGATTTTATATACAATGGTGAAGTAATTTTACAATAAATATCGATGTAAAAAATTTCTTTCAACATTATTTTATCAACTATAAATTTATAATATAGTGATTCTATGTTTTTAATGATTTAATAAATTTCTTATAATATTTTTTGGGTTTGTAGGGTGATACCTTGTCTTTCTATAGATTCCACATAGTGGATGAAAGGTGTCCCTTTCAAAAGTGGAATCAAAACTAGAGGGTACAAGTGATATTTTTGATATTTTAAAAATAATTCTAGAAATATTCAACCCACTAGTAGGTTAATCCTTTATTAATTAGTTTCATAATGGGGAAACAAAAACCTATGATATTATCAGAAAAATTATTAATGTATGAAAGTTACCTTTATGTTATCTTAACTCGTAGAGTATTTAAAGAGGTAAAATTTTAATTGTCATTATTTTCACAATGTTAACTAAATTGTTATGATGAAGAACCAAAAAAACAATGGCAATTCCTATAAGTGACTTTAAACATGCACTTTAGGGGGTTTATATTCTTTCTATTTTTTTATAGTTTAGTGAAAAATTCATATAAGTCAATGAAGTAAGATTAATAACCTTCATATTTAAATATTAAATCATCCCTAAAACTCTCCAATGTAATTATGAGAATGGACTAAAATATGTGGTGCATGACATGTTGATAAGTGAACCTTTCATTATTCAGCCTCAAAGGAATTACATGATAATAATAGACCCCTATGGGTATTTTTAAAGTCGTGGTTTTAACATCTTCAAACGTAATATAGATCAAACTATATACAAAGTAACTATTTCTAATGGAGAGGTATATGAAGCCTTCCATAAGAACAATCTATAATTCTATAATAATATATTATAATTTCATGATGTTACACAAAAAAAATTGTCATTGTGTGATATATGAATAAAAAAGTAGTAACTCAGAGAGAATGATAATAAATAATATAGAATCAATAATATTTAATCATTATAATCCAAGGGTGGTCACTAAATATCAGAGGCAATTAAGTCTCCAAAATTCTCTTTAAAATCACCCAACATTTGAGAAGAATTATGGGATAATAAGGGAAGTTAGAGGGAGTATATGAAAAATAGATAGCCCAAAAATTTCACCATTAATGGTGTTAATGGATGGTTCATGATGTGAACCACACACATTTTACATACTCTGAAAAAAAGTAGTTCGATCAAACAAACCAAGGTGATCTTTCAAACTATGAATAAACATTTCGTAACATGAATTATCCTAATCCCCCAAAAACATCATCATAAACATTAAAACCTTGATTAAAAATTAATTCCATAAATTAATCCTATATTGAAATTCTAGAACCCATGTTCCCAAAGTCATGAAGCTACCCTATGAAACATCATTCACTTTACAAATCAGTTATTCACATTGTGAATTTCCACCTGTAGTTTCATATTTAACTCCAGATTCTCTTATCCCTTCTTTGAACCAATATCAACGATCCCAGTAACAAAAACTCATATAGTAATTATATGTAATGGATATGTTCATTGCAATCATGTCTTGTAGATGGTTAAAAGTATCCAAGTCTCTTAATTTGGTAGATGAGCCCCGCCCCTATTTGATGGGCACCTCAAGTGCCAACATGAACTTTCTTCCTGGTAGTGAGGGTTTCTCCTCCCTTAATAAATATGATATAGACCCCATAAAATCTATCTCTGTAGATAAACTTTTAATAATTTGGGTCATCTTAAAGAAAAAACACTAATTTTACATGAATCTACTCATTTTCTAGATTGATTTTATAGAATGGCCTTATTAAAGGGATAATTTGTTATGGGTGACATCCAGTAAGTTATCATGTCATTTTATAGAGATATGTACCCTCCTAACAATAAAGTGGTAAATAATTCATTGATTTCATCCATATTTTGGATGAACTATGATAAAATCACTTATAAATGTTAAATATGAATAATTTTATCATACAAAATTGGATTAATGTGTGTTATGACTATATTATCAAAACAATCCTCTCGATCATTGTATGATATCAAAATGTGATACTGCACTATATTTGAGTAAATTTGAGCCATTAATTCTCAAGTGTAGTAAAATATGGGAATTAACTCTTCCATCTTGATGGGGTACTTTCCATTTATATATTTGATCACTATTTTTGAGTCACCCTGGAAATATAACTTTATAAATACTATTTTCACAACCAGATAGAGGACTGTGAGGATTTATTGGTACTCTATCTCATTATTAGTGCATCATTTTGAAATGATGATTGATTAGGGAATGAGTACCTTTGACGAAGAGATGAATACATTCCCTAAAATGAATCTGTTAATTTTTAATTCCTCTATCACCATTCCAATTATAATTCAAGAATAATCATAAAAATATATTTCCCAGACATGGTAAATTTAATGAATGGAGAGAATTTATTCATCAGGGAATTATAGGTCCACCAGTAACGCATGTAGGGTGGGGTGTTCTACTAATAAATATGTTAATTATTTCTCTTTGATCCCCTTTTGGGACACACAAATGGATGGAAAATTACATAAGAATGGTATCCTAAATTCCTAATCATTTTGTGAACATAGTATGAACAAGGAAATATTTTTATGGATCAATGAGAGGGATCATCTGGATATCATGATTTTATATACTATGGGTAATAATTTTCACCATAAAGATAAATTCTAAGAAATTCCTTTCTAAATCACTATATAAAATATAATCATCTAATATGGTTTTTCTATGTTAATAAATATTAGTTTCCTTAATTTTTTTGTAATGAAGGGTGTTAAGTGGGTTTTCAATAGATTCCACATAGAGGATGAAATGTTCCCCTTCAAAAATTCAAATCATAAATAGTGTGTGAAAGATATTTTTTTGGTACTTTCAAACTCATTCAATAAATATTTATCCCACTTGTAGGTTACTTAATTATTAATTAGTTTAATAAAGGGGAAACACAAACTAATGAGATTTTTAGTAAAATTATTAATGAATGTGAGGTTCCCTTTCAACCCTCTTAAATATTAGAGGTTATAACAAAGGTAATATTAAGTGTTGATTTTTTTCACATGATTATCTTAAAAGATATGACAGAGAACCAAAAAACTAACGAACTTCCCAGAAATGACTTTAAACATTAACTTTATTGGGTTCATCTTTAATCTATTTTTTCATAGTTTAGTGAAAACTATCTCCAGGTCAATGAATTGATCTTAATTCCATTGATATTTGACTATCATGTCATCCATATAAATCTATAATATATTTATATGAGTGGAATTAAATATGCAGTGCATTTAATGTTGGTAAGTGACCGTAGTATTCTTCAGGACAAATAAAATCACATGATAACAATACACCCCTTATGTTGTTTAGAAAGGTGTGGATTTATCATATTCAAATGAAATCTAAATAAAATTATATAATAGCTAACCATCCATAAAAAAGTGGGATTTTAATCCTTCCGTTACACCAATATACACTTCTATAATAATATTTTTAAATTTTACGATGTTATAGAAACAACACAGCCATTGTGAGATCTCTAAATAAATGAGGAATAACTCAGAGAGAAATATAATATTAAGTACCCAAGAATCCCCAATATTGAATATTCAAAATCCAAGGGTGAACACCAAATATCATAGGTTGTTAGGGATCCCAAATTTTTCTTGGAATCACATAAAATTTTAGAAGACTAATGGTAGAATGTGAGAAATGTTAGGGAGGATATAACTTATAGATATCCAGAAAATCACACCATTCAAAACATGAA
Source organism: Viscum album (assembly GCA_963277665.1). Lineage (NCBI taxonomy): Eukaryota > Viridiplantae > Streptophyta > Magnoliopsida > Santalales > Viscaceae > Viscum > Viscum album. Next base: position 1,177,702,380 of record OY728140.1, on the reverse strand, counting down.
TGGTTAGTTCATGATTTTAACTTCATGTAGTTTAAACCTCACTAAAAAACAAGGTGTTTTGTCCAACCGAAATAGGTTATATTTCACGCCATGAATAAACATTTCACAACATGAATTATTCAAATTCAAAAACCCCCAAAAACATTATCACGAACATCCACACCATGAATAACAATTCATATCATGAAATGCACCTAGAAATAAATTCTAGAACCCAAGTCCCTGAAGTCATGAAGTTACCCTATGAAACATCGTTCTCCTTGACCTGGTGATTCAAGACATAAATCAATGATTCTTGGTGTGAATCACCTCCTGTAATAGTATATTTTACTCTAGATGCTCTTCTCCCTTCCTCAACCCCATCTAAAGGATCCAAATACCCAAAAATCATAGATTAATGGGATGAAAGGGACTAGTTCATTACAATCATGTCTTGTAGATGGGTAAAAGTACTCAATTATCCAAATTTGGTTAATGAGCCAGGTTCCTATTTGATCTGCATCATAGGTGATGACATGGCATCTTATATAGTGGTTAGGGTTTCTCCTCCTTAAATGTATCAAAAATGGACCCCATAAAATCTATTTTTTAGAGATCCTTTTAATAAATTGTGTCATAAAAATTAAAAAACATGTCAATTGCATCAATAGAATCCTTTTGTAGCTTGATGTTCTATAATATCCTTGTTATAGAGATAATATATTTTGGGATACATTTAGTTAGTTGTTGTGTCATTTTGTAGAGATAAGGACTCACCTTCAATTAAAGTGGAATCATTTTCATTGATTTTTTCCATATCTTGGATGATAAATTGGAAATTAAATATTCAATTAACAGTATGTATAATTTTATCAACTTGATTTAGATTAATGAGGGATGTGACTAGATAATCCGGAACATCCTCTTGAGGATTATATGATATTATAATGTGAAACAACACTAGTTCTGAGGAATTCCAAGCCATCAATTCCCAAGTATAGTAAAAACTGGGGCAATAACTCTTCCTTCTTGATGATGTACTCTACTTTTATCTATTTTATCACAAGTTTTGAGCCTCCTTTTAAATATAAGTAGGTAAATATTATTTTCAAGTCTAGATCTAGGATTTTCATAAGGTTATGGTACTTTATCTCATTATTGGTGCTTTTTTTAAATAATGAATTTGTAGAGATGGGGTTCCTTTGCTTGAGATATAAACAGAATATCTGAAATGAATCTATTGAGCTTTATATCCAATATCCTCTTTCTAAGAAGACATCAAGAATTGTAGTCAAAATATATTTCCCATACTTGGCATATTTCTTTAAAGAATAAAATTTGTTCCTTAAGAATTCTTGGGTTCACTAGTAACTCCTATAGGGAGTGGTGTGCTACCAAGTAATTCACCAATTATATATCTCTGATCACCTTATGGGATAAAAATGTATATCAAATTACTAAAGGATAACAGCCAACATTCCTAATCATCATGTTAATATAGGATGACCGAGTAAATATTTAAGTGGAACAATGGGGGAGATCAAGTAACTATCAAGATTTTATATACAATGGTGACACATTTTCACTATTAATATCAGTTCCAAGAAATTACTTTTAACACCATTTTATCAAATATGAACTTCTAATATATTTCTTTTTAGGTATTAAAGATTTTATTCCTTTCCTGTATAATTTTTTTGGGTCTGAAGGGTGATAAGTGATCTTTTAATAAATTCCACATATGGAATGAAATGTGTCCCATAAAAAAGTGGCATCAGAACAAGAGGGTGAAAGATATGTTTTTGATAATTTAAAAATCATTCTTAAATATTCATCAAACTATTAGTTTTATCCACTAAAAATTAGTTTCATGCGGGGGAAGAACAATCTAATGATATTTTTGGTAAAATACTTATGTAATGAGAGGTTCCCTTTAAGTCCCCTTGAAACATAGTTTTTTTAAGGAGGGAAACTTTTAAGTGTTGATTTTTTTCACAAGATTATCATAAATTTTATGATAACGAACAAAAAACTAAGTAAATTCTTATAAGTGAATTTAAACATGCACTTTAGTTATTTTATCATCAATCTATATTGTCACAGTTTAGTGAAATCAATCTCCTAGCCAGTGAAGTGATTTGAATGCTGGTGAGATTTGACTATAAGATCATCCATATAACTCCAAAATTTCATTCTGATAATGGAATTAAATATTTGGTGCATGAAATGTTGGTAATTTACCCAGGTATAATTCAGTCCAAAGGGAATCTCCCAATAAAAATACACCCCTTGGAGTGTTTGGATTGTTTTTGATTTATTGTATTCAAATTCTATCCATATATAATTATATATGAAGTAACCATCCATAATGGAAAGGAATTTGAATACTTCTATTACATCAATAAATATATATATATTTATGATAGGGAATTCATCTTTACAACAATGATGGTTTATATCCCTGAAATCAATACAGACTCTAATTTTCTAATTTTTATTTTTTTATAAAGGACAATCTTTGTTACCCATTTGGGGTATTGGGCCTCCAAAATAAAATTTTCCAAGATAAATTAGTCTAATTTGGATTTAACCATAGAACCATAGGTCAAATGTATTATTATTTATATATATTTATAACCATGATGACTTATAAGTAGGAATAGTTGGCGAATAACAATCTGTATAGTTCTATAAAAACACATCATGATGTTGTTTGGGAAATAAAATATACTACTATTAAACTTTTTTATTCATGGTCTCACAAATATATATAGGTAATTGTTCTTCATTAGTACCCCGATTCCCTTTATTATGTTCATTTAATAGTGTTTGAAAAACATTCTTCAAAATCCTATATTGCATCTTCAAGATGTTCTTCATAATTGTCATTGATAAATTAAAATGGTTTCACTTCCTAAGGCTTAATGGACTGTATAGAGATTTCATCATTTACCCTAAGGTCACCCATATTTGAATATTTTTAGGTTTCATTAAGGTCAATCAGTACCAAATTAATGGAGGAAAATATTACAAATCCCATGTCTTCCTTCCTATGATACATCTCCAGCTGATCAAAAATATTAGGTTACATTGAATAGATATTACTGAAGCCTACATCCAAGGAAGGATGTTTGGAGTTAAGGTTAATGTTCATGGGTTTAATAGGAATAAAATTCTACAATAATTGATGTTGATCAATTAAGGTACTTTATTTACCATCATACAATAAGAATATGGTTTGGTAATCCCTTCCTTTGGCCAGTACCCTCTTGGGATTTATCAGTACCAGAATGTTTTCTTCAATGTGGAAGATAAAAAATACAAACTTCACTATATATTATTCCATGGATTGATGAGGTTATATTCTATCCCATTACGAGAAATAACTTATGTTATACCATTTTTCAAGGTCTACATTACCTCACATTTAAAGTATCTTTCATAGATGTATTAGTAGTAGGAAGAGGGAACTACTTAATGCATATGAAGCCATGAACTTCCCAAATAATCACTGAATTCTTTGTTTTGGAAGATAGTAATGAACTCAGAATTGGATATATAGTATGTGAATTTAATTTTCAATCTAATATTACCATGGGGGTTCTATTAAAAAATTTCCATGCCCCTCAATTATTTCATTTTGAGGGGATAGATTATGCTTCTTGTATCCTACATGATAGAGTGTTGGGAAAAAATCCCTCAAAGTAACGTCACAACATTTTTGGGTTAGTTGTGATTATTGACAATGAAGGTTTCCATAGTGAATTATTGAGTTTCAGATATATTGTTGGCAATACATGTTAACAAATAACCATGATAATGGAAGATAAGATCTATAGGCTATAACAAATAATAGATACAAGTTGGTGCCATTTTCCAGTGTTTACCAAATTTTTGGGGTCCAAAATTTGGAGTTTGGTGAGAATCTCGAAATGTGGATTTCCTTGAAGATCTAATAAAAATATAGAAAAATGCATGAGTTTTGAGAATATGGGCATATTGATGTAGATTTATTGAAGACATGAATAATTTTGATGGTATTCTTCACGATTACGACGAGCTTCGCGAACAACAGCGTTGAAGAGCATTACAATTGTGAAGGGAATTGCAAGTAGAGATTTGTGGGGAAGAAAAAAAGGAATTGATGAAGTTCTACATGATTAAAATGATCTCTGTGATCCGAAAAGTTCCATGGTGCTTCATGATATAAAGAGAATTGTTGGTCACAGTGGACACTCAATAGGGGGCTGAATTGAGTTCCAATTAAAATTTCTGCTAAAAAAATTTCTATTAAAATCCCCCAATTTCAAAAACAAATTAAACTATAGTGAAATTATACAGATTATAAAGGTTCAATTAGTTTCTCAAAGATTGATTAATTCTCAGTTAACTGAAACTTATTATTAGATTAACTTTTGAAAATAACTTACTGGTTTATAATAAATATAAACACTTGCGAGTTTAACTATCAAAGTAGCTTTGAAAATAAATTATATTTCAAAGAAATAGCAGCCGAATATGAAATAAATGTATATCGTATTGATATAGGTTGTAACTAAAAACACAAGAGTTAATCAAGAGGTTCAGTCTCAAGCCGAGACTTAGTCCTCTCAGAATTTATATAAAGTGATCCACACCCTGGATCTGGGTTAACAACAGTGATCACACTGTTCAGGTCAAGAGACCTCTACCATAGTTATACGTGGGATAAAAAACAACAGCTCAAAGCTATCCAGGTCACACTCGACCTCTACCACTATACACAGTGGGAAATAAAGGATGTAAAGATTGTGAGTGAGGATTTACAAATCCTCCAGTTAAGGTTCAGGAGACAGTGTGTGTGTAATAATTATCAGGCTAAACACACTATTCGTAATGCAAATACTAAATCACTTAGAGCAAGATATAGAGTTTAGAATGGCTCTAGTGATTGCAGTGCAGGTCTGGACTCCTTTGGATTTGATCAGAAATGGTTCTGAGTCCTTCTCTTGTATTTGACTGAAAAACAGAGTATTGTTTCTTCTTTCAGTGCTTCCAGGTTCATCTTGGTTATCGGCTCAGAAAATGAAGTGTTCTGTGTAGTTCTTCTTTAGCATAGATTTCTCGATGTATGCTCTATGTCCTGGAGTCTGGTAGTAGTAGTCTTGTGCGTGCAAGTTCTCCAGTTGTTCTTGGCACGTTTTGAGCTTGATCGAAAGTGTGTTCTGTGTGCTCGATCTCCTCAAGTCTCTTGTCTCACTTCCTTTCACTGATACATACACGATGTCTTTTATGCCATTTTTCTTTACCAAGAAGAAGGAATGATTATATGCTTTTCAATCGTACTTAGTACGGTTTCCTGAATGGCAACATAAATCATTTAATAACATTAAATGCATCAAAAGTAACAAATGTAGCTGTTAGTGTAATAAACAAATATTTTTGAAGATATAGGATTTGACTCCGTAGTTCATTATAGGTAGCCGCTTGTTTGTAGACGTGTACGGTTGACTCTGTCTAGGATCTTCCGTAGGTAGCTCTTCAAACTCTTATCAGTAGTTCTTATCGGTAGCTCTTATCGGTAGCTCTTATCGGTAGCTCTTATCGGTAGCTCTTATCGGTAGCTTGATGAACTTAGTTCCATCGGTTGCTCTTGGCATTCGGTAGATCTATGCATCGGTAGCTCTGTGCATTGATAGCTCTGTGCATCGGTAGCTCTGGCTATCGGTAGCTATCCGTCTATCGGTAGCTCTGTTCAGGTCAGTGATACACTTGACTGTCATATGCAAAACACATCCAATTCACATAGAATCATTTCAAAACTTATATAAACATGGATAATCGAGATTAACATAAATCCGAAATTATTTTAACATTATTATTAACTTGATCATCGATTTGAAATAATTAAAGTGTAGATCAATAGTAATTGAGAATATCATAATATATGAACACATAATTGGGATTTTCAAAACATATGAATACAAGATTGGGATTATCAAAAAAGGCGAGGTCAATAATCTCCCCATTTTTGATAATCACAACTTATGATATGGCCATTTTAAGATAGTGAGAATATAGTATTAGATAGTATAACATTAATGTTCAATTTTCTCAAAGAAAACAGTATCAGAGGAAAGAGGAAATAGTAATAGAAAGATATAGATCAAAAATTATCATAGGTAGAATTAAATACAATAGTATCAGAGATAAGGTTTGAAAGAATTAGTACCAAAGAAGGAAATGTAAGAAATAGTATCAAAGGCTCCTCCTTTGATCATATTTCTCCCCTTTTATATTTCTCCTTTTATATTTCTCCCCTTTTGTTTTTCTTTTGATCATATTTCTCCCCCTTTGTTATAATCAAAAAGTGGGAAACCAAACATAGAAAACTGATAAACTGAGACAGTGGAAAGAAATGCATTTATATTAGATCAGACAAAAAATTACATACACAGAAGAGAGAGAGAGAAAAAAAGAAAAAAAGAATTCCTATCAAACAGCCTTACCACTGTATCAATCCACATCTTCAATGTGAGATTTTCCCTTGGGATCAGAAGAGAATTTAGGTGTGGAGGATACTGGGGAGGACTTTGGAATTCCAGAAATGATCAGAGGAGGATGAGCAACTGAGACAGTGTCGGGCCTGTATTCGGAAGTCCTTTGAGTGATCATAGGTGTGAGACTTATTATGGCTTGAGCAGGAGTCAGCTGAACTGGATATGCAGTAGAGGCAGAGACAGGCAAAGCAGGAGGTACAATGACCGGTCTGACATCCACATGCAGGAAGGGCAGCAACAGGTTTCTGAAATCTATTATAATG